>CAXIVR010000004.1:22077509-23332509 GCA_964035755.1 Teleogryllus oceanicus
GGATTAAATATTCCGAAACGTTGGCAAACTAATGTGTTTCATTCATTGACCGATCCATATCCTACTACTTATGAACGGTCGTGATTTCTACAATGGACAATTATGAACGTCTAACGTGTGCTCGCGCGTGTGTGTGTGTTGCAGCGCGCGCGGCGCAGCGGGAGGCGAGCAAGGCGAAGGAGAGCGGCCAGGGCGCCGGCAACCAGCTGGAGCTGGGCGCGCCGCGCTCGGGGCCCTACTTCGACAAGGTGGCCTCCAAGAACGTGACGGCGCTGCTGGGCAAGACGGCCTACCTCAACTGCCGCGTCAAGAACCTCGGCAACAAGACGGTGAGCCACTCCTCTCAGCCTCCCCACGGGAAGACCACTTCCATCGCCATTCACGTATTGAAAATAATCAGATTGTTTTAAATTGTACTAAACTCACTTTGTCTTAGAAAATTACTAATGACGTTGATTTGAGAGAATAGATTTCTAAATAGTCGGATTTAATGATACATCATCTTTTGAACTTTTGACTAAACCACACAGCGTTGCTCACTTACTAGATCGTCGAAAATCACTCAGAAATAAACTATGTCTTCAATTTCCGTGTTACTGTTATCTGGACTAGCAACTTTTCGCGTGACTTTAAGAAGGAATTGCGTGACTTACTGAAGGAATAACTTTAATCACATCTCAGTTCGAAAATTAATCTACTATACGAGTCATTTAAGGTACTTCTCCGTGTTATCCTCGCTTAGTTGAAATGTTTTCTATGGCATTTAGTTGAGAAACGCTTATTTTCTGTTCAGAAAGTTCTTGGAATTTTCTCTTATTCTAAAATGTCCAGAAAGTTGTGCTTGATATTAGTCGAAACATTGATGATAGTTCGCAGAAAAATCTACTTTTCTCGGATTCGAGCGAAGAAAAATAATGTTAGCTGTCGGAATTGGAGTGCAAATTACGAAAGCCTGCGACCCTTCAATCTTGTCCAGTTTCAGATCGACAAAACCTTAAAGCATCTGTCTGCAGTCACAATACCAGTGCATTCGCTATTTACAAATGATTTTAATGACCTCCCCAATATACAACAGTATTGAAAATGCGGGAAAAGTTGTCATGATGAACAGATGCGATGAAATTGAAATATATACAAAAAATAGAAACAAAACAAAACAACTTTATATGATTCTTAGGCCAAAATTGCAAAGAAAATATTTTTTACTATTATGAAAGAACACCTAGGTGTAGGTTTTCCTTTATCACTTTCAATAACACATCCTGTACAATTACACCCCTGTCATTTGCATATATTTTTACTTGTATCCTAATGTTAGATCATAATATTTATTGGTTACTAAATACTTTACAATATACTTCATGTGGTAAAAGTGGTAGTTACGAATGCTGTACTACAGATTGTAAAGATTGAATCATAATTCACAGTAACATTTACTTCTACTTATTTGCAACAAATTCTGTCTGTCTATGTATCCTGCGCACAAGCTTTTCAGGACCCTTTCACCGGGTGAGTTTTTTGTCCATTAAATGCTGTTTATTAATGTGTAAACGATATAATAGTTTGAAATATTTACGTGAAGAATACTAATGTGTGATTAAAGTTACTAAACGACAATGTATTATTACATTTTTTAAATGGTAAGGAGTAAAATTTAAAATAACTTAAATTTAACTCTCTTACGTTCTAAATACATTTTTAAAATTAATATTTGTTCAATTTTATTCTAAAATCTCCAATAAATTTAATATTTTAAAATATTAAGCATTAAATATTTTACACATAGTATTGTATTCCTTTTGGAGTCATAATTTCACAACACCGCTTTTGCAATTATAAATGTTTCTTGAAATGTTTTTATTACCTCATTTACATAAATATAACAAATGTTAGTTATAACAAGAAAGAGATTAGAGAGTAATGTGTTTCAATGACATTCGCCGAGCCATTTCATCGTCTTTGAAATCAGGTCTCACACATTTGAAATTTCCATTGTCTTCTTCCACTGCAGCCATCTTATCATTCTTCAAGTAAGGAGCTGCGATAAGTTTCCTCTAATGGCTCAGAAAAGAATATTCGTTGTCGTGTTGAGTGAAGTTAATTTTATATGGTTTAGTGAGACTTGTCACGAAGTTTGGAAGGTAAAGACACGAAAAACTAACAGAAATCGATACGGCGGTCGTTATTCCTAATACGTCGAAGATAAACATGTGCTTGCCGCCCACTCCATATTACATGCATAGCTATTTGAGTATAACGTTCCATGAATGAGTGTAACTGTTGAGCAACTAGAGCAAGTAAGGAGTCGTTTGTTCGTGATCCAGTGAGCTGTTAAGAAAGCAAGTACTTCCATAGGAGAAATTCTATAGATCGCTTGATAGGTAATGCAGCAGTATAACGAGAATGTTCGAGGTTCTTGCATCATGCGATCCGAAGTACTCGCCAACGACTCTGCTTGTAAGCGGCTGCTGTTGGGGCAACACGCGTAGAGGGCACGCTATTACATCAGGTTGGCTTCCTGACCTACTTCTCCGCGGTGTGCTGGAGAGACCGCACATTTCCTTTGATGTATCGAGGGTCTGCTGTATCAGAGGGCTAAGAGAGGCACATTGCTTTGAAGAGATCGAAGGAAACCTTGGTGGAAAGAGGTGTACGGACTTGCCGCCAAACGGGGCCTTTCCCAAAGTCAATTCGAGAGCCTGGGTCATGCTTCCTAGCTTTATTGATTTATTTGTAGTTATTTGTAGATCATGTAGGAAGTACTTCAAAATACTATTTGTCAAAAAAAACACGTACTTTCGTGAAAAATAATTTTAAGGAACGCTTGAGAACTTTGCTGTTGCTAGGTACTTTGTTCAATAATTTTACCATTTTCTTTCTTTTGAACGTGAAACGTTTGCATTGCAGCATTTTACGAGTAAATAATAATGAAAAATATTTAACGTCCTTGTGAAAGAAATATCCTCCAGATATTTTCCTTACTTTTGAATGATAGATGTCAATTATGGTTTCTTCCTCTAACATAATAAATGAAATACTACATTATTCGAAATTGAATAATGAAATTTCTTGAGCATTTTTTAAATGGTAAGATTTTCTTAGATGATGTGCTAACAAAACATATTTTATGTATTTGTACATGCTATTTTAGCTGGTATGATCATCTTACAAATCGGATAGTTTTGTAGATAAAAAAAGAAAATAATGCAAATATAAATGCTTTTATTCAGAAAAAGAAAGTCGTGACTTTACCACTAGCAATTATTATCAATGTATTTTGTCAGTAATTTGAGATTTTAATTTTTACATGTAGTCTATGTTCTATGAAGAAAGATTTGCAGAAATCACGTGATTTTTAAATTAGAATCTGAAACTATTTTTCGTACCTTGCAGTATTTTGATATAATTATCTGACGATCTAGAGTGAAAGAGGTTTCAACACGAAAACTTTTGTGTGAAACGAGATTTTGTTCGTCAAGTCAATAAAAGTTTATAAAACCAATAATTTTGCGTCAAAAACTTTTCGCTCTTTCCGGTCGCTTTTGTTGTTAGCTAGGCAAACGAGCTCGACGCTCCTTGCCCCACAGCGAATCGAGTCCCTTGCAGAAAGAGGGTTGGTAAACACATAAATTTCTGGCCTCTTCCTCAAGCGAATCGTTTGGAGCACTTATGCGAAGAGATTCGCGAACATTGAGAAAATGGAATGACGGCATCTTGCAATTGGCAACTTCAGAAACTCCCTTTCCGCATGATGTTTACACACATAAATAAAGGATGTCACAAAATAAATGTTACAAACTTCTAAGGCGACGAAAATTATAACTTTTTGACCGTGAACATGTGATGGTAAATTCCATAAGTAGGGGACTGTGGAGGGAAAACTCTTTGGATGAAACACACACGTTTCAACAATAAAATTTCATTATCAACTCTCTACAGTTATGTGATATTTAAATAAAGCACGTCCTTTCCCTTCCCCAGACCCTACCATAAATAAGACTCTCTCAGTATTTCTTTCGCTACGGTCAGTTTTCTGTTACAACTTCATCGACAATACAGTCTTTGTAACGGTAAGCGGTCGACTCGACTCGACTCGACTCGTATATGTCGTTATGCTTCATACTATGTTTTGTTTTCTACAAATGCACGTACACATTTCATTTCGAATTACTATTAGTGGAAATTCAACCTCATAAGACGGACAGTTTAATGTAGTCAGAGGTGTAATGAATGTACTGTTACAAAGTATGTTCCAAAATGATTGCTTGAAGTTAAGTGGGAAAGAAAGAAATGAGCAGGAGATTAGATTTGTGTGGATGAAAGTAGACAATCTAAATAACTCGTGAACTTTATTAAAATTTAGCCTTAATTGAAAACGATGATATAGTTGAAATTTTGCTACTATTTTATGTTCATCATTGTATTTGCAAACGTGAAAACATTAGTGCAAATATGTGGAATGAAATCTATTATTTTTTGTTCTACTTACACACTTTTTCGTTGGGAAGTACGCATTCATTGAGGTGGTTAAAAGTTTCTGACATGGGAATACCAACAACTGCACACTCAGCTCAAATGCTACATAACTACTCGTACTTTGGAAGTGAAGACTCTAACTCCGCTCTAAAATGACCGTAGATCTCTTTTATAAACCCGGCCTCTTAATGTTAGTCGAGAGTAATTGCCTTGGTCCAGGAATAACCCACTGGCTTTTTGGTTTTCATGTGTTTTGTCAGTGTGCTTGTAGGCGAAATATGAACAGACTGAAAGTTGTATTGTTGACGCGAATTTTAACAATCATTCTATGGCGCTACCTTACCTTTGGCAATACCTGGAGTTCTATGAAAAAAAGAAGTTACCATAAGGAACAACGTAAATACAACGTAGGTGACAGCGGTAGCAACTCTTCAATAGCAACACGCCTCCTCGTCCTCACCTCCGCCCTCGCCTCAGCCCCCGCCTCCGTCCTCGCCACCGTCCTCGCCTCCGCCCTCGCCTCCGTCCTCGCCTCCGCCCTCGCCTCCGCCCTCGCTTCCGCCCTCGCCTCCGCCCTCGTCTCCGTCCTCGCCTCCGTCCGCGCCTCCGTCTGCGCCTCCGTCCTCGCCTCCGTCCTCGCTCCGCCCTCGCCTCCGCCCTCGCCTCCGTCCTCGCCTCCGTCCTCGCCTCCGTCCTTCGCCTCCGTCCTCGCCTCCGTCCTCGCCTCCGCCCTCGCCTCCGTCCTCGCCTCCGTCCTCGTCTCTGTCCTCGCCTCCGTCCTCGCCTCCGTCCTCGCCTCCGTCCTCGCCTCCGTCCTCGCCTCCGTCCTCGCCTCCGTCCTCGCCTCCGTCCTCGCCTCCGTCCTCGCCTCCGTCCTCGCCTCCGTCCTCGCCTCCGTCCTCGCCTCCGTCCTCGCCTCCGTCCTCGCCTCCGTCCTCGCCTCCGTCCTCGCCTCCGTCCTCGCCTCCGTCCTCGCCTCCGTCCTCGCCTCCGTCCTCGCCTCCGTCCTCGCCTCCGTCCTCGCCTCCGTCCTCGCCTCCGTCCTCGCCTCCGTCCTCGCCTCCGTCCTCGCCTCCGTCCTCGCCTCCGTCCTCGCCTCCGCCCTCGCCCCGCCCTCGCCTTCGTCCTCCTCCCCCGTCCTCGCCGCCCGAAGCAGGCGCCCGGAGGCTTTTCCGTTGATTTAGGGGAGGCGCGCTGCCGTGCTATGCTCCTCCCCGCCGTCGAGCCCCGCGCGCGCAGCTCCGCTCGACACAGACGTGTAAATGGATGGCGGTGGGCGGTGGGTGGTGGGCGGTGGGGCTGGCGGAGTGGTCCGTAGGGGAAGGATGCTGACGGAGGCGTCAGCGGACGGCGACGAAGGAGCGGAAGCGACGTCGACATTCTGCAGGACGATGCGCCAAGGGCGGGCTGAAACGAATCCTTTCGCTTTTCAGATGGCGAATGGCAGCGAAAGTGGTAGCATTGTAATACAGAAGAGAACAGAGAAAGTGTTGTTAATTACTTTTTGAATATCCTTGTTAATATTGTAATGATTAGTACCAAGTTACCTGATTTATTTGTTCTGCAGGATTTTCAGTATAAGTTCAATAGATACACATTCTTTCTCTATTATTCATATTTATTTTTTCTCTTACGCTTGCTGCAACATCTCCGCCCTCGCCTCCTCTCACGACACCGCCTCCGCCTTCTCCCACGCCTCAGCCCACGCCGCCGCCCACGCCGCCGCCCACGCCGCCGCCCCGCCGCCGCCCACGCCTCC
The DNA here is from genome assembly GCA_964035755.1 of Teleogryllus oceanicus. NCBI lineage: Eukaryota > Metazoa > Arthropoda > Insecta > Orthoptera > Gryllidae > Teleogryllus > Teleogryllus oceanicus. The sequence goes on from CAXIVR010000004.1 coordinate 22,083,745, forward strand.
GCCCACGCCGCCGCCCACGCCGCCGCCCACGCCGCCGCCCACGCCGGTCTCCGCCCATGCCGGTCTCCGCCCAGGCCTTCGCCCGCGCCTCCGCCTCCGCAACCTCCCACGCCTCCGCCCGCGCCGCCGCCCACGTCTCCGCTCACGCCGGTTGCCGCCGCGCCGATAGCGGCAATATAAGCGTGTAGTGGCGCGGGCGCTACAAAACGGCGCCTGCCTTATCGCGGGGCACCGTATTCAGAGAGCGACGCGACGGCGACGGCGCCGGCGACGGCGCCGGCGGCGGGGGCGGCGGCGCGTGTCACTCCCAATCGCAGACGCGGCGACGGCGGAGGGCGAAGGCGCGGTATCTGAGAGGAAGCGTCTCAACCTTTGGTGAAGATGCGGCGGGCGCTCTCAGCTGCAGAATACCTGCCACGCCCACCGTCACCGCCGCTCACATATTCTTTCGTCCTACCCTCTTGGAATGCTACACACAGAATATAGAGTCGAAAACTCTCTAGCAGGAGTTTGTAGGTCTCCATATTTTTATTTTTGTTTATGATTTGATAAAAATGGTAGAACGTTTTATTAAGTGCGCTGAGGTACGTTGGTCGTCCTTAATATTAAGGGTTGGTGTTAGGAACATGGATCGATTAGTTGAAGCAATAGTGGCCCTGGTTGGGAGAAATTTTGTTGATTGGGCCTCAAAAAGTAAGAATGTATTGATTATTTTGTTCAGTATTGTCTCTCAATAAATACAATTCTAATGTACTTCCCTTTCAATTGTGAGACTTTTTATTAGTTTGATCATCTTTCCTATTGACCTATCTGATTTGTTTCGTGACATTTATATTGTAGTAATAGAAATAATAATGATGACGATAATTCTCGGCTGTGGAGAAAGTAAGTTCAACTACTCCTCGGGCGTAGATGAGGGACTTGCGAGTCCTTCGTCGAGGCGGAGGCCGGATAGCGAGTGAGGCGAACTATGCTCCCCGCTCCTCTCTAATCGCTTAACTTCCAAGTGTCGCCGTTCCCACGGGGCTTGCAATTACCTCTTCCCAAGTTATTATACTGTTTTTGCCATTAAAGGCAACGCTTTTTTCTCTCCCCTCACTTCTACGTTGTCAGTTTCGAAATACCCTAAACGAGCAACTCCTTAAACACTCTTTAATGAAATAATTTGCATTAACTGAATATATTCCCTCTTTTAGGGTGGCATAAAATAATGCAAATTTTGACGTTGCTCAGAAGCTATAAAAAGTTCTGCCACTTTCTTCGAGGAAATCTTTGCTTCGTGGTGCGAAAGTAAACACAGTTGGATGTGAGGGAAAGATAGCAGTGTTTATTTCTGAAACAAAGGGCGAGTCCTGGGAAGATTTGCGGCTGTGAAAAGACTCGTCGTGACTTCCACCCATGCGCTGCGCCGGAGGGTTTTCTTAAAACGCGTTCTTGTAGTGCGTTTGTTATTTTTTATGAGTCCCTTGCAAGCACAACAAGCTGATGCGACTTCTGCACTCTTAGTACAGAGGATCATTGTAGGGGAGAGAGCGTTCCGTTGTTTTTATCTTGCTGGGCATTTGTGGGCTGTGTCTTATTTTCAAGAGTTCTTTAGGTTGTGTTTTAACTTCCTCAAACTGCTTCTCAAGGTTATCTTACTTGAAGGTATAGATATTTAGTGAATTATTTATTTATTTCCTTTTACAGAAAGTTTTGCACTAAATTTAAGTTTTTTATGATCACATATAGAAACTTCCATTGAAAATTAATTTTATGTTAAATAATAATTATGGCAGAAAAGTTTAATTTCAATATTTTACAGTATTTATGCATACAAAAAGTTTAGTAGCTAAAAATTTTTGGAACCAATGTTTTACACCACATATGTGTTTAATTTTTTTTATATTTGTAAACTATATATCCAAACGTTTCAACGTAATTCATTTCATTTGCATTTTAGACTATATTCGGCCCAGTATTTATATTTTGGGTTAAATATAAATTATTTCCACTAGGAAAAGAGTTTTATTGTGTTTGTGACCAGATAATAAAAAGCTTTTATTCCGTTTCAAACATAAAAGCATTTCGTCCAGGAGGAAACAAAAGCTCGTTTAGCAATTACTTTTAAAGACTACAATTTGGATAAAACGCCTGTCAAGCTCTAAACGGAATCGGAAACAACTTTTGACACGAAATTTTTATTTCCAAATGTACTTTGTTCACGTTATTTACCTGCTGTAAACGCTTTCCTGTTATCGACAGAAACCATCAACGAATTCAAACGTAGCCGTTTTCGAGAAGGGTTTTTTTTTCTTTTTGCAGATGAGTAATCGCGCAAGGGCAGCGTATTAACGAAAACGAACGACTTCATAAAGCGCCTAAAAGAGAGCGTGTAAAATAGGGCGGCTAAACAGCTCTCTTCGGTGATTTTGTTGGCAAAGCTTCCGCAAATCGCTGCAAACAGATCACTCTGTAAGTAGAGGCGAGCCCGACGGTTGGCCAGCCTGATCCCCTTTACGGCCGGCGCTTATCCCGGGCAGCGCTTCAAAAGTGAATTATCTCGATGTCTGCGCGGGGATTCGAACCGCGCTCGTTCATCACGGGCCGCGATAACGTCCAACCTGTGACGGGGAACTGGACGCCGTTCTCGTGGCCCGCAGCGGGGGCGGGGAGCGGCGGGACGAGGGCGGGGGGGGAGGGGAGGGGAGACGGGAATGGGGGCGCGGATGGAGACGGGTGTGGAAGTGGTTGTACAGACAGGGATGGAAGCCCAGGTGGAAACGTATGTGGCAGTAGTCGTAAAATGGGAATAGAGTCGGATGGAGATGGATCCGGATGTGGAAGCGGATGTACAAGCGGGACGAATGTGCAGATGGAGACGGATGAGGGAAGAAGCGGGCACGACAAGGAGACGGGAAATCTCCAGTGAAGAGGTGTTGGGAGCACAGGTGGATTTGGAGGTGGGCTCAACGGGGAAGTTATATAGGAGGTGGAGGTGGGATGGGTTTGAAATAAAGTTGGAAAAGGATGCGAAAGATGGATACTGATCAAATGGTGGGAGACAGAATTGGGGATTGCAACCGGAGAGGAGATGGGAGATAAAATGGTGCTGGAGGAAGAGGGGAGAGTGAATTTTGAGTCCGGGACAGTTCCTTGAGAAGCGGCGTGACATGGATGGATTGATTGAATAAGTGATTTTTTCGTGTTTCCGGGCGCGTCAATTGCTTCGCTCATTAGTCCCGTTAATGTATGCATGTTTTTTCTCGCAAGATGGCGGTGATCTTCCCCCGTTTGATGGCGAGATCCGGCGCCGACCTACCGTCGGTTAGCGGGGTTTCCCCCTAACCAGGACTCTGCCAACAGCGGCGCACCGCCCCAGTCGGGACATGCTCTAAGCTCCCGGCCGGTCTCCCGGAGAATGTGGTAGTGTAGTGCATATTAGTGTGTGTGTGTGTGTGTGTAAGAGGATATGATAGGACAGGAAGAGGAAGGACACATCGCGCGCGGTCCGTGTCCCGTTTGGTAGGGTACTGCTCCGACATTCGCCTGGTGTTGATCGGAGAAACCACGGAAAACTACCGATCAGAGCAGCCGGCCGCTAGAATTCTTCTCCAGACAGCGACTGAATTCGGCCTAGCTAAAACACTAGTGTCGAAAACCCTGCCGCCGTGGGGAGTGGGAACCTAGGACCTCCCGGCCAGAGGCGCTGCAGTGACATCAGTTGATGCACTGAGCTACCGCTCCCGGTGCGTGACATGAACAGGTGCGAGGCAATGGAGCTGAGAGGAAGCAGAAGTCGGCAGAGGCGCACCGAGTGAGAAGGCACGGAGCAGGGCGTGGGCTGTGGCTTGCCGTGGCGAAAGTGACCCGTAGGCTGAGTTTGCTAGTGTTGGGACGCTGACCCGGGGCGGGGTGAGGGAGGACTGGAAGTGAAGGGGCGAATGGACGGTGGATGAGCTATGGAGGGGGGAGAACCAACCTGAGACGAGGGGAAGCGGGACGGAATAGGAAAGACCGCGTTCAGGGAGAGATGGCAGGGCTTATGGTACGCGGAACCGTATTGGAATTAATTTTTCTTATCCCCGGAAATACGAGTAATACTGCCTCAAATGTTTTAAACCGTAAATGAATTAGATTAGGATGAATCGTAAGGGCATATAATTTACAAATACAGATAATACTGTACACAAAAATTCAGTGTTCAAATGATTGTTTTTAACTCAAATAAATTTGTTTAATTAGCTTATAAAAATTTCATAAGTGTAAATATTATAAAATATTTAAATTTAACTTTTCTGGCATATTAATTTTGAAACAAATGTTCGATATAAGTTCTATATAAATGCCCATAAAGCTCTAATATGTTGTTCTGAAAATTTACATCCACTTATATACGCTAACTTTTCTTTAAAAGAAGAAAAATCAAAATCACTCGCCGAGTCTCTCTCGCGAAACAAGCTAGCCTTGAGGAGGGGCGTGCGCTGGCCGTGCTGAGGGGCGCCGGAGGGGGCGGGGCTCTCACGTGCGGAGCGGGGTTAGCGTGGAGGGTGGAGGGTGGAGGTAGGTGAGAGCAAGCCCATTGAAAGGACATTCAGTAGTCGAGCACGCCGAAGTGCCGGGGCAAGTCGCACAGCCAGACAAGCGTTGTTCAGAGGCGGCATGAGATATTTAGACGTGATATGTGGATTGCGGAGAACGCTGGTGCGTATGTGGGAAACACGAGAGAACTGATTACGACAGAAAGGAATTGGTGTAATGTGTGACCGTGAAGAGATACAGAATAAATTTGAATGAAAGACGTTTACTTTTACGGATTAATTAATTATTTTTTAGGGGGGATATATTCACTCAACCTCTTTAATAATGATGATAATAACAGTAACAATATTAACAACAACAATAATTACAATAACATTTTGTGCAAAGTATTCTAGGTGCACCGACAATCTATAGATCTGCTCCTTGGGAAGCTAGGTGCAATCTAGATTTTATATTCAACCTATTCATAACATCTTTAGTCGTAAAGTAGAGAGATGATGATATAATAATAATAATAATAATAATAATAATAATAATAATAATAATAATAATAATAATAATAATAATAAACTATATTTACAGTGCACTTGGCAGTTAGCGAAGTTCAATAATTTTTATGCTAATACATGCACTACTTAACTGTATAATTAAATAGGGTAAATATTAGTCATTAAAAGAGAAAAATAACAAGAAGGGTACTACGATGTCAAAGAATGCGAACAAACCAACTTTTATCGCAGGTGTTGGCATCTATCACGGATTTGTGGATTTTTTCATAATAACACCAAATGTTTTTCTTAACATTTGCGTGCATTACTTCAACATCTAATTTAGAGGTTTTCACAGTTCTATTTCACGTAGTTAACCATGTTTTGTAACAATCTCGCGTTGCGTTGCGTTGCTTGGGGGGACTGGTTCCATTGAAGGTGAAAATGTTGTAGATATCTATGGAATGAATAAATATTTGGAATTTACTTTTATTGAAATTTCCAAATATACTTTAATGTAATCGACATGTTAAAGTAATGATTACTGTTTGAAATAGATACAAATGAATTTTCAAAAATAATGGAGAAATACGCGTTAGTAACGCGTGTTCTCTCTGTAAAGAAACAGAAAATGGAAGCCTTGATTCAATTGAATACAACGCAACCACAGGAAGATGGAAATAAAAGTTTGAAAACCATTTCCCGGGAAAACGTTATAATCTCGTCACTGAGCTATTGTAATCCATTTGCGTGGGCAAACCAAATGCTCTGCCGAGTGGGGCTCTCATCGGGAGAATAATGCTGATGCTGAGTCCGAACGGGTCACTCGAGAAACTCGCTTTTGTGTTGGGCGGACTGCATCACCTCCACCACTCGCGCCAACGAGGCCCCTGGCTGCTGCACACAGACGCCCTCGCAAATGGAAGTGCTCCACGAAGCTGGTCCGGCATTTCGCCAAACAGCGTGTGCACGCACGGGAGCTGAGGATACGTGCCGCTAGGCGCACAAAGCATTTAGCGAACGGGACATTCAAAAATATCGATGCGAGGGAAGTGTCAGAATTAAAATCTGTTGCTTTCTCTTTAAAAAATAGTATAGTCTTGAAAATATCCTTTAATAGTATTTGAGTAACTCCCGAGTTGTACGTGCGTTCGTGTGTGCGTGCGTTTGTATGTGCATGCGTTCGTATGCGCGTGCGTTCGTATTTGCGTGCGTTCGTATGTGCGTGCGTTCGTGTGTGCGTGCGTTCGTGTGTGCGTGCGTTCGTGTGTGCGTGCGTTCGTGTGTGCGTGCGTTCGTGTGTGCTTGCGTTCGTGTGTGCGTGCGTTCGTATTGTGACATACCGATATGTCACGTTAAAATAAACTAACATTTATTTGTAGACAATATGGTGGAAAATGCATTACGAAATATCACGAGAGCTAGAGCTTAGCAACGACCGTGAATAAACAATGTAGTTTTTTGTTTTTTCTAAATGCATTAAGAGATGGCTTGGTGCCGAGAGTAGAAAAATTTGGGATTGGGCGAAGAAGTTTAGACGGTCAAATGTTATGAAAAAAATGAAGGTAGTTTAATACGAAGTCTTCGAGAGATGAATCATGCAGGAAGATTTCATTCTGCTTGGAAACGCGCTTCTGAACTGATCGTAGGTTCGTGAGAGGGAACGAGTACAATCTAGATAGAATTGGGTTATCAGTGAAATTTTAAGGACACTGAATGATATTGCAGATATTTTGATGTGGAAGCAATATTGATGTATAAATTGGAACTTTGTCGGGAGTGGTAATCGAGTTCGGGACTATGTCATAGGACGTAATCGGGACTGATAATTTTGATAGTTTGAGACCAGCTTGGATAGGGGCAGAAGAGGATTTCGTGGATTTTGGACTACGGCAAGCTCGCAAGATATTTCGACTGAGAAGTCTACGAGGGACATCAACGAAGAAAAGATAAGTTAACCGCGGTATAAAGTGTAAATTGAAAGATATCTTGATCAAAGGCCTAAAAATTGTAATTTCACTAAATTGTTTGCTAAAAGCGTAAAAATAAACTTTGTTGGATTTTGTTCTTTAGAAAAGAAAGTGATCTTTCATTTAGTCAATCCAAACAGAAATGAACTAGGAATAGAATCTTTCTATTTCAGATTCCCAGCTGCGCTGTATAGTCGGCGGATCCTATAATCCATTATAGAGGTAATAAGGATTATAATATATCGTGACCCATTGACCCAGCAAGCCGGACGCTAAGATCTTTAGCAGATATAAATGTAGAGAGAGGAAAATTTTTGTATATCTCAGTATGTGCGTGCGTTCGTGCGTGCGTGCGTTCGTGCGTGCGTGCGTTCGTGTGTGCGTGCGTTCGTATGTGCATGTGTTCGTGTGTGCGTGCGTTCGTGTGTGCGTGCGTTCGTGTGTGCGTGCGTTCGTGTGTGCATGTGTTCGTATGTGCGTGCGTTCGTATGTGCGTGCGTTCGTATGTGCGTGCATTCGATTTCCGTCACTCACGGCTACACTTTCTGTGCGCTAATCGAGACATATTAGGTGTCACTCAACTGATCTCGGTCTCCTGACGGGAAACTGATAATTTGTTTTGGATCCGGTCAGAAAATTCAAAGAAATTTTTAAAAAATGTGTTTTTCCTTGTGTTGGAGCTGCGATCTTAACGAATGTACCGGGAATTAAATTAACGCCACCTAAATAGATGTATGTAGGTGGCGTTGATTAAGCCCTAGTTATTTTCAGTCTACGGCACCATCATTTTCTTCCCTGAGATTGGCACCTTATTTTTTTTTTAGAATGCAGCCGTATGAAATGAAAATAGCGCGGCAGAATTTGTACGATACGAAATATTTCATGGTTATATTTTATTATAAATTTGAAAGTAGCCTTGGAACATTGAATTTTAACAATATGAACTAAATAAGAATAATACCAGAAATGTAAGAACAAGAGAAAGAGAGAAAATACATTTCTTAAGAGTGCAAAGATAGATTTTTAATGTAATGTTTCTTAAAACATTTTGATCTTATTCATATAAATATACAAAAGAGTATCCGTGTAATGCTTATATATATTCGCCTACAGAACAAATCACACTGAGTTTGTGAAGTTTTAAAATCTTAAAAAATTAGGGGACAAAAATGTGTGTTTCTGAAGCAAATGTAACATTCGCAAATCACATGTCATTAGGCGCCTTGTATACTTTTCGTTGCGTGTCGCCCTCAGTTTGCTGTTGGCATCGCGGTGGCCAGAGCTGGGACAATGGAGAGATGCGAGGGTGGGGCGAAGGAACCCAATGGGGCGACACGAGACACAGCGGAGTGGGGAGACGGCTCCAGGACTGTCACCGTCTATTACGAGCGGATGATGTGGGCAACGGAATGATAACAACGAACGTTGCGACAAGGAAGAAGGCAGGAATGATGGGAGCGGTGACCAGGGGAGAATGGCGAGGGAAAGGGAGAAGAGAAGGTAAAGAGAGAGGAATGAATTAATAGAGGGGTTGGGGAAGGATAGAAGATTTGTAAGGGTCGTATAAGGTATGTGTGAGTGTTGGGGGGATGAGTGTGAGAGGAGCGAATGCATGAACGGTGGCAGGGACGCGATTTTGGCAGCGGCTGCAGAGGCGTTTGCGGGGGCATGACGGTGCGGAGGGGCGGTGGAGGGGAGGCGGGAGTGGCCAGGACGTCGCCGGCGCGGGGGGGGCCCTGATGGATCCCGGCCGGATGTTTTGCGGCCGGTCACGCCCGCGCGAGATGGCCGCCCTGATGGAGACTCTTAACGTCACCACCAGCGCCCACGCGATTGACTCCGGGCGACTTCATCTGCGCCGAGAGGTCGAGGACAGTCGGAGGCGGCTGGGAGCAGCCGAGGTCGGTCGGAGGCGGCGGGGGACGGTCGGGAATGGTCGGGGACGGCTGAGGACGACCGGGAATGGTCGTGGACGGCTGGGGACGGTCGGAAATAATCGGAGACGGCTGGAGACGACCGGGAATGGTCGTGGACGGCTTTGCACGGTCGGGAATAGTCGGGGACAGCTGGGAAAGACCGGGGAATGGTCGTGGACGGCTAGGGCAGTCGGGAATAGTCGGGGACGGCTGGGGACGGTCGGAAATAATCGGAGACGGCTGGAGACGACCGGGAATGGTCGCGGACGGCTTTGGACGGTCGGGAAATTGTCGGGGACAGCTGGGAACGACCGGGAATGGTCGTGGACGGCTGGGGACGGTCGGGAATGGTCGGGGACGGCTGGGGACGGCCGGGAATGGTCGTGGACGGCTGGGGACGGTCGGGAATGGTCGGGACGGGGGAAGGGAGCGAGGATAACTGGGGACGTTTGGGGCGGCTGGAGGCATTCCGGAAAGGAGGGAACAACCGGGAACAGGAGGGCACAGCTGCGAACAACCGGCCACAGCCGAGAAATCCGAGGACAGTCAAAGACATTTGTGGGAGTCGTGAAGACCCGCGGACATTCGGGGACAGCAGGAGACATCCGGCGCTCGGGAACAGCCGGAAAGAGAAGCATGGAGATGGCGTGGGACTTGGACTTTGAAGGGCAGTCACTCGGACTGAAAGGGGCGATATGGACAGGGAAGGTATTTCAGTGGGGTGGGTGGCTTGACGTGATATGAGCGTCGGGTGCAGGATAAGCGACACCGCAAAGTGATTAATGAATTTAGATGGCCATATTTTTGATTCAGTCAAACGATGAGATAGCATGCGTGCAGCACAATACTCGTACTAGGTGTATGGTCTAAGTAGCATAGCTCATGGAACAGAGGATTGATGGAAACGTCAAATGAAATACTCTGCTATAGCACTGCCTCACCGGGAGCGGTAGCTCAGTGCATCAACTGATGTCACTGCAGCGCCTCTGCCCGGGAGGTTCTAGATTCCCACTCCCCACGGCAGCAGGATTTTCGACACTAGCTTTTCAACTAGGTCGAATTGAGTCGCTGTCTGGAGGAGAATTCTAGCGGCCGGCTACTCTGATCGGTAGTTTTCCGTGGTTTCTCCGATCAACACCAGGCGAATGCCGGAGCAGTACCCTATCAAACGGGCCTCGGACCGCGCGCGATCTGTCCTTCCTCTTCCTTATCCTATCCTCTCCCCTTTACACACACACTTACACTAACATGCACTACACTACCTCATATTCCGGGAGACCGGTCGGGAGCTTAGAGCTTGTCCCGGCTGGGGCGGCGCCCCGCTGGTGGGAGAGTTCTGGTTAGGGAGAAATCCCACTAACCGACGGTAGGTCGGTGCCGGATCTCGCCATCCAGCGGGGGAAGATCACCGCCATCTCCCAAGAAAAAACATGCACTACACTAACGGAACTAATGGCCAAAGCAAATGATCTTGGCTGTCCAGGTGACGCCGCGTCGAAGGCTGTGTTGCCGACGTTTCGACCATCTTATCGTGGTCTTCCTCAGGGCTGTTGTTATACATGAGTCTGGCCGCGGAAGCCTACGATTTCACTCAATGACCAAAGCAGTTGACGTGCCCGGAAACACGAAGAAATCAATCAATCAATCAAAAAGCACGGCCTGTGTGAGAGCCTTCCCGAACAGTGGGCGTGCCGACCCGTGCCATCGCAGCTGCCGAGTCGCTGCGCAACAATACAAGCGCGCATGCTCCATCGCGCGACGGTCTTTGGAACTGGACTCGGCGTCCTCGGGTGCTTGTCCTCAATGCCCGTTTCGCCGCGCCCTCCTCCTCGCGTAGCCTTTTGCGCCGCGTTTTTTTTCTTCTTTTTCAATTTATTGGTTTTGATGGTAGGTACATAGATTAGTTGTTCACAACTTTACATATGTATTGATTTCTTATTAACTAACTTAAAATTAACTTATAATTAACTTACAAGTAACTTACAACTATTACAATGGGAGAGGAATCCCTAGTGGGTCCTCTAATCAGGTTCCAATTCGGCGAATTTGATGGGAAATGAATAGTAGGGGTATTTATTTGTAATTCTGGTTTGATGGATGGGAATTTTACCGAGTCAGGGAGGAGATTTGATGCCGTGTTGCCCTAGCCAGGCCTTCTGGAGGTCACCCTCTCTCCAATTTTGCTCTCCTCTGGGCTGGGAGGCGAAAGCGGGGGCTTTTACATCGCCCCAAATACGTAGGTCACTATTTGAATACAAATACACGTAAAATGAAATATTGATTTGTAATACAGAATTTTCTCAAAGTGAAATCTTGTGAAATGGAAATAATAAAATGCCTTTTTTCATATTAAAAAATAAATATTTTTCGGTACTCTGCATTAATCCGATCCACATCACCCAGAATGTCTGCGTATCCATCTTCAGTGCGATTTTTGAAATAAATAAGGCCAACTTCTTGCCGGACACTGACCGTGATATTGTATCGAGTTGCGAGTTTACAACTAGATTTCTAGAACGGGAGCTCCAGGTTTCGGTTCCTCTAAGAAGCGTTTTCTTTTATTCCAGCTCTGTGCCCGGAGAGCCCTGAATTGTAGTTGTGGCTGCTCGATTATTAAAGTCGGTTGAATCGGTATTTTACGTTTCTCCTATCAAGGCGAATGGTAGAATAATTCTACAAAGAACGGGTCACCGATTGTCTTTCCTTCCTGCGCATTCTTCCCTAATCTGTAGCCACATTCGTTAGATCTAGTGATTCAGCATACTCGAATGGATAATCTTGTATTATTTACAAACTTCAGGAGCTTTGCAAATAAGTAAATGTCAGAACAAGTTTTAATTTTGACTGTAAAGCCATGAAAAAAATGAAATAATGAAGAATTACTACATACCCACAGGTTTTCATTCATAACTTAAAGTATTTACCGTAACAATGCGCTTCAGAATGGCATGCTATTTTTTTTTTTTTTTTTTTTTTTGTTTTTGTTTTTCAAAGTTGTATAATGAATGTCGCAGCTCTTATTCGAGTTTCTGCTGATCTTTATTCAGAACCTGCCTCTGTTCAGCGGAATCCTGGAAGTACGTTTGCACTTTGTGAAGGACACTTACCGATGCGATATTTTGGCGTTGGTGCCCTAGTTCCGCAACCACGTCTGTGGTGCTGGAAGGTTTCGATGTTTCGTGAAGAGTCCAAACTGCAATCGGGACAACTGTTATCTTTCGTTTCCAGAGTTTCCCAGGTTTTTGGATAAGTTTATTTTTTTGTGTCCTTCTAATCCACAATGTAATGTGCTGGGATGGCCGCGACCGCTAACTATGAATGCTTCTCTTCAAAGGCGCGGCGGCGAGACCTGCCATGTTATGATCCAACCGATTCTGTTTATACTTTGAAATCCGAAAAAGTGTATACATTATAGTTTCTTCTTGTTATAATAATAATAATAATTATTATTATTATTATTATTATTATTATTATTATTATTATTATTATTATTTATGAGATAAATTGTGGGTTATATGTCTTTCTTCGGATCAGGGATCATCGTACTCCCTAAGACGACTCCGCAGAGCTTCCACGGCTCAAAACAACCGCTAAAACACGGGCGCGCGGCGGTTGAGTTATAGCTCGAGCGCGTGGGCGGGCAGGGGGCAGGGGGGGGGGGGCGGGCGGCGCAAAAAGTCGCTATGCCCGAGCGAAGGGCGAGCGAATGAAGTGCAGCGCTCACCGAGGCCAGAGGGCGAAGGGCTCGGGGCGAGGCACCGGCCGGAAGAATGCGGCGCACGCCTCCATCCATCACCCTCCCGATACACGCGTCACCCCCGCGCGCCGCCGCCGCCTGCGATGCGCGCCGCTCGCCCCCCAAAGAAGCCTGCGCCAGCCAGCCGGCGCGTGCTTTTTGCGGCCGGTTTTATTTATTCCGTGACCGGGCGTTGAATGCGCGCTATCTGCAGACCTCCCGACCGGGAGCGGTAGCTCAGTGAATCAACTGATGCCACTGCAGCGCCTCTGACCGGGAGGTCCTAGGTTACCACTCCTCACGGCGGCAGGATTTTCGACACTAGCGTTTCAGCTAGGTCGAATTCAGTCGCTGTCTGGAGGAGAATTCTAGCGGCCGGCTGCTCTCATCAGCAGTTTCTCCGATCAACACCAGGCGAATGCCGGAGCAGTACCTACCAAACGGGCCACGAACCGCGCGCGATCTGTCCTCACTTTTCCTTGTATTATCCTCTCCCTTTACACACACACTTACACTAATATGCACTACACTACCACATATTCCTGGAGACCGGTCGGGAGCTTAGAGCTTGTCCCGGCTGGGGCGGTGCCCCGCTGGTGGGAGAGTCCTGGTTAGGGGAAGCCCCACTAGCCGACGGTAGGTCGGGGCGGGATCTCGCCATTCCGCGGGGGAAGATCACCGCCATCTCTCGAGCAAAAAACATGCACTACACTAACGGGACTCATGGCCAGAGCAGTTGACTCGCCCGGCAACACGAAAAAATCCATCAATCAATGCAGACCTCCCGAGCGTTGTATGCACGCGATTTATCGGCCGCTGGCGACGCGAGGAAGTACGCACACTTTGTGTTTCGGTCTGTGTCACGGTCCGAGAAAGGCAGTAGAAAAGTGTATTGATGGCCCGACAATATATACTTTCTGTGATGTTATTGTAAAATTATCAGTCGTGGAATCTCAGTACGAGGTGAATTGTCTTCTGTTTCCTCTTGACCTTTGTCTTATCCATTATTTTGCTCTTTTATGTTTCTCTTCTTCATGAATTTCTTATCTTTCTTTTTGTCTTTTCTCTTATTTTAGTCTTCTTATATCCATATATATATTCGTATTTCAATATAACCAGCAGAATACTCATTCGCCTTTTACTATAATTCGCGAAACAGTTTTGTGAGTGAACATACCTTGGGATATTTAATATAATATATAGTTTGACTATTCGAAGATTTAATGTCTCTCTTTTGCTCTCCGGAAAGTTCAGATTATATTTAAAATTATTACATATTTTCCTGACAGCTTTTGTCATGAGAATGATGCACTTCCCTTTTTTAACTGAGTGATTACGAACTTTATTTCAAAACTCTCAACGCTGTATATTACATAGATATATTCACTTTCTCTTCTTCCTTTCCTTATTTTTATTATTATTGGAAAACTTCAATTCTTTTGGGACGGTGGCCTCTTTCGTGGCAGTGTAGGACAGAGGTGAAGGGTAAGATGTGGCAAAGCATGGTAAGATGTGGATCGCATGGGGCCTGCCTCCCGTTTGTATATAGAGCAGTTTCATTTGCCTGGAAGTGACATCACAAACTACGGAAACCACCCATCAGAGCTGCCGACCTACAGACACAACATCATCAGATACCAAACAACTCTCTGATGCTGAACAAAAGTCTAAGTACATTTTCGGCACTCGTCCGCAGTATTCCAGATCACAGCACACTCCATCGTTGGAAGTTGTCCCCGAAAAGGTAACCGATGCAAATTACCTAGAGAATATTGGCCATTTTATTTTTCACTGATTTGGTAATGAACTTGTGTCTTGACTCATATCTATTGTCATTTGTCAATATTATTTTGAAAATATTTTAATTTTATTTTTTGGTGATTCTTTAATTACCTCCAACATATATTGTCACTCAAGCCGGGAGATCGTCTTTCTGAAGACCTCCAGCAAGAATCGCTCCGCGTTGCACGTGTACATCAAAGAGCAAATTGCAGCGATCCGCTCGTGTCTCTGCGAACAAAAGCCGCACGCGCGCAAAGGGAAATTAGAGGCGGAAAAATAGCGAAAGTCTCGTGTGCGCGATCCGCCGCGCCGCCGCCCGAACAGCCAACGTTTCTCGGAGCCGAACAACAGACCTCAAAGCGCTGACGTCATTACGCGCTCTCGAAACTATTGGATCAGTTTCACCGGTGCTTCGCAATAAAAGCGCTGCCTCGAAATGAGAAATGCCAGAAGCCGCGCGCGAGCAATCGTCGACGCAGCCTCCATCACCGATTTCATCGCGGCTCTTGTTCGCTCGCGGCGTTGCAGACGCCCTTCAAAACCACTCCGCTTCCTTGTGCCGCAGCGCCAACCCCTGATCATGAGCACCGCCGTCGATGGCTACGTTTATGCGTCTTTTGGTTGAGGAACATTACATGAAACGATTGTCTCTGTTGGCGGAACATTCACATGAAACGATTGTCTTATGCTCCGCGTCATTACCTCTGTCCTTGTTGGCCTTTGTATAGTTGAGGAACATTCACATGAAACGATTGTCTTATGCTCCGCGTCATTACCTCTGTCCACGTTGGCTGTAATTATGTGTCGTGTCTTTTGAAGACCTTTTCACATCAAACGATTGTCATGCGTTCTCACTTGTTCATCATCACTGTCCTATTTATGTGTTGTGTATATTAGAGCAACCTTCACATCACATGATCGTCTCTTGTATCGCGTCAGTACCTGATCATGACCAGATCACGGGCGTCGTTGGCTCTACTTTCCCATTTCATATATTAGTGAAACCGCATCATACCGTCGCCTCGTCCTGCGTCATCACTCTCTCCCATTACAACCGTCCTCATCGCCAGGATTCTACTTGGATGAACAGCATGATTCCACTCGATCGCATCATTGGATCAAAACCCATACGCGAGCGGTCGCTACTGAGGCTATCTCCTCATTTGTTCGTTCAATATATTAGCAATGTCGTATCACATGGCCGCTTCATCCAGCCAATTTACGTCAACCAAACCACAACACAAGTCTGGAGCTTCTTTGCGGAAGCTTCCGGTTGGGGGACATACCAAGAAGGGAATATCTCCTATATGACGGCCGGTACACCGTATGGTAAGGAACCGGGAGCGGTAGCTCAGTGCATCAACTGATGTCACTGCAGCGCCTCTGACCGGGAGGTCCTAGGTTCCCACTCCCCACGGCGGCAGGATCTTCGACACTAGCTTTTCTGCTAGGTCGAATTCAGTCGCTGTCTGGAGGAGAATTCTAGCGGCTGGCTGCTTTCATCGGTAGTTTTCCGTGGTTTATCCGAACAACACCGGGCGAATGCCGGAGCAGTACCCTACCAAACGGGCCACGGACCGCGTGCAATCTTTCCTTCCTCTTCCTTGTTCTATCCTCTCCCTTTACACACACACACTTACCCTAACATGCTCTACACTATCACATATTCCGGGAGACCGATCGGGAGCTTGGAGCCTGTCCCGGCTTGGGCGGTGCCCCGCTGATGGGAGAGTCCAGGTTAGGGGGAAACTACACTAGCCGACGGTAAGTCGGCGCCGGATCTCGCCATCCAGCGGGGGAAGATCACCGCCATCTCCCGCGAAAATAACATGCACTACACTAACGGGAGTAATGACCAAAGCAGTTGACACGCCCGGAAACACGAAAAAATCAATAAATCGATCTATAGTAAGGAAAATATACGCTACCTCTCGGTACAGCATTTACTACACTAACGAGCTAAATGACCCAGCAGTTCACATGCCCGCAAACTTCAATCAATTTGCAATTTTTTTTTTTTCCGTGCCAGTGGCCCTTGTCGCACTGCGCCACCAGTCCCAGCCTGGTCCACGAGACGCAAGCACAGCGTGCCGCGACACGTTCCGATGGGACGCGATGCTATTTTCGTGGACGGTGAAGAGCGAATGAAAGGGCATCGCTGCCATGCCTCCGCCGACAGGTGGGCGGGGACGGCGCACAAAAGGGCCCGGTCGGTCGCTGGCAGATTTAATAAACAGACCGTACGTGTAGTTGGAAGCGGCGCCCGTCCTACCTCCCGACCCCACCGCTCGCGGACAGCTACCCACGTGGCTACGCCCCCGCGGGGAAGTTCACTACCACCTCCACCCCCCTCCACCACGAAGACCCACGCGACCTCCCGTCAGTCAGCGCCCTCCCCGCGCCCCCCTCGCGGAGTCACAGTTTCTCAGAATGCCCCACAGTGCAAGGGGTTGAAAACACGGATGGACGAGATGTGGTTGATGGGTAGAGTGATAGTCACTTGAATCTAAAGAGAGTTTGATTTGAAGAGAAATAGCTTTCCTCACCATCAAGATATTTGATTTAACGTTTGTTTCAGATTTGTAATATTGCCGAAAAGGGCATTCTTTATATGTGCCAATATATTATTAATGCATATTTTGTTATTAATAATATCGTAATACATTATTTTTGCATTTATTTCTACTTGGACAAAGATGCTAATATATTTATTACACTTTTCAGCTTGTGGGTTTCAGAAAAGGTTAATCTAAAACACCAATATTTTAAGGTAGTCTGTTGAGCGGAGCATATATTGACAGATGAGTCAATAGCCGAGATTGTTCTTCACTGTGATCACGAAGGCACCCCTTCTCTTTCGACAGAATTAATAAAGTACGCTGTAAGGATCTTTATTTTAATTCCTTTCGTTTAGTTACTATTATATTCAATTTTGGTTTCAACTAACATTTCCGGGTTAAGAGAACATGCCCAACTGAATTTGATTGTCTTTCAACGAACGGTATTTTATATTGTGCGGAAAGGGAATAAAAGTAAAAGAGGAAAAGATTCGGAGTTGTAAAAAACAGACTTTTCTGAAAGTGAATAAACTGGCACATTTAGACATCAGAGTTGATTGTGAATTTAGCATATTAACTCATCCAATTTTGATTTAAAACGAGATAACGAGATATATTTTGCATTAACTGAGAGTTTTGTGAATATATCCTAGCCTCTGAGACATAATTGTGTGAAGTGAAATATGTTAATTGCTGATAAAACAGAAATGGACGACGAAAGTCTGATGATTTTATCACAAAATATATATTTTTTTTTAAATTCAAAGTGAATCGTAAAAAAGGATTTAATGAATATTATATTTTAAACACAAATTATACATAATGCAAATTAATTCATAGCTGGGCGCCATGGTTTAAAATTACACACATTTCTATGAAATAAAAAAGGCCTTCCTAAAATAGACTACGAAATACATATTATCTCGGTAATTTGTGTCTTTGTCAGGTAATCACAATTCTGTTTATAAATTATAATAGACATTGCGATATTTTTACTTCAAATTAAATCGTCTATATAGTGCATGTCAGTGGAATTGTTCGTGAGTAGAACTACATAAGGTGACGTCGTGCGACGCGCGGAGCCCGCTGGGCGAAGGAAGGAAGGGCCCCACTGGGCTGTGCCCGCCGCGGCGCGCCGACTCGCCGCCGCCGCTGTCACTCACCGTTACCCGCTCTCCCGAAATTGCGCTCCCCTAAAACCGCTCGCTCCTCCGCGTGGGGTTGGCGACTCTTTCCTTCCTCCGCCCCGCCCCCACCGCGGAGCTCGGCTCGTTCCGCTCGCTTTTTTCCCGCGCCTTTTTCCCGTCTCCGCCGGCGCGGCGCCGCCAACGTGGATGCGCCCCCCCCTTCCCGGCCCCCTCGCCCGCCCCAATGCCCCCCCCCCGTCACCCCCCCCCCCATCCCCCGTCGCTTCACCGCCCGTGCAAAACCGCCGCCCACACAGCTCCCCACCACCTTCAGCAACCATCGCTCCAACAGCCTCACCACCCTCACTACCCATGCCGTTCGGACGCTGACCTTCCTTGTCGTGTCTCTTGCTCTAGATGTCTGCTTGATTGATTGATTGATATTTTCGTGTTTCCGGGCGCGTCAACTGCTTTGGTCACTAGTCCCGTTAGTGTAGTGCATGTTGTTTCTCGGGAGAATGCGGCGATCTTCCCACACTGGATGGCGAGATCCGGCGCCGACCTTCCGTCGGCTAGTGGGGTTTCCCTCAACCGGGACTCTCCCACCAGCGGGGCACCGCCCCAGTCGGTATGTGGTAGTGTAGTGCATGTTAGTGTAGGTGCGTGTGTAAGAGGAGAGGATAGGACAAGGAAGAGGAAAGACAGATCGCGCGCAGTCCGTAGCCCGTTTGGTAAGGTACTGCTTCGGCATTCGCCTGGTGTTGATCGGAGAAACCACGGAAAACTACCGATCAGAGCAGCCGGCTGCTAGAATTCTCCTCCAGACAACGACTGAATTCGACCTAGCTGAAATGCTAGTGCCGAAATTCCTGCCGCTGTCAGGACTCGAACTTAGGACCTCCCGGTCAGAGGCGCTGCAGTGACATCTAGATGTCTTCCTGCACCATCCGCCTCCACCCTACTCCCTATCTCCCTCTCCCACCAACACCTTTCCTCACCTTCGCCTCGCTTCACCCCACCTCCCACATCCTATCCCCGCCCCCACCAATCCCCTTCCAATCTCCAGCCCCACTTTCAGCTCCATCTCTTGCTGCCCCTCCGATCCACCTCACGCCTCCCGCTCGCCCCCCCTTCCCGGTCCCCCTCGCGTGGAGCTCCGACGGGCGGGTGAGGGGCGGGGGATTGGAAGGGCGATTGGTGTGGGCTGGGGATAGGGTGTGTGTGGGGTGAAGCGAGGCGAAGGTGAGGAAAGGTGTTGATGGAAGGGAGAGATGGGGAGTAGGGTGGAGGCGGATGGCTCCACCTTAAGTCACTAATATCGTGCGGGGCTTTGCACGGCGCCGGCGCAGCCCGCGGACGGAGGCCGTGTCCACCGCTGGCTTCCTTGTCGAGTCATCCCTTTCACGAGACCCGTGGTCTGCGCACGTACGGATCATCTGTCACTATCATTCTGTCAGGAGCGTACTGACCATGACTTGTTCGAGCAGCATTACATTAGGAGTTTCAAGTTCTACTGGGGGCGTAACTGGAAACATAGCTAACAGCCTAGTCAAGAATCCTCCATCGATCGTTACCCGCCTTCCCTTTGCATCACTCATCCTATATTACTAACAATACTAGTGTAACAGAAATGTATTTCGCATGACCTTTCCAATTTATTTTGAACAGAATATCTAATATGAAGTGAAAATACGGTTTAGCGATTTGAGCAGCTTATTCCACATTTCGGCAATGATCTTTAATACATAAATGTTCATACACCATATATTCTCCTTGAATATAGTTCATATTTTTTTCGTGATATTGTCATCTGTATAGCGTTTGATGCGACAACTAAGAACAATATATTCTGGTTTTAATCAAATGACTTTCAGATGGCATTAATTCATTACGCTGCCAATTCGCCTGACAGTGATAATATTTCAAATGTTGTTTCTAATATTCCTTAGAACCAAGGAAACACAATATACGTGTAGATTGTATCGGTTTTTCCTCCCGCACAATCTCTATCATAACTCAATTAATAAATCACTATATCAACATCCAGGAAGTTGCCGGCCGCGTTTTTTGCGGAGCCAACGTTATCTCCCGACTTTCACCCTTCCTACCTCAACCCCCATCGACAATGCCGTCCCTGGTTCCCGGTCGCATCTCCCGCGCTTCTTCCCTTGGCCTTCCTTCTCCCTCCAGTTCTCATTTTTCTTCCTCTGATCCTCGTCTCATTCCTCGCTTCCCACCCAGACCCTCGTCCCTCTTTCTCTGACCCTGGTCTCATTCCCCTGCTCCCATTCAGCCCCCATTCCTCTTTCCCTGCCCCCTGGCCCTCCTCTCCTTCCCCGTCATCCTCCCATTCCGATCCGCCGCCCCTGTCCCCGACCATCCCTGCCCCGTCCTGAGCCCACAGGGCGTGGCGGCCAGCCGCTGGCGTCGCCGCGGGGGGGGGGCAGCTTTGTCCGCGCGTAAGCCCGACAAAGGCGCGCGCTGTCCGCGGCTGCGCGTCGCGATAAAACTGCGCTTTGATGTGCATCCTAAAAATATGTTCCCGACTCCGCCGGGAAGGGGAGCGCGGCCGGCGGTTTCCGAATCGGATGGGGGAGGGAGGGAGGAAGACGGGGTCAGAGGGGCAGGAGCAACGAGATACACGAGGCTCGGAGTGGAGACGACAAGACACGCGGCAATGGAGGTGGGGGGTGGAGAAGGACGAGGCGATGGTGTGAACCTTTCCAAGAGGGCGTGGGGAGAGCTGGGATCCCAAGATAAGAAGCTTAGGTGGGGTACGAAATTGCGAGAAGGAAAGTGGGGAGACACCGGATGGCGGTAAGAGGGGGAGGATTCAGACACGACTGCTGAAGTCGGTCAGAATAAAAGCAATAGCTTTAGGACAAAATCAAGAACGGGTTCATAAAGGAGAGAAGAGAACGTGTTTCAAAATAATGGATAGCTAGTGGGGTCGAGATTTGATAGAAATTAAAATCAAGACTCGCAGGGCGGAAACGAAAAGAAGAGAATGAGGTAGAAGGTAAAGAGAAGTTGACGAGTTAAGTAATTGTATTAAAGAATGGAGATAGTGAAGTAGCAAAGATACTGTATCAAAGAAACAAGCGAGGATTTGAGAGCGAAGAAAGAAATCGTGGAATAAATAGATGTAAGGGCGAGATGAGTGTAAATGAATGAGAGAAGTAATCTAGATGGTTGCTGAAGACGAGCAGGGTGAGTAGCGGAGAGAGATGCAATGAAGTGGAGCAAAACTGAAGGGTGCAGAAAGCGACAGGTTAAGCACAGCTCGACGTCTCCCGAAAGGGCAGGAGGGGACGGACGAACGGGGATCCGAAAGAAAGGGGGCAAGCGGACGAGGAATAGGAGGAGTAGGAGAAGGAGGAGGGGGAAGGCGCAATCTGCCGTAAACGGGGATTTGGCAGAGGAGATCCTTGTCCGGGAGGAAATAAATTGCCAGCGCCCGCCGGCGGCTTCTTCCTCTGCGGGCGGTGGGGGGGCGGGCGGAGGGAGGGGCGGGGGTGCGAGGGGGACAAACAATCGCCGAGCGACGAGCGCCCGCGAAGATGGCGGCCGTCCGCGCCGATGGCGACCGCCTGTCCGTGATAAGCCCCGCGGGTTAATAAGCTTCTGCCGAGTTAATAGCGCGTCCCGCTTCGCTCAGATGCAGCACCGCGACTGAAAGGCCACGGAACGCACTGGGCTGGCGGTGTAATTGTGGGGCGTTCTTAGCGATGTCGTGGAGAAGAAGTTGAAGTCGTGGTCTCTCCCTCTCGCACAAACAATCTGTCGCTATCTCACATTTTCATTCATTCTCTTTTTCTCTTTTGTCTCTTTTCTCTGCATCTCTTTTTCTCTGCATCTCTTTTCTCTGCATCTCTTTCTCTCTGCATCTCTTTCTCTCTGCATCTCTTTCTCTCTGCATCTCTTTCTCTCTGCATCTCTTTCTCTCTGCATCTCTTTCTCTCTGCATCTCTTTCTCTCTGCATCTCTTTCTCTCTGCATCTCTTTCTCTCTGCATCTCTTTCTCTCTGCATCTCTTTCTCTCTGCATCTCTTTCTCTCTGCATCTCTTTCTCTCTGCATCTCTTTCTCTCTGCATCTCTTTCTCTCTGCATCTCTTTCTCTCTGCATCTCTTTCTCTCTGCATCTCTTTCTCTCTGCATCTCTTTCTCTTTCTCTTTCTCTCTGTCTCTCTTTCTCTTTCTCTCTGTCTCTCTTTCTCTTTCTCTCTGTCTCTCTTTCTCTTTCTCTCTGTCTCTCTTTCTCTCTGTCTCTTTGTCTGTCTGTCTGTGTGTGTGTGTGTCTCTCTCTCTCTCTCTCTCTCTAAGGCACACACACACTCGTATACGGGAATGGGAATGTATTTTAAGTCCACCACTTGGCAAACGACTGTTAGTTGGCTACAATGATGACTTCGTCAAACGTTTGACATACTAGTGCTACTAATGAAGACAGATGTATAAAAAGGATGGTGGGGATGTTGAAATTTGTGGTAATGAGTTGGAGTGATTTTTTTTTAATATTCACATAAAATAATTATCAGTAGTGTAACGAAAGATATGCAAATGTAGTAATAAGTGGTAATTATTAGAACATACCCGTAGAACTTAATCTATGCTCCACACATATCCATTAATTTATATAATAAAACGCTCTTATTTTCAATAATTACTTCGACTTAGTTGTACTCCGCTATACTATTTTTTCGCGTTGGTGAAATATATATATTCATATATATTGAGATATACCAAAATTTTCCTCTCTCTCTACATTTATATCTGCTAAAGATCTTAGAGTCCGGCTTGCTGGGTCAATGGGTCACGATATATTATAATCCTTATTACCTCTATAATGGATTATAGGATCCGCCGACTATACAGCGCAGCTGGGAATCTGAAATAGAATGATTCTATTCCTAGTTCATTTCTATTTGGATTGACTAAATGAAAAATCACTTTCTTTTCTAAAGAACAAAATTCAACAAAGTTTATTTTTGCCTTTTTAGCAAACAATTTAGAGAATTTACAATTTTTTTAGGCCTTTGATCAAGATCTCTTTCAATTTACACCTTATACCGCGGTTAACTTATCTTTTCTTCGTTGATGTCCCTCGTAGACTTCTCAGTCGAAATATCTTGCGATCTTGCCGTAGTCCAAAGTCCCAAGAAATCCTCTTCTGCCCCTATCCAAGCTGGTCTCCAACTATCAAAATTATCAGTCCCGATTACATCCTATGACATAGTCCCGAACTCGATTACCACTCCCGACAAAGTTCCAATTTATACATCAATATTGCTTCCACATCAAAATATCTGCAATATCATTCACTGTCCTTAAAATTTCACTGATAACCCAATTCTATCTCGATTGTACTCGTTCCCTCTCACGAACATACGATTAGTTCAGAAGCGCGTTTCCGAGCAGAATGAAATCTTTCTGCTGATTCATCCCTCAAGATTCGTATTAAAACTACCTTCATTTTTTTCATAACATTTGACCGTCCTTCTCTCACCCAGCCAATCCATACGTTCGTTATATTTTGGTGTAGCTGACCTTTTGATCGTCTTTTGAACTTCTTTGCCCAATCCCAAATTTTCTACTTTCGGCCTCCAGAAAACTCTTAATGCATTTAGAAAAACAAAAACTACATTGTTTATTCACGGTCGTTGCTAAGCTCTAGCTCTCGTGATATTTCGTAATGCATGTTCCACCATATTGTCTACAAATAAATGTTAGTTTATTTTAACGTGACATATCGGTATGTCACAATATATATATATATATATATATATATATATATATATATATATATATATCGATTTTGAAACAGCCACCCTTTGGAAGAAAACAATTGACTATTGATAAGCGTACAATTAAAGAATGATTTAATTAATTAATTTACACCGTAAATGTTGGTGAATCAACACAAACAATATCTGATAACACATCTAGGGATCACATTCTTTCATTTAAAGGAAAAAGAAGCTACAATCGGTTCAGTAGAAGCTTTAAACGAAGCCATGGCAGAATACGTACCTTACTTTTTTAAATATATGAATAACAACGTTATGGCAGCGTATGATGTACGCGTGCTCTATGTCTATTCATTCAGGCTGTATGTGAACATGTATTCTTTATTTAAACGAGCATTGTAGTTTTGATATTAAAATTTTTATTTAGTAAACATAAAATTATATCTTTGACGTTTGCGCGATTTCCCCCCAAACGGAACCCGTGTTGAAAACAGTTATCATTTGATACGTACATTTTTTTTTATAATGAGCTGGCGATGTATTCGTGGAACGGGGCATGTAGCACCTATTCCACTATATTAAATCGCTCCTGGCTTCATTTTGCAGTCAATGAAGCTGTCTGGTATCGTGAATTTGTTTGACAAACCGCTAAAGATCGTACATAAATGAGACATATCTGAAACGCGCGTAATTAAATAGAAATACCGTAGCGGTAGTTGCACATAGGAAGTTTCGGGGTGGGGGGGGTTCAACGATGGTTGATTGATTGATTTGTGTTTCATGGCCCGTCAAGTGCTATGATAATCAGTTTCGTTATTGTTGTCAACGTTTTTACGTCGGGAGGTGGCAGTATACGTCTCCTCCGTATGGTGAAATCTGACGCCGCTGTACTAGTCGGTTTGCAGTCAATTTCTCGCTCCAGGAATCTCCCTCCAGCAGGGCACCACCCTGCTGGACAAGCTCTAAGCTCTTGACTAATATCCTGACATTTTTGGTAATGTAGTGCGTCTATGTGTGTGTAAGTATGCGGTGAGGATAGATAGGAAAGAAAGAGATAGGTTAGAGGAAAGAAAGGAAAGATCACGCTCTTCCCGTGACCCGTTCGTCATTGTTCCGGCATTCGCCTGGTGGGGATAAATAAAACCACGAAAAACAACCGATCAGAGCAGCTAACTGCTAGCATTCTCCTTCAGACAGCGCTTGAATTCAACTTAGCTAAGTAGCTAGTTTCGAAAAACACGGCGTATCTCGAACCTTAGGACATCACGGTTAGAGTAGGTGCAGAGTGAAAGATTGATTGATTGTTAGTGATTCCGGGCGACTTAACTACTGGAGTACCGGAAGCGGTAGCTCAGTGCATCAACTGATGTCGCTGCAGCGCCTGTGGCTGGGAGGTCCTAGGTTCCCACTCCCCACGGCAGCAGGATTTTCGACACTAGCTTTTCAGCTAGGTCGAATTCAGTCGCTATCTGGAGGAGAATTCTAGCGGCCGGCTGCTCTGATCGGTAGTTTTTGGTGGTTTCTTCGATCAACACCGGGCGAATGCCGGAGCAGTGCCTTAACAAACGGGCCACGGACCGCGCGCGATCTGTCCTTCCTATTCCTTGTCCTATCCTCTCCCCTTACTCACACACACACACACACACTCACACTAACATGCACTAATATGCACTACAGTATCACATGATCCGGGAGACGTGTCGGGAGCTTAGAGCTTTCTCGGCTGGGACGGTGCCCCGCTGGTGGGAGAGTCCTGGTTGAGGGAAACCCCACTAGCCGACGGTAGGTCGGCGCCGGATCTCACCATCTAGCGGGGAAGATCACCGCCATCTTCCGGGAAAAGCATGCTCTGTACTAACAGGGCTAATGACCGGAGCAGTTGATGCGCCCAGAAACACGACAAAATCAATGAGTCAATCCACTTTTCAAATCATGGCTCATAGTGCAGTTGATTCCACATGTTTTCCTCCCCCTCCCCGGCTTGAGCTGTTTCGCAAAGCACTCGCAGACCACTGGCGGAGGGTGGCGGGGGGAGAGACGATCCGCGGCGTCTCCATTAGAGCCCTGTTTACCGGTGGCGCCTGATCCCGACGGCCGCGGCTGCCACACGACAGCTCGTCCTGCCCCCCGCACCGCCTCCCCCCTCCCCCCCCCCCTGCCTCAACGTCCCCCTCGTCACTCGCCTCCCCGCCACCCCGCCGCCCACGTCCCCCACATCATCCTGCACAGTGGTTCGAAATCCCACCGAAACGAAAACACAATGGATGATACGTTGCTACTACAGAAAGTGTGGCGTCACAACAAATGTTGAGATCTGGTTATGAGAAAGCTAAAGACACTTTCATATGAACTACAAATGTTTTTTTTAATAGAAATGTTTTGTTCACTTTGCAGTACTCAATTGTTTTCTTTGGTCTTGATTTATTTGTAGTATGCATTTGGAAATGTGACACATCAATAAACAGTGAAGGTATTTTTTAAACAAATATATCAAAATACAAATTATACCATTGTCAACTCCTTTGAAACAACTTTTGGATTTATGATTACATTTAAACGAGGTAGTTTTAATGTTCTTTGTGTATAATCATTCGATTCAAAAATGATATTTCATTTTAACAAATAATACAAGCACATTGATTCTCTTTTAAAATTACATGAGAATTAGTAGATATATGGCAACACTACTTACCTTGTTCGGATTTGTGAACCATATTACCTGACTTCAGTCCACTTTCCAAGCTCCCGGAATACTTCTCTGCTCGAAATTTGCAACTACAGAAATAATTGGAAATTGTTTTTCGGCTTTCAATAAAAATGAACGTGATTGGAACACGAGGTGTTGCTGTGGATGAATATTATGCCTTCTCTAATATATACGCACGTATCAGGGCTTGTGCTTTTGAAAGCCTTTCAATAGCACAATATTATCACATCAATAATGATCCCATTCTGAATTTTTACTTTTTCTTTGTGAACTATGGATAGATTCGCTTGACATATTTTTACACTCAGTCAAATCCTCATTCATTTGTCATTTTATCGCTCTTGAATGAAAATATAGTTATTAATCTGCTGACGATTTCACTATTTGGTGTCTTTTGTCTTCTCGCCCGCGTCTACGAATTCTCGACTTCTCTTGTCGTGGACATTTCAACTTATGTTGCCGTCACCGCTACATACCTGATTCGGCTAACTTAAGCCCTCTGCCACCTTTTGGCCCACTGTGCCCACTTGAGCCCACTTGTGCTCACTCGAGTCCTCTATATCCACTGTGCCCATTTGTACCCATATGCTCCAACGAGTACCGTCTGTATTCAATGTAGTCACGTGAGTCTATGCCCATTATACCTACGCGTACCCACCCCCTTTTACTTCCCCCCCCACTCGTGCCCCCCACTGTGCCCTTCCACTTGTCCACTTTAGTCCTCTATACCCACTGTGCCCATTCGTGCCCATGTGAGCCAACGAGTACCTTCTTTATTGAATGTAGTCACGTGAGTCCTCTATGCCCATTGTACCTACGCGTGCCCACGAGGACCCACGTATTTACGCGTCCCGCGCTGCCTCCCTGCTCTATGTGTTTTGTCTGTGTTCACTTGAGACCTCTGCGCCCACTGTGCGCTCTGCGCCCACTGTGCCCGCTCGTGCCCACTGTGCCCACTTGGGTCCGTGCCGCCCGGCGCGTGCCGTGCGGGCGCTCGCGTGGTGGGCAGCGGAGAGGACGGCGACGAAGCTGACGGAGGCGGTCGGCCACGCGGAGGAGATGGATGCGATTACTTTGTCCTCCCCGGGGAAGATATTCGCTTCGGAGGAAACCGTTGGCTCTTGATGCGGCTCTTCTGGATGGTCAAATTTTAACCCGCGGGTGCGCTTTCCGCTAGCTGTGTGGCTAGATCGAATTTTGGAGGAAAATTCTAGTGAGCCTAATTGATAGTTTTTCTTGGATTCTCCGAACGAGACAAGTCGACCTCCGAGAAGTATCATAACAAACTGCTCTTGACCGACTCTTGTCCAGTCTTCTGGAATCAATCGATCGGGTGCGATACCTTTTTTATATCTTAGAACGCAGTTCATTAGAGAAATGGTCGAAAGTTGTTCTGAAGTAACATATACCAATGACCGAACTTCATTAAATGAAGTCACATAGGTTTCCTTAACTACTTTAAGTGTTGCACGTGATTCAACGTTTGATATGCAAACCAAAAAAACCAGTTTAAAAATGTCATGAAAATAAAAACCGAATACATAACTACATGCTCATAAACGAAGCAAGAGAACATTAACATAGAATGTTTCAATGATAATGTACACGAACGCATGTGTGTAAAATAGCTATGTACTTTTTTTGTGTGGACCTGTGTGCACACGTACATGTGGGTATATGGGATGTACAGTGCAAATGATTGCAATGAGAACGCGAACTTATCGGCGACGAGGTGGTAAGATTTGACAAATTTCTAGTGCTGAAATAGGACAGCGTTCTCTGGAAACGAAGGCAAGAAATGAACACACCATGGATGCATTTCTGTAATAGTAGCAGTGGAGAACTAACGTGACACGACAGCAGAAATTATGAAGAACAATAAAGTTATAAATTTGAACCTTACATCAGAACGAATAAAAACGAGGAGAGGCCGTAGCAGAAAGACATTCTGGATCATCCTGTACATTACTACTCCTAGATTCCCTTCATTGCAGTGGAAGTCGGACATATGTACACATGAATAAATACGATAATGAATGAGTGATGCTGTACGGCGAGCCTTGATGGGTTGAGTTTCTTTTCCATAAAAGTAAGGCAAGCGAGCACCATGGACCCTACTCATCTTCCGACCACAACCTCAGCGCCATGTAGTCCGCTGCATAGCTGGCTTCCAGGAACTCGCCCCTTCCTCCATCACCAGCGCCCACCGAGCCACCACGCCGCCCGCGCCACGCCCCCTTCGCGCCCCGACCCCCCCTCCGTCCCCCCCCAGCGCCCCGCCGACCACGCCACGTTACCCAGCACCCCACGTCCCCGGGGCACCTTACCTCCGATGTTCTGCATTGTAGCGTTCAGTGCATTCCATTTAATTCATAATTCCTTAGATTTTTTTAAACACATCACGTCAATTTTTTTAAACACTTTATTACAATTCTCTCTCATTCATCGATTTCTATGTCTCTTGTTATCAACTTCTACATCAGCTTGAACGTTATTATCCTAATACTAAGCATATGTGGAACAGTCGTTCATGATTTGTTTACAAACAACAATAAACATGTGTGGTAAACATGTAAGTGTATACGATACGTTACACACGCTCTTCCTGCGCCACATCCTCCCACGCGACGCCTCCCACCCCACGACCCACGCGTCACGCCCCCCCCCGCGCCTGGCTCCCAATGCTAGGCTCCCCGCGCCAGCCCCCCCGCGCCACCCGCCCGGCCGGCCCCCGCAGCCCCGCGCCAGCCCCCCCGCCTGCCCCTGCCAGGCCCCCGCGCCAGCCCCCCCGCGCCACCCCCGCCAGCCCCCCGCGCCACGCTCCCCGCGCCAGGTCCCCCGCTCCGCGCCACCCAGCGCCACACTTCCTCCCCGGCGCCACTCCACGTCGCCCGCACCGCCCGCGCCGCCGCCGGCCGAGGACCGTCGTTAAAGGCCT
The DNA here is from genome assembly GCA_964035755.1 of Teleogryllus oceanicus. Classification (NCBI taxonomy): domain Eukaryota; kingdom Metazoa; phylum Arthropoda; class Insecta; order Orthoptera; family Gryllidae; genus Teleogryllus; species Teleogryllus oceanicus. The sequence goes on from CAXIVR010000004.1 coordinate 22,113,236, forward strand.
GCGCGTCTGCGAAAGAGACCACTCCACCTGCCCGCTCCACTTCCGCTCGCGCCCCGCCTCCCGGCCCCGGGAACTTCCACACGCACGGAGCGCGCCCCTCCCCTGCTAGCGGGATCCAGCACGCGCCTTCGTCCTCGTCATTCACCAGCCTGCGATGGCTGGCGCTGGAGTTAGCTCAGACTCAGTGTGGCCAGTGTCTCTGCTGCGACTCTCACTGAGACCTCCTAGAGTGCGAGTCTCGATGGTAGCAAATTTTTGGTGCTATTTAGCTAGCTTCTTCTTCGCTGTCCGGGCGGAGAATATTCCGCCAATCACGGCGCACCCACCCCACCCGGCCGCCCAGGCCGGACAATATTTAATACCCGACGCACAACATCACGATGTCAATACCCTGATGAAGCCTGCGACATGTCAGGCGAAACGTCGGCCTCTCAGCCCACTACGCGGCGTCACCCGGACAGCGAAGAAGAAGTCGTCGACTCGAGCCGCGGAAGCCTACGCGTACGCTATTTAGCTACGCCGAATTCAGCCGCTGTCTGGAGGAGTATTCTATCGGCTTGCTACTTCATACGGATGTTTTCTGTATCAACTTCAAGCGAATACCGAAGGAGTACCCTAACAAATACACCACTGATGACGTGCGATATCTCCTTCCTCTTCTTTGCTTTTCCTCTCCTTCCATCTCTTCCCTTTGTTTCGTACTCTCTCATTAACTTAAAGAGTTACGTTCACTACCCATGCCTACAGGTGAAGCAGCCGTGAGCTTCACGTCTATGGCGCGTGGGTGGTGGTCGGGCCGGGATATCACTGTCCATATCACTTCATCACCTCCCGGTAGAAAATATTCACTACACTGATTGGACTGATGAACCTAGCAGTGGATATGCCCGGACACATGAAGCATTCAATCAAAAGGGAAAGGGCGTATTGAGAGAAGGACCATCCAGCGGGCTTGCGGTGATTCGCGGATCGCTCGCTCGTTCGTTCGCTCGCTCACCCGTTAGCTCGCTCGGTCGTTAGCTCGCTCGGTCGTTCGCTCGCTCGGTCGTTCGCTCGCTCGCTCGCTCGCTCGTTCGCTCCCCGTTCGCTCGCGTTCGCTCGCCGTCGCTCGCTCGTTCGCTCGCCCGTTCGCTCGCCCGTTCGCTCGCCCGTTCGCTCGCCCGTTCGCTCGCCCGTTCGCTCGCCCGTTCGCTCGCCCGTTCGCTCGCCCGTTCGCTCGCCCGTTCGCTCGCCCGTTCGCTCGCCCGTTCGCTCGCCCGTTCGCTCGCCCGTTCGCTCGCCCGTTCGCTCGCCCGTTCGCTCGCCCGTTCGCTCGCCCGTTCGCTCGCCCGTTCGCTCGCCCGTTCGCTCGCCCGTTCGCTCGCCCGTTCGCTCGCCCGTTCGCTCGCCCGTTCGCTCGCCCGTTCGCTCGCCCGTTCGCTCGCCCGTTCGCTCGCCCGTTCGCTCGCCCGTTCGCTCGCCCGTTCGCTCGCCCGTTCGCTCGCCCGCTCACTTTGCTCGCTCGTTCGCTCGCTCGCGCGTGGCCAGTAGGGTGGAATAGCCTGCGGTAGACTCAGCCTCCCTCGCTTCCTCACCTCTCTTCCCTGTCTCGATCTCACTATTCCTCTTACTTCATCTTCCCCTTATTCCTTTCTAGTGTCTCTGTTTCTGGTGTACGTCGAACCTTGACACTCAGAAACCCATTTCACTCCCTGTAATATTTCATGTTTACGGAAAGTAAGTCATAAGGATATGGGTGATGAGGGCATAACTGCCCTAAGGCTGGGAATGAAAGAAGGATATGGAAAGCAGGATCACAGGTGGTCCTTTGCCGGTTTATATTACCCTGAAATTGATTCCGGAGAAAGCGAAGACGGCCGCAGAATCCTCATGCAGGTAATGACGTCACCTAATCAGGCTATTCCTTTTAGGAATCTTTGATACTTCGTCATCATCTACCTCTTCCATTTCTGCGTCGGCAATTTAAGTACTGAATATCCCATTCACATAAAACTTTAAGTAATAGGACCAAATGAAATGAATAACTAATGTGGGAACGAACATTAAATTTTCATGACTTGATTGATATATTGCGTTAGTAAATCGAATTCTTTTTCAATAAATAATTATCTCACTATCCGATTCATGCATATCAAACTTTATGAATTTTAGTTCATGCATTTTGGTGTTTATTTATTCCATCCAATCCGTGTTTTCGATATCCCATGTTACACATTTTTTCGAGCGGATTCCGGCATCGATACCGCGAGAGGAATCGTGCTGTCCTTGGGGCGACGTGGCAACAGCGTCGCTGGAGATTCGGGCTGCGTCGCTTTTTTCCTCGCCTGCCATCGAAAGGGTAACTTCCAGCGGAATCAGACGCCGGAAAAAGTAATGAGTTTCCCGCGAAACAAAAAGAGGAATCGTCGTCGTGTGAAACGAGCAGTGGGTGCGCGAAGCGAGTCGGGTGCGTTTCTCCACTCCCCGTCTCTTCTCACCCCGCCTCCTCCCTCCCCGCTTCCTCCCTCCTCGCCACCCGCCTCCCATCCTGCTGCTCTCCCGTCCATTCGCCTCCCCGTTTCACCCTCCCATTCTCGATCCATCCTGCAAAACCGTTCTATAGTTTCTGCGACTTTCCTCTCGTTCTCAACCACTATCTCGTCCACCGCGTCTTTTTCTCCTCTTCCGTATCTCGCTCTTTCATTCACCCTTCCGTTTGTTTCATCTTGCGACTCCATAATCGAGGTCTGCTATGCTCCGGTCCTTTCATTACCCGGTTTTGTCGACCACTCTTCCTCCTTATTTTCTTCCGGTCTAACGTTTGCCTACTCTTCTATTTCCTCCCGTGCTCTCCAGTTTTCCCACTTTGCCGCCCTTTGCCACTCTCTCTTCTCACTCCCTGTCCTCACACACTTCTTTCATCTGGTTTTCTCAAAAAAAATTTCCCCCCCAACTACACCTCTGACACTGCCACTCACTGGTCCTCGGGTTTCTGTCATGGTTTTACCGCCCGCTCTTTAGATTGGAGTCGAAATCAGTAAAACTCTCAAGGTCATGACGTAACGTTTGTAGTGGGAAGGCGTCGTACCGATCAAAGACAATGTAATCAATATCAAACCTATGAAGTATTATTGAAGCATTGTAGACGTCAAATTATTTAGTGATGTGATAATATTGCTGAAACTTGTGATATTGAATTTCAAAAAACACTTTGGATATTGCAATATTTTCTTCAGCATCTGGGCTTGATATATTATTATCATTATTATTATTATTATTATTATTATTATTATTATTATTATTATTATTATTATTGTGTTACGTATGTAAAATTCAATGATTTATCAGTCCGTTTAATGTAAACAAACGAAACATTTCTTTATGTCCTTTTGTCCCTACCATTTCATTGCACTTTTTCATACTTCAAATTTACTTCGTGTTTCTGGCACTACAATATTAATCTATTCTTATCTACATTTTCATTATTAGTTGTTGTGTGATTTAAGGATTTTGTATTTAATGCAAGTCATGAATTATTTTGGCCCGAGAATCAAATGTCGAAGCATATTTTATTAAACCAATAGCAAGTATTGCCTTATAGATCTTTTTGACACCTGCAGGTTACGTGTGAACTATTTTTATTTCTTTAGGTGTATAGTACTAATTTCCAATGCGCTCAGAAATTGAAAGAAAATTGTGCATCTTTAGGCAACGGGAGAGGTATCTATGGTTTTATTAGATACACAGGAACTTAAAAAATACAAGAAAATAATGAAACAGTTTCTACTTTCATTTACTAATGCAAATGCCAAACAAATATTGTAATGCAAATATTTGTCTCATTTCCTCTATTACGACAGTGCTCATGTCAACTGAATTCTCATAGACAGAGGGACACTACTTACGACACATTGGAAAACTATTTCGCGTGGTTTTGTTCGGCAGCTTTCTTGCTGCTGTATTCCACTAGTCCTTTGTATTTCCCTATTGCCACATTATTCTTAATTGTTCTTTTCATTGAGAAATTGCTTCTAAACTTAGCATTAAATCAATAATAGCTCTTTTATTCTATCGTTTATTAAAATGTTGCACGTTCGTTTTCGAAACCCCATTAGGTTCCCAGAGGTTCTTAAGTTATTACGCCAAACGAGCTCCGCTGCAGTAGAGGAGCTCTTTCCTCCATCCCGCTCCTTCCCTGCGCATCGTCCGGCGCTCCGCACGCTGCGCGCATACCCGCAAGGCCCCCCCCCCCCCCGCCCGCACGTCTCTCCCTCCGCCCCCTCTTCCAACCCCTGCGCTCTCTCCCCCTCCCCGCCCCCTCTCCATGCCTTCCATTCCACCTCGCCCATCCCACTTTTCCTCTCCATGCACGCACCACCCCGCGCACCAAGTCCTTGCACCTACCCCTTGCCCTGTCTCCACCCGTCCTCCGTTCCCGCTCCGCCCCGCATCGCCCCATCCCTGTGCCCCTGCGCCGCCGGCCACAGCAGTCACGCAGGCGCTCCCCAAGGGCCAGTTAGAGGCGCAGTTTATAAAGCGAACGCTTTTACCGCACGCCCTAACGGCGGCCGTATCGTTTCCGTCAATACCCTCCCGCCCCTACCCCCCGCGGGCGTTGCCCTCCGCGCCACCCCGCCTCCCGCGGCAGGCCACAGGCACTCCCTATTGCCATACCGTTTCCCCCCAACCGCCCCCCCTTCCCACTTGTCTGCTCACCCGCCTACCTACTCTCCCGCCTACCTGCCCCTCTGCTTTCCTGCCAATCCGCCTACCTGCCCACTCGCTTACATGCCACCCCGCGCCACGCCACCGCACGCCACGTCATCCCGCGCCACACCACCCCGCGCCATGCCTCGCCACGCCACCCCACGCCACCCCACGCCACCCCACGCCACCCCACGCCACGCCCTCCGAACCACGCCACCCCGCGTCACGCCCCACGCGCGACCCCCCCGTGCCACGCCACCCCGCTTCATGCCACTCCGCGCCACGCCACCGCACGCCGCGCCATCCCGCGCCACGCCACCCCACGCCACGCCTTCCCCTCCACAGATCCCCCGCCACGCTACCCCGCTCCATGCCACCCCGCGCCAGGATTCCGTCTTTTCCTGGTCCGGCCCTCCACCCCTCACCTTGTCCGCGCGGTGTCCGCCCACCCACCTGCCCGCGCGGTGGGTGGGCGTGGTCCCTCCCCGCCCTAAGGGGCCATCCCGCGTGGGAGTTAATTTTCGTGCCGGCGCCGCGTCGCGCCGCGCCGCGCCGTCCAAAACAAAGGCGGCGCTGGCCGGCGTTAGCCGAGTCATTTCGCGTGGGGAAGGCTCACCGCGGCCGGCCGCGCTCGCCGTAATCGCTTCTGCCACGCCATCGCCACGCCTTCGCCACGCGCCGCCTGGGGGAGCTCGGGGCCAGCATTGCTGCCGGTTTCACAACGACCCTAAGAGGTCCTAGGGCTATAGTCTTGATGGTAGCAGATTTTCGACGCTAGGTAAATAGATACGTCGAATTGACGCACCGTCTAAGGGAGAAATTTTGTGACCGAATGTTCTGATTTTATTTAGTTATTTGGTCAGAAACAATCAAAAAACTGTATGTGACGTATGGGGGAGAAAATTGGTAGTGTTCTGTGGTTTCTCTCATCAGTTCCAAGCGAATGATGGAAAACTGTCATAACAAATGAGACACGGATTGCACTGGATTTTTTTTCTTCCTCTTCCTTTTCTGTTTTCCTAATCACACACTTACTTTACCACACGTGTCGGGAGACCATCCGGGGACATAATTTATCCCAACTGAGACGGCGCACCGGGGAAGATACATGGAAGAGTGAAATTGCCTCTATCCGACATGTGGTTTGCCGCTCCGGGTGTCACCGTCCAGCGGGAATGAACCAGCGCTACCTCCAGAAAAAGCGCATGCCCTAACGAGATTAATCACGGTATCGTTTGGCGTGCCCAGGAACATCAGTTTAAGTCTCGCGCCCGGCCTTCGCTGATATTCCGCGCATCGGCGCCACTGATCCTGCCCTTTGGATCTGCCTCAAGCTGCACCTTGTAGTTCGGTTAAAATGTCTAAAAGGCTGGCAGGTGGGGTCGGGGGTGCCTTGTGGCAACGTACTAGCGTGATCCAAACGTGATTTTAACCACATGGCCAAAACTCCACTCTACGGGACACATTCCTGGTCATTCCTGTGGCACACGGGTAGCTCATGATGATGAACAGCAACCATAGGTTAAATGCATTAAATGTATTATTAAAATGTTTGAAAACTTACTTTTTGAATGTTTCGTTCAATACTGCACTATAAATGTTACGTATCGTCATCGCAGTTTGTGTTACTTTTGATTTACATCATGGCAATAATGCTTACTTCAAGATTAATAGCAGAAGCATATAAAATAAAAAGCACACACAAGCCAACGCAACGAACGAAACACAATTGCAAAGGTTATCTCACAATATGTGTACTATAATCTATAACAGGAGTCATGCACGAGGCGACATTCAACTACCGCTGACTCACTCAAGAGAGCAGATCCCTTCTCCTTCGTGACTCAATATCTAGCTATCAATCCATTAGAAATTTTAATCAGTGTGTAGACCGGCATATCACACTCTGTGAAATGAGAAAGGCTAGAAACGCAATTCTGGGGATACAGAGAAATAAGACACGTTTGTGTGCATTTGCAATGGGGGACTTTTCGTTCGCAATTTTGGCATTATAAATATGTTTCTTCCGCCTATTAATCTTGAAGTCGCCGTTCAACGTTGTTTATGAAGATTACTAGCTGTAATTTGCACAACTGTTCAAACAGCCACATTTTCCTTCTCGAAAAATAATGTATTGTTTTATACAGTGGGATGGAAATTCTGTAATGCCGTTTTTGATTTGAGATTGTTATTTATATTATTAATATATAATATTTATAATATAATATTAAATTATATTTTATATAATATAAATAATTTATATTATAATATTAAATTATATATTATTAATATATAATTTCAAATGGGAATTATTTAATCATTTAAATAATATATTTATATTTACTTGAAATAGTTGACGAATGCAAAAAAAAAAAAAATATTTTTATGAATTTAATTATACTTAATTCTACTTTTTATAATGATTTTTAAAATGAATGGTCCAAGAATGTTAAGCATTTTAAATAAAGTAACGTCAAACAGCAAAAACCAGAGATAAATGGATCACGTAAAATGTTGAAATTTGCGCACTCTGTCCGCTTCGGGTAGGTGTATTAGTGTAGACTGAAAAATATCCGATATCAGATACCAATAAACATACGTGCTTTTGAAAATCGCGCATACAGCAGGGCTAGCTATCCAGGGCGTGACGTTTCGTCAATTTCGCCGGCCAGGAGCATGGGCTGTCGCTTCGACCGGGAGACATCGAATAAATTTGCAGGGACGCTGTTAGCCTATCGACCCCTACGCCACAACCCACGCTCACCAAGCACCACGGCCTGACTAGTCCACTCGCGCCAGTAACCCCCTGCCGGACCCCTAAAACCCGCTCCCGATACGTACTTCCATCTCCTACTCCATCCCCCCGCCCCTATCTGCATTCTCCCTCGCTTCCTCCCCCAGAAAACCGGGAGCGGTAGCTCAGTACGTCAGCTGATGTCATTGCAGCGCCTCTGACCGGGAGGTCCTAGGTCGACAGGATTATCGACACTAGCTTTTCAGCTAGGTCGAATTCAGTCGTTGGCTGGAGGATAATTCTTGCGGCCGGCTGCTCTGATTGATAGTTTTCCGCGGTTTCTCCGATCAACACCAGGCGAATGCCGGAGCAGTACCCTACCAAACGGTCCACGGACCGTGCGCGATCTGTCCTTCCTCTTCCTTGTCATATCCTCTCCCCTTTACACACACACTTACACTAACATGCATTACACTACCACATATCCCGGGAGACCTGTCTGGAGCTTAAAGCGTGTCCCGGCTGGGGCGGTGCCCCGCTGGTGGGAGAGTCCTGGTTAGGGGGAAATCCCACTAGCCGACGATAGGTCGCGCCGGATCTCGCCATCCAGCGGGGGAAGATCACAGCCATCTCCCGAGAAAGAACATGCACTACAGTAACAGGACTAATGACTAAAGCAGTTGACGCGCCCGGAAACACGAAAAAAAACAAACCAAACCAATCATTCCATTCCACTTAGGTTATTTCTCTTGCATGCACATCTCTTCTTGATTGGTAGCTTAATTCAGTCAACTGCCGGTTTTTAGTCTCGTTAGTGTAGTGAATGATTCTTCGTATCGCCGGAGATGGTGATGTTCTTTTCCCCCTGGATGCTGTGATCAGGCGGCAACCTACACGTCGGTTTAACGGGGGCTTCCCCTCTTCAGATATCTCCCTCACACACGGCACCGGACGATCCAGGACAAGCTCTAAGTTCCCGATTAGTCCCCGACAAGCGCTGTTGTGTAGTGCCTACAAGTGTGTTTGTGTAGGGGGTGAGGATAGGTCAACGAGGAAGAAGGAAATATCACGCGCGATCTTCCGTTCCGTATTGATCACGGGAAACTACCGACCAGAGCAGCCGGTTGCTAGAATTTTCTTCCAGAACTGCTGAGTTCCATCCAGCTGTGCAGTTAGTACGGAAAATTTGCCCTGTCGGGACTCCATCTCTAGCGAAATCTTCCGATTAGAGTCGTTGCAAAGTCAGTGGCAAATCTGTCTCCAAGCTTAACTCTGGCGGTATATCTCTTTGTCATCTTCAACGTTTCATTTCCAGACACTAACCCATTCGTTATCTCAGGTGTATATAAGGAGCCATTTTCCCCTCCATTCAACTACACGAAACACAAGCAGTCCCTTTGGACTTGCACGTTAATAATATAAACATTAAACTAATGTAAGGTTTTATCGTTCCCATTGGAATGTGGTCAACTACTTACAAATATATATGAAATTGTTGGATAAGAATAGAATTGATACTCATATTGTTATTCAATAATACTTTCACGTTAATAATATAAACATTAAACTAATATAAGGTTTTATCGTTCCCATTGGAATGTGGTCAACTACTTACAAATATATATATATATATATATATATATATATATATATATATATATATATATGAAATTGTTGGATAAGAATAGAATTGATACTCATATTGTTGACTTCAATAATATTGAAAATTGCGTTCATGTTATATAGAACTTCGAATGGTAGAATATCACAATATTATCTCATTGTTGATCTTTAGTAAATTAATTAACCCTAAAATATATGTTTCTTCAAAGATTTTGTGAATAATTTAGCAGAACCTGAATCAAAAGAACTTCATGATATTAATATTTGGGAAAAGTTTTTTTACAGAACAGAGAGAATAAAAAATACCCTATTTGCTCTAAACATTATGAATCAGGGTAATATCGCTTCAAATGTTTTTCATTTATCATTGTTTCTATCCCCTTTGGTATGCACATATCTACGGCTGCAAAACGAAAGATAAACAATGTAGGGTAGAACGTTGAAATTGTAATAATCCTTGTATCTTATTTGCGTTCAGACAGAATGTTTTGGTGCATTATTCTTCTAGAAGCTTCAAAAAGAATTAACTGGAAATCAATGTACTGAATAATTGTGATTTATGGTTTAATTAGTCACTCGCTTCCAATTATTCAAAAGTACATTACTAGATCTTTTGTCAGAATATTATATGATATTTGACGAGATGAAATGCATTCAATTCATGAGTCAGGTGCAAAATAAAATTAGCCTCTGTGTTAAATAAAATTGAAACTGAATGTGAATAGTTCGCGAGCTTTTTGCTTATGAACAAGTTTTTACTTGTCAAAATATAATAAAAATTGAATGAAGTTGTGAACAATTTGTATCAATTCTCAGTAAAGATACAAGATGAAAAAATGAAACGTTTCAATCATGGCATTTGTGTTAAGAGTATCATACAAAACGCATTTTGTTACAAAATATATCTTACTAGTACGAGTACATTACAATATTACGTCCCTCAATGAATTTAATCCATTCTCTATTTTTGTAATTATTTTATTTCTCTTATAGAACTGAATGTTCCGACAAGTCGCATCAAGCGCATGAAATCCAATTAACTACAAACAGACACAAGCCGACTGACGGCAAGGTTCGTTTGCATAAGGCAAAGATTAAAGATTTTTGGACAAACGTGGGAGTAAAGGGAATTCATTTAAAATTTTCAATTCACCGAGAAGTATCCATATGTCCCGCCCCCTCTCTTTGCAAGAGATTTTGTTTTATGTAACAGCTTATTTTGCGAGATGATTATTCGTCATTTCGTGGGCCGCGTTTATCCATTAATTTACGCTCGTTAACGTATCCTTGACGTCCACTGCTTTCCTGTCTTCATGTCCTTCCACATGTCTCCCACACTCAACCTCAGCATTCTCTAACCCTTCACCTCTCTCCCCTTCTGCTGCTTTATCCTTCTTCGGTGGACATCGGGCGCTTCATCCTTTTTCAAGCACAGTTTCAAACAAAAAAATTAAAAAGGGAGAGTTTTTTGTTGGTAAAGTAAAGTGGTGTGATGTTCGACGTGATGGGCGTCGCGAGGTACGGTGGCGCCTCTGTCGGCCGCCGCGCAAACGAGGGTGCCTGTGTGGGCGCGGACGTGAAATTTCCACGCGCGAGCGAATGAATAGGAGAGTGAGCCAGCGCTCTGGAGGACGAGTGGACGAGAGAATGAGAGAAGAATATGAGAGTGTGGGTAGCCGGGATGGCGGTTGAAGAGAGGACGTGTGGTCGAGGAGGCGGGTATATGAGAGAGCTGGTGGACGGGTGGGTTAAAGATGAGTATGAGAGTGCGCGTAGCCGGGAGGACGGTGGGGGGTCGAGGGTGCGGGACGGTGAGCAAGAGGGCGAGGGATGAGAGAGGGGTGGGCGAGAGGGAGGACGAGGGTGCTAGAGGACGGGTGGGTGGGCGCGCAGTTGAGAGAGACAGCGGACGGGCGACCGGACGAGAGGGCGGTCGTTCTCTGCGAGGCGAACAATAGACGTACCCTGAGCGCAATTACCACTACAGTCGGCCGGACAAAGGCTGCCCGTGTAAAAGCTAGCGCTTAGACATACTCGGTGTGAAAATATTGCCTCTCAAAGATTTTTGTCGGTTCCCTGCCGCTGTGAACTTCACTTGAAAGCGCTGCTGGCATAGGGATTCGATGACTTTTCGGGACTGCCTATTTATTTGCATTCTTTATTCAGGCGAATATGAGAAAATTTCTTAATGAATTTCTTAGTAAACTGTTGTTTATCACTTAATCGTGAACCACATTTCATATTATTTGTCGTCTATCCGTACAAGAATTCTGGTGTTTATAAGAGATACATAGATTTGTACTTCCACGCCATATTACATTAACTGATCCTAAGCCGAAACTTGTAAAATACTTGCTGAACACTGACATTTTTCTCAATTATGAAATTTATTAAGATAAAATGATTTGTAGCAAAAATATTCATGAATGAAAATATGATCTGAATGAGAAATGATATTATTATTCCTTTTCAAATCATTGTCAGTCAGGCTACTGACGACTAACAATGACGGACCATTTTCAACCAAAACGTGGTGATCTGGTGACTTGTTTCGAATACTAACCACATTTTCTACAGATCTGTACATACCACCGACAAGTGTATATTCTTGACACAAATACCTTCTGAGGATACGTGTTAGATTTACCGTCCGTACGTGTCTCGTTTAACTGCATCACGAAGACATCAATAAAAGCCACAATGATTGAATATATGCCTTCCGTCTGCTGCAATCTATCCGTGGCTCAATTTTTATTTGTGAGGATACTCTTTGACTAGACGAGCTCGCGTTCCTATCCACCCAGAGGACCGTACTCCGAAGAGAGTTATGCGCAGATCTGAAAAATACGAGCAGACAACAGAGAAGTGTCTCCAATAAAAAAGGAACCGCTGGAGTTCATTTGTAACAATTCAACTCCGCCGGGTTGTGACCAATGACGTTCGTGTGTACCATAGTTGAGGAACAAACACGTGACTTGTCCATTTGGCAAAAACTGAATTCTTCTGTTGTTTTTACCTATAAGCTATTTTTAGAGAAAAGCATCAGGTGTCTTACAATACATTAAGTAGTACTCTATTCATTGAGTTAAAGACAGTGTTGAAAAGTGTAAAATTTGTGCTAAATTTTTCATTTCTGTTGGAAAAAAGTGAAGTGGACACGTCACGTTTTGTATGTTTGCTCGTCAGTTGACCCCCCTTATTGTTATGCGAGCTATAAGTAAAGATAACCTTTCTCTCTACGTTAGTCCATCCAATACGTTGTTACGCAATTCCTTCGAAAGTACCCCTCATCAGTGATAGGCAATACGCGACGTCATGCCTGGAGGTGACATCCAAAGACTTTCATCCTCCCGAGTCGCGAGCGGCGTGGGCTCCCGCGAACGCTCACCCACCCACCGCACAAGTGGGTCACGTGTCCTTTCCCCGCCCTCGCCCCGACAAAACACTGCTTTATGCGCGCCGGTTATCGCCCCCGTAAACCTCAAAGGACTGGGACCGATGTTGCGTGCGCCGCGTATGTTCGTAAATTATGTGTCTTCGCAAAAATGAAACCAAAGTTTTACTGGGAGAAGAAACTCGCGAGCTGCCAGCGAACGTTCTATTTTCGCAGAAGTTACGGTCGATTTTGGATCGAAATGATATATGAAAAAGAATGTGTTAGCTTTCTGTATTTGAGGAAAGGGTTCGGAGTATATTCGCACTACGATATAAACTTTTACCAACCTGATTCTAATATCGCCTGAGGGAGTTTTTTTTACACCGCTACCAAATACAAACAAACGCTTCTGCGCATAGGCACGAAAAAGTAATTTGTTGATCTAGTAAAAAGTTCCTGCGACAAAGAAATATGTGTGCACTAAAGCGGCAATGTAAATATGGAAACTAATTTTTTACTAGAGCTCTGGCTCTAAAGCAGTGACTAGGCTTTGCTGAAGATTTTAGATAACTTTCCTCGCACTTACGTTATAAACTTACCATAATACAAACTATCATATAAATCGTTTGCGGGCAAACGCTCATTAAAATGACTTGTAATCCTGATTGCAATCCACACTAAAGTCGCAATCATAATAGCACGCTTAGCTTACAGAGTTCGTGGTTTACTACTATTGCAATGTTCTGCTCTTTATTTGAACTATTTGTCGTCAATAAAATTGAGAAAATGGAGGATATTTGAAGGAATAGTACTGAAAGATAGTTTTTCGTGGGTTCTTCGATCAATTCCTCGCGAATATTGGGACACCCTAGCATGGGTGCTAAGGACCGCACGCGATCTTTCCTTCACCTTCCTATTCGTATATTCCTTCCTATCCTCATTTTACACTTACAAATACTACACTAAAACACGTTCTTTCCTATCCTCATTTTACACTTACAAATACTACACTAAAACACGTGTAGAGACCATTTGGGAGCTTACTGCTTGTCCCAACGGGGGGTGGCCTTCTGGTGGAGATCCTGATGGTGGGAAACATTGCCAGTGCAGCTCGGTGTCGGTTCTCATCATCCATTGGCAGAGAAATATCGGCATCACGCAGAATGAAACATTCACCGCACTAACGGGATGATCATAGCAGTTGGCGCGTCTGCCTACGTGTGAAAGAAATAAACATAATATTATTTACTGTGAAAACATTTGATGAAAACAGTTTGGAGAAGAACGTTTTTCCGTGTGCATATTACAGACACGCATGTTCTGCCACCTTGCAATACGAATGTGACAGAAATAAAGGCGTCGGGATGAGGGGTTATCATTAACAGCTGATCTTCGTTCGGAACGCAATTCGGTAGCGCAAAGTACTTGACAGGCGACGACTGACCAGAATCTCACAGCGCTGGCTATATCAGGAGCATCTCGATTGATAAGATGTAGAATCTTCCCATTCCGTTTTAAATTTTATGCGCAATCTCGCGTGATTTTACGCAGTTGTCTGCCCAAGCTTGCCTTTTAGGTCACATATAAGATAGTTGATTAACTGCATTTAATTGTTTAGTGTTTTCTAGAGTGTCGTAATGAAAGTGTAAAAATGCATTTTGGTTCGGGGAGCATGATTATTTTAGCCTCAAATTAAAAGGTTGGTTAGAGTTACGGTACTTAGTTCTTCATTTGAAATGATATATTGTATTTATTCCATGAACTAGATGCTTCTTCGTATAATATCTTGAAAAATGTTGTAAAGAAATGTGGGTCAAGTGATCTGAGAAAGCTTGTGAGAGAAATATAAAAGATGGCACGAAACCGCAGATGATGCAATAATTTACGAAGAATTAGAGTTTACGATCGCGCAATCCCGTCTCATATATGGTTCTCATCGAATTTTGTTTTATCCATTTGAATTTGGAAGGAATGGCGCAAGAATGAGAGTTGCGAATGAAAAATAAATATACTGATTAACGTTCAAGTGACTGGCTGCGTATAATTCTCGACTCAAATTAGTTTTAAATTCCAACTCTTCTAATTAAATTGAAAGACTCTTCTGTAGGAAATTCTACGTTGTTTTTATTCTCTCCTTATTGATTAATACACATTGAATAAATATTATGACGCTGATGTAACAAATGGCATTGAATTACCAAGCTCTTTATTCCTTAGGCTGTGATGAGAATTCCTTAGCCTGTGCGAATAAAACATTATTTCATTTTTCTGAATGTGCTCATGTGGCAATTTAGAGTGAAGAAATTCAATTGTTTTAAAGTAAATTTTACTCAGTTTTTAGTAACTTGAAGAAAGATGTTAATCATACCCATTTCGAATTAAAACACAGTAAAATATTTGGATATTGTGATAATTGTAGATTAAAACAAGCAAAACAATGAAACTTCTTGACGATGAAACGGAATCTTTAAAATTTTTCTCTGAATTAAAAAATTTGGAGCAAGAATATTTCGTTGTCAATTTGCCTTGTCCATTTTAGATCGAATTGAAAAAATATTACTTCTCTCTAAGTGTGAATGGTAAACACTTCATACGTATCATATTTCAAAAAGTCAAAGGCATCGGTTCAAGGAAGTATGATCGGTTGCTGTGAACATCGCCTTACTTGGGGAGTGGGCAAGGCAGCAAACACAATTCTAGTCCTCTCGCTATCAATCCACCATCAACCCACCTCTCCATCACCATCTATCCACTAACAATGTTTCTCTCGCCTTCGCCTCTCCCCCACTCCATCTCCCGCGTCATAATAGCGCTCTGGCGCTAGCGAAGCACGCGTCTTCAATCTTGCACTCAGCATGAAACGTCAAAGAGGGTCTCGCCACACATTTTATCAGACAACGACACTTCTTTCTCGCCTGTTCCCTCTTTGCTTTTACCAACAGCATCATTCTTGTTATGACCACGGCGGCAGGATTTTCGGCACTAGCTTTTCAGCTAGGTCGAATTCAGTCGCTGTCTGGAGAAGGCTAGCGGCCGGCTGCTTTGATCGATACTTTTCCGTGGTTTCTCCGATCAACACCAGGCGAATGCCGGAGCAGTACCCTAACAAACGGGCCACGGACCACGCGCGATCTGTCCTTCCTCTTCCTTGTCCTATCCTCTCCTCTTACACACGCACATACACTAACATGCACCACACTACCACATATTCCGGGAGACCGGTCGGGAGCTTAGAACTTGTCCCTACTGGGGCGGTGCCCCGCTGGTGGGAGAGTCCTGGTTAGGGGGAAACCGCACTAGCCGACGGTAGGTCAGCGCCGGATCTCGCCATCCAGTGGAGGAAGATCACCGCATTCTCCCAAGAAAAAACATGCACTACACTAATGGGACTAATGACCACAGCAGTGGACGCGCCCGGAAATACGAAAAAATCAATCAATCGTTATGACGACCTCATTCTATCCCCCATCACCACTGCGCTCTTCACTGTCTACCCCAATCGCTTCCTCGTCACCCTCATCGCCCTTATACCGACTGAGGTGAATTAGAACATCAAGTGATGTCTCTACAGGGCTTGTAACCGGGAGGGCCTCGGGTTCGAGCCCCCGAGTTGTAGGATTTTTGACACCAGCTAGAGAGCTAGGTCGCATTCATCCGCGGTCTCCAGAAGAATTAAAACGGCGGGCTGCTGCAATAGATCGTCTTCCATCAACACGGTTTCTCCGACCAATATCAGCCGGATGACGGAGTTGTATTTTAACAAACGGGCCACGGACCGCGCACAATATTTCCTTGTTCCTTATTCATTCCTCACCGCCTTACATTCACATTCTTATATACTTACTTCCACGCGTGACCGACGCGAGAGAGGTACAGAGGCGAGTCAGGAGCGTAGAGCTTGTCCCAGCTGGGGCGGTCCCCGGCTGGTGGGAAGTAGCTGGATAGGGAAAAACCTGCAAACCGACATTTAAGTTTGCGCCGAGAATCACCATCAAGTGGAGGAAGGTCACCGACAATTCCCATAATAAAATCATGCATATCACTTACGAGATCAATGTCCATTATAGTTGACGCGCCGGGAAACAAGAAATAATCAATCAATTTTCCCCCTTCCCGCTCTCACTGTCTGTAATGTTTGCTATTTTCATCGCATGCACTCTCCTTCTCTCACTGTCTCCTCTGCTTCTACACAATGGCTCGAGAGTCTTCACAGCCGACCTTAGCTTCCCGTTCTCCACCTTCTTGTACCTCTATCACTTTCACTCCCATTTCCTTCACCGGCCCCACTCATCTTGGTCCACCGAGGCCTACCATCTCTCGCAGTCTGTATGGCTCCTCCCGCGGGGCGCCCCGCCCCGCCCCGCCCCTTCCCGTGCCGTGCCTTGCTGGGTTGGGAGTGTGTTTGCCAAGGAGATTACATAAGGCGAGGATGCTGCGGGTGGAGCACGCCGCCGCGGAAAGAGATGCTACGGAGGGACGGGATGTGGGGCGCCCGGAGGAGCATCTGTGTGTGTGTGTGTGTGTGTGTGTGTGTGTGTGTGTGTGTGTTGAGATATAGGATGTCAGAAGTGCAAATGAAGGTAAGGGAGAACGTGCCTACAAGGAGAAAGTGCGTCCTTGCTGAGGAATTGCTCTTTACTCTTGCGAGGACAGGGAATTGATTTTCCAGGAATGTCCAGTTCTTATGTTAAATGGCAAAGGTTGATGCGTTGCTCTAGTTAACGCCTCTGGTCTTGTTGTGTTTCGTAAGGCGAAGATTTTGGACACCAACTCCTGTGATTGAATGTTTAAATTGCATATTGGTACAAGAAATTTCGCATGTGTATTGGTAAATAACAAAAAATACTAACACATAATGAGATTTTATTATACTTTAGTGACTACAAAGAAAACTTGTTTTATTTCACTCATATTCATTCGAATGAAATACATACAACCTTTCATATCTGAGTGGAAGGTTGCTTTTCAACACACCATGCAGAAAGCACGGTATCTGCCTCTTGTTTAATATGTGTGAAACGTAACGAAGCGTGCAAGATGTATTGCAAAGCAAGTGCAAAACATTTTTTTGCTAACCACATCTTAAAAAATAATATATACGTAACACGTGCGCGATGTTATTCACACTTTCGTCTTTTGTCGCTCCGACAAACTGGACTCGTGTATGAACCATTAACTACACACTTATTACGAAACATCATCTTATCGTAGCCGTACATTACTACATGAAACAAAATATATTTAAGTTTCAGCAAACAATAAAAAGATATTTATAATATCTAAAATAGTTAAGATTGCTTGATTGATTGATTTTTTCGTGTGTTTCCGGGCGCGTCAAATGCTTCGGTCATTAGTCCCGTTAGTGTAGTGCATGTTTTTTGTCGGGAGATGCCGGTGATCTTCCCCCGCTGGATGTGGAGATCCGGTGCCGACCTACCGTCGGCTAGTGGGGTTTCCCCCTAACCAGGACTCTCCCACCAGCGGAGCACCGCCCCAGTCGGGACAAGCTCTAAGCTCCCGACCGGTCTCCCGGAATATGTGGTAGTGTAGTGCATATTAATGTATGTGTGTGTGTGTGTAAGAGGGGAGGATAGGACAAAGAAGAGGAAGGACAGATCGCGCGCGGTCCGTGGCCCGTTTGGTAGAGTACTGCTCCGACATTCGCCTGATGTTGATCGGAGAAACCACGGAAAACTACCGATCAGAGCAGCCAGCCGCTAGAAGTTTCCTCCAGACAGCGACTGAATTCGACCTAGCTGAACAGCTAGTGTCGAAAATCCTGCCGCCCTGGGGAGTGGGAATCTAGGACCTCCCGGTCACAGGCGCTGCAGAGACATCAGTTGATGCACTGAGCTACCGCTCCCGGTGAAATAGTTAAGAGCAGTTTACTTTTGATGTAGACATTTACGACATGTGCGTCGTTATATTGTTGCACCCCGTACACGCGATATTGTAACGTAATATTTATTTTAATTATATGAATATTATAATATCGTACTATTAAAATTAATTATTAATATTTATTACCTCTTAAAGATGATTTCTCATACAGAAGAGAAGAGAAATTGCTGAATTTACCGTGTTCATCACAGGCAAACGAAAGACATTTGGCGTCAGCCGAAGCGTTGCTGTTTATGCGTAATGAAATGTGAAGCTGTGATAAATCGTTAAATGGAAGGAAAAATCAAACTAACCGCCTCCCCCTCAATTGGAGTAACCGCAGGGCAAGAATCCAATTAGAAAAAAAAATATTGCTTCCTAAATGACGTTGACAGTAATTAATAGATTAGTAATGCTCTGGAATGAAATTGCGCGTTTGTGCGATAGTCGTTATTTCCACGCTATCCAATGAAACCGAAATAATTAACTTTCAAGTTTTTTATAACTTTTTAATATGCCTCTCAGTCCCGGTTAATGCGTGTCTGGCAGATTTTTCTCGTTTTCACATTTATCAGCGTTATCTTCCATCTCATCGCTCATGCACGTTGCCAAATGGAGGATCCAACAACACGTTCTGGTAATTCCTCTGATGACACGATCCAAAAGGAAGTACTAATTTTCCGTGAGTGGAATATTTGTTTTCACATTTCACACCTGTATTTCTTATACAGTTGGTTAATATTAGCAGTTAGGCTGAGTAGTATAAAATTATTCAAATGTTATGTTATATGAAACATTTTTCTTACACGAAAAATACTACGAAAATGACTTAATTTTCTGCAAAATAGTTTATTCGGATGAGGAATATGAAAATATATGATTGTTGATTTTGAACGTTTGCTTGAGAAGAAACTGTATTTCATATTTCTGTACAATATTCTGTTTAATGGATTTGAATTTGATTAATTAAATGTTATAAACTGCATAGTTTTTTTTTAAAAAAATTTAAATTTATTTTAATGTTACAAATTGATAATTAAACATTATCTATTCTTCTCTCTCAAACTCATGACACAAGCATAATGTTTTCTTTCGAAACAATCATGACAGTAAATACACTTAGTGAATTTAACATTCCAACATATTACAGTTTTGTTTCATTAAATTCACTTTCCAAATTCAAATTCACCTCGGTTAGCAGACTTGAAATAAACAACTGATATTTTTCGTTTTAAATATAAATTTTTTTTTCCTTTTTTTTTTTTTATACCTTACGGCATAAAATTTCCATCAACGTTAGTTCTGGATGGCGAGTTCCATTCCGAGATAGAAAGAGAAATGTGCACGATTCCGTGAACCTGTATCCGAGAAAACAAAGCCATCACGATCCTACCTCCGGCTTCAGATAATCTCATTACGAGATAGCAATCAGTTGCTACCTCCTCCTACGCGCATGCCACGCGTAGGTATTTGCCCACTCCATCAAAATCACGGTTCCTTAATCCCATGTTACCATATTATTTCCCTCGTGCTTACTACATTGTATATGTCATGGAGCATTACATTTGTAGAATGGAAAACGTCTTCAGAAATGAAATGCAAATCGGTTTAGTAAATACTTTAGGGATGAATATTCATATTCTTTTATTTTGCTACTTAAACGAATCGAAGTAGAAGACGAGTGACTTCTTAAGAAGAAATACAAAGCCCAAAAAAGTTGTGAAAACCTAAATGTTAATTTTGAATTAAACTTGTTAAAAATAAATTTAAAAAATTCATTCCGATATCTGTTTTTGCAAATTTGAGACATGATTGCTAATGATAATAAGTGTGTGATAAATACTGCTGCGTAACAATTTTGTGAAATTGCTGATAGAACACCTATGGTTATATTTTTCTTCTTTATTTATAACGTCTGGTCCCTGAGAGATTGATCTATTGGTTCACCTACAACGTGAGTTGAAGTTGTAGGGATTATTTTTGTTTCAATTCTGTTGGCTCCCGGCGTAGGGGGTAAAATGTGTCTCTCGTATGCTGCACTAGATCACAATGGTCCCTGTGGTATTTTTCGATTATTATTTAAAGCTTTTAGCGGGTAAGGGAATATGAGATCTAATTAAAACGGAAATTGTTGGAGGATTTAATTTTGACCAGGCAGTGTTGTGGGACAAAAATATTTTCAACTTGACTTTGAAAGACTCAAATGAATGGTAATAAAATGAACGTTGTCATAGAAAATAATGGTACGTATTAGAAATTGTAATTTTATCAGATCTTACTCGAGAAGAGGGTAGATAAGTGAATCAGAATGCCATTTGTGGGAGATTGCGCAAAACCATTGTTTTTTCACCTTAGACTTTGAGAATTCCCTTCCTCAAATGTTCTGAGCCAATTAACATATTTTGATGATTCAACGAACGATATATTTTGAGCGTTAGAATAATTTGGGTTGTAAGTACCTCAAATCTCGATATTTTCCTTTGTAATAACCAACTTCAGCGAGAGTATAAGTCAGTCATTCCTTCTAGTCCAGTGAAGAGGTAATTGGCACTGCTCTACACAGATCTGATCATGTCGAGACGTATTCCAAAGCAGCTCCCTTCATAAATGATGATTACGCACCGTGCACAATCATACATTCCTTTTCTATCCCAATCCTATCAACGAACGCCAATGGTCTCACATCAGTTGAAGCCTAAAACCACAATCAATCAATCAATCAATCAATCAATCAATCCGTTGTAAATCGGAGACATATAACAAAATGCGTTTCTGTGCTCCAGTTGAATCAAAGTGTTCGTTTATCTAAGAGATATTTATAATATTTACGTGCGCATTATTATAAAGCTTCTAAAAGCCTCTTCAAGTGAGTGAAGAAGATAAGAGTTAACTTCAGCGAACCGTTGAAAATAATCATTTGGCGCTGTAGGATTTTTTGCTTCCACACTTCACGATGATCTTGTGCGCCAACGCACACCTGCTCCGTCTCCACCCCCGGTCCGAGTGGCCCCGCCCCCCTGCCCCCGGTGGCCACAACTCCTGGGGCAGCGCGCCGCCTCAGGGCGGGAGGCCCGCACCTGTCGGAGTGAAGTGTGGAGGCAGCATCAGGCGCGTCGCGGTCGGGGGGAGAGGGGGGAGGGGAAGGCTCGACGCATTGCAGAGGCCCGCTTTCCTTGCTCCCACCCCCTCGGCACTTCCTCCCACCCCCTCCCGCTGGTCGCTCACACTTTAGTCCCCGATGTTTCTCATAAACGTTCGTTCTCAACTCAGCTTTCCTCGCTTACTGAACCTTTCCGCTTCTTTTTCCTCGTTTTGATCATCCCTTTCCACGTGATCTTCTGTCACATATTTTTCTATTTGATGTACCTATTGTTGCCTTCCCCCTCATTTTGCATCCCCTCCTACATAGAATTCTCTATTTTGTATATCGTTAATACGTTCCCGAATTACTCTTCCCTTTACTTCGTCTTTTTATCTATCCCTTTTTTAATTCCCAAATTATTTCCTTTATTCCCTTATTTACCATTCCCCTTCTCTCATCTTTTCTTTTGTTGTTATTTGTTTGCATTATTTTTCCATCCCCTTCTATTTTGTTTCTCTATTTCATATATTCCTCTTTGTTCCAACCATTTCCTCCGAACACTTTTCTCTCTCTCCTTCTTTGTCTTTTTTTTTTTCTTCTTCCTTCCCTATCACTTCGTTTTCCTCCACAACCTTTCTTAAATTCCTCTTTTTTTCTCCGAGCTGTGTTTTCACCATTTCTTTCTCGCCATTCCTACTTCTTGCGCAGTCTACCTTCTTTGCGTTCAAATACTTTTCGTCATATTCTTTGCCACAAATCTCTTCTTCTTCCCATATCTTTTATTCCTTCCCCTTTGGCCTCCGCTAGCACCACGCCTCAGCCCCAGACTAATATTAAGGGACATTTTCGTGACGTTATATCAGAGGTAAATCAGAGAGAATAAACATCCAGGGATGTTTTTTGTAAATCATGGCGGGAATAAAAACAGATAACGGTCGCGAATAAAATAAAGCGCACCCCGCCGAGCTGTAAATGTCTCCGCGCGGCTGCGTCCTAACTGGAGGCCCGTGAGCCATCGGTGTCCACGGCTGGGATTGGGCGGCGAGAAAACGGAATAAATAAATGAGACTTTTTTTTCACAAAACGTACTGCGAAACTGAAATAACATTCTCTGTAGGAATTATTATTGAAATGAATTGAAATGAATTTGCCAAGCACTTGACGCCACTATTGTTTGTTTTAGAAAACAGTTTTAAAGAACTATTAATTGGATTTGATTAAGTTCATTTAAACCTAAAAATTTCTAGGCAAAGAAAGTTACATTCAATATGTTTCATCATGCAAATGTATTAACGATTAGAATATTTATTTTTTAAGATAGGAATTTTATTTAGGTCTAATGAGTTGAGTATTTCTTGTTTTTGAAGAAGGTGACACTTGTTTTTAATAAAGATATTATCTGAAAATTAATTAGAAAACATTACACGAGTACGAAGATAAATTAGAAAAGTGCATTTTGGAAGAAAGTACATTTTGCGAACATCATAGCAAATATTATTTCTTTCAATATACGTAACTTAAAAATTCTCACTACATATTATTCTTACAACATTTATACATTCTCCAATATGAGTTACGTTTGGCTTTGAATTGGCCATCGTCAACACAATATAAGGACAATGTGTACTTGTCTCACTTTTATATCTTTTGTTGTTTATCGCCTAACCTAGCTACGCCAACTCTTTTCATTCTCAGTGCGTGGCCAATCGTTCTCGGCAATTTTCCGGGTGCAATTTGACGTTCGTCAAAGAGAATTCCTTTGTACTTTCGGAGTATACAAATTTCACCGAGTAATCGTTCCTTTCCCCTATAGCAAGGGAGGGGGTCAAACCAGGATAGGGCGGAGCCCGTTTAAAGTGGGATAACCGTCACCCCGCCATTGGAGGTTGTTCGGCGGACACGGTGACGCCTCTCGGCTCACCCTAATTAATGAGACGGGGTCAGTGGCAACTGGGATCTGGTGACGTATGTGTCAATTATCTTGATGTATAGCCTTGGAAACAAACCCTGGCCCCCTAATACAAAAGACACATTATGGCAGGACACGTCATTTTCCTCGATAGGTTCTCGAGGGGCGATGGCGATCCCAAATGTATAGTTTATAAAGTCTGTGGAGGGTCTGTGATTGAGCTCTGTAATGCGTTGTATTGTCGCTTGGAATTAATCTGGATTATAATTCTTCTCTATGCTTTCATTATCTTATCAGCAATAAAATAGCGAGCTTAATAGCAATAAAATCTCGAGATGGGGTAAATAAAACGGTTGTCGAATTCTTTTATCTGAAATTAAATTTCTGCCATCAGGAATGTGGTGTACTTTTATACCACTTCTCTATGCGATTACAGTTTTAAATAATGCGTTGCGATTGTATAAAATTATTTGGCCCCTCCTGTTATAATTGTAATATTTCATAGGCCGGTGATTCGATTGAGACACGTTTCTCAACCTCCCCAAAAATCTTTTAAGAATTTAATCTTCCTTACTTCCGCTCATTAGCCTCACATGCAATGTGCAGCTAAATCAACACGAACTAATTACTTGGTTTATATCTCATATTTTTACTAGGAGTTCCAATACGCTTTTATTGATCTTCTTGGGTCTACTGTAAGGTCATGACAATACATTTTTGGTAACCAAATTTTGGAAATCAACCCATAAAGCAAAAAGTAATAAAGGTTTATTACTAAAAATTGAAATAAAACCCTACTTATACGCTACAAGATGTAACGTGCCTACATTTATTTAATAATATTTCATTCGCTATTTGTGATTATGGTGATATTTTCTTTCCTATGACTATATATAAAAAATAGAGAGATATAGAGGGAGAGAATGTTAAGTTGACAGTTCGCGGAAATGTTCATGGGTGATGAATTCATGTTAAGTGATAAACTACTTTATGAAAGTCACGTTCAGTGAGGTTCGTCATTTCCTATTCATAACCAGTCGCTTCCCAACTTCCGAAAACCAAAACAATGTTATTCAACTGTGATAATTTTTTTGTTGATTTTCTGTCATTGAATGGCTCGCTGAAATGTATTTAGTGAGCACGATTGTATTTATAATTAATATGTTTTTATCACACCTTGTGTATTGTTTTTGTGTTTAGAATGGTGGAAGATAACGTACGTTGGTACTTATTTATAAGACAAAAAACTTAATTACAAAACAAGAGCGGAATACAAATAATTAACGGTAAATTTTAAAAGGAAAAAAATTGGTTTTTTTTTTAAAAATTACGCAAATTCCAAAGATATTAAAAGCTATTTCAATATAATAAAAGCTGTAACGGGAAAAAGCAAATGCTTCTATATTAAAATATATTAATGCGTTACTGAGTTTAACATTTTCACGCTTTCATGATCTCGTAAAAAACATTTTCCACTGATGCGTAATGCGTTAATTGACGCACAATGCATTAGTGGACGCACCGGTACCTACCAATAGAATTCATGCACCTCTACGGAAGCTATTTGATGCTTGAAACACAAACTAATATTTTTAATTAATGAGAAATCAATACTTCATTTTTACATTGTATTTTCTGAGTATTTAGTATTTCTTTCACTACAATCTTGTCAAATATACCACGCAATTTTGTGTTCCAAACACTTCCGGACAACCGATGTTAGACTTATTGACATATATTTGTTGACAATCCTCCAGTTTCTCCCTTGAGAATCGGCCTCGTTCTAATTGCCTCTTAGCAAATTTAAGAAATCTTTTTCTTCGTTCTTCTTCTTCTTCTTCTTCTTCTTCTTATTATTATTATTATTAATTACTGTTATTATCATTATATTATTATTATTATTATTATTATTATTATTATTTCGCCTCCATTAGTCTTTCTAGGAATCGGAGCATGGCTTCTTCTCCCAATTTTAGCATTTCTCCCGGTATTATATCAGGATATGCTCTGCTCATGCTTTTAGCGAACCATTTTCTAATAATTGCTGTATCAATTCGGAAGTTTCAACTGCTGTTGGTTTACTAACTATGGCTTAGATCGTCGCTTTGAAAACAATGGGTAACCTCTGAAGGAGCCCTTTTTTACCCTCTACTGTAGTTGACGCTCCGACCTCCGCAAATTGCTTTGATACTTGGTTACCTTTCTTAACACTCGCATACGTGAAACATTTGCCAACAGTTCAATCGATTGTTTGGAATTGTTTACTGATACTTTCCTTCATTTAACTTCAAAGCAATTTCTATAGCCTTTTATACGCCTCTAATGCAACTTTTATTGAAAAACTGATAGTCTCACGCCACCGATGCTTTTTATGATTTTTCCACACTAACTGTAAATGTATAAGAAGTTTTAATGTATCACATAAACTCAGAATGATCTGCACGATTTGTTTCAGAACAATGACGAGGACAGCGATACACGTTTTAGCATGATCTGTTCTCAACCCAATCTATCCCGAGACAGCGATAATCTGATAAGTCACCTTCGAAAGGAAAGATTTACATCTTGCGAACACGTAGCCTCGATGCGGATCTCCATAGCTCTGTCGGCAGCGGCGGTTTGTTATTCAGAAATAGTGCGGAAGCCCCCTTGCCCCCTCGTACACCCTCTCCTTTTCACCCTCGCTTTTCTCTCCTCCCACCTCCCCCTCGTCATCACTCTCGCTCTCTCCTGCGCAAGACGCTGTTGATCGACTGCAATTTTCCTGAGAAGTGAGCCCTCCTCCACTGCCCCGCCCCCCCGCTCGCCTCTTTCTTGGGGGAACCCCATCGACTGCGAATGGAGGGAGGGGCGAGGGCACCCCGGCACGCGATGTAGATCTTCATAATATCGCAAAGAATGCCCCCACGTGTTCGAGCTTGCGAACGCCAGCCGTATATAAATCATCATCCGCGCGCCACGCTGTTGCCAAATTTAGCCCCGCGCGCGCGCTCGAAAAGCCGCTTCGGAGGAACGGAGGCACGGCTCCCCTCGTCCTCCCGCGTTTGACCCGCTCCTGGGATGGGGAGGAGGCGGGGCAGGTATGAATAATTCAGTGGACGCGGGGGTCTATTAGGATTACAGGTAGCCAAGACGGCGGGAGGTTTTGAAGGCGATGTGGTCGCACGCCGTGCGGAGCTTCCCCTCCTGCCCTTCCCCTCCTACCCTTCCTCTCCTACCCTTCCCCTTCTGCCCTTCCCTTCTTGCCCTTATTCGGCGTCCGTTTCCCTCCTACACATTGTATCCTGCCCATTCCCTTCTCAGCTCCCCCTCATACACATCCCCAATCGCCCTTCCCCGATAACCCTTTTCCTCTTACACATTCACTTCTGCTTTTCCCTTTCCTACCCTTCCATTTCTACCCTTTTATGACGACCTTTCCCCTCCTACATATTCCTTTTGCCCTTCCATTCCTGCCCTGCTCTTCCCTTCCTGTCCTCTTCCTGCCACTCCCTTCCTGCACTTCCCTTCCTGCTCTTCCCTTCTTGCTCTTCCCTTCCTGCTCTTACCTTTATGCTTTTCCCTTTCTGTCCTTCCCTTCCTGTCCTTCCATTCCTGCTCTATGCTGCCTTTTCCCTTCTGCTCGTCCTTTTGTCAGCTTCCATTTATGCACTTCCTGCTCTTCCCCTCCTGCCCATCTCCTTCTACCCATTCCCTATCGCCTCTGCCTTCCCGGCGCCCGTGATTACACTTTCAGACATCCGGTTTATGCTGCATGTTTTATTACTCTTTGAGGAATCTCCTCAATTGCCTCCGCTTCTATCTAATCACCTCTTTTTACATCCCTCTTCCTTGTTATTTCTCCAGCGTGCCTCGTTGCTCCTTCAAGACACAATTTGTTGGGAGATTTCTTTACTGCCACCATCACCGCTTCCTTCAGCTCAACTGCGCCTCCGATAAATGATTTTACTTATTGACTTTATTGATAAATTTAAGCTATTCTCACACGAAAAGTTCGTATCTTTTATTTAGTATTTCAGTATCTCCTACTGTAGAGTTGTACTTTGGTGTCGTCTTTGTAACATCTCTATTCTTTTTTCATTTTATTTAAAAAATTCATACTTTTTTCATGCATGTTTGCGTCTTTGGGATATTGGTTTTATTGAGTATTACATGCGTTAATCATGTTTAGACTCTCTTCTATTTTACAGTTAAAACTGTAAGCGATGTACTGTGGAAAAAAGTGAATTCTATGCAAGTTTTCTCTAATTCTGAGGTCGTCACCCTAACTCATAAACAAGCCTAATTTTGAATAGATGAAAATGTACAATTTGTATGCCAAATGAATCGTCAGTTGTTGCTTTAACAGACCTGCTCTTGGAAAGCAGTCCAAAAATATGCCCTGATCTTGGAAATTTCGCAGTATTTATCCTCTTCCTGTTATCTCTCTTATTATTTTTATATATTTATTGTTACATACTATAAGTTTCCAGATATCACCCCTACCGCTACACACAGTGAAATTTCATCCCGACCTCTCCTATCATCGTCACTGCGTTTCTTCTCACTGCCTGCGCTATGTCCTTGAACCACCATTATAGCCACACCTTTAACTCACAATCTTAGCGAACATCTGATTACTCCATCCTCTGTCACCTCTTTTCTTCCCGCTGTGTTAACTACCCATTTCTTCGTCCCTACCACCAACCTCCCTACTTTAGCAGCTAACTGGGAGCGGTAGCTCAGTGCATCAACTGATGTCACTGCAGCTCCTCTGACCGGGAGGTCCTAGGTTCCACGGGCCACGGACGGCGCGCGATCTTTCCTTCCACTTCCTTGTCCCATCCTCTTCCCTTACACACACACTTACACTAACATGCACTACATTACTACAACACGGGAGACCGGTCGGGAGCTTAGAGCTTGTCCCGGCTTGGGCGGTGCCCCGCTGGTGGGAGAGTCCTGGTTAGGGGGAAACCCCACAAGCCGACGGTAGATCGGCGCCGGATCTCGCCATCCAGCGGGGAAGATCACCGCGCTCTCCCGAGAAAAAACATGCACTAAACTAACGGGACTAATGTCCAAAGCAGTTGACGCGCCCGGGAACACAAAAAAATCAATCAAAAATCAATGAATCCAGCAGCTGTGCAAACTGCAAGTGCCTCCGCCTCCCTCCCCACCCGCTGCAGGCGCGTCCGAGGGGGCGTGGCCGTAGGTAAGGCGCGCGGAGGCGACCGCTCGGCGCCAGGGAGGGGAACGCGGAAGCGGGGAAGGAAAGGCAGTAAATTACCTACCAACTTAAATATTTAAGCTTCACGGTTTCGTTCTTTTGCAACACGAATTAAACAGTTTTGTTCGCGGTAGTTCTCTAATACGACTTTTCAGCGGCGTAGTTCACGCGTGAAGTTTTCGTATTAGACGCGCGGGAAAGCGACGGGGAAGCTGCGCGGGCCAAGTTGGCACAGGCACTTTTGACGAGTAGAGAGTTATCTTGCGCGGCGGAACGAGGCGGGGCGGGGCGAGGCGGGGCGAGGCGAGGCGGGGCGGGGCGTGGCGGGGCGGGGCGTGGCGGGGCGGGGCGGGGCGGGGGGGCGGGGCGGGACTGGGCGGGGTTGGGAGGGGCGGAGAGGGCAGGGCAGGACAAGGGAGGGGAAGAGCAGGGCGGGGAGCGGTGGGGCGGGTTGACGTTGTGTGGGTGTCCGGGACGTGGGCCTGTCCCGCCCTCAGGTCTTGCCTCCGCGACCTAGACGCAATGGGCTTTCATCTCCCCCAGCTTGCCGCCGTTGCCTTCGCCGCCTGCGCTTTCGTCGCTCCGTCTTTACGCTGCAGTTCAAATCCCACTTGGCGTTTCTTGGTTGCTCATCTGGCTTATCCTCCTGCTGCTCTTATACACATTTTCATGATGCTGCTTCTCATCGTCTCAAAATAGTTTTTTCTTCTTTGTATTATCCGCTTCTGACTCTTACAGCAACTCCAGCCTTGCAGCTACCTGAACATCCCCCTAGAAGCCTTACTTTTCCGCTCTGAATTATACGTTTTTTATTGTTTTTTTCAACTACAGTTTAACATTTCGTCTTGCTATTTGCATTTACGTCGGTGAAATGCAATTTACTATGCTTACATTTTCTGCCGTTTCAACTTAGCTTCATGTTACCGTCACTTCTCTTCTTAGCATAACTTTCCCATTTTCCCAACGTTTGTAGTTTTTTGTATCTTTCTAGAATATGCTTTAGGACAACGACACTCATGAACATTTTCCTTCCTAGATATTTTCATCTCGGGTATCTAACCAGGGGCCAGATGAAAGTAATACTGCATTTCTGACACGTTTTTTCCCGTTATCATCTTAAAAGAAAGGGACTATGTAGCTGTTGTCTAAAAAATTCTTCCCAACGCTCACCTGCAACAAAATAAGGAAATGAGATTTTTCCTTAACACCGAAAAAAACATAATTTTTGTTCCGCGAAAAATATTCAATTAATTCACTGAATTGATGTCATGTTTTATGTTCGTTGCGAGAATGAAAAATAAGATAAACTCATCCGACATGTTTAGACCTCCATTTAAACCAAACAATCAATTGGATAATATTTTGCACATAATACGAGTATAATCGAGGGGTTATTGAAGGAGAGACAGACAAAAAAGACAGATAGAGGGAGGTAAAGAGTTATTTACTTTCTCTCTCAGAGCAAGTGGAAAGCATAAAGAATCATGCAGAAGATTTTATTCATTGGGACACTTGACCCTTACATAAAATTTTCATATTCACACTTTGATACCCCTCATTTTAGCAGTTTTGCTACAGTATGTGTTCGTCGTCTCCAATGTGCGAGTCTCTAAATGTTCGCAGCACCTTTGAACGCTTCCATCTCTTGACCATTGTTCCAATTTCACTTCAACCTTGATCTTAACTCTCTCTTTCTTCACTCTCGCATCTCTTTCGCTCAATCGTCATTGTAAATCGCTGTATGCTCAATTCTCTCTTCTTGCTTTGACCTTGCTCCACCCTCTCTCCGCCCTCTCTTCGCACTCTGTCCCTCTCTCTGCTCTCTATCCGCTCTCTCCTCTCTCCCTCCGCTCTCTCTCTAACTGCGTTCCTCCCCTCCTTCCGTTCCCCCCCTATCTCCTCCGTTCGTTGACACCTTCGTCGAGATTCACAAGTGGTCGCCTTCTCACGCCTATCCCACACTCCTCCCCGACGTTTCCTTCTCTCGCCGCCGCCGTCCTCATTTGCATGCGCCCGTCCGCTCGCGCGTTCTGCCAGCCGGCCGGGGCCTTCGCCGGGCCGTTCGTTGCCTCACGTATCCAGTGGGGGCGGGGCGAGGGGCGGGGCGGGGCGGGGAGGGGCGGGGCGGGTGGAGCGGGGCGGAGCGGGGCGGTTGGGGCGGGGCGGAGCGGTGTGGTGCGGGGGGAGGGAGGGGGCGGGGCGGAGCGGGTTGCGGGGCGGGGCGGGGTGGGGCGCCACGGCGCGGCGCCGAGTTTATTACGAGCTTAGGAATATCTATTTGCCCCGCGCATAATGCGCACGTTACCCGGCAAACTCCGGACTATTTATGTTTGCGCGCTGCAGAACGTAGTGGCGCAACCAAGGACTTTGTACGGGTGGCCGGAAAGGTGAATGTTTGCTCCGAGCGGCGGCGTTTGGCTCAAACGCCGCAACTGCGCGAGTTTCCGCGGGAAGTGCTCATCAATCGCGTGGCTCCGAATTGCGCTCTCGGTCAAATTACAAGCGCGGAGAGGCCATTCGATTCATGAATTTGTAACGTATTCGCTTAAAAGTGGCAACTGTCATAAAGTATTCGTGAATGGCTTAATTTTAGAGTCGGCTACAAGATGGAGTACGGTGCTTATTGAGTGCGTTTTCGCAAACTTTGTGTTGCACAAGTTGAGCATTTTAACGTGTAGTGGCAAGAGTCCAACTTTTATATTTCATTGCGTACAAATGATCTGTGTGTAGACAACCTAACAAGTTTCTTACACATTTTATCACATAATAAAATTTGAATTATTTATTTGAAGTAGGTATCGCACACGTAATCCCAAAAGTAAACCTCACTTTAGTTATTAATATTTCCAGATGATTTTTATTATCGCTATTTTACATTCCAATAATATATAAGTGATTACTTTCTACAAGTGATTACAAAATAGAATAATCAAGCCATTTATGCCGACACAATACACGAAACAAATGCATGTGTAATTATAATAATTATTTAAACAAAATACATTTACCAACACTTTGTAAAAATAGGAAGAAAATGTAAGATATTTTTCCAAATAGTACCAGAAATATTTAGATTTCCTTTTAAGTTCAAAAAATGGAAATATAATATTTACCTTTTTATAGTTGCAATTGTTCACTGAAGATAATAATTTTAAAGGATTCAGAGTCAGTGAACATCAGAATAATTTTCCAGAGTGCAGAATGTGGTTGTAGTAGAGTTTGAATAAATTTCACTTCTATATATTTCACCATTTTCATTTATAAATTTTTTCTATACAATTAATGCGCAAAATGTTTTGTTTTAAACAAAAATTTGTATTACTAGCATTGAAACTTGAATGTGTGTTACAATTTATAAATAGTTACCGAATAGTTAAAACGAATTAAAATTTAATTGGTTTTATCTATTACGTAATTATAATTGTAGTATTTTAAAAATCATTTGTATAAGCGTTTTCCCTTTAAACTAATAAAACATGTAAGAAAAGCAAATAACAGAGTTAAACAACAATCTTCAAATATCGCTATGATGTAGGGATTGCTCACACACGATACAAGTTTTTAATTATCGTTTGTTGCATCGCTGTTTGAAGAACAACCTCTGATTAATGGAGCAGGAGAGAACCAACGCGGAAGCCATTGATCGTCAGGGAATGTGAGACGTTCACCTTCGTTGCTGCCGCCCTCCACCCTTCACCTCCGCCCACGCCAACCACGCCCACTTCCCACCACTCACCGCCCTCTGCTCTCTGCCCTTTGCGCACGGGCCCCTGCCCTCTACTTTCTGCGCTCCTTTCTCTGCCCTCTACCCTTCGTCATCTGTCCTCAGCACTCTTCTCTTCGCCCTCCATCTTCCGCCCTTGACTCATCTTCCGCTTTCTACCCTCCTCTCACCGCCCTCTACCTTCTACCCTCTCTGCCCTTTGCCCTCCATCCTTCGCCCTAGGCTCAACGCCCTCCACTCTCTTCCCTCCGCCCTCCGCTCCCCTTTTCTCTATTCTCAGGCCTCAGTCATCCGCTCCCTTTCCCTCCATTCCCGCCCTCACCCTCCACCCACCGTCAAGTTTCCCATTTTTTTTGACATCCCCGTGACCCGACTGCCATCCACCCCGACCTCGCTATTTCGTCCTTCACACCACCTCTTCACCTGCCTTACGCCCGCAATCCGCTAATTTCAACTACCGTCAACCTTTCCGCCATCCCATCTCCATCACTGTCTTGTTCCTCAACGCGACCACCATCGCGTCCATCATCCCGGCCGTCACTCTGGTCGACATTCTGGTCATCATTCTGGTCGTCACACTCGCAAACATCTTGGCTGCAAACCAGGATGCCTTACAGGCCGTTATAACGACCGTCATTCGGGTGGCAAGCAGGACGTCATGCGTCCATGCGTCAACCTGGGGACCGCGAGAGTTGCGTCACACACACCATCGCCTCTTGCTCTCGAACTCCTGTCTCTCGCCATCACCTCTTTTCACTCCACCTCTACACTGCCTCTCTAGCTGGTCCTCTGGTAGCGAAACTGTCGCCCTCACCGTCTCCTCTCTCCACCACCCCCTCTCGCTCCTCCGGGATGTCTCTAGCGGCGGCGGCGGCGGCGGCGGCGGCGGGAGCGGCTTCATTCTCTCGGCCCAGAGGTCGGGCGGCGGCACCGCAGCGACACAATAAAGGCAGCGGGAGTTAAGTGAAGCTTCCAGGCGCGGTGCGCAGCCGGCTTTCGCCCAAGGGGGAGGCAGGCGGAGGGCGGCGCGAGATGAGACAGAAAGTGTGTGTGTGTGTGTGTGTGTGGAGGGGGGGTACAGAGTGAGAACGCGGCGACGCCGCAGTGGGAGCGTGCGGGCACATGGGCGTTCGGCGAGAATCACACGGTCGGCAGGAAATGAACGCAGCATAGGAGCAACTAGAATTGTTCGGGTGAAATGGATATCCTAAGACAGACTAGAAAATTGAAGGAAAGGGGTTGTGTGTTCAATTTTTAGTGTTACGTGTTCACAATTCGTGTATCTACGAAAATAAAATGTTTGCTAAAAGGAGAGGAAATTCTCAAATTTGGTAATTTGCTTCTGGTTAGGAATAACAGAAGAAAGACAAGTGCTCATATCGGCGGACGAAATTAAATTTTAGAGAGATTAAAACATGATTAAAATTTTCGGATGTTTCAAAACATGATTTGATGTTCGCCATGAGAAACTGATTATAAATTCTTAGCGCTTTCAGTGCCAAGAAGTCTTATGATCTCCCAAGAGCTGAAGTCAAGGGCACAGACATGTAAAACGAGCATGCTGATTGTGGATTTTTCTCCACAACTTTAAAATGAAATAGCAGAACTAATGGAAATGGGTGACAATAAATCCGGAACACAAAGAAAAATGGTGTCAATGTAATGAAGGCAAAAGAAGAGGACTAAAATAACATGCAACTAATGAACAAGAAAGGACAGTAGCTGAGATTGAGACAACCTGCCCGGTTGCCGAGGGTTGCCTGCGTTGGGCAGCGTGTTGGCGACGGAAGCCAGACCCTGGACGCCGGAAACGAGGGTGCGGCGTGAGCGGGGGCGGCCAAGCGGGCGGAGAACATGGCGGACGACGTAGTGGTGGCGGTGGCGGTGATGGTGGCGTTTTCACTGACAGTTTTATTGGAGGAGCTCCGTAGAAGGTGAAGTGATCCAATAAGACCTTCCTTTAGCTCGGCTACCAGCGTCACATCTTTGCACCCAAGCCTTTCTTACCAACGGACTACCCGTCGCGTGTTTTGTCACCAGCACAATCCAACTCCTGATAATTGTAGCCGAAAGACGCGATTTGCTGATGTCATACAACCACATTGTACTTGTTTTATGAAAATTTAAATTCATAACAAACCATAAATTAGTGATTTCGTACACAGCTAATTGTCCACAGCAGCAAAATTGCTCATAAAAAGCAAACAACATGATTTTCCAAAAAGTAGCACACACACACGGTCAAGGTTGGTTGGTTGGTTACTGATTCCGGGAGCGTCAACCGATTGTGTCATTAGTCACATAAGTGTAGTGCATGTTTTGCACTGGGAGATGGTGATGATCTTTCTCCACTGGGTGGCGAGATCCGGCGCCAACCTACAGTCGGCTAGCTGGGTTTTCCCCTAATCACGACTCTTCCACCAGCGGGGCACCGCCCCAGCCGGAACAAGCTCTAAGCTCCCGGCCTGGAATATGTGGTAGTGTTGTGCATCACACTTGTCAAGAACAACAAATAAAATACTCTCGTATGACACAGAAATAAATTAAATATTTTAACAAGGGCTGTCTTAATGAATACTGTAAAAATACAGAATACTGTGTAAACAGTACAGCAGTCCTACACATACCAAGAACATAAAAAATAATTCTTGCTTCATAATTCAACATGTGAATATCAAATATTTAAGGATGAGCGGTGCATGATATTGCATGATTTTATACATGTTGCACTGAAAATAATGCGTTTGGAACACCGAGGACGATATTACCCTAATAACACAATCAATTATTTGAATTATTTAGTCAAAATCGAATATCGTTTGTTTTTTGAAATTTTCTTGAGTTCCCAGGAATGTAGCAAAACTGTAAACACTTTTCATATGGCCAGAGGCTGCATAGTTTTCTCTACACATCTGCGCCAATTGTAAATTAGTACTGCACAATGATTTCTTGAAAAATGTCTTGGTGGGAAAATATGAGACTATTGCAAAAGCATGTGACTAGTGTTGAGTTAATGCAGTATTGGTGTCTCTGAATGTATCTTAGAGTATTGACAGTATCCCACGTTTCATCTACTAGGCGAAGGGACACTACCGCAATACTGTCAGCTCCAACATCGCACTGTCAGCTCTAACATCATGTTTCCTTTGCATTCAATTATGTTTCAATCATACATTTGTGACATTCCACAAACGTGCGGCTTATGATATTTCTATTTATAACCCACACAGTGTCAGGTGCAAACATCTCACCAGATATAACTTTACTTGTGCCTTAACTTTTATATCTCAATCAGAGATGGCATTGACTACTTATCTGGACATATTTTGAGGATATTAGGACCCGGAATCAATCGTCGCTCAAACGGAAAAGAACGTGAAGAAGGATAGAGAAGGAACAATCTCGCGCAGAATGTGGTCAGTAGTTTGATTGATTGATTGATTGATTTTTCGTATTTCCAGACGCGTCAACTGCTTTGGTCATTAGTCCCGTTAGTGTAGTGCATGTTTTTTCTCGGGAGATGGCGGTGATCTTCCCCCACTGGAAGGCGAGATCCGGCGCCGACCTACCGTCGGCTTGTGGGGTTTCCCCCTAACCAAGACTATCCCACCAGCGGGGTACCGCTCCAGCCAGGACAAACTCTAAGCTCCCGACCAGCCTCCCGGAATATGTGATAGTGTAGTGCATGTTAGTGTAAGTGTGTGTGTGTGTGTGTAAGAGGAGATGATAGGACAAGGAAGGGGAAGGGCAGATCGCGCGCGGTCCGTGGCCCGTTTGGTAGGGTACTGCTCCAGCATTTGCCTGGTGTTGATCGGAGAAACCACGGAAAACTACCGATCAGAGCAGCCGGTCGCTAGAATTCTCCTCCAGACAGCGACTGATTTCGATCTAGCTGAACAGCTAGTGTCGAAAATCCTGCCGCCGTCAGGATTCGAACCTGGGACCTCCCGGTCAGGGGCGCTGCAGTAACATCAGTTGATGCACTGAGCAATCGCTCCCGGTGTGGTCAGTAGTGTTAACGATGTTTTTTCGGTATCTAAAAATTGAGAGAGAAGAAAGAAACAACAGTCATGAGGATATAGAATTATGATTTAGACAGTTCCGTCGCTCAAGTCAGCTACTGAGTCGCTGTCGGGACTAGAGCCGAGAACCTCTCGTTTTCGAAAGCTTCAGTTGAGATCTCCTAACTCTCCACGTCCATTACAGCCACAGCCACCACTCTGTGCATCTACCTTTGCCACTGCCGTCGCTGGCCCTAAAGCGTTCGGAACCGTCCTCCAAGGAGGACTTTGGGAGAGGCAGCTGTGAGAGGACGATTTTCCACTTTGGTCGCTCAAAGCGAAGCGCAAGCGACGTGAAGGGGAGGGAGTAGAGGAGCAATCTCCCCCACCACACCCCACCCCTTTGCTCATGTTCTCGCCACTTTGAACGGCTCTTCTCGGCAAACGTGATAAACAGGAATATACGCGCTGTCCTGGTTCTAAGGCAATTGAGACATAGTATAAAATGGCAATTCCTAAATGCTCGTGCCCTGTGTGTGTGTGTGTGTGTGTGTGTGTGTGTGTGTGTGTGAGAGAGAGAGAGAGAGAGAGAGAGAGAGAGAGAGAGAGAGAGAGATGGATAGAAAGAAAGTTTAGAACTTACGCACTAGAAATTTTAATGAAAAGACGAGGGAATAAATATTTTTAATAATAAGTAGACTATTTTGAAGTACTGCGTTTTATAATAGTTATATTTAAGCGAACCCGTAAATGATACTGTGGTTGATAAGTGAAGTTACCCTTAATATTTCCGGAAAAGAATATGATTAACAGGTATCTCAACAGAATGGTGCTTGATGGTGGAAGTACGTGATACATAATGAATAGACCAAATGATATTATTGCTCGAAAGCGAGAATTTTTATGTAGTGTTATGTTTCGAAGCAGGTTATTTTATAGGTTAAGAAGGAAATCTGTGAACCTGACACATATTGAGTAAAATTGACTGATATACTACAGATAAATACAGATGGAGATTATTATGTAAATTATAACCAGTAAATTTCAATATAATTAAAAACCGATTTGGTAAGTAAATTTATGTTCAGTATTAATGTTTTGATATCCAAAGTATTCAGATATCTGCTCTTCCAGAATTGATGTGACATGCCTGATGAGTACTACAAAAGTAATCCGGTTTTCAACTCATTGGCATCATCATGATTGTCTTCACCGTAGAAAATTAGATTGAAAGTCTCTTCCAAATAGATCAACTCACTTTTGTACTAGCCATTCATTAATTTTGTTGTTGTATGTGGTTTCAAGTATCAATAAGTAAGTAGTTCGTAGTGTCAGTAAGTAAGATTTTACTTGTGTAGTTCATCTACGAACTGAAATTTTATTGATATGAACCAGAGTATTGATGTATTTTATTATATACATAATGTACTGATACGATGGTGTTTTTAGAAAGGACATTATATTTATAGCTTGTCTTTTTGTTGTGAATTATATATCAAACTCGTATGCTCAATTTTCTTTTTTCCCTCATTTTATGAAGTGATTTCAAATTAACAAACATTCATAGTAAATAGTTTTAATTTCAACCATTATTTCATCCGTTACTATTGTTCCATTTTCAGTAGAATGAAGCAGAATACAAAAGACGTTTAGTATCCCTCTAATTACATTTGCATAGTTCGCCACGTTCTTCAGTGCATCACGCCCCCAGTGATGCAATTTCACCCCAGGAATAGCCCGTCATTCAGGAGGGCGGTTATTGCTTTCTTCATGGCTGCAGCGTCCGCGGCGCGTGGCTCCAAGTGAGCGAATTGCCGAATCACTCGTTAGCCGCGCGGCGTCCCGCTTAGAGCGCGACTGGTGCAGCCCATTGTAAAGCCGGCTGCGGACGCCGGGAGTCGAACCGCTCACCGTCGGGGCGGTGGGGATTGATTTTGGAGCGGGAAACATTTGGGAATTTGGGTGTTCGTCAATATTTGTAAGTATGCCGTAAGTGGTCCATCCGGTGGCCGAGATTGCTGAGACAGCAGTGGCGTAGTGAACGGACTGAAGGGTCGCGGGTTCGTGTCCCTCCTCGGACATGGTATTTTTGTTCGTCCTTTCTCCCCTTATCATCACCATATCGTTTCATCTTCAGAGTTACCATAACGTTAACTTCAATAGTGGTCGCTAATGGCCTAGATGTTGATACGACCTTAAATAACATTAAAAATGTCGTAAATGGATGACAAGAGAGTGATGATGCTACATTTGCGGAAAGAAGGGTAGGGAACTATGTATCACCATACAAGAATATGGTGATACAGAGTTCAAAAATGTGTATGGTAGGAAAAGAGTTTGCATTTAGGTAAGGTGTAAAGGCGTCTCCCGTACAGCCAAGATCTTTGATTCTGGCCGCGGAAGCCTACGACTTCATTAAAGGTGTAAATGTAATTGCATTGTGGTTATCATTGAGAGGGGTAATTCGTGGAATAATAGAATGTTTAGGTAGAATAGCAGTCACATAGGGTGTGTCAGGGAAGCCTATGTCAGTATAGTCGCAATAGCTTAACTGAGAAGAAGTGGCACGAGGAAACAGGGCAACTGGTGGTTGTTTTAAAAAGCATAAGCAGAAAAATCACACTTTTGGCAAATGTGAAGGCAGTGAGGGAGATGTCTAGGACGAGAAGTCGAAGATACTAATTAATTGAGGTGAAGGAGAAGGTTGTGATGGCAAAAGGTTGATTTAAGTGGCTTCGACAAACAATATGCGAGAGCGAAAGTGAGAGGAGGCAACTCGCTTGGGAAACAGAGAGACAAGTCTCTCTCAAACTAGAGAGTGATTGGAAGTTTGCGCAACCTTCAGTGAAGTACGCGCGTGCGCGGTGGAGTGGTGCATTGGTTCAGAGGAGCTGATCAAGAAAAGGCAACCAACAAGACACAAAGAGGGAAGCAAACGGGCCAGGAGCGATTACATACTAGAGCACGGGCGTAGTCGGCAGATGCGATGGCGCGACAGTCAGGACCTCCGAGGCGGTGGGAACGACCAGGTCGTTGGCGG
Organism: Teleogryllus oceanicus; assembly: GCA_964035755.1. NCBI lineage: Eukaryota > Metazoa > Arthropoda > Insecta > Orthoptera > Gryllidae > Teleogryllus > Teleogryllus oceanicus. The sequence continues at coordinate 22,152,500 of CAXIVR010000004.1, forward strand.
TGATCGTGCGATTAGTGCGGTGGGGTTGGTGGGGGAAACAGTGAGTAGGGGCGGCAAGTCCGTGCAAAGGAGTGGCAGGTCTGTCGGGGGCGGTGGGGGCAGAGGAGATAGAGTGGCGGGCGGCGGGGATTTCCATGAAGCGGAGAGCGGGGGCGCAGGAGGCGGGGGGGGTAGCGGGACGGCGGGGCGGCGGGAATCGGAGAGAATAGGCAGGCGAGAGGGATGTCAGCGGCATCGCAGAGGGGGGGGGCACTGAGAAGCGCGGTTGCTGGTACGGAAGCAGCAGGAATCGCTAAGGGCGATGGGAGATGTGCGATGGGTAGCAGCGGCGGCGCGATCGTTGGTTGATTGATTGATTGATTGATTGATTGATTGTTAGTCATTCCGGACGCGTCAACTACTATGGTCATTAGTCCTGTACGTGTAGTGCGTGTTTTTGCTCGGGAGGTGGCGGCGATCCTCCTCCGCTGGATGGCCAGATCCGGCGCCGACCTTCCGCCGGCTAACAGGGTTTTCCTCAACCCCGCATCTCCCACCAGCGGGGCACCACCCCAGCCGGAACCAGTTCTAAGTCCCCGATCTGTCTCCCGGCATGTGTGATATTGTAGTGCCTGTTAGTGTATGTGTATGTGTGTGTGTAACGGGTGAGGATAGAACAAGGAAGAAGAAGGAAAGATCGCGCGCGGTCCGTGGCCCGTTTAGTAGGGCACTGCTCCGGCATTCGCCTGGTGTTGATCGGAGAAACCACGGAAAACTACTGATCAGAGCAGCCGGCCGCTAGAATTCTCCTCCAGAACGCGACTGAATTCGACCTAGCTGAAAAGCTAGTGTCTAAAATCCTGTCGCTGTGGGGAGTGGGAACCTAGGACCTCCCGGTCAGAGGCGCTGCAGTGACATCAGTTGATGCACTGAGCCACCGCACGCGGTGTTGTCGTCGGGAGCGTGCAAACCGCCGGGGCGTGGTGCGAGGCGCAAGGCGCGGGGGGCGCGGGGCGCGGGGCGCGGGCGCGGGGCGCGGGGCGCGGGGCGCGGGGCGCGGGGCGAGTGTCGTTCACGGGCCCTACGCGGGCCGATTTATCCGTCGGGCGCGACCGGTCGGGCATCGGCACGCGCGAGGCACGGCGCGCCCTGCCCCAATAGCCGGCTATTTATCCGCGCGTCGTGCGGCGCGCGATGCGGGGCCGCGCGTGGGCCGGTGGCGCGGGGGGGGGCGTGGCGAGGCGCAGTGCGTGAGCGCGCATAATACACCCGGCCTGGGGCTTCGGCCGCCCTCGCCAACGGCCTCCTCTCCGCCCGCCGGCGCCCTTCATTGCGCCCGCGTGGTAGCGTCACAACTCGGGGCACTGCCGTTGGAGCCGCTGGATTTCTGCTGTCACTCCCTTTTCACGTTCTGTTGTTGTTCGTATCAATGTTAGTTTTGCAAAATATCTCTCCTTTCTGTTTGACATATGCTTTACTCGTACATTTTATGGTACAAATTTTGTCATGTGTTGTTAATGAAAGTTTACTGTTTCTTATTTGTTTTAGAATCGTATCAGTGTACGTTCTTGCTTCGGTCTGATCTTGTACTATTCGAAACTGTAAAGTCATGTTTATGTTCTTTGTTTCTATATGATTTTATTTAACCTACTCATTATCTTGTATTTTATATTTTTCTCACCCTTACAACCCTGATGATTTATATTATATTATTTCTGATTTTAAAAAATGTTGTTTGTATGCAGTTAAATATACACGTTTTTATGAGTTTAGTGTTCCTTCAGTTTAACTATACATTCATTTCAAATATATTTATTGTTTACTTAAACAATTTTGTGTTGAGATAGCTATTTCTGAAAATCTTGGACTATCTGCAACGCTTCAGTATTGTAATTCCCTTCCTCTTTTGTCTGTCGTAGTAACTTCCCTCCGTTCTCTGACTTTGCCTCCGTCCCCCTCCCATGCCACGAGCCCTCGATCTCCTGCCGTTGAGCCCCTTGACCTCGCGTCCCCGTCCTTGAGCTGGCGGCCCCTGCACGGGAGGAGCAGCCGCAGACGCCCCCCCCCCTCCGCCGCGCCACCAGGGCGAGAGCCAATTAGGGCAGCGGGTGAGCGCGCGCGCGTTTTGGCTCTCCATGGCCAGATTTTAGCATTCACGACTCTCGCGGCAAATTAGTGCGGTCGTCGCCGATGAAACTCGCAATGTTCCATTTTCGGGTTGGGTTTGATTTTGAATCATGTTCATTAGATTGTATTGGTAAGAGCAAAATATATAGTATTTGTTAAATTTTTTGCAGTATTACACATTTTGCTACAATTAGCTCAAAGCGGGGAGAAGAAAGAACTAACATAATACTGGTGACCATTCTATTTTGTATTCACATTTTAGTAGAACAGTCGTCGTTTGAACCGTAAAATGATTTAACGAACGTTTTTTAGTGCTTTATACCATCTCGAAAGTTGCGTTTTGGCCATATTTCAATTTATCTTCATTAGAATTGTGATGCGTATGAACTACACAAAAGTGTGACAGCTTTACGGTACAGCCAGCCTTTTCTGAAAATCATTTAACAATTTTGTAGTACTAAATTTTGTTAATTTTTAATTAATATTAATTAGCAGTATTTCCTTTGTAAAAAACATATCAGATTGAAGATGGATTTGTTACTGTTCGCGAATAATTATGAAAAGCGTCCGAAGCTCCACAATAAAAGTATTCGTTTTTGTGAATGACGAAGAAGATAAGCTTCATATTTAATTATTTTCACAGACTAATATTTTTGTCTGACGATTCAATCACCATCCTGTAACGGTTAGAACCACATACGCACTAATGCTCCATTCCTGCCATTGGTGCATTGAAAATCATGCGTCCATCATACCAGCACCATCAACATATGGCTGCGCAACGTTGTCATTAATGTCAATGTATATCCTCTTTTTCACTCAAAATTATCAAAACTATTACTATAAGCATCGTTTCCCCATACGCCAGAGCTTCACTTCTGCTCATCAAGACTCAACGCCAGAACAATACGAATCCTCACCAACACGTCCCATCCTTCGGCAAGAAAGTCCGCTCCGCCGTCCCAGCAACAGCCTCCGCCCCCCCGTCGCCCCCCCCGCCCCCGCCCCCCCCCCGCCACTACCACCGCCCCCTGCTGACACTGACCACGCTCCCGCCCGCTCCCGCCCTCGCTCGCCCCCGCTCTCGCCCTCACCCTCGTCTTTGCCACCGCCAGCCACGCCACCGCCACCGCCACCGCCACCGCCACCGCCACCGCCACCGCCACCGCCACCGCCACCGCCACCGCCACCGCCACCGCCACCGCCACCGCCACCGCCACCGCCCCGCCACCGCCACCCGCCACCGCCACCGCCACCGCCACCGCCACCGCCACCGCCACCGCCCCCGCCACCGCCACCGCCACCGCCACCGCCACCGCCACCGCCACCGCCACCGCCACCGCCACCGCCACCGCCACCGCCACCGCCACCGCCACCGCCACCCGCCGCCACCGCCACCACGCCACCGCCACCGCCACCGCCACGACCGCCACCGCCACCGCCACCGCCACCGCCACCGCCACGCCGCCACGCCGCCACCGCCACCGCCACCGCCACCGCCACCGCCACGCCGCCACCGCCACCGCCACCGCCACCGCCACCGCCACCGCCACCGCCACCGCCACCGCCACCGCCACCGCCAGCCACCGCCACCGCCACCGCCACCGCCCCACCGCCACCGCCACCGCCACCGCCACCGCCACCGCCACCACGCCACCGCCACCGCCACCGCCACCGCCCGCCACGCCACCACGCCACCGCCACCGCCACCGCCACCGCCACCGCCACCGCCACGCCGACCGCCACCGCCACCGCCACCGCCACCGCCACCGCCACCGCCACCGCCACCGCCACCGCCACCGCCACCGCCACCGCCACCGCCACCGCCACCGCCACCGCCACCGCCACCGCCACCGCCACCGCCACCGCCACCGCCAGCCACCGCCACGCCACCGCCACCGCCACCGCCACCGCCACCCGCCACCGCCACCGCCACCGCCACCGCACACCGCCACCGCCACCGCCACCGCCACCGCCACCGCCACCGCCACCCACCGCCACCGCCACCCCACCGCCACCGCCACCGCCACCGCCACCGCCACCGCCACCGCCACCGCCACCGCCACCGCCACCGCCACCGCCACCGCCACCGCCACCGCCACCGCCACCGCCACCGCCACCGCCACCGCCACCGCCACCGCCACCGCCACCGCCACCGCCACCGCCACCGCCACCGCCACCGCCACCGCCACCGCCACCGCCACGCCGCCACCGCCGCCACCGCCACCGCCACCGCCACCGCCACCGCCACCGCCACCGCCACCGCCACCGCCACCGCCACCGCCAGCCACCGCCACCGCCACCGCCACCGCCACCGCCACCGCCACCGCCACCGCCACCGCCAGCCACCGCCACCGCCACCGCCACCGCCACCGCCACCGCCACCGCCACCGCCACCGCCACCGCCACCGCCACCGCCACCGCCACCGCCACCGCCACCCCACCGCCACCGCCACCGCCACCGCACCGCCACCGCCACCGCACCGCCACCGCGCCGCCACCGCACCGCCAGCCGCAGCCGCAGCCGCCACCGCACCGCACCGCACCACAGCCACCGCCACCGCCACCGCAGCCGCGCCACCGCGCCAGCCGCCAGCCGCACCGCACCGCACCGCGCCGCAGCCGCAGCCGCAGCCGCAGCCGCAGCCGCCAGCCGCCACCGCGCCCTGCCATCCGCCGCCGCCACCGCCGCCGCCAGCGCGCCGCCGCAGCAGCGCAGCAACTGCGCGCTCGCCGCACGACCCGCCGCGCCCGTCCTCGCGCCCAGCCCAGTCGCCGCACTCTGATGGCGCCGCAGTCCGCAGCTGGCGTCGCGGCGAGGAGGGCCGGCGCATCGCCGTTTCGCCGCGACCGCTAACTCCGCGGCGCGCCACCGCCGCTCTCCGGCGCCGGCGCCCGCCGCCGCTGCGCTCGCGCTCGTCGCGCCGCGCCGCCTTTTATTTACGCTCGCGCAACACCACGCGCCATCCCAGCCTCTCGACTGCCCGCCGACGCCCCCTGACTCGCCGCCTGCGCCCGCCTGCTGCCCGCCTGCTGCCCACTGACTGCCCGACTGACTGCCCGACTGACTGCCCGACTGACTGGCCTGACTGCCCGCCTGACTGCCCGCCTGACTGCCCGCCTGACTGCCCGACTGACTGCCCGACTGACTGCCCGACTGACTGCCCGACTGACTGCCCGACTGACTGCCCGACTGACTGCCCGACTGACTGCCCGACTGACTGCCCGACTGACTGCCCGACTGACTGCCCGCCCCTTTCTGCCTGCCTGCCTCTGTTCTTCTCTGCCTACCTTTCTGTTTGCCTGCTTCTCAGGCGGTCTATGAATCTGCTTGCTGGTCTGTCAACCTATGTGTTTACCGTACCGATTCCTAGTCTTCTTGTCTGCTAGAATGTCTTGCCAACCTCCATTCATCCGAACACCGAACCGTCGTACCACGTGATTAAGTGACTAACTACGTAAATACTCGAATCTCCAAAGATTCCATCACTTAACCGTCTAATCACATGAACTTTCAAAATTTATTTGACTCGAACGAGAATGATTCCATGATCCCTAACGCTTGATCGTCCAGCTTACTGCCTGACTAAAGGACCCTCTGACCATGTAATCGGTCGACCATCCAATCGTTCTTCCTACCGATCGATCCGCTCATACGTCCGTCGTGTTATCAGTTCATAAGCCCAGCTATTCGGGTATCCTCCGATACCGAGGTGGTCAACTTTCAAACCTACATTTTCATAGATTTTTCTTATTCACGATTCTCTCTACATCTCTCACCTTTACGGAAACGTCTTGTTGATAGTTGTCTCATGTTCTCTGATACCATAATTTCATTTTCAGACATTTGAATTCCAATTATTTATCTTGTGAACATCTGACACTAGTTTCTGACTTATCAGTTTTCTCCTTGAACGTTCCCATTCACTTTCGTACTATTCTAGTATTTACCTACGTGCTCAGTATCTTCTTGTTTCCTTGACTGATGTCCGTCAAAATCACACTCGTCTGCTGTATCATCCGGTTGGCAGTTTATTCGTATCATTATTTGCAACTATTTATTTGCCTCACTTCCACACTACAAGTAGACACATATAAATCTACGTCATCGAATCGTTACCTCGATTTGTTTCATCGCTTCCCTGCCACCGCTATCTCAGTTCTATTGAATTTGCCCGTCGTCCGCGTATTGCCTTCGGCCTGCCCGCCAGCACACAGCCAACGAGTGTGTGTGCGTTGGAGCGTCGCACTGCACTACTTATGGGTCGAGCGCAGCGGTCGTGTGTGTACTTAGTACGACAACGCGCGGTCATGAGCGCATGTAGCCAAGGCGGCGGTGGCCATATTTTTGCAGCTTTTCACAGTACACGCAGCTCACGCTAAGGGCGTAAAAATAGCACGGTTACATGTTGGGTGATGGTGGATTAGGCTTCATATGTGTGTATACAAATGTGTTTATACGCTGTACGAAATAAGGGTTGGTCAGTGTTTTTATTTCTTGCTGTGCTACCTCCTTTAAGGGATTCCTGCTCTAACTAAACTGTTACTGTTATTTCGTTGTTTTCGAAACCTTTACGAGGTGTTTTTGAGATTAATGTTTAGATATTTGGGTTTGCAAAATGCGTAATTACCCTGCCGCCGTAATAAACACGATGGACCTTGTTTTGCAGAAGTGTAAATTACACAAATTTAGCATACCTTTGAATGCATAAGTGAAATAAGATTTGCAAGCAAGAAACTCATTTCATTTACGTTTTACTATTGTAATTCTCAAGGCGTATTCATCTTCATGTGTTAATTACTTTTGAGATTAAGGGTTGTAATAATTTGCGCAATGTACTAAGAAGTACTTTTCTTCAGTTTTTTTTTCAAAGATATCAAAAAAGGAAATAGTAAACGAATGGCATGACTGAAAATTAAAGGTCAAATACTTACTAAAATGAAGACATCTATGGTGGCCAGTGCCCCAGTTGTAGTCGCTTCAACTTTAAAACTTAACTAGTGGTACTACAGAATGGCACTGCCTTTCGTCCGCAAGTTAGTTTTCTAATCCCTTTAATTTAGGTCAGCTTTTCGGTATTGCCTCACCTTCTTCGTAGCTCCTACCTTTCGGCGCTTAACAGACTTTCTTTTACATTTTATCAATATTTTTGTCCTCTAAGAGCATAATTGAAATCTTACTTTAAGAATATTCATTGTAGAAAAGTAAAACAAGGCTCTATCAGTTTTATGAATAATTTGTATCCCGTTCATTGAACAATTTGTAGCCGTTCTTAAAAAATGTAGTATAAGCGTTCCGGATAACGCGCAATATTTCGACAGAAAATTACATTTGAATACGAGAAAAAATACACGCAAAAGGCGCTGATCTAATTCAGTGGATTTAGAATAATCGTACTAAAATTTTAAGAAAAACTTGAAAACGTTTTTGAGAAAATGTTCATTTTTACGGTATACAATTGAGATTTCGAGAAACGTCCTCAGAAAATATTGAAACATTTATAACCACAAATGCAATGTATAAAAATAGTGCTTATGTAAATATTAATGACATATATTTTTTTAAAATTGTGTGACTTTTGAAAAATTATTAATGAATTATATAGTGAATTATATAATTGTTTCACTTAATGTTAGCTGTGGTATATCCGTATTTTTCATATTTCGTTTTTTCTTCATTAACTGCCACATATGTGTTCACATGTTTAGAGTTATAATTATTTTTGTGTTAATGCAAAACAGTATTTGTTTCGGGAAATCGGTTTGCGCGTAGGCAATCTCGCCACCCAATGTGCGCGCGCGAATCCCGAACCTGGATTCATTTTTTTATTGAGTATTGTTGCATAATGGGATGTCCCAACCACTGTCTGTCACCTTTCAACCTCGTCCTTTCATTCGTTGACAGCGTGCTGGGGAACGGGCTTCGGATTGCGGGTCTTCAGTACGCAGTCTTCAAACATCCTTCCGATTTCAGTTCAAGAAACCCTTACCCCAAACCCAAATCTAGAATAGATAGATCCTCAGGGTACCTGTGTATTAATAACTACCAAAGTCTACCAGTAACGGGCAAACGGATCACCTCCGACAATCGATAAAGGAGTGGGGTACCTCAACTACAGCAGAATGCAAGATTTGAAGGAGCAATGTGGCGAAATTTAAGACTTGTGTGGCGGTGGGCGAGTCTACGAAAGGCTAAAAAGTGACCTGAATAAAATTAAATACTACAAACTGTATTATGAGATTTAATCTCAATTTCCGACTCAGAGAAATGTGTTTCGAATACTTGTTTCATAACGATTATCTCTATAAGGAAACGGGTAGAACAAAGCTTTCGGTGGCGCTGTTTTCGCTGAATATTATCCCCCCCTCCGCACCGTAGTGTGTGTGTGAGTGTGTGTGTGTGTGTGTGTGTGTGTGTGTGTGTGTGTGAGCGCGCGCGGAGGGCGTGGGCGTTGGCCCTTTGCCAGGCGCCGCGGCTTCCGGCGCGCGGCGAGGACGAGGGGGCGGGGCTGGGACGAGGCCCTCGTCACGGCGCGCGGCAATTGTCCCCTTGACGAGGCGCTCCCGCTCGGAGCGAGTTGACTCACCGCTCCTCGGCCGCAAATGTTCGAAATTTAGGGGGGCGGGTGAACTTTCATAGATGCATTTCTCTCAAATGGTTTGTCTCTTGTCAAGACTTCACTGGTGTCTCCGAAGGTGACAATATTCAGTAAATTGTACGTAATGTAAAGTATGAATAACATTATTACCTCATTGTTAAGATATTGGTTTTACAAAACCGTAATTCTTGATAAAAATTACTTGTTTTTTTCAACAGTGACTACGTTTCAATTAGTTCTCTCCGATTGACGAATATTATTGTCAGCATTATTCTTTGTATCTCAAAATTCTTTATCATTCAAACGCATCATAATTTTGTGGGGGGGAAAAGAATACCATAAAACTCTGCGACTCTGCTGTACTTATATTTACGATTTACGACACAAGAAAAGAATTTTTTTAGCAATTTTTGCTATCATTTCCTCCCCCCTCCAAAGTGACATTAACTCTTCTCTCCAATAAAGAACTCACAAAATAAAACTGACTGTCTTTTATGTATTTGAATAAAAGCATTGCCAAATCTCACCAGATCGTGTAGGTTTCAATTGAGTCATATTGCTACATTTGTAACATTCGGAGTTCCAATGAGTAGTTCCATTCTGAGTTAAAATTGTATGATTTTAAAACACCATTATAGATTGATTGATTTTTTCGTATTTCCGGGGGCGTCAACTGCTTTGGTCATTAGTACCGTAAGTTTAGTGCATGTTTCTGTCGGGAGATGGCGATGATCTTCCCCCGCTAGATGGGGAGATTCGGCGCCGACCTACCGTAGGCTAGTCGGGTTTCCCCCTAACCATGGCCTCTCCCACCAGCGCGGCACCGCCGCGGCCAGGACAAGCTCTAAGCTCCCGTCCGGTCTCCCGAAATATGTGGTAGTGTAGTGCATGTTAGTGTAAGTGTGTGTGTGTGTAAGGGGGAGAGGATAGGACAAGGAAGAGGAAGGACAGATCTCGCGCGGTCCGTGGCCCGTTTGGTAGCGTACTGCTCCGGCATTCGCCTGGTGTTGATCGGAGAAACCAAGGAAAACTACCGATCAGAGCAGCCGGCCGCTAGAACAGCGACTGAATTCGACCTAGCGGAAAAGCTAGTGTTGATAATCCTGCCGCCGTGTGGAGTGGGAACGTAGGACCTCCCGGTCAGAGGCGCTCCCGTAACATCAGTTGATGCAGTGAGCTATTGCTTCCGGTAACAAAATAGAAATTTGCTCACAAATATCTGAATATACTTCTATAATCATAGACATTCTCACGAGTAAGCATATACTGAGCTGGTAACGGTTCTGCCCCAAATTCACGTGTGTGTATTTTAGGGAATCCCGGACAAAAACGCCTTCGGGCGAGCAGCGAAACCGAACATTTCGGTATGTGGACGGGGTGCGCGCAAGAACGCGCGTTAAGGAGCGGGGCGCGCGCCCTGGATGGGTAATGGGACGACGACGGGCGGAAGCGGGGACGCGTCCTCGGGGAGGCGAGGCCGGGGGAGCAGGGTGCGGGCATGGCTGGGCCTACGAGGGAACGGTGAGGGAAACGGCCCGAGGAGAGAGGGCTGCAGTCAGGCGAGGCGGGAGTGTTTTTCGAGAGTTTGTAGTAGGAGCCAAGCTCTTCAACTTCTCCTTTTTTCTTTTTTTGTATCCTTCTCTTTATGATTCTTATACTTATATTCGTAGTAGCAATAATTATTCTGTTCTTTGTTCGATAACAACTATTTCTTGCTCTCCTAATCCATTTTCTTGTTCTATTCCTCTTCAGTCTGAATCCTCTACTATTTCTTTCTTTTTTCTTCTCATATTCTTATTTTTTCTGCTAGTCCTTCTCAATCTTCCACCACACTTTTGGTTCTTTTACCACTATTTTCTTCTGCTAGTATTTTCTTGTTTTTCTCCTTTTGCTGATTTTTCTTCTTATCTATTCTATATGTATCTATCACTCAGTTCTTTCTAAATCTCCGCGTCTGATAATGTATCTTTTTGAGAAAGTCTTAATTTGTAAAAGATTTAATTTCTCATATTTCTACATTTGCAACTGTTTTTGAATAAGTAAACGGATTTCACATTCCTTAAGATTAGTGAACTAACTTATAAAAATAAGTCTGTGTCTTTCTAAAGCATCACTACTTAACAGTAACATCTGTTTTTAAAACTTCATTACAGTTTCTATGTATTTGCGCTCTAAACCCCGGTATAAAATATATTCACCATATTAATAATCTCGTAATATTTTTGCAATGAAAAATGTTTGTCCTCCTCAAAAAAAAAGATTCCAAAGAAATTCCTGAGCCATTTCCGGATGGATTTTCTCCGTATCCCAAGCCCCCAATCTCAGGGGGACCGTGGATACTGACGTTCTGCGACGAGTGAGACTTCGGCGGCAGTGCCATGGGAGTGGCACGGGCGGGGGCGGGGGCGGAGACGGCGTAGGCCCAGGGGCGTCACGTCGCCCGGAAACAAAAGCCAGCGATGACAAAGGAATGTTAGGGAGAAGCCTACTTTTAAGGTCAACGGCCGAATTTCTTTTCTTCGCCGGAGAATGGCCGTGTCAGGATGCACATAAAATGTTGGCTTCCCGCCTCCGCCGCGCACAATGGGCCGAAGCTACACGAAAAACATATTAAGGAAACCTCACATCCTCTCATTAGTTTGATATGAATATGTTTTATTGGATAAAGCCATTCAAATGTTGCTGCAATTCTCAATCCCTAGCATATATACGGGAAATATTTATTTTGTTGTTTTATAATTAAATTTATTAACGTAAATGGAGTGCAGTTAATAAAATTCTTATGAAAATGGTGGGATAAATACTCTTATCAATATTTAAATTATGTATACCTCAATACTGTAGACATACGGAAAACGTTTTAACGGGTAAAATGAGAGGAACAAGCTTGCATGCTTTTCTGCTTGGAGATGAGGCACAACTTATTGAATCATTCTAATCATTCACTCTTCCCTATATCCAGTATGTTCAAAACAACAATGCCACAAATCTCATTATTTTAAAAACATCAACTTTTGAGGAAGACAATAATAAATCGGAACTTTACATCATGAACAATAAAGTGATTTAATTTTATCAAGTTTTCAATTGATTTTATTTGTCACCATGGAACACAATACAACATTTATCTTCTGAGCAGCATAAGTAGTCAACTTCAATTTGATTACCACGAACAGTTCAATTCAGTGAATTGCACATGCTCACTGACTGCCACTGAGCCTCCGCTGCCTTTTGATTTCACGTATTTGAATCAGGAAGCGTAAAACATGTATGTGTCATATGGGGAAGAATGTTCTGCTCTCATTTTCTAAGCTCTAGAGTCTCTTCGCTACCATTTGTCGCTTCATAGTTGAATGATGAATAAAAGCAGCCACGAAGCGGAGGACAGCAACATGCAAACTAGAAATTTGCTCCCGCCTTCTCCCCTTTTCTGTCCGCCGCATTCGCACCCACTGTACCGCCGCCGTCGCCGCCGCGCCGCCGCCGCCGCCGCCGCCGCCGCCGCCGCCGCCGCCGCCGCCGCCGCGTCGCGGTCTCTGCGGAGCGCGCCCTTCCAAAGGGTCTCCCCGGACGCGCGCGAGGGAAATCCTGCCGCGACGCATTTTTTGCGCCAGAATGATCTCAAGTTCTTTGCGGCCGTCGGCTTTCACCTTGTTTCAGAGGCAGAAGGATTTGAAAGTATTTATGATAATATTCCTAGGGAAGGCTCAGAAGCTGTGTGTGGGAATTTCGTTGTTGTGTGTGGTGCTTCGGTCTGAAGGAGGCGAGCACAACTCTTAACGCGGTTCTTTTTTTGCAGTGTAGTGTAATATCTAATTGTGAACTATTCAGTATTTCTGTGAGCGCAACGCATGAGTAGTTTTTTATATTTTTTAAAATGAATTAGAAACATCATATAAATAATGTGTAAACACATTTTGCATTAATAATATGCTTGATTAAAAACAATGTAACCATTAATCCATTAAAATTGTTGTATTTGCTAATGATATTAATTCAATGATCTTTCTAAAATTGTAATGGTAGTTCTTGAACGTGGTTTGGTGGTTTTAGCGACCGCGAAGGAATTTTCTGAAAGTTTCCCAAGTAGTGTAGGATATATAATTGCATGCATCTTTGGAATTAAAGTGGATGTGTACTTATTAATCTGCACACGATGAATATGATGAGAACATATTGTCCAGACAACTACAAATAAGATAATACAGATTCATGCCAGCAGATGTTTGCTTTCAATAGCTGGGTAGTGTGGACAGACCGGTTTGCGTCAATGGTGATGGGATGTTCCGGGTGATGGAGCAAGGACTACAGAGCGAGTGGTGCGGAGTGGGTAATACAGTGGGTGGAAGAGAAGGGCGCTCACTGCGGTGGCGAAGTGATGGATGTCTCGGGTGTGGGAAGTGGCGACAAATGAGGTGCCAGTGAGGAAGGACTAGCACGAAACGCTGTCGGACACATTGGCGCAAGCGGTGGGGCTGATGTCGAAGAAGCATCGAAACGGGGCGCGCGATAGTGTAGCGTCAATTAGTGCAGAGACGTCACCGATTCAACAGTTACAGGTTGAGTATTAACCGTGAAAATGATAACGTGGACCATTCAAAGAGTGAAATCTGAGTTGACGCGGGACATGGAAGAGGTAGAACGTGGCGGGCACGAGTTTTGTTTTGACAAACATCAAAAGCATTGAATTTGTATAATCGTATCATACTTAACGCTAGGTTTTTTCCCTTTGCAACAACACATGCTCTGTTTAATTTTCTCTATATATGATAGGATACTATTTTGTAAAACTCATACTTGTGTGCCTTTGTGCCATAGCTAAGTTTTGTTTTCTTTATAAGCTTTCTTGAACTGAATCCCCATTTAAAAAGAAAAAAAATTAAGTAGTGGTCACTCCAGTCAAATTAGTCATGGGATGCCGTTTATGTATTTTGAGGTACAATGCGTTCCAAAGTTTGTTGGACAAGAACGTTTTAGGGGAACCACGGTGGCTGAAGGCCGGAACCTCGCCGTTGACTTGGAAATTCTTGAGCGAAAGATGTGAAATCGGTCGAGTCAGGTTGGCATTTCTTTGTTTAGATAACTTATTTCAATCACTTTATCACTCACAATGTATTGAATTACCACGCAGTATGTATGTAGAGCGCAAAATTTCCATCTCTCCTTTTGCTTTACTGTTTGTTGCGAACGAGACGTCATGTCGTGTGTGGTGTATCAACGGTCGTGTGGTATGAAGGGGGTCGTCGCGCTGCGAGGCGCAAACAGGTGATGAAGTTCGAGTCGTACAGTGGCGGTGCGTCTTGAGGCGTTTCTTAAGGACAACGCACTATGTAGCGAAGTGGGAGGCACGCCGGATACGGGCTCATAAAGACTGGCAGTATCGGCTGGGAGGACGTGAGAATGGTACGTGTTGAGTACGAGTGTGTAAGAGGAGTGTGCGAGAGGATGGCGTATTAGAGGGAAAGGGTCTTTGAATGTATTGAGAGACGTAACTGCAGAGTAGTACGAGACGAAGGCCCGATTACGTACAGAGCAGGAAGAGCAGATTGAGCTCGGAAAGTGAAATCGTGTTAGCCACTTTTAAGTTTGCAATTTCCAGACAAACGAGAATCACTCAAGGAGGCAACAGTGGTGGGAGCGGCCCAAATGGTCAAGAATCTCCGGTGGAGGGACTGTAGAAAAGGTGGGCGCGACCGTCCAAGAAAGGCGAAGGAGGTCAGATTGGAGTAATCGAAGCGTGTAGGAACAGTCAGAGAAGGTTTGATCAGTTTAGATCCCCGCGCGTGAGACGAGAGAATCGAAGTGGGATGAAGTGGGCGGGAAAGCCGGAGGGGAGCGGGGTGGGGCGTGGCGTGAACGGTTAACGTGGTGTGCGCGGAACTAGGCCAGGCCAGGAGGGCGGGGCAGGGCGGGGAACGACGGAGCAGGGTGGGTTGGGCGGGGAGAGGCAGGGAGGGTGGGCGGGAAGGGGTGAGGCGTGGCGTGAACGGTTAACGCAGTGAGCGCCGAGCTATTCCTGGTCTGGGCGGGGTGAGGCGGGGAGGGGAGGGTGGGGCGGGGTGGGGCGGGGTGGGGCGGGGCGGAGCGGGGCGGAGCGGGGCGGAGCGGGGCGGGCTGGACAGGACCAGAGCGGAGTGTGCCGGGACAGGGCGGGGAACGATGGAGGGGGGGGGGGGGGTGGCGTGAACGGTTAACGTGGCGCGCCGAGCTAGGCCAGGCCCGGGCGTGGCGGGGGGGGCGGTACGGGGCAGGGCGGGGAACGGCGGGGGGGTGGTTTGGAAGGTGGGGGGAAGGTAGGCGGACTAGCGGGGGAGGGGGGGGCGGGGTCCCGACGGGATGACGCGCCTCCGCTGGGCGCGGCAGTGATGAAGGGCATGCGCCCGCCAGATACGTCGCCGCGGTGACGTATGGCTGCCATAAGTTAGCAGATTCGGGCCAAGTCAGCCCGCGCTGTCCGCGGCGTCCGGCAAAACTCCGCTCTGTCGCGCGCGCCCCGCCCCGCCCCGCCCCGCGCTGATCCCGCGTGCCCCCCTTGCTGCGCTGTGGCGAGCGCGTCGCCGCGTGCGGCGTGGTGAATCGGCACGCGCCGACAGGCCGCTTGACGCGGGCGGAAGCGCGAGGCGGGGCTCACGCGCCGCGACCGACGGGTAATCGGGGTGGCGAGCGGTACATGGACGCGACGTTAGCGTATGGTTTCTAAAAAAGTTGGCAGGAATACAAGTGTCAATTATTATTATTATTATTATTATTATTATTATTATTATTATTATTATTATTATTATTATTATTATTATTATCGTTGTTGTGGTTGATTATTAATGCATTAAATCTTCTGTATTTTTGTTTTATATATTTCTTTCATTCATGCATATAATGATCAGATGTGATAAATCCTTGCGATATTTGAAAATTAAAATAAATAATGAACTTGGTGGAAGATCGGTATTCAAATATATTATGTATTATTAAGACGATGTACTTATCCATGATTAAGATAAACTTAAGTCACGTTACTTTGTCTTCCGTATGTCAGAACTTCGATGGGAACTACTCTAAGAAGATTCGTTTATTTTAGTAGTGCATATTTTTACCTGCAAGTGTTCAACAGAAATGATTTTTTTTCTTGTAAAAGCAATGTAAAGCCATTTGTAAAGCACTGGAACTCAAGCCATAAAATAAAGAAATACTTTCTGCTAAGTTCATACATTTTGAAGGTATCATGAAACCACACTTTTGCGAACAATAATTATTAAAATTTTTCTTACTTTTCACATTGCGTGAGTTACTGAAAGTTACTTTAAAGAATTTATCGGAATGAGAATAGGTAAAGAGAATACACTGGTTCTTGGCGTTTGATTGAAATACTGATGGATGAGGCAAATTTGGCATCCAGAGTTGTAGAGGAGTATGCGAAAGAGGCTTTCGTACGATTTGCGTATATTTTTTTAATATAAACATCAACTTACTAACGTTAGTCTCTCGGGGTCATTCACAATATGCGAGGCGACACCCATGTTATTTCACAGCGTACCAGTCTCATTTTGACTTTTCAGTGTCCAGTTTCATGTAAAAGCTTCTTTACGGAACGCGTTCAGCAAAATAATATTTGCCTTGAGCGCACTTACAAAAACAGCAAAGGAAAAAAACTTGTTCCCAAGTATGAGTGCTGGAAATCCCACGGTCTGGTATAAGGGACTCATCAATGATTGTTTGTTGTTAATTGAGTTATCCATAAAATTTATTGGATTTCTGACATTTTAATATATCATATCAAGCATTTCTGTGTTAGGAATAGGTTAATATTACGGAGTTATTTATTTCGAACCTCAGGAAAGTCTGGTGTGCATGTGTACTGCTAGTAGAATGGTATTCGTTTCGGCTGACCCGCAGCACACCCGTGTGTTGCGGGCTGCATATTCCTTGCCCGTCACGGCGCGCGGCCGGCGGCGACACGGCGCTGGGGCCATTCGGGCGCGCAGAGGCTGTCTCAGGCCGGCGGGCGCAGCGGCGGGGCGGGAGATAGGGCGGTTGGAGAGAGCGCTACGGGGCGAGCGGGCGCGCATTTACCAGTTTATCTATTTATTAGATTTCGTGCGGCTGGCGGTGGGCCGCACAGGCGGTGGGCGCGGCCTGGCTCGTTCGGCTCGCCGGCGCAATCTGCGGGCCCCGCCGGGGAGGGGGAGGGGAGGTGGAAGGGAGGGCGCAGCGGGGTGCGGCTGTACCGCCGCCGCCGCGAGCCCACTCAATCCCGCACAATCGCGGAGGTAATCACATTCCCCGGTTGCGCCGCGTATCAGTCAGCGGGGAGTCTGCCCTCGCCGCGCCTCGTCTCGCCTCGCAGCACGCCCACTCCCGCTCCGACCCGGCACGCCCACTCCTCCTCTGCCCTCGCCCCGGCACGTGAAGGCGAGAGCGTCCGCAGCCCCCGCCGCCCCGACCGCGAATTACGCAGGTGATGGCGCCCTGCGGAGCGCCCACGACCGCCCACGACCGCCCACGCGCCGGCCCCGCCCCGCCCACTCGGCCGCTCGCCCAGACCCCTCCTGGCTTCATTTCCTTCCGCCACTCCGCCACGCTCCCACACGCGCTCTTTCTTCCAGACAGTCTGCTTGAATGTTATCTGTACATGTCTCGAGCCAGTAATTTACTCCCTTCTCACCAATCTATTTGACCCACACGAATTGAATTACTACTCACCAAACGCGCCAATTTGTGTCTCTCATCCAACTGACTTTCCTTCAATTAATTGACATTCATCGAAGAACTTGACTAGGCTCCAACCCACATTACGATCTTCCAACGAATCAGCTCGCCTCTAATCAACCGACATGCCTCCAACAATTGGTTGCCTCAAAACAATTGACTTGCTTGCAACTATTTCACTTCCCTTGTTTGCGACTACCGGAATTGTCTCCATCTACTTAAATTGTCTCCAGCTACTTGAATTGTCTCCAGCTACTTGAATTGTCTCCAGCTACTTGATTTCAACTATTTCACTTCCCTTGTTTGCGACTACCGGAATTGTCTCCAGCTACTTGAATTGTCTCCAGCTACTTGAATTGTCTCCAGCTACTTGAATTGTCTCCAGCAACTTGAATTGTCTCCAGCAACTTGAATTGTCTCCAACTACTTGAATTGCCTCCAACCATTTGACTTGCCTTCAAATAAATGACATGTTTCCTTCGATTTGACGTGATACCCCATCCCAAATGGTTTATTGTCTTCAACAGATTCACATGCATTACACCTTCGCGTCGTCAATTCCCTTTTATTTATCTTTCATAGAACTTCCACAATCACTTATTTCCCTTTCATTGTGTCTCACTTGTACCCTCTCTCCCCAGCCGTCTATCTCTTACGCGTTTTGTTATATTCGTAGTAGATGTTTCTCACAAATCTCGTCATTCAGTGAGGTACTTCATCACTTATTATCTACGGAATTCAATCAGATTAAAATGTTTTGTTGCCTCTCTGTTTTTCCGCGTTCCGGTCAAAGTGCATTTTCTTAGCTTTCATTTGTACTAATTTCATTCTGGTCTCTTGTTTCTCAATCGGTAGTTTGCGTTCCACCACACCTCTTCTCGTCCAAACATTAATCACCCGAGCAGTCAGACTGAACACTCTATTCCAACTTGAGTTATTTTAATCTTTCCACTCCATTAGCATTTCTCTTTCAAAGTTTCTCTTAATATGGTTCCAAAGCGATCATATATTCCGGCTCTAAATCATTC
The DNA here is from genome assembly GCA_964035755.1 of Teleogryllus oceanicus. Lineage (NCBI taxonomy): Eukaryota > Metazoa > Arthropoda > Insecta > Orthoptera > Gryllidae > Teleogryllus > Teleogryllus oceanicus. The sequence goes on from CAXIVR010000004.1 coordinate 22,170,936, forward strand.
CTGTTTCCTCCCCTACTGACGTTTTATTTTCTGCGTTAATGTCGTGTGTAGTACACGTTTCGTGCTTCCTTCGTGACGATCTTTGCGCAGCCCCCTCCGGCTCCGCCCCGTCGCGCGCGCGTTTGGTGGGCGCGCCTCCGCTAGTCAATTGAATCCCTATTCACTCGGCCGTTCACTGCGCCGTTCACTAAACCTAAACAGGTCCATCCAGTGTGCTCAGAGCAAACAACTGCGGTAGACAACCGCTGCGCTGCGTCGTTCGGCGCACCGCTCCCCCGAGGGCCGCCCCCGCCACCCCCACCACCCGCTCGCCCACGCCGCCCCGCCCACGCCGCAGCGCGCACATTCAGGAGCCTCCCCGCGGGGGCCTCTTGCTTCCAACCTGCTCTGGTGGCGGCAGCGGAACACAATTCGTCCCGCCCGGTTTCGTCTCGCCTCGTCCCGCCCAAACCCACCACGCCTCGCCCACACACACACGACGCCTTGCCGTGCTGCCATGCCATGCCACTCTTTGGCCATCCAAACACTACACGCACCTCTACCCCAGACACAAAACATCACGACATGCCTCGCCCATTGCACACCCATTGCTATAACGTGCTGCACTACACCATCCCCATCTTAAGCCATGCACCTCTTACCTCCCGACACGCCACACCACGCGACGCCTCACCCGTTTCCACCACGTGTCGGCACTCCACACGCCGCCATGACGTGGTGCAGGTGCACAACGCCGTACCCCTCTTCGGACATTCAAACACTCCATGCACCTCCACCTCTCAAGCCGTACCACGCTTGAGTAATTTTCCTGAATCCCATTAAAACTCTGCAGGTTAGTCTACCCGCCATGCCATGTGATACCACACTGTGCTCCATCACGTCACTCCGTTATCCACCTCTTCAGAACTCCCTCAACATAATCCTACGACCCTTCATGCCACGAACCGGTAGCGGTAGCTCAGTGCATCAACTGATGTCACTGCAGCGCCTCTGACCGGGAGGTCTTAAGTTCACACTCCCCACGGCGGCAGGATTTTCAACTCTAGCTTTTCAGCTAGGTTGAATTCAGTCGCTGTGTGGAGGAGAATTCAAGAGGCCGGCTGCTCTGATCGATAGTTTTCCGTCGTTTCTCCGATCAACACCAGGCGAATGCCGGAGCAGTACCCTACCAAACGGGCCACGGACCGCTCTCGACCTTCCCTTCCTCTTTCTTGTCCTGTCCTATCTTCGCCCCTTACACACACACTTACACTAACACGCACTTTACAACCACATATTCCGGGAGAGCGGTCGGGAACTTAGAGCTTGTCCAGGCTGGGGCAGTGCCCCGTTGGTGGGAGAGTGCTGGTTAGGGGGAAACCCCGCTAGCCGACGGAAGATCGGCCCCGGATCTCGCCATCCAGCGGGGGAAGATCACAGCCATCTCCCGCGAAAAACATGCACTACACTAACGGGACTAATGACCAAAGCAGTTTACGCGCCCGGAAACACAAAAAAATCAAATCAAATCAATGCATACTACGCATGAACATGTATCATAATTATCGCTTCTCTCCACGCCTATCAAAAAACTCCACACGTAAACACTCTCCACGCCTCGTCACGTACCGTCTTGCCATGCTACGTCACAACCAGCTACGTTACGGCACTCCTTAAGCCACCATGTACCGCGACATTCTGTCATACTCATTAAAAGGACACCTCGAACCCTTAAATCCCTTCACGCCACGCGACGCCATGCCTGCCCTCGCTTTTTCACTCGTCCCTATCTACCGTGCTTCCACACGCTGCCCATATCGCTCCACCCTGCGGTGACAATATGGCCAAGACACTTCCCTTGTCAACCAAACGTACAAATTATTGAAGTGCTAAGTAGCTGTTGATATTACTTACCACATGAAGTCAGAAAGTATATTGCGGAGTTTAGAGATTTAACGAATATAGAAAGATCAAAACAAAAATCTCAATTTGTTTTCATTACCATTCCTTTATATTTACATATTATGGCTACATTTATTTAAGAATTTCCGTCATCTTCGGTTATTTTCTTCTTATTCTTTCTGTCTCTGTTAAGATATATTACTACTGCATCTTTCATATCTGGCTTATTTTGTTTGTCTAAAACGAAACAAATTAATGGAAAATACCATTAATACAATATATATATATATATATATATATATATATATATATATATATATAAAGTTAACATTTTTCTCCTTTTATGCCATTTATCAATTAATATTGCATGAATAAATTGTTTAATAGCAAATGCAAATGCCGGTGCGTAAGTACGGCAATTTTTAAAATTTACTTTAAAAGTTCGAAACTACCCCGGAGTGCGTAAGGAACATAAGTAGTACGGAATGATCCGTATGTTGTAGTAAAGATTCTATTAACTGTAATGTCTTCTTAAATAATATTTATTTATAGTCTGTAAAAAAAGTGAGTTACTTAGAATTTGTTTCTTCCTTAACATGCAAACAACGCAAGAGTCAACACACGCTGTTGGCCTGTGTCCTTCTTGTCTTATTTCCTACCCAATCGTTTATCTACAACTCTCTCAATACGCAATCTCAGCGAATAATGTGGTGCCTCATCGTCTTTCAGCTGACACATCTCTTCCTATACCACTTCTCTCTCTCTCTCTCTCTCTCTCTCTCTCTCTCTCTCTTTCTTTCTTTCTCTATCTTTCTCTCTTCTCTCTCTCTTTCTTTCCCTCTCTTCTTTCTCTCTCTCTCTTTCTTTCTCTCTCTCTCTTTCTTTCTCTCTCTCTATTTCTTTCCTCTCTTCTTTCTCTCTCTTTCTCTCTTTCTCTCTCTCTTTCTCTCTCTCTCTTTCTCTCTTTCTCTTTCTCTACACACACACACACACACACACACAGATACCACCCATTCATCCGCCGCCCACTCAGCCACCTGCCTTGCGTTGTTCCAAGAATAGCCGGTATCGCCTCACCTCACCTCACCTCACCCCTCCCCATTCCCACGACTCTCACCGCAACACGCCTCGCGCTCCCCCCCTGCAGCCGGAGGCTTTCCGTCATGGCCACTCGGTGCCTGACACGCGCAAATCCAAATCCCGAAATCACCTCTCCTCGCTGCGTTCCTTCGCGACCCCTCTCACCGGGAGCGGTAGCTCAGTGCATCAACTGATGTCACTGCAGCGCCTCTGACCGGGAGGTCCTAGGTTCGAGTCCTGATGGCGGCAGGATTTTCGACACTAGCGACACTTCGAAAAAACTAAACCAAACTAATCCCACTACACACCCAACGTCACGTGCCTCTGGACGCCCTCATCCCATTTTCGTCCACCTGACGTCTCCCCGCCACCCCGTGCTCCCCGCCTTCTTCCGCAACACGCCACCTGTCGCCTCTACCGCCCTCCCCGCTTCGCCACGCCCACTTACTCGCCCGACTTGCGCAAGTCCAAGTCCAGGCGCCGTATGCCGCTCGCCCCGCCGCGGCTCTTGACCTAACGAGCCCCCAAAGGTCACGCGGCGCGAGCGGGGTCACGCCAGGTCAACTGAATGCAGTGCCCGCTCTCGCCCGCCAGCCCGCCGGCTCTCGCGCGCGCACAGCCTCCGTGGGCGGCCCGGGTTCGCACCCGGCTGTCCCCGGTAGGATTTGACGTGCGTGGGAAGCGCGGCGACGCAGCCGCGACGCACGCAACACGCTGACGCAGGCGAGCACGCACGCACGCGCGCGCGCATCCGCTGCGAGGCGTGGGTGGATGCGCTTACTTGGATGACGGCGCCACGGATCTGACACTGCAAAGCCGCCCGGATGCGAACTAATGTCTACTCGGCGTCGGATGTAATCTGCAGTAGAGGGCGTTGGAAGAGTTGGCTTTGTCGTAACTTGATCGGTTGCTTTGTACGTGGGTTGCGTCATATATGATTAGGGTAGTTAAAAACCGACACCCGATATTCAGATGGTTATATGAAAAAGCTTATTGTTTGAATGCTTCTGCAAGGGATACATGTCTTATTTCTGCTATGTCTTCTTTGAAAACAAAATATTCCCATCACTTCCAATTCATAGTTAAGCTAAAGGATTTGAAGCGAAGTTGTAAATTTGTATTTTTGTGCGTGTAATGGTAGAAAAATGTAGCACAATAGAAATCTGTCATGTTGAAATATCTAGAAAAGTATTCTTCTTCCACAAACTAGTTATCGTGTATGGTCACTCATCGCAATAAGAGAACTAGAATTGTCCAAAACATTAACAAAACATGTAGTGGGAGTATCAAATTTGCAAATCCTTCGAGGAAATCTTCAATGTATATACATTATCTCCATACTTACGGCTGCTCTCATCCAGGTTCGAAGCAAATCTCCCCGCTCACGGGTTGTCTCCTATCCAGTTGCGCCCTCTGCCCTTTCGGGAGGCCTCGCCGCCCCCTCGCCCCTGCCTTCCGTCCCCCTCCATCACCGTCGGCGGGGCTGCATGTTTCCGACAACACTTTGCACTCCGCACGTCTTCGCGGGCGGTATTTGCCTACCCATCTTCTGCTTCTAGGCGCGTTTAACATTCCTTGTGTAATCCTACACGCGCCCGCGGTGGCTCGTTTCTCGGAGGCGGGGACGGCGAGGACGAGGGCGACGGGGTCGGGGGTGGCGGGGCGTGGCGGGGCGTGGCGGGGGTGGCGGGGCGTGGCGGGGCGTGGCGGGGCGTGGCGGGGCGTGGCGGGGCGTGGCGGGGCGTGGCGGGGCGTGGCGGGGCGTGGCGGGGCGTGGCGGGGCGTGGCGGGGCGTGGCGGGGCGTGGCGGGGCGTGGCGGGGCGTGGCGGGGCGTGGCGGGGCGTGGCGGGGCGTGGCGGGGCGTGGCGGGGCGTGGCGGGGCGTGTCGGGGGTGGCGGGGCGTGGCGGGGCGTGGCGGGGCGTGGCGGGGCGTGGCGGGGCGTGGCGGGGCGTGGCGGGGCGTGGCGGGGAGTGGCGTGGCGGGGCGTGGCGGGGCGGGGCGGGGCGGGGCGTGGCGGGGCCGGGGGCGTTGGGGCAGGAGGGGGCGGGCCCGGGGCCGCGGGGCAGGTGGCCGCGGGGCTGGAGGCGTCGGGGCCGGGGGCCAAAAAGGAAAAATAAAACGTTTCTAGATGGGAATTTTGGGCTAACATATCGGCTATAGTAATTTTGGGAATGCCGATTGCGCGGGCTTCGAGCGGTTCATTTTGTTCGTTGTATTTCAAGTCAAACTTGGCCATTCCTTGTTAGCTGTGCGTGGAACTGTGCCTAGTACCGACTCCGGCTTTGAGCCACGTCTTAAGCAACATTTACAAAATGCCATTATTTGAACAACTTGAAAGACGACAATAAAATCAATTAATTATGAGCTATATTTGTTCAATTCAAATTATAGTCGATGCCGAGAATATAATACACAGAAAAAGGACGGAAACAACACTTTCTCCTTCACAGTGGAATGAATAACTGATAAAAGGGGGAAGGTCGCCGTGTCGCGAGTACTATATTATGATCTTAAAGAATACGTTGCATTCCGGTTTCTTATATTAAATTGAATATTTTGGTTATATTTTACGCCGTAGCAGCTGACAGACACTACTTCAAAGAATACCTCCGGTACAACATGCCAACAGCAGTCCATAGATTGTTTATCCGTGGACCAGTCATTATTTTTTCGGACATTTTCCCCATCGATCAATTGTCAGAGGATGCTCAAGAATAAACTTATAAGTTGATAAAGCAATATCACATGAGTTTTCCTCCAAAGTTTTTGCAGAGTTAAGACTAAGGAGATTCTTCGCAACCACAGATCCCTACGTTTCTTCTGTTGAGAAGAACCACCAAAGAAACTGCAGTGTGTCGGCAGAAGCCGTTGCTCTCTTAGACCCCTGGCGGAAAATAGTGAAGATTCCGATGCAGATGATGAAACAGTCTGAAGATAATTCAGTTGAAGAAGCAGAAGAAAGAGAATATAATGATGTAGATGGAAAAGAAGAAAATGACCTCTTCTAATTATAGTTACAAACAATTTATTAAATGAATAATTGTAATTGAAATAAAATAATTTTTGTAACTTTAACCTTCTTCTATCCTGTATTTCGTCCTTTTTTCAGCTTTATTTTTTTTAGATGTTTTTAACCAATAACTACAATGGCACTAGAATTCACGAGGTCGACGGAGCCGACGCGGACGACGGGACCAACGGGATGAAAGGACCGACAGGAGCATCAGAGGTGACGGGGCCGACGGGGCCGACGGGGCCGACGGGGCCGACGGGGCCGACGGGGCCGACGGGGCCGACGGGGCCGACGGGGCCGACGGGGCGCGGGGGGGGCGGCGGGGCCAACGGAGCCGTCGGGGCCGACGAGGGCGGCGGGACGGACGGGGCCGACGGGGGCGATAGAAAGTAAGGGCCGGACGGGGCTTCAGAAGCGATAGAGCCAACGGCCTTGGCCGAGTCGACGTAGGTGCTGTGAGCCCTGCGGGTCAAAATACTGCGAGCTGGAGTACACGGAACAGCGGAGATGGTAGAGTGCAAGAGGATGAGGGCGATAGGGCAATGGGGACGTGCAGCGAAACACGCGAGGCGACTTTCAACTTAACGCCTCCGTCGCCGCCTTCCACCGCGGCCGCAGCCCCCTCCACCGCCGCTGCCGTCGCCTTGCTTTGCGGGCTGCTGTGCAGTCTGGTGCCGCGCATTCTGGAGTCTCGGCGTCGACATCCGCCGGCAGCACTGCGTCGTTGGGATGCGGGATGCGCCAGGCAAGCACAATGGAGAGATGGCGGAGGAGGAGAAGGCGGTGCTGAGGCAAGGGATAGAGAGAGGGGCAACGTTTGGTTACATCTAAGAGATCTAACATAAAGAATGTGGCGCTTGAGAAGCGGGATCGGGCTCGTCAAGCACGAAGATGGAAGGAACTGCATTTTCTGTAGATAGGATTAGGTTTTTACAGTTGGGCATGAATACCTAATCGTAAGAGCATGTGTTCAGCTAGGTCGAATTCAGTTGCTGTCTGGAGGAGAATTCTAGCGGCCGGTTGCTCTGATCGGTAGTTTTCCATGGTTTTCCTGATCAACACCAGGTGAATTCCGGAGGATTACACTAACAAACGGGCCACGGACTGCGCGCGATCTTTCTTTCCTCTTCCTTGTCCTATCCTCTCCCCTAACACACACTTACACTAACACGCACTACACTACCACATATTCCGGGAGATCGGTCGGAAGCTTAGAGCTTGTCTCGGATGGGGCGGTGCCCAGCTGGTGGGAGAGTCCTGGTTAGGGTGAAACCCCATTAGCCGACGGTAGGTCGGCGCCAAATCTCACCATCCAGCGGGGGAAGATCACCGCCATCTCCCCTGGGAAAACATGCACTTACTTATGGGGCTAAAGACAAGCGGTTGACGCGTCCGAAATCACCAACCAAACAACCTAAGAGCATGTATTTAGTTTGTTAGAAATTGTGTGACACCTTGTGATTACGTATCACGAAAGGGTGAAACGTATTCATTTTACAACATAAAAGTACTGAATATACAATACACGGGAACAGAAAACCCCAAATATGTTTTTTGATATCTTTGTGTTGTTATTCTCGAAAACTGATGAAACGGGAGATGTTTAAAAATTCTAGAGCGATAATTTGCTGTTCATTGCGACCACAGCGTTCACTCTTCACACGTCGCTTACAGTAGAACGAGGGTGGCGCGCCTTATACCATACTTAAATGCATGTTAAAGAAATATATAACTATACATTTTCATATCTTCTTATTTATTCAGTTTGTCCTACACAATAATAATAGTTTTTTGTTATATTTATTATTGTACTGTTATATTACTTTGAATGAAAAAATTCACGTTGAGAGAAAGTATTAAAAAACATTCACGTCAGGGCAGAGGCAGTTTCATATTAACTAGAAAGGTCATAAAATGGCTATTATCGGTGAGATTCTTGTCATTGGGACTTGCCTGTTACTTTCCTGTAGTTGAACAGTTCGCAGCAGATATCTGCACGCGAACAAGCATAATAATCCTGGCATAGTCTCGCATTTGAAGGGCCGAGTGCACTGCTAATTTGTTCAAACTTTCAAATACAGTAAACTTACGGTCGAATTCTCGAAACTCGTCTAAAAATCAGTGCTTGCAAAATTTTCTTTTTCAATTTTAGTAAAAAGAATTCCATAAGTTTCAAACCAGCAAAATAAATTGTAAATCTTCAAAATTTGCTTTGCAGTTGTTATTTTATTGAAATTCAAATTTTCATAGATGGCAGAAATATGTTGCAAAGTACAGTACTAAATAATAGGTTTTATAAATACTTCAGTAGCAGGATTTCGTAACAAAAAAAATAGTTACACAGCTGGGTGAACGCGTTGCTCATTTCTTCCTCGCTCCGACAGTGATGTTCATATCTCGAATTCGGTGTTTTATTCAGGTATATAATAAAGTTTTTTCGTTATTAATATTTCAAATAACAGCTAGTCGGAACCACAGACTGTTAGAAAAGTTGTTGGCGAGTAGTAGCTAGTGAAATTGCGGGCTGAGCGCTGCGCGCTCACCTATCACGGCGTGTTTCCTGTCCGTGAAAATGATTCTGTACATAACCTGTTTCTGAAAAAGTTATTTACAAATATCTGCACATACACAATATTGTAGTGTTTGTAGATTGCAGGATATCCTGCTACGTCCTAAATTTCAAAACGTAATGCATTTCATTCATTATAATCACTGACGTTTTTTTCTAAAGGGACACACATGTCACATTATAGCTCGAGTTCCATTTGTATTTTAAAACATTGAATCTTTCAACGTCCAAAAATCACCTACTTCGCCTACTACAACCTCATGATTCAAGGAATTCTTTGAAACTGGACACTCGCAAGCTTTCTCGCATTATTGACAAAACGTCTTCTGACATTTGATCTCAACGTCGAAATACATTATTTTGATTGAATATTTACGTAAAGGAAGGTATTGTTTTAACGAGCATGATGTATTTAAGTTTTTGTGTGTGCTTATTAATTTTCTGGTCATATTAGTGGACATATGTTATTATACCAAAGAAAATATTTTTACAGCTTCCCATGGCTCTATATTATCATATTTCCCTTCTTTCATTATTACATTATGATGACGATTATTGTTCATACCAATATTATTAATAATATTATTATCTATAATATTATTAATATCATTATTTTCATCATCATTATAAGCCAAAACCTTGTACATCACCTGTAAAAATATAACTTTAACTCAAAAAAAGGCTGTTAAAATGTTTCCAAAGAGCACTGTAAAAGCGTATTTATTTTTACAATCCATAGAAAATTTTCCCTTCTTCGGCTGCAAAACACATAAGCAGGAAGGAGTTGGAGATTTATCGCGTCCGCTCGCCGCCCACGCCTAAAAGGGTCGCCGCCCACCGCGCGAGAGGCGTCGCTCGAGAGCACCTGCGGGCGTCAAGCGGAGCGGAGCGTGGGGCGAGGGAGGGGAGGGGCGTCCTCAGGTGACAGCGACGACCTTCGGCTGGGGGTGGGCGGGGTGGGGGAGTGTTGTCAGCGTTTGGAGGGCGACGCGGCGTCTGTTGTTGCCTTGGAAACGAAACCACTCGAGGCTGCCGGCGGCGCAGAGCGCTCTGGCGGCGCGGCGCGGCGCTGTGGTGGGAGGCAGAGCTGCGCGCACGGCCGCTCGCCCAGCCAGGCACGCGGCACGCGTGACGCGCCCCCTGTGTTCGTCTGTCTCTGGTTCTTAGCCTCTCTCTCTTTCTCCTCTCCCTTCCCACTCGCTCTGTCTCTCGATCTACCTCTCTCTCTCTCTCTCTCACACACACACACACACTCTCTCTCTCTCTCATACACATTCACCTCTTTCCTTCTCTCTCCTCACACGCACACACTCCCACTCACACACACACACACTCACTCACTCACTCACACTCACTCACACACACACGCACTCTCTCTCCCCCTCACTTACACATACACACTCCCTCTCTCTCCCTCACACGCACACACTCTCACTCACACACACGCACTCACTCACTCACACACACGCACTCACTCACTCACACACACATTTTATGTATACTCCTTTCTAGCTCATGGCTCTAAGATCATGGGCGGCAACGAATGGGGAAGGAAGGGTCGCACACTGAGCTTGGCTTGTTGATCTAATGCTTTATTAGGATATTATATACGAAATGTGGTGGATTGGGATGAATACAAAATTAAGATGTAATTCTCGTATATTTTTCTACATTCATTGTATAATGCGATCATTTGATTACTGCAACCAGTTGCATATAGATACTCGTTACGATTTCACTTCACAAACCAAGTATTGACAATTAATCATTGAGAATCATTCTAGTAAATGTTTTGTTTGATTGTGTAACTTAAAATTCTAATTGATATTATATTATGCTTGTCAGTGTTAATTTATTTTATTAGTGGTAATGTTTTCGTGGAATATTATTTAAAATCAATTGGATCGTAATTTTACTTTGATCCCATTTGACTAGCGCAGTACTTCCTCGCAAACGGACTAGAAACCATAGGCACCTGCGGCAGCATGCAAGGGTAGGGTAGGGAGCTTTCTGATAGGTGCTCTTGGCTGAATCCTGCTTGACAACTGCCACAAAACGATTCAATGTAGAATTTTAACTTAAAGAAGTCGTTGAAAAAGTTCCGGTATGAAACTCGATGCAATGGGTATTATTCCGCTCGTGTAATGTTTACGATACTCGCTAGTTCCTCGCTCGTATCGTAATATCACACTCGTGTATAAATACTCATCATTACATCATCGTTTCATAATGTACAATTATCAAACTAGACGTACAAATCTAGATCCACTTTGGGTTAGTTGCCTATTGGTTTAGTGATGAGTTGTAGTTGACATTTACATAATTAAAATGATTGAAGGCGTTATCATTGTCAACAATACTATTTATTTCAATAAGAGCAGCATTAGATGGCTTAGCCATCATCATCAGTTTTCTGCTGTCTGGAAGTCAGCAGTAGTCGTTTTTGTGACTCTCAGACTGAAGAAAACTGACGATGATGGCTAATCCATCGAAAGCTGCTCTTATTGAAATGAATAGTATTGTTGACAATGACAACGCCTTCAATCATTTCAATTAGTTGCCTAACTATTCTACATAGAAACCATTAAACTCCTGCCTCATTCTCCGCATCCCTACTCGTTTCTGCGACCTCGTCTTTTTCCACGAGACCACTTGCCCACTTGTGCACATTTTCTGCCCCCCAACGAATCCATTTCAACTCTCATCACCGATCCGCGCCCCTCACTACCCCACGTGACCTCTCGAGCGCTTCCTCAAACTTTCCGCAACTGCTCTCCTGCATTGCCCACCCCCACTACTCACACGGACGCCGTGCATTGGAAGGACGCCGTCGTTCCCCCTCGCGCATGTAGCCAAGGACACACTCCACTCACTAACGTCTCTCGCCCACTCGCTCGCCGCGCGGGTCGCTCACCCACTCCGCTCCGCCTTCCCCTTCCCCTCCTCCTCCTCCACCCCCCACCCCTCCGCGACACGCGGCAGCCTCGCGCGGAAGTGGGTAAACATTTTCTGCTTTCCTGCATCAACAGCCAAGGGGAGTTTATTTTCCATTCCCAGTTGAAGATTTCCCTCCACCCGATCTCCGGGCCTCCGCAGGCGGGGAGATGCCTCTCGCGTTCCGCCCCCCGCGGCGCGGCGCGAGCGAGCGCATCGAATGTAAGGGCGGGGGCGGGGAGGAGGCGTCCCCCAGGGGCCGCTACAGCAACGCTCGCGGCCGCCCCGCGGGAGCCGCCGCATTTGTTACGCAAAGATTCCTGCCCCGTGTATCTATTTCATACTCGAATCCCCCGAAGGAATCGCTGCCATCCTTCGGTCTGCTTGCCCGCCGCTCTTGGCGCGGCCCCGCTCTTGGCGAGTGTGACGCGAGCGGGTGAACAGTGGCGATGAGAGTGGGAGAGAGAGGGATAGATGGTCTGGGAGGCGAATGTGCATGAAGGGTGAGAGAAGGAGCTGTTATGCTCTTGGAGGGGCCAGGAGAGCAAAGGGAGTAACTAATAAACTACTGTAGGCAAAAGCAGGCTGTGAGATGTGAAGTTGCGTATCGGATATGAAAGTGAGGTTTCTGGAGCGAGAGAAAACGGATACGCGGGGCTGTCAACTCCCACCAGGTATCTCCCTCAATGGAGACAAACTTCAATCTCCCGTCTGGTTTCTCAACGTGTGTGCTACTGTAAAGCACGTGTGTGTGTGTGTGCACGCGCGCGCGGGTGTGAGTGTGTGTTATGAGAGCGGGCAGGAAGAGTAAGAGGAAGGAAATATCGCGCGTTCCGTTTGCGAGGATATTGCTCGGTTAATCTAGTAAAAAAAACAAAAATATCGAAAAACTTCCGATCAGAGCAGCCCCTCGCTAGAATTCTCCACATAGCGGGGGAATTCGACAAAGTTATTGAAAATGTAGAAGTAATATAGAAAATCTGCGACCGTCGAGACTTGAACCCTAGGACTCCGGGCAGAGTCGCGGCAGAGGAATGCGAAGAACGGCAGATACGGAGTGACGGGGCGATAGAGCCCCCGTCCCCACGGGAAGTAGGGAAGCGATGTCAGGAGCAAAGGAAGAGATGGCAGAGCCTACATGACTGGGACGATGCACACTGGGACAGAAAGGGATGAAACCTGGCAAAAACCTCTGGAAGCCTGTTAACACGAATTCACGGACGGGAATCATCATTGAAAGGATTGAACGGATTGGACGTATATAATACCATACATCATTTTTAACAGCAAATATTTAACAATTTTTTACAGTAATGTGTTTACATATGAATAACTGTCATCATCAGATTTAGGGGATTTTTATCGTTTAAGGGATTAGCCCTACTGTCCAAAAGACACAAGACTCGCTAGGAAATATAGCTGACAGCTCAGTTTTACAGACACGCTACACAAGAACCATGACGGTTAAATTGTTTAATTTTACACTTTTTTAAGTGGTAAACGTTGGTCTCTGAGAGCGACTTGTAAAGGGTGCACAAGTTATTTCGTTTTGGCTAGATTTTGCTCGCTGGGACGACGGAACCGAGGGCAGAAGTAGGAGAAACCGCGTGGTGGAAAGGTGCGAACGCCGGGATGCGGGGCCCAAAGCAGGGACGGGAAGACTAGGTTGACAGGGGCGAGGGGAGGACGCTCTGACGGCAAATTGAATTACTCTGCGCGTGCCGAGGCGCGGCGCCGCCCAGACCACGCATCTGCCAGACCACGTCGCCGCATCGCCATCCTTTGTCGCCGTGCGCGATGCACCACATGCCCCCGTACCTCCCCACGCCTTCTCGTATTTGCTTCTTGGCTTCAATACCTCTTCGACTTGTAGAATGTACAGAGGCAAAGTGGAATTTGCAGACTTTGTTGGTGTGATAAAATGACATGACTTTTGCTTGTATTTTTTACACTCTCATCTTCCTTTATAATAAGAGAAAGTACTCAAATCGTGCAGCGGAAACGGACGATTTTTCGACAGAAAAATGGATGACCCCTGTTAACGTAAAAGTGGATAAATCTTGTTTATATAATTTTTTTCCTAAAAATCGTATTTAAAAAAGGTCATGTACAGTTATTTGAAAAAAAGAGTAGTTCTTGCGTAATTTCTTTTTGAAGTTAATGCAATTTATTTTAAAACATTAAGAACCACTTCAATTTTTTTAGATACCTTAAATCTTATTTTTGTGAAACTTCCTGAATTTTTAAAAGTTGCAAACGTTGTATGCGAAAATGTATAACGCCAGAAATAACAACATTAATTTTGCGTTTTAATACTATATGATAGTAAAATAGAATGAGTCCAGGTAGAAAAGCCCGTTAAGACATACATTCTCTAAAGTAATGAAACAAAATATAAGATTGAATAATTGATCTTATTTTGGCATTGTTTTTTTAAGAATAAAATCGGAACGTTGCTCTTACAAATTTAATTTGAATATAACCCTGCCCACACTTCACTTTAGTGTATTATTCTATTACCTTGAGTTCTTCTTCGAATTATTAATAACATGACAACCAAACATGACAAGAACTCGATCTACCAGACTTCACTTAATGTAAATTAAAGAAGACTACTTTCTTCCACAGCTTCTATTTATAATTTTACAATTTTACCTCTCTGAGGGTTGTCCCTGTTACTCAAGCTTCGCTCCAAAACGGGCCATTACGAAAAACACAAGATCTCGCGAAGTGCCGGTTTCCCTGAGAAAATTGTGGACTTTTCCTTTATCGCAGCGCTGCTATGGATCTGTTACGCGTTTCCCATCGTTTCATCTCAACGCATCGACATTCATGAAGCGATTTAAACTTCGTTCTTTGTGGAGGAAATGAGGAATATATTCCTCTGTTGTTCCCATGTTATATGCATAGCAAAGGCCGTTGAAAATAGTCGTGTGATGAAGTATAGTTTTCTAACAACTCAACTGCATACGTTTGAGTAGAAAACTACATATGTTTAGAGGATACTGTGTGCACTTCAGAAAATGAATAGCAGAGAGTATCGTATTATAGAAAGTTATAATTAGAGTGTTCCTAGTCACGTAATGTTAAATGCCATTTTCTAGTGTACAGGCAAGTGAGTTAGTGTAACAAAATTTGCACAATAAACTGATTAAGTGAACAACCCTCCACGATTATTACATTATTTAAATTATAGTTCGCAGAATTCATAATCTTATAATGTACTTTTTCTAGAGTTTTCATGCAGTTCCTGAAATGCTTGAACATATTCAAAATTCCTTTTAATTTCTCCGTAAAACATTTCACATCAGTGAACAGGTCAAGTTTTAAGTCTCTTTTATGTAGCTGAAACTCTAAATAGAGATTTTAGTATCAGGCGGAACAGTTGGCATTCGCACTGATGGATGATTCGAAATAACTGCGGCTATCAATCATCATAACATTAAATATTACGTACCCTTTATCAGTTGCTTACTTCTTTTAAGCCAAAGTACTGTAAACAGTGTCAACAAGAATTATACTGTACTTTGTCGAATGAATCCCTTCTGCTTGAAGTGGAAGTATCAAGGAATCTTACCTAACATTACGGAAAATCAGAGAATCGTTCGGGAGTCCGTGAGCGTGGGCGGGAGGAGGGTGAAACGAAGCTCGTTCCGGAGTCGAGAGCAGAGGCGCTGGCTCCGCAGTAGGAAGCAGCAGCATCAGGCGCGTTGGTAATAAGCCACGTCCGCAACATGCTCAACAGTAGCCCGACCATGCATTCTTCCAACGCCGAGCCGGCGCCAGCACTCACGCTGCACCATGTCAAAATCCAGATTCGCAATCGCCGAGCCGGCGCTCCGGCACCCTTTCCGGCCTGCCGCGTCCGTCAAGAACGTCCAGACCTGCTCGTCCTCGCTCGCGCCCCGCCACGGCCCGACTGCCTCCCGCTCGCGCCCGCTCGCGCCCTGCTGCGCGCTCGCCGCTCATCGCGCCCCGCTCGCCTGCTCCGCTCCCCCGCTCGTTGCTCGCTGCCCGCTCGCTGCGCCGCTGTCCCCGTCGCTCCGCTCCGCTGCCGCTCCGCCCGCTCCGCTCCGCCCCGCTCCGCTCCGCCGCTGCTCGCTCCGCTCACGCCCTCTGCTCTCACGCCTCGCTCACGCCCTGCTCACGCTCTAGCCCCGCTCTGCTCGCAGCCCCGCTCCGCTCACGCCCTCGCTCGCTCACGCTCCCCGCCTGCTCGCTCGCCCCGCTCCGCTCACGCCCGCCTCGCTCAGCCCCCTCGCTCAGCTCGCCGCTCCGCTCGCGCTCCGCTCTGCTCACGCCCCGCGCTCACGCCCCGCCGCTCAGCCTGCCTGCTCAGCGCCTGCCAGCCTGCCGCTCACGCCCGCCCGCTCACGCCCGCTCGCTCACGCCCGCCCCTCCTACGCCCGCCGCTCACGCCCTGCTCGCTCACGCCCTGCCGCTCACGCCCGCCTCTCCGACGCTCCCGCCCGCTCACGCCCTGCGCTCGCCCGCCGCTCACGCCCGCCGCTCGCGCCGCTCCGCTCGCCCCACTGCTCACGCCCGCCTCGCTCACGCCGTCCGCTCACGCCCGCCCGCTCCGCCCGCCTGCTCACGCCCTGCCCGCTCACGCCCGCTCGCTCGCGCCCGCCCGTCACGCCCGCCTCGCTCACGCCCCGCTCCGCTCACGCCCCCCTCGCTCACGCCCCCCTCGCTCACGCCCCCGCTCACGCCCGCCCGCTCACGCCCCGCCCGCTCACGCCCCACGCTCACGCCCGCTCGCTCACCCCGCTGCTACGCCCGCTCCGCTTCGCGCCCGCTCGCTCACGCCCGCTCTCGCTCACGCCCGCTCGCTCACGCCCCGCCCGCTCACGCCCCGCCTCGTCTCACGCCCGCTCCGCTCCGCCCGCTCCACTCACGCGCCGCTCCGCTCGCCCCGCTCCGCTCACGCCCGCTCCGCTCACGCCCCGCTCGCTCACGCCCGCTCGCTCACGCCCCGCCCGCTCACGCCCTGCTGCGCTCGCGCCCGCTCCGCTCCGCCCCGCCTCGCTCACGCCCCTGCCTCGCTCACGCCCGCTCCGCTCACGCCCGCCGCTCACGCCCGCTCCGCTCGCGCCCGCTCGCTCGCGCCCCTCCGCTCACGCCCGCCTCGCTCACGCCCCGCCCGCTCACGCCCCGCCTCGCTCACGCCCTGCTCCGCTCGCCCCGCTCCGCTCACGTCCCGCCTCGCTCACGCCCCGCCTCGCTCACGCCCCGCTCCGCTCACGCCCCGCCTCGCTCACGCCCTGCTCCGCTCGCGCCCCGCTCCGCTCACGCCCCGCTCCGCTCACGCCCCGCCTCCGCTCACGCCCCGCTCCGCTCACGCCCCGCCCCGCTCACGCCCCGCCCCGCTCACGCCCCGCCTCCGCTCACGCCCCGCTCCGCTCACGCCCGCTCCGCGCACGCCCGCTCCGCTCACGCCCCGCCTCGCTCACGCCCCGCTCCGCTCGCGCCCCGCCTCGCTCACGCGCCGCCTCGCTGACGCCCGCTCCGCTCGCGCCCCGCTCCGCTCACGCCCCGCCTCCGCTCACGCCCCGCCTCGCTCACGCCCCGCTCCGCTCACGCCCCGCTCCGCTCACGCCCCGCTCCGCTCACGCCCCGCTCCGCTCACGCCCCGCCTCGCTCACGCCCCTCCGCTCACGCCCCGCCTCGCTCACGCCCTGCTCCGCTCGCGCCCCGCTCCGCTCACGCCCCGCTCCGCTCGCGCCCGCTCCGCTCACGCCCGCTCCGCACACGCCCCGCCTCGCTCACGCCCTGCTCCGCTCGCGCCCGCTCCGCTCACGCCTCGCTCCGCTCACGCCCCGCTCCGCTGACGCCCCGCTCCGCTCACGCCCCGCTCCGCTCACGCCCCGCTCCGCTCACGCCCCGCTCCGCTCACGCCCCGCTCCGCTCACGCCCCGCCTCGCTCACGCCCCTCTCCGCTCCACGCCCCGCCTCGCTCACGCCCGCCCGCTCGCGCCCCGCCTCGCTCACGCGCCGCCTCGCTCACGCCCGCCCGCTCGCGCCCTGCCCGCTCGCGCCCCGCTCCGCTCACGCCCGCCTCGCTCACGCCCCGCTCCGCTCACGCCCCGCTCCGCTCACGCCCCGCTCCGCTCACGCCCCGCTCCGCTCACGCCCCGCTCCGCTCACGCCCCGCTCCGCTCACGCCCCGCTCCGCTCGCGCCCCACTCCGCTCGCGCCCCGTCCGCTCGCGCCCCGCTCCGCTCACGCCCGCTCCGCTCACGCCCCGCCTCGCTCACGCCCGCTCCGCCACGCCCGCTCCTCGCGCCCCGCTCCGCTCACGCCCCGCCTCGCTCACGACCCGTTCCGCTCACTCCCTGCTCCGCTCACGCCCCGCCTCGCTCACGCCCTGCTCCGCTCGCGCCCCGCTCCGTTCACGCCCCGCCTAGCTCACGCCCCGCTCCGCTTACGTCCCGCTCCGCTCACGCCCCTTCTCGCTCACGCCCCGCTCCGCTCACGCCCCGCTCCGCTCACGCCCCGCTCCGCTCGCGCCCCGCTCCGCTCACGCCTCGCTCCGCTCACGCCCCTTCTCGCTCACGCCCTGCTCCGCTCGCGCCCCGCTCAGCTCACGCCCTGCTCCTCACGCCTCGCTCCGCTCACGCCCTCCCGCTTACGTCCCGCTCCGCTCACGCCCCGCTCCGCTCACGCCCTGCTCCGCTCGCGCCGCGCTCCGCTCACGCCCCGCTCCGCTCGCGCCCCGCTCCGCTCACGCCCGCCCGCTCACGCCCGCTCCGCTCGCGCCCGCTCCGCTCACGCCCCGCTCCGCACACGCCCCGCCTCGCTCACGCCCTGCTCCGCTCGCGCCCCGCTCCGCTCACGCCTCGCTCCGCTCACGCCCCGCTCCGCTCACGCCCCGCTCCGCTCGCGCCCCGCTCCGCTCACGCCCCGCCCGCTCACGCCCGCTCCGCTCACGCCCCGCCTCGCTCACGCCCTGCTCCGCTCGCGCCGCGCTCGCTCACGCCCGCTCCGCTCGCGCCCGCTCCGCTCACGCCCCGCTCCGCTCACGCCCTGCTCCGCTCGCGCCCCGCTCCGCTCACGCCCCGCCTCGCTCACGCCCTGCTCCGCTGCGCCCCGCTCCGCTCACGCCCCGCTCCGCTCACGCCCCGCTCCGCTCACGCCCCGCTCCGCTCACGCCCCGCCCCGCTCACGCCCCGCTCCGCTCACGCCCCGCTCCGCTCACGCCCCGCTCCGCTCACGCCCCGCTCCGCTCACGCCCCGCTCCACTCCTCAATTACACCCTGCCTCCTCCAATTATCTTACCCCTCCTACTCTAATCTCCCGCTCTTTTCCACACCACTGCCACCCACACACCTGTTCCTCCTCCGATCTCCCCCTTTCCTACACCAAAACCCCTCCCCTACTCCACAACCTCCCAAAAACTAAGCAATATTAGTGCCCAAGCCTCCACCACTTTCTTCATCTCACACTATAAAAACCTTCTCTCCGCCACATACGAACTTTCATTTGCAATTCCACCTCCTATTGGGACATCTGCCATTCCTACACCTACCATTCTAACACTCTTTACTTCACCCACATTTCTGACTCATAATTCCGCTATCCGCTACCCAATCATCCTTCGGCTCATTACCATCTTCTCCTCCTTCCCGGGCTCCCTCTTGACCCTTTCCTCACACCTCTTTCGACGACATCCTCACTTCTGCACCACCGCGCTCCCTTTCCATTCCTCAGTTTTCAAACCACTTCTGCGTTCCCGAACCAACCAATTTAACCACCTTCTCCACGACTTGCATCTATCACCTTCTCCACTCCCACCTGTCTCCAGCTGCCTCTTGGCTCATGCCTTCCATTTTCTCCCTTTCACCTTAACTATTTTGCCGTCCCGTTTACTGCCCGGTTTCTTATTTTCACAAAACGACTCTCGAAAATCTCATTCCAAATCTCGTTCATGTCCAATGTATTTATCTGGTGTGTTGTTAGCTACTAAATCACTTCCCGTAAACAATAAGAGAGAAATATAACAATGTATAATCTAAAAGAACTCTCAAGATACAAGTTTTTCATAGGAGGGCTTTCATTGTCAATTGGCATTAAAAATTGTTTTAACCACTCATAATATTGGAGCAAGAAAAATGAAAATTAAAAGTATTAGTTTTTTTCTTAATAGTATTTATCTTTATTATCTTCTCTTCATATTTCAGTTTCTTTTCTGAATTTTTCATTTAACCTTTTCTCATACCGTTGTTTTCTGGCGTTTATTTGAAGTGTTGAATTACGCACTATAAACCATTTATTAAGATGCAATATATCAGAGGGGAAAAATGAGATTTTTAAAATATTTGCCAAAAGCATTTACCATTATTCATGATTTACGTTACAGTGAAGTTCATATCCTGAACCCATTTGTATAAACTCTAGTTGTCTTTTTCTGGCATTAGCAGTTGTTTATCACAAAAAGGGTTTAGTATATCTACCGATTTTAATGCAAATAGAGGAAATAAATGTCTCACAACAATCAATCAAATGGCATAGGTTTATCTTAATTCCCAAAAGTAATCGCTGATTGATGAGCACAAACCATGTTTTAATTTTATTTCGAGTAACTATCTGATATTTCCATTTCATTCACATCAGATTAACTCCTAGTACCACCGCTTCTTACCAATATCGATCTTTGCAAATCAAGGCCTTTGTGTGAACGAGTCACTTCCTTCTGGCGATCAGAAAAGGAAGCCGTTTCTTAATTATTGAGTCTATTCAAGCACGATTCATTGTTCGTGGAAGACTTGTGTTTCCTTGTCCCATCGCGGTCGTAAGGTTAAGGAATAATCAATTTCCTTTGAAACCACTCGGCGAATGGAAGGACGAACCCCTCATAGAAGTCGCCACGGTGGGTTTGGGGCCGAAAGAGTCTTGAAGAGAATCGACGAGGAGAGAGAAGAAAAAAGAAAGGAATTCTTCGCTGCCAGTGTGGGAAGTGAAATGGAAGAGTAGCTGTGCCAATGACGTGGAGTAGCTGTACAGGAAATGAAAGTTTAGAAGCTTTTCTATGTTGATTTCTTTTTGAGTGGATTTGAATTTTAGATGTGAAATTTAAATGTATTCATCAACGCGGTGCTGGTTGACGATGTTGAATGTTTGTTGAGATGAGACTATGAGAAGTCGGAAGTGATGCGAGACCCAAAAAGTTTGAATCACATTTGTTTCCTTCATGAACTCAAATATCATTCATCTCTATACAGTATTTGAGTAACTGGGAATGTGCGTGCGTGCGTGCCTATGTGCCGATCCGTCACTCACGGTTTGACTACTTTCCCTGCACCAATCGAAACATACGAGGTGTCATTCGACGAGTCTCGGTCTCCTGGTGGGGAACAAATAATCCGTTTTTGCATCTGGCCAGAAGATTCTAACAAATTTCCAAAAACGTGCTATTACGTGTTTTAACGCTACCCTCTTAGTGTTTATACCGGGAATTAAATCAACGCCGCCAAAATAGATCTATGAAGATGACGTTAAATGCGACAAGTGAATCGCCGCGTGGGCAGATTTCATTTAATTTGCGTCCTCATTAACATAATTTTAAAAATAAATTTGCAAAAATCCACGAACAGTATTGCGTTGTAACTTATTGAACTTGAAGAACTTCAAGTAAATACAGAGAAAAACCAAACTGTGAATAATGCTACAGAGGCACATTTGCGTTCTTACGTTAGACGTCTCACTTTATCGTCTCATATAGACGTCTCATATTCTAAAGCGTGCGGATACCGATTTACATATGAACGTGACAATCAACTTATTTTTATTAAATGTAAGTAACACCTAATTCACATAAACATACAAAACAGTCGTCTTTAATGCTTATGTAGATTCATCTACAAGACGATGAATAGAGCAGTTTTAGAAGTAGAAGTGAACACAATTAGACTAGCATTGTGGACTTTTAATCTCTTCAAAAATTTTTTGGGAACAAAAATATGGAAATGTTGAGCAAATTTGGGAAGGAATAACATGTAGTTGTAGAAAATTTTGCGGCAGGAGAGTAGCTTACAGATTATTTTCACAAGTATTTTTGTGCTCATTAGCAATGTAGCTGTACTAAATTCTAACTATTCACCATCATTCTTGTTGGGAATTTTTGAACAGGAATAAAACATTAATAGCGAATAATTGATTGATATATCCAATTCTAGAGACTGTAAGAACGTATTTGAACAAAGCTATGCATAATATAAATTTTCAATTGCACACATGAATTTTTTAAACTAGTTTACAGTTTCGGCGCCACATTCAACTATTATTCCAAATATTTGAATATTTGAAGCTGCCACCTTTTTTCTCTTCTTGCTGAAGAAAAAGGTAAGATAACTAAGAGGTAAAACACATTTGCCAAGTGTCATGTGTTTTTGCCTCATTACTGGAGACCAGTGCCAATTATTAACCCAAATTTTCTACCCATCCCTTTTATCCTCCGTCTTCATTCTCTTCCTCGCATCTCACGACTGACGTGTGTCGGAGAGCTCTTTCCGCCAGCTGGTTAGGGCGATTCGTATCCTCCGCAACTCCCGTGTTCGCCTTGAGGCCACGTGGATCGCGAGCCCTTGGCTGCCCCGCCCACTTGCCATGCAGGCGGCGGCGGCGGCGCGGCGCCGAAGGCAGGTAACGAGAGGTGAATAGCGTTCAATTAAGCAGCGCCGGCCGTGGGCGGCGGCGGACGCACCGCCTCCCTCCTCGCGCCGCTCCTCCCCCGCTCTTCCCCCCTCCCAGTGGCAGTGATTCGGTGAAGATACTCCGCCGGATCTCTCAATGGTAGCTGCATCAGGGTATGAGTCGCGTGTGATATCCTGTCCTTGAGGAATTATATGCTAGCTCAGTGCATCAACTGATGTCACTGCAGCGCCTCTGACCGGAAGGTCCTAGGTTTCCACCCCCCACGGCGGCAGGATTTTCGACACTAGCTTTTCAGCTAGGTCGAATTCAGTCGCTGTCTGGAGGAGAATTCTAGCGGTCGGCTGCTCTGATCGGTAGTTTTCCGTGGTTTCTCCGATCTACACCAGGAGAATGCCGAAGCAGTACAAACGGGCCACGGACCGCGCGCGACATTCCCTTCCTCTTTCTTGTCCTGTCCTATCTTCGCCCCTTACACACACACTTACACTAACACGCACTTTACTACCACATATTCCGGGAGACCGGTCGGGAGCTTAGAGCTTGTCCCGGCTAGGGCGGTACCCCGCTGGTGGGAGAGTTCTGGTTAGGGGGAAACTCCACTAGCCGACGGTAGGTCGGCGCCGGATCTCGCCATCCAGCGGGGGAAGATCACCGCCATCTCCCTAGAAAAAAACAGGCACTACACTAACGGGACTAATGACTAAAGCAGTTGCCGCGCCCGGAAACACGAAAAAATCAATCAATCAGTTCCAGTTTAGGCATAATGTCTGTGCACTCGCAGTACTCCCACACAGAAACGTTTCAAGATCGTTGGGGGTGCACGAGAGTCCGGAATCCGTCACCGACGGGTCTCGAACCAAGGAATCCCGGACCGAGGAGCTTGTATCGCCGACCCGCCCACGCTCCAGCAGCCGGTTCATTAACCCTCTCTGCCGGCCGTTAATTTCGCATCAGGCATTGAGGGCCGGCGCCGGTTTGCGTTGAGCGCGTGGATCCACGCGGAACGAGATTCCCGCGCCGCGCCTACCCAGTGCGGTGCGCAGGAGGTCTCTAAGGTCAGGAGCGCCGGCCTCTGCGCACCAGGCCGCACGGCCACGGACAAAGCGCGCGCTGGGCGGGTGACGATACGAGCGCCCGCACGCTCGCGCGCGAGACAAGGGAGGCTCGGGGCGGGGCGAGATCCCCTCTTGGGGCGAATAGTCTTCGAGGCATGCGCTGGGGGAAGGTAACTCTCTTGGAAATGTTCACACAAGTTCAATTAAGTTAAATATTCTTCAAAATACTATATTTGTGAAATAGTAATTAACGGTTATGTTCCGTATTTTTAAAATTTTATATTTTGTGTTTTGTTGAGTTCGTACCATTTCCAGTAGAAAAAATATCGTCTGATTTACAAATATTTTATAAATAATAATAATATTCAGTTTGCAGGTAACATATCAATTAGTTATTAACATAAATTACAAATAATAATAATAATAATAATAATAATAATAATAATAATAATAATAATAATAATAATAAGCTTAGAGATTGTCGTTTCAATATTATTAATGATTTCTTACATTGGGAACAATCAGTATTTAACAGTTCAGTTACAAATACTCATTGATTTTTCATCATATTCGTGTACTTTTCGGGTTCTTACAAATGACTCCATTTTCAGTATGCCTGCGAAAATTAACAGTTTGGAATTAACTCTGATAAAATAACTTTACCATAACTGAGATAACTCACAAATGTACAATCTGGCACTCTAATCAATATATCTTCAGCTCACCTAAATATCAACTAACTATACACAAAAGATTGTGCCATTATTTGCATACTAAATATCAAGTGTGTTACGAAAGTTAATACAATGGATATGTATTAATTTTTACAGCATACGTATAAGATCCCGAAAGTGTTGTAGGAGTATCTTAAACTCGTGTTCTGTGGTGGGTACCGCCGGTCGTCGAGTGGCATTGGGGGGTGGAGGGTTGCAGCGCAGTTGGGGAGAGGCAGTGACGGGCGACGCGCGATGGCAGGCGCCCACACACGCAGGGGCGGGCGGGGGCGGGGCTGTCGGAAGGGCTCCCTCGACCCCTGATTGGCGCGGGGCGCGCTCCTTTGTGCGGCGGCAGCGGAGCGCGGCGCAGACACGCGGCGCGGCCCGAGGGCGGAAGGGCGGACGGACAGGCGCTCACCGCGGGAGGACGGGGTGGGTGGGGCAGCCATCAAAAGTTAGCAGCACCAAAAAGCCAAGAGCTGGATTAAACACGAATTTTAGGCTAATGAAATACCTTATTTCTAAATAATACGCTCTGTTAGATTTCCACGAAAATCGTGGCATTCAGTCGAAAGGCGCCCACCTAGAAAATACATTTTCGCCCTATTGTAAGTCTTTTGGTGAAACTGAAAAACGCCTTTAATTCGAAAAAACGGTGCTTCATGTGTCTAAAATTAGCATTCAGTTTTGAAAATGATTTGGTATTGTTTTGTTTCTTGGGTGCTGCTACCTTTATATGGTCGTATGGAGTTGGGTATGGCTGTGGGGAGCAGTGGAAGCGAAGAAGCTACTCTGTTGCATTGGGGTGGAAGCGGAGGTGGAGGGTATATGGCAGTGGATACGGAAGAGCGTGGGAGAGGAAGAGACAATGGCAGCAGAAGAGAAGGTGGTGGCGGAGGAGGCGGAGTCTGAGGTGCAGGCGAAAGTCGTGATGGATGTGGCTGGGCGGCGCGCTAGTGGACGCTCTGGAGATGCCTGTCCGTGTGGAGTGGCAGGAGCGGGGGGGACGGAGGCGGGTGCTGTGTTGACCTCGAGGGAGGCGCTCAGGTCGTGTATCCGGTGCAGGCGTCGTTGGCCACGATACACAAGGGAATGCCTTCTCCCTTTCACTGGGCCGTACTCAAGCGAGAAGATTGCCGCGGGTATGACAGGGAACTGATAACGGCCACAAGATGTGAAGCTAGGTGTTAGGTACAAGCACAAAGTATCGAATTTTTGTAGTCAAATGTTTACAGTCTCTTTTACTAGTAAATTACTTTTGATTTTTGTTTCTAAACAACTGTATTACTATATTTATTGTAAATTTTTAAGCAATATGCTGTCGTCTATTATTATTATTATTATTATTATTATTATTATTATTATTGCTTTTGTTGTCTTTGTTGTTTTTGTTGTTTGAAGTAGGTTTTATTGTTGTTGTTATTAAAAATGATCCTGACTTTTTCTCAAAACTGGTGCAATGATACTATTTTTAAATATTGCATAAGCCTTAAATATTTACTATCACCTTACTTTCAATAGTTGACAAATGTTTAATTTTGTCTATATTCATCTTTTATTCGAAGGTGTCAGTTTTAGCAACAACATGCAACATGCTGGTTTAGCAATAACCTTTAGTTATTTATACTTGTGAATATTTGATGTACTCAGAATTTACGCCATTATGAGGTTCAATCACTCTGACGAAGCTGGGACTAATTTTTCAGAAACGACATAGTCAGCTGTGCAGATAATTTTAACAATTTACATCAATAGTTCCTTTACTCAAATGAGTTTTGATATTGAGACTTTTTATATAATATGCTATCCAATAGTTTTTAAAATTTAATATAGATTTTTACAGTTCTGGACCCAGGATATGACAAGTTTGTTTATTATTTTGCTTCCTTCTATGTTATTTGTTTGTATTATGACGTTTGAGGGATTTTATTATTTCAATCTTGAAGATGGTTGGAACAACTTTTCTAATTATTTTTATATATCCTTTTTTTAAGATGACCGCCATATGGGTCGTAATTTCAACCAAAATTAATTACTTCAAAAGCAGTATTAATGTGTCTGTTTTGATAAAATATTTTTCTTGTACTTAATACATTAACTTCCTTAGTTAAAACAAACTATTTGGATTGTCAAAATTCATAAAATTTCCTTTAAAAATGCCTTAGATGAATTAGCGCGCTTAGATAATAGTATGACATGGAATTATTTATTGAGCAAAAGTATTATATCAGACTTAACAGAATGACTAAATTCTTTATTGGTTATATGTGCTAATGAATGGCAAACTGTATCAAACATACTGAGTGCGGTAAGTTAAATAATTGTGCAGTTTTAAGAATTTTTTAGGGTCGAATACCTTCTGTACATTCTTAACAGTGCTCGTTTATAAGGGAAATAAAAACCATTGTCCAAAAGAATGAAGCATTCAGTAACAAAAAAGAAATTTAGCCAGAATTGCTTTATCGCCATGAAGTATTCTGTACTCAAATACCCTCCACAACCGCAACATACACAATACATTCATTTGGCGAAGCCAGTGACTGCATGCACTCTCCTGAAGGAGCGTTTCGGGCGTGGCCAATTTGGTGTGAAGCGAAGGGTATTCCGTGGGAATGCGAAGTGCCCTGGGCGCCTGCGAGCGCTGGGCTCCCGCGCCGAAGCCCGGAGGCGCCGCCGCGCGCTGGGCGGGGGGCGACGGCGACAATGCGGCCGCGGGCCGAGAGGTCGCGAGGTCGCGCGCCGCCCCCGCCACCGCCCGCTCCGCCCTCATTGCCGCTCGGTTAATGCAGTGCGGCGGTGGGCGAGGCTCCCGGGAAGTTGCTCTCCAACTTGGGGCAGGCCCTCGCCGCTTCCTCGCTGCGGAGCGGGCCCGCCTGCTCACCTGCTCGCCCGCATAACCTTGGGTCGACCGTTTCACTCCGCCCCGCCCCGCCTCGCTCGCCCCGCCCCGCCCCGCTCCGCCCCCTCCCTCGACCCGCCGCGCCCCCCTCGCCGCGCCCCTCCCCGCCCTGCCCTGCCCATCCCGCCCCGCCCCGCTCCGCCCTGCCCTGCCCATCCCCCCCCGCCCGCCCCGCCCGCCCGCCCGCCCGCCCGCCCCCCGCCCCGCCCGCCCCGCCCGCCCGCCCCCGCCCTGCCCCGCCCGCCCCGCCCGCCCCGCCCTGCCCCGCCCCCCCGCCCCACACCGCCACGCCCCGCCCTTCTAGGCACTTCCTGGCCCAGTCCGGCCCGTCGCCTACTTGACCTGGCTCGTTCCATCCCATCCACCTTCTCCCTTATCCTTTTCACTCGCCTCACTTTCTATCCCATGCCGCTCCGTCTCGTCTCATTGTTTTTTTCCCGACGTAGGGTGTCCCGACATTTCCAGCTCTTTTCCCGTCTCCCCCATTTCATGGCGTTCCGTCTCTCTCTTCTTTTATCCCAGGACGCGTCTCCACCTAATACGTCATTCTTCACCTGTTTGTCCAGGGGGAACCACGATTTATATGCTTTTAAACCGTAAATGTGTAAATTCGGAAATATCTTATACTGTAAAGATGTTTGTTTCATATACAAAAACAACTAGTCCGAGCCATTGCATTTTGTTATTATTTCTTTTCCTCGGCAAATATATACTATTGAAATACTATTTAGTTTGTAGAATATAGGAAAGTCGAACAAAATAAGTAAATTTTACCTGGTTTCTCTGCTTTGTAATTCTTTTAAAACTCACAATGTCCTCGATATCACAACATTGTAAAACATCTTACTATGGTTCAGTCCAATATATTTTGAAATCATAAAACATTGATTTTATATCGAAGCTTGGTGATTTTCTCATTCGTGTCTTGAGCAGCTTTCGAAGAGGCGACAATGTTCATGTCTTAAAGTTTCGAATCCACAACTAAAGTGCAGACCGATGTCCGACATAAGCGTCTGCGCCCGTTGGGCCGAGAACTGCTATACACATTTGATATCATTACACGCATTTTATTACACACGTACTCTTCCTCTATTACGTATAAAATACGAATGGAATCTTTCTGGGAAATACTCTTTTTTCAGCATTTACTCACTTTACTAATCTTCTTTATTCTTTTATCCGTACGCTCCTGTTCCTCGCGCAGCTTTCCTTCAGACTCTTCACTTTCGCGTGCACGCTCTCCTAGCCACCGCCTGCACATCCCGCCGACCACGCCCCCTCCTCCCCCTCCTCACCTTCCGCCCCCTCCGCCCCCTAGCGCCCCTCCGCCGCTCCGTCGGCGAGAGTTTGCATAAGCCTCCGGCGCCGCCCCGAGCGCGTGTGAAGACAGCCGTAATCGTTCATAACTATTAAAAGCTTTCCCTTATTTGCGTGCGAACCCTAGCGTGTCGAGGCCTGACTGCGCCTCTGGTTGATCCTTCGCCTTTGCCTTGGCCTCCGCCTCTGCCTCAACCGCTGCAGAGTCACTGCCTACACCAACACCGCCTCACGATCTGCCTGCCCCTTGCCGACTTCGCCTCTCGCTCGGCTTTTCGACTCTGCCTCTCGCTCGGCTTTTCGACTCCACCTCTCGACTCTTGCCTCTCGACTCTTGCCTCTCGACTCTTGCCTCTCGACTCTTGCCTCTCGACTCTTGCCTCTCGACCGTCCCCGTACTGCCCCTTCGACGCTGACCTTCCAACTCTGCCCCTCCGACCCTGCCCTTCCGATTCGGATTTTCCGCCTGCTCTTCCCCACTCTGCCCTCCGACCTGCCCCTCCTCGCCCTCCGACTCTGCCCCTCCACTCTGCCCTCCGACTCTGCCCCTCCGACTCTGCCCCTCCGACTCTGCCCCTCCGACTCTGCCCCTCCGACTCTGCCCCTCCGACTCTGTCATGCCGCCTCTGTCCTTCCGACTCTGTCCTTTGACTTTACTTACAGCTCTCTACCGACTGCTGCGAATAATGCCCTCTGACTACAGCCGCCGCTCTCATCCTCTGGAAGATGGGATTTGCTTCCAGGCATAACCGAGTAGAGGACACACAAAGTAGTACCAGATACGCTCGTACTATACTTTTGAGTTCATCACTTGCTCAAATGATATTCACTGATTATGTCTGCCTGCATATCTAATGCAAAACAAAATTTTTACCACAGCATCACTGAAGATAAATAATAAATAATGTTTAAATTTTAAATCGATAAATGGTGGTGTGTTTGGGGTTAAGGTCATATGTGGTTAAGCATAGCTTCTTGCATCATATTAGAATCGTTGTTCGAATTTACATCAGTAATTTCTGCTTATTTGGTTACATTATTATTTTCATTTATCTCTCGTGATATGCACTTCAAATTATTAAAGTAATCATCATAAACAAATTAACAAAGAAACTTCCAAAAAATGAATTCACAAAACGATTTTGCAGATATCTTACATTTTTCTCACTTATAATTTAATATATTGTATGTGTATAATATATCATGCCATTTATTCAGATCTCTGTGCCCATATTTCATTTATTTGAATCAACTTATTTATCTTGGGTTTACTTAACCGAAGTTGTAGAGAAAATAAATGAAGTTATCATTCATTAAAAATAAATGAAGTTAACTTCATATACTCAGAAGATCAGGTTCTGATTGATTGATTTTTTCGTGTTTCCGAGCGCGTCAACTGCTTTGATCATTAGTCCCGTTAGTGTAGTGCATGTTTTTTTCTCGGGAGATGGCAGTGATCTTCCCCCGCTGGATGGTGAGATCCGGCACCGACCTCCCGACGGCTAGTGGGGTTTCCCCCTAACCAGGACTCTCCCACCAGCGGGGCACCGCCCCAGCCGGGACAAGCTTTAAGTTCCCGACCGCTCTCCTGAAATATGTGGTAGTGTAGTGCATGTTAGTGTAAGTGTGTGTGTGTGCAAGGGGAGAGGATAGGACAAGGAAGAGGAAGGAGAGATCGCGCGCGGTCCATGGCTCATTTGGTAGGGTACTGCTCCGGCATTCGCCTGGTGTTGATCGGAAAATCCACGGAAAATTACCGATCAGAGCAGCCGGTCGCTAGAATTCTCCTCCAGATAGCGACCTAGCTGAAAAGCTAGTGACGAAAATCCTGTCGTCGTCAGGACTCGAACCTAGGACTTCCCGGTAAGGTCCTGTTTTTATTCATTTTCGCCTCTCCGCAACCTCTGAGCTAAAGCTTTATTACGCTTGTTTTTGGTTCTTTCAAAAAGCAGACTTGAAATACAACTCTCTGCCTCTGCATCAGCCCATTGCTCCGTTCTATTAGGTTTGTTATAATGAAGTCCGCGTCGTACATGAATACTCCTGCGGCGGCCGGAATGCCCACAGTATGCGTTATTCCCAGAGGTATGCAATAATAAACGTGAAATACACCTTCAATTAGTAGGTAAAATGTCAGGGCATTGGAATTGCATTACAGTTCTTGCACTTTCTACTTTACACGACTACGTAATCCAACCTCGCCGCAACGTTTCCAGCAAAAATCAAAAGCGTCTGATGCGGTCGGCGGACGCTTATTCAGGAGGGTGAGCCTTGCGGCTGTTGCCAGCGGGCGGTCCTTGCAGCGATTATCAGCCCGGAGCGGCTTTGTCTTTGACTTTCGGACCAGAAGTGGTTGAGTAATCGAAGGCTGAACATTAAAGGCTTCACTTGACAAACGCTAACAAGTGGGGACTAACGGATCGTTTGCGGTATTCGCTGACCGCAAATGATGGAGAGGGGTTCGGGAGGCTAAAAGTACTCTTTATCGACAGTCGGCATATTGTTTGAATTTATAAGAGGGTGCTTTTCATCTCACTGCTTTAAAAGACGCGCAGTAAGTCCATTGAACTCGTATAAAACATTTGACACGATTATCTGTAGGAATTTCTAGCCTAATTAAGTTTGGTTTTCTGTTGGGCCGTCTCGTACTCCAACAGCTCTCTTCAGAACAATCACAAAAGACGATGAGCCCGGGATGGGGAGCCAAGCGCGCGTTGTCCTTTCTTTCGGGGAATCCGTTTACTCTTTCTCCCGTAACGCGCTGCAACAACGCAACGCGCGCAGAAAGGAACAAATATTAAGAAGATTAGGCCCCCACCCAAATAATCGTGAAAACAATGTAAAGAGGATACAGAGGGAAAGTAGCTCAAGTGTCATTATGCAATTCCGCCGCCGGCTCCTAGGTAAACAGTCCCTGTGCGTGCCGGCGGGCGGCGGGCAGCAAGGAGACCTTCCAGGGAAAAGGAGGGGATGGTGATGGCCGGAGAAAGGAGGGAGTGTAAAGGGAGGGGAAGCAGTGTGATGGGTTGGGGTTGCAGAGGGTCTAGGACGGAAGGGAAGTTGGAGAGAATGGGGATGCCGGGAAAGGAAAGAATGGAGGGGATTAGGAGAATGGGGGTGAGTGGCAGCTGGCTAGGAGGGAGAGCAGAGAGTGGATAAGGAGTGGGGAATGGTGGGGCGAGGAGCAGCATGGCGGGGACGAATCGCTTCTAACTGCCCCGGGCTTCGCCCGAGTGAGAAGCGGGGTACGGTGTGTCGTAGCGGAGAGCAGCCTGTCTGAGTCCATCGGGCGGGGAAGAGGTTGAGGCGGAGGTAGAGTAGTAACGGGAGGAGATGGGCGTGGTAGGGGAGGGGATGGAAGAAAAGAATTGCGTGCTTTAGCAGCGCAGGGGAGCGAGCCGCACCGCGACAGTAAATTGCAAAATTAAGAGCTAAGCTGGGCCTCCGAGGAACACGATAAGGCTTTATAACAGAATTGCGCGCGGCAGGTTATGTTCATTAGGGGCGGGGGAGGCCGTGAAGGCGCGGGAGGGGGCGGGGAAGGGGTGGCAGGCGCCTGAGAGCCCGCGGTCGCCGCCCGCTGCTTGTGGCTGCAAAGGTCTCAGCTGAACCGCGTTGTGGCATCGGCGGGTGTTCTTCTTCCGTCTACATCGCAATGATTCTGAGTACCAGAATGGAAGAAACAGTAGCAAAACACAAACAATATAACACCAAAAACAGTCAAAACTCCAACTATCCGTATCGTCAATTATTCGGATCGTTTTGAGGAAAAACGATATCTCGTCTCTTTATCGATCTGAAGCAAACCCGCAGTTAAAATTAAAAGACAAAATGTTTCAGCGAACGATGAATACAGAACAGAACAATGAATACATCCTCAGTGCGACTAAATACAGATCCTCACCATCAAGTGAATGCGAGGCTGCGGGAAAATGATTGAGACAGCAAAACAACCGACTCTGACTGGTATCTTCAAGAACTCACACTTTATTTAAGTAGGGTACTGTACAAAATGTGAACATTGTTTTGTAGTTATTAAATTAATATTACAGTAAATTCGGTAGTGGCAGTAGTATTCGATAGTGATTTTGTGGTAATCCATGATAAAATATCCAGAATATAAGAGACCTACTATTGTGGTTGATATCTCTTGTATGCTGGTTATTTTAATATTACACTACATTATTTATACACATTTACCTATTCAGAGAAATAACTTTTAATGGATTTATCCAGTTGTCAGAACATTTGATTATCCGGATCAGATACGATTCCAATTATTCCTACAATTTTTAGTTCTACTGTAATAATTATTTTGACTATAATATGACAGGTTTTGTTAGTACCATTGTACAATTAGAAAACATAAAATATATCTGTAACAAGTAATTTATCTAAATTCAATGGTGTTAGAAGATATCTTGTGGTATTCCATGACATGAATTAAGAAATAATCAAACCACAATCATTTAGTTTTAACATTTATTAAAAAATAATGAGTACTAATGTTTTAATAAATAATAAAACATTATATTATTATGGATTGATTATTCTTAATTCATAACATATAATTCATCGTTTATATCATTGGCTCCCCTTTCCTTCATTCATTAACCAGATGGTGACATGGTGCCTTGTTTAGAATTTGGAAAGTACCTTTACTAACAACGCAAGTTTTATTGAGCTGTCTTCTTGCTAGATGAGGAACGAGTGAGGCGTTAATAGCTAGTTAGTTTGTCAGCAATATAATATAATGAAGTACGTTGCAGTTTTGCCTGTGATAATAGTTTTCCTTTACACGGAAATGAAATTTTCTAGATTTGAAGTGTTGCCAACCACGCTCGGTGGCACCTTTATTTATAATTCGACTATGTATTGTAAAAGAAGAAACTGGGGATTCTGCATCCCTACAAAACATGCGGAAATTATTCTTCTCCCCCAAACATAAGTGCAGTCATTTCTTTACTGTTTTTTGACGATAATTAAACTGATGCCAGAACCAACGATACCTCTTCATAATGAGTTCCATATTCTCAATGGTATTTTGTATCCTCTAATTTATTCATCTGAAACTATTTTTTTCATTTCTTCTTCGAAACTCAGCGACACAGAATTGATGTGATCTACGCTTCGATCAATGGTGTGAGTAGTAACATGAATGTCATTTGAGCAACGACGTTATCAGATCATCTGTCTGAACGACGATATACTATAACAGCAAACTGACACCAGGCGTGATCAGAACAGCTATGAAGGATATAAGTTATTGAATGAGCTCATGAGTGATTAGAGTGACTTGTACACTGATCACTCATAAGTGATTAGGTCAGACACAAAGCATTATCAGTGCGGTTATAAACGATATAAAGAACAGAATTAGCACGTACTTTATCAGAGCGGCCATCTTAGCGACGATATAGTTTGTAATCACACGCGGAATCAGGGCGGCTATAAGCGATATAATCAACTAAATAAGTTCGGCATTGATCATTTCTTGATTAATTGATGATTCCGTGTCAACTGGAACAGTCATTAGTTCAGTGAGTGAAGTGCGCGTGTTTTCCTCAGGAGGTGGCAGTGATTTTACCCCGTTGGACGGTGAGATGTGGTGCCGACCTACTGTCGGTTACTGGAGTTCACACCGTCCCAGGCAAGACAAACTCTAAGTTCCCCACCGCTCATCCGACATCTGAGGTAGTGTCGTGCAAGTAGGCGTAAGTGTAAGTATGGGATGAGGATAGGTGAAGGAAGAGGAAGTAAAGATCGCACGCGGTCCGTGGACCGTTTGTTGGGGTACTGCTGCGGCATTCATCTGGTCATGACCACAGAAACGACGGAAAACTTCTGACAGCGACCGAATTCGATCTAGCTATATCAGCTAAGACGAATTGCCATTGATCAGAACGCCTGAGTAATCAACAAAGAGAAAAACGGTCCAATCAGAGCGGATGTATGTGCGACGACATAACTAACAAAGTGAGCATGGCGAGAACAAGTGCGCTGACAGGCTCGGCCCCAACGACGCGGGGCCGAAGTTCGGGCCGCGACCGCCTGTGACGGCCGAGGCACAGAATAGGTACTTCACAGAAAGGAAAGCTACTGTAGCGTCGTGTCGCTAAAACCAGCGTGGGCACGCGGCGCGGTGTGCACCGGATGCGTAGACAAAGGCAGAAGCGATGACGCACGGGTTTTTTCTGACAGGGTGTGCGCATCGTTAGGGCGGAGGCAATGGACGCGGCGGGCAGCGTCGCGAGGGCTATTTAAGGGCCGTGAGAACAATAGCTGGAAGGCAGGCGGGCAAGGCCGGTTTTGTCGTGACTAGGAGACATGTAGTTGGCTCAGGGCAAGCGGTACTACGCACGACGAAACATTAGGAAGTATGTTGCGGTGTGGTAGCCGTTGTAAATATCTCTCCTAGCAGTGGGGTCTGTTTAGTTAGTTAATTGTATACAGTGCATTGGTTATTTGTGACTACGGTCTAAATTGTGAATAAACCTGCTGTTATTTCAACCCACTCTCGTCTGTGTACTGATTACACCCGTATGACGCCACACAACCCACAATCCGTGCGCCGATATGATGCGCATGGTCGCCATATGGAAAGTGTGTAAACAGCTGAACGATCCGGCATTTGTTGTGTGGTGAACGGTGGTGAAGGTGTCATTTATTTCCGTTTTACTCGTATTTGGTGTGTGTATAACTAACAAAAACCTACGAAACCTGAGAGGACATTTATTTCGTATAGGCAAATATTAATAAAAAATAGAGATAAAAGGTAAAGAACTATAAATTCATAACTAGTTGTGCTACAGAATATCACAGACTTTCTCACATTAATTTTGTATATTGTTTGGTCTGGATTAGTTTATGGGACTTCTCACATACTCTTGTGAGCTGTCATCTATCCTCCAAAGTAAATATTTTTGAAATGTTCTCAATTCTTCGGTTGCCTATTAGTTGGCCCGACATATTACTTTAAAAATATTAAAGGAGAGTCAAACCTGGACATAAATGATCATTTTCATTAAACAATTTAGAGTCATTTTTGAGAAAATTTCGCTTGAGTGTAACTAAAACAGCGAAATTGAAGCTCTTTTTCACCGAAAGTTATTGAGTTTTCGGAAAACTTTATTTGAAGTCATTTAGAGCATTTTAACTCGCAAAAGGAGTAGTGTATACAAATCGCTAGAAGGTTGAATATTAACCTCGTGATATATACTAAAAAAACTTTTGTGTAATTTTTGAAAAAACAAAATAATACACCAAAATATTTTTTTTCATATTAAACAATTCAATTAGCACTACCCGTTGAAAAAGTTGGAAGAAAGAAACACTTGAAGCGGTTTTTGAGAAAATGGCATTTTAGCTAACTCTTGCGGTTCCTTTGCACAATTTCAACATCGCGGACTCCTCTGCGCGGTGGCTCCCCGAAGATCAAAGAGGCCGCCCTCTACTTTCCTTTCTGTGTAGTATCTATTCTGCGGCGGAGGCCTGCGGAGGAGGCCGTCGCGAGATCGACGCAGCGGGTCTGCGGTGCGGTGTGGCGTGGCGTTATGTTCGTCGCAGCTCTGATACATCAACCATGAAGCGGACGGCGCCGCCGCGCCGGCGGAACGACGGGCAGTAAAGAAAATAACGACGGCTCCAACAACTCTTCGCCGAGATTACGAGCCCGGGGGCGGGGCGACGACGGCGCGGGCGATGGTAGCCCTAATCCGTTCGCGGAGCCCGGCCTACGAATCCCCGCGATCCTCCGGGGCAGTCCTCGCACCGCTCGAGCTGGCGGAAGGAGCATCGTGGTAGGAGAGGGTTCCAAAATTATTTTTGATTTTATAAGAGATTTTCATCAAGTGCTGGGCAAACAGGTGTTTGTTTATTTTTTGAAAATTATAGTTGAATGAATTCTATAACTTGTTGTAAGAAATTGAAACTACAAATGTATTTATGTTATTTATTTATTTATTTATTTATTTAACGTCAAAAACAGTTAAAACTGCGTATGACGTGCTGGGGAGAAGTTAATTGTGTGCACATTTTCATAATTATGTGATCCCTACACTAAGCCATATACTACTTGAATTTTGAATGAAAAAAAGCTCCCATGTAATAAAATTTATTTTCAAGGAGAAATAAGCAATAAATTTTGGGCTCTTATCCATGTTGTCCTTCGGAATAATACTTCCTGCCGCGACAACATGGAAACGATAGTTTGAATAATTGTATTTCCCACTGAATTCTAGTAGACGTGTACAGATAATGAAGTTACATTTATGTCGAGAAGCTAAACAAGGGGCCATCTCAGCATTTGCTCAATGGATGAGGGAAACTGGACGAAAAACCTGATCGACATGGGGGTCATTGACCCAGAAGCTGCGATACAATACTTGTTACATATTGTTTAGAATTATCTTCGTGCTTACAAAAGCTTATTTTGAATCGAGGCGCTACCCAGTTTTTTTTATAGGATAGCTTTCGTATTAATCCGAAATACAACATGTGAATTTTATATATGCGATTCTCTAACTCCCTTAAAGTTCGTAAATTTAACGGCCCTCCACACTACCTTCGTCTTCGGTATTCCTCTCCACTCACGACCTCCCTTTAATCTCACACACCTCACATCTGCAGAACCTTCACGTTCCCCACATTCTCTGCGTCTCTCAATTTCCCCTCTCTACCTCCACACTTCCACTACGACTGTACGCCCTCGACATCCCCCCCCCCCACATTCCTGACCGCCCGACAGCCGGCGCGGCGCGGCCTGCTGCGGCGGCGCAGATAAACTTAAGGCGATTTCCGTTTCGCGACTTTTTGCTCCTTTGCGTGGAATTGCAAAGCGCGATAATTGCAGCGGCGGGCGGGAGGGGGAGGGAGGCAGCTTGGCTTGGATTCCCAGCGCTCGCGGGCGCGTGAATACGTGGGAAAAACGCGCTCCCCGCTCGGCCGGAGCTGCTGCAGCCCCAAGAGCAGAAAGATTCCCCTGATGTGGAAGGGAACTAACGTTAATTGTAATGTGTGGGTGGTGGTGGTGTTATTTGAATTTATTGACGTGTGTAACGTTCAAAAACTGTGTTTGTTGGACCCTGGCAAGTATTTGGCACTTAGTATTCATAAAAATATCTTTTGAAAGTGAAAGTGGCTTCATTCTGGAATCCAACTTCTGACGACGAGAATCTGAAATATGTGTCAAATCATGGTGATGAAGTGGTAATGTGCAAGTGTATACATTAGAATATTGCAAACTAATAAACGTTTAATAGCAAACAGAAAGATAGAAATCTAAACGTCCAAATATATAACTGAAAATCCAGAAAGGTCGCAGATTCTTATTAAGGGATGAGAAACTGGATTCCAAGGACTTGGCCAAACCGTTTCGATGTTGTGCTCATAAAAAAAGTTATGGATTGTGGGTGTGCTTGCAGATTTCATAATAGTTGAATTTATAAAATTGTACATTTTTTCTACATCAATTTGTTTGATGTGCCCCCGTTGCCTATCCATAATCCTGCCTTGTGTGAAAGACGTCTTATAAATAATGTTTAAAACAGACATCTTTCCTTTATGTATTAGGTAGGTAGATAAATTGATGGTTAGATGGGTAGGTGTATAAATAGATAGAGAGAGATAAATAGATTTATAGATATTACGACGCTTCCAAATCCGTTTTCCTTGAATCAGAAATGCCAGATAATCTAAATTCCATATTCAGTAGTAACTGTGCTACTACTCGATTGGGAAAATCACCTACCCAATGAAACAGTGCGTCTACTCAACATCTGTTCGGATTCGGACAATTGTTGCACTTGCAATCGACCCGTCAATCGCTCTGATCCGGAGAAGCTAGTTTTTCCCGCGGGACAGTTTTGTTTACTATTGTCATAAAAACGTTCCAGTTTTCTGTCAAAGCCGATTATTAGTGTTTACTCTTTTCTTGCAGACGTTCTCTAAGAACAAAAGGGATATATTCGGATTAAATCACAATGGGCAGAGCGAACGCTGCATCGCTTTCAGTGTGCAGATAGCATCACGTTGATACAAATTGCTTTTATGACGTTTGTGAACTACAGGAGATTCAGGAGAGGATAGTCATATGGCTGTGGTCTGCGAGATATCCAAAACGGTGTTTCCCTGTGATAGTTCTTGCAGCCGTACCTTATGGTCTCGCCTCGTCCTGGCTCCTTCCTCAGACGTAGCTTATGGTCTCTTTCCCGCGGCATTGATGCAATGGAGAGACCATTTGGGGTGAATACCAGCATACGAAAGGTTATAACGCGGTAGAATGTAGGTATTGTAATGGCTTAAAGCCCTTCGGTCTAGCCACTTAGCATCAAGTTCTCTAATTTGTATGTACTAATTCCCTATTAAATAAATAAATAATATTGATAATGTTTCTTGCAGGATGCGTAGAAGTATATAAAAACAGTGTATAAAAATCACGCACGCACAATAATGGAGTTTCCGAAACTCATATTGCAAGAAATGTCTAACAGATAGGAAGATTTTAATGAATAAGTCTGAACGTGTTTTTTGAAGGAGCCTGTGTTATGGGCGTAGGCGGAGCTCAGTGTTAACGTCCCCTGCTGCGGATGGTGCGTGGATTTACACAAAACAGGGGTAATTGCACGGACAGCTCTCGTGGAATTGAGGACCCATCGCCCACGAGCTCAAAGTGACGCATCCACACAGTTCTTGACAAAACACCCGGTAGAACACTTAAAACGCTTTTTTGTCGTGTGTGTATAAATATACAGTGCTGTATTTGAATATAGCTAAGAACCCTATTGTAGAAATATATGGGAAATATTTCTCAACTTCTATTGTGATATTCAGCGGTCACTTTATTTTAAATGTCTTAGTATTGCTCGAATGTAATGTAACGAAGAAAATGAAACATTTCGTTCATTCTTTGTTCCTATAATTTTGTGGTGATTTGATTAAATGTGTATTCTTTTTCGAATGTGTATTCCCCTAGACGTTGTAACAGACGTTACAACGTCTATTAAATAGAAACATGTGAAGTGCGTTATACAATGAAAACCTAAAAAGTTAATTTTCAGTCAGATTTAAATACTCAATATAACATTTTGTAAATATTTAAGAGATTACTTCCATTTTATTGATTCTGTGTTGTTGATTTCCATTCCCTAGAGACTGGGAATATTATAAATATTTTAAGATACTTTGCATTACTGCTGTCTTGAAAACTCGTGAAAGTTTTACCTTGGAAGCCTTTAAAGTGTTGCGTTTCTCTATTTTATTTCTGAACGAGTTTTTCTCTTTTTGGAATGTTAGGAAGAAAAGTTTAACTTCTCTGAGCCTTTCTAGAACTTTGGGTCTTTATTTTGAACACAGAAAATAAAATTGTTCTTTGGGACATCAATTTTATACTTATTCCTTGAACGGTAAAAACCGGAAAGTTTACTTTTACTTTCAAATTCGCGCATTATACTTTCCAAAGACTTCAAATTGAATACAAAAGAAGTGTTACGCCTCGTATTTTTTCCGCGTACTGCAAAGCCTCTTTCCCAACACGAAAGTTTTCTAGAACTACACTTTCTACAGCATGATTTCCTACTCCCGTAAAAACATCTCGAAGTTTAATCGATCGTGATGTACCATCGATACGCAATGTTCAACTATACCTCGAATAGCATGGAATGTTTAAACAAGCACAAAGGCGACACAGATGGACGTTAAGAGCGGCAAAGAAACATAAAGGCAGACTTCAGTCGTTGGAAGAAAATGATGCAAAGAGGAAGAAAATTTAGAGCGTTTAAAGAGTAATAATCTATGTGTGGCATTTATCTATTTTAAGATAAATAAACATATTATATCTCAAACCTTAAATATGATTTAATTGCTTACAAAATTTCAGTGAAATTAAAATGTTAGAAGATCGATTGATATTCAAAAAGCTAGATAGTTTTCATAAGCAATGAGTTCTACCAACTGATTTTACAGATGTAGAAAAAAACTGAAATAGAGTTATTTACAACGTTTTTAAAACAGTTGAAACAAAATTAAATCAATATAATATATATTATTGAAACATCCTGAAAGAATTTCATTCTTTTTGTTCCACAATGAGATGAAAATTGCGAAGATTTTCATTAAAATTGCCTCCAAATTTCTTTGTTGGATTCTATAGACAACGCCACTATGAAATGCCAGAGATAATTACAAGAGGAATAAGAAGAAATAGAGATGAAGTCACTCAATTAAGTCGAATGAAAAAAAAACTCGGCTCTCGTTTGCCAAGTCTTGGGGTGGGTTTTATATGAATAAACGTGAAGCATTTAGTACAGAAATAGAAGTAACTAGTACTGAAAATGTCTTTGACATACGAATGAAATTTTAAGAACGTTTTTAAAATGAGTACAACAAAGCATTTTTTGCGAGTTGCACACATTATTTTTTCTAGTTGCAGACGTTACTTTTAGCACGAAAACATGGAGTATGCCACGTGTGTGTGAGTGTGTCTAATATATATATATATATATATATATATATATATATATATATATATATATATATATATATATAATAACGTACTTGTTTCAGAAAATGACGGCGGAAAAATAAATACAGATCATTGAATAAAATTTCTATGAAAAAGTCCTATCCCGGGTGTTTGTCATGGCTCAGTTAATTATGAAGGTCCTCAGATCTCTGTAAGTTTCACTAGGCTTATTAGAAGAAAATCGCATGTCTTTTAATTAATATCAGCTTTATAAATTGCATGTAGAAATACTCTTCATGGATCTAACAGCAACTTTTAGCTTCGTTTGACGAATAAACAAACGAAAACAATGTGATAAACACAAATAAACACCAAACAATGATGTGCTACTTAAATCCGAACTTTGACTGCTGTTTCTGGAAAAACAACACTAATAAACAGTGAAAAGAAAACAGGCAAAAATCAACACAAAACCAGACAATCGAAGTCCATTGAAAAAATCCGCTCTCGGTGTTTGCCGTGACTCCTTTCAAAAACGGAAGTCCTCTCCCGTCCGTCCTGTCCGTCCTGTCCTGTCTCGTCCTGTCCTGTCCTCCTGTCCGTCTGTCCTGTCCTCCTGTCCTGTCCTGTCTCGTCCTGCTGTCCTGTCCTGTCCTCTCCTGTCCGTCCTGTCCTGTCCTGTCCTGTCCTGTCCTGTCCTGTCCTGTCCTGTCCGTCCTGTCTCTGTCCTGTCTCTGTCCTGTCTCGTCCTGTCCTGTCTCGTCGTCCGTCTCCTGTCCGTCCCGTCCCTTTTCCTGTCCGTCCTGTCTCTGTCCTGTCTCTGTCAGCTCCCTGTCCGTCCGTCTCTCTGTCCATCCTCCTGTTCCGTTCCTTCCGTCCTCCTCTCCGTCTCCGTCCTCGTCCTGTCCTGTCCGTCCGTCCTGTCCGTCCTCCGTCCGTCTCCCGTCCTCTGTCCGTCCTGTCTCTGTCCGTCCGTCCTGTCTCTTCCTCCTTTTCCTCGTCCTGTCCTTCCGTCCTTCTCCGTCCTCCTCGTCCTCTCTCCGTCTCATTCCATCCTCCTCTCCGTCCATCCTCCATCCTGTCCATCCATTCCTGTCCTGTCCGTCCGTCCTCCATCCATCCCATCCCTCCATCTTCCGTCCTCTTCCATCCATCTCTCCTCCTGTCCGTCCCGTCCTCCTCGTCCTGTCCCTGTCCCGTCCGTCCGTCCGTCCGTCCCTTCCGTCCGTCCCCGTCCCGTCCGTCCTGTCCGTCCGTCCCGTCCCGTCCCGTCCGTCCGTCCCGTCCCGTCCCGTCCCGTCCCGTCCCGTCCCGTCCCGTCCCGTCCCGTCGCGTCGCGTCGCGTCGCGTCGCGTCGCGTCGCGTCGCGTCGCGTCGCGTCGCGTCGCGTCGCGTCGCGTCGCGTCGCGTCGCGTCGCGACCGTGTCGCTCCGTGTCGCTCCGTGTCGCTCCGTGTCGCTCCGTGTCGCTCCGTGTCGCTCCGTGTCGCTCCGTGCCGTCCCGTGCAGATGGAACCGCGAGAATAATTGCAGCGCGCGGCTCATCATACGCGGAGGCCGTGGCCGCGCGCAAACACACTCAGGAGGCCGTGGCTTTGATGCGCCCGGCGCGCGGAGTGGGAGCGGCTCAGCCGGGGAGGCAGAGGGATGCGGAAGATACGCGACGGATTGGGAACGAGAAGGGAAGGGACGGAAGGAAGTGGGGCGGGTA
Source organism: Teleogryllus oceanicus (assembly GCA_964035755.1). Taxonomy (NCBI): domain Eukaryota; kingdom Metazoa; phylum Arthropoda; class Insecta; order Orthoptera; family Gryllidae; genus Teleogryllus; species Teleogryllus oceanicus. The sequence goes on from CAXIVR010000004.1 coordinate 22,213,225, forward strand.
GAGTGAGCGCGGATGTATGTTGTGGGGCCATGCAGAAATACGAGGGACGGGAAGGTGAGGTGAGGGTGAGAGCGAAGGAGAGGAGAGTTGGATGAGACGGAGAAGGTGCGTTGCAGCCGGGAGATGCAGAGCTATGGAAGAAGAGACAGGACGGGTTGGTGTGGAGGGGCGGAATGGGGTTGGAGGTTGGTGGGACGGGACCGGCGCAGTGGGATGACCCGAAGCTTTGTGGGGTGAGGCGGGAAGTGGTGTTGGACGGGGAGAGATGGGGGTGCTATGAGCGGCAGGTACAGGGATACCGAGCGATGTAGATCTATGTGAGACTAGACGGTTCAAGGGAGAAGAGGGGAAAAGAATGAGGGAGGAAATGGGGACTGGAGTGAGCGGAGTTGGAAGGGCAAGAGAGGTGCTGGACAAAGCGGGTCTGAACGGAGCGAGACCGGAGGGGCTATAGCTTGCGGGGCTGGGTCGAGTGGCGGGGCGGAGCGAGGTGAAGCGCTCATGATGAGCAGGGGGGCGGTGCGTGGGCGGACAGGCATGAGCAGGACGAAGCAGAAGCGGAGCCGTGGGAGAGGAGGGGAAGCGGAAGGGGAGGGTCCGCGGGGCCCCGGGCGCGTGTTTGTCCAGTGAGTCAGCGCGCCTCGCGCGGTGCTGTTGACACAAGGGGCCAAGTGTAATTGCTTCCGCGGCGGCGCAACATCTGCCTGCCGCCGTGTCACCGTGACCCTCGCCCCCGCCCACGCCCTCGAGCGCCCGCCCACAGCCGCTGTCCGCTGCTTCATAAACAAGGGGTCGCCAAATGTCTGCCAAATCCTGACAGATTGTACCTGCTGCGGGGGATGAAAGGATAAAAGGAAAGGAATTAATTATGACCACGGGGTTCTTTATGTACCAACAATCCACTCTGATGACATCACTTTGAGCTTACATCATTCAAACTGACCACGAAGAAATTTTTATAATGATCTAGCTCATAAATCAGACTGCAGATGCATTTAAAAGAATACAAAAGGACTTTTGTTTTATTTGGTATTGGAAATTTAAAAAAAATCATGAAATTAAATGACAGTTTTGGAAAACTGGAAATTAAAATATTTCTATATGACTCAAAATAAATAGGAACAAGCAAATTGGGACAATGTTTTAATGGAATTTTAAATAAGAATTTTTTAGAAAAGAAAACTTGAGATGTTTGTACACTCGCGAAACAGCTATTTTAGGAGAATTATCAGGTAATAGGAATAATTATAATATTTTCGATAAGAACTCCTTGGTCGCCAGTTATATCGACGTAAGTCTATTTGAAGTTTTATTTTCACATTTTCACAGACAGATTTCTCTCTAATATAATTATAATATGTTATGATTATGAATAAAATTCTATTAATTTCTGTAAATGTTTTTTAGATGACCTCTATTTCGTCTTCTCGGTTACAAGGCAATTTAAAGCAATATATAACTAGAGGTTTTAATGAATGATTACGAATTTACATAACGCTATTTAATAAAAGTCCTTGGGATGTGCAATTTACTCCATAGATTTAATGTGGTTCTCTCTTCAAAAAGTTTGGAGACCCTTGCCCTGAGCGGAAAGTTGCCCCCTCAGTCCGCCCCCCCACCACCACCACCACCACCGCAAGGGAGTTGGTGGCGGGAGACGGTTTGTGTTGGGGAGAATCGGGGAAGTGTCAATAACTCCCAGAAGCTTTTCTTTCGTTTATTGCGGCGATGGGGGAGGAAACCGTGCGGTGTTGGTTTCAGAGGAATGTTTCCCGGAGGGGAGCCGAGGAGATGAATACAGCTCGTGGCGCGACTTGGCAAATTGCGCTTTGGTGTTAAAGCGCTGAGAATTTATTTGCCGTTCCATAGCGGATGGTATTTCTAATATGCTACTTTATTAATCGGTATCACTTGACTGCCCTAATATGGAATGTGTATTAGCTCAGGTGTGCAAGAAAGTTTACCCTCAACAGGTTAATTAATTGTATACTTTTATTTTGGAGATGTGCATCGAATTAGTATATACTTGTTAGATGGTTCAAGGATATTAACGAGGATCATCGTAAAAAATTCATCGATTTCATTGTCAAAACTGTTTAGCAGCATACACATTTTCAAAGATTGATGTATAATGATATTTAAATCTTTTTATACTTCCAAATATTGACGTTCTTTTACATTTCTAGTACTCGTACTTGCTGTGTCAATTATATTTTTAAGTTAGAGGAATGTGGTGAAATAAAATATTTTTTCTGCATAGATATTTGTAGATGTTTTAATCTTCGAATGTACGTAATGACGTAAGTAATTAAACTACAAGAACACAAATCAAAATACATTTTCAACATTTTGGTGTGTGTAAATAGCTTTGAATGTAACTATACAGTTTTCGTACTCCGGTCTTTCGCTATGCAAGTAGCATATAACTTTATGCTGTATTTGCCAGTCAACGTTCCATAAACCGCGAAAAAATACTGATCAAAGAAGTCCAGGTTTCTTTGCTGCGACTATTTCTTATTGTATTCGTTTTCCGCCCTTAATAGCATGGCATTTATTTGTTGAATTTTCTTGTTCAGATATAAGAATTTTAATTTTAAATACCTCTCCTGTTCAGTCCGGAAAATCATCCTTGAAAAAGCTCAGAGAAAGTAAATATTGAAACAGGACCCAACTGAAATACAGTCGCCTAATATAAATTGTCGCATTCATAAATAATCGAGAGAGACAAATCGTCAACATAGGAACTTCTTATTAAACTGTTCCATCCAGTGTTTAAAAATATAACAACACGATATCTACCGAGGTTTTTCTACCATTCAACTAAGGATGAAGTCATAAATGGTGAATGTGACATTAATGTAACTTTTATGTTTATTTAAAAACAAAACTGATACAGAAGAACTTCGCAGTAACTTGGCGCGAAACCGTGAGTCACCAAACGTCCACTTAAAAAGCCAGAGGTTCGAAACTCCTTCCCGAGAAGGAGCAGCTTCTTACCTTCCGCAATTCGTCTCCTCGCGCTCTGCCCCAACAGCCCCCGTCCGAGGGAGACACGCGAACGAAAGGGCGGCGTCTCCGGCGTCGCGACGCCCTGCACCCGCCCAGGCGGGAGGTAGAAGCGCCGCCGCAGCCGCTTTAATAATGGACGGGCGCCGCGGCGCCGCCCAGCACGGCCCCGCAGCCCCAGCTGCTCCTGCCCAGCCGCCTGGATCTCGCCATCCAGCGGGAGAAGATCACCGCCATTTCCCGAGAAAACATGCACTGCACTAACGAGACTAATGACCAAAACAGTTGTCGCGCCCGGAAACACGAAAAAATCAATCAATCAATCAATTATCCACTCACTTATCTCCCCTCTCTCTCTCTCTCTCTTACTCACCCACCCCCTACTCCCCTTCCCACCTACTCGCCCACCTACCTACTCGCCAACCCACCTACCCTTCCACCCACCTACCCGCCCTCCCACTTACCCGCCCACCTATCTATCCGCCTCACCCGCCAAACCGCCAACCCGCCACCCCGCGAACCTCAACCCGCTGCGTCTCCGCCTCTCATCCGTTGTCGCAACCGCCTCTGAAAAACCCGTCTTTCGCCTCTCGCCACATCGTCATTCTCCGCTTTGATCGCGCCGCCGCCACCGCCGTTCCCACCTTGCCGCTGTCGTCTTCGGCAATCCCGCCGGTGCCACCCCACCCGCTTGCCGTACTCGCGCATTCGTCGTTGCCTTCCCACCGCTGCTGCCCCAACGCTGCCCGTTCCAATGCCGCTGCTATCATCTCCAAAAACACTGCCACACTCACCCCGCCAAACTTCGCGTAGCACTTGTCTCCCCCTCCGCGCCGCCGCCCCCCACCCCCCCGTCCGTCGTCGTCGCTCCCGTCGTCATCCCGCCCCCCGATCCCATCTGTCTGGGCCCTACACTCTCTTCTGTCTCTCCCACCGTCCTTGAAAACTCATTCACACCCGGCCAGGCCACTCTCGTCAGTGGCTTTGCCACTCCCTCCGACGGTCACGTAACGCTGGGGTGGTGAAAGGTAGATGTAGTTGTGACGTAACGTCTATTTGCCGTCGTCGCTTTCCCGGTGTAAGTCCTCTCTCCCTGCCGTTATCATATTTGCAAACCCACGTTCACCCTTCTCTATTACTCCTCCAAAGCCTCCACCACCCGCTGTTACCTTTTCCTCTCCCACGTCAGGCACTGACTGCTAGTAATGAAGCTGGCCGCACCCGCCGTTGCTTTAGCTACCATTATCACCTTCAGTGGCAGAATTGCTGGTTCAGCCTACGATTCTCTTATTATAATCATCATTCCACCACCAGCCAAGTTCCACTTACATTACCAGCGTCATGAACATCATCAACATCACTATATTTTTTACCACTCTGCCACTCCATGTGCCGCCCCTCCCCTATTATCATTATCATCCACCACCTTCTCTCTCCACCCATATCAGCAACATCATTTCCACCGCAGGTCTGCCAGCAGCGTCACGGATACGGCCTTCCCCTCCACCGCCACTACTACCTCCACCTCCATTGGCTCCTCCAGCCGCCACTGCCGTCCTGCGACCCTGCGTGCAAACTGTCCCCAATGCGGTTTTCAGCCGCTGAAACTGTTTTTAATCTATATTAATTAGTTCTTTGCGTAGTACGCGCTGGCCGGGCGCGCAGTTAAATATTCATCTGGGTTTTACTGGTCGTAGAAAACGCGTGTTGCGTCGGTGGTGGCACTGAAGATACGCATCGGCTGCTTCTGCAGCGGACGACGATGCTCGACGCCAGGCGAGCCAACCTTACAGCGCGTTACGCAGCAGGGAACTGAGGGATGGGGCGATAGCTGCAGGAAAGTGTTGCCAACGAAAATGTAAGCGAAATCTGTGACACTTGGTTCCGTGATAATCGGGTAACGCAGTTTATGTTTACAGTGGTGGTAATAAAGAAGGGTGTTAGTGAGTAATCGAAGCTTTCAACGTACTCCGTAAAGTCATTCTGACAATTACTTTTGCTCTTTGATCATACCTGAAGTATGAACATTTGTGGTGTTATATGTGACGTTGGAAGAAATTGCCACAGGAGATAAAAAGGTATCAAAGAGGTCTGACAACACATAGTCACATCAGGAGGTCAAGTGTCATCGTCATCATCATCATCATCGACAGCAACGATTAGACCCCTTGATTTGTTCCGTCTTGAAATTGTTCATGCCATCTCTTCAAGGGACGTCCAACATTTCTTTTTCCTTTAGGGGCATATTAAAGGATAATTTTACTTATCCTATGTTCTGGAACCCTCAGGACATGACCTTTCCAGTTTTCTCGATGGTTGTTTATTATATCTATAACACACTCAATATTTAATTCTTCTTTGATATCTACATTTCTTTTGTGATCTAGTAGTGAAGAGACCAAATGTCTTGGAATGATTATTAAATGATCAGTAATGATGATGAAAACAGCTGCGGATTATACACAAAGAAAATTCCCTGTTTTTGGAATTGAAAAAATAGAATTTGATAACTAGGTAACTGATTTATTATTAAATAAATGAAACGGTTAAGAAAAATACACAATCCTTGACTGTTCAAAACTATGAACGGAATAACGTCATATATCAAGTTCGTTGTGACAGAAGTTTTTAAAATTGAAATCAGTTTATCGGAAACAACTGTTGCATAATGATTATTTTAAGTTTGATGGCCCCAGTTCAGTTCTCCATTTTGTTTCATATCGCAACATTTTTCAGATTTCTAATATGTTTAAAACACAGTCAACGTGTGCAGATGATATACATCCTCCAACTAAATATATTACTTTGTTCCAAGATTCATTCGCACTGATTGGTAACTTAACTCAAGTGTGGAAGATAGTTTTCGATTTTGAATATAAAAAATGTTGAGTTTCTGAGGAATTACTCGGGAATTCGTCCTCTAACGATTTACACGCTAAAAATGTATTTTCAAAAAGCAAAAAGTTCAGATATCCAAGACTTTATTAGCAAAAGAGGCAATTATTAGCAATATATATATATATATATATATATATATATATAATATGTATATATTATATATATATAATATATATATTATTTATATATATATATATTGCTATTAAATATTTAATATTGCATTCTCAAAGTCATGCTTTGTGTTGCCAAAAGGTGCCACTTAATATTTTCCCAGAAAATTAGCATTCAATATTATTGTAATAATAACGTTATAATAATGATGCTGTTAAAAATTCAAATATTTTTATAAGGTTGGCAGTAGTGTTGCGCCTAGACGGCAGCTGCGCAAGTAAGTTGGTCGAACACGAAGATCATCTTGATCGCAGTAGCTTTGGCAATAAACGACGGCCCTAGCGGTAGCAGTAACCTTCACGGCGACTTCAACGGCGGTTGTACGACCCCCAAAACACCAAAACCACCACCACCACCGAACCTTAGACTTGCCTTCTAAATGGCGGAGAACCTAATGAAGTTTACTCACCCCTCCTTTCTCCCTTCTTCCTTTTTCCCCAGCACGCGCGGAATGTTTGGAATTAACAGAGTAATAAAACCGGACCCAGGGTCCCAGCCCTGCATTGATTTCTCTTTTAATTGGTTCAAAAGTTTATGTGGTGATCTTGAACCACACTTTCATCATCACTACCCTTGCCACCCCTCTATGCTCACTACCACCGCCATCATCATCATCACTGAACTATTGCAGTGATATTTTCCACCTAGTGGTTTGAAAACTGGTCTAGAGTGACATTCGTGTTTATTATTCATTTTCAATTATTTTTTAACGGTGACAATTAAAAAAGCCGTCAAAGGAAAATAATACATTAACTTTTTATTTCTTGTACATAGTAATAATATTAATATATTCATTATTATTGTTATTATTATTATTATTATTATTACTATCTATGAAATATTAGTACCTTGTAACAGCAAAAACGATGCTGAACAAAAGTACACAAAATGTTTGTTGTTTTATTTTCAGAAAGTAGCACTCACAGTAAAGAACAACAAATAAAATACCCCCAACACTGCAGCAAATTAAATACATTAACAAAAACAATCTTCACTAATGCTAAAATAATATAGCATCCCTTACGTAGTCAATTATATAAGAATATAAAATACAACTGTTCTTTATATTCAAATACTATCAGAAAAGTTGCTGCGTCTTAACGCAACTCGTAAAGAGCAAATATTTAATGGCGGACAACTCTTCCTTGGAGCGTTGCTGTTGCATGAGGCCAGACGTGTCGAAGAAACTGACGTACTGAGTATGATATTTCAGTCGTTACTGGATATTTGTATTTTTCAATTAAAATCGAATCTTTCATGTTTTTTTTTCGAGTATCTGGGTATGTAACAAAATCTTAATTACTTCTCACATAGCCGAACTCTGTGTTATTTTGCTTCAACTTTTGCGGAAATTAATTTAATTATAAATTAGGAATCTAGATTTCCCAAACAGGTTTGACGTCTGTAGTATAATATCCATAACAATACTTGCGGAAGGTTATTTTCATTTTATTCATTTTGGAAAAATAATATCGTTGTTACTACAGAATAATGAGAAACACACATATTAATTTTGTTTCTATCTCCCATAGTGTTCTATATTGGAATGATTGAGTTTACGAACGAATCTGATAATACTTGTAAACTAAATGAAGTAATTTTGAAATTTTGTTTCTAGGAAATGTATTATATTTAGTTTTGAAAAGTTTCCGATGAATAAAACAATATGTACAGTTCGAAATACCATTCTCCTTATAATCCCTCCAAATATTCGTTCTTCTCGAATCTCAAGACCTACTTTATTTTCCTTTGCCGGTAACAACAATTTAAACTATATATTTACACATCTTCGTAAGTTTTGCATTTCTGTTCGTAGGGCGAGACATTTGTTTACATTTTTTTTTCTGGTTCTGACTGAATGGTTTCATGTTATTTCTATAAAAAAGGTTCAATTATCTTACGATAAGTATGGATATGTGTAATTAGTTAATAATTGCAATTAGTGATAGATATTCGCAGTGCTGTATTATGAATACTGTGGCACGTTCAACTTGAATAACAATTATTGTCAATTTACAAATAATTATTTGTTTTTGTTTCTGCTTTGAAGTAAATGTATCCTATTTACGTTATCCTGTAAGACGTTTTAAGACCCTCAACACCCTTTTAAACGCAAAATGAAAACAACAATATAGGATTTTTAGAATGTTGACGCAATATCACAACACTCAGGTTAGTCAATTGAAGCAAAAGACTTTTTTCAGAGTTAGTGATTTCTCCAGCGGGGACTACAAGTCCACTGTTTTCCCAGCGCACAAAGCGTGAAATAGAGCGTTTAAAGCATGTGGGACTGGGCTTCGTTGCGGCCGTCGTTATGAAGTTATTCGGCGAGGCTGAGCACTCCCCCGCAGCGGTCTCTGGCGGCGGCGCCAAGGAACCATTTGAATTTCAAATGTGACTTTTCAATTCTGAGTAAACCCAGCTTTAGGCCCTTGTGAGAAAATATTCCGCAGACAAAGATATTACCTTTAAATCTTTATATATATAATTTCAGGAACGTGGAAGGAATGTTTGAAAGAATGTGGATAAAAATCGTCCACCTTTTTCCGCAGATTGGTTCATCTGAAGCTGCAGTTTTGAAATTGAATTGTGTGATAAAAATGAAAGGGTTTTGCGGAAGAGAATTGGTAATTCTGATAAATGGAGGAATAGTGGTGCTTAAGCGTACGTAATAAAAGTAATGAACGCGAATGATCCTATATGGGTATTTGGAATAGATATTTCAATATTCAGAGGTTCCTGGCAATCGTAGGTTGGATAACACTTGCTCGACATAATTTGAGAGCGTTGTGAACACGTTCAGAAGTGAGAGGCTGGCTGTCCGAATTGATTGGGTGTATTGCTGCTAACGTAACGTTGTATGTAATAGTTGACATAACGTGCGATTCTGTGGCTTCAAAAATCGCGCACATGAAACCATGATTCGGAAAATTAATGGTATTGTGAGCATTTTATGACATAGTTCACTGAATCTCAATTATTTGATTTCGTTCCCGCGAGTATAGTAACTAAAAGATAGAGCTCATTTCAACCAAATGTCACAAGTTAATAAAAATATAAATTAACTATCAATCTGTTAAGCAATTTAGCCAATTGGCAAAGCATTTACGTATACATTTAATGATCTACTCGTAGATGTTTTGCGCAATTATGTTGAGCTCGGAAAAATGAGTGTAATGATCGACTCAATTGTTCATAAATGTTTATCATGTGAATAGTAGCCAAGTAGCAAAATACTTTGTCATTAGTCATGATATTCTCACCTCTGAATATATAATACCATTTTATTGCTTCACAGACTCGCTATATATCAACTCTGTGCTGAGTACATTTTTATTTTTCATCTAATTTTACCTTTTCCTTCCACATTTCTTCGCTAGAATTTTTTTAATGTGATATAATTTCAATTTGCTGATTCTTTTTTATGAGTATTAAATGGTGCTATGTTCACGAAGAATATTCATACTATTGAAAGAATAAATTACAAAATGTTTTGTTGTACACTGCACGTAAAATGCAAATGTTGAATGAATCCGATAAATCAGCAAGCTTTAGCTTTCTGGAAATGCAACTTTCTATTTGCTGGTAAGAAAAAATAATATTATTTATTCTGTTATGAAAGTAACAAAACATAATGTTAAAAAACCTCATCTGTAATAATATTGTAAATCAACAAGAGCAAACAATGTCGAAGCGAGCCAGCGGCCGGAAAACCTCACTGCATCCACCGCAAACGATTGGTCCATTCGAATCCGAGAGCTGCAGCGGAACAAATGAAAGCTGTCTGAGATGCAACGGAGTTTTTCAATAGGTGGGTGGGGCGCCGTGGAGTAGCAGGGCGGGGCCAGGAAAGGCGAGGCGGGGCAGGACGGGACGGGACGGGACGGGGCGTCGCGGGCAAAGGGTTGGGCGCGAAAGCTTTATCTTTGTTTTCACAACTGTAATGTCTGTGCGCCAATCCCCACCAGCCAGTCGCCGGTGTTCGCCAAAAGAGGATTAGTCTGAATAATCATTCCGATAAGCTCTTAGTGCGAATTCTCCTGCACGGCATTTCCTTTCTTTTGTCCGGTAACAGCCGGCAAGAAAGACACGCTCACAGATAAGCCCTCCGGAACAGCAGTTTTCAGATTTCTGTATTGACGTTTCGATATGAATTTCAATACGGTTCCGATTCCTGCGGCTATTGTACTCGAGAATAACCGCTCGATGAGGCATTGTGCCAATTTCGAGAGATAATGAAATTTCGTCGCTTTTCACTGAAGCTGCTTCTGTGCAGGATAAATATTTTTGTAGCACGGCAGAGATTATTTATTGAAGTTCTAGAACTTTCGAGTATTTCTATATTTTTTCTTTCCATCGTTCATATAAATATTTATCTTTCTAACGAAAATAAAATGGAAATAATATAATGCTGCATTTCATTTCTTTGACGTTTTATACAACACAATGCTTGGCTTTCATATGCATGATTTATATTTCGATTCACGAGGATTGGTATCAGGGAATATGCGTAAGAGTGCCAGAGAAGGTTGCTTGAATTGACTGCAGTTTACAAGATGGCTCTTCTCAAAGCTTCATGTCGTGGATATGAGGGAGTGTATCGAAGCCAATATATGAATTCTTGGAATCGAAGACCCTAAAGGATATACACAAACTGCGGCAACGTGGCCCTGTTGTGCCTCGGAAAGAGGGGAAAACAGAGTTAGAGGAGGAATAGAAAGCAAAGGGAGCTCAGGAAAGTTTTCCGTGAAAACACGAAAGAGTATTGACGCGCCAATATGGTAACAGCTGGAAAGTAAAATATTAGTAAAGTAGAAATGAAAGGTATAAGACGGGAAAGAGGGACTCAGAGTCATTGATAAACATGACGAAGAGCAATATAGAGGTGAAGATGGAAGAAGGCAAATTAGCATGGAAATCCGTTTCTAAAAAGATCTGGAAGTGCGCTCAAATGAGGATTTGAAAAACTGAGTTCAAACTAGCGAACGGATATTCTGATAGAAAATATAAGAAGAAAACATAAGAGACGTTTAGAGAAAACATGGAGATTCAGAGCAAGTGAAATAAGCTGTGAATCAGATATGCTTCATCGAAAGAACAAATGAATTAAACTATTTATAGTGGCGCATACCAAACGGAGAATGATATTGCGGGTGAAAAAAGATGGATGAGAGTCAGAATATGTATGAAATGGGAAATTATTGGTAAAACAAAAGAACATACTTTTTTGCATTATTTTTAATTTTTGCAATTTTTCAAAATTCAGAGTTTTTGAGAGAGATGAAAATGAGACCTGTGTTTTAAGCGTGTTACTCTACCCTTGAAACAAAAAAATTAACATTGTACCATTTATGAGAAAATGTTTTTTAAAAAAGTTAAATTTGATGATAAATTTTGCGAAAATTTGTTGTCGTTTTTTTTTCAAACAATTGTTCATGACCTTGTTTAAAAATCTAATTTTATTGAACAGATTTCATTTAAGACAAAAATTTCAATCTTCATCTCGCGTTTTTGTAATGTTAAGATTTTACAGTTTTAAAAAATGCACAGGGTTTGTCAAAAAAGGACCAGCCCAAAAATTTTTACCGTTTTTTGATACACACAAGGAGAAAATTTAAAGACGTTTTGAGAGCCGAAACGTTGCTGAGAAAATAATTGTTTAAAAACGCAAAATTACGCAAAAGTTACTAATATTTTCTAAAAAATGTATGTGACATTATTTCAAGATATGAAGAGATGATTTCATGAAGGAAAAGTCTCGTTCTTCGATAGTTGTTGTAGGAAGGCAGAGAAAAAATTCAACTTTTGCAATTTTCGAAAAATGCGGGTTTCAACTAAAATAATACATGCGCCATTCTTGTAACCGTCTTTTGCGCTATCCAAGAGCAAAATTGCTTCCGAAAATTTGGAGATTTTTGGAGAAAATTTTGAAAATATTGATGGTTAATGAAAAGTATCCCCTAAAGTTAAATATACATTTAAAACTCGCAGGCTCGCGAGTTCCTTCAAAACGATTGAGGAATATCAATTTTGGAGAAAATCTGAGCGGGTTCGGCGCTGGTGTTGATGACCGGCAGGCAAACAGATCGACAGACAGAGACACAAGTAGACACACGGACAGACTAACGTTTTCCTGCCAATTGATATTTGGTACCAATGACATATATTACACTAGTTGTGACTACACAATGTGTTAGAGGAAGTAATTTACTACTTATAGAAACAATATTTATCCTCTTTTTCTTTACCAGGGCCCTACAATTAGTTTTTCTGTCGAAAAATCCCTGATTTCCGCCGTATGATTACAATAAACAATCTTTACTGCGTAAACGCAGTAAGATGGCAAATTAAAATAATTATATATATATATATATATATATATATATATATATATATATATATATATTAGTAGACTAGCAAACGTTGCAGAGAAGAATCTGAAAACTCTGAATAAAGGTAATGAGAAATGGAAGCGCTGAAGAAACGAGAACATGTTGTGAACAGGAGAGAAAAAGAGCAAACAATCCAGGAGAAAGGCAAGTACACACGTGTGCCAGAGAAATAATTTCCTGTAGGAAAGACAAAGTGTGTTTCAAAGAAAAGCCCTAGAGAGCATGAAGAAAGAAGCGGAAAGCGCGTACGCGAGCGAAGCCGAAGGGGAGGCGGAGGCGGAGGCAGCGAGAAGGCGGAGGCGGCGCCGCCGGCTGTTTTGACAGGTAGTGATCGCGACGCAGCCCCTTATACGGAGAGTAAATATTTGACTTCTGGTCCTCTTTTGAGGCTTTCTATCCCCACCCCCGTCCTCGCTCATCCCCGGCGCCGACGCCCTCCGCCGACGCGCGGCCTCGTGTCCTCCCCGCCCCTCTCCCTCCTCCACCCCCCACCCTTCCTCCAACTTCCGGCTCCCTCCTCGATCTTCTTTTCCTGTCCCGCCTTCTCAGACCAGCCACTCTCGCCCAGATTTAACGTTGAGTAAATTTCTTTCGAGCGTACACTTCGCCCAAATTGAAATGATTCAAAAGATATCTCCCCTTCAGAGGTTTCTCATTAAATGTCGGTGTGCAGGTGCTCCCGAGAATTTTAGCAAATGGAAACAGCGCATCACTTAAGAGGCGTGTCCGCCAGAGGCGCGGAAGTTGCTTCAATCTTTCCTTAATAATATTGAAAAGACCCCTTTCGTGTGGGGGAGAATGGCGGAACGTTGAAATACTGCACCATATGGCTTGCTTTGGTAGAAAAACGTTCTCATTTGTGGAATTACTGGAGGGTGATTCTCGGATCTCTTACTTTCTCCGCCTGCGAAAACAAACAGCTTACACTTCCTTCAAGTTATTTACGTTTTGGACCCTTCATTAATAATTAAAATGTGTACATGAACAATAAAATAAAATTATGAGATGACTATTGCTGTGATGAGTTAAGCCACGATTACATTGATTTTTAATCAAGTGAAATAAGAGGTAAAACTAAAAACATGTTTTTCTTTCTGGCATTCGAAATCAATACCATTCCATTATAATAACTTAGAAGTTATAAGTGATTGTAGGATTGTCTAAGCAAAAATCGTTGTGAAGGACCAGTAAATGCAAATGCTGAAGTTAATCTGTTACAAAAATTAGCTTAACGTGACGCTTCTAACGTATATTTTCAACTTAAAAAATTTTATTTGTGATTTGTAAATTCATTATAAAAATAAACGTTAAGTATTACAGTTGCACGGCTCCTCTCTTTTCCACATAAAAAGTTGCATGAAAAAGTATCGATTGAAATAGGTGTTTAAATTTTTGTTTCATCACATAATTAACATTTTTATAGTCAATCTAATGATCAACTCGTAACATTCATATAAATGCTAAAAAGAGAATATAGTAGTAACTTTCATCAATGAACTTGTAATTGCATGGAAACCATGAAATACACGTGATTTCCTATCATCCTTCCAGAGTTGTCGAGAGAAATCAAATAAACATCTGTCCAACTGAAGTCACTGAATTGTAGTCACTGAATTAATCAGTTGTCTGGATAGATACCCAAAAATGGTTTTTTTTTTGCACCACTAGACACTACCTCGTTTACCGGGAGCGGTAACTCAGTGCATCAACTGATGTCACTGCAGCGCCTCTGGCGGGGAGGTCCTAGGTTCGAGTACTGACGGCAGCAGGCTTTGGGGGAATTGGCCCCAAGGGCCACAGACCGGGCGCGATCTTTCCTTCTTCTTCCTTGTCCTCTCCTTTCCCTTTACACACACATGCACTTACACTAACATGCACTACACTACCACATATTCCGGGAGACCGGTTGGGAGTTTAGAGCTGGTCCTGGCTGGGGCGGTGCCCCGCTGGTGGGAGAGTCCTGGTTAGGGGGAAACCCCACTAGCCGACGGTAGGTCGGCGCCGGATCTCGCCATTCAACGGGGGAAGACGGGACTAATGACCAAAGCAGTTGACGCGCCCGGAAACACGAAAAAATCAATCAATCAATGACACCTCGTACGCGCCTTTTGGTGAACCGCAGGGGGTCACACCGTGAGTGACGCCCTGGGGTGCAGGTCACTCGTTTCTCTATCAGGACTCATGTGCGTTGCTCATGTGTGGCATTGCGTGCGTCACCCGCCGGCGGAGGCAGCGCGGGACCATCCCTTATCGCCGCGCGGCCGCGTACCGCCCTAATCGCTCCCCGGAGCGACGCGAGTCACCACCCAACGGCTCCTCGGGCCATCGCCCCTCCGCCACCCTCCGCGCAGGCGCTCGCAGGCAACCCTCTGGCGGCGGCGCACAGTCACGCTTTGCAGACAAACGGCGTAGGCGCTCTTCTTGCGGTCACTAATGTGGGACAACCTCCATTATACGCACATGGAAAACTTTGCCATCTGTAAATACTTATAGTATAATTGAAACTTGGTGAGCTCCAAGTGAGAGAACTGCAACACTGAGAACTGCAACACTGAGAACTGCAACACTGAGAACTGCAACACTGAGAACTGCAACACTGAGAACTGCAACACTGAGAACTGCAACACTGAGAACTGCAACACTGAGAACTGCAACGCAGAGAACTGCAACGCTGAGAACTGCAACGCTGAGAACTGCAACGCTGAGAACTGCAACGCTGAGAACTGCAACGCTGAGAACTGCAACGCTGAGAACTGCAACGCTGAGAACTGCAACGCTGAGAACTGCAACGCTGAGAAGCGCAACACTGAGAACCGCAACACTGAGAAGCGCAACACTGAGAAGCGCAACACTGAGAACTGCAACGCTGAGAACTGCAACGCTGAGAACTGCAACGCTGAGAACTGCAACGCTGAGAACTGCAACGCTGAGAAGCGCAACACTGAGAAGCGCAACACTGAGAAGCGCAACACTGAGAAGCGCAACACTGAGAAGCGCAACACTGAGAAGCGCAACACTGAGAAGCGCAACACTGAGAAGCGCAACACTGAGAAGCGCAACACTGAGAAGCGCAACACTGAGAAGCGCAACACCGAGAAGCGCAACACTGAGAAGCGCAACACCGAGAAGCGCAACACCGAGAAGTGCATAAACTCTAAGAATAGCAGCAGTGACAACCAGATAAACGAACAGCCAAAAATTGAATTGGCTCTTTTAAATAGTCTAAGATATTATAAAAACGCTATTCTGAGAAAATAGCAGAGACAGTCGAAATTTATTTATGTAGATTGCATGATATTCCCTCCGTTGTTGTTGTTTTTCAAATGGATTTTATACGTTTCGACGCCATGCGTTCGTCTGTTCGAACAAACGAGAATGAATATCCTTTGAAGAATAGAGAATTTTTGCACTACAAAATGAAAGTGTTCTCCGCTGCACTTCTGTGATCTTACATTTATATCGTATCGAAATTAATACATAAATTGCATTTTACTCATGTTTTACTGTATTTTGTATTTGGGACGAGATATGTAATTCGTCGTACTTTCTAGACAGGTTTTCAAGCAACTTACACAGAAATAATAAACCTAATTTGTCTCTGCATTTTGTCGATATAGCTAATTGATTTGTATTATGTTCTTTTGTGCTATAAAGAAATAAATTCCCTACGAAATATTATCTATAAAGAAAAACATGTTCTAGAAAGAACATGACAGTAAAACAGTTGCTATTTACCTGCCATATGCATTCGTCGCGAAAACAAATGTTTATAAACAAATCTCTATTCGGTTTTCCACCTTAATTAATTATTAACATCCTTTCCTGGTGCTGTTTTCTGAGCACACCGTGTTTCATTTTCCATCTTCCCTTTCATCTCCTTTACTTCTTTCTGTGGCATCCCTGCTTCTTTTTGTTCTCGCTATAGTGACCGCTCCGGCAAATCTCATTTTTGGCGAAGTGTGGCGGTGTTGTGAGTAAACTCGCACGTCCTGGACCGCGCTCCACCGTTTCCCTCCTCCCCATCGATCCGCACGCCCCACCCCACCCCACCCCAACCCCTCTCATTTCTCCTTTCCGCTGTCCCCGACCTCGTCACTGCCTCCCTTGTTCCTCCTCATCCCGCCTGCGCCATTGCCAAGCCCGTTGCTGCAACCATCTCACTTGGGGCTATACTTTCGCCCCCTCCGTTCCTGCCCCCCGCCCCCCGCGCTCGCTCGCTCTCTCTCGTTCTCTCACGCGCTCTCTCGCGGGCTCTCTCTCGCGCTCTGTCTCGCGCTCTCTCGCGTGCAGCCCGCGGTCGATACACACCAGGTGGTGGGGTGGGGAAAGGGAAAGGGAAGGGAGGGTAGTGTGGGGTGAGACGTGATAGCACAAGGTGGATAGGACGGGGCGGGAGTGAGTCGTGAAAAGTAGAGGTAGTGGGACATGGTAGGTCAGGAAGTACCGAAACGAGGCGTACTGCAAAGAGACTTGTCGGAGACCAGGGGCGACGGACGAGGCCAGGACGGGTCGGTAGCGGAACGAGACGGCAGAACGGGTGGAAGAAACGCGATGTGTGGAACGTGCGTGATTGAACGTGACGAGGAAGGGACGTGTTAAGGAGGAACGTAACGGGGAGGAACGTAACGGGGAGGAACGTAACGAGGAGGAACGTAACGGGGAGGAACGTAACGGGGAGGAACGTAACGGGGGAACGTCGGGAGGAACGTAACGGGGGGGAACGTAACGGGGGGGAACGTAACGGGGGGGAACGTAACGGGGGGGAACGTAACGGGAGGAACGTAACGGGAGGAACGTAACGGGGAGGAACGTAACGGGAGGAACGTAAGGGAGGAACGTAACGGGAGGAACGTAACGAGGAGGAATGTAACGGGGAACGTAACGGGGGAACGTAACGGGGAATGTAACGGGGAACGTAATGGGGAAGTAAGGGGAACGTAACGGGGAACGTAACGGGGGAACGTAACGGGGGGGAACGTAACGGGGGGGAACGTAACGGGGGGGAACGTAACTGGGGGGAACGTAACGGGGAACGTAACGGGGAGGAACCTGAAGCAGCAGGCTGGGAGAGGAACTGGTAGTCTGAGGTGATTCGCAAAGGTGAATGGGCAAGGTAAGAGATGAGAAGTAAAGGTGGGTTTAGACGGAGGAGAGAGGTCAGGGCAAAGACAGCTGCGCGTGCGTAGGTCAGCATTTCAGAGGGTGAACAAGGGACAGATGGGACATTGCAGTACCATTGTTCTTCGTTTAATACCACGTAGAAAGTGAGGTTCGTAAAAGGCAATACATGAACTGTATTTGCAGTCGTGCTGGAACGAGGATTTTACATTGGGATAAAGTGTGGCATTGGTGGAACACGGCGGGGTGGGACCCGATGGGGTAAACAAGGGGGTGGAACACGGCGGGATGGGACTTGGGGGGGTTGGGGGGACAGGGGGGGGGGGACGGGTGGGGGGGGTGGGGTGGGGTGGAGTTGAGCAGAGCGGGACGGAGCAGATGCATGGCAGCGGCAATTGCTGGCCCTCCCACCGTCAGTCACTGAAAAACATTCCGCAGCAACGCAAGAGGAGGCTGAATGGCCACGGTGGTCTCTCAGCTCAACACAGCAGTAAGGCTCAGCCACGTTTACGGTCTGCTCGAGTGTAGGGTTTTCCAACGCTCATGAACGTGTTGCTGCATGTTGTGCTTCGTAGGGAAAAGCAAAAATGAATGAATTTTTTGAATAATTAAGAATATGTTGATTTCGTATCTATTTTTGTTTCACTAGTGTACTCAAATGTCGAAACTGTAATATTTCAGTTGTTCGTTTTGTGCATTAATATCTTTAAATTTAGAAATTGAAACGTGATATATAAGTTTTGTTGTAAGTTTTTTTCGGCCATGAAATGCTTCAATACGAATGTTTTTGAGAATGTTTGTAAAGTAAAACTTACCCAAGCATTTGCGATTGATTTCAAGGAAATATCTTACATACAAGGTGAGTCACGTAACTTTAGCACCTCCTGCAGTGTTTTAACGGTTGAAGATATTGCAATGCAGTTTTCACGGAAATGCACGAGGGAATAAGCCTATTTAATGCATGTATTCATTTGTTTTATCATTTGTATTTTTGGAGATATTGAGGTAACTTTGATTTTTTAAACGGAACTATGCATATATATTAGTCTATAAATACATATTGCCATATGTTATATAAGCATTTTCTTGATTTATTTTAATTTTTGCGACTCGTATTTAACCGACATTGTAAAGCTGCAATCCCATGCTAGGTGGAAGAGCACTGCATCACTGTTGCATTTAAAATCTACGTTAAAAACGTTAGTCGCAGAAAAATCAAAATTACTAAAAATGCTTATCTAATATATAACAACATGCATAACATCGGATTCGTCTTTTTACACTCGTCGTGATAGACTAAAAAATATGTATACATCCATATTAAAAACACAAAGTTACCTTAATATCTCTTAAAATATAAGTGATAAAATCAAAACGAATACTTGTATCAATTACCCCCATTCCCTCACGCATTCACGTAAAATCTGTATTGCAATAACTTGAACCGTTCCAAAATTACAGGAAGTGATAAAGTTATGTCAATCACTCCGTGTATGACGAGTTAAATAAACAGATAATAGCGTGAAACTGAATAACCTTTCCATACACTTCTTGAATGGCACTGTAACGCGATAATTTTTTATGCTTATAATAATATATTATTCATTGTGTCGTATCAATTCGAGAACGGAAAAACTACAACTACCAACTGAAATTCTAAATTAATGACAGGGCAAGAAAGTTTCCATGTGAAAAGAAGTTAGAGAAGTTATTCTTCAGAAGTTAGTAAGTTATCTAGGAATTATTAATTAATTAGACTGTTGGTGATGTAGATACCTTATTAATTCAAAGTAAATAAACTGAGGTTGTCTGGTATCAAATCTCTATTTCTGCTTAAGATCTTTTCGATCGCGTAGCGATCATCGTCAGAGCTGGAAATACATTAATAGATATAATTATACATTAAACCAAATTGTCTACAAATTAATATATAAAAGAAGTGTGCAGATGCGTAAGCAAACTGGATCGGTCGTACCTTGTAGCTGCTGGGCGGAAAACGAAGTTCTGCGGATTTTTGAAAAAGCGGCTCGCTTAAGACGGCAGGGCGGCGGTCGGGCAAGTGTGGCGGCGGGGCAGGGGAGGGCGCGGCCGGAGGGTCGAGAGGCGCGGCTGCAGGGCCTGGTGTTTAGATAGATAGATTTATTTCTAATTCTGCAAATAAGTTCCAGAACTTGGTGGCAGAATACACTAACTAAACATTACAGAACTTAACAACTATACAAACATACAACTATACACTTTATTTACTTTTATCTAGGAATCTTGGATCGGGCGGAGTGGGGAAGCGGGCGACCGGGCTGGGCAAGGCTACGCTGGGCGGAACGCGCATTTAGCGGAGAAGAAGCGCGCGGCGGCGGAAAACTTAACAGCTGGCGCTTTCCTTGGCAGCGCGCGGGCCGAGAGCGACGGTGGAGGGGGGCGGGGCCTGCGCGCTTCGCCGCGTCACGTCTTCCCCTCGATCGGAGGGATAATGGACTTTATTTGTGAAGTGCCTGCCCGTGGAGCGACGAAGCGGCGTGGGCGAGGAAGGAGGAGTGAGCTTGAGTGAGGTGGTGGCGACTCGGACGTCGCGGCCGAGAGGTGGCAATTGCAGGAAGACGAGCAGCGGTCTTTTGGGGGGACACGTGACGGTTATAGAATATTCTGTTCATGGTACAGATCTCTTACTGTAAATCGAATTCCTTCATTCAGTGTAATGCGCGTTCTAGTGCATAGTAAAATATTTAATGAGTTATTTTTGTCTGATCACTCCAAAATGATTTATATGTTGTTTTAAAACGTATTCAGAAATAAGAAAATAAATTGGTTCTGCAGTTCTGAGATAATGAAGGGGAAATGTTGAGATAATAAAGGAAGAAGATGCAATTTATTTCAAAAATTACGAAATCGGTGAGGTTATTTGATCGCGGCCATTTAGCAGTGTCTTAAGATACAGATTTACGGAATGATGGAGCAGTATGATAAGATGGAGACTTACGGAATGACAGGGATGTGATATCGGCGATCATGAGTGTCATTAATACTGTGAAGAAAGTGCCATAAATCATTGCTTCATCGGCGCATATTGAATAAACGTGAACGCACTGAGGACCAAACATGATCTGATAACAACATATTTTCCCAAATGTTTAAACATGTAAACCAAACAGAAATGCTTGATAAAAAAGATCACAGGCGCACCTCGTATGCGTTCATTCGAGAAAACACCACACTGGTCTCTCGTGTGCTTGGTGTCCGGGATCGGTTCCCGGCTCCTCCTGTCGTGTTGAAGGCCCTTCCGCTGAGGCGGCTGGAGGTCGCGAGGGAGATGGACTCACCGGAGCGGCTGGTCACCCGAAGGCCGTCGCGCGCTCGCGCCACGCCCCTTTCGTCCCCTCCCCTCCCCTCCCCTCCCCTCCCCTCTCCCACGCCCTGCCTCGCGTAACTTCGTTCCCGCCCTCTAAGTATCAATTTCGAGCCATCTCAGCTGGAGGAAAGGCTTATTAGCGGGATATTGCCCCCGTCCTCACCCGCCCGCCCTACTCCACGCCCTCGCCCTCACCGCCCAAGATGGTCGCGCCGCGACCTCGGGGGAAAAATATCGTCGCTGCGTCTTGGTTGGGGAGGAGATTGCCGAAGTTAGCGCGAGACGCGCAGATGAGCGATGTCGTGAATGAAGCCCCTGCGTAGCCAGGGGACGTTCATTGCTCAGGCCTGGCTAAATGGAAGCGTTTCCAGTGACGTACTGGGTGAATTAGGGATGAATCAGAAAACTTAAATATGTATGTCCCTTGGAAAAAAGTGGGAACGTTGCACAAGGAATAAACTTGTGTTTAAGATATCTGTGAAATGTAGACTATAACGCGAATTACCAAAAACTTTGCTGCTGAGTACCTTTAATAAAAAATAAACGTTGTCAATACTTTTATCATAATCATCAAACTTAGGTTTTTATTATTCATTTCAGGAATATTTTACATATTTACTGCCAATTATAAAATGTTAAGTGATATATTTCTGAATAAATGATACATCTGTGTTTAAATGGTTGTTTTCCATATTCAAAATATTTATGCGACACACAAAATGTGTTTTCTGTCTCTTCTTGTGGTTCACAATCTAATATAAAGTGCTTAATTTCTTTTATACTTTCCTATTAATAATAAATACTTCATGTTTTCACTTTTAATTTGCGCTCAATTTCCTTTTATCAATTTTAAGCAACATGTCAAATCTAGATTTTAGAGGTAAAATTTAAGAATTCAAATTTGGTAAAATGACATGCGTATTCAAATTTCACTGCTTTTTTATATTTTTTGTAAAAGCATGTTTTTCTGTTCCATACTAATTTATTATTAAACTTAATTGTTGTGAAAAAACACGAACATTTTTCACGATTTCCCTGAATTGAAAAAATGTCTCATCATGGGTGGATGCACGTATGCATTGTCTCCTTTCTCACATATCTGTAAAACGAAAGTACTCGTCTTATTAAACGGAATAATTTTCCTTTTTGAATGGATTGAATAAAATTTAAATTATTTTTTTCTTAATTAATGTTTTCTATCAAATTCAAGACGTAAATGCGCCAAAAGAGAAACAATATCTAAAATTGACCCATTGCACTTTTGACTCATAGTAATTGCATAACCTCCGTCCGTCCGTCCGTCCGTCCGTCCGTCCATTTGTCGATCCGTCTATCCGTCAGTCGCTTGTCGCTCACTATTTGGCCAGGGCAGCAGAGATATTGGTTTTTCTTGTAATTAAATGTGAAAGAAGCAAACCATTTGTGTTTTAGTGTGAAATTATCAATTTCCAAGCAAATTTCATTGAAGAATATATTAAGAAAAGATCTTTAGAAAGGCAATCAGGCAGAACCATTCGGCCACTCATATCCTTAAGTTCTGAAATAAACCCCATAAGCAAGAAAAAGCTTGATTATATCGAATCTATTCGTCACCTCTTGCCTGAATATTTATCTGTGGTCAAAGAATGGTGAACCTGTTATTCAAACAATGCCTGAACATTTGTATGAAAAATCTTTAAGAGGAGACAGCTTAAAAATAACATGGATGGTTTTGGAATGGTTCCAGAGGTTTCAGAAGAATATGATGTATGAATGGAATAATAATATGATTTGTTTCAAACGTTTTACTGTGCAGTCCTTCATAATTATGTAACTACAATGAATTTTGTGTCTATTATTTTATCTAATACCCAGTTCTTAATTGCTACTTGTTTCTTTTATTTAAAAAGTAATATAATTTATTTAAAAAGAACCGCCAACATTTTAATTATAAATTTGTTAGAAGAATGGATTTTAATGGAATAAGTAATAATAAGAAAGTTAATTACATACTACCTACATGTTTTCTTACACATTTTACAAAAAAAGGGATTTTGTCATTCTTCAAACAATTTCATACAGCTTTTTTTCTGTTTACAACCAGCGGGGCTTCATTCCCTTTATATAAAAGCCTTCCAGTTATAGAAGATCGCTTTATTATCTTGTTTTTTCTTGATTTGAAATAATAATCTACAAATGTAATAAGTCTAACAAAAAATTGTAAAGATTTATTAAGAAATTGTTTGGATTTCGTTATTTATTTTAATTATATTTGAATTCAAATAAATAACAAATCGATGTCAAACGATCGCCAATCACTAACATTATGAAATGTTATTTACTCTTTTCGCTATTCCTTCAGACTTGTTCGTTTCAAAACCTGTAATAGGAGTCTTATCAACGATCATCGAACGTTGTATCACCGAGTTTTATGTATGACTACAAAGCTCAATAATTTCCCGCCTGTATTCCACATTCATTAGTTTACTTTTGCTTTTAGCCAGATCCAATATCCATAAATATCTAGCTGTTTTGTTGAGAAAATCCATTCTCACTTTTGTTATTGATTCCAGGAAAACTTTTGATGTGAATGCATTTGAAATTATTTTTCAAAACTTTTCCATCTCTTCGCGGCTTAATTCCTAATTCATTTTAAACCAACGTTGTTTAACCATGTCGTTCTTTGTCGCTTCCTTTGTGTTAAAACACGCATACTTCTCCGTCAATTCAATATTCATTCATCTTTTAAAACCAAATTCAGCAAATAACGTCAACAAACGCAACATGGTATGAACTCATGTAAAAGAAAACGCTAAATTTAAAACGTAATTTTTTCATTATTTAGGGATCTTTAAAATTTTCAATACGAGTATAATGGTATTAGAATTTTTAATTACTTCGCAATTTATTCTTGAACAAGTTTATCGTTCCTCATATTTATTTCTATTCCTCTAATCATATATTCTATTCAATTTTTAAAATTATATTGATTACATGTGTTTTTATTTACCAGATTTGTTGCGGCTATAATATTTTTTTCTTACTGAATTACGTCAGATATTGATCTGAAAAGTCACAATCTTTTCGCTGAATTCCTACAGAATAGTCATTCTTGAAAGTTGGTAACGATCATTAACTTTTGAACGCATCATGTATTATCTACTATTCAACGTGCTCCGTCGGGAATCATCATACAAAACTGATGAAATAAGTGCAGTAACAAAAGGGATTTCCCTTTCGAATGCTAATACATTTAAAATGGCATATTTTAAAGCATATTTTTAATTCTTTTACTACAAAGAAACAAA
Source organism: Teleogryllus oceanicus (assembly GCA_964035755.1). Classification (NCBI taxonomy): domain Eukaryota; kingdom Metazoa; phylum Arthropoda; class Insecta; order Orthoptera; family Gryllidae; genus Teleogryllus; species Teleogryllus oceanicus. Next base: position 22,237,443 of record CAXIVR010000004.1, read on the forward strand.
CATTTTTATTGCTTTATTAAAGCCTATAAATCCTTTCCCTGCTCATGACATCGGCGGTGCTTTCTCAAGACGTGCGAACTGTCTACTCCTGACGGGTGAAATGTCCGTTTATAACATAAGAGCTGTCCGCTCATGACACGAGAGGTGTGTGTTCATTACGTACGAGGTGTCCGCTCATGACGTGCGAGGCGTCTGCTCATGACAAGCAAAGTGTCCGCGCATAACGTGATAGGTGTCCGCTCATGGCGCTCAAAGTGCCCGGTCATAACGTGAGAGGCGTCTGCTCATGACATGCGAGGTTTTTGCTCATGACGTGCAAGGCTTCCGCTCATGACATGCGAGGGATCCGCTCAAGACGCGCAATGTTCCGCTCATAACGTAAAAGGTGTCGGCTCAAGACGTGCGAGGCGTCCGCTCATGACGTGCGAGGCGTCGACGTGCAAGGTTCGCTCATGACGTGCGAGGCGTCCGCTCATGACGTGCGAGGCGTCCGCTCATGACGTGCGAGGCGTCCGCTCAAACGTGAAGTGTTCGGCTCATGACGTGCGAGGCGTCCGCTCATGACGTGAAGGTGTCCGCTCATGACGTGCGAGGCGTCCGCTCATGACGTGCGAGACGTCCGCTCAAGACGTACAATGTTCCGCCCATCCGCTCAGGGGGCGGGCGGGGCGCGGCCAGAGAGGGGCCGGCGCGGCGCGGCGCAGCGCAACCCAGTGCGGACACCGCCGCCGACCCGCCGCTGCCCTCTGACCTTTCGACCCCGCCCCGCCACTCGCGCTCCTCTGGCGCTGCCCGGCCGCTCCGCTTGCCAGCGCCGCCCGCCCTCTCGCCCGCCCGCGCGCTCGGATCGCGTCGCAGCCACGCGCGGAATCCCGCTATATCTTATTTACCCTCGCGCACGCGTGTGCGTGAGGGAGACGGGGCGTGCGCGTGTGGGATTCCCGCGCGACGCGGCCAAGGGTGAAGTCGGGGCTGCGACGACGACTGTGGCAGAGGTGGTGGCGTGCGGGGAATCGGGGATATGTGTGGAGATGGACTGGGAGAGGAGCGGAGAAGGGGGGGAGTGGTTCAGGATTGTACGAGGCGGTGAGAGCCAGTTATGTTGGTAGTGCATGGAAATGTTGGAGTGGAAGGAACATAGAAGTTGGCGACGTTGCTGATGGAGGTAAGAAATACTGGTCACAATGGCGGAGACTAGAAATAACGTTGGAGAAATGAGATAGAATGGCAACAGTAGCTGTATAGGGTAGAAGACGGTGAATGGTGATTTTCGAAAAACTTTGATGTAACTAAGTCGGCTGCGACTGAAGGGAAGGTGCAAGTGATGAATGAGAGACGGAACGAATCTAGGAGACGATTGGATTAGGAAGGGTAAGCGTTACGAGTAGCAGCTTTGAGAAGGCAGTAGTGGTAATGGTGTTGATGGAGATTCGTGAGATTGGCTGCAGCGGGCCGGTGGCAGCAGTGACAATGTTTGACGGTGTTTGCGAACACGGCTACGAAAGCGTAAGTGGGATGAGCAAAGAGAATAAAGAGAAGAAATCGAGAACTTGCGGATAGTTGTACGGGAAGTGCAGCGCTTGAGGCGTAGACTGCGAACAAGGATGAGTTAAGGGAGAAACTAAAATGGCGCAAAAGTCGTGATGACGGCAGCGGCAATGGGAAGGCTTCCTAGAGGAGAGAGGCAACAACTGAGAGGCAATGGTGTTGGTTGCCGTGCGTGCCGTTGGTGGCGGAGACAATTGAAATTGCGGCTGTGGCAGTGGGAGGGAAACACAGTTACGGCGACAACGGAGGCCGCGAAGACGGCGCTGGTAGCGGTGAAGGCTGAAATGGTGGCCTGGTGTTGCTTTCGCTCAGTGGCTGCGGAGGAGCCCTGCGGAGATTCCTCATCGTTTATGCAAGTTCACACTCGACAGTCGCCACTGTAGATGGGAGGGGTGGGGGGGGGGGGCAGTGTGAAACAGAGAGAGGTGGGTCTTGACGGAGCGTCGCGAGACGAGGAGGAGCAGGATGGGGAGATGAGGAGCGGGGTGAAGTGGAGCGGGGTGAAGTGGAGCGGGGTGAAGTGGAGCGGGGTGAAGTGGAGCGGGGTGAAGTGGAGCGGGGTGAAGTGGAGCGGGGTGAAGTGGAGCGGGGTGAAGTGGAGCGGGGTGAAGTGGAGCGGGGGGAAGTGGAGCGGGGGGAAGTGGAGCGGGGGGAAGTGGAGCGGGGGGAAGTGGAGCGGGGAGAAGTGGAGCGGGGAGATGAGGAGCTAGAAAATGTGGAGCACAGTGATGTGGAGCGAAGAGAGGAACGCGCATTAGAAAACAAGCATCTTTGTCGGGAAACCTAGCGGCAGGACTTTGCTCCTCTCTCTCTGACTCTCTCTCTGTCTGTCTCTCTCTATCCCTCACTGTATCTCTCTTGTCTGTCTCTCTCTATCCCTCACTGTTCTCTGTCTGTCTGTCTGTCTGTCTGTCTGTCTGTCTGTCTCTCTCTCTCTCTCTCTCTCTCTCTCTCTCTCTCTCTCTCTCTAAAGTGAGGAACATCTGACGGTGAGAGCTGCGGTTTCGGTCTTTGAAGTAGTCTGAATTCTTTATGCATGAGAAAGAATTTGCGGTGGGTAAATTTGGTTTGTGGATCTTTACTGCGGTTTGCCCATTGGTCTGTTTAACATATCTTGTTTCTTCGTTTTCATTATTACGTTATTGCTATTTATTGTTCCATCACTGAATGCTACACTATCATTATAAAACCAACAGCGTCACCGTAGTTTTACTGAAATTCTGAGAATCATTCTCATTACAATATTTTTTATTTGGTAAAAGAAAAAATATGGCAATTAAAGTAAAATATAGTATATTCGGAGTAGTTCATAGAAAAAATATTGTATTTGCACTACTGTTTGATCTTGATATACGACAAGGTCTCCTTCACATTTATATATTTTTTAGCTTTTCTTTTCTGCTCTGTTAGTTCAATACGAGAGTAAGCTGTAATTACTCCGATAACCATGTTGCGTGATTAAGAGAAGTTATTTTAGTTCAAATGGTCTCACCTTCATTATGCTTGAGTGTGGAGAAACCAGCCGTCATTAATTCAGAAAGTTATATAATGTTGATAAGAGGAAATAAAATAACTATGGGAATGTAACGGGATCGTCTTTTGTTAACAGCGATTACTGATTTACAGCAAATTCGTCATAGTGCTACAGACATACCTGTAATTTCTTATGCTGAGTAGTTTGAGGAGGAAATCGTTTACGCCCTTCTAAAAGGCAACGAGGAAACAATTCAAGCGCGTCTGAGGAGAGCACGAGCTGCCTAAAACTCACGGAAAGCACGTGTGATCACTGGGAATATGTGCTTGTCTGTTAGGTAGGCTTATGAAGAAATGTAAATTGCGGGAAAGGTCAAGAGGAATTATCATCATGCGGATTCTCAATGCTGACACGTGTGTTAAGATAGAAAGTGCCTCTCATCTAACCCACTTCTGCAGCGCCTCTGACGGGGAGGTCCTAGGTTCGAGTCTTGACGGCGGCAGGATTTTCGACACTAGTTTTCAGGTAGGTCGAATTCAGTCGCTGTCTGGAGGAGAATTCTAGAGACCGGCTGCTCTGATCGGTTGTTTTCCGTGGTTTCTCCGATCAACACCAGGCGAATGCCAGAGCAGTACCCTAACAAACGGGCCACGGACCGCGCGCGATCTCTCCTTCCTCTTCCTTGTCCTATCCTCTCCCTTTACATACACACTTACACTAACATGCACTACACTACCACATATTCCATTAGAAACATCAACAAGGAAGATCTGATCCCCACGACCTCCAGACGGCGCCGCCCAGCCGAGCGCCCCACGTGCTACTTGCTTCTCGTTTCCAAATGTACAATAATATGTTCTGACGATTCAGTGATAAACATGCTACATCCTGAAACGTTCTGGAAATTGCCTCTGTGAAATCTGTAAAACCTTGTTCTAGTAATTTCTTGTAAACATGTAAAATCATATATATATATATATATATATATATATATATATATATATATATATATATATATATATATATATATATATATTGAAACGGCCGAAAGATGTTATGAGCTCAGTCACTGAGCTCATAACATCTTTCGGCCGTTTCAACCTGTACAGAGCTATTGCCAAATTAAATATTGTAATATCTTCTTTTGAGTTTTACATCACTGGTCATCCTGTGGTATCCAACCCGATACCTAGCAGATTGTCAGCCTCTACCCTGACTGCTGGTTTGCAAACTTAACTCGTGCGTGGTAGGGCCCGGCGGACGGGGCGAGCGAGGTGTGAAAGCGGGCCAAGCAGGTAGAGGGCGGCGGCGGCTGCTGCCGTGACCTCCGCGCTGCCGTGAGAGCAGCCCGTTAGCCCGGGCTGCACGCAGTGCCGCTGAAATTCGAATTGCCCCGCGGACTCGCGCCTTCTTATTAGACTTGAGCCTCGCGATACCCGTCACACGGCGCTGAAGGAGAATTATTGATACACCCCCGAAGGATGAACTGCACGAAACACGAGTTTGGAAGTAGGTTTCGCGATGGCCGTTCAAAAAGCAAATACGTATATAAAAAGGTATAACGAGTTTTAATTGCAAACTTGAGGCATACATTATGACACGTTGTTCTTTAGGAATAAATATTGATATAACTTTAAATTTTGGTGATTATCTTTCTGCTGATTGTGTAACGATAAATGACCTAGATAATGTATTATTGTTTTATTAAATTACTAGCAAAGACCTTATTTTATCTTTCACATTTTTTCTCACCTTTTCACACGCACGTTTTTCGCACTTTATATTTTCTAATCAACTGTTATTTATTATAAAATTGTCCAAGTGCGTTATAATTGATAGACACATCTGATAATGCCTGAAATCGTTTCACTGAAAGGAAGTTTCTGGGCGCCTATGTGATAACGAGTTTTCGAGATCCCAGGTAGCGCTGACGGTGTTTGCAAGTTTACCAGCGGGTCGCATTTGAATGGAGTTCAAGAAGTTGTGAACCAGGGCGCTCCGGAGTCTCAGAAGGGCGACCGGGCGACGCGGGTAGGGCCGAGCGGGGTGGGGAGGGAGGCGGAGCTGAGTGACGTCGGGTCGAGAGGGCCAGACAAATGTAGGCGCAGTTTGCTCGGCTATGATAGACGGGCGTGTGTACCTAGCAGCTTACGCCCCGGCGCCTTGTGAGGCTTGCTTCGCCGCCCCGCCCCCTCGCCACGCCACGCTCACCGCCCTCCGCCCTTCGGCCTCCGCCCTCCGACAGATGAACCACTCCCACCTCCCTCTGCCTCTGCCACCAGCCCAGCCCACCGCCTCCCGTTCGGTGTCGCCCTACGCCTGGCCCTCCGCCCTTTTGCTGACCACGCTTCTTCTTCGGCTCCCATTCCCCAATCTGTGTTTGACGGCTCACCCACTTTCCTCCCTTTCGATCTCCCGGCGCACACTCGCCCAAATCACCACGCCCTCCTCTCGACACTGACTTTTTATTGATTTATTCGTGTTTCCGGGCACGTCAACGACTTTGGTCATTAGTCCCGTTAGTGTAGTGCATGCTTTTCTCGGTAAATGGTGGTGATCTTCCCCAGCTGGATGGCGAGATCCGGCGCCGACCTACCGTCGGCTAGTGGGGTTTCCCCTAATCAGGACTCTCCCACCAGCGGGTCACCACCCCAGCCGGGACAAGCTCTAAGCTCCCGACCGATCTCCCAGAATATCTAGTAGTATAGTGCATGTTAGTGTAAGTGTGTGTTATGTAAGTTAGTGTAAGTGGGTTATGTAAGTTAGTGTTAGTGTGTGTGCGTGTTAGTGTAAGGGGAGAGGATAGGACAAGGAAGAGGAAGAACAGATCGCGCGCGATCCGTGGCCCATTTGGTAGGGTACTGCTCCAGTATTCGCCTGGTATAATCTATCAATCGCTTGTTCCCTTCCACCCGCTTTGACACTCCGCCAAACGCCTCTCCGAAGGACACCTTCTCCTCGTTTACCAGACGCTCGTGCAGTCCTCCTCTCTCTTCATAACCATTTTCTTCTCTCTCTCGCTGTCTCTAGCCCTTGCCGCTCGGTCACCTGTTGTGGTTTCGTTACTTCTCTCAGTCACCAACGGCAGCCGAACGCCTCCTGCGTTCTTTCCACCTCCGCCCGCCTTCACCATCATCCGTGCTCAGCCCGCAATCGCCGACCAAGCCGCTTCCGCCATTACATCTTCAGCCTGCCATCGCACGACGCCGCTCTCCATCGCATCTTGCCCTGCCCTGCCCAACCCGTCAAGCGCCGGCCCCTGCACAAGGAGATTAGTGTATTCTGGGGCGCAGGGCAGGGTCGGGCCACGGCGCGGCGCGACCGTGTTAAGCGGCCTCCGAACGCCGGTGCACCGTCCGTTTGCCGCTCGCGCCTTCAAAGCTTCTCGCCAACGACGCCGGGCACAACGCTGTGTCACTCTGGGTTCGACATGGCGCGTGGCTGTTTGCTATCAAATATAAATGTTGAAAAGTAGTTCTTAAAGTGTTCCTTTTAATTGGTGGCCGGTGCATTATATAGTAAATTAGTGTTTTAGATTTATTGTCGCGTTTTTAAGTTGTCCCTTTTGTTCTCATTGTTTGATTTTTCTCATCTTTATCATTATTTCTCGTAGTCTCCCCCACTCTCTCTCTCTCGTTGTGTGTTTTACTCTCTCGTTTTGTGGGTGGGTGCCTCTTTCTTCCTTATTGTATGTGGCTCTCTTCCTCTTTACTCTACTTCCTCTCTTTTGGCTCTAAAACTCAGGTTGTGCTCTGGCTTGAGAGTTGCAAACATGCGTTTTAGAAGCGAGGCCCGAGATAGAGCCAAGAGATAGGTAGGTAGCAACGCGGGAGTTGTCCTTCGTCAAATGAAAGCTTAGGATTCCTCGTCCGGAGTCAGTATCTCCTAGACATCTGTGAGTAGAACGCGGCGTCTCCCGGACAACCAAGAAGATACGGCCCATACTCCGTTCTCTAGGGAACTGACTGCTTTGGGCATCTTTGTTTATAGTAAATAGGGTCGAGTAGAACAAGCGGTTACTAGAATATTCTCCTGTCTGTTACATTCGTTACTTCCCCTCTGTCGAAAATAGGCGATGGACGGAAAGTTGCGTTCTTGCCATTCCACACACTATAACATACTGGGTTTACAGAGCAGAAAATTGTCTATTCCTCAAACCGTGATATTGATACCGCACAAGAAGACCTGCAACACCACGTCTTTAAGCTCTCCGACTGGGCCAAGAAATGGCATATCCGGATAAAGCTTGTGAATAGTCAAGCCAAAATCTTCACGCTCCTTAGACCAAATAATCCTCCCCCTCTCAAATATCAAGGAGAAAATATAACTTGGCTCCCAAACAACAAGCCAGTCAAATATCTGGGAGTACTTTTTGATAGGCGACTCACCTGGAAATCAAATGTTCTCCACAGAATAACGCTGCCAACTCGTAGAACCCACCAATTATATCCCATACTCAAAAAGTCATCACCCTTGCAACTCCATGTCGCTACTCACCTATACCAATCGATGATCCGCCTAATTTTATCCTACGCTTCTTCTATCTGGGCCTCAACCAGCAAATCGAACATCCAAAAAATGCAGATTTTCCCAAATAAATTCCTCCGAACCATCACTAAAGCTCCATGGTTTGTACCTAACTACCAGTTACATCACGAACTCGGCATTACTCCTACCTCCGACCATTTTCCCTCCTACCCTCTCGCTTCTATCCTAAAATTCCCCAGATTCCCTCAGCCGTACACTTCAAAATCGGAAAACAAAATCCTCACCATAATAGACTAAAGCGAAAACTACCGCGACAGTTCTTTGACATTCCTTGATTATCATGTACCCGATGTGGCTTCTCACATTTAATTCACATGTACTCAATGTATTCATGTCTATAATTTTTCTTAATCAGTGTTAACGTAATTCAATGTAACATCACTGTATCGTACTCGGATTCTGAGGGCCTTCGGGCCAAGCAGAAATAAATGAAAAAAAAAGAAAATTGTTGTGGAAACTTTTTGACTGAGAGTGACATCGGCAGTAGTTGCGAGGGAAGAGACACCTTAGATCGATGTTTAGGTTAATGCGATATAGCACGAGCACTACTCCTCATTTTATTTTCTCTGGTACTTTTAATTTACAATTTTGCTTAATTTTTAAGCATTGTTAGACTTCTTTTCACATTACTACTTTAGTGTTATTAAATTTTAACTCTTTTCTGACATTTTTATAAACAGGAACGATAACAGCTTCGAAACTATCACTTTTCAAAGACGTGAATGATGTGATTAATCATGATTATTTTTGTGTCGTTTTTTCTTTGTGTTGTGGACATCTTTTATTTCCTCATTTAACTTAAATTATCTCTCTTTATTTCAATTATTTATTTGAAGTGAAATGTTATCATACAACTTTGAAAGATATTGTTTGGAATTCGAACAAACAAACGAGCTTGGTTTGCGTTCCACTTGTAGCTGTCGAGTAACGCAAACAGTTCAATAACCTCCATTTGTTTTGCATTTGCCGCATTAGCCATGTTTCAAAAATTGTCCCAAAGGCAAACAATATGACAGATTTACCGTATCTCATCCTTTTATATAAATATGGTTCGTGCCAGCAAACATTTGACTGAGCTGAATTTTAATTCTTAATACATTACAGCGACTGAGCTTACCAACATTCGATGGTATGCGTCGCACTTTTGGCAGGTTTGTGATAATTTCAAGAGAAGATAACACATTCCCTTATGATATTTAGTAACGCACATGAAAATTGTTTTGGGTGACCAAAAGATTAAGTGTATTAAAGTGATACCAAATATGCATAGTGGTGTGTTGAATTAATCATTAAGACTATATTCCTTATGTTTAAAGCGATCTTAATTATTACGTTTTTTTTTTTACGTTTGTATCAACATCGTTATTTATATTCATTATAAACACTTATTTAATGTGTGAATAAATAAGTTACCGATCTGTATTTTAATTGTTACTCAGAATCACGAAAGGGTTTTGCTAACTTCCTTTTATTTCGCTCTATGTCTTAATGTGTTTATTCTCTTAATGTGAATACTAATTGAATTTTTAGCGTCTGTAGTATATTATTCAAAATGTTTCTTTTTTTGGATATCTTATGAAATGCCAAATCAACTACTTAAAATTAAAGACTAATATAAATTTTCATTTCATATCTGTGAAAGTTGGGCCATCCGTTCGATGGATAGTACATTGCACATCTCAGAAATGTAATATAAATCTGTCGTAAAGGAAAAAAGAAACTGCTCTTGAAGTTTGGTCTTAGATGAGAATGATTCATATAATTTAATGAAATGGCTTATAACAAATTACCCATTTGGAAAAGAAGATATATTACCAAGCTTCCAGAAGTTCGTTATTAATGACATCTCATATTTTACAACCGAAACTCGAGCAAGAAATTTGACGCGAAAGCAAGATAGAAATGAAGTAATAGTAATGTCATTTCTTTTGCTGAATTGAGTCCTTAGTCTACTAAAAAATTTAATTTCAATTATAATAAGTTTCGTTATGCTATTTTTTGATATGTAAGTGCTTTTATTTGACAAAGAAAAACAAAGTAATATATAAATATACTTTGCTTTTCTAGTACACGAATTTACAGAGCTAATTGTTTCTTTACAAACTTTTATTGAGATACACTGTATGCACATATGAAGAACATCTATTAATTTCATATCGCTTGTTCTGTCCATTTATAGTGTAGATTCGCATAAATTATTCAAAGACTTGTTTTTACTTTCTTGTCAGCTACATACTTACATAGTAAAGGAAAAGTACAGTAATACTGCCGTGATATGCTGCGGTTTCTGTCAGATTTTTTGATATCGAAAGACAGGATAAATCTCCTTGATAAACGTAGCAAATTTCTTCCTTGAGCATTTTGTGTAGACAAACTCCACGTTTTGTGGGTTCCTCATTCCGAAAAAAATATTTACCGCAGAACGTTTGTGTGTCAGTCCGTTTGTTATTGAAAGCCTAGCGTCCCATTTCAAAAAGTGCAAAAAAAAACACATTACAACGGTAAAATAATGATGACATATTTTTCCTTAATGAAATCTATTTTTATATATTAAATTTTTAGAAAAGATCATGACATTTTTTAAAAATATGAGTAGTTTTGTGTAATGTTTTCTTAAAATATTTCAATTTTTTGGTTTAAAATATTTCTTTGGAGCAAAGAATGTTAAAATGTGTCGCAGGGGTCATTTTCGTTGAACTCTCTTGATTTTCGAACATTTTAAGTGTTACAAACCATACACGATGTCGAAGCACCCCCAGTTTAATAAATCCATCCCGACCTTGTAGCAGTAAATGATGTGCAAGCCCGTAAGCATGCGTCACTAGGTTTTGTGAGTCTCTAACGGACTGATTGAATTATTTATAAATTAAGTTTATCCCCCTTCATTTAACTATTTGATTACTAGAAAAAAGTAATTAAATAATTTTAATCGAAACACTGTTGTGCTCTTGCATTTTGTTAGTCCTGTGTAATTGAGATGTAGTAATACTAAATTATTTTTTAACACTCGTGTCTAAATCAATCATATTGGTGACATGCAAATATATACTAAAAGGAACAATGTATTGATCCTACCCTCACCTGAGGTAAATATTTAATGAATTATAATGTTCTGTTAATATTTGGATGGTGATTATTGCTGGTCCGATGACTTATGTTCGTGATTTTCCTATCAATTTATCTGGTGGTCAGTTAACAGAATATCACGCAACGTAAGCTTCTGATGCAATTTATAGTGCGCGCACAGCTGACAACATGATTACATTACGTAACACAATTTTTGCCCTTGCCCTTGCCATTTCCTACTGTCTTATTAACACGTTGTAACAAAAGCAATGAAACCTTCCAAAGTTTCCTTTTGTATTCAGGAAAATGGATGTGTTAGTTGCACAAATTCATATAAAAATATAGGGAAACATGTTAGTGATGCATGGACAATATCTAGGTCAAACAGGGTGTTTATTAACACTTCAAAAGAGACCACAATATTTATAAATGTGTGTTTTTCTAGATTTACGCTTACACTGCACCCCACATTCCCAAATCAGTCCCGATATCTTTCAGTATACTTTGTTTGGATGTTAAATCGATAGTAAAAACTTCAAATTTGCATCTTGCGTCAGATGCTCAAACTTCCAGATACTGCCTTGGAGGTGCAGAAAATTGTTATCGATTAATGTCCTGTCTTTTGAAATTGTTGTCATTTTCACCTTGTTCTATGCGAGGGGAAATTGTGTGTTGTGGTGCGAGGGAGCGGTAGGGGCTGACGTTTCCACAGATGGTGTTCCAGGTGTCGTGGGTGCGCCATCGTGACATCCACCTGCTGACGGTGGGCCGCTACACCTACACCAGCGACCAGCGCTTCCGGGCCATCCACCACCCGCACAGCGAGGACTGGACGCTGCAGATCAAGTACCCGCAGCACCGCGACACGGGCATGTACGAGTGCCAGATCAGCACCAACCCACACATGAGCCACATGATTCACCTCGAGGTGGTCGGTGAGTACCCAACAGTTTGGCTTCTCTTTGTGTGCGTACCACCAGTGATGTCCTTCACTCCTCTCAGACGCAGATGCCGAGAGTAGGCGAAGTGCCACTGGCTCAATACCAGTGGTTGGATGCAGCTCGTAGGAATGAAACTTCCAAGATGTAGACGGCGATGGTGTAGCGGTTAGCGTATCGGACTGCTATACCCAAGTTTGCGGGTTCAAACCCGATCGAAGCCGTGGATTTAAAGGCGAAAAAATCCTTCGTAGGCCTTCCTTCGGAGGGGAAGTAAAGCAGGCTGTCCCATGTTAGTAGATTTACTGCATGTAGAAGATCCTCAAGCCTAAATGATGCCTCTGAGCTAAATTCAAATCGCCTGTTTCGTCGCCCAAGTAATATCTTCTTTCTCCCATAATTGGTGAAAGGAGTGTAACGAAATTTGCGTGGTCAGACGGAAGAGCAGGCCTCATGGCCTGAGTCTCGCCACGTAAAATAAGGCAAATTCAATTCAATTCAAAAGATGTTGAATTTCACAAAGTAGAGTAATTCATAATTCAAGTTTACAAAGATTCAAATTTATGTGGACGAAATTAATATAATTTTGATATCGAGAGTTACTAATACCGTCGCGTGGCCGAATACTGCCTTTGGTAGGCGATTCCACTCTTTATTGTCTACTTGTTTATTACATTTCTGGCGTCAATCATGACCAAAAAATATCCCTTTGAAATGTACAATGTCATTTGAAAAGGAATTTCTGTTGGCAGGGTCATTTCTCACGGTCAGAAGACGTCTTACTAAAACTCACGTCATTGAAATAAAATATTCCGTTGACCTTACAATGTCATCGAAATCAAATATTCAGTTGGTCTGGCAATTCCCCACGGTCTTCATCAGGGACTGTTTTTGGAAACATTGTTAATGGAGCAACAATATAACTATTAGAAATGCTGCATAAATCACCTAAGTTCGCCAAGGCTAATATCATTTAAGTGCTTTGAGGTATCGGGGAGTGGTTGCCAAGTTATTGTAGATGATGGACGAAATAACATAATTCCGTCGGTTTCTAGTATCTAACTCTCTTAATTTTTCAGATATTGACGAAATTTTTAAGTGGAAAAATACATTTTTTCTACCATAATTGTAAAGTATTCAAAGAAACAAATCCAATGATATAAGAATTATTAATTTTCCGAAAGAAACCGTATACAAATACTCAGAAAACATGTTTTTCGCCCGTTTCTGCAACGGTTTTCGGGAAGGAGCAAAATAGTCTCATTTGCTGGTTCTCCGTTCTCTAAATAGAAATGGTAACTGAAAGATCGGATTTTTAATGTGAGTTACTATTTATGTTGCTTTCTTGCATTGATTTCCTACATACACGGTGATATGTTTCTGCATTGGCTTGTACCAATGCAGTAATTCTTTTGATAGGTAGTACAATAAAATTTGTGTTTAGAATACAGTCCTTGAGATTAAATGGTACACATTTAGGGCATGGAGCTATGAATTTAATGTAAATTTCCTTGAAAGAGATATAACGTACATATTTATTATATTACCGTCAAGAAGTAACGACTGGGTTTGTGTTCTCTTTTTTGGAACGCTATGAATAATGTTTTTAGGTACTAGTCTCTTTCATTTCCAAGCAAATGTTTTCTTTTTAAAGTCAAATTATACCTCATAAAAACAAAACTAAAATTTGCTGTTTGCTGAAGAACCAAAGTACCAATGTGATCTCCCTCTCTAACTGCTCAGAGTTGTGTCTTTAAATCAGGACCTGTGCACGTGTACGAGTGTGTATTTCAGCAAATATTGTTATTACACGTAAACAGCATGTTATTCATATGTTTTACAGTAGTATGGATGTTAAAGTTGCACTTCGTTTGGAAGCTTTTTGCATTTTTCACAATCGAGATAGACCACGACGTAACAAATCTCGGAAATTACTTTTAAATTACTATTTCAATTTCCGAAGTTTTTCGTTCACGTCATATGTTCTGTAAATAATGAGTGAGAAATACAATTATTTATGAGAAAGAGATAGTTAATACAAAATGTTTGTTGTCGTATTTATTGGAACTTGGTTATTCAAAATCAAGAGTTTGAGAGTAAACCCCGAAAAGAAAACAAAAACGGATAACACTAGCGTAGATAAGAATAAATGGCAATTTGCGATTGCTTGAAGACACATTGTTCGGATTTCTGGAATAGTGTCTGTAGCTTTGTTTTCAGTAGATATATTGATAAATATTTTCTTCATTGAGGCATTACAATTAGATGAAATAAACGAAAGGATTAAGTTAACATTTAATTTAGAATGAAATCAATTACTGTTTTGGACGTGTTACAGTTCTTATTCCGAAAGTGTTTGGTGTTAATGACATTAATCTAAATAATACCTAAGATATGTTAGTTTGTTGTAGGAGTATTCCTTACGATTTAGACGAGCTTTAATTTTCTGCTTTATTCCGTATCTAATAACACACTCTTATAGTATGTTGTAAATTACAACAAATATTTACATAATTTATCTCTTCTATTTTTTTCTCTGAGCGAATAGAAAATGAGCACTCGTTTTCCTTCATTGCCAAAATGTGTCGTAAATATTTTCAAATGCACCCTGTTAGCGATAAACTGAAATAAAAGATGCGCCGGCGAGAAAAAAAACCGATAACCTCAGCAACTTCCACCTAAACAATTTAATATGCCACGTTTCCTTTTTGATTCACTCCCAACTTTCTGCGCGTCAGAAATCCGATTCGGATTGAAGGTCGCGCGAATTGCGTCGTCTCACGACTCGCCCCAAATGCGGCTCTCCTCTTTCTGCCGCCTCACTCCTTCTGCCCGCTTCTTCTGGGAACCGTCGTATGCAGGCGGGCGAGCGCGGGGGCGGGCGCTGTCGATGTCCAAGTGAGAGCGGCGCTGTTACCCCGTTCAAATATTCATGCTCCTAATGGGCGCTTGAAGTGGCGTGAACACCCGCTGCCTCCGCCCGGCGCCTCCGCCCCCGCCTGCGTGGGCGGCGCCGCGTCGCGCGCAGTCCCTCTCTCCACCCACGCCGCATTCAGTCGCTGCCTGGAGGAGAATTCTACCGGCCGGCTGCTCTGATCGGTAGTTTTCCGTGGTTTCTCCCATCGACACCAGGCGAATGTCGGAGCAGTACCCTACCAAATGGGCCACGGACCGCGCGCGATCTTTCCTTCCTCTTCCTTGTCCTATCCTCTCCCCTTACACACACACACATACACACACACACTAACATGCACTACACTACCACATATTCCGGGAGACCGGCCGGGAGCTTACAGCTTATCCCGGCTGGGGTGGTGCCCCGCTCGTGGGAGAGTCCTGGTTAGGGGGAAACCCTACGAGCCGACGTTAGGTCGGTGCCGGATCTTGCCATCCAGCGGGGAAGATCACTGCCATCTCCCGAGAAAAAAACATACACTACACTAGCGGGACTAGTGACCAAGGCAGTTGACGCGCCCCGAAACACGAAAAAACCAAACCCAACTGAAGCGAACGAGTGGACGTCAGTAGCGCCCCTCTTTCGTGGTTTCAATTTAAAATGAGCGCTCTCATTCCATCTCTCGGCAAATACGAAGTATTATGCTATGTCAACGCCAGGGATGTGAGCGCTGCCGTGATTCATCACTTTTTAAGGGATGGGAAAACTTTAAATTACTAACACATGACACAAAACGGGTAGGATATGTCAATTTTAATTGTGTATGTACACAATTTCAAAACAAACACTGCAAGATGCTGACGAAGGGAGTGTGACTCCTTCATGACGATGCTCGTACGCAAGTTCACGTCATTTGGTTGGAATGTTTAAAACGATCTCTCTCACAATCCCGATCTCCCCTTTAGCGACTATCACGTGTTCTCTAAAGGAACATCTGGGTGGAAAACTCTTTCCTCATGACGGCGCGGTCAGAATCATAATGGAAAAGAGGTTTAAGTAGTTTGTGGCATATGACGAAGGGATGACAAACGTTTCCCCACGGCTTACAAAATATATTGAAGTAAATGGTGTTTATATTAAAAATGATGTAATATTTTCTGCCGTAATATATCTGCCGTTGTAAATGTGTAAAATACTTGTGAACCTTACTCTTCCGATAGTCTTTATACTTATGGGACTATGGCTATAGAAATTACCACATCGGAAAACACGAAATATTTTAGTAACCTCTGTTTCCTCCCTCGCACTTGACATCTCTTCTGCCAACGACCTTCGCCCCACAGTCCTCCCCCAACGGCCATGCTCGGGACGCCCCGCCCCGCCATCCACCGCTGCCGTCGGCGAAACCACGTGATCCAACAGGGGGTGGTGTGGATGTCACTGTTGGCACAATGGCTCTGCTCCAAGCAGACGACTACCTCTCCGTCATAGCGCAGTAGTGAAAGTGACTCTTACTCAGAAATTTGATTCAGTTGAGCCCGTAAAATTCTATTAAAGTATAATTTTGTTGTTGGTATGTTCATAAACGTTTTTACGTATTTTTTGCAAGAATAAAATTTTTCATTTCCTTTGAGTAACATGCAACATGTAGGTTTTGACAGCACTATCGCGATGAAAAAACGAGTTGAGTGTTCCGATTGATTTCTCGCTCACCATTAATTGTTGTCAAAATCGTTTCTCTCTTTTGTTTTTGTTTTTTAAAATGTAATTATAATTATTAACCACTTTAATCTAAATGTTCTGTATATTTTATTTACACCTTCCTCAGAATACTATAGATTAAATAAGAAGTGATAGTGAAACATTGACTGGTGCCAATTTGAAACGTGTTCCGTCTTTCTATTTTTAAAACAAGCCCCTCCTGAAGGGACATTTTGAAACATAAATACTACTAACAAATGAAATTTGGACGCCAGAAAAACGTTACACTTGAAGCCTAATGATTCCTACGTAATTTAAATATTTCTCCTTACAAAACAATGTTGGGCTATCTCAGTTAATTGGGGTTCGAAATTCATAATTGTTGCAACTTACTCTGAAACCTATTATTCAATCTGCCAATCATACGGAGCGGCGAGAAATCTGAAAATCTTATTAAAATGCTGGATTGCACGCAACGAAAATGAAAATCAGCCTTCTTTCAACTTAACAAATTAAAATTCATTACGATAATAAAAAATGAATCATTCTTTGGTCTTGAACAGTTTTCTCTGTATTGCAACAGTTATAAACCTTGTTATTCATTCGTGGGTCTTGGCGCGCTCTCCACGTCTTCGTTTGATGGCGCCCCGTAGAACCTTCTTCGTCGACGCAGCAGAATCTTGCTTCTGGATGAAGTCCTCGCCTAATATCTGTGGTCTGGTTCAAAATTCTCCCGGCGATACTATTATAATCCGTGACTTCCCTCACTTGCGTCTCGGGTGGACGCCTAGACACGAATTTTACTTCCTACAAGAACGCTTTATCCTAATATAAAACAAGATAGTTAATTTAAACAACTGTCAATTACAGACTTTGCTGGATCTAGTCAAATATATCACGAGCCGACCTGCTCATCACCGCATTGCTCTAGCGAATTCGGAAGCATCCTAATTTTATATCTTTTTCTTTTATCTCCCAAAACAATGCTTATCCCGCCTCTACTCTGTCATTTCAACCTAACGAAAATGAACCTCAACGCCGGTTGTTTATTTGTCTCATAGCGACCCGATCGCATTCGTCTATTGACATCCCTATATTCTATGTCAAATAAAATGACATTTTCATAAGAAAAATGGTTCGTCATTTTGGTATATCACAATAGATGTACACACATGAAGGGAATTGGGAAGATGAACACTGAGCAATTGGTCCAATAAAGGCGCCTACGCGTCGTGTTGTTGTGACGATGGCAGCACTGACAGGGCCTTCCACGCGGTGTCGTAATATAACAGGGTAGGCGCTTAAAGGCTTCAAGGCGGCGACAGGACTGTGGGAGGGACCAGGCCGTTAATATCGCGAGCGTCTACCCACACCCTCCTGCACTCCCTGTAAGCGCTTACGGCGCGGTTGGTTTGGGACGACCCCCCCCTCTCCGCAGAGCGCTAATAGGCGCGAACGCACCCCAGGGCCTCGCTTGCTCTCTCCTCCCGCTCCTCCTCCTCTTCGGTTCCCTTACACACAGCGAAGCCTAGTACCGAGAGCGGTAGCTCAGTGCATTAACTGATGTCACTGCAGCGCCTCTGTCCGGGAGGTCCTAGGTTCCCACTCCCCACGGCGGCAGCATTTTCGACACTAGCTTTTCAGCTAGGTCGAATTCAGTCTCTGCCTGGAGGAGAAGTCTAGCGGCCGGACGCTCTGATTGGTAGTTTTTCGTGGTTTCTCCGATCAACACCAGGCGAATGCCGGAGCAGTACCCTACAAAACGGGCCACGGACTGGGCGCGATCTGTCCTTCCCATTCCTTGTCCTGTCCTCTCCCATTACACACACACTTACACTAACATGCACTACACTACCACATACTCCGGGAGACCGGTCGCGATCTTAGAGCTTGTCCCGGCTGGGGCGGTGCCCCGCTTGTGGGAGAGTCCTGGTTAGGGGGAAACCCCACTACCGATCAGAGCAGCCGGCCGCTAGAATTCTCCTCCAGACAGCGACTGAATTCGACCTAGCTGAAAAGCTAGTGTCGAAAATCCTGCCGCCGTGGGGGAGTGAGAACCTAGGACCTCCCGGTCAGAGGCGCTGCAGTGACTTGAGTTAGTGCACTGAGCCACCGCTCCCGGTGTGAATAAACAACGTGTCAGGAATGGTTGTGCTCGCAGGAGCGCCGGGCTTCACAGGCGAGAAGTAGGTCATGCGGGCGTGCTTTGTCATAATGCCGGGCGCAGTCGAGATGCCACCACAAGCGTTGTTGCTTTATTGTTAGTAATGCTTCCGTTTCTTTATCTTCTTACATTTACTGTACCTAGATAATGTAGGTGAGTGGACACTCGAGGTTGAATTATTGATAGATATTGTTTTGTTAAATAGTATTATTGATATTTGTTTCTTAATAACAATTTTTTTTTAAATAAGATGGTGAAGATGTAAGATTCTTTAGCAACTCCCTTTTATTGCCCTTCATTTACTTCATCACTAACTTTTTTCTCTGATATTTTCACGAAGGGAGATAAAAAAAAGCTAAACACACATGCATGCATCTAGGCGTCGCCTATTCTTCTGCAGAAGGTCGGCGTCCCAGTAGCGCAAGATGATGCAGGGCTCGTGTCTCCTTTGCCGCTGCGGTGAAACAACAGCCATCTCTCTTGCATAGAAGACGGGTACTGCGCCTCGGCGTGCGGTCGCCCAGTTGCAGTGGATCTTGCCCCTCCGGCGCGCCCTGTGTTTGGGCATGACACACGCGCGCTCGCGGCGCTGGCGAAGTTTTTTCCAGATGATGATGGATGATGGGTCATAAGAGGATGTAAGGACCACAAACACCTTCACGCATGGCTTGCAAACTTGGTTCGCGCTGGTTTAAAGTAGTATGTCGCCGTCGCATTATTCCAGAATTAGAATCTATATGACTAATTTACAATGGATGCGGAAATGGAAAGAAAACTATACAGTCTCCTGCCATGAGAGAAGTGTCAGTGATTTCGTGAGATGGCCAACAACTCGAGTAAAATCAAAGAAACTATTAGATGGTTTCCATTTTGACTCAAAAATGAAAGTATTTGTGAAATTTCGCGAGTTCTCACTATGTGAATACCAATAGAAACCTTACACTCCGAGCGTAAATGCATACAATACAGATGACATCGTGTGACACTCAGGCTCCAAGGAAGAGGAAGACGAATCGATCATGTTACTAATTCCCAATGCTTGCCGAAATCGAAAGAAGTGTTTGACTTTGTGAGATACACAGTTACTCGGAGAAAATCCAAAAATAATTTAAAAACTTCGATTTTGACTGAAAAATATTAAAGTTAGATTATGTAATTATTGCTGCTATCATACTGCATATACCGACTGAATTTTCATATTCAGCGGGTCTGTGCAAATGACAAAACTGACGTCATGTCATGGCAAGGCTTCAGGGAAGCCCGACAAGAAATATTTCATATTCACAAATTGCGTTATGGAACAGCATCTTTTTTGTGTTCCTGATGTGTAAAGAACTGTTGTACTCTCTATTTACTCTCCTGTGCTACTCCATTATTTGTGACATTATTTTGTTAAAATATTGAATATAATATAGTGTATCACGAGAGTATTTTATTTGTTTTCGAAGAGAATTGTGTGTGCCACATTTTAGAAAATAATTTTGTGTTTTTTTAGCACCATTTATGATTATGCAGGTCAGTAGTACAAACTTGCGTCCTTAAATCACCGCATTGCTCGAATCAAATGAAGGGTGTGGATCATGATGGGGAACAAAAATTCGCCCGCAGTTCGTTGTCTGTCATTTAAGGTTCTGTTCTGATATTGCACTTGATACCACGGACAGACGATAAAAGAAGCCCGCCTGTACACATCCCTTAGTCATTTAGATAGTGTGAAATATCAGCAACGGGACTCACACCTCGAAACTTCCGACTGGGAAACGCGGCTCACGGCATCAATCATTGCCACTGTACAGTCTTCGACCGGGAGGTCCTAGGTTCGAGTCCTGACGGTGGCAGCATTTTCGACACTAGTTTTCCAGGTTGAATTCAGTCGCTGTCTGTAGGATAATTTTAGCGGCCGGCTGCTCTGATCGGTAGGTTTCCGTGGTTTCTCCTGTCTACACTTGGTGAATGCTGGAGCTGTACCATAACAAACGTTCCACGGATCGCGCGCGACCATTCCTACCTCTTCCTTGACCTATCCTCACCCTTTACTTATAAACGTACATTGTCATGCAGTAAACTACCACAACATATGCCAGGGGACTAGTCGTGAGCATAAAGCTTTTTCCGGTTATGGCGGTGCCCTGCTGGAAGGAAATACCTAGGTGAGGAAAAACCCGCCAGTCAACGGTCGGTCGGCTCCCGATCTTACCATCCAGCGGGGGAGGATCATTGGGTTAAATCATTCATTACACTTACGGGTCAAACGATTCTAGCTATTGAGGCATTCGGAATCACTAACAATCAATTCGGAGCTTCAATTTCTCGAAATTTCCATAGGAAATGAAGCATTTTAAATATTAATAAAATAATCTAGTCTCATGATCAGTGGTAAGTTATTATGAGTGAAGAGAGAAGATGGACTGTTGGTATTTGGAATCAGTTCTGTTTAAAACGATAAATTATCAAAAGCTTGCATTTAAAATAAACTGGGTGGTAATGTAAAAATCTGCCTCGATTCTTTATTGAATATGTGGTTTGCCTGTTATGTATTGGCATTAATTAACTCAATATTTAAAATATCATTAAAATTGTTCAAAATAATGTTATTCAAATTAATGGATATAATCGTACTCGGGTGTTGCGCAACACCAGGGACACCGGAAAAATCATTATCACAATTTTTCGTTTCGATACTTTCAACAGAATGCACGTCTCTTGAATAGGTTCCTTGTTCTGTGCTTCTTAAGCGGTGTAAACGTCTCTGAGGTGGGAATTTCTTGCTTAAGCACAATAATTATGTTTAGAGATAGAGTTGGAAATGTAGAAAAGAACTATATAATTATATTTTTCATATGAAAACGATTTTAAGGTTGACCTTAACACCGGTTCGTTCGTAAATATTCTTATTGTCATTTACAAACTTCATAAAGTTTCGAAGTGTTATTGCAAGATTTATATGAGAATGTAATTACAAACACAGATATTTCGAGACAAATTTTAGTTTCATGATTCCGAAATAACTTTACTTGCATTAGAATTACATCTATATTTTATATATGGCTTGTTTTACATTCTAAAAATAGAGACTAGGATGGTTATAGTAGTAGTCAGACTCACAGAAGAGTTTTGCTGTGTGTTTTTTTTTTTTTTGTTGAAAAGAAATTGGAGTTATCTCAAAATCCTAATTCCCAAACGTAACCGTTCTAACCTCCTGGCCGCGATAAGAAAACGCGACTGCTCTGCTCAACCCTGCTCTGTCCCTCCCTGCCGGCCCTGCCGGCCCGCCCGGCCCGCCTGGCCGCCGGCCCCGCCGGCCCGCCGGCCCTGCCGGCCCGCCCGGCCCCGCCCGGCAGACGGGGCCGTACTCACCACGTGTGCCCCTTCTGTTGTTGGTGGGCGCGTGGGGAAGCGCTCGAGTTTTTACGAAATGCGCGTTGACGCGAGGCTGATGCGTGATTGACAGCCCCGTCCAGCTGCCCGCCCCCTCGCCGAAGAGATTTTTGAAATAATGTATGACTACAGGTTTAGCGCCAGTCAATCGGGATTTGCATTGCCATAAAAAATAAATGCTTTAAAGTTCTGAGAGAGAGTTTGCCGCTGAAAAAATGATTTGCTATCAAAAAGAAGGGAAAGCTTTACACGTGGTAATGCATTTTTTTTTGTGATAGAGAATCTGCATTATTGTAAAAATAGTAGAATGAATGTGAAAGCTTATTTTAACTTAAAACTGTTTACTTTTTTGTTTACATACATGTTACTAAATATGTCTTCCTTTTTTAATTTTTACTATTTCGGATATCCTTTTAATAAAATATATAAAGTAAGATGAAGTCACTCGCTTGACCATGCTGGTTTAGGTTCTCGTAAAATGCTTTTCAATATTATTTTTATTATAATTCACATTGTACAAAAATGTGTATGAAATTGACCTCTAAATACAATAAAGAAGAAAAATAGGTTTATATTGCATAAAGAGTAGGTAATTCACATTCCTGAAATGGGTGTAATTTACTTAAAAAATGTACAGGATTTGAACATTTGTCGTTACACATATTAAGTGAAGAATGTGTTAAGATTCTCATGATCTGAAACGCCACAAAAAATAATTCTAGGCATACGTTTTTAACAATGGTTAGTGACGTCTTTTTTCAATATTAATAGTAGAACAATACTTGTTTATTACGACCATTAACAAAACTTTACACTGAGATACCTTTATACACACTTATAGTACCTTTAATTAAAGTTGATTGAGTATTGCAGATTACTTTTTCGTTTCCGAAATTTCCCATAAAATATATTTGTAATTATTTGTGAATTTGTAAACAATTATTTGTGTAAAAATTTCCCAGTCATTATCTGTGAATTTGTAGCTGGTAAAAATATCAGTAATAAAAATGTAAATCTGTATGCTGCGACTCCTGAGGCCTTAAAAACAGAGAATTTGTATAGAACCGGACTCCGATCGAGCAGGCCGCGATCTCTGAATTTCGCCCTCCAAAGAGATTGTTGTCGGAAGCGGCATTGCGAGTCGCGTCACGGAGTGGCAGGGAGCATGCAAATGGTGATTCTCATTTATTCCCTGCTCGCCGCGTTAATCCGGGGGAGCGGGAGGGATAACAGTTGAGGCCGATGCAATCAATGCTGACCCACGCCCGTGACCCCTCGCCCCCCTTGCCCCCCTGTCCCCCTAGCTCGTGCCCCGCCCCCCGTAGCCACGCCCCCCGTAGCCCGCGCCACGTGCTTCCGCGACCCCTCCCCCTTCTGCTTTCTCCAAAAAAGGTGAAGGGCGTGCGACATGTAGCGCGCATGCTGTAGAAGAATTCGCCTAAAAATGAGCCCAAATGACAGTTTGCCAAACAATTGAACATCACGTGAAGTCGTAGGCTTCCGCGGCCAGAGACATGTAAATGATCTTGGCTGTCCAGGTGACGCCGCGTCGAAGGCTGTGTTGCCGACGTTTCGACCATCTTGTCGTGGTCTTCCTCAGCACATGGGTACAACAGCCCTGGGGTCACCTGGACAGCTAAGATCATTTACAAGTGAACATCACATATAAGTGTTGTTTCATGTATAATTCAGAGAAATATCCCTCCGCCGCGACAGCTGTTCAGCCACACCTCTTCGTAAAGTGTTTGATAATGGTCCCCGTGATGATATCACTATGTAGAGTTTCGCTGAGGTGTATGCACGTACGGGCGAATCCGAAATACTGAAATTCAATTACGTATGTGGAAAAATCTCTTATCAGATTGTCATATTCAGTAAAAGGGAACAGCTACGAATGTAAATACAGCTCATCACCTTACAGCACACACCTTACAACACTTTTGCCGCCGGAAACACGCGTCTCACAATCGCTCGGCTTTAACAATCGCTCGGCAAACAAAGGCTCGGTTTTAAAATAAATATTATACTTATCATACAAAAAGTAAATTCAATGTGTTGTTTATAAAAAAAGAATTTTTATAGAAGAGAACGTAGCACTGCACTGAATTATTTCTCGTGGCGCACTATTTTTTGTCGGACAAGGACATCACAAAAGGCCACAACCACCACAGAACCTTGAGTTATGTTGCCAGCACTAGCTGTCAAAACTGTCCTTTCTTATAAAAATCGCTCTATACTTTCTTTCTTGGCACGGTTCCCGTGGTTTGATTGATAAGTGATTCCGGATCCGTCAACTGCTAAAGTCATTAGTGCCGTTAGTGTAGTGCATATTCTTATCGCGGGAGATGGCGATGATCTTCCTCATGATCTCCTGGCTGGCGATATCCGACTCCGCACTCCCATCAGCTCAGAGGGGATTTCCATAACCAGGTATCTCCCATCAGCGGGGCACCGCCCCAACCGGGACAAGCTCTAAGCTCAAGACTAGTCTCCTGACATGTTGTATAGTAGTGAACTGATAATGTTGATACTGAACATGATAATGTAAGTGTATAAGCAAAGAGTGAGGATAGAACAAGGAAGAGGAGAAAAATAGTCGCGCGCGGTCCGTGGAATGCGCTTTTTAGGGTATTGCACCAGCATTCGCCTGGTGTTGATCAAAGAAACCACGAAAAACTACCGTTCAGAGTCGCCTGCCGCCGGCTACCTCCAAAGAGCGACTGAACTGACCTAGCTGACAAGGCAACGTCCAAAATTCTGTCACCGTCAGGACTCGAATCTTGGACTTCCGGTCGGAGACCCTACAGTGACGATGGTTGATGCCCTGAGCCACCACTTCCGGTCGGATTGTCTCCATGCATAATTCATTGAGGTAACTTCTGAGTTCTATTTCAGTCAGACTTGCTTCTAAAGACGTTCCAATCTTATTTTAGTACCTGTTGCCGTAGACAAAAGTTGTGCATTTGGTGTTAGATAATTAATGTTGGAATAGTTTTTTCCAAAAAGGAAACGACTGCAAGTACAGAAAATGTTGAAAATATATATGCGCTTGCCGTACCTCAAACACTGAAAATATTTTAATACATGCTACTCCCGTGCAATTGCACACAGTTCAATGTGGCTCAAGAGCGAGATGAAGGGCTCCACCTAGTATTTGCTGTCGGCACGAGGAGGAAATTTTGTGGTAAGGACAACGTCCCGGTTGCCTTTACCCGCAGGATGGATCACAGTACTCACTTTTAAAGGAAGTTCAGTCCACCTCAGAGATAGTTTAATAAAAAATTTCAGAAAAGGATTGTAATGTATTACTAAGTACATGTTATAGCATCATTTCATAGATATATTAATGTTTTCTTCAGTTATATTGCTACAATTATATTTGGTCGACATTCTGCTTAATAAACGTCTATATACAGCAAATATTTGCTATAAAATTGCGAATTGCTAGATGAATATAAACAATACACTGCGACTTCTTAATTGTAAGCTTTGCTTACATTTTCTAAAAGGACACTACACATATATGGGGGTGAGGTTTTACTTTTATGGTTGAAATCAAAAAAAATTTAATTTAAAGCAAAAGGCTCAATTGAATATCAATTTTATAAGTGACAATACAGCAGCCAGAGACAACGTAGAATTAAGAACAATGTTCTTGGCAATGTAGGTAATGTATACATATTTTCAGTAGTTATTTATATATCTACCGTGATTTTTATTATAAAGTTGGCATTAACTGTCACATATTTTATACATTTTGTGTGGTTGACACCTCACGAATTACCTCCGCGGTTGTATTGAAGCACAAAAAAATGGTATCACTCATTGAATTGTATTGTATTATTTGTGAAGATATTTAGTTTTTTAGTTTTATCTGTTTTTGAGAAACCACAAATTTATTATTCAATATTTAAGTCAATTTCGACTACTTTTCTGCTCGTGTTGTGATTTTTACCACAAGTTACTTATAGCTATTTAATAACTTGATGAAAAGAATTTAATTATAGCTAACTTCTTTACGAGTGTTTAATTAAACGAATAGCTTTTTGTATTTTCTTCTGTTCATAATAATTACGAAATTACTCCCCTCACACCAACTAAAACAGTAGTATTATCCATTCAAAATATGACTATTTGCAAATACGGATCATATGGTGTAGGTATAGGTTACATTGAAGTATTTGTATTATTTGTGTGCATGCTCATTAAACTGGTTTTGTGAGTACCAATTACATTTTCTCTGGCCCCCATTGGATTTGATTAGAGCTCTAGCTAGCTAGTATGTTTTGTTTATAGCACTCCCATGTTCCTGGAAGTTCATCGTATTATTTAGTCGCTCTGACCTTTTCAATGCTCCATTCCCTGTTTATTTCAGAGGCCAATTACGAGTTTATTTGGTTGCTGGCACTTTCATAATGCCTTGCATTGCGTCCACGTACACTAGATCGTGAGAAAAACACTTTCTTTTGATAACGTATGTGTTTTTTCGCCCATGTTGAATGAGGTTTTAGAATTTAAAAAAACAAGACCTTTTTCGAAAATCATTTTGAATGTTATATTCATTCAAATGTGCCACTTTATTGATATTGCATAACATTTTTACATTCGAATAGTTCTTTGGAGGTTTTCAGTATTGTAGCATTGCCTTTACTACAAAAATATTATTTATTTTGTAACAATTAACTTTTTATATACTTTCAAATAATCTCTGCAAACTTCTTGACGCAACACATCCGTATTTTATGATGTCATATAATTAAAATATTTGACTGCTATGTGCTGCTATCTAGTATCAGCAAGACCGAGCATCTAAATTAGCTGCAGTATGTAAATAGCTATTCGTATTGTATGTGCCACATAATATGACACAATGGTTCAAGGGTTGCAAATTTTCTTGGCATAAAAGTAGAATCCGGCCACACCGTGCAACAAAGATGCAATGTACATCGTTTTAATAATAAACTAAATTAAATCTCCAAGAGTAGTGAAACGTATTTATTGTGAAATATTTATAAGGAAGAAGAAAAAAGTTTATTAAGAACGCTGGCACCCACGCTCATTTAGAGAATAAAGCAGGCACGCACTTATACGTCGTTCCGGCTTCTACGTGCGTATAACGAACAATCACTAATGAAGAATGAGAGATTTCACAGCAGCTACGCTCTGATTCCGATAGCCGAGCTGCCCTCACCCTGCGGGGCCGCGGGATCCGTAATGAAAGAAAGGAGAACGCTCTAATGACGTGGCCGGTTTCTCTTTTCCCTCTTTCTCTGGCCGCCCCCCTCTTTTTCTGTCTCGCTCATCCCCACAGCTGTCATTGATTCGCACCTCTCGCTCCCTCTCTGCAGTCGGGCTCCCATACACAACAGCGGCCACCGCCGCGCCCGCCATCCCTGCAGTGGTTATTTAAAACCTGGCGGAATCTGCGCGAGGTGGCGCCACGGTTGGCGCGGGGCAGTCTACTCTTTTTTTCCCTTAGGGCACAATGCAATTAAACTGCCATGTTCGCCCGGTCGCAAGTCGCTTGGTTAATTACTGCAGCTTTATAGAAAGCCCGCCCGCCCGCCCGCCCGCCCGACGACGCGATGCGTGCTGCAGCTGTTCGGGAGACGCCTCGCCTGGCCGCGCCGCGCGCTGGGGTCGCGGCTTTGATGTCGCTCGACCCCGGCTCAGAGTGCGTGCGACAAAGTGGCGCCATGCCATCGATTTTTGTTTCAATTTCTTGCGGTTCGAGACACAATGGTGCGTTTTTTTTACTCTGAGGACATTCTGATCGTGTTTCGATAAAAGTTCCTTTAACAGGAAATGAACTTGCAGAATTTTTTGGACGTAAAGCAGGATTTATACTCAAAAGGTTTTGAATTGCAGTGGTTATTAAGAATATAGTTAACTTACAAACATGGTAACTCCGTTTCATTTTTAATATTGACTGTTCCAATTGTATCTAATTTGTATCCATGAATGTTGTCTGCGCATAATTGCTTCCATGAATGTTAACAAGCTGTAATTGTTTCTGTAATATCACGCAATTGCATGCTTACTTTAACCTTAGATTTTACATATTTTATCAATTTATTCCATTTGGCTTATGATAAATGCTAGCGAGAGAGATACATAATCTTTCCTAATCCAACAAACACACTTTTTGAAAATAAATCGAAATATATCCCCAGTTTTTGGTGAAAGCATTTGATTGCCAAGCGAGTGAAAACGTGTGTTTGTAGTGTGTCATATTTAAAAAACCCATTTTTCCTTTATCCACTTCACTCTCCGTTCTTCTTTTTTCTTTTTGAACCACTTACTTCGTTTTAAAATCCACTCGGCATCTAAACAAACGCTACTCATTGATCTGATTCAAGCTCAAAAATATTTCGCGATTTTTCCC
Organism: Teleogryllus oceanicus; assembly: GCA_964035755.1. Classification (NCBI taxonomy): domain Eukaryota; kingdom Metazoa; phylum Arthropoda; class Insecta; order Orthoptera; family Gryllidae; genus Teleogryllus; species Teleogryllus oceanicus. The sequence goes on from CAXIVR010000004.1 coordinate 22,265,541, forward strand.
CTGAAACAAAGACAGTTATGAGTAGAGGTAGAATTTCTATGCACTATCAAATACTAAAATATGTATGCAAACATGCACTAATAAGTAGTCAGACTTGCACAAGGCAAGGTAAAAAGAGACAAAACATACACGATCAATTTTTAGTTTTGTATATTTTTTCTTTCATTGCTTTTTGTAACAGAGAACAATTAACAATTTTTCCAAATATTTGTTAGAGAAAATAATTTTGTCAGAAACAAATGCTTTTTTATGAATACATAAAATCCTTTCTACAATACGTCGACAATAAAATCTACAAGAGGTGATTGAAGCATACTTCAAAGCTGAAATCTAGGCCAATGTGAAATTCTATATATTCTGATTTTTCAATGCAAATAATATTTCTTACATTTTAGAGAAATTTCAAAACAGAATCTGCATTTAACGCTTTGTATAATTTTTCTTGGTAATCGCAAAAACACCTCCAAACTCTAATTCCAAAGACATTTTATTCTCATCAACAATTTTTAGTGACTCCGCTGCAGGTAAACTTGCTGTTTCAATTTCTGAATTATTATAGGCAAATTTACAAAATTGTATTAAATTTAAAGTTTCATTTTTTACAGACATGCTTTTTTAACATTATATTTTATTTTTTGCACGTAACTTTAGAAGTAAAGTTTTGCAGAGGTGGCAGCAAAACTTTAGAAGGACTGGCAAGGTTTTCGCGCACAACATTCTTACAATGACTTCCAAACTTTCTCGAGGTGTCCAGTCTTTCTTAGTTCAGTGATCAAATCGTTCCCTGATATCTCACAAGCAAAGAAAACACTGACTTTTGGTAAAATCAGATTGACTACCCAGCAGCATCGTAAGAACTTTAAAATCGCCAAAAACTTGCCAGTTGTGTTCACTGTAGTTCACTCGCAATAACATTAGTTGTAAATTTGCCTATGATTTTATGAGGATCACTGAATAGGCAAGAGGCACTGAACCAAAAACGTTACCCTTTAATCTTCGCATGGCAGCATCAATGAATTGTTTGTATGTCTCGGATCGTAGTTGGATCATAGTTCGTAAGTTCAAATTTTAGAATAATCATCAGGTCATCCCAGGTACATCAGGCCCATGGGGGACAGGTAAAATGGTTGACCAAACTACTGGATACACAATTTGTTTTTATTTTTCGTATCCCTTTAAATCACACGAACAGAAGTCGCAGTCATTAGTATGGTTTGAGTCTCCCCAAACCATAGGTGTTCCAAATAATAGCGACAGTCTTTTGCCGTTGACCCAATGACGAAGATGTTCAATACATACTCTGAATATATGTATACTTTGTGGGTTGCCCAATGTTTACTTTGGTCTCCAAGTTTGATTCCAAAATAGGCAAGATATGATTTTTTTTACAATATCTATAACATTATGCCTCTGCTTATGCAATGTGCATTTCCCACATGTATAACATAAGTTCTCTAGATCTAAACGACATGGTAAATATACTTTCATACTGAACTACAAATTCACAACATTCTACTCGACAGTATAGCTTCAAAATGATTTGTTTTCCAAATAATATATACTAATGCAATGCGAATGAAACTAAGATTATTTATGTAAAGGTGATTATTTTTTTAAAGGTAAGATATGAATGTGTTTGTCACCAAGGATTGGCTATCTACATATGATAATGTTAAGGGTGCACGTTATTTGGCTCTAACGTCTGAGGCACTTGCACCTCGTATCAGACAAGAATTATCTGGTGCCCTCGGAGTTTCCTATAAACACATTAATAGCATTCTAAATACATTTGGTTTTCAAATCCTTACATTATGAAACTACACATGGTAAAGAATTGACATTTATATAATTACTCTTGGGACATACGAAAATTACGCAGTAAGGAAAATAAATGAAATTTAAAAAAATTAAATGGTACGTGATAGGAACATGCTGGCTTTGAATTTGATTTCAGCATGCTGAAAATTCCTCATAAACATTAAAATTTGGGAGGCCCCCATTTTATCACTGATTAATGATATTAGTGAATGCATGTATCTTGTCCCTGTATAAATATGTATTTACATGAAAAATCCATTCCCTAGTTATGAGGGAATAAGAAAACAATGTATAGTATTTATAAAATATATACGGTCCATACGTATTCATAAAGCAACAATCCTGTGATGATTTCATCTGCCAGGGACAATGATAGTTTTACTGTCAAGTCTTAAAGTGGTGTTCTATGAATACATTTTCAGGATAGAATCATTTAAAATACTGGATTCAGTCTTGTATTAGAATACATATTTACTAATTTGAGAAGTGAGTACTCATATAATAACTTTGTGATCATTGGATGTTCGAAGAATGGATGTTGATGAAGACCGTTTGTCATGACCATGTGCAGGTATATTAGACAGTAGTCGATTTTACCTTGGGAATATGTTTCTATTGATCATTGTAACTTATATGGCATTCTTAGTTTGTAACTACGTTTGGTAATGGTTCAATTTCTTCACGATTTGTTTCTCATATGTGCAAATGGCTCTGGATATAGATACTAGTACAATGAGCGTTTTAGACTTGAAAAATAATGAAGCAACCATGTAGTATAAAACAGCATTAATATAATTAATATTCTAATATACCTCTTATATTGATCTAAACACAACTTGTATTTTTAATATGAGTGTTCCTGAATGCTGTTAAAAAACTTATCACATTTCCGAACGAGGAGATTCGTTCTTCTTGTCCGTACCTCACTTTGCGTTAGCATGTTTCATAACGTCCAAGAAACATATCCATCATCATAAGTAACTGACGTTCATTACTTTATTTTATTTTCGGGCAGGCTATCTTCTCTTTTTTCAAAATTCATCATCTTTCCCCCAACATGCCACGTAAATCTTCAGATGCTACTTTATACAAGACGAGAAGAATTGCGATACTGCCTCTCGTCCAATCTTGTCTTTTTCATTATGAATTGTGAGGAAAATATGTCTCCACAAGGACGTTAAGAACGTCCGTGTCTGGGTAGGGAAACTATTCTTCGGCAAATTGAGAAACAGAGGATATCCTCACAAGCCTTTCATAAATCAGTCTAAGAAAAGGAGCTAACATAACCTCTGAGAGGGAGGTCCTAGTACTTCTCTCATCCGAATACTTTTAGCGCTGCATCAGTGCTTGCTGCAGTTCCGCCATCACCCCGACTCATTTCCATTCTTAGGAATAGTCCCTTCTGTCACATTGAAGAAAATATATGAAATCTTCGACTCCGTTGAATTAGCTGATTATTCCACTATTTGTTGAGAATTTTAAGTATACAATGGGATTTTCCTACTCATTTTCTACATTTGTGCATATTCAATTTAAACTTCTTCATATAAATTAAAAGTGATAAGATAAATACTTTAAGTTATTCGTGTATTCACGGTAGAAGTTAATTACAATAATCCCTGAATTGCAAAATGTGTTGCTCTAATTTAAAATTTAGTTTTCATGAGATTTTAGTTAATTCTTCAAATTTGAAGAGTTGTCATCATACACTAATCTCACATCCACGCCCTTCAAACTTCATTTCTTCCAGCAAATCCACCATTATTGTGTAATCAATATTAAACTTAATTCTTCGGGATCATCCCTCCTTAGCCACGCCTGCTAAAAAATAAAAAAAAGTATAAAAGAAGAAATACTGGTTGATTGTCTTGTATCTTCACCTTAAATCAATCAATCATCATACAGATGATATTTTGGAAAAACGAATTATTATACCTAGGAAAGCCTAAAGTATGAAAATCTTTCTTGTTACTATAAAACGTCTTTTCATACCTTTTTAATATTAATACATTTAAACGTGGAATTTTTAAGCTTCAAAATTTTAAAATTGATGAAAAATAACGGTAGATTGCACAAACCTCCTAACTCTATTTATGAGTTAACCCCCTCCAATGTTTCTATTAACATCTATAATACTTCATATTTTGGTGCATTCGCTATCAGCGTGTCCTCGAGTAACAATCGCGTGTTTGGCGTCGCCCACTTGGCTCTCATATTTTATCACCATTTCACTTGGATCGCCTACACATGTCTATACAGAAGCCGACCGAAGGTTCTGCACTTCCTTCAGGCTATTCTATCTCGCCCACGCACTGGACGAAAACTCCTAGAGGGAACTGATTTCCTGTAAACTTCTAAGACATCCCGCAATTCACTACTCCCCTTTTCTCACAGCTCCTGACTCACTTTGAACAGCCGTTCATCCATACTCGCAACCCACGGATTTCCACAGAATCCCCGTTGTGACGTCATCCGATTCTGACATTGCGTCGCCCTGCCAATAGTGTCATCTAAAGCCATTCATTCACATCTGTACGCAGTTTCTTGAAATTTTGAATCTTTGAAATTTTGTTTCATTATCTTTTTTATCAAAATTTTCATCATATTTAAATATATTTTGATTGAAATATGCATGTTTCATTGCCTTCTTCATATTTGCGGTTTCGGGGTCACATCAGTTCGTAGCAGCTGCTCTACTTTATGTTTAATATTCATCACACTGTGCATTAAATTATCGCCTTGCATTACTGTAATTTTAGACTTCACTGCTTGTTTCAAAGACTGGTTAATTAATGCAAACAAAATTGAATTTCATAACTTATCTTTCAGACATTGGATACTAGTCTACTCTAACGAGTGTTATCTCGTCACAGTACGTCATAGATATCTAGTCACAGTATCTTGCTCTTAGACTTCTCATTCGTATCTACTCTCCCGCTCATCTCTCTGTCCTGCTGTTCAGTTCTCCTTCCATTTGAATACTCTTGACTAGCATTTAACCGCCAACATTATTCAATCCCCACCACAGCATTCGTTAATATCTCCGATTGCTGAGCGACCACTATTTCGTATATGCTCTAAAATGTAGATGCGTTCCTATATTCTTTGATGTTCTGAGCCGTTTCTGAACTCCTTTCTGTTGAACGCTGCCCACGTGCCACTCTCATCCCGCGTTGTCCTCCCACCCCTCTGCGACGGCAATCTCTGCTCCGCTCGCCTCGCAATGAGGAAGCGGGTCCCGGGTAGGGGGAGGGAAAGCGGGCCGGACGAGGTCGCAGCTTATGAGCCATTTCCCATCGGAGACTACAATAGCGCCTCGCCCCGTTTCTGAGGTGCCGCAAGGGTCAGATGGCGGGCTCTTTTCGTCCGAGGCGACATTGGACGCCGTCCACCGCGCCGGGGGCTGGCAAATGGCAGCTGTACAGTGCCGGTGCGGGCGCTGCGTTCGCTTGGGACGCGAGATTGGAGGCGGAGCGGCGGGGGGCGGGGCCTCCCTCCGAGGCGCCGGACCAAATGGGCGGCAGTCGCCCCGGCGCACGTCTTCGGCGAAATTTCGTGGCATTGGACACATTCCACCTTTAATTACACGCGCTGGCGTACCGAGTGCGCCAGTCGTATTCTTTTGGCTTCATCACGACAGTACTTGCATTATACTGCATTATCTCTTCCACTAACCTTTCTTCTGAGTTTCTTTAACACTTTGAATTCCTATTTCAAGTGCGTTGCAGGTCGTGGGAGTACGCTAGGTATTTTGTTCTAATACTTTATACGCCACGCGAGTAATAATGTACAGTCATACAAGAATGATGTCTTCTGAATGTAGACGTTTTAGAAATAAATGATTACAAATGATGCAGATTATTGATTATGATTTTATCAATGATTATGGTCATTATTTATCATTGCTTATGAACTGCACATTCTACATAACAAATATAAAAGTTTTTAAATCAATATATAGTATATATATAAACAAGAAAATATACTGCTCTATTTTTCTATTATTATAATATTTTTTTCATAGAGCCACTGCTTTCAGTTTTATTGTTTTTAAGTGTGAATTATAATTATTAATTTATGTTGTAAATATATAACTATTTATATTGAATCAATATTGATTTTGGGGCGTTTTGGGGTCAATTTTATAATATATATATATATATATATATATATATATATATATATTGAAACGCACCGCGTTTCCACCCAAAGAAACGGCGAGACATCAAGCAAGAACACGGCAGAACGGTTGCAAGAGGGCGCTCGCTAGCCACGAAAAACGGTTACGAGCGGCGAAGGGTGGTCGGTTGGCCCGGAGCGTGGGAACGACGCCGCGAGGAGTGAGTGTCTGGCTGGCCGCCGGCGAGGAAGGACGTATCTGGAGCTGCTCCGCGAGCGAAAAGCAAAATAGTATCGCGAACGAACGAGTGCAGAAAGATTAATTGACGGACAATTTGTGCTTGATAACCATCAATAGTCGATCGGACATATTGCCAAAGTGATAGCTGCTATCTGGAGTAACACAGATCAGGAAGATTACGCCAGGGCGAGGCAACCCGAGAGTCCTCGAAGCCGCCGACGCTCGTAGAGGAAGAAGTAAACGGTAAATATTTCTTCGATCGATAAGATCGAGAGACTAACAGTGATTCTGGGTTATATGAAAGAAAAGGGTAAAGACCACCATAGATATTGTATCATTAGTGATTTGTATAGAATTAATAAATAGTTCAGTTTATTTTGTTCACGGAACAGTAGTGTTTGATTAATAACCCCGAGCCCATTCACGAGAAAGAACACCTGTCCCTTACAAATAAATTTACTGAGAACAAGCCGGCCTACCCGGTACGTCACAATATATATATATATATATATATATATATATATATATATAGTTTATAAAACACAAACTTCCTTTAAATGTATTATTATTATTATTATTATTATTATTATTATTATTATTATTATTATTAGTATCATCATCATTATCCTCAATATGTACCACATCGTCTTCTTAGAGGCATACAATGCATTTCATATTCTAAATTTCGTATATACCTTTTAAATTAAGACAACATATAATTTTATTCAATAAGTTATCTTTATTCTTAATAAATAACACTACTTTATCGCAATTATTGTGTTTGTTATTGTTAAAATTAATTTCCTTTGTTGGCACACTCCGTGCGCTGTCCGAGTGTTTACGTAACAGAAAGAAACGCGGGTAATTAAAGGTTAAAAGGATAGATCAGATAAATTCCTCTCAGTTACACGTTTTTGGCGAAATTTCGTGATATTGGACACAGGCTATTAAAAGGTTAGGTCAGATTAGATCAACTCAGTTGCTCATCGAGCAGCTTGCTTTCGGCGAGCGATTCTAGGTTATTATAATTACCACGTGAATGGATGGAACGGAGTTCAAAGAGTGTCAATTGTGATTGACCCGCCAAACCTCAACACGCAAGTAAATATCCTCGCCCCGAGGCAACACTCGTCTGCCCAGTAATTTGTCTACATCATTTTCAAATTATTAGGATGTATTTTTAAATATGTAATTTGTTCCAAGTTACTTGTATAAGTAATTTCTCTATTTGTTTAAAATTTGTATGTGTATTATGTTTTTATTTTTTTTTAAACGCATGGTTGTTGCTGAAAAAAGGACAAGAATGATTTATTATATGAGAACTAGAATCAAGATATCCATAACAATAGTATCGAATCTTTTTGGATACATATTTTTGCGACTGAAACTGAAAGCTTCAATACTGAAAAAATTCAGGAAAAAAATACGCATTAAGAACACACTTTTTGCACCGCGGTAACAACAAAAAACAAATTTAAAGTATGCGTTTCATTTTAGTTTTATGGCATGTAGCATTCCGCCTCGTAACATCCAGTTCGTACATTAGACTAAACACATGAAGGCAACGTTTGTTACGTGACCGCAAACTTTGTGCTCTGCGCGTTCTGGCCAGAAGTGTCCTCTCTTCGTGGTAGCAATTAAAGAGTAAAGAATGTGTACCATTATGGTCCCTTTTCAATTATCAAGAATATGTACAAAAGTCACTTCATTCAGCGATGTTCCTTCGTCCCCCTCTTATGTGCATTAAGAAGCACGAACTTTACCCATGGAAGTAAATTCTGGTTTATAATAAGAACACTTTTGTCGTGACGACTTTGCACTGTACGTATTAAGCACAGTGAACATTTTGGCCGTAAAACATTATTGTGGCATACAATCAGCAAGGTTTAAAATGTCTCGTTTCTAAAATCGCCAATAACCCGAATTTAATTAACAAAGTAATAAAATATATGTATCTGAAATTAATAAAATCAAAATAATTTGAATGCGAAAACAACAGACTCCATCCTATTGCAAGTTTCCGTTCCAATCATGTAAATTACTGGCCGTGGATACAAACAAGCTTTCTTCGGTTCCGTAAACAAGAGCGGAATGCATAAATTGTACGTCCGCGGACTGATAACAGGATTTGCAGAAGGCTAGAAATTCCAAAAGATGTGCGCACAGATGTTCGAATATGTGTTTTCTGGAGAGAAGATATCGAAATTGATTTTGGTTAAAAGTTGGTAATCATATTTCATGATAGACTTTTAAAATCGCTAGGTAAAAGTTATTAATATTTTATTTGTGTTTGCAGAGCGTCTCGTGATGTTTCGTTTTATAACATGAAAGTAATTTTCTGTAATTAATAGCTTCCCTTGTGAATAATTTAGAATAATGTCAATGTCAATGATGTGGAAGTTGGGAAGATACACATGTTAAAATAGATTTTTTATATTTATTTTAAGAATGTGCAAGAATAAAAGTGTTCATTGGAAACCTAATTTGAATTCCAATAAAATTATTTTTCCTTACGTTCCTTTTTTCTTCCTCCTATGTATGTTCTTGATTACAAAATATATTTTTTCTAAACAAAAGAACATACATGCTTTTTTTGTGTTTGTATGTTTTATGAAACTAGAAAATGTAAATTAGATTTTAACACTTCTTCCCTTCGGTGTTTTAGCTCAAACTGTGTACTATTAAAGATCTTTTGGTTGATTACTCTTTCAATAACGTATTTGAACTTGCAGTTCTATCGACTCTTGAAGGGACTAGGCGTGGCGCCCTAGAGGACTAAACTAAAGTATTGCTCAGGCGATGAACGCTCGTAAAATTAGAGTACACAAGCTATGAAAGCTCCGCTGCACCGCTTTCCTACGAGTGTGACTTAACAATGTTCAGGTTACTTGTTTTTTCATATGGGAACATATGCAGAATTTTAGCAGGTGAAGATGTTTATAGACATCGTTCTTTGTACTACTGCGGTTCATCGCGGTGTATGGATAACAAGGAGAAGGAGCAAAAAATTATAGATTTTTTCAGCATGATAATTCGCAATGTTCATGCTCATCTTATTGAAATTAAAGGACAATTTGGATCCTTTATGTAGAGGGATTTTGAAATATAAAACTGATAAATATCAAAACATACGACGTCAGAGTCTTTGTAAGCCAGCCATGGTTACATTTCGCTGTTTTCTGATTATTGCAAATCATTTGTTTGCGATTATTTAAAACATTCTTGATGGTTTGAAACACATGGTTTTAAATTTTTCATATTGTAACGTTTAGTGTGGAATGTTTGAAATTATACTTACATAACTTAATAAAACACAAAACATACCTATGAAATGTACTGTTAGAAGAATATGCAAAATGTTGTCTGATCATGTAGAAAGTGACCTAATAAGATTATTATTGCTTTTTCTTAAAATATCTCGCTGATGTAAACCATTGCATAGGTGCACGATTACAACTGAATCACGGTTGATAGAAGTGATCCATGTTGCATATCAAATGTGCAGCTTGTTTATCATCAAAATTTGCATGATGAAAACTCAACAAAAATATATTTTCTCTCTTGTCATGTAGGCTCACAATACAAGAATCTATTGAACGAATATTGCGTCATCTGCCGGCAACACCACGAACTACCTATATGCGCGGATTGCGACATCTGCCAGCAACCCTTGAACTAGTTGGTCCCAGAGTGTTCGCGGCGCGTATCGCAAAGTCTAGAAAATTCTTGACGGCGCCCGCCGAGTATAATATGCGGCCAGTGCATCGAACACTGATCAGTGCTTAGGACTGTGCGACAGCGTAAGTCAAGTGAACAGTGAAAATAAATAATCAGGAGAAGTGTAGTGTAAATAAATAATCAGAAGTATAGTGTAAATAAATATTCAAGAGAAGTGTGCCGTATAAAGAATAATCAAGTGAAGACTATTTGTACATAAATCAAGTATTTTCAGTGATTGTGTTAAGAAACGAAATAAACGTTTTTGTTAAAATAATACCCGAGTTTTAATTCACCACATAGAATCGTAACACAATGTATTTTTTCTTCAAGCTTAAAATATATTTCATTATTTGATCTGTAGTTGTTATTAGAGATTATTATCTCTTTCTTCTATTATCTGTTTAATTCTTCGGAACTGTGTACTAGTAACGAATAAGAAAATTGACACATTTAAAATGTCCTCATTTTGTCATTCAGGATATCTTGTTTTGAAAATACACTGTTTTCACAAGTCAAAATGTCCTAAAGATAGTTCACAACACGTGCAGTAAAACCCTCGAGCTCGAAATAAACTACTCTGCTCACAATACCGTTCCCCTGCAGAATGACCATTTTTTAGATGGGTCATTTTTTTGTGAACCGACGATATATGGTATTGTAAAACAGATGGAACCGAGCAGCTGGACAAAACAAAATCTCCAGGTTCTTTATTTGTATAATATTTCGCGAAAAGAGCATTGATCCTAAACCTTTCAGCAAACAGGGCCCCTTTCAATAAAGCACAGGAAGGCAGCGTGTTTGGTGTCGCGACTGCCTCGTGGCGAGGCAACGTCACCCCGGCCCCGCACGGGTGGCGGTGGAGCTGCAACGCATTTGCGACGGGGGGGGGGTAGAAGAAGGGCGAGAATGGAGCGGAAGGAGAAGCAGAAGCTAGGCGCAAAGAGCGATAAAAAAGCGAACATCGATAGTTGTATTTATGCAGAGAGACATTGACAGTTAAACAGCTTCCCAAACAGACGTACACAAACACACACGCACATACACATATACATACACACAAGCTCGTGTGTTTTGAAAAAAGAAGGAACACTTTTGTTAGCAGAGATCTCAAAATATGTATTTCCGTCAAAATCTGAAAGTGCATTTTATACATTTGCGAGATAATATACTCTCCTCTGTGAACTAGGAAATGAAATAGGGGTGAAGTCGGGAATGTATGCGTGGCAAGTTGTAACGCCAAATTCGGAGCCGGGTTGGTTTGGTTTGGTTTGGTTTGTTCGTGATTCCGGGCACGTCAACTGCTTTGGTCATTAGTCCCGTTAGTGTAGTGCATGTTTTTTCTCGGGAGATGGCGGTGATCTTTCCCCGCTTGATGGCGAGATCTGGCGCCGACCTACCGTCGGCTAGTGGGGTTTCCCCCTAACCAGGACTCTCCTACCAGCGGGGCACCGCCCCAGCCGGGACAAGCTCTAAGCTCCCGACCGGTCTCCCGGAATATATGGTAGTGTAGTGCATGTTAGTGTAAGTGTGTGTATAAGGGGGAGAGGATATGACAAGGAAGAGGAAGGACAGATCGCGCGCGGTCCGTGGCCCGTTTGGTAGGGTACTGCTCCGGCATTCGCCTGGTATTGATCGGAGAAACTACGGAAAACTACCGATCCGAGCTGCCGTCCGCTAGAATTCTCCTCCAGGCAGCGACTGAATTCGACCTAGCTGATAAGCTAGTGTCGAAAATCTTGCCGCCGTCAGGACTCGAACGTAGGACCTCCCTGTCAGAGGCGCTGCAGTGACATCAGTTGATGCACTGAGTCAGAGCCGGGCCGTGCGGGTAGTGCGAGTGTGAGAGTGGCAGGGAGCCAGCGCAGAACATGAATCAGGGTGGGTGAAGAGACTATTAGTGCCGGGCTGGGTGGTACAGGAGCGGAACAAATACCTAAGATGGAGCCGACGTGGAAGACAAGCGTTGCGGGGAGTCCTGAGGAGCGGGTACGGCTGAGGTAGCAACGGATGTTATGACATCTCTGCTCGATCGGGGGCGAAGAGAGAAGAGGTATTGAGCGGGGAGGAGGGATAGCGGAGAAAAAGGGGAGTAGAGCTGAAAGTGAAGCGACGACGGATGCCGGGTGCGGTGTGGAGCGGGGAGAGGGTAGCGTGGAAGAAAGCGCGGAGCGGAGTTGGGCGTAGAGAGTGAATCCACAACGGAATGTTGAAGAGTGGGGATTGGAGAGAAGAGAAGATTTGAGAGAAAAGAGGATAGGAAAAGAGCAAGGATTGAGAGAGGAGATTGTAGTGCTGCGGGCATAATAGTGGTGCGGACATTGTATATGAAAGGAGTTTGGAGACAAAAGAAGATGGGAAAGGAGCAAGAATTGGGAATGGGGATTGTCTGGCTAATAGTGTGCGGCATTGTATGTTTGGAAGGGGGGGGGAAAAGGATTGGAAAGGTTAAGGATTGGGAATGGGGATTGTAGTGAAGCGGGAATTGTAATGGAGCGAGGATTGTGGTGGAGCGAGGATTGAAGTGGAGCGGGATTGTGGTGGAGCAGGGATTGTGGTGGAGCGGAGATTGTGGTGGAGCAGGGATTGTGGTGGAGCGAGGATTGTGGTGGAGCGGGGATTGTAGTGGAGCGGGGATTGTGGTGGAGCGGGGATTGTGGTGGAGCGGGATTGTAGGGGGTGGAGCGGGAATTGAGAAAGGTTGGAGGATGGGAGCGGTGAGGGCGAGCTGTGTCGGGCGACCGCCTCGTAGCGAGCGGGCGCAGTGCTGTGGGTGGAGCGAGCTCTTTTTGGGGGGTGCGTCGCTGTTTATTTACCGTGGACGCCGGTCAAATCCATCAGCCGTCGCTCTCCGTCCGTGCGCCTGCGTCAGCCTCTTTCCTCCTCCCCGCTCCCGCCGCCCCTGCCATCACTGCTTCGGCGCTCGCTCTGCCTATTCTGGCCTCGGGCTGTCCATTCTCCTGGCACCACTCACAAATCTCACCTCTGTCGACAAACCGTGAACTATCGGTTACTTCTGTAATCTTTCAACATGCTCTCATCGATAGTACCTCTGGGTTCAAATCTCGTTTGAGATATATTTCTCGAGAAAATGACATTATTTCACAGCTTAGTCGGTGTTTTTTTTTTATTTGACACTTAGGGTTTTTTCGTTCGTTACATATCGTGATATTTTCTCATTTTCTACAGCGTCTCCTTTACCACTCGCTTCACGCATACACGGTTTTTAGCATTTCTCCTTTTATTTGTGGACATTTCTCTCATCTAATGCTTCGCCTACACTACGTTCACAACGTCATAAGCATCGTCCTACTGGTGTTCTATGCCCTGCGAGATCTTCAGGCAGCTAAAACGCGCTTCGTCAACATTCACGTCAAAGCATTACGGTCTTCTTGCCTTTACCAGCTACTTCCTTTTACTTTCACGTTAGCACAACCTTCTCTGCCTCGCCATCTCTTCCACACGGTTCTAGCTCTTGAAGTAGAATCATGGCTTTCCAATATCCCGTTTAATATGACTCTCATGTCACTTTAATGTACTAAATAAAAATTAAATGAAATACATATATTTTCTGTAGTTTCTGTTACTACTACTAAAGCAAATATTGAATTTAAATTTCATCTAACGCTTATTGTTCAGTACTTTACCTTTCTGCGGCCTCAAACATTTCTTTTATTTGCGGCCTCAAACATTTTTTTTTTAAACAAATGTCTCTTCACTTCCCGCATGTTATGTTAAACTCTCCTTTTGGTAGTTGTGTTAATGGTAAAACCAAGGGATATGAGGTGCTCGTTTGTTAGTAATAATATAAAACGAAATTTGTATTTTGTTTACTGATCCAAATAATAATCATCGTGTATTTCCAGTGAGCATAAATTTCTAGTTTTCAGATGTTTCTAACCATGCATTGTTGGTACTTTCATTCGCCATTCATCTAACTATAGTAAAGGGAAGGGATATTAATTCTTGGGCTCAAGAAAATGTGCGCATATTGTACTTTTTACCTGTACATTACATACAGTTTTTTACATTTTTTTATCAAAATAAATCAAATCAAATCTAATATGCTTGACAGCTGTTCTATACCTACTGTTGGTGTTGTGCATGAGACTGCCGCGACCGTGTCAGATTGTCTAAACAACCGATCGTTCTTCTGTTAGAAATGAAGAGCTCAGCTCTCGTTGAAGTAATCTACACCGGAGCGCAGACCTCATGATGTACAAGGACTTGTTTTCCAATCTTGATCAGTGGTCTTGAGGTAATGGTTTGCCCCTAGTTCACTCTAGAGCAAAATATGTTTGTGTGTGACTAGTAGTGTGCAAATCAAAGAAAGTGTCGGCAAGTGTCCACATCCGTTTACCATTGTAAAGCTGGCAGAAAGAACTCAAGAACGCAAAAGAGCCAACGGAGAGCAGTTTGAACTTCGTCTGTAACGTGAATATAATATATTATAATCTTTCTCGTGCGATTTGCATCTTACTCGTTTACAATTCTCCCGGCCACTAAGACTATCTGTGTAAATTGACACCTCGCTACTCGCTGCAAAATTCCTGTGCAACGACACACTTAAAATATGGTGTCTTAGTGTAATTCTTATTCCTCATTCATTCATTCATTCATTCATTCATATTCCTCAGGATGGAACTCTTCACGGATATCCTTCATGGCGAAGAAAGTATTCTTATGAACTCAGAGACTCAGAAGTAATACTCCTGATTCACTTTTTTACCCTTTCCCGTCATGGTTTTAACACAATGCAGGGTTCGTTGCTGAGTCCATTGCCCCTACTACCGCATCTTTCGTTGTTTGCAGAGGTATTTTCCAGCCACCTGTTCGCTTTGGCTGCTCAGCGTTTGCTAAATGTCGCAAAAATACCTCAGTTACTCCATTTACGTCACCCTTCGTTGAGTTACTTTAAATTATGTAATTTCCAGAACTCTCGCGTTTTTCCTTAAAGTGTCTCTTTTTAGGATGTCTCTCCTGTTGTCTCATAACATTCTCTTTTTGCTTACTCTTTTGGTGAAATATAAAATGAATTTCATTCAGACCAATTTTATTAAGTAAAAGAATTTTCATTTGCGAGATATACTTCCCTGTTATCAGAGGGTCTGTATCTGTTATTGGAGTTTTTCGTACAGTAATGATTTCTTTGCTTTCCGGTCTTTATCTGCACGTTCCTCGTACTTTCAAGAAATACAATTTTATTTATTTATGTTGCTTTTATGCTTAGAGTTTTCGAAGTTTAATTTCCTTAATGTAATGTTAAAAATACACATGTTTTCTTACGAGCTTTTTTTGCGTTAACTTTCTAACACATGTTTATAAACGTCAGAGTAGAAATCAAGCTTCCTTTTACTAGTGTTATACTGAGGAAGACTGATTGCCTGAATGGAGAAATATCATACATGTGGGTGTGTGAATCGCAGTTTCTTCACATTGTGGTAGCAAGCAAGATAACACACTACGGTACGAATGCTTGTCACAAAACTGAAAATGATGTACTATATGCGAAAAATATACCTGACTCAATGATTGTAAAAAATATTAACACACTATGCATGATACGTCTATATAATGTTGGTTGTATAACTACTGTGTGATATTGCATTGGAAAAGAGACATTTGTTCTCAAAATAATGTGTACTGTGTTAAACATCGGAAAACACGTTCATACACGTGTAGACAGCGAAGCTTAGTGACAGAAAACCTACCCCATTGCAAGGAACACAAGAGATAACGCGGCTCGCTGTTGTTACGCTACTTGTAATGTCATTTCACTCATTCTACAGCACCGTCAAACTTGCTCATCTGCTCCCCTCCCTCCCCAAACTCTTTCAATGCTTCCCCCTGCTTTTCTCCTGCTACGTCCACTTTCACTCTCAAGACCCTCCCTACCCCGCTTCCTCCCCCACCCCGGGCCCCCTCTGGCCACGCAGTACAAGAAAGCAGGCCCGGCGTCCCAGGGCGGTCCTCGTAAAGCTTTCCCTGTGTCGGACGGGGGCGGCCCAGCGGGGAGAGTTTTGTCGGCACGTTCCCAGCGCAGCCCCCGGGGAGCACCTCGGGATAAACATGTGCTCTATCTGAACCCTTTGCTCGCGTTTGCTTTGGATGGAGATGCGGCCCGAAAGGTTGACACACACCGACACGCCCCCTCACACACACACGCGCGCACCCGCGGACGCCGGTCCTACGCGGTGCCGCTGTCCGCTCTTTACAACCCAATAAAAGCGTCTCGTAACGTCGTTAGAAGCTCGCTGTTGGATAAACACAGGCGACGTATAAAAAGAGTCCGGCTTCGCTAATACGGAATCAAGAGCTGCAGCTGTTTTATGCCGCCCGCCTGATTACGCGGAAGACGGTCACGACTGGAAGTGATAAGCGAGATGGCGACGTGTACATGAAGTAGCCTCGCGAAAGAGCGTGTCCCCTTGTTTTCGGCTGAGTTACGAGTGTACGTCCTCAAATCTTTCTGATAGAGGATTTCTGTCAATACTCTGCTTTCAGTTGTGGGCTAGTCTCTCTCTTTATGCAAGGAACATCTGATGAGATCACGAGTTCGGTTTATCTCTCCATTCATTTTACTGACTCTTGCAGTTTTTTCACTTTACAGTTATATCTTCTAACGATACCACTGATTTCTCTTGCGTATACGTTCAGAGCTTTTCAGGTTTTACGATTCAGCTTTGTGTGGATAGTTCAAAAGAAAAAGAACACACTTCGAACTCGTAACTAAGTCCTCCTAATTCAATTTGGATTAGATAATTAGGAACTCAATTCCTACTGAACGGATTGTGTGTACACTTTATTTCTAATCTCTTAAGCAGCATTTCAATGAGATGTTTCAATATCTTTACAAACTTTGTATTTAAAAACAAAACGTGACAAATTAATACTCGCTCTTGCGCATCCCTGATGCATCTGACGTGGTTATTATTGAAGTATTGTTAAGACACTACTAAAATCACAAAATTGTGTTTTTTAAACAAAAAATTGAGATACAAAAAATGTATACTGTTATGATATCCATTTAGATGAACATAAAAATAATACCCACGCGAATTTCAAAATAACCAACGGACGAACCCATTCTATTTTTCTCTTCACTTAAAGAAAAGTAGACAGTGTTACACAAATTATCTGATGCCATCGACACAAATTCCTTAAGCGTTCAACTGTTGGTTAGGGAATTACATCCTAGGAGTGCACCAAAGAGATGTAAGATGAAAATACAGATATTTTAGATAACACTACGATGAACTCAGCACACGTACATGTCACCCGCTTCATGCAACTCTCTAAACCATGTGACTGTTATTTAGAACTCAAAAACTGGTCGTTCCAGGACCTTAAAACATTTTAGCTTTTCTTTCGAGGATTCTATCATTGTTTCTGTATCAGTTGTCCCCACAATGAGACCTTTTGAACTTTCCATTAAATTTTTGTAGGTTAGACTGTTCTGTGTTCCTCAGTTCTGCACGAATGGTGAGAAACGTGCATCATCTCGAAAGATATATAAAACTACATTCACTTTTTTTTAAATTCCGTGCTATTTCATCTCCAGGATCTAATAATAATCCCGTGCACATAAATATTGTGCGACGTATATTTCAGAGCCTGATCTTCGACGTTGTCCCTCGTATCAAGCTTTGTTCCAGTATAAGCTTTTAAAATGATTTTTGCAAACAGAGGAATGAGCTCATGTATGTGTAGATTGTGATTTATGAAGAAAAGTTAATTTTAGGCATTCTGTATATTTTCAAAGATTTATTTCATTGTTCCACATAAAATACTGTTATTTTTGTTTATTTCTGGACAATGGTGAGCTTTTCAAGTTTTTCGTTCGGTCTCCTCTGTTTCATTCGCCTTCGTCCGCTCCTGATCCTCTTCAAGCGGAAGGCAATGTACTGGAATGAAGCCTCCCTGGGAGGCTGATAAATGGTGTGTCGAGGCGGGTCCTGGTGGTAGGCTTAGAACATGCGAGTCTATTCAGTCTCCATTTCTGAAGATGGGCCTTTTCAAATGACCTACTACCAGTCACTTGTCGTCTGCTAGAAGGAAGGCTTCAGCACAGGCGCAGATAGGAAACTCTTAAGTGCTACGAGTGATAGATTATGATAGTTACTATGATTTATCTCATCTATTTATGGTTTAATACCCAATTGTAGATTTTTAAAATGCAATATATTTTAAACAACACACTAAAATAAAAAAAAAATAACGTGCGGCGTACAATACAAAAGACAGCTTAGTTTGAATGCTTACACTGAGCGCATGAATTTGTACCTACATACAATAAACCTTTTATACAGTATTTTTACACAGTCTTGAAAAGGACTATCAAAAATTGAGACATTACATTTACGTAAAAGCAACACTTTTAGATCTACAGTTATATATGCTTGTACTCTACCCTTATCACACGCAAGTCCAACTACTACATACTCACTGACATACATACACACACACTTCCATTATCCAAATGCTTCACATATACCAACATCTCTCAATAAATCGCGCCAAGATCCATGGTCTCTACCCATGTCCATTGATCGTAAACAAATAATGTGTGTGACAATTATCAAAATTTTTATTTAAATTTCTAATATTTTCAGTAATTTTAAGGTGGTTTGTAAAAATGGTGAGTAAATGTGGTTGCAAAACTACACAAGTGCGATGATTTATTTATGATAAAAATAATACTAAATTAAAATTAGTATTTCATTCAAACAATATTCTGCTTAAATTTTTTTTTTTTAAACCTCCTTACATTGCAGAAGTTTCAATAGTGATCTGGAATTTAAGATGAACGAAGATGTGATAACTTGACAGTCATGATCAAGCGTCATCAATTTTAACAAATAGGAGATTAGAAATCAAGATAACATATTTCACTTTTAATTGTACTTGAATTATTTCATCTGTAAGATACGATGAGTTTCCAACCTATGAAATCTATGAAACCGTACGATATATTCTTTAAAATAGATTGAGCGTATGTGGAGTTAGTCCTCCGTCCATATTAACGAAATATTGTCTTTTGTATTCGTTGTAAACATAAAATTAAGTGTTATAACCAACTTCAAATCCGCTACCATTATAATCAAGTACAAATTGCTACTTAACACACTTTTTTAATTGAATGTGATTTCAACAACCACTCTTTATTGGCTGGTTCAAGTTCTTTGCTAGGTACTTTGCATTCAACTTCGAATAACCATAAAATTCACTACAATTTTTCCATCTCTCAATTATCACATTCATTATCTCCACTGCAAATGAAAGCCATTCAGAAGCGTTGCTAGTTAGTATCTGATGTAGACATCGACCGATACAACTTTTTAAAATCGAACCTAGGTTTAAAAAAAATTAAACTACAGGCCACTCGTTTTCGTTAATGATTGTTAAAACGAATGCTCTGTAATTACCTCATCGTTCTAAATGCGATAAATACGTATGATAGAAATTACTTTTTATGTTTCAACGTTTTAAGCGAAGTAACGCCAACCGAGAATGCTGACCATGCATTCAACCTCGCTCTCTCACTGTGCTATCATTGGGGGCTATAAACGAATGTAGCACTCCAAATTAAAGAGTTATTAATATGTTTTGTCTGTGTACTTGAACCGAGACACAATTTCCCTTAAATTGGGCAGATATTCTAGTATTCAAATTTGCCAATCGTTTGCATGCGGTAATGCAGAAGCAGCTTAATGTCTTCGTTATGGTAATCACGAGGCCATTCCGTTTTACACACATTTCGAAACGCTGTGTGCTAATGGCAGTATGATTGCATGACAGTTACGCGGCTTGAGGATCCGAGTCCAAATCTTACTAGAATGCGTGCACGAGTCCCTGGCTGTTAGGCTTTGTCCAGAACAGAAGACCACCGGAGAAACATTACTGGCTATCGCGTAGTCGCATTTCGTGGAATTTCCTTACAATGTATTTTAAAATGCACAGCTGAAGATTATTTTGTGAAAAACACATATGTATGTTATAAATTTCAAGTAAATCTTTAAAGTAATGCTGTAAAAAATTAAAATTACTGATCTGAAAATTTCTTTATTCGCATTTTATTATTTTCTGATGATAAAACTAAATTGTACTTCACTTACTTTCGTCACGAAAAGTTATAATACCTCTCGTCTTATTATTTCTTTCTGTGAACCAGCTTCAAAGTATCTTGGTATAAGAATTCATTCTTGAAGTTTGTTTAGTTAGCAAATTTATGCTTTTTTGTCAGCATTGAAATATTCTATAATGAAAGTTATAAACTATTGCATTAGTAAAATAACAATTGATATGCAACTAAAATTGTCAATATTACTTTGTGAAGCAACATTTCACTTTTTATGAGATCTACATGCGCGCGCGCACGTGTGTGTGTGTGTGTGTGTGTATGTGTGTGTCTGAGTTATTGAGTTCATACAATACTGTGCCAAAAATATAGCATCGCCTGTCATAAATGTAAGAAGTTCATATGCTAATCAATACATGCCAATTCTGAGAGGGCATGTTTTATGAATATACACTTCGTCACTATGGCTACGACTGTTTTTTTTTACTAAATGATATACGTATGAAATATGAATGAAATCAAATTAATACTTCAAATTTTTGAAATCAGATCGCAAGTTTAACTCGATTTATTCCATTTGTATGAGCCAACCCGATTTTGAAGTTGGTACAATCAGCATCATTCTATTTGAATAAAAGAGTCTGCAAACTCCACGATGCATCCACTATTTTTTTAAATCTTTTTTTTTCTTTCTCTTCGCCCAATTGACTGATGGTGAAGATCCACGGGCAGGTTCGTTCGCACCGCGTGGGCCAAATCCGGCTGACGGTGAGTGACGGGCAGGGTGCGGCGACGGGTCGGCCATAATGCGGAAAACATAATTCATACATGTGTCATTAATTCGCGATTGGGATCAGCGGCTGGTGCCACGCGGCCGCCATTATCAGGTCATCCGCCACCGCAGCGGGCGGCCGGGCGGCCGCCACGGGCGCTGGGACCTCGCTGCCCAGGGCGACTGCAACAGAAAACCAGCGATTCTAGTGAATGACCTTCTGCTTTTTCAAACAAATGTGCGAAGTTGTCATGTACTTCAAATATACGTGAGAAGCAATTCACAATTTACCAGCTCAAATTTGGGCGATTCATAATAAATGTAACAAACTTCTAGGCAATAGAAAGGAGTCGAATGTTATTACTTTCTGTCAATTAATATATTAAAGGAAATATAATATCCAGTTACGTACAAGATACTTCTGACATTACGCACCGTATTACTTTTGACAGGCAACTCATCCTGCATTGATGCTTGGCACGCACATGGAACTTCAGGAGACTGCCTGTCTACTGAGTAGACGACACGGTTTCTAACACCTGATGCACATATTATCATAGATTTTCTCAATGTCACTTTCAATAGTGATTTCTTTTACGTTATTATTCAGCTGTAACTATATTGTTGATTATTTTAGAGAAGAAGAAAACGGTCGAAATATTGAGTCTGGTTCATCCGATGCTTATTGATCAATTCCAAGATACGAAAATTGAACAAACTTAAAGGTTAAAAGCAGCAAAAGAGCGGATTTGAATGAATAACACTAGGACGTAGTGAGGCACGAAGAATGCAACGAACGTGGAATTAGAATTGGGGGATAAGAATAAGTTCGGAATGCTGCCGTATTTCAAGTACTGGGTTGGATCAAAAATGCTTTGTGTTTTATTTCTAGAACTCGGTTAACCTGCTCTGACAAGCGACGTATCTCATTGCTTGACAGTACGTTGTTTTTTGTCAGACATTGTAAGAAATGTTGTTTGCATTGTAAGACATGCAATATAGCCAATTTGTAGATGTAGTACGTCCCATGTCACACATAACTTTATAACGAGTAACATAGTTTTAAGCTTATGCTGCTAAGCCCCCATAATGGCACTGAGCAGACTTCCGTACCATTTCAACAGATATTGTGAAATTGTAGTGTGCGGGGTGAACTGGTGCGAGCGCGCTGCACGACAATAGAGATGTACCCCAAGGCCGCCAATGGTGCACGTGGGACTGAGGTGGGTGTGAGGGAAATTGGTTGAGGAAGTGAGATCCGGAGTGAAGTGTTAAACGCACAGCAGCACGTGACGAAGCGAGCCCCGACCTGCCAACCATCCGTGCACGTGTGACAGCGTTGACATTGCCACATCCCTCTCGCCCACCTGCGCTTTACATTAATGAGCCGCCTCCGCCTCGCCCCTTTTCCCTGCCCGTCTGTTGACTACGTTGGTTGTGGCAGCCAAGTCTCTCGGCCTCTCGTCTCCTCTCCCACTCTCTCCCGCACAGCGACCTTCGCCACCAACGCTCCCCGCCACCAACGCTCCCCGCCATCAATGCTCCCCGCCATCAATGCTCCCCGCCATCGGTGCTTCCACCCACGAACGCTCCCCGCCGCCAACGCTCCCCACTCCCATCAAGCTCCCCCCCTCACGCTCCCCACCTCAACGCTCCCCACCCCAACGCTCCCCGCCCCAACGCTCCCCCCCCAACGCTCCCCACCTCCAATGTTCCCCGCCGCCAACGCTCCCCGCCACCATGCTCCCCACTCATCAACGCTCCCCAGCGCCGACGCTCCCCGCCGCCACGCTCTCCGCCGCCACGCTCTCCGCCGCCAACGCTCCCAACCATTAACATTCCACATCACCAACAGTCTCGCCAACAACATTTACCCTAATCTCCCCGCCTCAACGCATCTCACCACCAAGTCTCCCTACCACCCCCGCCCTTTCCCTCTACCTATTCACTCCAACACACTTAATTCCTGACCCTTCTTTCTGCTCATCGTGCTTCTTAATTTCTCCCTTCTTAGCTCGATCATTACATTTCGCCAGCTGTTCCTGCAACATCTCTTTAGGTTTCTCTGACATCGCTCGTTGCCACCTCTCCCCGCCACTGCTTCACGCCTACTCCCATCCCCAAACTCCCAACTTGCCATACTTCGCCCCGGAGCGCCAACCGCCAACATTCGCCTCGCCACGTCCCCCGCCCCCCCCCTTTCCCGCCGTCAACGCGTGTCGCTGCGCGAGCGCGGATTCCTCATTTTTAATTTGCTTCCATTGACGTCCTGTCAGGGCGTGACCGTGTCCCGCTGGAGACAGCGGGTCAGAATCTCTAATGGCTAATAAATACTGCACTTGTGGAAAATAGCGCAATTTGTAACTTCATCCATTATTAGTCTGTATTTGGGTATATGGGTGTGGAATATTTCGTATGCGGCACGCCACTACAACAAATTTGTATTTTTTTCCTGGTCTAGACTTTCTTTTAGCTCCAGAACTCGTGAAAAATCATTTTCAAAGATAAGTATGTGTTATTAGACAAAATATAACAAAATTGTAGAAAATGCTTAATAATACTTGCTAGTTTTGCTTAACTGTCCTTGATATATTTATTTTTGATAGAATTTTGGATTAAATGAATATAAAATATTGTTACCAAGGAAACAATCGTACTGTTTTTAGCGTAAAACATTTTACGTGAAAAAGAAATTAACACAATACAAAATTTAAAAACAGTATTATATATAAATATTAATTTTCGAAGTTATAGCAATAATTATAAAATTAATAAGAATGAAACGGAGAATAAGAGGATCATAGCACTACGAATTTTGGAAATCGATACATTAAAACCCATGTAGACAGAAGCTTTTGTCTGGAAGTTCTACATTTCTCAACTATTAAAAAATATATATAACAAAAGTTCAATTTGGTTGTTAACCATTTCCAATTAAACTTGAGCGACAAGTTAATATTGAAACTCGCGCGACGATCAGATAATGCAAGCCCCGCCGCGCTTCGCCATCTCTGCGGCATCGAGTTTCTGTGTGTACATCCTCTGGCAGCACCTGGCGCCTGCACGCCCGTCTTTGTCGAAACTTAACGGCGCGAAGCCTGCCCGCCCGGGTGTACATTACGACCAGGTTATCACGGTTCCAGTTGAGAGGCAACTCGCCCTCCCGCCCCGCCCACCCGGCAACTTCTTGTTGACCCGAAGTTTGATCTCCTCCAGCCACGTAGCTAGTATTTGATCCTTTGACCCCCTCGGAGTTAGATGAAGTTGGGTAAACAGGATTTTGAATGTCGGATAGCGCGGAACGCGCTTCTTGTTGCAGCCTTTCGCGAGCCCGGCAACTTTGCCGGCGGGCGGGCGGGCGGGGCCGTCGCGCCTTGAGGGAAGTTCCCTGCGGAGCGGAGAGAAGGGGGCGGGGCGGACTCGGAAATATCCGCCCGGGGTTCGCGCAATGGGTTTGTAAGTGCGCAGGCCATCGAGCGTCGCGGGGGCTTTTCCGCAGATGCACCTCGCGACGCCTGACGCCGTGTTGCGGGGGCGTTGTAGAGGGCGGTTTCCATTAGACGGAGAATCGATGGTGTTGTTCGGGTCAAATGTTTCGAGTCACATCTATGTAGAAAATTTGTGAACAGACTCTATGCGTAATATGAGGCGTTGTCCATTAGAGGTAAATTGAAATCATAGTTCGGTTTTAAAATGTTTCCAATGTGTAAGAAGGCATGCAATATCTTGTGTAAATTGTGTGTGTGTGTGTGTGTGTGTGTGTGTGTGTGCGTGCGTGCGTGCGTGCGTGCGTGCGCGCGCGCGTGCGTGCGCCAGCGCACACCCGAGCACGCGAAAGATGGAAAAGAATATCCGTCAGAGGGATATACGACCGTCTTCTTTAAAATAATAAAGGTTTCGAAAACATTCAAAATTCATATAGTACATGGTAAATCTAAATGTACGTATATTTAATGAATATATACTGATATTTAGTTCGATGATTCTTTGTTTCTTTCCTACTTTTTTGGGTTAAAATTATGTCTGTTGTGAATTTCTATTAGTTTCCTTATCACGGGTAGATACACAGATACCCACAGATGTTCTTTGACAGTGTCGATTACTTTTTATAAACTGCAAAAAATCGCCATTTTTCTTTTGCGAATTATATACCACACTAAGTATCATAAAACAATAAAAATATGATAATTCGTGATTCATTTCAAGTTCCAATAATTACTAGATGCTACAATTATGTAAAACAATTATTAATAAACTCTAAAATTAATATATAGAACTGTTGCAGCCATCTTCCAAGTATATTGAAAGTTGTTAGTTGTTTTAAAGGCGAATAAAGGTAAAAGCAGTTTTTACCTTTTAACTCAATAATCGGAAACGTCTGAAAAATAACAGTATTTGTGTTGTTTAGAGAGTATTATGAGATTTTTTCTTGGCTGTTGCCTTGTTCTTGGACACGAAAAGTTCATTTTTATTTATTTTTCTAGATTTTTTTCTTTGAATTTGGCTTCGAGAAAATATCAAAAAGTGAATTTTGTATAAAATAAAATAATTTATTATTTTTCATATTATTTCTCAATTAGAAAATTTAATATTAAGTTGACGAAAATATTTAATTAAAAAAACTTGTTTACCTATAAAAGGTTGGAGGTGGTGGGAGGGAATGAGAAACCTTTCTAAATGCTTACTTTTGTGATAGTGTCATAGTTTAACTACTTATATGTTATTTGCTCTTAAGAAACTTTTCCCCTTTTAACCAGGGGCTCAGCCATCCCTTTGTTTGATTTCATTGCAGAGAATAAAATTTAGTGGGAAAATTGAAATGACTTGAACTCGTATTCGAGGCAATGTGTGGAAGTTAATTAGAATAATATATATATTTCCATTCCTATAAAATGATATCACAACTTGACAGCTCAGGCAGCTGTGGCAAAGAAGGCTCCAGTTCTTGGCACTAGTAAGGAAAAGGATATTGCATTTTCCAAAACGTTTTCTTAAGGAGCATTCTGGCAACTATCAGATCTCAAACATTTATTTTTTGATCCAGCAATCAAACGGAATGAACATTCATTCTAACCTATGTAAATTTACCTGCACAAGAATCCTCCAGAAACTCAGCCCCCATGACCAGCACAAATTGAAATATTTAGGATGTGACCCTTTAAAAAATGGAGTCGACTCCATTGCCTCGCCGTGTGTCAAAAAATCACGAAGAGGAAGTGGAGCATGAGGAGGGGGAGCGCATGCTCCGCAGCGAGAGTGCAGAGGGGGAGGGGGAGGGGACAAGGCGAGGGGGGAGGGCTGGAGGGGAAGGACTCCCTGGCTCGAGCTGAGCGCGTAAAAACTTACGACCCAGTTAATGTATGCAGGCACCTTGTACACGTGACCTCCATGACGAAGAGACGGGGAACTGGCGGGAGGTTTGTTGTCTTCATCACGTCGTGGTCTAGTCGTAGTGAGGAGGGGTGGGGGCACTAGGGCCTGGAATTATGGCTGCGTTTCTCTAGAATGTTCAAGTAGAGATTTCTTTACGACTCTGCATATTCTTTCTTTCGCAAAACACGCCTGCGCCCGCGCTCGGCGCGTTTGGACTGTTTTCAACTTTTTTACGGCCCGCGCTCTGACATTTAAGGCGAAGGCTCTCTTTGAACACCCGCGCCGGTAAATAAGAACGCCGCTACCTTCAAAAACAATTTCCAGAGGTGTGAGAACGGTTTGAATAAATATATAAACTTTTCCATGAAATTTTTTTCAATAACTTTCTCTCTTTAAAAAAAAGGAAGATAAAGCAACGTCTAATAAAGTTCCATATTTAATTGGCACGCAAAGAACAAGGGAAATTTTAAAAAACCCAGCGGTAATTCTTACAATCCAGCAGACCGCGCTCCTCCTTTTTATCGCGATTTTCACGGTCCGCTCCGCTCCGCGCTGCGCCGGTGGCTTCTGTGCGGAGGTGGGCGTTTCCGTCCCGCCGGCGCGGTGATACCTGGAACGGGAAGAAAATATCTCGTATTCATAGCAGAGGCTTCGCAGCCCATGATTCAATTTGTGCGCAGAAACAATAACGGAATGGCGGCGGCGTGTGCTGCGCGCGCTCTGGCGGCGGCGCGCTCAAACAACGGCTTCGTCGCGTTATTCAATTTCTCCGGGCGCTTCCCCTCCCGTGCGTGTGGCTGCGCCCCGCTCGGACCGCGCGCCACCAGCGGTATCTGCCGGTGGAAGTGGCGGCGAGTGGGAGGGAGAGCACCGAAGGATCGCGAGACGGTCTGGTGAAAGCGGTTTTCGACTTTCTTGCTCCTAAGCTCAGACCAGAATCAAACTTTAATTTCTGTGTTTGTGTTTGTATGCTTTTGTTCCTCGTTTATAGTATTTGACTGTTTTTCACTCTTTATATCTTGCTTGTTTGACCTCTTTAATTTGCATCCTTCTATTTCTTCTGTCTGCCCCTGCTTTTATTGTTTGGTTTCGTTCTTTTTCTGGTTTCCCTTTCTCGTAATTACTTACCTATTATTTCCTCTCTCGTTCTCTCATTCTCACTCTATCTCTCACTCTATCTCTGGCTGTCTCTCTCTGTCTCTGTCTCTGTCTGTCTGTCTGTCTCTCTCTCTCTCTCTCTCTCTCTCTTTGTATGTGTGTGTGTGTGTGTGTGTGTTTCACGTACCATTATTGCTTTGTTAGCCCACTAGACTCACATAACTGCTCTCTAAGCGACTGTGTGGGTGGTGTAGCGGTAAAGCGCACGGGAAGTGCACTTTACAACTCCAAGGACCTAATCTAATTTCGGTGCGGACAAAGCAATTTTTGCTGGTTGAAAACATCTTTGCAATTCATGTGATAGTATAATATTTCTCTCTTACAAATAGTGCGAGAAAGCATGTGCTGTAGTAGCACCAGGGGCCTATATTCCTTCGCTCGTCGGTTTGCGCTTGTTCCCTTTAGTCATTCTCCTATCCTTTCTCTCCCACCCATCTCTTCCCTTTTCACACAGGGGTGCCTTGCCGCTCCTCGTACATATTTCACAGTCCCTGGCGTCCGCTGGAACGAATGACCCTTGCAGCCGCGAATCGCGGGCCGCACTGCTCTTTGTTTAAGGCATTCATATCGCAGGCTCTCCATTCTCCAACTGCTCTTCTCCCTCGCCAGACCATTCAACAGCCTCTCTATCATTCTTCACGTTCAACCCGTTACTGGCTGTGTCAACCAATGTTCTATTAGGTTTCTTAACAAGTTCTAATACTTCAATATGCAGTCTATGCGTTATTTTTTTAAGTAGTTGCAAACATCAAACTTGTGTTGCTACAACAACACATACTTTCTCGCGTTTCTTGTAACGGCTAAGTATAATTATATATACCACTAGGTGAATCTGCAAAAGATTTTCCCACTAAGGAAAATATTTTCCCCGCGCAGAGTTTTGAACACAAGTCCTTCTAATTAACACGCAAATAACTTTCACGACACTCATACGGCTATAATCAGCTTTCTCGAAGCTTAAATAGCTAGTAGTTTCTGGCATTATTTCTCATTTACGCAATTTTCGAAATTTTAGAAATTTCTCGGAAAATGGGACATGCGCCATTTTTAATCTTCCTTTAGTATATTATATATTAAAGAAAAAATTAATTTTTAATTTATCTTAAACAAATTCCATGAATTTCAAGCATAAATTAAGTAAAAACTATCTATTCAAAAAATTGTACAAGAATTTTTTTATTTTTATGTTTCATTTAGCAAAAAACCTTAAATTGTACTCATGCAATTTTTTTATTAAAAAACAAAATTTTCCTAAAATGGGAGCAGCGCCAATTTTCTTACCTTACTTTGATAAGAGGAGCAACTTTAAAAAAATATGTAGAGCTGTTTTTGTTAAAATTATTTTTTTAAATTATCTTCTCACATTTCGCACGAAATTACGCAAAAACTACGCATGTATTCAAAAAAATGGTACATGACTATTCCCAGATCTGTTTTTGAGCAACAGATTTCATTCAGAAAAAAATATCTATCTTCAATACTGTAGTTCTAGAACGATGCAAAAATATGTGAACTTTTGTAGTTGTTCGATTGCAGTTTTTCGAACCTGGATTTCAATAAAAATGATATGTTTCTGGCGTTCTTGACGCTATCCGAGAACAAAGTTTGATTACAATAATTTGTAGTAAATTTTAATAAACGTTTTTAAAATGGTTTTAAGGCTTTAATTAAAGAACCCTCAAAAATCAAAATATTAATTTCAAAGTCCCAGGGCTTCGAATTCATTCAGATCGATCCGGGAATCTTATTTTTGGACAAAATCATCTTGAAGGTTTGTGCAATGATTACTGACGAACAGACAGACGTTTTAGCATCAATCGCTTTTTCAGTATCAAGGACTCACGAAACTTGAATTCTGAATACACGTGTTAGAGAAAGTATTTTTTTTCTAGATAAACGAACAAGATTTATTCACTTTTTCGCTATCAAGGCCTGGCAATTAGTGTTTCTCTGACGAAAAGTCGTCGATTTCCGCAGCAATATTACAATATTTTATCTTTATTATGTAAATGTAATAAGTTGACAAAGTAAAAAGGCACGTGAGTTCTAAATATTAAATGTATATTTAAAAAATCTTTAGTTCTATATTTACCGTATTTATAAAATCATTAGTACTATAGTTCTTCTTTGAGAATTTCCAGTTTTTCGATTCCGTTGTCAAAATTTCCTTTTGATGGAGAGAGAAAACTGGACATTGAACAGAAGAATGTTCAAGACCATACTAAAGTATAAAATTTCACGTGACATATTTGGAAAACCTGTTTCAAATATTTTTGTCTCAATGGAGTAGAGACAAGTGGCATTTATTACACTATTTTTTAGATCGATAATTTACATTGACCTTAATTTACGCGAATGTTTATTTACATTAAACAATCGTTTGTAACTATCAAACACTATAACACCACTGCACATCACACATAAAATAAATATTTGTAACTGCCAAAGGATAGAACCACAACACACATGCGGGATTGCTTTTCGAAACTGCAGCTGCTAATCAGGCAACCCATTTTTTGTAGTTTTTTAATACATGCAACATCCTTTTTAATTATTTACTTTTAGTATATTGCAATTTTTTGCATATTCGAATTTACACATCATACGTTTCTTAGAGGGCAGTAGCAAAAATGTCGATCGTTGGCATTTCTTTCCCTGTATTTGGAGCTTTAATCCTCATTGTAAATATTAATGTTTGTGCCTTTGCTGGCTCTTGCCTTGCTCGTGAGTTTCTGTGATTTTCTATTCTCTTTTAAAGGTCAACGTTTCAGGTTTTTTAGACGACATATAACTTAAAGAAAAAGGCTTCCTTTGATGTGTTTTGGGATTTCGACACTTGGAATCATTTTTCCTGAAAATTCTTAGAATTTTCACGTCTTGGTACGAGTATGTATAACATAGAGTATTTCCAAATCTTTCGTGAACCGAAATTTATTATTGTTCATAATCATCAATAATTTAAACGTAACGAAATGTATTGACGAGAATGGTGATGACAAAGAAGAAAAAATATTACTTGAAAATCACATTACATCAATACATCCCGTAAGTATCATTAATTTGATGTTGGAAACTTAAATTTGAAGTAATAAACTACCATTCTTCTTTTATTCCGCTCCATTAGCTCACCATTTGTCCGAAAAATGTTTAAACTGATCTTGTGTTTTAAGTCCTTGGTTTGACTCCCACACTCTTTTTCATGGGAATATGAAGATGCTTCTAACCCAGTCCAGAGAGCCGTGGCGCCGGGCAGCGGGAGGAGCAGCCCCTTCCGAAAAGAGAGGGGGTGAGAGGGGCGGGGCGCTGGCGACCGCAGCAGGGCATTACTTCGCCGGCTGGCGCACGCGGCGCCGCTCTAATTCGTATTCTAACGGGCGCAGCCACCGCCGCGGCTGCGGCGCGGCGCTCGCCTCTCTGGCGGATGCACGAGCGCCCAGCTGGCCACACGCCCTCGCCCCGCCCCGCCCCGCCCCGCCCCGCCCCGTCCCGCCCCGCCCCGCCCCGCTCCTCCCCGCCCCGCCCGGCCCCGCTCCTCCTCCCCGACCCACCCCTCCCTCCCGCCCCGCCCCGCGCTGCCCGCACCGCCCCGTCCCGTCTGGCCCCGCCGCACTGCCGCGCCCGCGCCGCTTTTTATCCCGCCTCCTCGACCCAATACTCGAAGCTTGTCATTTTACCAGACTTCCACCCCCCCGCTTTCTACTCCTCCCGGTCCACCTCAACCCTGCCTCTTTCCACCCCGCTTCTTTCCATCCCTTCCCTTTCCTATCCCGCCCCCTTTCCACCCCGCCCCCTTTCACTCCACCCCTTTCGATCCCTCCCTATTTCCACTTCTCACGTTCCATTTCGTCCTTTTTCGCCCGGCCCGTTCCACACTCCCCGTTTCATCCCCTGCTCGTTATGCTCCAACCATACTAGATTCCTCGCCGCTTGGATCCCATCAATGCCTTTTTTCTACTATCACCGTTCCTCCATACTTCATCGACTCCACTGAGAATTCCTGCTCTAGGCCTAGAACTTCTTTTACATGACTATTGTCTCCCCATTTTGGTATTGTCATGTGCCATCTTTTATTGACCGGATACCTACAATTGTTACGTGCTGTCTAATCTTAGCTTTTTATTTCCTTCTTTGTACCTAATTCCTATATTATTTATTATTATACCGCTTGGATTCCTGTTTTATGAATATTATCTTACATTTAAAAAGTGTTAACTTTAAAGGTACAAATGAAACTGTAAAATAATTAGCATTTTAGTTTACTTAATAGCAGAAGTATAACAAACTAATTCAGCACTTATGGTGAGTCGGAATGACCTATCTCGCCAATGTTAGTGTAAGGAACACTATCTCAGACACTATTTAACACACAAAACTATAAATTAATTAATGGCTCAGAAAAGTAAAAAAATATATTTACGTGATTATATTAAGTGAAATAAACTTGTGATTGACCATAAAAGCGACGAGAAACAGATCGACACCGTGCGTCTTGCTTACTTGGGGTCAACGTCAGCACTGACATCTCCGCAATCATCTCCACTGTCAGCATCCCCGCCCCCGGGTCCGCGCCGGGCGAGCCCGCCCCAAGCGTCCGCCGCCCACCGCCCGCGGGCGGAAACTTTACGAGCGCCCCCGGGGGGCGACGCGCCCATTGACAGCTGCGCTATCCGAGCGGCTTAATAACAGGCCCCCGCCAAATCCACGGGCCCCACTATTTCATGCAATTTCATTAATTGTGTACGGGCCTACTATATAGCGTGATAATTTCACAAAGCGTTCGCTGTATTATAATTATTAATGTATATGTGCCCGGTGGCCGAGTATTAACCCGCGAGGGGTGAAAGCTGAGGTTTCTCTTTGATGAAAGGCGATTTTTGAAATTGGAATTGTGGGAATGTTGCTGGAGTGAATTGCGATCCTGTTTCACACATGTGAAAAAAAATCATTGCGAAACCGTGGGAGGTATTGTCTTTTTAGAAGCTGTGGAGAATAGTTTCAGCTAGTGAGTTAATAGCGAATATTATTTTATTAGCTTTAGTTTTACATTTGAAAGTGGCAGTTCATTATTGTTTCAACAAAATAATTAACATATAATAAATGTAACATTTATCTGCGTGATTTATTGCATTCCTTCACTCGCTTTAAAATGTAGTCAATATTTCCCTTACCTTTATATGTGCAAATAAGCTTATAACATGAACTATAACTCGAATTAATTGAACAATATCCAAGATATTACATATTATAATAATGTACAATAATGAATAAATTGTACATGCTTAAGAATCTCCTAAGTGTTTAGAAGATTAATAATTTCATCTTCTTTCCCAACATACATTTGTTTTCAGATTCGAAGTTCCTGATCAGTGGCTCAGCTGGTGCTAATGTCTTCTGGACCAGGAGGCTTCTTAATTACCGTACCCGTCGTATTCTATTATATGTATATTTTGTACATTTCCCAATTTTCTTCCAAAATTTCTATGCACACGACGATCAATTTCAGAATTTCGATGACAGTGTTTAGAGTAATTTATGACCAATCAGAGAAAATTACTTGTAAATTTTAAACTAGTAATTATATTATGAAAAATATTATCTTATGTATTGTATTATCAAATTCCATGAATTATCCTAGTATTTAAATATAATAAATTTAATTACTGTTCAAATTAAAAATGTATTTATTTCAAAAATGTAGGAAATTTTAAACCTCGCATTTCCTCCAATCCACACCACTGTTTCAGATTCCATGTTTTTAAGCTTGAAATAATTTGGTTTTCCATATGCCAGCTGTAGCACTTACATAAATATGAGCGTGCTCTTATGTTGAGAGTGTTTGTGTGTGTTTAATAAGTCTGAGGAAAAATGTGCTACAATTGTCTTTTCTTTTCTGTTTCAGGTAAGTACCCGAAAACTCTGCAGAACAAACAATGCAGAGAAATCCTGTTTTGTAAGTAAAAATTCTATTTGATGGAACTCCATTTATCAAGGTATCTTATGTTTGTTCGATATATATTCTAACACGCCCACCTACTACCCTCGAGCACGTGGGGAGAGCGTGATAGTATGAATGCTCGTGAAGCGAGCTTAAAATTCGCAGGAAGCAGGAACTTTCGGATGTCAGAAAGGTCTGAACCCTTGACACAATGAATGAGATAAAATACGAATAAAATGAGCATATATTCAATGAAACATTATAGTGGCACAATTATATTATAGGATTATGCACTTTAAATAGTTGGTCTCTGAAAAAAAAAACAGAAAACAAGGCAAAACAAAAAATTGACGTCACCTCGACTGCCTGAACACACTTGCACCAATTACAATTCACAATTTACTCATTTCATTTTCTGAATTTTTATCTACCACATTATTTTACTCTTTCTCTCCTCTAGTTTTTCGTGCAAGTCTTTAAAAATGCATTTTACACTTGTTCTAAGGTATTCCGTTCACAGGTGCTAGCCTTGGGCTTCGCACTCACTATAACACTGTGAACTTTAAAGAGAAAAATAATAGAACGTAGCATACACGTTACTTAAATCGGACCTCTTTACATATCACAGAAAGCAATTACTTTTAACACAATACAATAAACTATGACTTTTCCAGATAACATCCACTGTACAACATGTGAAAATCATGAATTATTTAAGTAAAATTGTACAAGGTATGGCCTCTTTGAATGAATTCAATAACACGCGCACTAAATGAACTTGAAACTGCCACTCACATCGTTCGGAATACTTCTCCCACCTATTCTGGACATTTTATCCACTTTTAACACGAATTGTCGTGTATTTACTGCTATCTTCTTTCCCCAACTGATCGTCGCATAATAGTTGCCAGTTCTTTTACCGCATAAGAGTTGCCAGATTTTCTGCCGCTCGCAGCCTCGCGTTGCAACCAGTCTTCGCTCGCTGCCCCACGATGTTACCAGTTTCCTTCCCTCAAGCTCTGGACTCCGCCACGCCTCCAATTTCCACACCCTTCTCTCGTTCTCCGGAATCGTACGATACTCATTCCAGTCCAAATCTTTCTCACCTACGCTTCGCTCTTCCTGGCGTCGTCCTTCTTCTGCCGCGCCTCGTACAAGTTTGTTCGCGGTTCCAGACTCGAATAATTAATATTGCTAAAGTTATGCTTTAAATGCTCGGCCTACCTACCACACTTTAGGCGTGTGTGGTCTCAGCGTGCAATATGAGATGCTGGATTTAGTTAATGTCCTTCTGCGCGAAGTTTACAAATTTGAAATTATTTAAAATTTGAAATTATGTCAAACAATCACTTCACTTGCTCTCTCAAATATTGTGAATGTTAATGCGAAGAATGTTCGTGCACTTCACTTCTCAATTACATCACTTTCGTTGATACGCTTCTCAAGCTAACTTTTAACTACCAAGTTAAAATAAACTCCTATTCTATCAAGTTACAACCGCCTTCAGAACTCAGTCTAGTCGCTGTCGCTGCTGCAATCATAGAGAGCTCCTCCGAGGCACGCCGCAATACTTATGGTACTCGCGCCTGGAGAAATTTTTGGAGGGGTGAATATTCTCCTTTTTTGACCTCCCGGAAAAACATTTTTCGCTAGTTCGGGCGTCGGTCGTTGAGTTCGAAAATGGGTAGATGGCGCGTTTACAAGCCATCGTTCCGCCGCGTACTCGACTTCTTTCTGTTCGCGGGCTTCTTCTCGTAGCTGATGGTGGCGTTAATGTGCTATATTGTTTTTAAATTGTGTACTTGTTCTTTTAATTGTTTTCAATTGCTCTCTTTGTGTGAAATTTTTCCCCTTTTCTTATTGTATTGTTTCCCGCCATACGAATAAAAAAATGGTGACGTTATGGGGTTGTCTAATCCCATGACGTCACAATATATAACACGATATGATGATTAACTACGTACGAACTCTTTGTGATCGTCGCAAAATGTGCCTTATAACTTATAAAACTATTATTTTCGTAACATATTGAATGTGAGGTGACATTAATCCTTTTAATGCCTTCTCTGAATTGATGATCTGGTTAAATATAGTTAGTGAAATAAAGTTTAATCAAAGGCAATAACGGACATTGACCATTTTTTAGATCGCCTTTTTTTCAACATTAGAAAATATGATCTAAAGTGTAGAAATGTTATTAACAATATTTAGAAATTGTTTTTTTAATAAAAAATTACCGTAAATTAGATTAGGCAATTTTAACAAATTGAGGGTTGAGCTAAATTGCGGCGTAAGTCAGATTTATGAGAGTTTCCAAGTTCCAGTTCATACAGTTTTCGAAAATGGTCATCATGATTTATGTACGATTCTCGACAAACTCTGTTGGTAGTTTCCTACACAAACAACAGTTTTGAGTTTTTTAGGACTAAATGCAAAAAGTTATTTGCAGGAAATCTATAAAAAGTGTAACCAGGAAGCTTTGGTGATTTTGACTTATGCCATTATAAACCACAGTCCTACAAATACAATAAACCCAATTCCCTGCTCTCGCGAGAACATTAGTTTTTCCAAAATGATTTCATTGGACAATAAAAATGCATTAGAAAATGGGTTTTGTTATTTGTGATACTTTTATATTTAATACCTTCTTTCTTCTATTGATTGCTTTTTTCATTATGAATGTTTCCGCCATTTTGCGTAAAGCGCAGGCAAATGTACTAAACCACAAAAATTACGAAGATGAAATGGTAGACGGTATATTTGCGGACAGTGGAGGGGCAGTACGCGGCCGGAGCGTCGAGGTGAGCAGCCAGGGAGCGGGCAGGGGGAGGGAGAGAGTGCTGAAAGAGGCAACGAGGCCGGCGGCGAGGGTGGCAGAATCTTCCCCCTCCTCGAATGGCGACGGTGGCAGGAGTGTGGAAGGGAGGGGGGAGTGGAAAGAGGGGGGGGGGGGAGGCGGAAGGCGGGGCGGAAGGGAGGGCGGAATGGCGAGGGCGGAATGGTGAGGGCGGAATGGTGAGGGCGGAATGGCGAGGGCGGAATGGCGAGGGCGGAATGGCGAGGGCGGAATGGCGAGGGCGGAATGGCGAGGGCGGAAGGGCGAGGGCGGAAGGGCGAGGGCGGATGGGCGAGGGCGGAAAGGGCGAGGGCGGAAGGGCGAGGGCGGAAGGGCGAGGGCGGAAGGGCGAGGGCGGAAGGGCGAGGGCGGAATGGCGAGGGCGGAAGGCGAGGGCGGGCGGGCGAGGGCGGAATGGCGAGGCAGGGGGCGAGGACGGTGGGGGCGGCCGTGGCCTAGACGAACGCCCTCGCAGCGTTTACCCGCTTCGCCGCTCCGGGGCCATTAAGTTTACATGGCAGGGATAGCCGGCTGCGCCGAACGCAATTATGCCCCGCCTTGGATATTCTATTGTGCGTCGGAGGCGGGGTGGCTGGCGCAGTGGTGGGGGAGGGGCGGGGGCGGAGGCGGAGGGAAAGTTGCCGGCGGCGGGGAGGGAGGCGAAGGACCGTCGTGCCTAAGGAAGCCCTCACGGCCATGCGGCAACGTTGATGCAGATGCAGCCGCCGGTCTTAGAGGAGAATATGCAAGGCAGGGGGCAAGTTTCTGCTTGGCTTGCGAAAGGCGATAATTGAAGTAATTCTGAATGAAACTGTGTTCAGAATACAGGATGAGCCAGATAAAATCGTATATTAGAAAGAACGTAAGGTATTGCTACACGTATTTTCTGAAAAGTTAATAAGATCAATGTAATTCCAAAAAGGGATTCTAAGAACTTAAATAAGAGTACGAACGTTCTACAACGTTTATGCTTTGTGAATGATACAGCAGAAAATGAGAGTATGATGCAGAATAGAGCATATATGTTTGTGCACTGGCATCAGAAAAAAACAGTTGCAGGCTTTAAAAGCAATTGGTCGAGAGATTTCAACGCTGTTCATTGAAATATTATCGTATTTGCAAACTGAAATTTCACTTTGAAATATATTTGTTTTAGTAGATTATTTTACCGTCTGTCATGACTACAGGATGTGAAAAAATTGTATACTGTTTTTGGTGGCAACAATAATTTACAAAACACCCACACACTTTATGAAAATATCAGTGCCTCCTGGTGTACACGTATCATTACAGCAACGAGCAATTACCCTCAGAGCAGCTTTTTATTTCAAGAGCAAGTGACTGTCGAACATTCTGAGGTAATGCTAGAATCGTTAGTTTTCAGAGCTGAGAGCTAGAGGTGGTCGACTGAGAAGTTCGCAGATAGCGAAAGCGGTTGCAGAGCAAGACGCCTCCGGGCCAAAGCCGCCACTAAGCGTCGCTCTAATGATGGACGGAGAGGCAGCAGCGGCGTCTTGCTTGTTCTCTCCTTGCGCAACAACCTCCGTGTTCGCCACAGCCCCATCTTAAGCCCTACTCCTGGTGCCCATTTTGGCTCCCGTCCCCGCTTTATTATCGCTTTTTGTACGAACCCAATGAATGAAATGAAATAATTACGTTATAAATAACCACATGTAATCCATGGCCTCCTAAATGATTATATCGAGTGCCATTTCGGCGTCTGTGACCGAAGGATTCAATGAGAAAATCGCGATTTGAGTTGAATATTAATTTACTTCGCTTATGTTAAATGACTGATACTAATCCCCGCCACCTTGCAGTGACTTCACAGTACAGGAGCTCCCTTATGTATAAGATTTTCCATATTAAACCTGCGTAAAAACCTTCCTGATAAAATTTTAGGTAAGAGTTATAAGTGATATATCCCTATTAAATTAAACAGAAAATACACACGTTTATATTACTAGTTTCTATGTGCACTGCCGGACATCCAGACTGTGATTTTTAGGTTGATGTTGCTTTCTGTAGCTATTCTGTGTCATTAACTTGATACGTACTTTACCACTCAGTTACAACCA
The DNA here is from genome assembly GCA_964035755.1 of Teleogryllus oceanicus. Taxonomy (NCBI): domain Eukaryota; kingdom Metazoa; phylum Arthropoda; class Insecta; order Orthoptera; family Gryllidae; genus Teleogryllus; species Teleogryllus oceanicus. The sequence continues at coordinate 22,303,666 of CAXIVR010000004.1, forward strand.
TCCAATCATTATCACCACATTCATCACCGTCATCCTCACCTCTTGACTGGATTGAAGAGGGTTTCAATACAATTAATGCGCTCCAAAATGAGAGTTAATCAATTAACGCATTCACACAAACGGATTACTGCAATTCAATTGATGAGGCGTATGTATTGCAATATAATACTGCGAGTTTATAGCAATATCAAGTTACCTCCTCTAATCCTGTATTTATTTCAAACATAAAATTTTAAAAGTACGTGTCAATGACTTCGTCAATTCATCATATTGTTTGTCTTAGTATTATTAATAAACTTGAAACACCTACATGAATAGTCTGGTGATCAAGATCAAAAGTTAATGTAAATTCGTGATGTACGGTTTGATGAACCATGCGTTTATAGCAGCCCGGATTCTGTATGTTGCTGCCCCGTCGGGCAGGCAGCCAGCGTGGCCATGCGTTAAGTCGGTCTCTGAGGCCCCGCTTCGCTCTCAGCCGCGCCTCTCTGAAGCCCCCCCCCCCCCCCATCCCCACCCCCACCACCACCCTTCCCACTGCCACGCTCTCGCGAACAACCTTTTTCCGCCTGCGCTTCTCCCTTCATCTAGAGGCCCGGGGAGGGGGGAGGGGTCGTCGACGGGCGATGATCTATGGAAGCAGCGCGGGGGAGGGGGCAGGCGATCCTCGCGAGTGTTCGGAACTTGGCCGAAACCCCTCCGGGGGCCCAAGACAGCTTCGGCTTACGGCCGCCCACAAAAGAACGCGGATCCCGGCTGCACGGAGCAGCAAGGCCCCAGGCCCGGCGATTCGATCAGCGGCTTATCCCTTCCACCTGTCCGTTTCTTTCTCTGATCAGACAACGCCCGGCCGGCCCCGCCCCCTCCCCCACCCGCCCCCGCCCCCGCCCCCGCCCCCGCCCCCGCCCCCGCCCCGACTCGCCGCGCCCGCTCCACCAGCCATTGTCCTGCGGAATTGCGATCCGGGCAAAATATTTGCCCGCCCGGGAAACGCCCGGGCATTGTGGCCGCTTTGTCTTGGGAAATCTGATTGTGCGTGGCGAGCATTCTTTGCGTATGATCCGGTGCGTCGCTGGGAAATGTGCTAAATCTGCTTCCTCGCCGACAAGTGATCCAGGCTCCGTGGTGGGGAGAGACGTTTGGTGATCGTGTAATGCGAGGACTAGGAAGAGGACGTCGGTTTTGATATGGAAGAGGATTTGTGACGCAATAGGTGGTTGTAGGACAAAATGGGATGCTGCTGTTATTGGAATACGTAGTATTTGGGTGTTGAGTAATTGGGGCTGCAAAATTTAAAAAATATGTTCTTTTGTCTTGATATTTATTATTTCCCCCTCAAGTGTTCAATGCAATGTATATTATAGTTAAAAAGATGAGTATGCAGGTGTTTGTTTAAAAGGCATATCGTATTTCAATCACCATTTCAAACATGGAATGTCGCGAAAGAAGTGTACAATATAGTGTATGCAACAAATTTAAGTCGTGTTGCGAAAAAAATTATTATACTTTAACTAATATATTGTGGAAATAAACTGTGACATAGAATAAATTGTGACGTTGCTGTGGCAATAAACGTGCATACGTCACATTTCCTAGCAAATGTTTTGGTGTTGTTGTTTTTTTTTCAGAAAAAAATTGTATTCAATATTTTCGAGTCAGTCACTCTTTTCCAATATTGGAACTATTATATTGCAGACTAATTTATACCAAATACAATGATCAGTTTTAAATATTCTATTGTCCAGACGCTTCACGTATGTGATCAGTTTCTGTCATCTCGGTGCCTCCAAGATAGTGACAGAGGTTATTGAAAATATAGTGAATATTTCAGAAATATAAGTTGCTTTTTCTGAGTATAGTTCTAAAATAAAACTCGTTCTTTAATTTTCGGGCGCCCTCAACCAGTTATTTTCTGAATTTTATGAAAACAATTTAATGGTCATCATAAAATTTCTAATTCCTTAATGTTTTTTTAAATTTCTTTCGACAAACTATCACATTTCACGTTTAGTGAGTAGTCTTTTTTTCATTCATTTCATTTCTGTCGCAGATTGTTCGTGAAACAGTCGCAATAATCGTTGGAGTTTCTCTTCCCTTTTTTCTGCTCCTGCAATATCGATACACTGCGTTAGATGTTTTTTATAAACGATGCGAATGGGGCGCGCTGTATTGAAAAAGAATACCGCAACGTTTCCGCGGCCGGCGCCGTTACGCGGAGTGTAAAAAGGCAGCCGAACGGAGGGAAAGTCTTTCGCAAAGTGGGAGTAAACATGAAAATGGCAAAATGGGCAAAGTTGGCGAGTTGAGTTCAACTGAAGCGCGTAACCGCTATCGAAGGCAGATCAAATAAACTCGAAACTTGTGCTGCGGGTGGCCCCGGCGCAAGGCGAGGCGAGGCGAGGCGAGGCGAGGCGAGGTGCGGCGCGCGGGAGGCGATGCAGGGGGTGGGATTGTGACACGGTTCGGGAGAAGAGGAGAGGTGAGGAGACGGAGGGAAAGGCGATGCGGCTAGGGACGAGGAGCTGGGAGTTGGCGGTGGGACTGTGACACTGTTCTGAGGAAGAGCAGGGGCGAGGAGTGGAGAGTGGGGGAGGGGTTTCGGGGGAAAGGGAAATGACAGTTCTGAGTGGGCAAGTGGTTGGGGAGGGGGGCACGACTGACATTTTTGGGGTGTGGAGGTGATAGTGGGAGACAGTGATGGACTCGCGCTTTGCGGTGAAGAGAACAGGAAATGCAGGAGGAAATGTGGGTCGGTGCAAGGAGAAGGGTTGAGACTGAGAGAATAACAAGGAGGATAATGTGCGCAGCAGAAGGAAGTGACGCAGAGGACAAGAACGTCCAAGTGGGGAAGCGAGGCCCGCAAAATGGAATCGCGGATTGGGGAAAGAGAGCGTAACCAGCAGCGAGATGGGAATGGTGGAACGAGGAACGTTGATGAAGAGAACATGCGCTCCTGTGTGAAAACAGCTGTGACGGAAAGAAAGACAGAATTCAGGTATGCGAGGCCAGAAATGGGATGTGATTCGGCAATGAGTGACAGCATTTTCATACTTAGACGATGTGCCAATCTACGGGAGGATTAAAGGAATTTGGTGACGTGTGTGAGTGAATTAGCGAGTTATAATCGCAAACGGATTGATAATGAAACTGATATTGTTTAAGAGAGCTTGAGGACATTATAGCGTTTAAGTGAGAGTGTGAGATAGAGTATATTACTTAGTAGATTTGGTGAGTATTAATGATTGTTGAATCAGACTGAAAGATGCAGTAGTTGAGTACCTTACTAACAGTTTTTTAGTTGAGAATGTGGGTGATTTGTTGGTTCAACGAGTGCAGTGGTTACACAGTGAACGTATGAGGCATCAAGTTAATGAAGTTGTTGACGAGCTAATGAAGTGAATGAATAGAAAATGTTAGTGAACTAACAAACTCGTAATTCGTTGAGTAGACACGTTGACTAATAATGAAAGAAGAGGATTGAGTTAATGTGCGGGGCCTGAATGCACCCAAACATTATAAAATAAGTGAGAAGGAGTAAATTGCATTTATGATTTCACTAGAATTAACAAGCGAATAACCGAAGTAGTCGACCGAGCAATCCAGTAGCCAGATGGATTGTGCGAATGAGTCTTAACATATTCACCGACATTTTCGTCAACCACCTTGAATTAACGAACTCTGCACTTTCATTATAACGGTTAATCGTGTGCCGTGTTATTAAAACTAACTCGTTGTTTCGGACGTAACTCACCTTCTGGAAACATATCAATTATTTGAGTCTGACGCAGTCGCAATTTTGGCCCGAAATGAATTTCAAAACAATTCAATATGTCGAGCGTTAAAGCGGCGAGCGCTGTAATTAAAGTAAATGAGTAAGTGTTCGTACTCATCAGGCTGCGACGTTCAGGCGCCGAAAATAAAGTAATTGCCTTTCGAAATCATCACCGTAATGAAATAGCAAGAATTCAAAGAATGTTGTATCAAACAATCTAGTAAATGCACGCCCACTAAAAGATATTTGAAGCGAATTTATATTAATAAAAAAAGTGTTAATTCTTTTCAATAATGTATGCTTGCGTTTGTGAGATTTACGTCTTTCTAATCATCCCATGATTGTTATTTTTCACATTTATTCTTATATGACTCCTTGAAATGTTTTACAGATTTGTATATGAGAGTAATATAGAACATTTCTTTTTTTTGTGTTATTTCCCTGATTTTTACTTTATAATGCTTACAAAAATAAATGATTCGTTTACATGACTTTTTAAGCTCACGGTTTTCAAAACTTATTCTTAATGAATGACAAGAAATTTTAATTTTGTAGACATATACGTAAAATATCATAGTGTCCAAAGAACGGACGATTGGAAGGAACAGGGTGACATGTGTGTATGAATCAGCAAGCGGAATGGCCAGCGAGATGACAATGAGGTTGTTAAGCAATTTGACTGAAATTCAATCTTCACTTTTGTATTAGAGCGACAAGTTTGTATCGAAAACATGAGGACCATTCTGATTATAATGTCGAAAAAATAGAGAATATTTTTTGAGAACTAAGGACAGGAATACAGACTTAACACCCATTCACGGTTTAAGTTCCCGTACTTGAAGATAAATTATCAATTTTGATGATTCTGCAACTTCTAGGACGAAACTATGTGTGTCTTGCCGGCACATGCACCAATCTTAAATATCTTTTGAAAGGAAATAAACCAACTCCAGCATGTGTCCAAAGCTTCTATTGTATCCGAGGTGTGCGTTATATAAAATACACACACACATACACGTATTTTTACACAAAGAAAAACTGAGCAAAACGTGCAAACAGTGAGACGAATTATCAACGTTGCCACTACGGCTGTACCTCCAGTACTCGTTTCCCATCCTAGGGCACCAAGATTGACTGATCATCTACGACGAGATTTGAGAGAGACTGAACGCTGATTTGATCGCTCGATGACCCATCATTAAGAAAGCCACTATAATAGTCCCTCTTCCTCTTTCAGTGCACTCAACTAGCTCAAAATCGACTGCCGCAGTAAAGTCAGCGGAGCGAGTAGCAGCGTGCCGGTCGTTGGCGCATCAAACATTGATTCCCATGGAATTGAATGAGCTGAAACAAACAGGAAGTTAATGTAAAGCTTTTGGAATAGTCATGTTTGCTGCTAAATAGAAAGCTGCTTAAAAGGGAGAATAATGCCCGGTAATAATACAAACGTCCACGTTCACGGAAGAGACGTCGTTGCAAGACGATTCTGGAGTCAATGATAATATGAAAAATTAGAGCGTGACAGCCTCGCTAGTCGAGTCGTCGCACTGTCTGGTCGGCCAATAGGGCATGAACCTGAGGAGGAGGGTGCTTCGGTATCCTGAGATACCGCTACAAAGGTAGTGCTGTTCACGGAAGACCCCGGGAGAAAGCAGAAGCGTTGGAGAGAGGCACCGGCTCATTCCGCCAATGCCTTCAGCGCGAACGAGTTCTGCTGTTCGTAGAGGTTACAGCAGAATCCCCGAGCTGAAGGGTCTGCGGGTTTGAGTCCCGCCTTGCGAATAGTTGTTTGCTTTATTGATGTTCAACGGTGGCCTGTCCCGAACCACTATGTAACATCTTTAATACCCAATTCATTGCCAGTCTTTCATCTAACGGAATGTGTGGGTGGTGATAATGGGAGTAAGCTTTATAATGAGGACGCGACTGAGATGGTTCCATGTCCCTAGATTCTAGGTTCAATGGAGATGTATTTCCGACACTTAACTACTAGCGAGATCAAATGCAATCGCTCTTTGGAGAATTGTAGCGGTCTGTAACTCTAAACGATAGTTTTCCATGATTTCTCTAGTCAATAGGCGAATTCCGGAGCAGTATCCTTAGCAATGCACAAAATCTCGCGTGATCTTTTCTTTTTCTTTTCCCGTCTTACATCCACTTAACCTCACATTCACTACACCATCACACTTGTCTGGAGACCAGTCAGAACCTTAAAACTTGTCCAGGGTGGGCCGGCCCCGTTGGGAGAGGTATCGAGAGGAGGGATGCCCACAAGCAGATGTGCAGTCAGCGCCGAGTCTCATGGACTAGTGAATGAGGTGTAGTACTATCTCCCAATTGACTGATTGATTGATTTTTCGTGTTTCCGGGCGCGTCAACTGCTTCGGTCATTAGTCCCGTTAGTGTAGTGCATGCTTTTTTTCTCGGGAGATGGCAGTGATCTTCCCCCCGCTGGATGGCGAGATCCAGCACCGACCTACCGTCGGCTAGTGGTGTTTCCCCCTAACCAGGACTCTCCCACCAGCGGGGCACTGCCCCAGCTGGGACAAGCTCTAAGCTCCCGACCGATCTCCCAGAATGTGTGGTAGTGTAGTACATGTTAGTGTAAGTGAGTGTGTAACGGGAGAGGCTAGGACAAGGAAGAGGAAGGAAAGATCGCGCGCGGTCCGTGGCCCGTTTGTTACTGCTCCGGCATTCACCTGGTGTTGATCGTAGAAACCACGGAAAACTACCAGTCAGAGCAGCCGGCCGCTAGAATTCTCCTCCAGACAACGACTGAATTCGACCTAGCTGAAGAGCTAGTGTCGAAAACTATCTCCCGAGATACAACCTACCTTACGAGACTGGTGATAATAATAGTTGACGCGCTCGAAAGCACTAGTCAATCAATTATGGGATGCTACGTGAGTGGCACTTGACAGCCAGGAATCCTCCTCCTCACCTGTAATAGGATTTAAACGCTGCCAACCGGCTCTGACGATTATTGACAGCTGGGATTATGAGTCACAGCAGAGTTGCGGAGTCTAAAACCCATATTTCCTTAGATGTAGGATAAAGGCATGTAAAAAGGCGGTGCATAAATGGCAAAGGAGGTCGGAGAGTCACCTATAACCGAAAGGTTCCTTGTCGCAAAAATGCCCACTGTTAAATTAGTCTATTCTTCCAAGATATGCGATGTCTTTTGATTTCGAAACGATTTGAAGGATGTTCATAGCGCTTTACTGGCTGAATTGACCTCCCTAATAATACGGCATCGGAGTTTAACACATACAACGAGTATGTTTTCAAGGAAAATCTACTGCCGAATATTTGTTTTCTCAACCATGAAATCTAGACCCATCTGCATGTAGAGGAGTCGAAGAAGACAACGTTTTGCAATAATATAATACATGATATATAATAGGACATATAATAGGCAATGTCATATAACAAAGTTACTTATTCTTCATTTGTCTCTCATTGGTAAGCACATTATTATGCCAAGTCACGTTGTGACGCATATAAGGACATTTCATGTACTACTGCCCAATACTTTTGCATATGGTGCTGAACATTCAGGGGCAAATATAACACGTGTAACTTCGAGATATTAAATAACCCACTACATGTTCTCTGTCAAAAAGTGATAATTTGCGAACGCTCTACACGCCCTAGAAGTTTGTAACATTTATTTTAATATATTCTGTATATAAGTAATACTTTACAATGTACAAGGAGTGATTGGTGTTTCACTAGTTTTACATTAGTTCTTCCTTCGTATTTCATCACAGTTGATAATAGTTGGTACAGTTAGAAGAAGCCATTTCCCTTCAGACGCTTATACGTCCTTCCTGGAAGTGTATATGGCGCATTGGAGCACAGTAATCTCTTAGCTGAACTGGAGTGGAATTTTTAAGACGAAGCGGTCGAGTTAAAAATGCACCTCCACGAAATCGAATGTGTGCGTGTGGGTAGGAAAGGAAGAAAGCACAGACGAAAGAATAGGGGAAATCTGGGTGAGCACTAGTACAATCGTATGGCTTGGATTATATCTTGAAAAGTGTTTCGTGAAGAAAGAAATATTTGGCTCTGTCTGGGGGATGCAAGATAAAGAAAAATAAACTGCATGAGCTACAATAGCACATTCTTTTGCCAATTACTTATTACTTTACGTTAGAAAATTCAAAGAATTAAACAAAAATAGACTTGTAACATTTTTAAACAACCTTTTTGTATCCGAGAAAAATTATTGAAGAAAACATTTGGACACCTTTTTGATAATTTTTCACCAACAGACTTTATTTCAAGTCTCAATTATGCAAAAACTACTCGTTCTTTCAAACAATTATACAAGAACTTATTTAAAGATCTGTCTTAAAACAAATATTTCTGAAATAAAAATATATCACCAATATTATATTTCCAAATGCGTTTTTGCAGATTTTGATAATAAAGTTTGCTGCAAATCGGATCTGCGCCCTTTTGTTTAAAACTTGATTTTATCATCTGAGGAAAAAGATATAATATGGAACAGTTTTTTAGATATTAATTGTTGAAATGTTGTCTATAATTCAAACACAATTAGGCTAAAATTACTCATTTTTTCAAAACATAATATTTCAAGACTTGTCTTTGAAGATATTTCATTAAAAACTCTTATCTTCAATATTTAAGTTGTACGGAGACGCCGAAAAAATTTGCGGAACGACATCGAATTTTTTGGAACTTTCAAACTATTTCATATTGGTTAGTTATCGTTTACTTTAAGAGATTTAATTAAACGAATTTAATATTTTTAAATATAAAAAATAAAAAAGGTAATTTTAATAATATTTAAATATGTGTTAAGGATGTTAAAATTGTAAAAAATATTCTTCAGCGGGAGTCTGGATATCTGGATAAAACGTCTGAACCACAACTGCCTCGTTGACTGGGGAATGTTTTGAAGAGATCATGAAGACACATGGGAAATCTTGAAATTTAGGTCAGATTTAATTTCAAATACACTTTGGAAAATGTGTTCTAAAATGTGTTACAATAATAAGCGTTTAGGTGTGCCAGATGAAATAACATCAGATATTTCAAAGCAGCGTAAGACCATTCGCCTTCCACCGCTGGAACCAGATATCAGTTCTCCGTCGATATTTTGTTGCAATTCATCTCGCCTGCAATATGTGTATATATTTTTTCCGTCATGGAATGAAATTAAATTATCAATTTACAAAATCGAAACAAGTGGCTGTGTGTCAGCTCCTCCTGACCCCCATCCAGCCGCCTCTTCGTTTCCCGCATCAGCGGGCCTTGGAAGGCAGCGCATCCGTCATTACGCAGACAGGAGGCCGTTTCCGTTCGCTCACCCCACATCGGAATGCGCAGGTCAGTTCATCTCTCGTCCCGCAGACTCCGATCCAACTGCAGAGATCAGCTGTTCCCGCCCCCGCCCCTGAGTTCTGTGCGCCAGCAGCGCTGCGGCGGGGGCGCGGGCGGCGAGCGAAGCTGCGGCGACGCTCCGCTGTTCTCCTTGGGGTGGCGCAGCGTGGCGCGGTTCTTCGCGCGGATGAATTAAAGATGGCGCCCGGACGGCGAGCGCCGCCGCCGCCTCCGCCGCCTCCGCCGCCTCCGCCGCCTCCGCCGCCTCCGCCGCCTCCCCCCGCCGCCCCGCCGCCTCCGCCGCCGCGCCCCGCCGCCCCGCCGCCGCCGCTGCCGCCGCTGCCGCCGCCGCCGCCCGTGCCCGTGCCCGTCCGGTTCCAATCTGGCTGCGAGGCGCGGCAGGCGCTGCCATCGCCCCCCCCCCCCCCCCCCCCCCCCCCCCCCCCGCCGCCGCCGTCGAGCGATCGCGGGTTCGCTGAATCGTAATTCGCCGTGCGGTCGATTGATGCGCCTTCAGCCCTCGCAACGCTTCCTCTTGGCCCTCGCCTCCGGCCTGCTTGCTGCGGCTGGAGAGCGCATCTTACACAGAACGTCTCAGGATAAATGTTACAAATTTCTAGGAGATGACGAGAGGTCAAAACGATCACTTTTAGCCAATCAACACGTACAGTTACTTGGGGTGACTTTGAACCGTGGAAGGTGGTTTTGTACTGTTCACCGTGTGAAGAAATGTTTGTTAAATTAAATGTTGGCGTTTGTATTTTTAGTTGCTTTAATCATTGGTCGACAGTGTCGATCAGTCAAAATATTCCACTACAGGAACTTCAAGAGACTGTGGTTGGTTAAATTTTTATAACGGTGTTACACACATGGTATTTGCTTCTGATTGTGAGCCCCAATCGGCTTCATTCCATATCCACTGAAGATATCGCCGAGTGTTAGCTTGTTTGCTGAATTATATTTTCAAGTTCCACAAGAATACGACTGTTTTCCAAGTTACAAATTTGCAGTTTAATGTGGAAAATTTTATTTAAGAGATCTTATCATTGTTTTCCTGATGGTGTGAAGTAAATGATACGTTCTAATTTTCCTTTGTCAATCATTTTTATGGGAATGTGTCTTCCCCACGCGATCATTTATTTTTTGTATGCTTCAGAGATTAAAACATTTCTTTATTCCTTAACACCCTTTCCAACAGTAAAACACGTCATAAATTCACCTTCAACAGGAAATAATGCCTGCGAAATTACAGTAAAGTAATCGCATGACCTGAAAATTCGATATTGGCTTACCTGTAAGTGAGACAATTTGAAAACAATTACGATGAGAAAAGTCACATTGTTTGCAGATAATATAGCTTTGGTCACTTATTATGAACATGATCTCCAGAATTTAACTTTTAAATGAAAAAAAAGAAGCCAATGTAATGTAATTGTAAATTTCAAATGTAATGCAATGGATTTCTGAAGTAAACATTCCATACAAATAATAATAATAATAATAATAATAATAATAATAATAATAATAAAATAATAATAATAAATAATAATAATAATAACAATAATAATAATAATAATAATAATAATAATAATAATAATAATAATAATAATAATAATAATAATAATGCCAGTCCGGATAGCCGAGACCGCTAAGTAGTGCCGTGGCGATCTCGGACGGAAGGATCGCGGGTTCGAGTCCCGCCTTGGGCATGGGTGTGTTTGTGTATGTCTGTTTGTGTGTGCCGTCCATTCATCTTTCATTATCATCATCCTTTCATCTTCCATCCCCCAGGACTAACAACCCTGGGGTATAATAATCGGATTCAGCATAATGCTGATCCCCCTAATTAGTTACATGCAAGACGTGCAACGTGATAAAATGATACTGAACCCGTGCAAGTGCATGTCCTGCGTGGTCCAAGATGGCCTATTCGCGAGCAAAAAACAAACAAACATCAATATCGAACACGTATCCAAGTTCCCACAATTTCGATGCAGTATAACATATCTTAATGACATTGATGTGCAACAAAAAATATCAAAATTTCAGGCTATTTGCGGCACCATCACAAGAACATTGGGAATGGAAGCACTAAAAGAAACCAAACACCAACTTTTAAAACAATTGCCTTATCTACTTTTCCATATAGATGAGAATCATTGGTAACACCATCTAAGAAAAACAGAAGAATTAACGAAGAAATGCGATTCCTGAGGCATATGAAGACATTGTGTTGGCACATGAATGGATCCTATCAGAAATGAGAATATAAGATAAGTATTGGGAATTTCCAGCTTACAAAAAAGATAAATACACATAGAAAAAACTGATTAGACCATTTAAAAAGGATAAACAATGAGAAATTATCCAAGCAGGATTATTACTATTTTCCAAAAGGAAAAGAGGATATGGTCTTCTCTAGACAACTTTGTCGGAACACGTTAGATCATCTAACCCATGCTGCCGAGGTTGTTGAAAAGTCGTATTTGAAAGATATATACATTCTTGGAATAATATAGGACAGAAATGAGAAAGGTTCTTAACACAATATTTGGCAATGTTTTGGAAAAAAATGTGAAGATATTATGGACAGATGCCCTCAGAAAACGGAAAGAAAATGACGATATGTGTTCACAAATGGTGTTGAAGCGCGTTAATTTACCAAGCGGTCGAGAACTGCTGCTTCCTCTGGGCTCTCGCGTTCGTCCCGGCTCTTGTCGCCTGCTGGGCGAGCAAAGCTGCTGCACCACTCTCGTGCCACCCGAATCGCAGCGGTTGGATGTGAGCTTATCGCATTTGAACAAACTTGTAGCTGCGGTTCTCAGAATGGGCGTGCACTTGGTTGTCGACTCTAAAACCCCCACAGTGATCTCTTGAGCAGGGACGACCCGAAACCTAGTGAGACGCATCATGGCTCTGGAAAACAGAGTTCTCGCTAATGGCTCTGACCTATTTGTTCTCGATTCTCTATTCTACCACATATTCACTCTACTTACGTTCTATTGGGGCGACCTATTTCATTAGATTCTCACTATGGAAGTATGAACAATAGAGGACACGTGGACACGCCCACATTTCCGCAGAGGCCTTGATCCGCAGAATCTGCCCAAGAGCGTGCCTGGCCGGGAGCGTTCCTAACATCTTGCTTGTTGCTCTTGCTACTAGTTGCACAGCTGAAGAATTAATTATTTCTGCATAACATACGTGACTATTGTTCCTGATTTTAGACAGAAGAAATGCTCTTGTCTTATCTGTTTCAACCGAATTATCTCCCGTTCAATATTTTGCAAATATTTTTTTAATAGGAAACTTTGTTAACGGTCTCAATTATATCAATGCTACCCACATCGTATTTTTTCAACTATTTTTACATTGCGTACTTCAATTACGATAGACTCTACAACCTAGATATGTGTTTGATATTGTGATATTCAGATTTTTAATTGAAATATAACAATAGAAACCAGGGCCGGATTAACCCACGTGAATGCACCTGAGCATATTTCGTGCAAAGGCTTTTTAATATATTTCACTCCATTTAATTCTGATTTTTGTTAGGACCAGTAATATATCTAAATTTGATTTTGTAGCCAGAAAATAATGCCAAACAGTATTTCGCAAGAAACCATTTGTATGGAACTTTTCTTTTAATTTGTTGTGTCTACATCTTGACGCAACGCGTCTCCAAGCCCCTTAAGGGGCGTTGAGCGCTTTACACTTGGGAGTAATCCTCCATTAATGTGCTTTTACTTTTTAATAATTGTCAAGTCTCGTCACGTCGCAGTCAGTCAGTGCCTTTTATCCCTTCGGCCAGGGGCTCAACGCCGTTAGATCCCGGGATTCCTGGCCGGTCACCCAACCACGAACCCGCGAGTCTCGAATGCGCTTAACCTTCGTGACTTCACGGAGCGTAGTAAACGCATTCGGCTAGCGCCGCCGCCTTTTCGGGAAAACTTTATGTGATAGTACTTAATTGTGTGTGGGGGGACTTAGCAGTAAATGGTAAGCCTCACAAAAGCATTATACAATTTCTTGTTTATACATAATATCTCAATACGACTTTAGAATTTATCCATTTTAGAGGATAGACGGAATACAAAATTGGTTACTTCAATGGTGCGGGAAACCCCTTGCTATCTAACGTTTTTATATACGGTTATGTTTACAACGTAATTCACTTTTATGCCATAAATTCAATACCAGTAATTTCTCTACGAAAGTTTGTAATTCTACATGGGTCTATATAAAACTCCTTTTTGTTTTTTCTGAGCAGATCCAATTCTAAACGTGTTTTTACATCGTTGAAGATAGTGGTACTACATTATAATCAACATAATTAATTTTTTTCGTTACCAAAAAGAGTTTTCTGTGATGTTCGCAGCGATTGTTTCATCTTTCTCCGACCATCTGGACCTTGTACAGTGTGAGATGGATTTTCTGAGGTTCTATTTCATTTTAAGATGCTACTTAATTTACAGAATTGTAGTACTTCGATAATCCTCCGATATATTATGTTAAGATATATTCTTACTCTTGCCTATCTATTATCCATTCTTCTTGCGCCTGATATGCTGAAATGAAGAACAGGGATATAACAAATGGTGGATCATGAGAAACGTTTTGCATTCTATCTCTGTTTTTGCTGCATGACTATCTTTGTCTATTGGATGTGACATTATGTCTATTCCAAAAGATTTAAATTAGCTTCTTAAATGTTTAAGCACATTTATTTCAATAATAATCATTCTTTGTCGTCCCAACTATTGGTACGCTGCTATTCGCTCCACCGACTTTATTGCGGCCATCAAGTTGGTCCAAGTTTGATCAGAGAGGAGGGAGAGTTAGAGTGGATTTTTAAGTGATAGGCCATTGAGCGATCACATTAGCGTTCAGTCTTCCCCAAATCTCGTCGGTAATGAACAGTCTTGATGGCCCTGGATGCGAAGCGGGACGTGGAGGAAAAGATGCCATTACAACAACGATAACGCCAGACGAAGGGATTATTTGTAGTGAGAGGCAAAACGAGGTAGTAAGAATAACATACGTAGCACAACAAATTATAGAGACGATCCGAGGGGCCGAGATTTCCAAGGCAGTAGTGACGTGGCGATTTCGTTCCGAAGGATCGGGGTTTCGATTCCCGCCTCGGGCATATTTGTGACATGATCTGAGCTGTCCTCGTGTACTGCGGGTGAACAGGGCTGTACAGCCCTGAAGAGGACCGTGATATGTCGGTCGAAACGTCGGCACCCCAGCCTTCGACGCGGCGTCACCCCAACAGCCCAGATCATGACTCTGGCCGCGGAAGCCTACGATACCATATTTGTGACATCTTTCACCCGTCATCATCACCATATCACTTCATTCACGATACAGGTACCCCTAACGTTAATAGCGTTAATGGTAGTCGCTAATGACCTCATAATTCATACTACCTTAAATAAACAAAAGAAATTCATTGAGAAATTCGATGAATTTGTAACGCAGTGCGCCAGTCACCAAGCTTTACATCCGGACGCAAGTTCAATGTGACTCAGGCGACCGGTAGACGAGTTCAGGGAGGACCGACAAAAAGGCGGACTACTTCAGTTCTGGGTCCCCTTTTACATTGAACATTACGTTATAGGTCGCTCCAAATTGCTCATGAGATTCTTTACGTATATTCCTGAATATTACGCTTCATTTTACATTTAATATTTTCTATATACTTTCTCCAGTATATTAATATTTCTTTCCTAAAATTCGTTGGCAAGCTGTGATTTTTATGACCTTTAAAGCACAAAATAATTTGTTACGTTTAATTTTAGAATAGTGTATTTTTGCGTGTTTCTCTTTAGAACACTAGATTTTTATTTTTAATATTCCGCAATAACTTATTAGCAAACTCAATTTGACTCTTCCTTGAGTTTGTCCTTTTATCTACTATCAATTGCTGTATACTTCATCATGAATCGTTTACATTTGAAGGAAATAATTGAGGGAATTTCTAGCAGCTTTGTGGAGATAATTATGGGACGGTAGTTGTCATGGAGAGGTTAACGTGAATATTTGGGGAAGGTTAGCCATAATGAGAAGCAATGTTTCCGGTCACGACAAGGAAACATGATTACAGATTCGTGACGAATTTGATTATCTCGAGTGTCTGTTCAGACACGAGATGTAAATCATTTTTAATATTTTGGTAACGATTGTAGGTTAATATGCTAGAATAACTGGCACTATTCATACGTTATTTGATTATTGAATACAAATGCTTATGTGTAATCGATTTGATTGTTATTCTTTGGATGAACTTTTAGTTTGCATCGCTCATTTCATGAGAATTAAATACTGTTTAAATTATTTAAAAATACTTTCAAAATTATTCAGTGATTATCTTTTAAATTATTGAGATATTGTCTTTTAAAAATAGAGTATGTTTCATTACAAAATATGTTATTATTATAATAAAAATTTTAAAAAGTATTTGTTACTTAACAAACTGTTTTTTAAAAAACCAATTCGTTGAAATATTAAAATAACATGTTTCTTCATTTTCAGTATTATTCCTTGAACATATTTATGTTATGGGTTATAGTTACAATATTTATTTCCGTGCTCGTCTTGAAAATGTATCACAAAGCTAAAAAAATTTTTTAAAAATATTGCTATATTTTGTTAATTGCATTTGAAATCACTAGTGACCAAGTTTTAAAAAACCAAAAAAAAATCTTTTTTGTATTTAAAGGTTTTTTTCAATTCATCGAAAACAAAATACCACTCGGAGAGATTTTTATCTTGGATGAAATATTTTAATCTAAATTAATTTTGTGTTGTTATATTTTGTCATGAACGAAAAGGCGGAGATATTTTTGAATCTTCAGCTATGGATATTGTGCTCATAAACGGGTAAAGTCATGAAAATATGATTTACATAGAAGATGGGATCCTAAATAGACATCCTTATTGCCAGTGAATAGCGAAACCGTGTGATTGTGCAATTAATCTTTCTCCCAATAAAAGTCTATAGCATCACTTACACTCATACAAACCTATAAAAACTAAACCCTTGCACTGCCCAATTCCAGCAACGATCACGACGAGAATGAGCGTGCCTGTTTAATCAATAGTATTCATATGTTGAAACGTGATCGTAGAATCGATTAGTTTGTCTATCTGCCTAATGCCATCACTGCTATTTGCGCCAGCACGCGAGGGCAAGAGTATTTAGACCGTTCACGTGTGTTTCTGGCGCTACTGTAGTTGGCGTCAAGGCGCCGATGACGGCACTGGTTGTAATTCTTGGTGAGTATTCTCAGTTCAGCAAGGCATGAAAAAAGGAATTAATTGGTTGCAAATGTTAGATTCTTTTTTTTACGGGAAATTGATTCGAAATGGTCCATATAAGTAACTTATTAATATGAATTATTATTATTATTATTATTATTATTATTATTATTATTATTATTATTATTATTATTATTATTATTATTATTATTATTATTATTATTATTATATAATTCGTGTACGAAAGATCAGTTTAGACATGTTTTCCGAGAAAAAAGAAAGAATAATTTCTTTAAAGATAACTATATTTTGACACGTTTTATTGATGTATTAATGTACTTTACTCATCCATTTTACTCAATAATTTAAATGAACACTATATGAGGTATAAGTACATAACTATGTCACTCAATGCCAAGGGTAAAACTGATTCTAAAAGAAATTATCAAACAGATTTTTAGAAGAAAAACTCATTAATCAATAAATACAAATAAAACAATATTTAGTGCATACTAATTCATTGATTATTGATTACATTTACATAATTTTGCTCATAAGTCGTTATGCTGTGATAAAGTAGCTCATTGCAATGCGAAGTCAAAGAACAGTCTTTTGGAGAGGTAAAACATGATAAAGATCAACTCGTTTTTGAGAAAACATAAAAGTGCACGAGTTTTGTGTAAAGTTCAACACAAGACATATATTTTTGAAAATAAACAACATCAGTAATCTGATTTTATCCTGAGCAGAATACAAATTTTGAACAAAATATGATTTTAATCACAATTTCATTAACATTAGAACTTAGGTAGAAAACAGTTCTTTATTTTCATTATCGATTGTCAAAACGTGTGTTTCGGTCCACTTTTGAAGATCAATTTTGAGTTCAATTGCAATACAAACAAGTAAATTAATTTCGTATTTAAAGTTTACGATTTTCAGTTAAGAACTGTTAATGTTAATAGTATTGTTAATAGTTAAACTGTTACTGTTTAACAGTTACACGGACGGCAAAGGTCCAATTTTCATTTACCTTCGCAGAAGGACGCCGCTTTCCCTCCGCATGAAGCTGAAATAGCAGCTGCAGCGACTCGTGGTACCGCGCGACCTGGTCGATGAACGTGTGTGTGCTGACAATCGGATATTATCCACTATCAAAACGTGTGTTTCAGTCCACTTTTGAAGATCAATTTTAAGTTCAATTGCAATACAAACAAGTAAATTAATTTCGTATTTTAGGTTTACGATTTTCAGTTAAGAATTGTTAATGGTAATAGTGTTGTTAATAGTTAAACTGTTACTGTTAACAGTTACAAGGACGGTAAAGATCCAGTTTGCATTTGGCTTCGCGGAGCTCGCCGTTTCCCCTCCGCATGAAGCTGAAATAGGAGCTGCAGTGTCTCGTGGTGCCGCGCGACTTGCTGGTCGATGAACGTGTCTGTGCTGACGATCGGATATTATCGACTATCAAAACGTGTGTTTCAGTCCACTTTCGAAAATCAATTTTGAGTTCAATTGCAATACAAACAAATTAATTAATTTCGTATTTTAGGTTTACGATTTTCTGTTAAAACCGTCTATGTTAATAGTTAAATTGTTACTGTTAACAGTTACAAGGACGGTAAAGATCCAGTTTGCATTTGGCTTCGCAGAAGGTCGCCGCTTTCCCTCCGGATGAAGCTGAAACAGGAGCTGCATCGGCTCGTGGTGCCGCGCGACCTGCTGGCCGCCGTAGCGCCCTTCGTGCTCACGTGCAAGGCGCTGGGCGTGGCGCCCTTCTACTACGCCCGCCCTTGGCCCGACGGGCCGCCACCTCGTGCTGTCGCAGCCGGCGCGCACGTACGGCAGCGCGCTGGGCCTTCTCCACCTACATCTTGGCAACTCGGCCAGCGCCCTCATGTCCATGGCCAGCCTGGGGGGGTCCTGGCCTCCTCCCGCCGCCCCAAAATCGTCGATGTGTTCGAGGAAATTATTCAAGAATGTTCGGTGAGGAAGGAGCGTTTATTGATCACTTTACATGTGATCAGTTGGATAAAATTATTTGAGATTCTTGGAGAAATTTCGTTGTCTGTTGTACTCGTTCTTTCTCTCGGCATGGAAGAATTCTACAGCAATATCGCCTGTATTATAGAACTCGTAGCGTACATCATATCCTGTATGTCTATTAGCGTGTGCACCCACCTAACGTTAATGCTCTACCTTTGTTTCAAATCGATCAACGAACTTCCTGCACTACATGGAAGAAGTAGTGTGGATTTGAATGATCTAATGTCTCAAGCAGTGAGCACCATCAAAAAAGGCAAATCCTTGCAAACACAATGGCCGGTGAGCGAATTCAATCTACAGCAGCCGCCTCAGACACCAGACAGATCGCAAATGCTTAAGTTTACACGCAAATCGCACTTTGTTTTGTGCTCGTCTTTCCAAAAAGTGGAGAACATGTTCTCCCTGCTGATGACCTTCGACATGCTGGTGCTCATCTTCTTCCTGTGCTGGCTGCTGCTGATCGCCATCGACGACTCGCCGCCCAACCCGGACGAGCCGGACGACCTCTTCAACTCGTGGGTGGCGATCGTGTGGGTGTCGCTGGACCTGCTGAAGCTGGTGGCGCTGGGGGGGGCGGGGGGCGTCCCGCAGCTGGCGGGGGAGGGGGTGGAGGGAGAGGAAGAGGCGGGGGTGGAGACGGCGGGGGATCGACGGCGGCGAGAAGAACTGCAGCAGTTCGCCTCGCAGCTGGCGGTCAGTGACACCGAGCTGCACGCCGCCGGAGGCCTCCGCGTGGATTTGAGCCTCCTGGGAGTGGCGCTCACTACCACCATCTCGTACTTGGTGATCATGATGCAGTTCCGACAAGCGGAACGCGTTCGTGTGAGGGACAAGGGCCCACCGCCTTGCAACTGTTATTTTAATGTTACGAATAGAACAGTTTGAGATTCCAATTACATTCGAGTAATTTTGTATCTTTTAGATTTTACGTGGTTTTGCAAAAGAACGTCAAGAAAAATAGTGATATATCGATGCCCCTAGGACACACTAATCCAGAGAGTACAAAAAGATATTAAAATGTTTGCCCAATTTCCAAGTGAGGTGGAATTTGCAGGACATTGAATGATACGTTCAAAAGCAGTGCTACATATATTCAAGTAATCTGGATGAGTTATTTATTCAAAATTTGAAACTTCTTGGTGGAGAACTGAAAGAATGTTTTAAAAATTCAATTAAACATGTAACATTCCGTAATTCTATTTCTTCACTCGTTTTCACGTCACAAAATCAACATGATTTTGATATTTTCATTTTTGAATACAATATTATCATAAGTTTTAACATATATTTTCGAATCGCTTTTGTAATTGGTAAATGTGTGAAATGTGTTCGATGGTTGCTAAATGATTTGTTAAAACTGCATTGTGTATTACTGTGTCATTTAACTCACTTATAACACAACTAACATTTTTGTTTTCGAGTTCCCATGTCTCTAACGTAATTCTTTTTTGTACACCAAGTCGATATACTAACATCTCAACATTGGGTACTTGACTTTTTTTTCTCTTTTCCTAGTGTTCACTCATGCTGTGTTGTGTTCAGTGAAAATTTTTGACGATACTATAAACTGATGTTTTTATGTTTATTAGATTTTTATCTTTATTTTTCGATTTATACTGTGAATTTTGATTTCCTCACTATAAAAGATGTTCAAATCCAATCTATAACTCACCTTCAAGGCATAACCAAAAAATTATTCTATTGCTTAAGCAATAATAGAGTAACCGGAATTTTAGACTAAACATTTTCAAAGAGACAATAAATCTTTGCGGGAGGAACTTCACAGATAAGTTATCTTCCTAGTCAAGACTGAGTAAAAATTACTTCTTTGGTATAAATATATTGTAAATATTAATAAATCATGCACTAAAATGAAATAAAGGTTTCATTAAATTCCTTTCATTCTTATTAACATTATTTGTTTGAAGGATGTAGTAAAAAAAGGTTTCAAATATTGCTTTTTACTTTAAATTTAGTTTAATTGTAATATTTTTAACTATATAATATTCTTTTATAATTTAGATGTATATTCATTTCCAAAACCTTGTTTTTATTTTAACGAACGAACAATCAAATTTGGAATATATATATTTTTAACTCGTATCAATTTTCTGCTCTCTTGCTACAGTATTTTATCCAGAGATCATCCAGCACAACCTTTCTTACTGAACCCCAACTCAAGGAAACTGTAGGTCACAATTAACGTAGAAGATGCAGACTCAGTAATGATCCCAGAATGGAATACACCCTTGTTACCTGCAGTACGTTAATTAACGCAAAGATGGGAGCGTAGCACACTCGAGATGTAACTAACTCTGCGGTAACTAACTCCGTCCTCCCACTCTCTGTACCTAGGATCATCGCCGTGCCTCCTGCCCTCCGCTTTTGATAAATCTAACGATTTCACTTGGGGCCTTCCAGAAAAGTAACCCCGTGAGCAGTTTTGCCGGAGAAGTCACATTCCAACAACTTTACTAACATATTGTTCATCATATATATTTAATTTTATTTGTAATTTAACTTATTGTAGGATTTGTCATTAATTTCACTCACGTTTATTTAATAATTATTAATCTTCATTTCTTTCCTTTCAATCAGTCGGTGTATTGACACCGTTGGGTACGTTGCCAAAAAATTCGACCACCAAAACAAGAAGTTTTATTATTTCTTCTGCTTTAGGTGTGTGAGTTGCTTTCCATTCTTATAACACTGAAAATCAGTATCATGAACACAAATGTAAAGAAATCTAGGATCAAATGTAAATAAAACAGGTTGCTTTCTTTTATATAGTAAAGTGTGGCACTCCAAAATAAATCTACATTAAAACATTTTACCTCAAACACACTATAATCTCCAATTATTCAAATCGATTTTGAAAGAGAAAAAGAGAGTAATCTAAATTAAGATTATATAGAAATAATATATCACTGTTTTAACGCGCACTTATTATTCTCTTGTAGTACCACTAACTTCAAAAAAATCATGCAAATATGTTACAATATTTTAAGTTACCTTTTTTCTACGTCTGATGCCTTTTTACATAATTGCTTAAATTTATACAATCATCCGAATTATTCACGTCTCTAAATTTGCCCGATCCTTTTTTAACCCCGATAAATTCAGTTCTATTGAATCATATCCCAGAAAACATTTGCTCTTGGCTCGTATCATATCTTCAAATGTTGAACTTCTTCACTCACTTTTATTCGATTATTTTAATCTAGTTATTTCACGTTTGTAAATGAAGCTTTTCGAGGAATTTAATCCGAAAATGATTTCATATTTATTTCACAAAGTACGTCTTTGTTTGGCATATACCAGGAAAGTTTTTTGTGTAAGACATTATTCTGGAAACAATGGAGTTAGTTAATGAAACTGTTTGAAACATTTCCCAAATCTGGACAAGCATAAGTTAGAGATGGTAAAATAATAGATTTATAAGTTCATTTTGGGTTTACTATAGTACGCAATTAAGAAAAAATGCTTAAGGTTTTTTTCCCTCCTGAATAGAGTATACCTATCGTACATTATTATTGAAGTGGTGGGATTTTTATTATGTAATCACCTGCTTGTTTCCGACAGAAGTGCTCCTCCGGCAGAAATCCGCCTCTTCTACCGTCGAGCTCCTTCCCTCTTCTAGTACATAGTAGTACAAACCACTCCAGTGAAGGGAGCTTAGGGATATCGCAAACAAGATTAATGGAGTCGGTTTCTAGACGAGCAACTCTAGCTTCTCTGAAGAGGGTCGCGCTCACAGGTTTCTCAGCTTTGGGAAACGGTACATAATATCCTTGGAAATGATACGACTGCGCTTTCCATGACCTAAATACTCAACGTTCTAGAGGAAACAAGCGCACAAGGGGATAATGAGGGACTACGAAATCTCTGTTCCCAAATATCATATTCTTATTACATGTACCTCGGTTGATTAAATGCATTATAATATTGGTATAATACGTGGTATATGATGCTTCCTTACTCCATCTAACCATTTACCTAGTACGAATTTTTCTTAGTTTATATGAATGTTTTGCAAGGAACAAACAGATCAGTGAATAACGCAGAAATTGATGGTAATGTAACGTCACTTGACAATGATTGGTATGCCGACAGAAACATCGGTATGCAAGTGACTCAGAAGGATTGGGAAATGAGTAGTTAAAAGTGGCTAATATGAGTCCAGCGTTAGGCAGGGCGGGCTCCACGACCCCGCATTAACACGCAAAACTGCTCTCCCGGGACGCGAAGACTTGAGCTACACGGGAGACAACCAATGAATACACTTGGAAGTTTGCAAGTAAATCATTCCGCAAGTAGATAAATGTCATGATTAGTTACAGGCTAAAGCGCCTGGATAAAGTCCAATTGAATTCAGTGAAGCCTTATTTTCCATGGGGAGGCTCAGGCCATCAGGCCTGCTCTTCTATCTCACCACGCAAATTCCGCTTGGCCACAATCACTGTCTAGCAGAGAAAAAAAGGCCAATGAAACAGGCGATTTAAATTTAGTTCAGAGGTTTCTTTCAGACTTGATCTTTTACCTGCAGCAAATCTACAATATGGGATAGACAGGTCTACTTTCCCTCCGAAGGAAGGCGTACCAAGGATTTTTCGTCCTTAAAAATGCACAGCTTCGATCGGATTTGAACCCACAAACCTGGGGATACCAGTCCGAAGCGCTAACCGCCGCCGCGTCTTGCCGCGTCGCGAAGCCGCCGTGAAGAGGCTGCGATAACCTCGATGTACCCTGGTCAATAGATGTATCAGTACGGGAAGGATGGGATTTCTTAACCCGGTGTGTGCCCACAATAGATAGATTCATTGATTTTTTCGTGTTTCCGGGCGCGTCAACTGCTTCGGTCATTAGTCCCGTTAGTGTAATGCATGTTTTTCTCGGGATATGGCGGTGATTTTCCCCTCGCTGGATGGCGACTCCGGCACCGACCTACAGTCCGCTAGTGGGGTTTCCCCCTAACCAGGACTCTCCCACCACCGGGTCACCGTCCCAGTCGGGACAAGCTCTAAACTCCCGACTGGTCTCCCGGAATATCTGGTAGTGTAGTGCATGTTAGTGTAAGTGAGTATGTAAGGGGAGAGGATAGGACAAGGAAGGGGAAGGGCAGATCGCGCGCGGTCCGTGACCCGTTTGTTAGGGTACTGCTCCGGCATTCGCCTGGTGTTGATCGGAGAAACCACGGAAAACTACCGATCAGAGCAGCCGGCCGCTAGAATTCTCCTCCAGACAGCGACTGAATTCGACCTAGCTGAAAAGCTAGTGTCGAAAATCTTGCCGCCGTGGGGAGTGGGAACCTAGGATCTCCCGGTCAGAGGCGCTGCAGTGACATCAGTTGATGCACTGAGCTACCGCTCCCGGTCACAATAGGTAGACTCACGCCAGTGCCCGCAACGTATCTCACAGATACAGCTACAACTTTTTGTGAATGCGAATGATCTGAAGGACCATTTACTGAAATACACATGTCCCACAATGCAATTGTCAATGAATCTTATAATGCGGAATTATTGTCTGAATACTTATGGCGAGAAAGGTCAAAATTGACAGTGTACACGCAAAAGTCATTAAACATCTTATTATCCTATCAAATAATATTATACACAATTTCCACAAATTATTTTGGAATGTTCTTAATAAATATATATTCTTTTTCACAAAAATATTTAGGGAATCTTTGTCTTCTTTTTTTCATTTTGCAAGATTCTGATTTTTTCATTTTCCTACAGACGTCTTCTGCATATCTTTCCCTTTTTGGTAATAAATTGCGGCAATCGATTGTAGATAAGGCAAGTGATTATATTTTCTGTATTGCCACTTGATATAGACATGGCTGAAAATAATGACATGATACGTACTTCTCAGGTCAGGAACTCTGAATGCACCGGTGCCATAGCACCCAAGTATATGACAGTTGCTGCGCAGCACAGCAATCACGTTTCAACATCTTCACGTGAAATGATTCAACAGAAGGATAAAAATAAAAGGTCAGGCGATTTCAGAGAATTCCAATGGAAGAATACAAGAAATATTGAACGACTAATGCATCGCAGTAATTCAGGGATATAAAATTTCCCTGGCGTGAAACACACAGATCTATTGCGAGCACTCCCGTGTTACCAAAGAGCTTGTAAATAATTGTATTACATAATGTAAATAAACTTGTAAGGGGGAAGCTGAAGTCTAAGGATGTGATTTTGTCATCACGGCGACATAGAGGGAATGCTGGAAGCAGTGTGAAGATCGTTTGGTGGATGGCATAGAGGTATAGAAACCCTGAAAAAGCTAAGCGTTTCCATGGTGGGACTTGGGGAATCGAGGACTAGGCTCATGGAGTGGGAGGGGTAGGGGTAGGCCGAAGGGGGAGAGTGTGGTCATGAGAAGAAGGTAATGGAGGCGATGGTCACAACAACACTGATCAACAGTGATGGTCAATGGCCAGCAATGCATCCACGCTAGCCTCCCGTACGTTACTCAGGGATGCAAACAAGATCCATTGCAAAGGAAAAGTGAAGGGAAAGCATCGTGAATATGTGTGTGTCCTAATTTAAATAATTTCAAAAGGTAGGGTAAACATTTATATTTTAATGACAAGAATACCTACCATACTGAACATTACTGAAATTACAAGAATACCTACCATATTGAACTGTCGTTTGGATTTACACTAAATGTCAATACATTTCTTTCTGTAACAATACTGTTAAAATGTGTTTCCCAGTGGATGGAATATTGCACACTGTTCTAATACCAGTGTCGCTCATAGCATTCTGCTTGAAGAACCGGCAAAAGAACCCGCTCTGTATTGGAATGAGTTGTAACAACGTGCCATTATTGTGCACTAGCATTATTAAGAGGCTTCGTCACTCTCATTCGAATTATGTGTACGGAATTTTGTGTGTTGATATATTGTGAGTGTTGAGTGAATCTATCACATGTAGTTGTTATGTCGCTCACTGAAGTCTTCAGGTGAAAAATAGAACCCGTGCGGGCTCGGTTTAAAGATTAATTTTTTTAAGGTGGTTAAGAAATGTACGTAAAAATGGTAAGAACCGGGCGCCAAATAATTGGATACAAATTAGAGCATTGGAGTGACGCTTTGCATGAAGAGCAGGTGGCAGAAGTAAAACTTGTAGTGCTGAAGCAGCTCGTACTTTCTCACCAGTATTTTCGCGCAAAATTACGCGAGAAGTACTCAATATTTTCGAAAAATTGCACATGAGCTTATTTCAAAATCTTTCTTTAATAAATAGATTTGGTTTAGGAAAAATCTTCTTTTTTCATAATTGTATCTGTAGGAAGACGGCGAAAAAATTTGGATTTGATCAGTTTTGGAAAAATCAGTTTTCAATGAAAATAAGACCTGCCTCATTCTCTTGAAAGTGCCTCATACTATCCAACGACAAAATTTAATCAAACATGATGGAGCCATTATTGAAACTTTTGAAAATGTCCCAGGGTTTTCATGTAAGGTACCCCTCAAAGTTAAAATTTCGATTTCGAATTCAAGGAGCCACTGCTCCAGACAGATCGATTGGGTAATATCAATTTTGGAGAAAAGCGGCTATGCGGTTTAGCAGCTAGCGATTTTCACAGAATGGACGGGCAGACGGTCGCACCGACTGACGTACAGACAGACGTTTCTCCATCTTCGATTTTTAGGTATCAAGGACCCACAAAACATGGATTCTGACTACATCACATATTAGAAGATTTTTTTAAATCTAGCAACGGGATTTATCCACTTTTTCGTTACCAGGGACCTGTAATACGCTTTTATACAGAAAAATAGCCGTTCTTTCGCGTAGCATTACAGAACGTTTTCTCTACTGCGTAAGCGGTAGCGAAAATGTAAAAATACAATAAAGAGCAATGTGCGTGGGTGGAAGATTCTTAGACGGCGCGTGCAGTGGTGCGGATGTTGGTGGCATCCGCCGCGTACAGATATAGATTTCTAGATTGAGGATATGCGGAAACGTTACGTCGTGCATAGAGGCGAGAGTTATCTACAAGTTCTGGTCGGTGAGTTCAACACAACGAGAACAGAATACCACAAACCTAAAGAAATGGGAGTCGTAGCGTTTAATAACATTGCCATGTTTGGAACAGTTCATTGACTAGAGAAGTGTGAACCATCAAATTAATGATACACTACAAAATGCAGCGTCGGTGAAGATTTAATTTCGCAGAAACTGCGACGGCTCAAAGAGAAGGTAACGGAGTCGAGGTCAGCGCAGATACAAGAATAGAGTACGACATTGCAAGAAAACGAGGGTGCGTCGGTGGGAGCGTGGGCGTTCCATTTATTTATTAACTTATGTTTCCGGACACGTTATCTGCAATGGTTACTATCCCAGTGAGTGTAGTAAATGTTTTATCCCAGGAGTAGGCAGTGTACTTCCTCCACTGCAAGGTGCCATCCGGAACCAACTTATCCGAAGGAATTTCTTATTCCGGGAATATTCCTTCTGAGTGGAGCACTGCCTCACCGGAACAACAAGCCCTCACATGATCTCTCTACATGTGTAATAGTGTAGTTCAGTGCATGTAAGTGTAAATGAGTGTGTAAGGGAGAGGGATAGGACAAGGTTGAGGAAGAGACGATCGCGCACGGTGCGTGGCTCGCTTTAGGGTACCGACCCGGCATCCGCTTGGAGTTGATCGGAATAAAAATTAGAAAACTGCAGATCAGAACGACGGAGAGCCACAATTCTTCTCGAGAGAGCAGTTGAATGAGAGTAGCTGTCTACCTCGTGCGGAAAATTCACCACCGTAGTGTTGAAGGGCCGGGGAAGCGACGGTTGCCAGAGCAGGCGGAGGTTCGCGGGCGAGAGGCTGCATGGGCTGCGTCGCGCGCCGGGGGTGGGGGCGCGGTTGGGTGCGTAAGCGCGCGCTCTCGCGTGTCGCACAGGCGCCGCGGCGCGAGTCAAAGGGGGCGGCGGCGGCGGCGGGGCGCGCGCGTCACGCAACACGACGCGAGCTCGCGCCGCGCCACCCGACACCGCGCGGGCATCGCATCGCCTCGCGACGCTCGCGCCTCGCCCTCTTCACGCGCCTCGCTGCGCGCCACCTTCATTCCGCCGACGCGCATTCAATTTGCGGCGTTTAAAGCCCGCCCGCGCCTTCACCCTCGCCCTCGCCCTCGCCCTCGCCCTCGCCCTCGCCCTCGCCCTCGCCCTCGCCCTCGCCCTCGCCCTCGCCCTCGCCCTCGCCCTCGCCCTCGCCCTCGCCCTCGCCCTCGCCCTCGCCCTCGCCCTCGCCCTCGCCCTCGCCCTCGCCCTCACCCGCCTTCGCGCCCTCGCCTTTGCCCTCGCCCTCGCCCTCGCGCTTGCGCCCGCCCTCGCCCTCGCCCTCGCCCTCGCCCTCGCCCTCGCCCTCGCCCTCGCCCTCGCCCTCGCCCTCGCCCTCGCCCTCGCCGTCACCATCGCTTTCGCCCTCACTCACGCCCTGAGCAGCGCCCACGCCGTCGACGGTTCTCCCAGGCGCGTGCGGATCCCTTCCGCTCCGCGACTCCCTTGTGCAGCACCCTTGTTGCTTCCCCCGGAGCGAGCGCCCTCCACGCTCCCCTAATCAACATTCCTGGGGAGAGCGGTAACAGATAATTTGGGAATTATCGGAGAGAAATATTTATTTTCTTCGGTCATTAAATTATTATTTCAAAGCTTTGTAGAACATTGAAGATTTCGTATTTTTGATTTTGATTGATTGATTTTTTCGTGTTTCCGGGCGCGTCAACTGCTTTGGTCATTAATCCCGTTAATGTAGTGCGTGGTTTTTTCTCTCGAGACGGCAGTGATTTTCCCCCTCTGGATGGCGAGATCCGGCACCGACCTACCGCCGGCTAGTGGGGTTTCCCGCTAACCAGGTCTCTCCCACCAGCGGGGCACCGCCCCAACCGGGACAAGATCTAACCTCTCGACCGGTCTTCCGGAATATGTAGTAGTGTAGTGCATGTTAGTGTTAGTGAGTGTGTAAGGGGAGAGGATAGGACAAGGAAGGGGAAGGACAGATCGCGCGCGGTCCGTGGCCCGTTTGGTAGGGTACTGCTCCGGCATTCGCCTGGTGTTGATCGGAGAAACCACGGAAAACTACCGATCAGAGCAGCCGGCCGCTAGAATTTTCGTCCAGACAGCGATTGAACTCGACCTAGCTGAAAAGCTAGTGTCGAAAATTCCTGCCACCGTCAGGACTGGAACCTAGGATCTCCCGGTCAGAGGCGCTGCAGTGGCATCAGTTGATGCACTGAGCTACCACTTCCGGTATTTCATATTTTCGTTCCCCTGTTTCTCGTATACTCCTTTTTGCTTCTGCATTTTAAATAAAGAACATTCCTGGAACGGTGGCAACAAATTATTTGGAAAATCTATGGGAGAGTTATATTTATTTTCTTCAGTCCTGAAATTAATATTTTGACAGCTTTGCAGAAATGTGGATATTTCTTATTTTCGTTCATTTTTTTTCTGCCGGAAGCTTGCCCCTGTGTGATGCCGTCTTCAATAATTAACATTTTTTATAACAGTGAAAACAAATTATTTGGAAAAATTATCGGAGACTAATATTTATTTTCTTTAGTGGTTAATATTTTAGAAATTAAAGAAAATTCGAAGTATCCGTTTTCCTCTTAGCCGTTTCTCGAAAACTCCGTAATGATTTGACATTTTATTGCTGACACCGAATCGCTACATCGCCATCTTATTCCAAGATGTGGAGCGATCTTGTATTAACATTTTTGGGAATGAAAACGAATTTTGATTAGTTACAAATTATAGACGCGTAGTATATATTTTCAGTTTCAATTTGTTATCCATGGAGTGCGACCAGTTTGAATTGAGTAGGCATGTGTATTGCATACTACAGTCCAAGAGACGTTAGCGGTTTTGGTGAATGTTCGTTACACTTGGTGCATGTGTTTGAAACTTTCAGGGCGATGCAGATATGCCAGTGGAAGCAACCACATACCCCGTCCCGTCTTCTAAAGTTTTCAGCCTTTTCTAGAATTGGACAAGCTGAGACGATATGATCAATGGTTTCTACTTGTTCGTGGAAAATGCGGCATTTATCTCGGGAAATTTGGGGGAAATGTAGAGAACCACTTTATCATAGTGTGTTCTCAACGCCTGATCTTGGGCAGCTATTACAATAATTCCGATTCTAACATCTTCCGCTCTTCCCTTTTAAGCCACATAAATGATTGAACTAATAATAATAATAATAATAATAATAATAATAATAAATAATAATAATAATAATATCAGGTGGATCTTGCTAGTTATGGTGAAGAGAATACGTCATGTTCGCCTCATGTCGCTCTTACCCCCCAAGCATGGGAATTTAAATAGGCATAGGCATTGGGGACACCGGTAGCTGGCCAGCGAATTTGGGCTACCGACCCAATGACGTCAAATACATACATTATTATTATTATTATTATTATTATTATTATTATTATTATTATTATCATTATTATCATTATTTTCATTAATCTAAGTCAAATGTGTTTTAAAACAATTGTGCTCCGGCGGCCTTAATTCAGTACAACTTCCAGCCTTGCGACGTTTCGCCGCAGAACCCCGGCCAGGAAGAGACTCCGGCTGCGGGACCTGTGCGTGCGTGCGTGCGTGCTGGGGAGCCGTCCAGAGACAAACAAAATATAAAATTATGCCTCTTCCGCAGGCGGGAGACCGGAACACTTTCGCGCCAACGCGGTCTCCGCGCCGCAACTTGATAAGCAACTTCGCCTATAAATCTGCCCCAGACGGATTAAAACCGCCTGTTTGCCACACATGCGGTTCAACAAATAAGATGAATGGCTCTACTTTAACTCGGTGAAGTCGAGACAAGCAACCCGGGCGCCTATATCTGAGTTCCTTTTTTTCCCTTCCTTCGTTTCTATTCGATGCCTCCTCAGAAGTTCCTTTTCTGAAAGTTTTCCCTCTTCATTTATTCCGGAGTGCCTCGTGTTTCTACAGTGCTGCTGACATATTTCTTTACGTTGGGGTCTATCCTTTTCATCTGCTCGATTGTCCCCAAACGTAGACTGCTACGTCTACGGGCACCGGGATTCAAATTCTAGTTTTGGAATTTGTGGGTCATGCTGCAAGTATCCTTTTACTTTTTTTGTTTCTCTTTCACCCACTTTTTTGTTTCTAATGATAATTTTTTGTCATTATTTGCCTTCATATTCGCGTGATTGGATTGATATTGCCGTACACAAGACGTTTAGGAGGCACAACTAGAACAAGACGCGGGTAGAACCAGAATGTGCCTTAATTTCTCACTA
This sequence comes from Teleogryllus oceanicus, assembly GCA_964035755.1. NCBI lineage: Eukaryota > Metazoa > Arthropoda > Insecta > Orthoptera > Gryllidae > Teleogryllus > Teleogryllus oceanicus. Next base: position 22,334,391 of record CAXIVR010000004.1, read on the forward strand.
TTGCCTTTAATTTAGCAACCACTTGTAGATTATTCTTGCAATTTATACAAATTGAAACGTTTTTCAATACGTTACTTCAATTCACGGCAATTGATGTTTTCGTGTTATATTCCAGTTTCCTTGGATAAATTTGCGTACTTGGTAATTGAAATGTTACTCAGGAGCAGAAAAAAAATTAATGGAGGAGGAATAAAAGATTTTTTACTGAATTTACCATATAAAATCTTCTGAGGTATTATGTCTTGTACTGTCATCGAAATGAAGAAATATGTGATTGAATTTGGGACGAAAACCCTGAATAAGGTCTTAGATCTAATATTTCAAACCCAGTTAACTGTAAATTACTATTAGGAATTTCGTGAGCAATTAATATTCTTTGTAGTGTGTTAATTTTAAAGCCTAATTATAAATGTACGTTAGATATCTTTTTTTAATAGTAACTGCGTTGAAAACTTCTTACACTCCGTGAAATCTGCCAAACCTTGCAAATCCTGAAGAGATAAAAAAAGTTGAGAGAGACTGGAGACTTTTTCGTTCCTCTTCCGACTGGATGCGAAAAGAAATTCAATTTATTGGCGAAGATGCGCGCGATTCCCTCCCAACTTTTAAGATGTGATTTCGGTTAGGGATTCTGTACACGAGTCCCGCGCACCTCCCGAGAATCTAGTTTCCTTACTCTTTTTTCTCTCCTTCGTTTTGAGTTTCTCTCCCTTCCTCTTCTCATTCGCTTGGATTAAATATCACCTCTTACTGTTTATATTTTCTTATTTAAGTCGCAACGGACATAACATTTGTAAGGGACAGTCTGAATTCAATGTAATTAATATGCATAGATAAATTGTAATAGATATGCATAGATAAATTGTAGAATACACATACCACCTGGTATTTGTGAAATGAGATTGAATCATAATTCGGTTGCGTACTCAATTAGTTTCAGTATTAATACTGTTGACCTATTAATAAACGTGTCGAAATATTGGAAACCCCAAAGCATTCACATATCTATTCATTCAGTTACGTATGAAATGTCTGTTTAAACGAAGCGTCATCGCAATTCCCCTTAGGTATTCGTTCTTTAACGGACAATAAATCTTCAGTTTCTTACGACATTCTAGGATTTTAGAAATCCTGTTTTAGTAACCTGTTTTATTGGCGACATAATAATGTTCCATTACCATCCATTCGCAGCTAAAATGCTCTGACATTTTAAAATCATCCCACAGCACATCACAGCAACTAAATATTGATGCAGTCTCAACATTAATTTCTTACTTTTTGTTTAAAGTTTCTCGATGTTGATGAAAGCCCAGAAGATTATCAAATCTATACAATGTTCCGTGAACTACGTAGATGAATTCACTTGTCATCCCAATTTGGAATTTTTTGGCTTTGTAGCGTCGCCTAGTACATTGTTTATGTTCAATTACATATTTAATGATGCAATTTCACGTATATACACTGAAATTACTTATTAATAAATTATTTAATTCTTATGGTTTACCATAAATTTAGATTGCACCTCTTCTCGACAAACTGATATTTATATTGAAATAAATGGAATATACTTCAATGATTTGTTTGATGCTATTCCAACGTAATCCGTTCCAAATTTGTATAGATGGGCGCCAGGAAAAGATTACGCTAATACTATCATACAAGTCAGCCTTCAACTCCGATTATAAATAAATTAGTGTCCGGTTACCTGGGTCGATGGGTTTCATAGAAATAATTACTATTGTCTGCTAATAGATGATTATCCGATCTGCCATCTACACAGAGTGGTCGAGGAATCTGAAAAGCAAATATATTTCTATCTTGCTACGTCGTTATTAGAACTGGCTCAATGAGAATCATGTATTCATTTCACAAAACATGGAAATTTATTAAACGATTTTGGTACTTATTAATTCTATACAACATAAAAAAACTTTGGTCATGACCTGTTCCAACCTTTTAATGTAATATTCGTCTTCGCGCGCTCTTGGACGACGGTGCCTCGTTGTACCGTCTTCATTCTTCTCCGAAGTCGCTGTCCTCAGGTCCAGATACCATCTTCGCTCTCCTTTTCTTGCAGAAGCACACTTTAATCACCGTTCATCACTGCTTCCGAAGTTAATAAAGTCTAATTCGTTCGCCAATTTACGAATTCCAAGCTCATCCCACGCGTATGCTGAATACTCAAGATCAACAAACTATCTACCGTTAGCATTCCAGTCCAGTTACTAATAAATTCGCCTAAGCCCTCAATGTCCTTCTAACTCGTTCACTTGAAATATTTTAAGTCTTACCGTCCACACATAGTATTCAAATTGAAGTTCTACCAATATCTACTCCCCAGTAAATGCTTACAAGTCTCCCCTCCCAAAAAAATCTCCTAACATTATTTGTCCACGATCCGTTCAACACCACGGCATCAGTCAGAATGAATGGCTATCATTTTCTTTCAATCCTTCAAAAATCGCTTCATCTTTTCGATTGTTTTTTTTTTACAGACAAGCTCGATGTACTTCCGTGCCTAGCCAATCCCTAAATTTCTTACAAAATGAACTAGCCGTCTCCGCGATCGTCACTGCATGAAGATTGTTGATCTTGACGACGGTTCGCTTACCGTCGCTATGCTGGCATATTCACCTATATTTATCCTTACAATTTACGTTGTTTATAATAAATATTGTACTATATTATGTCTCACATATTGGTATGTCACAATATTACTCATATTCAAAGCAAGCAATTTTAAAGAATACTGTGCAACCTCCGACCACTTAACATGTGTGTGTGTGTATGGTTTCGTTCGATGTTCATAAACTCAGATAAAATACAAAAAAATCAACAGTTTCCATTTTGTTTGAAAAATGCAAATATTTTAGTAAGTTATTAATGCATGTATCATACTGCGCATACCGATTGTATTCTCATACTGAGTGCCTATTTACCGATGACTGGGATGGCATCAAGGATTAGCAAGGCTCCAAGGGAAAAGCAGTCTACCATTAAATATTTGTTAATGCATTGTGCATAAAAGTTTCTGTTTATTGTTACGTCATGGAAATGCAACTTTTATGATATTCTTGATAGAAAATGAATAGTTGTGAATTCATGTAAACTGTTCAATGGTATTTGAGTGTTTGTATTGAGTCTTTTAGTTAAAATAATTAATTTAATGCAGCGTTTAAGATTAATGTTTAAGTTTTTCTAGAACAGAGTTTGTGCTACTTTTTGGGAAACCATTTTTCATGGTTTTGTTTCGATGCATTTTGGAAGTTGCAGGTTACTAATTATTATACCAATTCAGTTACTACTTCTTCAAACTTTGCATTTTGGTCCTCCATAGTTAAATATCTCGTGATCTGCGCAACCCATTTCCTTATACGTCATCCTGTAGTAATTGACATTTCTTTCTCAAACAATTGAATTAAATGAACGTTCCTATTCTGATTACAGGCGTGCGCGCAACGCGAAAATTCAGAAAGCGATGACTTGATGTAAATAGTAATAATAATAGATATTATTATTATTATTATTATTATTATTATTATTATTATTATTATTATTATTATGTTGTCGTTGTTGTTGTTGTTGTAGTTGTTGTTGTCAGCAGCAGCAAAGCCGAGATTGCATGAAATTGAAGTCATACATTTACATACTCTAGTTAACTTTCAACAGTAATTTGCACTTTCTTCTGGCATGTTCGTTTTTTTGCCATCAACAAATTTAAAAGTGAAACGTAATTGTGATCTGACATGTCGGCCAGCAGGCAAAGCGTCCAGGAAAACGTGCCAGGAAGAAACTTCATCTCGAGGAAAGTGAGCTTAATTTTGCTCATGGCGAGCGGCGGCCGCTGGGGTCCTTAAATAAGAGGCGCGCCGCGTCTCCGCCGTTTCATAAGCCCCCTCCCGCTCCCCGGGGGAGCGAACCCGGGCCTCTGGGAAGGCCCGTCAACGGGGCAATCTACGTGATTAATCGACGACACGCAACCACGGTCTGCTGGCGCGCGCCCGCACTCGCGCCCCGCCCCCGCCCCCCCCCCCCCCCCCCCCCCGCTCCCGCGCTCGCGCCCGCACTCGCGCCTTGCCCCCGCCCACCCCTCGTAACATTCGGTCTGCTGGCAAAGCGTGTTCCAGTTAATGCCCAACTGCGAGCTCCAAGTTGGGTCCTGTTGAACGCGCTGCAGGACTGGAATGAAAAAGAAACATCACCCGCACTGTTTACTACATACATTTTGCTACTGGTTCCATAACGTAATCTTTCGATGATGTTTTTTCTGAATTTACATCTGAGGAATGACCATTTGTATATTTTCAATTAAATCAACAAAGATCTGATTATTATTTCATAAATGTTTGTCGTGATATTTCGGAATTACATTTAACTAGATCGATCAAAACTAATAGTTTGACTAAAATGTGAGTTTGCTCTTTGATCTAGGTCATTTGATACGAATTCTACGCGCGAATTAAAAACGTTTTCGGAAAATAAATAAGCCCAAGCGACTATTTTAAGCAGTGTTTTGTCAATTAGTTCCAAAGAGAATGAAATAAGTGATTTTTTTTCAATTGAAAGGCGAAGATTCCTAATAACGTTATAAAAGTCGTGGTGATATTATGAAACATTGAAAAATTGTAAAAATTATTGAAAATACAAGAAGAAGCAAAGAACACATTGATTTCTCGGTCAAATTTTATTTTTTGTGTAAAGATTTTGTTTTACACCGAATTACTATGTTTTAGCTGAAGAAATGTGATTCTCATTTCAGTAAAATGTGTTTTTATTGATCTTAGTTTATCTTCATTTGGAGAGTACTATTTAATGGTTATGAAAACACAATATTTCGTGCAGTACATTGTCACTCACACTTTAGATTATGAAGTTAGGATACACACAAAATCTGCTTTTCCATATTTCAAAGTCTGAAGGTCAATGTTGAAAGGAAGTCTGTTTTGATTAAGAGGCAGTCTGCACGATACTTTATAACTCTCACCCATGGACGAATAAGGTGTACATTTTGACATGTAACACAATGATTTATATTTTTGTAAGCCTTCGTTTATCGAAGAAACTTTCCGTCTATTTATTTCATTCTCTGACATTAACTTAACATCCTCTGAATAAGTAAATGAACAAATCAATTTGTCCATTTACTGAATTTTATTAATAAATATTTGCAGGCGTAAATATTTTGAAGATAAATTCTGTTCAGAGACTTTTCTAGGTTAATAGAGGTAGTGATATTCGAAATAATTTTTTTGGTATTAACCCACGTTATAGAGAATATTGAGTGAATTAATTAATTTATTAATTCTTGAGAAAACAAGTGAATATGAATTTAAAGAACGTTGTCCCATCTTCATTGTGGATATTCTTTGTTTTCCCCGATATTTCAAAAGTGTGTTGAGATAATTTGTGTACTTCTGGAAAGTAAATAAAACTTAATTTCCTTCTTGAAATGTCCCAAACAATGTAAATTGCTTATAGATTTTCGGAATCATTAAATTTATTTCAGTATTTGTAAAGAATGTCCAGACTGTCCCGCACCAAATTGAAACCACGAGTTGTGATGCAAATAACGTCGTCACCAAATATTTTAAATCTTGACAGGCTAGGTGAGGAGTTACACAATTTTGACTTTAGCTCATGCTCTTCGACAAACACGCGTCAGGACTTTTCGCAACAGGGAAACATCCGTCGCGGAATATGCGTTACTGCGCTTGACAACACTTTAAAGAGTTCGGAAATTAAAAGCTTTTTTTGTCGCCAGCTCTGAGAAGGGGAAAGTTTGCCTTTTTCTTGCTGACTTCTGTACCACCGGTCACAGACCTTAAATTCCTCACTGTTGCAATATTTTCGCACTACGGCTTGTGTCTTCTGCAAGATCTAGAAAAGTGTGCGTTGCTGGGCGTGACCGCCACGAGAAAAGCCAGAGAAGAGCCGTGATGAGAGTAAAGGCAGTTCAGAAGAGCAGCACACACCAAGCACAAGTTCGTAGATGTGACCGAGTGCGGTGGGTGCAGTGGCAGGAATGAAACGTACACAATTTCTTTAAAAAAAATAGTTTTTTCAGAATATAATTAAGCAATTGAAATGATTGCATACAATACATATGCCTCAATCATTTCAATTATCTAATTGTCAACTACAACTCACCACTAAACCAATATAATTAAGCATTTGCACTATAGTTTTAGGTTGTTTTGTACGTCATCAGTTGATGCGGTTGTTTTTGGTGTGGATAAGTCTACACGCTTGCATATTTTCTGTTCTATTGTAATGTATATAATAACTGAGAGGCTGTTTACTTTTTAACATATTAATTGCAACGAATACCGCAAATGGAGCGTAGTTTTTATACTCAGTTCCAATTTTTTGCGTGGATATTACCCCTTTTCCCATGACCATGGCAGTATGCAGTAACAAATGCCGGCAAAAAGGCGTGACGTGCGGGCGGAGCGGGGCGGCGCGGGGCGGCGCGGCGCGTCCTCGTGACCCGTGCAGGGCGTGGTCGAGGACGCCGCCGCCGATGGGCTGAGGACGGGGCGGACAGATCTCGCCGTGTCCTCGCCCGGCGCGGCGTCCTCCTTTTTGCGCTCATTAAGGCGGACGACAAAGGAGGGCGGGCGCGGCGCCGCCAGGTCCTCGCGGGTGAGGACGGGCGAGGACGCGCAGTGACGCCTCGCCACGCCCCCTCCGCGCCGCCTGCGCTTCACCTCGCGCCGCCTTGGCCGCCTGCGGTTCAGCAGCTTGGGCGTTCTTGTCCGGCTGGTTCGTGCTGCTCCTGCGGCTGGAGCTGCGATCGCTCACTCCCTTCGTAAGACGTGTTTTCCGTGTTCGCTCGTCGTTACCTCTCACAGAACTGCATTAGTCTTTCTCCTTTACCCTCAACTATCAGTATTCCAACCGGTTGTGTTATCTCAGAACAGGATTCCCACTGTCTTTGCTGTGACTGATTGGAAGTCCCTAAGGCTCGAGTTCCGACGGTTGCGGGTTTCCGACTCTCCCTATAAAGCAGCTATTCAGAGACTGTCTGGAGGAGAGTCCTAGTGATCGGTTGCTCTGATCGGTAGTTTTACGAGGTTCCTTCGATCCGTACCAAGAGAATGCTGGAGCAGTACCCAAACCAACGGGCCACAGACTGTGTGACACCTTTCCGTCCGCTTCCGTGTTTTCCCTTATTACGTTACTCACATACTTCTTACATTCTGTACATTACTACACATGTCGGGAGACCAATCCGCAGTTTTGAACTTGTCCCAAGTGGGGAGATACCCAGCTGAGAATGATACCTGCAGGAGGAAGTACTCCGCAATTCAACTTGTAGGTTGCCTCTAAACATCCAGCTGGAAAGAACACGGTCACCTTGCGCTGTTCAATCATTCGTTATACTAACTGGTCCGGGCATTTGACAAAACTGTGCCCTTATCGCGCCAGGAAATAATCATTCACTACCCCTCTTCAGTTCCAAATACTGTTGCCCACCCCCATATTACACCAACCCTTGCCATACCTTGGTCTCTCGCCATTATTTTTCAACCTTGTACAGCGCTGTGAACACGTCGTACAGCCCCTGGTCCCCCCTTCCCATTATTCATCCCCGTGATACCTCCATCTTCTCTACTTCCATGTTGCTCTTTGCAGTTCTGTCCGCCTTTCTATCTTGTATCATATTCTCCCCTTTGTAATCTCGTATTTTTCTGTGTCTTCTTGTCCCCAGCGTTATTTTATCTCATTTCAGATTTTTGAATGTCTGATCGATTTTAACTTTCTCATATTGCCATAGGAATATTCAGTTCTTGTATGGTTTGTTCCCCGTCCTTCCATTCATGGATCGACCCTCTTCTCTCATTGCAAACCCGAACCACTCTCATACGCGGTCCATCTTCATCCCGTCCCTACCATGTCTCTTCTCTGTCCCCTCTCCGTCCACACTCACCTCCTACCTGACCCGTCTCCGCTTCCGTTGGTCTCTGCCCCCTGCCATTCTGCTCTCCGTGCCGCTCAAGCGCCGAGGGCCACACCCCGCCGCGCGCGCAAGTCGTGCTTCCGCCGCCGCCGCCGCCCCGGGGCAAAAAGAACGTGCAAGTGACTCGCGGGGCGCTAAGGAGATTAGCTGGGCTTTGCGGGGGATCCGAGCGCAGAAAGCGGCGCGGACGTCCCGCCGCCGGCGCCTCCGTCGACGCCTACTGACCCCACCGTCGCCCACCGACACCCACCGACGCCCACCAACGCCCACAGACGCCTACCGACGCCCACTAACGCCCATCGACGCCTACTGACGCCCACCGACACCGACGCCCACTAACGCCCATCGACGCCTACGACGCCCACCGGCGCCCACCGACGCCCCCCCCCCCGACGCCCACCACGCCCACCGACGCCTACCGACGCCCACCGACGCCCACCGACGCCCACCGACGCCCACCGACGCCCACCGACGCCCACCGACGCCTACAAACGCCCACCGACGCCCACCGACGCCCACCGACGCCCACCGACGCCCACCGACGCCCACCGACGCCCACCGACGCCCACCGACGCCCAATGATGCCCACCGACACCCACTGACGCGCGCCTTTGCTCGTTGGTCGTCGCCCAAGTCAGCCCATTCCCCTCCTATGCCGCTTGCCTGATGGTGCGATCGACTTGAATTAGCAAACTTAGCGACTTGAAGGCCCGCGGGATTGGCTTTTGCTGCACGTTTTAAGGTTCTACTTTAATCGAACGAAACGAAACTTCACTTTAACAAAAATAATGCTGGTAAAATCATAAATACACATGGTGTTTCATGATAGCCTTCGTTCCTCTCAATGTGACCTACGTGACGATAGAAGTCGTGTGTGATATCTTGTTTTTACGAATTCATAAGCATATTTCCCCATTGCGAAGAAAATTTAAGCATATCTTGGTGACAAAAAATCGATAAACATCACTAGTGGGCGCCAGTTCCAGGCTTCGAAGGGAACATCTTTGCTGTACAAAAGCGACGAGGAAGCTGCGAAACAGACGTACGCAGCGTTGACTGAGCGACCCTCACCGTATCGCAATTCCGTCCCCATTAACGTGTGCTTGAGGTCTCGACAGATCAATTGATGTTTCTGGGCACAACTGCTATAGTCATTAGTCACATTAAATTTTTTAAACTGGGAGGTAGCGGGGTTCCAGTCCCGCTGCATGGTGAGGTCGACCTACACATCGTCTAGCGGGGTGTTTTCCTACCCAGATATCTCACTCAACGGGGTGCCGCAGCATCCTGGACGAGCTCCAAGCTCCCGATTGGTCTCCCGGCATGTGTAGTAATGTAATGCATATAAATTTTGTGTAAGTAAGCGGTGAGAGGGTTGGGAGAATAGGGTAGACAGGAGCAAGGAAAGATCGCACGCAGACAATGGCCTGATTTTAGAGTACTGCCCCGGCATTCGTCTGGTGATTGAGGATGAAATCGACCTAGTTCCCTATCTGGTCTCAAACCCTTTGATTGTCCGATCAGAGTCGCTGCAGAGATTGCTGCAATGCTGATTCTTAGCTAAACTCATCCTCCGATTTGGCGTCTCAAGAGTTACACCATCTTATGCTTGCAATATCCTGAAGCAACAAAATGTTAACATGCGCCTATGACTTTGTATTGTCAGTAAAATATTTGTTCGATAATCTCAAAACAATTGCAAATTTTGAACACAATTGTTTTGCCAAAAATGGAATGGTGATGAGTTACTAAAGCCCTATCTAGCGGGACGGAAGGCAATTTTGGATCTTCAGCATATCTTGGCAGAATCCAATGTGATGTTCTGTTTATTTCAATGGTCATGTGTAATTAATGACTTCTTACTGATTCTTTTTGTTTTAAATGTAAACAACTGCATTCTTAAATCAGATACTTTCTATTTTCTTATTGTATTTTTAACGACTTCAATAAAAGTTTGCTTAAATAAACCTTATAAAATTTGTATCGGTTCAGTTAACGCCTCGTAGTTCAAATGCAATACTCGTTTCATTCGATATTCATATCAACCGTGTATCATTAGTAACAATTATGTTATGATAATAATAATAATAATAATAATAATAATAATAATAATGACATAAAGCATTATTTCCAATTTCATTACTAAATTTAAATAAAATACGTGTGTAAGGTCATTCTTTCGGAGTGGAATTTATTTTATTTATTTATTTTACGTCAAAAAACAGTTAAAAACTGTGTATGACGAATTACAGTAAGTCACCTTAAATTCGTATTCTTCATGTATTTTTAAAATCCTTCTAATACAGTTTTTATGCTTATAACATTTACTTTCTAAAAAATCCTCATTTGTTTCGAGAAGCAAACGATGAACAAATAATATTTTACCAAATGCATCTTGCCCATTTTTTATAACTTCACAAATTCAGAAAATAAACATTTTCTTTTGTGAACATGATAATTAATCCCACAAATTGTGAGCAAAATGTGCTTTAGCATCTTTAATTCAAAGTATACGTGCGTACAGCAATGCTCCAGTCATATACAGAAAATATTTTTTAATCGCAACATTTTTCCTTTCAGCTTGTTGACTTATCTGGTTTTGTAATGAACGAAACTAAAGTTCTCCGTAATTTTGACCGCTTTTGCTACGCTATTACAATAACAAATACCCAAAGATATTGATTTTCTAACAAAACGGAAACTTCCCAAAATATTATAATGAAAAATTCAGTCTATTATCTTACTTAATTTCAAAATAATTCAAAGAATAAGCCAGGCGCACTGAATTGGAAAACGAAGAAATGCGCCAGCAGTGTAAATCGATTACACCCGCCAACACTTTGTTTTCTTTGCAGTAAAATTTTGTTTGTTTGCGGAGAAAGCAAAAATATTTTGGAACGTGCGCTTTATTTTGGCGTAATGTTTGAATTACGCTGCACGAGCGGGAATTGCCTTGTGAATTCCGTGCTAAAACAGTTGGTCCTGCGGCGCCGAATCCAGTGTTCGTTTAGAGGGAATCCCCCGTCCCCTTGCGCACACGGTCACGTGACTCGAGTTTTACAACCCTGCGAATGTCATACCTGCGGATTAATGCGACTACGCATATCACGTTTCCATCACGAACGCTCCCTCGCTCCTCTGCAAGCTTCAAATGCTATATCTTTTCTCTCTCTCTCTCTCTCTCTCTCTCTCTCTCTCTCTCTCTCTCTCTCTCTCTCTCTCTCTCTCTCTCTCTCTCCTCTCTGTCTCTCTCTGTCTCTCTCTCTCTGTCTCTCTCTGTCTCTCTCTCTCTCTCTCTCTCTCTCTCTCTCTTCTCTCTCTCTCTCTCTCTCTCTGTCTCTCTCTCTCTGTCTCTCTCTCTGTCTCTCTCTCTGTCTCTCTCTCTGTCTCTCTGTCTGTCTCTCTCTCGATTTTTCGTTATATCGCTCTCTCTCATCCTCGCTTTCACGGTCACTCTCTCACACTCACTCTGTGCCATTCACTCCTGGTTGTATTGCTTGCCGAGATATTGCAATAGACGGTTTTAAAACTCACTTGTAGGTAGAGTATGAAGCTGGTATGGTTCGAATTTTCCAAGCCAAGAGGAATTTATTTCGCAAAATAATCCCATTGGATTTGTTTAATCTGGCAGATTATTCTCAATTTTATTTTATTTTGTTGTGGTCAATTTATTGTGTTGTATTTGTAGTTTCAGGCATATTCTCGGGAGACATGCATCCAGATTTTGAAATGTTTATTGAGATGTAGTCAGAAGATATATTTTTTATTTTATTGTTATTCTGTTTACAAAATTCAAACGAGTTTCGAATTACATTAAAATATTATGTTTTGCGTTTTATTATTGCTCATCTTAAGGTAATGAGTGCATTCTGTTTTGTGTTATAATTATTTATTAGAAACCACATCAAATTTATTCTTCCCTTACTCTAAATTTCCGGGTCCTGCGAATTGCTTCTTCACTGAAGGCCTTACATTTTCAATTTCTCGTTTTTAATTTCTCTGTGTATGTTAGTGATCTCATCACTTCGATACAGTTTGAAAGTAGGAAACAGTATTTTGCCATTGATATTACATTGAATCACAACAAATTGATCTGTAGATTTTTTCTAATTGTCGTAACATGACTGACTTTCATATTATATGTTCTTATACAAAAATATTCATTAACGACATGTAGACAATATGCAGAGGCAACAGGCAAATAAATTAAAGCTGACAACACGACGTTATCAAGCTATTTATAGTTATATTCGTTGATCCTCATCGGCGTGATAATTTTCATATCAGAGAGCAAGTTCATAATACATGAAACTCTTCTCTTAAAGAGCAATCCCTCTTTAAATACTAATCTGTCAACAAATATCTATTCAAAAACAAATATCAAATATCTCTTGGAAATCGCGACTTTATACAAAAGGAAAAGGATTTTGTCTAAAATGGAAAGTATAACAACTGGGATACGAGAAAAATATAAACCTTTTGGAAATATAGTCCGAAATAGAGCTTATAGTCCGAAATGTGGTCCGAAATGTGGCTTGGTGCACAAAATGTCCAATGTCGATATTCAAAGTATCACAAAATGAGTGGTTTTCTTACACCATCGAAATGTCAAAACAATTGTAGGCCATTATATCGATCGATTGTATCGACTTTGGCCTTGCTTGCACTGAAGAAAGGGGCTTTAAAACACACATTGTCCATACAAACAGAAAATTAATTAAAAGTGACATTGGCTCTTCTTGCACGAAGCCACAGATTTGTTCATAATAAAACACACCATGAATCGTGTTAAAATGTGTTGAATAGAATCATGGAACCCCACTATTCGCGCTTGTAGCTGTGATGTGGGGCAGCATGTGTACTGTGGGCGCGGAATCGAACCCAAGCTTCGGCGCAGACAGGAGTAACGGTCGCGCGCGACCCGCCAATGTGCTCTGCCCGCGCCACGCGCGTTCACTAAATCGTCCCCGGGTATAATTACGTTCTCTCCCGCACCGCGCGCCTACATCGCCCACACCGTAATGTTATTACATGCAAACTTTATGCAAAACATTCTTTCAAAGTAGAGGGGCTACAGAGAAATGCAGGAATCTGAAACAGCTTGTGGAATCGAGGCCGGCGGAAAAGCAATTTCCAAAACTATTGAGGAAAGTAATTAAGAGAAGGCTTCTGGTCCAATTAAAGTGGGCTTCAAGTTGTGTCGACACGGCCACTGTGATTGGTTCCTGCTGCTACGTGCTATAGAAACAAAAGCACAACAGCGAGCGCGAGTGCCGGCCGCTCGTTCCGCGTAAGCCTCCGCGTTCGTATGCGGGGGCGGGGGGAGGCGAAAGTGGGGAAGAACGGTGTGCTGTGAGAGAGAGGAAGATGTTGGGACGGAAAGGAGTGGGAATGGAAGAGAGAGAATTCAACGCGCGTCGGACGATGGCGTTGAGAAATGTGGAGAAGGGACATGAAAGTAACATAGAACATTAGAACGTAGCTTAATGTCGGTATATACTCTAATATATTAATTACTCTGTTACTCTAATATAGCTGAACATTTTCATAATACTTTTGTAAATTATATAGTTGGTTTGTGTGAGATTGATAAACTCCGACACCGTTTGACTGATTTCCATGGAAGTTGGCACATCTGCGTGTTTTTTTTTTTGTTTGTTTTTGTTGTTTTTGTTGTTTTTTGTTGTTGTTTTGTTTTGTTCATGGAGAAGGCTTTTATGCTGTTCATTTTGTTATAACTTTACTCGATGGCGCTAAATCACAATATGTCGCTTCAGTTAAATGCCATCCCAATCCATATAGGATTCATTGTTGTTTGGAGTTCCCGTGTGACGCTGGACGGGTCGAGCAGGGCAGAACGACCGGGCAGCGTGGGATGTAGTCGGGATGAAAGTCTTGGTGAACTACAAGGTGACGGCGAGGGTTGATTGCGGCTCCTGAACACCAGGTTGCAGCAGCGCTGACGGAGTGGAAAGATCGCGGCGGGACGTATTTCTGCTAGTATACTGTTGATATGAAATATAGAAACATATACATACCCTAGCATCTCCGGTGCTTGATGGCTAGCAAGTTCACTTTCCATGCCGCGATCCAGGGGGAAAATTAGCTCTCACTTTTCACTTACATGTCCCAGTTGATAAGCTAAAAGCATTTTATAGGTAACATGCCAGTAAATGGCGTAAGGACGTGCGACCTACTTGTCTCTCTAACCCATAGTCGTCAAGGCTGGAACGCCATGACTAGGCTAGTGTCTGATAAAATTGGATTATCTAAGAATATAGGTATAAAATATATCCATAATAATAATTGGTTTTTAAAAATATTGTAATGAGTTTAATATTATGAAACTGGTAAAAATGAGAATGTATATGACAATATGACACACGTCTAATGCCCGTATGTTATTGCAATTTGAAGCACAGTATAGTAATTAATTAACAACTGCCTGAACATAAAATATGGAATAAAATAAGTGAAATGTAACTGGTAGAAAGATATTAAAAAGTAATGTGTTTGAACTACTATTTATTCTTCAAAATCATAAGCTTCTCAGTTTAAATAAATTACACTCTTTTCAATCCTTAGCACATTTAGGCCGGAATACCTCAAGGTTCATCTCTGTGTCAAACCCCATTCCATTTGTTTACATCTGATATACCTAGTACTACTAAGTATTTTATATAATTATAGGCAAATGAAAGTGAGATGTTATCTGTAAAACAATTATTATCAGTTGCGACAGGATTGTTATGAAAAGATAGTTTTTTTTAAAGAATCTCGTCAGTTTTTAGCTGCATACTGATAACGAATGTTGGTGCTTTGTAACGTGTATTTTTCTTTTGTTGTTTTTAACCTTTTCTACTTCAAACCTGTAAAGTTGTTTATCCACTGCCAGGGTACAATAAAATTTAAAAAAACAAAAAGAGATACTAAGAGCCGCTCTCACGTGGTGCAAAAGCGATCGGCAAATTTTGCGGAGCAGAATGCCGTGAGTTCGAGTCGCACATAATTCGTCGTTCTCGAACTACCCATAAACCTCATCTGCACATTCTACGATCCGTACAAGTTCTTCTATTATTAGTACTTTTATTACCGTTATCCCCCTTATGATCATTGTAACGTCCTTTGTTCAGGGGAAGCGAAAGCAAATTTCCACTGAGGACACCACTGAGGCAAAAGAAAGAATGTTGAAACAAAGGAAATGGATTGGAGAATAAAGTATCTTAGGCTTCACAGAAAGGCATTAGAGAATGCGGAATGGAATAAACAATTGAACGTAACATAAAATACATAATAGAATAAGACGTTTAGGGAAGAAAAATAGATGAAAAAATTGTTGTTTATAAATCACGAGCTGGAACAGTCGTATAACTGTGTCACCGTGTAAGTCACAAGGGGTTTCTTTTGAAGATAATATGGGATGAGAAGAAATTTAGAAATCTACAAATTGGCAGTCACGATATGTTCAGAGTATAGATCTTGATATTATTAAGGTTGTTCAGCATGAGGGTTGAAGATCTCAGGGAATTTCTTTGTGATTTGTAGTTTTAGTGTTTTCATTATGTGCCCCACACGTTGTTATCAATGTCACTGTTAATTTTCATCGATCTCATGCTCAGTATTTTGGGAACTGTAAATAGTGTGTCTGAACATCAGAATGAAAACACGTGTCTTCGTGTGCTCATGCAATGTTTTCTACATTTAAATAAGGCTCTAATGTAGATGGGAACGTGTCTCAGATTTATCGGAGTAAATGGAATCGCTTTTTCCGTACCCAGCAAGCACGCCATGTTTGAAAACGCGTGCTTGAAAGCAAAATGTAGTTAATGCAATTCATATTTCATCAATCTAAGTATGGAGGTTCAGTGAGAGATATAGCTCCGTGAAATGTTGTGATGAGGCTGGCAAGACAAGTAAGCGAAATATTTTTTTTCGATTCATCTGTCTGGATAATAACAATTACAGAAATTCGAAGTTTCATATCCCTTATTACTTGTTCTGAATTGTTTTAATCTGATGTATTGATAAAATATATAGTTCAAATTGGTCGTCAAATTTTAGAAATTTTAAGTGAAAAGATAAAAATTATTTTAAATATTATTTATATAAATATCAGCTTGTGAGAATAACCGCAATGTTATCTTGCGTTCTTTTTCAGAGTCAAATACATTTGTAAATGTATTTGGCTTTGAAAATATTGTCTAAATTTTTTCTTTAAAACATTTTGTTGAAATACAGAAAGGACCTCTAAAATATGGTATAGTTCCGATTTGAATGTGGGATATAGAAAATTGGAGAAGTTCTAATATTTGTCGAACATGTCCTCCCTTTACTTCGTAAGAAGACCAAGTTTGTAATTCTTCCCAGAAATCGGTGACTATTCGACAGAGAAACTCTTATTGTCGGGACCAGGTAATGAAAAAATGGATAAATCTTGTCACTAAATGTAGTAAATTACTTCCTCTAGCACGTCTAGTCAGAATCCATGTTTTGAGGTGGATCCATCCATGCTTGTCCTTGATACTGAAACACAGATTGACTGCAAAACTCATATCTTTATGTTCGTGCCGTAGTCAACGCTAGAGCCTAAAAACTCTCGACTATTTTCACCAAAATTGATATTCTTCTTAATGAAGAAGTTGTTTGAAAACATCTTGAAATAATTGTATGTACAGTTTTTCGAAAATTTGAGCATCAAATATAGGCAATTTGAAACAATTACTTACTCAAAAACGTCTCCAACCCAACCGGTTTAAAAATTAGTACTGGTCTCATTTTCGAAAACTCTTTACATACGAAAATTTCAAAATTTAACATTATAAAAGTACAATATTGAAGTTGGAGAAATGTTTATTAAGTAAAATCTGCTTCAAAATCAAATATTTATAAAAACTTATATGTAATTTTTTTAATTAACTAGTATTTTTTGCGTAATTTCTGCTTAAAGTTAATGCATATAATTTTAAATAATCGTTAAACGCTTCCTATTTTTATTTTTATTTTTTTGTAGTTTTGAATAATATCACTAAGAGATATTATGCCGCGCATTTCCCCTAGATTTGAATACCACATGATTAGAACTAAGACTTACAACAAAACAATTATATTATTATATATTTTTTATTTTTTCATTAAGTTAAAAAATGTTTTAAAAGGTCTAGAAAACAAATTTTCTTCTGGAAATAATTTTTCCAAATGTTGATTTTTTTTCATGAACTAACAAGTTTATAGCAATGAAACAATTAAAGGTTATTTTATATAGAACTGGAAATGTAATATTTTACCTTACACATCACAATTAAGAAGACAACATTAGGAAAAAGAGGCTTTAAATTTCTCCATACTCCATAAAGCTTCAGTCATATGTTCTCTTTCTACATCCATATTGAATTCAATCTATCATGCGGTTTCTTGTTAGAGGTCGTTAGAAGTCATACATGTGACTGCTAAAATACAATTATGTGAAGTGTAGGATGGTTATTTATCTTCAATAAGAGCACTGCTTCAAAAATGAAATTACCCCAAATTAATTATAGAAGGAATAACGTAACCGTGCTTTTTATAATTAATTTAATTATAACAGGAGATTCAAATACACGAAGAAGAAAAAAGATTAACAAAATTGTTTGTGTTAAATGAAAATCCTATATTAAATCTAATCGATGCGTCACATCTCATTGCTCATGTATTCCATGCACAATACTTTTTACAAATTTTAACTACATTCGCCGATCCCCTCGGAAGCTTCAGAGTGTTCAACTTGAAGTTCTGTGTAGCTTCTTTGCAGATATATACAACCCACACGAGGTTCACCGTGCACTGAATGTAGTATTTAAGTCTATCCTTATTTAAATGCTGTTTAAAGTATATGTTTATCATTCTATACAATAACACTTTACATACGATGAATACCAACGCATGTGGAAATTAAACTGATCGCTTCTCCAGACATAGTTAATCTAATTATTTATTCTGCCAAGTTCCTTTTTATAGAGTTTTACTGCACAAGCGAAGATCGAAATGCTCCCCTAGAATTGCCATGGTAATGATATATCACAATATATACCACTATTTGTCTTTTCCTCTTATATATCTTCTAATTTGTTTAGTCTTATCTGTTGTTGGCTCAGTTTTATTTCTTTATATATTTTTTAACTATTTTCAGTTCGAAAAAGGAGACGAGGAGCAAACGCATATCTTCAAAAATATCAAAATGTAAAGGAAACAAAATATCATAGAAAACACGGATTTCGACTTATTAAAGATCATTGATCACTGATGAGTGATTACGACTCCGTCACGTACTAAGAGAAAAAATGAGGAGGAAAATACACCTCAATAATAGAACTGGGTAGTGAAAACAATGAAGTTTTAAAAGTAACTTTTTTCAGATTTAAAGTACAGTAAGCAAAAATACCTGAGTAGTAATGTATTCCACTTTCCTGGAAGTAAGCGACAACTTCGGAGATGCTTCCCGAAAAATGAGCAGAAACTTTCATGTGTGTTACAGCCCTACGCGAACAGCTGTACAGCTCACAATATTGTTTTGTCTTACTTGAGATTTCAGTTCAACGCGCAAACCCTCACATAACTGTGTGCATTCCTGCAAACGCTTTTACGACTTGTTGCGGAATAACAGGAATAATATCGATCGAATCACAAGTTTGTTATGCAAGCAAGCGTCGGAGCCGTAAAATTTTTGCCTCCCGCGTTACACCGTACCTTATGCAACTTGCGAGAGACTTTGTCGTAAAACAAGCGAACCACACTTCGCACTCCCAACTCGCAGTATGTGCAACCTACACCACCCACCCCGCCCCACCCCACCCCACCTGGCCCTGCGACTAACTTGGTTCCCCCCCTCCCGTCCCACCAACCCGCTTCCCCTTGGAGGGCCCTCTCCCTCAACCCATTCCACACACGTGGTTCCTCGCACGAACATCAATCAGACGCCAGCTGTTGATGTTATTGACTGCGCAACCAACCAACCAACGCGCGTGTCGGTTTCACAGGGCGCGTGCTGCTAGGCAGTTGAACAAACCGTCAAAGTTTAGCAGATCACGCCAGTCGATACCGAAACCAAGGCTGGACTCGAATGTTGGGTCATAAACTTTGGATACGTCAGATCCTCTTCGCATTTTCACATTCATATTTTACACCGCGTGCGCGTTGAGGACGTATTTCTAATTTACTTTGGCGTCGCAATGAAACGCGAGTCCACGCGAAGCGTAGACTTTATTCCGACTTCCAACGCAGGTACCACCGGGGCAGATCAATCATTTGCTTCTGGTTCGGGTGGTCCCCACGGCTTGGCTAACGATTCTTCGAGATAAGTTAATTACTTCTTAAAGACGGAGAACCAACTTCGTCGCAAACAAATTGAGAAGCAATTAGAGAGTCGTCAAAGCTAGAAGAAAAGTAGAATTGACAAATTACGAATGGTCTACTTCCCCCGGTGGCCGCATACAGAGCGGCGGGCGCTACTCCCTTTGTGGGCGTGTTACGTTTGCCCCATTAGTTCCCGGAGCCATCAACAAGGGGCGGCGGGGCTAAGCGACTTAACTTTTCAAAATGTCCGCCGCGGCGCGTTCAGGAAAAAGGAAGTCCTCTGGGAAGGCGGAAAAAGCGCGAAGATATCTCACCTGCAATTCCAGGGACCGCGCCGTTTCGCGATTCGTTCGCCGCAAGTTTTACTTTTTCGAGTGTTGGTAGGTATGGGGGCGACCTTATAGATTTTACTGCTACAAACCCATTTAGAATCCAGCATATCTACCTCTAATTAAAATGAGTATCCAAAAATAATGAAACCATGGAAAACTGTGTATGTTTTAATAAAATATTAAATTTACACAATACCACAACTAGTTTTCTGGATAATTAATTCCATCATTATTAGATTTTTACAGCGACTAAAAGATAATTATTAATTCAGAATTTTAAATAAAAAGTAGTTATAACCGAATAAAAAATTAAAAAACAAAATAAGAGAATAATATTAACAAACTATATTATATAAATAAATCAAAAATTTACTTCCCACGTTAGGGGGGAAACATTGATCATCCTAAAACTGAAAAAAACGAAATAACGAATAAACTGTTAAAATTGTCACAATTTACTACGATATGTCTGGTGCCTTCCACTAAATATGATCATGTAATTGTTAGCTTAGCCTGTTTTAAACTTTAATATGTATATAGTTAACTTATGGAGTATCTTTAGAGTAATATAAACTTCGGAGAAATCGGCGTGGGTGGCGCAGCATCCAGCAGGGGAAGGTCACCGTCACTTTCCGTGATAGAACATGGAAATTCTCTTAAGGGGCTAACGACCATAGGAGTTGACGCACCGGAAGCACGAAATAATCAATTAGTTAAACAATTTTATAGATAATTAGACAGAAAATAGAAGAGTAATTTGAAATAAAGGTTTACTTACTGTATATTCAAAAGAAGCCCTCCCAAGCAACCTGGCACGCTTATATAGAGGCTGCAGCCCGGGAGCCTGCCCAAGTAACTGCGGCATTATCGTATTAAGGGAAGAGAATACCATGAAATGGGTCAAATTATCGATTGTTTTTTGGCTAAATAAATAGTTCAAAAAAATATTCCTCTTTCGAAATATATAGTAACATTTTTTTTCTTTTAAAACGTCTGGATGTTCCTTTAATTATTATTTAAATGTCCTGGTGTGTCTGATCTACGATCCTTTTTTGACACAGCATACAATTCTGGCTATTTTTCGTAATTTTGTACGCATGTTGGTTTGTTAATGAGTTGTTGAAACATACTCTTGTTCTTACATTGATCTTTTCCACTGAAGGAAATGATTCAGAATAGCGAGCAGTAATGTTTTAGAAGAGCAGGGGCAAGTACAGATATTTCAAATGGCTTTTCCTGAAAATATACTTATTTTGTAATTAATGTATCTTTTTCTCAGAAACCATTATTCACAATTTATTAAATTTTACTTGATACATTCTTTACAGTATTGGCAATAAATTAACATTTATATATAAACATCGTTCGATTGTAAAAATATAAAAAAAATTGTTTGCTAAAAATGCCAGAAAAAGTCCAGAAAAAGTTATAATTGAAAAAAAAAATTATTTTAAATCAACTCAAAAATGTCAACATAATAAATCAATATGTCCCTTTGAATGCCCGAAATATTCTGGTTAACCATTTTCTAGGAAAGGAACATCAATAGTAGCAAATTTAACATGGGCAATATACATGATATACATGATGATATTTCTGTACTTCCTTATCGTTTAGGAATTATCATGATCAAACTTCACATGCCTATCTTTCTCCTACACCCCAAATACATCCACACGAAACAGATTTAAATTGAATTGAAGATAGTGTACAAAATTTAAGATTCTGCACCTAGCTCCATTACCATGTTTGGAAAGGGAATAAATGCCCGATCTCCCAATATTGTCATAGATTGCTCCCAGAGATCTTATAGTTGGTTATTGTATGAGTATTATGATATGAGCGTTTAATGCCCCCAAAGTAGATTCAATTTTTCAATGGAGATGAATGTCAAGAAACAGCTAAGCAGGACGTGTGATTCAGGGTTGTATTTGCATCTTTCTAATAAAATCTTTTTCAAGAAACTAGTATGAGTGCTGAGTGCGAGAGCCGGAAAAATTTTCGTTTTTTTCTGAATTATTGGTATTTTAAGATTATAGACAATCAAGTCAAAATCCAAATGAAGACCAAAATATATAATAACGCATTTAAACAGTGGAACAATGCATTTTATTTTGTAGAATATGATGTTTCGTGAACTAATGCGTTGACTTCTTCAGGTACATTATGACCTATGGATGAAGAAGAAATTTAGAAATAATAAAATAAGGTATGTAAATGAGTAAACACAAAGTACAGTATCGTGGGAGCACAAACCCACCTGGTAGTTTAAAATGCGCATAGGGATTTATACGAAAAAGTATCTGGATCATTGTAGATAATGTAAATTAAATAAAATTCTCTCGACGGTGACTAAATATTTAGTTTAACCATGTTTTAATGGTAGTCTAGTTCAAATGTCAGGTAGATCGACCTACGACGGAGAACGACAGAATGGGAAATTGAGCCAATAGCCATTGGAATGGACGTTGGAGTGAAAGGCGTTTTAGGTTGAGCAAAGGGAGGGGATCACGGACAGATAGATATAAAAAATGGAGGGGTTAGGGAATGGGACAGGGGAGAGAAAAATTGGACTGTGAGTTTCAACGTAGTCTTTTTCGCGTGCCAAACTATCTTTTACATGTGATATCAATAACGATCACATTTTCACAATCTACAAGTCTATTCAATTTTCACATAAATTCACACTTGAAAATGCACACCAAAGTGTTTTTAAATTATCGTAAATTGTAGTAAATTGTTGTAAAATTACGAATATTAGTAAATAGAGGAATTTTGAGAGATACAAAATCATTCATTGAATGTTCACTCGCCACAAGAAAATAATAAACGCCCGCAAGAAAACATAAAATTAGTTCCTTCAAAGTATCTAAGAAAACATTTACAGCTCTAACACTCGACGCTAATGCAATGTATTGCTTTCTCGATACGCAAACCGTGAATCAAACATTATAAAAAGTTCATATAACATTTGATTTGAATTGCGTCTGGGAAAAAAGTCAGACTTTCCTTGGTATGAAACATTCAAGTCCAACGTTTTTTAATTTTCTTAACGGTGTCGTTGGAAAGCTCTTAGACCGGCGCTTGAAGTTGAATAATATATTCCGCCATTTTTTTCTTTTCCGTTTCTTTTTGTCCACCCCCGCCCTTTCCTTTCCATCTTCCAAGTCAGATAAGATTTCTCTTGTTTCCGAGTTTTCCCTTTAGAAAGATATATATTAGACGAAGCCCGCGAGAAGTCCGGCCGCCCGGGCGCTGGTTAAAGAGAAGAGAAGAGAAGAGAGGAAGGAAGAGAGCTCAGGGATAACGTCTGCTAGTTGTGACACCTCCGCCTACGTCACCACACCCGCCGCCCCAGCCGAGCCGAGACAAAAGACGTGCGGCATTGCGCTCCGCCGCGGGCGGGACAAAGGGCGCGCCGCGAAGCTTCATTCGGTTGGAATAATTAGCCTCAGATGCTCACCCTGAGGTGCGCCCGCCGCCACTTCAGACGCTGGCACCTTCGCCGCCGCGGCAACCGCCACTCTGCTCGCCCTACGCCGATTCGCAACGCCTGCCCCAGAACTACCCCGGCGATCCCAGCTCAACCCTGCCGAACCCCGGTAACCAGTCTGACCCGAATATGCCCAAACCCGCGCAACCCCAGCCAACCCTGCAAAAGCCATCAAACCCACACCAGCACATTCCCGATGCCCCGTACGCCCCGCCACCCGCCACCGCCACCCGCCCACCCGCCCACCCCGCCCACCGCCCAACCCGCCCAGCCCGCCCACCCGCCCAGCCGCCCAGCCCGCCGCCCAGCCCACCGCCCAACCCGCCCAGCCCGCCCAACCGCCCAACCCCGCCCAACCGCCCAACCCCGCCCAAGCCCGCCACCGCCCAACCGCCACCAGCCGCCCAGCCCGCCCAACCGCCCACCCGCCAACGCCCAGCCCACACCGCCCAGCACCGCCCAACCCCAACCGCCCACCCACCCCCCGCCCAACTCCGCCCAGCCCCGCCCAACTCCGCCCAATCTCCTCCCACTCCACTCTTTCACAACCATCGGTGTAATATAAATTAATGCATATTAGTTTAATTCTCATTTCCGTGACAATGAAAAGTAGTTTAAATCCTTGTGTGTAAAACTAGTACTAAAATAGTAATGTGTGAGCAATACAAAGCAATACTGATTTGAAGTGAAACAAGAACAATCATCTAATTATGTAATTATGTTTTGTATTATAAGCAGTCGCGCCAAATCTGAGAGCAAATACAATAGCATTGGGCCTACACCAATAGGAGGACCTTTTCCCCGAGTGATATTAATGGGACGTTTATTAAATCTAACCACCTCAAATGATACTCTATTTAAGCGACTTCCCCGTACAAGAGATCATTATCTAAATGCTTCCCAGCTGTATTTGTCCTTTATTTGCTTCACAAACTACGTATGAACCATTGATCTCTCTATATTTGGGTGACATATATCATGTTTTATAGTAGGTCTTATGTAGTAATAGGCTGCCGTACGGTTCCATCTTTTGGATCTCAGAACATTTGAAAGTTATTTATGGAAGATACTAGTAATAAACATATCTGACAAAATTATTTCATTTTACAAATTATATGCTTTATTTTCATTAATAATTTCATAAAAAATTTTTCGTTATATAATATAATTATTTATTAATCTTATAAAATATAATTATTAATATCTATGATTAATGAAATACAAACATTGTAACTACTTTTACATATTTTATAATAAAGTTTGTTTTTAGAATTTATTTTTGATATTCAAGGTCTTGGGATACAAAGAAATGTCAGCTATTGAAGTCGTTCTACATCTTACAAAATTATTCACACAGTTTTAATCACCTTTTATATTCGCTAGCGCCTAACGCGGCGTCACATTCAGCTCAGGCCAAATATGTCACGTCGAGCGCAAAACCATAGATCTTCTGCCCAAGGTAGATGTTCGTAACTGAGGTTCCGAGGCTCCCCGGTTTCAGCAAGATGTCAGATTAATTTTACCCGCGATCGATAGTAATGAAAAAATAAAGCAACCATGTAGAAAAGCTGCTGTTTCTTGGAAATCCAAAATAAGGGATTAATTTATTGTAAGACAATTTCGGTATCGAAACTTCTCGAAAATTCTTTGTAGTTAAAGTGAACACAAAGTATAGTTGGTTCATAATGTTATTTTTTTCTTCTCGCACTCTATAATTATGTCATTTGATTGCTGCAACCCGTTGCATAATGATACTCATTACAATATAGATTTTGTTACGATACAGGTTCTTGACAAATTTCAAATAAGTTTACATACTATGTATTCACAATCATTGAGAATTGTTGAAGTAAATGTTTCGTTCGATTGTGTATCTTAAATTGCATTTAATATTATATATTGCTTGTCAGTTTTAATTTTTTTATTATTAGTAATTTTCAATGTGGAATATTATTTAAAATAAATTGGTTCGTAATATCAATTTAATCGTATTTGACTAGCATAGTGGTAGTTATTGGAGAAAATATTTAGCTGACGCCAAGATCTGAACGCTAGTCATTTTGGTTGCTGCCATGTGGTTGCTCTTATAAAACCAGCCAATTCTTTAGTTTAAAATGTGTAGTGAATCAAAGATAGAGTTGACACTTCCAGAAATAAGAGAAAAATCAAAAACAC
Organism: Teleogryllus oceanicus; assembly: GCA_964035755.1. Lineage (NCBI taxonomy): Eukaryota > Metazoa > Arthropoda > Insecta > Orthoptera > Gryllidae > Teleogryllus > Teleogryllus oceanicus. The sequence goes on from CAXIVR010000004.1 coordinate 22,359,679, forward strand.
CGACATCGGAATTATTGTCACAACTTTTGTACACCTTTCAGGTGGTCTGGTAAAACAAAGCCTCCTGGGGTTGGTAGGGTAAGGGAGCTGTCTACTAGGTGGCCTTGGCTGAAATCTGCATGTCAACTGTCACGGAACGATTCAAAGTTTCTTTCGGGCCGTGGTCCTGGTCAGACTTGCAATGGACTTGTGTGCTTTAGCAACTCTATATTGGAGTTGGGCTGTAGGCGAACATGATGTTTGACCAGTTTGTGTATTAGTAAGCCCTCACGAAGGAATTAAATATTCCGAAACGTTGGAAAACTAATTTGTTTCATTAATTGACCGATCCCGTGATCCATATCCTACTACTTATTAACGGTCGTGATTTCTACAATGATGCAACAAGGTGGTAATTTTAGTATCTGGTGGCATTTAAAATTCCCGCTGATAATGTGATGCAAACGGGTGCCTGAAGCTCATTGTCTGAAGCCGGATACGATGCGTAATACCTCACATATGTCTTTCCATCACGAGTGCAGTGCTCCTTGGCGAGAAACGCCAGCCAAGAATTCTGTTCGTCCTCAGCCTGCATTCTCCTCCTGCCTCCCCCCCGCGCGATCTGTCCTTCCTCTTCCTTGTCCTGTCCTCTCCCCTTACACACACACACTTAAACTAACATGCACTACACTACCACATATTCCGGGAGACTGGTCGGGAGCTTAGAGCTTGACCCGACTGGGGCGGTGCGCCGCTAGTGGGAGAGTCCTGGTTAGGGGGATACCCCACTAGCCGACGGTAGGTCGGCGCCGGATCTCGCCATCAAGCGGGGGAGGATCACTGCCATCTCCCGAGAAAATAACATGCACTACACTAACGGGACTAACGACCAAAGCAGTTGACGAAACACGGAAACACGGAAACCCGAAAAAAATCAACCAATCAATCAATCCTCCTGGCCCCCCGGTGAGACGCTCCTATCTCCTGGAGGCGCGAAGTCCGAAGAAAACCTCCCCATTGCGCCGCGCCGCGCCGCCACAGTCGCTCCGGTTAACCTGCCGGGCTGGTCGACCGCCTGTTCATTTAGCGCGCGCCTCTTATACCGCCCCGAACAAACGCGAGCTGATACAATAATCCGTTCTTCCCAGCGAACGTAATGGCGGCATTCTTCTGAGCGCGTGCTTTCAGTGTTGTCCTCGTGAATGGGAGCGGTGTCGTTTCCCGGCGCGCCCCGCACCGAGACGTCGAGGAGAAGGAGGGGGAGAGAGGAGCGGGAAAACTCCCGCACGCGGCCTGGCACAAAACAAACACATTATTTAAGACAATGGAATTATTCATTGGTGTCGGATGACGCCGTTATTTATGACGGTCATTATCTCGTTCCTCGAGATGAGCCCGCAACACGAAAGGCAGGCGGATGAGCGGCGTCTGGGGATGAGGGACGTCGAGACTTGCGGCGAGGAGGGATCTTGCGGTGCGTCATCACGCCGTCGTTATCGTTACGAGATTTCGTAATATAAGAACCGACTTTTATCTGCATTCAAATACCTCGTACTTGACGGGTTTGTAAATGAGTAGCCATTAGTTTGAATTTTTTATTGCTATAGGTAGATTTTAAATTGATATTTAACTGTAGATAATGAGACTTTAATGTTATTTGGTATAAAGCCAGCGAGCTTCATTAATTGGAGATGCATAAATTTGAATGCCTGAAGAAAATGTTGAAAGCTCATTGGTTTTTGAAACAGTGAGCAAAGCTAAATGAAAAAGCTGTTAAAGAGGCTGATTATCTTAATAGTATATTCAGTCCGTTAATGCTTTGATTTTTCCATATCTACATTCACAAATCCTAGTGTACATAGGAACTCAATGATTGGTGTAGTTCATTATCCTCAGTTAAGGATATATCAAATCATTCTAGCCTCTAGAGTTTCCAGCCTCATATTCTGTTGATATCAAGATTATTATTAGAAGCTGCATTTGCTTCATCTTTAGCGTTCCGCCTCCTAGTTCCATTCTCTATTATACCTAAAGACATTGTAAGAGTCTCTACTACTTACATCCATTACAAGAGGGGGCTGGTAGAAATGAAATTAATAATGGTAATTTTCAGGTGAGGTAATATTACACCAGGAGGTACTTCTTGAGATAGAATCTGAGGCAAGACACAGCGTTCGAGGTCCCTAGGGACCTCAGAGGGAGGGGAAATTGCGGCCGCACGGAAGGAGGGAAGAGTGGGAGGGGGATGGAGGGGGAGAAAAGGGAGGAAAATTAGGAATGCGAAAGAAGGAAATGCCGAGATCCCGCCGGTTGGGGGATTCCGTACTTTAGCTGAGGAAGCATCAAAGCGGAATTTGTGTGGGGCTGGTAGGGGAGCGTGCGCAAATGGAGCTCTACGGAATCGAGAAAATCACAAGATTGTAGTAAAGCATCATCTGAATTTGCTTGTTAATTCACGTGAACTTTGACGTTCAAAATTGCACAACCTACTTTTTCTTTTGCATGCCTATTTTGATGCCCACTTTTGTTGACATTTCCCGACATGAGCTGAGGCGGTTTTGTAAAAAGGCTTATTATTGATTTAGAAATGTTTAAATTGTATCATTAACAATACCATTTTATGTATAGTAATATTCTTTAGTTATAGTTCATTACGACCCATAAGTAGTTGCATAAGTTTGATGCATTATTGTGAATATAAATTTCTATGAAAATTTATAGTTTGTGATTGAAGAAATGCTCTTTCATTACACCTCTTCACTCTCCTAATTTCATTCCACGTAGGTGTTGCGTTGTCTGGCACAACAACTTTTAGGTGGCGCAATCCTGTGCGTGCTAGATGAGACTGAGTCCACAGAATCAACTTTATTACATTTAATATCTGTTCTAAATTGGTAAATTTTTTACTTATTTAAGGTCGCTTTTCCTCTACTACGGTCGTAGAGCAACCATTGTAAGTAACATTGGGGTTACGTCTCTTCCGCCTTAGCTTCCTCGGCTATCCCGGCTGACTACGTTAGTATTTATTGTATTTACTGCTCGGTAATAAACATCTCCGTCACGTTTTCCTAATTCCATACAACTAATATATATATATATATATATATATATATACACACACACACACTTACTAACTCTCTATAATGCAAGTATTACGGCAGTCTGTGTGGTCTAAATTTGTTAAATAATAACATAAACAAGATAAGGTGTGTCCTCCAAACACGCTTCCGTCTTTGAGTTCCACAGGTGGAGAAATTTAAACTAATAAACGAGTAAAGTTGTGTTCCCTAGTGAGGAAAAAAAATCTGCCTGCCAATGTTGGTTGCACAAGAAACTTCGAAAATTATTCACGTAATCAATGAATTAAGCATAAAAATACATAAGCGATTCCTTCAAATTCGAATCATGCACAATTTTTTTCATGATGGCTTCTCGGACCAACACGTTGCACATATGAACCCAAATCATAATAATTATATTCATCCACCATGATTATCCCAGTCTTTCTTTAGTGGGAATCAGAATCAGTAGCTAATCAATACTGTGATCATCTGCCCACGAAGAAACTCCCCTAAGCTCTAAAACGCCAATTAGCAAGCCCCTATGTCTGTAGTAAGGCCATGTGACACACAGTTTTCACACGAGGGCCCAACCTTGCACTTTAGGCGCCAGTCGCAGTGTGAGACACGCGCGCACCCTTTCAAGGAAGCCTTGCAGCCGTCGTCCCTCAACGGCACAAAAAGAGAGATGGTGATCGCCCTGGTTGGGCAACCCAATCCCAGCAGCGCACCGGCCTCTGAGTCCAGCCCGCCGTTCGGCAGCACCCACCCCGCCCTTTCAAGCTCCCCCCCCCCCCCCCCCCCCCTCCATCTCGTTCCTCACATTCCGACCCGCTCCACCCACCAGTCTCCATCCGGACCCGCTTCACCCGCCTCTCTCTATCCTACCCTCTCCACCCCCCCTCCCTCCTCTCAATCTCCCCCCCTCTCAATCTCACCCTCTCAATCTCACCCTCTCAATCTCACCCTCTCAATCTCACCCTCTCAATCTCACCTCTCTCAATCTCGCACCCTCTCAATCTCGCACCCTCTCACTCTCGCCCCCTCTCACTCTCGCACCCTCTCACTCTCACCCCTCTCACTCTCACCCCTCTCAATCTCACCCCTCTCAATCTCACCCCTCTCAATCACGCACCCTCTCAATCACGCACCCTCTCACTCTCGCCCCTCTCCTCTCGCCCTCTCACTCTCGCCCTCTCACTCTCGCCCCCTCTCAATCTCGCCCCTCTCAATCTCACCCCTCTCAATCTCACCCCTCTCAATCTCACCCCTCTCAATCTCACCCCTCTCAATCTCACCCCTCTCAATCTCACCCCTCTCAATCTCACCTCTCTCAATCTCGCACCCTCTCAGTCTCACCCCCTCTCAATCCCTGCTCTGACTATCCCCGCCCCGAGTATCATATCACAGAAGAACCCCTCCCCTCCTCTTCCCCCCACCTAGTGGTTTTCGGCGGCGAGGACCCGTGTGATGCCCGTCCGAGGGAGCGCAGGCGCCGCGCCGCTCCACGAGAGACCCTTTTAGGGAGCGGGGAGCGCATTTTCCGCCGGCGCGTATTTGCCATGCCAAGCCCTGCCTTGCCCTTCCCTGCCATGCCCTGCCCTGCCCTGCCCTGCCATGCCCTGCCGTGCCGCGCCCCTCCAAGCCGAGGTGCTCACATTACGCACTGCGGAATTGCTCTAACAAACAGGATATCGAAACTTCCTAAATTATCGTAAAATGTTAAATATGGAATTGATTTTTTTTAATAAAGGAGCTGAAATGAGATAAATTGAAAAACTAGCTGCTAAGAACTACCCCCTACTAGCGGTAGCTCAGTGCATCAACTGATGCCACTGCAGCGCCTCTGACCGGGAGGTCCTAGGTTCGAGTCCTGACGGCGGCAGGATTTTCGACCCTAGCTTTTCAGCGAGGTCGAATTCAGTCGCTGTCTGGAGGAGAATTCTAGCGGCCGGCTCTCGGATCGGTAGTTTTCCGTGGTTTCTCCGATCAACACCAGGCGAATGCCGGAGCAATATCCTACCAAACGGGCCACGGACCGCACGCGATCTGTCCTTCCCCTCTCTTGTCCTATCCTCTCCCCTAACACACTCACTTACACTAAGATGCACTACCCTACCACATATTCCGGGAGACCGGTCTGGAGTTTAGAGCTTGTCCCGGCTGGGGTGATGCCCCGCTAGTGGGAGAGTCCTGGTTAGGGTGAAACCCCACAAGCCGACGGTAGGGTGGCGCCGGATGTCGCCATCCAGCTAGGTAAAATCATCGCCATCTCCCGAGAAAAAACATGCACTAACGGGACTAATGACCGAAGCAGACCCGGAAACACGAAAAAATCAATCAATCAATAGAGTCTGACAAGAAAGTGTAAAAGTTTAAGTTTACAAAAAGAAAAAGATTGATGCATGAGACAAGTAACCACCGAAGAATGCTCAGATTACTGCGGACGAGAGTAACAAATGTTTAAGTGTGGTAGATATCAGACCCCAGATCTATTGATCACATTCAAATGTAGATTATTGGTCTATTGTGAATAAATTCTTCGAGGTCACCGAGACAACCTTCATCTATTATGAAAGAAAAGACAGGTGGGGAAGGAGGTAACCATGGAATAGGTATAAAGCAATTTTATAAAGTGTTTTAATATCATCCAAGAATGGTCTGGAATTGGTTCCCAATCGCTGAAAACTAAGAATTGTTCTCCAGGATGATGACCGTCAAGAGGCAGAGAATATCAAAAGAAGAACTAATATATTGATATTCCTACAATATTAATTCCAAACATATTCTATAAAATATACTGGTTTACCAGTTTCTGTTCAAGAGTGCGACAAATAAGGAAAACGAAAAATGTTAAATGAGAATATCATGTAGTCAGATACCTGTCTCATAGCGAAATTTCGAAGACGCATGATCGAAGAGGTTGTTAATGTGAATTATGAAATCTCTTAAGTTATAAGACTATTTCGAATTTCTAATAATTTAAATGTATTTTTTGGTATTTGCAGTAAAATGAAGCAAATTTTGGACATCAATATATTGATAGCCGACCTGGATGGCCGATGTGGCTAAGAGCGAGTACCGACTCAGCGCTTCTGTCCGAAGGGTCGCGGGTTGGAGTCCCGCCTTGGGCACGGTTGTTTGTCTCTCGACTTTGTATGTGTTGTCGTGGAGGGCCTCGCGTTCTGCTGACCCTAGATCAAAGGAGCCCGCAAGTGTGTTGGTCTAGTGTATGGTCGAATATGCGTCCCATCGGAACGTAAAGGGTAACCGCCTGTTGGCTGGACAAAAGCCCTAGCAAAAAAATATACTGATATACTTTTGTTGAGAACAAAATACGGAAGTTTAAAAAAGCATATTTCATTTAAATCTTCACCTCGCATTGCAATGGAACGTTTATTATCACGTCCTTGAACAATATTCCGATAAAATTAAATTTGATACTCTAATTTGGAATATTTTACGGGTTACAATTATAATATTATAATGTTCGGTCAATATTACAGAATATTGGAAAAATTAGGACGACAAAACAAATTGAACAAATCCATAACTAATTTCTTATTACAAAATCAAGATTAACTTATTTGTGTTGGAATGGCACGTGTTGGTAGATCATTACATGAATCACATGCAAGTTCATTTGAAGTTCAAAGCGATCTTCTCTTTTTAGAAACTTTCAAACGTATATAACGTATATAAAAACAGACGTTGTCAGGATGCAGTAAAAAAAGAAGAATAAAATGCAAAATACGCCTTATATTCCGTCAATTTCCTTGGTTTCAAAATCTCTTTTAATACCCTTCTTTTGCTTTTATCCAGAACGTACAGGTGAAGTCCATAGCAAGTTGAAATGTCTTTGTGGAAATTAAATCGTTCTACTTCTCTGACGTTTTTTCCTTGCACCTCATTGTCGGTGAATTTCTTATTTTCATCAGTGCCATCAAGGTTTTAGAACAATGAATACACAGGATGATTTGAAAGGTACAATCACTTATCTCCATTTCAATTCGGAGAATTACGGTGATGCACGGTTGAATATATTGTGCACTATTTTTAAATACGTATTAACCCCAAATTAATTCCTACCTCTTTCCCTTGACGTTGGGTTATTCGTGAACTCCGTTCTGATTCTGTTACCATTGTTCATTACTTTCGCTTGAAACGTTATTCTCGAAAATCTTTGTTTTCTTACAGCTTTGACATTCCCAATCCCTGCATTTCACATCAAGTTTCATTCTTGAGACGATCTGCCTGATCCCTGGCGTGAAATTTTCAACTCCTTTCAGCTCATTTGATTATTCGCTTTCGATGTTCTTATGTCATCCCCGCCAATCTCACTTTTCAAATGTCACGCCCTTTCATATGTAGGTTGTAATAAATTGTACAAAATGAATTCGCGACTCAAAACACTCTACGCAATTAAACACAGAAACAATTATTTTCTAAAGTAAGTGAAAATGAAATTTATAATTGCTTAAATTGATAACTACTTCAGAATCTGTGACCGTGTACATACAACTATGACATACGTACCTTCAGAGAGAATTTCCTAATATTTATAATAATTTAGAGTTTTTCTCACGCATCATATGATTTCTAAATTATATCTCTGCCCTTTATTTTGCATTCACTTCAACTGTAAAGTAAATTCGTAAGTAATCTTACGTTCTATTCATATTTACCTATTTGAAAGTTGTCCTTTATCTGCGGTTTATTTAACTTTTTTCTCGTTGCTACAATCCCTCGTATAGTATTCTCAAGAACCTCTTTGGAGATCATTGTCTATCGGCTTTTGACTTTCCTACTCTTGCTGTAATATTTCTGGCCCTTTAATATCCCATCGCTGTCGCCGCCGTCGTTCTCATCCCAACCGCCCTCCGCCCTCTCAGGCCATCGCTGTACTCTCTCTCTCCCTCTAAGCACATCCTCTCTCATACAAGTTACAAAGCTCGCTCTGTAATTCACATCTATACTCACTAATCTAAGGTAGTATAACAGCCCTGCGTTTCACTGCTTAAATGGTTCTGCGTATAAGATTACTATGAAAAAAAATCCATATCTAAACGATTAACTATAAAGAAAATGTATTCTGCGGTACACTTCTTCAGTCTTTCTTTATTTGAAATAACATACATTCCCGACAGTCGAGCGATTCAAAGTAATAACGAACCTTTCATCTATCTCGTTTCGTCCTACAGTTGTTAATACCTCGCTTAGTTTTCTTTACGGCTTCTTTTTAATCTCGTAGCGATTGACGTCGTTTCTCTGCGTGCCCATTTCCACATCCCTTCGTCCCCCTGCCATTCGCCTCGCCTCGGACGCCCGTTTTCGGCACCCGAGCTGTTCTCGCCCCCCCTCCCCCTCCGCCGTTGATCTCACACTCGAGCGGCGGTGGCGGCGTTGGCGTCTCGCCGCCTCCCCAGCTCAAAGGCTGATAGCTTATGCTCCGAAGGTCACAATTCAATTTGGCGTTATCACGCCATCCTATTGATACCTTTTACCGGCCCGCCCCGAACCGGTTCAATTCTCTGGCCGACAGTCTTATGATATTACAAGAGCCCTTCTTCTTTTTCGCTATACCGTAGCGTGTCTAACGCGAGGAAAGCCGGAACGGAGATCTGCGTTTCAATTTCGCGATGTAATGCGAACAAATAGGCAGCCTTATGCATGTACCCTTCTGGCGCTTGCTTTTCAAATGAGAAGAAAAACATTCCAGATTTTGGGTTTGACAAAATGTTGCCAGGATAGTAGAAAATGTGTTGTTTTTTTTGTATTATTAGAATGAAGGAGATAAAAGTCATCCATGCTTTTCTAAAGAATAATGAAAACGTGACAAAAAATTTCCATTCAAATCAATGCTTGATATTTTAAGTATCAATGTTTCTTGTGATAATATTTTAATTTAGGGCAATAATACATTTTACACACCTTATTTACGAGTTTACACGTTCATGTCCTATGTTTTCAATGTTTTCAAAACATGTTCACGAAAATCCTTCTTTGTTTGTGAGAACTACATTGAAACATTTCCCTGTGCTTACTTAAAGTTTATTAAAACATAAACTGAAATTATGAAACATATAACATTGTCTGTAACAAAGGTTCTGACAGGTTACACAAGTAAATTTTTATTATACTTTTTTCTCCGATGTTACTCATGATCGTTATTTTTCTTTAAATACATTGACAACCTTGGCATCAAAATAAACTGAAGTGGGGTAAATACAAATATATGGCTATTATTATTATTATTATTATTATTATTATTATTATTATTATATTTTTCTGTACTTTTCTCAGTAAGCATTGAGAACCATTCTTCTATTCATACGACTTAGGCTCTAACAAATGCAACTGGTAATGACAGATCTGAGGAAAGACGGAGAAGAAATTCATCATTGTCCGTCGTTCAATTTAAAAATTTTCGCACAATATGGCAAGTCTGTAGGATTAAAGCTTTTTGGTTGGTTATGCAGATTCTTTTATAATCCTATTTTTGTAAGACCTGAAGCAAATCGGTTCGTCTCCACTCCTGTGGCTGAGATGATTATTGCTCCGAAGCTTATTATTTATTATTATTATTATTATTATTATTGTTATTATTATCATTGTTATTATTATCATTATTATTATTATTATCATCATCATCATTAAGGTCATACAATACCCTTCATGGAAAGAGCTTCTAACAATGAGTGATCGACAGATCAGCCATTTCTCATGTTATTTGTAGATAGTTCTTATCTTAGGTTCAAAAACCTTTAAAATTTTCGATTGCTGTAAGTTAAAATGTTCGATAATATAATTCTTTAGAATAACTTCTTAATTACAAAACTAGTAAAAGTCTACAGTATTTTTTTAAAGTTTTTACTTTCTCACAAAGAAAAGTATTGTGCTGCGAGAGAAATGGTTTCTTTTCAATAGAAAACATTGTAGTGTATATTGTTTTTCTTGGGTAAGGTAATACACACTTTACAATTGTGCAAGTCTAATTTTTTGTTCAGCTTTCTGAATTGTCAAAAATTTCAACACTTAAAAATATTGCGAGAAAGTATGTGATGTTGCAACGCCGCTAGTTTTTAAATCAAACTTATTTTTGACTCTCTCCTTTTCGGTTAAATGTTTAAAGGGTGGTTAAAGTTAAGCAGTAAAATAGGTATACAATGAAATGTTTAAACAGTTAAATTGGATGGTTAAACGGCTACAAATCAGCAGTTACTTTCACTCAGTTTTACGGATTTTAGTGCAATAGGTTTTAACTAAAATTGCCTATGACGTATTGATTTGATTTCTGACTAGTTATACTACAAGTAACTCTTGAAAGGTTAATGACCATTGATCTACCTTCACGCAAGCACCAATTACCCTCTCATGTAGTTTAATCAATTTGGTGGTGTTGGTGCCTCTCTGAGACAGCTGCAGGAAGTGGGTTCCCGTATGAGACATGTGCTCGACCGCACCCCAGTGGCTGTCCATACGTCACCATGCACCTTGACCCACTTTCTGAAGTGACTCGATATTTCCTTGTCAGGTAGAACTTCAAGAGCGGTGCTTAGGTGATTTTTTCCTTATCGCCATCTGATCGATAGTCAGTGCTGCGTTGATGAAAAACGAAGGCAACTGGTTATTTGCACTACCTCGATTAGGGATAAAGCAGAACATTTCGGTACGCAGAAATCACAGGAGATTTAGAGAGAGGCAATGCATTTAGAGTTCAAAGTATAGGTGTTCAAAGCAGATTCGCAAAATTCCCTTTTAGGTAAATCTAAAATTTCGGCAATACGTTGCTTTATACTCTAAATAAATGATGATTCAAAAAGATTGCAAAACTCTTTACAAGAAATGTGGGAAAGAATAGCATTTTCAGAAAGTAATTTTTATAAAACGTTGTCCCTGACAATCGAAATACTTGAGTATACAGAAAGCTTATGAATTTTGTTTGCTTTCAACGCTGACAGGTTCGGAGAAATCATTACAATAGCTATGCTTTTTTAAGCCGTCTATTCTTTAGGTTTTCCATCAATGTTTCGAAGTATGATCCCAATTACCTGAGCAAACAATGAGAGTCACATTCACCTTGCGGTCTAAATTTTTTAATTATTTATTTTAGGTCGCTTTAAAATATCTAAGGTCAGTAGCGACTACTATTGATTTATACCAAAGATACATTCTACAAACTAGCATAAAGAGAAAATACAGTACAGAACAGTACAAGACAGTATAGAACAGGACAATGCAGTACAGAAGTATAGTAAATTTACAATAATTCATATCATATAATCAAGTCCAGCAATATTAAGATATTTTAAAATTGACTTACGACCTTATGAATTAAATATCTTATAAATTTCGTTTTAGACGCCCAAAGTCTTTCTTCGATTTTGGAGGCTTAAAAATTCAATTATAATGTGTCACGTTGATAACATCCCTTCGCAAGGGTGAAATTTGTTCTCTCAAACTATGATAATAAACAGGTTTATGCAGATTATAAATAGATTTGATTGCCTGAACTCCTCGCATTTCGTTTCTCACACGGCCATTGCCGGCCTCCCTGTTCACTTACTCAGATCGTTGGATCTTTATGTTATTTTATTCACGCGCCTGAGGTGGTTTTTGTTCAATATGCAGTATTTATAAAGTTACTTGATCAGTACATGCCTGTATCAAGTTTCACAGATAATTTTCCAACAAAGTTTCTTTTCATCAACTTGTATAATGAAAAACGATAGCTTCCATAAATTACTTTTTTTTGATTTTATAAGCACAATTTGTATTAATTTCAAGTTTTTGGGGATAAACTTACGTTGAATTCAGGAATGAATTTTTCATATGGTTTCTTTATAACAGAAAACCTATTACTTTACAATTATTAAAATAGCCACAATTCTCAGATTTATTGTACATTAACAACCAATCTTTTAACAGCTCTTTTCAGCATCGCATGACAAGCTGGATTATTCAAGGAGAGCAGAACAATGTAAAGCTAGCCGTACCTAACGGATCGCCATTTCCTTTCCTTTCAGTTCAAAGGGCAAGGCTATCTTTCTTTTGAGAATCCTGCCCAACAGAAATTGTACAAGCCTAGCTCATTGAAATTTAGCTCACGGAAAGTGGCCGGCCAGTCTATCTATATGCTAATGACAGAGCTTTTGTAACATAATTTCCTCTGAACTCCGACTCTCCCGCGCCTCTCAAGGGAGTATCGGCTGCTCTTCACACTTGGTTAGGTCATCACTATTTTGCAAACTAGTCGCCCACACACACCCATACGCAACAGTGGGATAACCGAATTTGCTAATTTGCTTGGGAAAGAACGGTGCACTTTGCATGCTAATGGAGCTTTGCGTATGCACCGGTGGCGGCGTGCAGAGCGGGTCCAGGGGGAGGGGGTGGTCGGATGGGATGAGGATGAGGATGGCGAGATGTAGAGAGACGAAATCCGATGAAGATAGAACTAAACACTATTTACGTACAGTACCTTAAATGTCCTGGTTGAGGATATTACTGTGGGGTCGGAGTCTATAAATTAGTAAAATTGCGTGTAAAACGAGAGACGTCTGTAGTGAACAAGATGATGCTGAGCGGATCAGGCAGATTCAAAAAGAGAAGATATTGAGTGAGGGCACTTGGGGCAATAGAGTCTGCCAGGGTGTAGCAGGTGGTTTGTGTAAATTTCAAGGTCATCAAGAACCCACAGAGCGACAGAAGTTAAAGAGAATCGGGGAAGACGAACTAGTAGAAATTACAAGGAAAAATTAATGCAAGTGCGGAATATAGCAGAAACCTATGCTACATTTTTGCAATATTTGTCCCAAAAACGTCTCGCCCTTGGCCGGTATGCGCGAATCTCAGGATAAGCTAGAAAGCTCGGGGTGACCTCGGAGAGGACGAGAGTTGATAATTATTAAAGGGAATGCTACGCGTTGTATGGAAATCACCGATGAATCCATGAGTTGTGGGACGGCCTAAAAAAATTAAACTAAAATCTCGAAAGCAAGTTTGATAAATATGAAAACTTCCCCACGAGAGAAAATAAAGTATAATTAAAAAACATTACTGAAAGAATTACTTATTATCAATGATTAATTTATTGCACAAGTTCAATAACACAATAAGAAAATGTTAAAGCAAAATTGATCATTAAATAAAATGTCTTGGGATGAATCCATAGTATATACTAAATGAATTGATTAGTCGCAGCTTTTGTAATGTAAGTAGAACATGAAATAAATTTCACCATTATTGTTTTTCATATATACACATAATATGTGTATAAAATGAGTCTCAAAATGAATATATCGGGTAAACTAATACGTAGACGAAGAAGAGGCAGGAATTCGGGCAACTTCATGAAAGCTTGTGCCAAGACTGTTTTGCAGACAAAATTTCACTGTAGTGTCCAGAATTTGTATCCACAAAGGGGAGAGAGAACATTTTTGTGTGTGTCTTACACACACTATTGTTATCCCGGGACTACTGTGTTAGAATTTGTCTTTTGGGAATAAATGGCGAGGCATGAGTTTGAATATTGGTAGGCTGATTAATTGATAATTCATTTACAAAGATTTATGATGATATGTACCCAAATATTTACTCACAATACTACGCAGAGCTCAAGAAAACATGATGTGAGAAGAATGCATAAAAAGACAATGGGAGAATAGGAAATGACAAAACGAGAGAATTTAAGAGAATCTGCCGCCGGTGTAATTTGTCTCTCTAAAATTCCTCATGTATTTCGGGCTGAGGAGTCCACCAGAGCCAGTGCTCTCGACTTTGTTCTTTGTATTCGTACCATGCAGAAACTAGCGACTGGGACAAAGACGAGGCGGCATGACTGAGCGGCTCAGGTGCAGTTGTCTGGCTGGACGAGACAGCTTTAGGCGGAAGGAGGTAGGGTTCGGGGTGGAGAGTCACAAGCAGGGAGAAAGTGAGGCAGGAAAAGGCTTCAAGAAAAAAAACAAGTTTAAAGACGGTTAAAGATGAACGTTGAGGTGTCGAGATATGAAGCAAGGTGTTAGGCGTCTGGGGAGATAGGAGTAGGGGAGTCATTAAGGAAGAGAGTGAGAGAGAAGATGAGAGAAGTATGAGGTGATGAGGAAATTAAATGAGGATGAGGAATATGAGGTGATGAGGAAATATGAGGGTGAGGAAAATATGGGGCGATGAGGAAAATAAAATTATGAGTTGATGAGGAAAATGAGTGATGAGGAAAGTATGTGTGATGAGGAATGCATTAGGTGAGGAGGGAAGTATAAGGTGAGGAAAAGTGGAGTGTGAAATTGTGAGGCCAGGCAAAGTGTGTAGGGAAGAGGCAGCGCGAGCCAAGCAGTTTGGACGAGGGGATTGGCCAGTTCGAAGCGAGGTACGGGACTGCGGCGTCCGAGCGGCCGACCATGGCAGCGACTTAGTGGCGGCCGCAATTTCCCCAACGCTGTGCCCGTCTCTTCCCACCTCACCCCCTCACGGCTCTTCCCACCTCACCCCCTCACGGCTCGCCGGCCGCGCGCCGGGGCTCTTAATGCAGCGCAGCCCGGCACCACGCAAATTATTCCCCCTTCCCCCCCCCCCCCCCCCCCCGTTCCCCCCGCCTCGCCCCGCCTCTCCCCGCCTCGGCCCGCCCACTTCACCCCGCCCCACCCTCTCCCCGTCCCGCCCGCTGGACAGCGAGTTACGCCGGTCAGGGACAGGGCGGGGGAGAGGGCGATGGCATAGGGGCGGGTCCAGAGCTCTCCCGATGCAAGGAGGCGGGGCACAAGAGCGAAATGTAAGGGAGGCTAGAGAGAGGCAGATCGGAGAGACCAAGGTCACTTCACGCTAGTTGGGAGGCCTTCGCTAGAAGCGGGCTGTGGCACACAGTCAAGAGCGCCCACGAACCTAAATTGCATCCACGTGTTTTTCCGATTTATTATACCGATTTATTCCCCATTTATTTTCCGAGTTTATTGGGCGGTGACCATGTACTTGTACTTTCGAAGTGCACTGATAACGCAGGCACAGAAAATAAAAAATGTTGTCAGATCCAAAGACTTGACATGTCTTTCTCTGTGTACGTTGACGAGCAGAATCCGAATTCGAAGGCAGAATTGTGCCATCACCTTTGTTTCTTTAATTGCGAAAAAACACCGCGAGATTTACAATTTACAATTTCACGGTGTTCGTTTACGATTTTAAAAATAACTAGAGGGGGGACAGTATTCACATGTATTTTGCTCGATTTAATAAAAATAATATAATTCTTCTTATAACGGCGAAGTTCAATTAACAATAGAAACTGGCATTAAAAAAGAAAATTTGTAAAAACTATGTGAAATGTAAAATCTTTATTTGTATTCAAGCGAAAACATAGTATCTTCATTACACTAATCAGAAAACAAAAAGTAAAAATAACGATAATCATGATTTACAAGTAGAGTAATAGACAGCCCTGCTTGTTTTCGGCAGCGCTTAAAAAAATGCTGCTGAACGACTGCATTGTAATTCCCAGTCACTTTGGGAGTGGTTTGTTCTTGATGTGGTGTTGAAACGTGGTAGCTTACCAAACCTCGTGTTCTCAGAATTAGAAAGACGCTTCACTGGGTGAACTTGTTTGGACTCTTTGGTGTCGGATCTTTTGTGTGGAAGGGGTCAGTCTCGTCAGCGGCTGATAAAAGGGTTGAGCGCGGATCGTCCTGAGGTGCAGCGAGGTTATCAGCAGGGCGAACTGCACCAGTGGAAGGGAGGTTGAACCGTTGTAGAGGGAGAGAGAAGTCACAAAGGTGTTCAACAAGGGAAGGGTCGACAGGAGAAGAGACAGCGCTGACGGAGAGGTTAAAGGGGAAGGCAAGAGGATGAGGAGAGGAGATTGCAGAGGAGACGGCATGATCGGCAGAATATGAAAGGAAGTTGACGAATGGTAATGGCGCGGTCAATGAAGAATGTGTGGTAGTTGTCGGAGGCGAAGACAAGGCAACAGGGTGGAGTCTATGTTAGAGACGGCAGCGCTGCTCAAAATGCCACGGGGGTTCTCAAAGAATGCAAGCCTAAATTGCTAGGGCACACTAGCAGAGAGGGGCATACAGACATTAAGCGGAAAAAGAAGTGAAGGGGAATATGATGACAGATGTGAACATATAAGCAGAAGGAGAGATAGAACCATTAGCGGCGTTTGTAACTTTGGTGGAGGGTAGAAACAGCATAGAGAAGGCAAAGTGAATAGCGATGGCTGAAAAGGTATGAAAACAAAGATTGTAAATGTCAGGAAGAAAGTATCATTGGCGGTGTTTGAGCCAATTGCATACTTACTAGGCGTGGAATATGATCATTTTTAATAAGGGGTATTGTATTGAAGAGGCAGAGGGAGTGGCTTTGGTATTGTCAGTTGAGCAAATGAACGCAAGGAGACACTAGAGTCTCAGTGGAGGTTGGGGGAACAGATGTAAGAAAGTGAAAGTGAAGGTGTATGTGGCGAAAATACAGACGGGTGGGGTGAATTCGACGGATGTTCACTGGAGACAATGCCGTGGCTCTGACAGAAGAGCGTTGGCAATAGCATTGGAAATTCATCATACTTGTATTCTCGGTGTCTCATGATATGATAGAAGGATGAGAAATACGAGGACAAGAACACGGATATCAGGAAGGAGTGGATGGTGATTAAAAGGAAGCAGGAAAAGGAGGTACTGCTGGTGGAGGGTGGGCGTTGGGGAAGGGTGACAAGAGGAGGCGTATGTGGAGTCATAATGAGAAGACTTATGATGTGGAGACTCTGTATGTCACGGAGGGGATCCATTACTAGAGACTTTGATGTGATTATTGGTGAGGATGGAGGCGTGAGCGTAGACCAAGGCGTAGAGGGATCCAATGAGTGTGAGCGTTGACCGCGAACGACAGGGGTTAGATGGGATGGATAGGAGTTGGACGGGAGCTTTAAAAGTCGAAAAGAAGGATCAGGGTTAGACGGGAGAGTCAGAGGTTGGATGGGAGAAACATATGTTGAATAGGATCGGCAAGAGTTAGACGGGAGTCGTGACACGATTTAGCGGGAGTGGGTTAGACGGTGTAACTGAAGCAGCGAGGATGAGATGGGAACGGAAGGGTTAGAATGCGGCGGCACGGGTTGAACGGGAGGGGCCGGGGTTGGGGGCGCCAAGGTGGAGGGAGGGTCAGGGGGAATGGGATCGGGGGTTGGACGGGAGCGGCAATTGGGGGGGCGGCATGTTGGGGGAGCAGCAGGAGTCGAAAGGGAGGGGCGGGCGTTGGATGGGAGCGGCAGAGTATGATCAGGGACAGCGGGTGGGGTAGGGCCGGTGGGAGCGTGCGGAACGGCGTGGGAGGCAAGCGCTCTCGTGCCGCGAGCCAGTGTTTCGCTGCGGTGCCGCTAATTTTGTTAGGCGCTGTCTGCGCCGGCGCTCCGTCGCAAGGAGCTCCACCCCCCACCCCCGCCCTCGCTGGTGGCGTCATTCGCTGATAACACGCCCACCTGACTTAGTCCCAACCCCTCGGCCCTATCGCCTGCATTGTCGTGTCTTGCACCTTCAGAAGCAAACATGCTGGCAGCTCCGTCATCGACCGCGCGATCTCATTGTGCCTGCCGGGGTCAGTGGGCTGCGAGTATCTAGCCACACAATCCGTCCCTTCCTCACTGTCATCTTCCTTTTGAAAACTTCGTGTTGGCTTTTGTAGGCTGCTGGCGACTCTTCTTCGTGGCCTTCGAGGACACCTTCCTTCGACAAACCTTTCCTTTTATAAACTTTCTCTTTCTTTGGTGTGTGCCGGAAAATTGCCAGCGACCCTGTTAATCGACGTCAATTTTCTGTCCGTCCTTCCTCTCCTCGTTTATATATTAGGGTCCATCACTGTGTCATCATCGATATCCACCTTCCGGAAGTTATTTTTTCTTGGTCCCATTATCGGGACAACACTCGAAATTGACCCTCTTAAGTTGAAAGTTACGCCGACGTCCTCCAAGTCAGTAGGAATCTCTGTTGATACTCAAGGCAATTGTTTGGTTAGTCCGCCAAACTTTCTAGCTATTTATTCGTCCCCCTGCCCGTCGTAGCCTCACATTCATTAACTGTTGACAGACACTCTGTCAATTGAAAACATATTCAGTACTTTCCCCCTAACGTAGAGACTTGGCGAGTGCTTATAATAAGCTGAATTATTATGTGGAAAGTGTAGATTTATGTATTATGTAGTAGTGTATGTTTATTCATTATGCAGTGGTGGAGACGTTGCTATATGTAAGACAACTGCCATTAAAACTTGAGAAGTCGGTGAAAAAGATTTCTGCGAACAGACGTGCAATATTGTAAAAATTCTTCGTCTTCTTTCTAGAAGAGTTAGTCTTAATTATAGTAATTTTTTGTATCGATTTTATCTATTTTGCGACCCGTACCATATTGTAATAGAACTGGTCATTATAATTCTGCTTTTATCGTTCAGTGGCGGCAACTGCATCAAGCCTACCATCAACTATAACAGACATTAGATATTGTTTGCATCAGTGATTACTCTACAAAAGCAATGTTTCTTACCGTTGTTGACCACCTTTCCCTGGTCCTATTGTTCGTTTTGTGTACTTGCCTCTCGGGTGCCTGCACCTGGCCTACGCCAACCCCCGCGCGCTCGCCGTCGCTTGCCTCCCCACCACCACCACCACCACCACCACCACCCGGAGCGCCGCCTGTCTGTTTCAGAGGCGGTATCTCCCGGAAGGGGCGCTCGATTCACGGCACGGGGAGGGGAGGGGGAGGTGTGTGCAGTGTTGGAGCAGGCGCAGGTGCACAAGCGCGCGAGCGGAGCAGCGCGGCGCATCGCCCCGGGCGACAGCGAGGGGGCGGAGGCGGCGGCGGAGGCGGCGGCGGAGGCGGCGGCGGAGGCGGCGGCGGCGGAGGCGGCGGCGGAGGCGGGGCGGAGGCGGGGACAGAGGCGGGACGTAGGTGGGGGTGGAGGAACGAGCGGGAGCGGGGGCGGGGGCCATGACGGGAGCGGGGGCGGAGGCGGGGACGGAGGCGGGGACGGAGGCGGGGACGGAGGCGGGACGGAGGCGGGACGGAGGCGGGGGCGGAGGCGGGAGCGGAGGCGGGAGCGGAGGCGGGAGCGGAGGCGGGAGCGCAGGCGGGAGCGGAGGCGGGAGCGGAGGCGGGAGCGGGGCTGGAGCGTCCGAAGTGGCAGCGGTGGGAAGAGCTTGGAGAAACGGGCCGCGACGAAAGGAGGAGGAGATGGAGGCGGGGTCGAGGTCCTTCGAGGAAGAGTCGGGGCCAGTGAAGGAGGAGGGGATGCATGTAAAGTACCCCCCAAAATTAAAATATCGGTTTCGAATTCCAGAGGTCGCGCGATTGGGGATTATGAATTTTGGAGATCATCAGCTGAGCAGTTTAGCCGCTAGCGTGTTCACAAACGGACAGACTTTTGCCGTCATTCAATTTTTCGGTATCAAAGACCCCACAAAACATGGATTCTGACTACACCACGTGTTAATTTTTTTTTCTAAAATTTCAACTCGATAGATAGATAGATAGATAGATAGATAATTTATTTAATTTGCTTTGCGCATTAAGCCCGGTGTCAAATTCTTTACTCTTACAATACATATAATACCATATTTTAATGAATACTAAAAATACATACAATTCAATACACAAAAAAATGACTCCACTTAAGGCATGCCTACTTAATGCAGAGGCCCTTCACAAATTACTGATCCTATCGCTTACATTATTATTAGAATTTCATCTTAACCTAAAAGTGTTGATATTTTTGGGAAAAGTCTCCATTAGTGCTCCAGACAAGCTATTCCATCACTCAATTTTCCAACAACTATTTACAAAAGAGTATTTTCCAACATCAGTTCTCTGTTTCATGATGCCAGATGTTATTTTTTCAACAACTCTTTCATATTTTGAAAAGTGAAATTCAATTCAAGTCTCCATGAAATTATTTTTCTTTAGATACTAAAGTTCCTTCTATTTTTTTATGTATAAAGATTGGTTGCGTGTGAGAGCAAGAAAACTTATTTATACTAGTGAAATAATACAGGAGAGGATATTGCTGCACATCATAGGCATTTCAAACTTTGATATAACATGAATTAATCACAGCTAAGATTGTTATGACGTATTGACGGGTGAGAAATAAACCAAAACTAGGTCACAATGAATGAGGGGTGAACAGAGATGCACAGCTGTACGTCAGGAGGGTGAGCGCAGCATACAGACCACGTGCCGCGTTGTGCTGGTGAATGCAGCCATTGTTCTTACGCGGTGCGGAAGACGACTTCCAGTGCGGGGGTGCTTTGGATGGCGCAGGAGGCGAAGAGGGAGGGAGGGGGCAAAATTCGCATCCCCCCGCGCGATTTTCCCTGCCTCTGGCCGACCCTTCGGTGCAGTATCCGGAATCCTTCGTTGCAACTACCAACCGGCGATGGCTGGGGGAGATACGTCAGATTTCCAGATTAGATCCAGACAGATTTTTCATTAAATGGTCATGTTTTCATCGGCGTTCCCTTCTCCAGGGCCAGAAAGTATCTTGGGAAAGAAATGTTAGTTTGGCCTACCCATATATATTTTCGAAACACTTATTTTTGCAAGCTTGAAATAAAAAATGTATGAGTATATTCATTATCAAAAAATTATTTGAGTCAGATGAGGCCTGTGGTAATTATTTTCGATGAAGTCAATAAAATTTCAAGAACGCAAAATTAGTTTGGACTGGCGGGTATCACGGCCCCTCAGGCCCTTATCTTTATCCATCATTACCCTTCCTCTATTTGGTTGGAATTCACTCTTCTTTACTATTTTTAACACAAATACTACATCCAGGTGGCATGAAGTTGAATAAAATATGTCACTTAATTCGTTTTATCTAGGGATCCAGCCTGTTATTTTGGAGCATCTGTCCATCTCTTTCTATTGGCCCACCAGAACTAGTTCTTCTTCGGCCGTATTCCCTTGCAGTCTTCAGAAGCATGCGAGAAACATGTTCTTTTAATTCTGTTTCACTTCCGATGCCTCTGCCTGCTTCTTCAATCCAGCGCCCTAATAATTTCGTTGCTACCAGTTGCATCTTCTGCAGCAAGGGCTCCGTTTTACTTTCTCGCGATGAGGCAGAGAAAAATTTGTGTAGTAATGGACGACAAAACGGCTATTTTGTTCTTAGAAAAAGTATTACAGGACCCTGGTTACGAAAAAGTTGGTATATCTAGTTGGTAAATTTAGAAAACATCCTCTAAGACGGGATGTAGAGAGAATCTATGCTTTCTGGGTCTTCCTGTCCGTCTAGGAAGAACGATAGCGACTAAATCGTGCAGCCTATATTCTCCGAATTTTATATCCCTCAATTGATCTGGCTGGTGTCGCGGTCCCTTGAATTTGATCGGTTCCATCGATTTTGATTAAATTTTATTGTTGGATAGTGTGAATGGCTTTTAAGAGGATGATGCAGGCCTCATGTTTGTTGAAAATCCTAAATTTTAGAAAATTGCAAAAGTTCAAATTTTTACGGAGCCTTCAAAGAACTAAACTATTAAAGATAGAGCTCTTTTTCTTAATAAAATCTGTTCCTTAACGATAGATTTTGAAATAAAGTCAAGTAGTTTTTAATATGAGTATTTTTTGCGTAATTTTGCGTGAAAATAGTGCGAGAAAGTACGTGCTGTTTTAGCACCACTAGTTTAATTCAACGTTTAGACCTTCGCAACGCTTTCTTCACTACCTGCTACTTATTTTGACTCCTGATAATAATAGTCCTATTTTCTCATTTATTAACAGTACCATTTATTCACATACTTACAATACTTTTAAACTTCATCCAAACTATACTTCCCTTAATTAGTCTTTCCCTATTCTTATTCAAAACTGAGGCAATAATTCACTATGGCAACGTAATACAATTCACACGCTACTGGTCACGTAATTGTTACGTTTGGTCACGTTTTACGCTATGTCCTGAAACAAATTTAATAGATGAAAGACTTTCTCGCAGGTATGGGTTTGTTCTATGTCCTGGTTTGGACATGGTTGTCAAGTATCCTATTGTTAAAACTCTCTCTGCTCTCTCTCTCTTCTCTCTCTCTCTCTCTCTCTCTCTCTCGCTCCCTCTCTCTATTCTCTCTCTAACTCTCTCTCACTGTATTTCTCTCTTTCTCTCTTTCTTTTTATCTCTTTCTCTCTCTTCTTCTCTCTCTCTCTCTCTCTCTCCTCTCTCTCTTGTTCTTACTCTCTCTTTCTCTCTCTCACTTTCCCTCTCAAGTTTGTGCATGCATTCGCTAGACACTGTCTTAGGGAAATTTGATTTACTAGTCTGGAATAACTTTCAATTAGTTCTTCCGGTCGATGGTTCACAAACGCAGGGGCAGAATATGCAGCAAACAGGCGCTCAATACTTGAGGGTACGACGGGTTGCCTAGAGCTTCTGCTCAGGGGCGCTTGAGTAAACTTCAAAAATCACAGAAAAGCATCAATGCCCGCCTGTGCGACAGACACACGCACAATCTCAGTGCACGAAAACTATATTTTTTCGCGCACGTACAAGCAGTAAGTTGACAAAGTTGTATAGCAATCGGATGAAAGATATGACAGCGCTTAAAATAGGAGCAAACATGCAAACATTGGTTTTTATATTAAAAATCATTCGTAACATTTTACTTTCATACTTTTGTCATACCATTTATATTTAATTTTAGAGTATTTTATGGCAATTAAGATCTTTCTACTGTCATCCAGGCATCTCATTTTCCAACCCACCATTTATTTCATCAGAGTGGTATTCCTACGCATTGCACTGTTTTTGTACCTGGAGTCTTCTTGTTCTTCAAACTATCGGTGGAATTTCGTTGACATTTTCTCGAAATAAAACTCCGTCTCCTGCAGATGCGTTCTTCTAGAAATAACTCATATTTCGTTTTAGTTATTTGAATTATCTCATTGTTTTCTGCTGAGTTCTAGGAAAAGTGGGAATAACAAAGGGCTACTTTGCAGTATGCTGGAAGGTAAAAATTCATTTTCGTACACTTCTAATTTATTATTATTTTTAAAAGACTATATACGGAAAGTGCCTTACACTCTAGTAGCTTTTTACAGACTTCGTTGGACTCATATTTTTTGTTTATTTGTAACATTTACCCCGCTCACCACAAAATGGAGCCTGAATTTAATAGTCAAATAACTTGAAATATTCAAAAAATTCTGCAAAATGTGTTTTCACCCATGCAGAAACAGAAAAAAAGGAACGGACCCCTTATAAATTATTCCATAGCATGCTCGTGAGTTTGCAGAGAAGTACTCCATCACTTGCTCGGCGCAGCCCTGTTCTCCTACCTCTATCAGGTGAGCATCTGCAGCCGTCGGCCGCCTGTGTCCTCCCCTCCCTCCCCTCCGTCCCCCCCCTCCGCGCGGAGGGAACTTCCCCGAGGAAGCGCTCGTTGGCGCACAATGGCGGCGCGCGGATAAATGGAACCGTAACCATACCGGAAGAGGATTTGTTTGGCCTTTACGGCCCCCCTTCGCGCTTCGCGGCCGGGGCGGGGGGTGTGGCGCGAGGCATTCAGCGAGCGCCGGTGTACATAACAGCCGCCCGCGTTCGCTCGCTCGCTCGCTCGCGGGTGTACCTGCTACAATTGCAAACTTTTAGCGCTTTGTGCGCCCGCCGCCGGGTTATTGTCTTGGGCGCGGCGCCGCCACCGCCTCGAATCACAATTGCGCACATCCGATGGAGACAAGGCGTGTGTGGCTGGGATGCTACGTAGAGGTGCGAATGGGATTGACGAGAAATCTAGATGTATCGTGAGAGACGGCAGATTCGATAACTAAGTTCCAAATTATTTTCTCTTAAAAGTAGCGTTTTGGTTTCACTATATTTATTTATTTACATATGTAGTTATTTATGAAGGATTTTTGATTTTTCATATACTCTACCTTAATTCGATGTAGACGGCATTGGTAGCAAGCCGTACAGCACGAGTACATGCCTGAGTAATTGCTTCTAATTTGTGGCATCATGACTGATGGTTTAGATTAGATTGATGGATGTGGATGGATGCTGAGTCAGCACGTAATAATAATAATAATAATAATAATAATAATAATAAGAAGAAGAAGAAGAAGAAGAAGAAGAAGAAGAAGAAGAGGAAGAAGAAGAGGAAGAAGAAGAGGAAGAGGAAGAGGAAGAGGAAGAAGAAGAAGGAGAAAAAGAAGGAGAAGAAGGAATAACAGTAAAAAAGTATATTGTCTCTCAACTTTATTTTCTTACAGAAAACATATAACAAACTTTGTGTCACATTCATTTATATATTTCATTTCTCTATATCTGACGAAATATTTTAGATACTGTAACCTGTGATCTTTAACTTCCTTGCTGACAAGTGCTGACTTTACGTTCCTTCACCTGAGCAGCTGGGGTGACATGCATGTGGTGTTCGACCGAAGCTTGTGGTGGAAGGTGTCATGAGAGGCATAGGACCTTCGCGTCTTCAAGTGGATTTGAACTGATTAGAAGAATCATTTGTGCCGTTTGATGAGTACTTTGTTAGCAACGATATTTCGAATAACATCATGGATTTCGTGAAATAAAAATAATTTAATAATTTCTCACAACGAAGGGCAAATGATAAGGATAAGTATGGTTAAATAAAACTAATTTTCTTGTAAATCTAAGCTATGTTCTGAAAACGTATTTTCAGACCAACATAATGTGTTTTTAATTGAGATAAACATCGGATTTATTCGCTCACAGACTGGTGCGATCGATCGTTAAGAATCGATTGATGAGAATCGGTCGATGAGCATTTGCTAATGAAATAATATTGACTTTTGGCCGACGGAATTGATCTTGAGGTGATAATACGCATCAGATTGAATAAGAGAGACCAATAGTTTAACACGTTGGTTTTGTTGTTTTGTGGCTTGCCAATAGAGTTCATGGGAATTATCTTAGTAAAATGGACATGGGACAAAGATGAAGATTTACTAATATTTATTTTTGTGATATATTCATATAAAAGGCGTCCATAAATGAGATTTTGCTGACGAGAAGATATTAATTTATGAAGTATTTGATACCTGTGTCATCTTCGAGTTTCCAATGTAGATTAGATGCTGTATCAGTAAGATAATAAGATCCCTGCAACAGGGCCCATAAACAAAATTACCTACGCTATTCCTTTACAAAATATTCGTAATTTTCAATGTTTCAAATAAATGTAATTTGCATAACATCAATCACCGTAAGTGAATCATTCTCGTACAGATGTAATCATCTTAGATTTATCGACGTCGTCTAGAACTTAGCTCTCATGTCATCCTACCCATCAATTTCGTCTCTCATATTCTGGAAACTGAGACAAGCCCATCAATTGCATTTAAATTATAAATTCATTTTTAGAAAAGTGTTTCTATTGACTTTTCCGGGAGAAACATAACGAATGTTTCCATTCAGTTCATGTTTAATGTTTCATAATGTTCTCTTTCGCGGTATTTCAGTAGTTCTACCATTGATTCTTCATTTAATAGGTGTACAATTTTAAGCAGATTAGGTATCGTTTAAAAAGCCTTTTTAGACGTATTGTTTAACAGAATGTGTAAATCCTATGGGTTATTGCAAAAGTCATGCATCTCAAAATAGGAATATTATTTTCAGTGATAATACGGAACGAGCTGGAAATTTTAAAATACTATACGATTGATACATCACCCATTGAATGTTGTCCAAAGTTATTTAATGACTTTTCTGTATTGTGAGTTTACAACTGAATGTTTTAAAAATCTTGTCAAGCCCGCCTTATCAAGGAATGCATTATTTTGTCTTTATTTTTAAAATAAATCTCGTATTATAGTTGCTTTCTCATATTATTATTGTCGTCTACTCAAAGAATTTGATTTTATCTTACAATTAAACATTCAAATAAGTTTCAATTTGTGGCAGCATGTATAGAAGGACTATTTATTACTTTCTCCAAAGTTACAACTTACTGTCAGCGGTAGCGTTGCTTTTCGGTGACAAGCGAGTTGACAAGAATATTTGCTTTTTCCGTCTCTTGTAGATATCAAAAAATTAATAGGAAATTCCTTAGTTACACAACTACCTATATATGAGACGCCCCTCTACCTCATATTCAGAATTATTTGTGCTATGCAAATCCATATTAAAAATAAAAGTTAACATGTTGTAGCCTGGGTCATCCAAATTGGGGCATAGAAACTTTTCGAGAAATCTCTTAGAACGGTCCGAAAGGGTCCAGAAAAACTATCAGTTTCATTCCAGAAGATCGAGACTCATCGAGTGGCATCTCACTTGACTCGAACGGCGGACCAAGAGAGGCCTATCCGTCAGTACATGCTATTACACATACATTTCTCTGCGTAAGATTTGCGGCAGCGCATTTAGAAACAATTGGCGGCGCATGCTGTGCGAGGCGAACGCGTGTTGAGGAGGGCGGGAGGGCGCGTGCCCCTCGGGGCCGCGCGGCGGCCGTCGCCACCTGGCATCGAACCCCGGCGCGCAATCCCTCTCGCGCTATCAGATCTTATAATTCGCCCACCGAAATAGCGCGCGCGGCCCCTCAGACGCCGAGCACGACGCCGCCCACCCCACTCCACCCCACCCCAGCTCAGGCCTCGAGACGGAAGGCAAGGAAATGAGGGAGTGAGAGGACTAATAGGAGGACTTCAAAAGGGCCATTGGAAATGGGGAAAATATGAAATGAAGAAAATGGAAATAATAGAAACGAAAGGAAGATGAGAGTAAGAGTAAGGAATGATCAAGGACGAGAAAGATGGAGAATATGAGAAGAGCGGTAATGGATAGGAAAGGCATACGCCGTGGAAAAGGAAGGAAAGGAGTTGAAAAATATAAAATAAAAGAAAAATGCAGGGTGGTTATTGAAGGAGAAATAAAAGCATAACGTGTGATAGAAACGGTATGTATTCGAGATGACAAAGAAGGAAAAGATGGATCTGACGAAGAATCGGAAACATGATGCGTGATGTAAGAAGGAATAATAGCGACAATGAGAGAAAGAGAGATACAGAGAGAAAAGAGAGAGAGGGAGAGGAAGAGACAGAGAAAGAGAGAAGGAGACAGAGAGAGAAGAGAGACAGAGAGAAAAGAGAGAGACAGAGGGATATAGAGAGAGGCAGAGGGAATGAGAGAGAGAAAGGGAGAAAGAAAACTTAATGTGGGAGAACGAAGAAGAAAGAAACGAATTCAATACCAAAATAAGGAGACGAGTGCAGGCCCTGTCAGTTGCAGAGGAACGGAGGATCTCGCGAAGCAAAGCAACGTGCGAAGAAGTGAAAGCGAAAGCGTGGCCGGGAGGAGGTTAGCAGCCTGCACTTAGACCTCGTAAAGATAAGGCGGAGGGGAAGCGTATGACTAAGCGGTGACGTCGCCCGTACGTTCTCGCGGCGGGAGATAGCCTCGCAGCTTCCTTTCGGTCAAGGGTGAAGGTTAAATATAGGCCCTGGGCGGGGGAGGGGCGACACGACGCCTCTAATAGGGCGGCGCGTTATTTTGCGCAGATACCGTCTGTAATGGAGATGCACCCGAGGAAAATAGCACCCGCACCTCGGGCAGTGCACCGCCCACGTGGAGCTCGTATCTTAGCAACCGGCCAGGCAGGTAAAGCGTTTGAGCAGGGTAGCAGAACTCAAGCTGTACGTGGCCAACGATCAGTATTTTGGTTATCCGCACAGAATTAAGATGCGAGATTCTATCCGCAGATGGAGATGACAGTTATTGGATTAATTAAATATTAGTAATGTATTCAAGTGTATTTTTAATTACATTGAAAAATAAAGATATTGGGTCAGAATCGGCTGTAATTAACTACAATGAAAATGTTATTATGGTTATATATAGTGATTCAAATTGGTCGCGCCATAGGCATTGCTCCTTATGCGCGCGCCATAGGCATTAGTGGCGGCAAAAGCAGCCACCATAACCAGAGGCAGGAGCGAGTCTCTGGTAGGAGCTACAGGCAGGAGCGAGTCTCCGTCGCGTAGCGTATATGAGGGGCGACGAAGACAAAGGAGACGGAATAAGGCGACGGAGTTGTAGTTCTGTATTAAGATAGATCTCTTGCAATTGTTCCTACGCTGACCGTGCTTCGATATATTGAAGGTTCCAATTGGATATTGTTACTTTGGCTTGTACTGGTAAATCTCCTGACGACAACGACCGTGCTTATTTATTTATTTGCGTCAAAAAAAACAGTTAAAAACTGCGTATGACGTGCTATGGGGAAAAGTGAATTGTGTGCACATTTTCGAAATTCTGCGATCTCTACACCAAGTCATATACTACTTAAATTTTGAATTTTTGAAAGGGAGAAAAAAAAAACAAAAAACTCCCATGTAATAAAACCTATTTTCAAGGATAAACAAGCAATAAATTTTAAATTTTGAAAGGGAGAAAAAAAAAAAAAAAAAAAAAAAAAAAAAAAAACTCCCATGTAATAAAATCCATTTTCAAGGATAAATAAGCAATAAATTTTGAATTTTGAAAGGGAGAAAAAAAAACAAAAAACTCCCATGTAATAAAATCTATTTTCAAAGAAAATAAGCAATAAATTTTGGCTCTTATTACTTCCTGCCGCGACAACATGGAAACGATAATTTGAATAAATGTATTTCCCACTGAATTCTAGAAGACGTGCACAGAAATGAAGTTACATTTATGTCCAGAAGCAAAACAAGGGGCCATCTCAGCATTTGCTCAATGGTCAGGGAAACTGGACGAAAAACCTGATCGAGATGGGGAGATGCTTGTTTTGTTTGACATCCTCTGGTATACAGAGTTGTGAGCATTGTATTGGTACGATTTGGAATTTGGCTTGTAAGATGTGAATTATAAATGTTTGTTGTTGATTTACTTATCTTTCTAGGCATAACAAATATATTCAATAGGGTTTTCAGCTATTTTACATTTCAGAAAAATGCTGCGTTTCCTCACAATAATATTTTCACCTAACATGTGACAATTTCTTTGCATCACACTTCTTGCACAATAATCTTCAGAAAGTTTTTCATTGTTACATCTAAGAGTTTTGCAAATATCAAGTGGCTTAAAACTGAAATGAATACATTTCTTAAAGTATTTGGTCTAGAAATATTATAGATTCCACAGAAACAGTACAACTTTGTAAATTTCAGAATTATGAACAGTACAAAGGAGAATGTGTTTTCTTAGGAAAGTGATTTGCGTTTTCAGAAATCTCCACTATGCCTGTAGTTTTCTTATAATTTGCTCTTTGCATTTTAAGAAATGTAAGTCAATAAAACATAAAAGCGTTGCGTACGTCTCGATTTGCTGTGTTACAAGTTAATTCCTTCCATTTTCGAACCAAAGATGTTAAATGTTTAGATTGTAATGAACCCGGGACAACAAGTTGTTATAAATGAACGCTTTAATTGCCATTTTTACGGCTTTTAGAGCTTAAGAACATAAGGATTTCGTCGCGGTAGGGAACTCAGCCGACAATATATCTCAGCCGACATTCAGTGTATGTTAGGGAGATTATTTTGTCGTCGTATTTTTTTCGCGGCGTCTTAAAACCCAAAAGCACTCAATTTTTGTACTTAGTGAGTACTTCGGCCCAACGTTTTGTCGATATAAGTTCTTTTATCTCCAAATCTACCTTTTATTGCACAAGCTCGTTTGTTTTTCCTCAAATGAATGACCACCTACGCAGTACTTGGAAAAATAATTTATTTTCGGGGGTATTATTCGTTTAAGCATAATGTCTTTCATCACCCAAGCTATTGAGCTGTTGAAGAAATTCTCACAGTACGTTGATACCTGACAGTATACAATTTCAAATGAGCGGGTCACTTTCCTGTGATATGACAAAATAGCAAGCATTATGATTTAGAAAATTACATACATTACGAAATTGTATTTAGATAAATTAATTAATTATTTAAGTTCTTGAATAATAATTCTTAAGTTACCATACTAAGTAGATACTAAGAATTTTACTGAAGAAAGATATTGCTATAGTAATTTCCTCTTAATGTATATCACAATGTGTGAATAAGATCCTTGTATTCTTGCACTCGCTGACGAAGTAATATGCGGCCAATATTTCTTGAATGATTTAAATCTGTGAGTAAACTTAAAAGCACGATAACTCTAATCAATTGAACAGAATCAAAGAAATTACGTATAATATCGAAGAAAAACAAATATATTTAGATTAGACCCTTAGATTTTTAGAAAATTAAGAGTTTCTTCTTCCCCCGGAATACAGAAATATTTTCAGATTAGATGATTCAGATATTCAGATTACTGTTTTTCATCTTCATGTAATTTTGATTTCCATGTATCTACTGCAGCAGTTAAATGAGTAAAATTGGTGTCTTTATGATTGTGTTTTAACAAGCTTGTTTATGGGGTAT
This sequence comes from Teleogryllus oceanicus, assembly GCA_964035755.1. Taxonomy (NCBI): domain Eukaryota; kingdom Metazoa; phylum Arthropoda; class Insecta; order Orthoptera; family Gryllidae; genus Teleogryllus; species Teleogryllus oceanicus. The sequence goes on from CAXIVR010000004.1 coordinate 22,390,094, forward strand.
GAAAAGTGTGTTTTAATTGATTTTTCTTTCTTTTCAGGTAAGTAATCGAAAATTCTGGAGAACAAATGATGCAGAGAAATCATGATTTGTAAGTAAAAATATAATTGATGGAACACCTTATATCAAAGATACCAATTCTACTTAATATTATTCAAGTGTTTGGATACGAGTGTAACTAAGTTTGAAAATTCAGTTGAGTTAAACAGACGTATTGAGTTCGACAGTTAAAAGTAACATCTAAAAGAAATTGTTGGTCCAATAATTATTACTTTTCTATGCGTGTATAATATTCAAAATTAATATACTTGCGCACAACAGTTACACGAAAACGTCTTGGAAATGGTTTTATTCTATATCAAAAATGGAGATGAATAAAATTACTCTTCAAATACATTTTAACATAAAAATGTTTAAATAAATATGGCATTTTTTCATCTTTTACTGTAATCCACAGCATAATAATATGTTCTAGTTGGTTTATTAATCCGCACATTCTAAACAACTGAATGAATATTGAAAATGAATGAAAATAAATTTGTTAACTCGTATAACTAACATTGAGTGTAGAAGATATTCATTGGTATCTCTACTTTAATACAGATTATACACGTTTAACAACACTTCAAAGTCTTTTGGACGAATCCATAGGCTTCTGTTTTTTAAGACGTCTTATTTCTATCTAACATAATTATGGCTAAAGTATTGATAGGACATTCCAACTTTTAACATATTAACAACCGTGGTTTTTGTTTTTTTCTTTAGTTAACTGTTTGCAATTTAAATTCACTCTATATCACCACATTTCGAAAGTACCAGGCACTGTTCCTTAATAGTGAAATCTTTGGATGATTTGGATATTGGATTTGCTACTGGTGCCCCCAAATCTGTTTGCATTAAGTCCCAACTGTCCTACTTTAATGTTTTAGAACTAACGACCTAACGATCATTTTTGTTTACATATCTCTTAGAAGACGTAATGATCGCTGATGCCCCAGAATTTTCGGGATACTTCAAAATGTTGTTTTGGGGGATATCGACCATTTTAATTTAGTCAAAACCACAATGGATTGATTTAACCGATTTCGAGTTTTCTTTTCTAGTTTTAAATATAGTTGGCATAATGTTACGCTGTACATGTAAAATGATAATGCATTATACAAGCAAACGTGGCCAACTCACCACAGAGGTGATTCTCCAGAACTCAACGCAGAGAATGCCCATGGGACTCGAAACACCGCGAAGCAGAATTGTATTTCTTAGCGAGTAATTAAACAGTTTCCGGGGCACAAATTCATTTGTACCGTCGTTTAGTCCTCGTAAATCACCTTTAAGCAACCGAATCTGTACGTAATGCCCGACAAGCTAAGATTCCATTACAAGCAAATAGTTTCATCCCCGAGTCGCGCCAGGCAGCGTTGTCTGTAACAGAAAACTTAGGAGCTATTTACAAGAGATTAATATTCATTGCGCCACCCTATAAACTTGGCGGTTTGATCATGCAAATTGCTCCCGTAGCGAAGTTAATCATCGCGGATCTCTGCGGGTATGTATATATGCAGGGAGTACTCGGGCGCAATTAGGGTGGGTCGGGGCGGCGATACCGGCGACACACCGCGCGGGTGTGCGCTGATTGCGCCTTCACCGCCCCCTGCCCCTCCTCCTGCCCCCCTCGGAACCCCCCCCCGCGTGCCCTCGCCCCGCGCGACCGCGCCCAACCGCCGCACCACCGACCCCGCCCCGCCGCGGCCCTCCCCCCGCCCGGCCCCCCCCGCCCCGCCCCCGCCCCGCCGCGCCACGCCACGCCACGCCACGCCCCGCCACACCCGCCCCGCCCCGCACGCCCAGCCCCGCCCAGCCCGCTCCGCCCCGCCCCGCCCGCCCTGTCCCGCCTCGGCCCGCCTCGGCCCGCCCCACCCGCCCGCCCTGCCCAGCCCCGCCCCGCCCCGTCCCACCCCGCCCGCCCGTCCCGCCCGCCCCGCCCGTCCGCCCCGCCCGCCCCTCCCTCCCCCCCGCCCGCCCGCCCCGCCCGCCCCGCCCGCCCGCCCCGCCCGCCCCGCCCCGCTCCGCCCCGCCCCGCCCCGCCCGCCCCACCCGCCCCGCCCCGCCCGCCCGCCCCGCCCGCCCCGCCCGCCCGCCCGCCCGCCCGCCCGCCCGCCCGCCGCCCGCCCGCCCGCCCGCCCGCCCGCCCGCCCGCGCCGCGCCACGCCGCGCCGCAGCCTGCGCGCCCCAAAGGCGCCGCTAATTCAGGGCAGGCCCGCTAGAGCGCACCTCTGCCGGAATGGGATCGCGGAAGTCGGGTGGTCGATGCGAAGCCGTGCCCCGGCCGGCCACCGGCTCAGAACCAGGCTGATGAAGGAAGCGGCGTTATTGAGGAATAATTTTGCGCGGCTTTTGTACAGGGATGGTGGGCAATACGATTAATATCGTTGCAGAGGGGCAGAGCTGAGCTGAAAATATTAGCGTTAGTGTAACGAGAGAATGTTGGTCGGAAATTGAGTTATTTCATTAGCAGGACTTTCAAATAATCGTTCGCCATGTTCAAGTGGGAATGAATCGTTTTCTTCAAGCTAGCTAGTAGAGTTAGGTTTTCGGAGTTCTAAAACGAGAAGAGTGCACATTACATTTTGTGTATACTAAACGTTGAATGTACAGGACTAGAATATGATTTCGTTGATGACGAGAGATTAGTGTTTCTTCGTATTTCGTAGTTTCTGTTGTCCGAATACGGAAACCTTGTTTTTAAAACAACATACATTTTACGCATCTTAGAGTCATTATTATCTTATTGACTCGTACCTTAGTTGAGATTCGAGATGTTCTACGTAATAAAGCAATAAATGTGTTTTAACCGAAAATTTGAACCCACATGTTTTCTAATGAATATTTGCGTTCATAGAGCGGAATATTGATAAAAGTAAAGTGAAACAAAATAGTCATTAAATCCATTTATTACTGTGAAAACGCGATAACACCGTCCGTTGTTATCTGAAATTCCCTTGCCACCATGTTAGCAAATATTTTCATCTTGGTGTTGTGCCCGCTATGGTGTCCTTCACTTTTCCTTAATCCCGAATCAGACTATCTATACAGACGTGTGGAATGAGTGTCATTGGGAATAATGTTACACACGCTTTGTCCGGGAGTCTTCCGCTGCGTATTTGCCGCTGAAATATTGAGATTGAGGGGATGAAACTTGTGAGGGCGCACGTGGGGCCTAGTGGGAGATAGGTGCGCTGAAGGCTATGGATAAATTTTTCATTTGGATATAGGAATTGGAAGATATCAGAATTGTGAGTGTGTCGTAGACTTCACAAAATAATTCAACTTTGTGGACAAACTCTCAAATCTTTTGACTGGATATAAATGTAAATGTTACCTCGAACATCTCAACATTTTAACAGTAATAAGTAAATAAACGATTATATCAGTTGAAAATCATTTATAGTTTTTTTTATTTTCATTGTTGTGATCTTGGAAAAATGTATAGAAATATGTTTTTAAATAACATAAATAATGCAACTTCAAATGAGAAGGTCTATCATCAACGAAGTAGTACTCACTTTCAGGCAATTATTTTTTCCCAGTAAACAATTACTTTTCCTCTCTGACTCTAGACCCCTTTAATTGCTTTCGGAAGAACTTTGTTAAAAGAATCGGAATTTTCAGAAGATTAAATTAAAATGAATACAAAATTGTGTTGAACAAAATTACTGAACTTGTTCAAATAAAAGTATATGTTATTTGAAAGAAAAATGGTAAAATATAATAATTCACCAATTTGTATTCTGGCCTAATAATTTTTGTTAAATTGCTAGAATACACCTAGGTTGATAATGTTTTTCGTTACATTTCAGTGCACTTTCATTAAAACAAAATGTAATGCTTACTTTAGTTCAGAACTTAGGAAAATCTGTATGTTTTGAATTTCTTCAAAACATCTTTTCTGTCTTATATAAAAATATTTATAATTTAAATTATGTACGGTTCAATCAATTTAAACAAAAAGACATTTTTTGGGTTCGCTCTAAAAGAATATTCATCAAATTGCTGACTAGATTTACCAGAAGAACAACAGAAGGGGTAGTCAAAGGGCACCCCAGATAAGATGGTAAAAAGTACCGCTAAACGAAATGATTTATGAGTGATTACATTATACTTCTAACATAAAATAATATGTTTAAAAGGTTTCTTAGCCTCCGTACAACAGTCACACCCTTCTACAGCCAAAAAGAATTAAAATTGTTTTCGACAACTTAACACCATTTTATCTGATTAAAAATGTTATAAATAATAAAACAATTTGTACTATCAGAACAATATTTTTTGGTATTTTCTCAAACCCAAATTTAAACACAAAAAATGTTTTAAAAATAACAAAAAAAACTGTTGGGTCTTGAAACCATGGAACAGGCTCGAAAAGTACACAACGTTCCTCTTAAAACACAAATTGTTGTGATATTTTTTAGATTAGTTTCAACAGCAGGGCAGCAGTTAAAGAAATAAAAACCATTTTCCCGCTGTTAAATCACCTTGACTTAATTTAGCACCCAACTACGAACACCCATCCCCCGAAATTTGATTTGCAGAAATAGAGACCCGATGCTGTGCGAGAAATTTTACTGTGAAAGATCATTTCGGAATTTTCCTTCAATTTAATTTTACAATGATTTGATATTCTCTTTCCTGTTTATCTATGCTATGGAGAGGAGGCACCCAAAAGAAATAAATATGTAAAATTGTAGAAAAGGACGATCATAAAAGTGGTATTTTGTAGAATAATACCTAAGAACATAACCCGGATCCAACCTTTCCCCCTTGATTTCCCCACTGTCGCCCATCTATCCTTCACCTGAACCCGAACTGTTCCTCCTCATTTCCCCATTTGTCATCTACCCGTCCTCCAAAACACGTCATCTTCAGAATTTACTCGTCTTCAAAACAAGTTGCCTCCCCATGAGGGTCTCAAACCTGGTCTATGAAGCGTAGACGCTTCCGAGTTATTCGCGATTACAATGTGTGTTGCAATAATCATATTTCTGTATGTCATAATCGGCAAACATTTATTTTTTTCTTATTAAATCTTTTGGATGCAGAATGGGGTGTAAATCTCTATCTACCAGTATCATATTATCATGGTTTTGTGTCGATGGTTTCTTATAAACAACAAAATCTATCGTCTTTCCTGAGCATATGATGTATTTATGCAAAGGATTAGAAATATTTCAAAAAATGATAATTTGTAACTAAATTTCAAAGTTAAAATATTATTGGGTTCTACAACAATGTTTACAAATGTATAAAAAGCATTAAAGAAATGCAGAGAACTGTGGCAGTCATTTTGAAAGTATATTGAAAGTCAAGGTGATTTAAAAGCAGGAAAATTATTTTCTTAACTGCAGCTCAGCGGTCGAAAAAATCTGGCAAAATTCACAATTTGTGTTTTAAGAGGAATGTTTGGTATTTTTGAGCCTTTTTCATGGTTTAAAGACACACTAAAAATATTTGTTGTTATTTTTTTCAAAAATTTTTTGTTTAATTTGGGTCTCAGAAAATATCAAAAAATTTTTTTTAATACGCATTATTTTAATATTTATCGTATTTTTACAGTCAAATAAAATGGTGTTAAGTTGCCGAAAAAAATTAAAATTAAAAAATTATGTTGTCGGCTGTAGAGGGATGTGGGTAGTGAGACGGGGGCTGAGAAACTTTTCAAAAATATAATTTTGCTGTTAGACTTATAATGTAACCACTCACACGCCATTTGGTTTGGGAGAACTTTTTACACTCTTACCCGGGGTACTCTTTATTTAAAAATACATACCTGTAATCTCAATTTTGGATTAATAAGAGATAATGACAGGGGATGGTCTCTGGACAACTATCTTCCAATTCAAAAATCAGCATTCCATTTTCATCAGAAAACAGTATAACATCTAATTTCCTTAGCGCACCACTAATGTACAGGTGTTTACCAAATTTTAAATGAGTAAACTCAAAAGACTGCTTTGTCGTGGCCAATGAGAATTTTTTATATACCTTTTCTTTTTTCTGAATGTTCTTTAATATAAAATAAGGTTATGTTCAAAATAAAAAGCTTTTGAAATATGTAAAACAGAACGAACCACTACATTTGAAAAGCAGAGTATTCTCAAGATTAAAATGATAACAATACAGTGAAGACTCCAGTTTTTGAACTTAGAATCTTTTTCAGGATTTGCGTATTCGAATATTCCATGTCGAGAAAAAGCAAAGCAAAATCGTTTCAAACCCACTTGTTCCGTCCGTCGCCTCTCCGAACGCTCCGGATTTAATTACAGAGGGCGCGATCTCGAAATACAATTGCGAGGGCGTGCTCCGCAGCGAGCTCTCGTGGCCGCGAGGGCGAGAGACCTTGGCCCAGAAGCGGCTGCACAAAGAAACGGCCGACTTGACAATTTCATAAAGCTTTGTGCGCGGGCCGCGCGCCTCCTCGCGGCGCGACCGGCGACTCGCGGGGCGGAGCGGAGCCAAGCGGCCCCAATTTTGGCCAGCGGGGGCGGCGGGGGTGGAGAAGGGGGCAGGGGTGGCGGGAGCGAGAGCGAGAGCGGGGCGGCGCTGTCGGGGTGGGTGCGGCAGGGGCGACAGGGGTGGCGGGTATCGTTGGCGAGGGCGTTTGGGCGGGGGCGGTAACGGAGGAGGAAGCAGAGGCGACGACATAGGTAGCGAGGTAGCGGGTGCGAGAGCGGGGTGGCGACAGGGGTGACGTGGGTGGCGGTGAGGGGGGGGGGGGGGGGGACGGGGGCGACGGGGGCGATGAGGGCGATGAGGGCGACGGGGGCAGAGGCGGTGGTGAGAGCAGCAAGAAATCGGGACAGAGACGGGGTTGGAACGCAGGAGGAAATAACAGTTGATATAATAAAGTTTTTGATTGACGTTTTCGTCAAGCGATTGAATGATTGTTTGGCAATTCGAGGCGCGTCAACTGCTAAGGTCATTAGACATGTAATTGTGGTACACGTAAGTGTTCCCAAACATATCTCTTTTCAGCGGAAAACTCTAAGAGCAGCCATTCGCATGAATTCTCCCCAAGACAGTGTCAGAATTCGAACTAGCCGGTTAGTTAGTGCAGAAAAGCTGCCACGCCAAGACTCAAGTCCTCTTATTCGCCGACGGGATTCGATATTATATCCTTCTATTTCACGTCTTTGAGCCTTTTGGTGCCTCATTGACGTTCCCTCTCTCTGGATTCCTGCAGGAGCAGCCACTGTGATTTCTACCAATTTACCCATCCAATGTGGCTCATGGGTCCACAGTTGACCTGGTCCTTAGCACATGGGATAAGCGTAGGTAGTGAGACCGTGGGGATCCCCGGCATTAGAGGAAGGAAGTCCATACCCAGATGGCGCTGATACTGACTCGTATGTTCGTTTGGATAGTACGAATAGAAAATAGTTGCAACACAACCAACTAACACAACATCATCACTATCATTACCTGCACAAATACCATCATTATCGGCGATATATCTTCAGCTTTGGCAACATATAGCGGACCAAGAAAACAAGGTTCTATTTGATATCTTTTGGCGAAAGTGATGTAGTGTCGTGTCCGAACTCTTGTCATTTTTCATACAAGATAAAATCGTTTTCATATCAAACAGTAGAAAACGCGTGCACCAAATCAAATTCTCTTGCATTTCTACCTATTTTATAGGACATATTTGCGATGCATGTATTACGCGTAATACGCATCGTCTGGTAGCAGGGTCTTATATATGCAGTATGGTTGGCATTAAACTAAATTTTGTTAAAAAGCACTTTGATGGTATCACTTTACAACGCAACTGGCTCTAGTTTTTTTCTGTGACACTCAAAAGTATTCGTGCCCTATTTGCGCGCAATCGCTTCTGAGAAAAAAAGAATGTTTGTGGAACATATACACCCGTGTACACGTTCCCTATCATATAATATATGTATGCTCGTGAAGTGGGTTAGTGACTGAAACTCAGAGCGTCACGACAGGAGTGGAGGAAGCTCTTCCTAACGAGCTCGCGAGGGGTCGTCGAGGGAGGCGGGGCAGAGTGGGCCGGGCGGGAAGAGAGGTTGGGTGGGACAGTGCGGGGGTGAGAGCAGGGGCAGAGCGGGGTGGGGCAGAGCGGGGTGGGGCAGAGCGGGTGGGGCAGAGCGGGTGCGCGAGGGGTCGTCGAGGGAGGCGGGGCAGAGTGGGCCGGGCGGGTAAGAGAGCATGTGGTGGGCAGGGGGAGCGGGGTAGAGGGCGGCTGTTGCAGAGCAGAGGAGTGTTTGGCGGGGCGCGCAAGGGGCGGGTTGGCGGGCAGGAGCAATGCAACGCAAATGGGCGAGGCACGGCGGGGCGCGAGTGGGGGGAAGGGCGGGGGGGGGGGCGGGGCGGGGCGGGGGGGGGGGGGGGGGGGGGCGGTGGCGTCCAAGTCGCTGCCACTCCGCAGCCGCGCCATTGTGACGGCGCGTGAGCAATCTCGGAGCGCCGCCACATTCATCATGAGACGAGCGGGGCGCCGCCGCCGTCTCGACGACGCGTCGCGGCCGGAGGCGGACGAACAAAGCGGCGGAGGCTGCGGAGGCGGCGCGCGGGTGCTCAGAGGAAAGCGACGATTCTTTTTCTTTCGACGAACGGTTAAACGTACGGCAAAATGTAATGCGTTTATTTCATTATGTACAAATGCTTTAGTAGTTATAACGTGAGAGATGCAAATCAAAATAAGCTATATAAGTATTTTTGTGCAAAATGTGTTGGCTGAACTCGAGGATGTTTGTGTTAATCGCAAAGCCCGATGACAGGACACTTGAATATGTACGACTTGAATAGTGCAATGGAGCTGAGTCCAAATTGCAGTATTCAATTATGATTTTTCGGCTAAGTAAACCAAACATGTTTAACATGCAAAGGCTCCGTGACTCACAGCTCTTACACATTGTGATCCCCAAGTGTGACATTTATCCTCTTGATTTTTCTGTTCGCTAACAATACTCGCAAGCGAGAAGGAGGGAGATGTAAAGAAATAGGTAGGGGGAAAGTGATGCGATGGGGCGGAGGTTTTACGACTGGAAATGTTATATTCTTTACTATACTTTTCTGACAAGTCTTTCTGGCACTGCAAACGTTCATTGCTTCTAGTTGTCTTTTATTTAATGAGAAAGTTTTCAGAATTTGGTATAGTATTTGATGATCTGATTACGTTTTGTTCTTTATGCTGGCAATTTGGAATTTTTCAGCAATTCTCGTAAATTATATTTTGGAATTAAGACTAGAAAATAATTTGGATATTAGAGGAAGAAGGAACTATTCGTATATTACACCATAAATCCAACTAAAGTTAAGCACTTGTTTAACATAACTACACACGATGAGGTATCTCAGAGCAGGAATTGATATCACTGAAGTAATTCTAACAGGAAGATTCTAGGATCCCAGTCTCGACGGTGACAGTATTTTTCGCACTAACTTAATAGCTGCGATGGATTCAGTCGCTGTCTGGAGGAGAATTCTAGCGTCCGGCTGGACGGATCGGTAATTTTTTGAGATTTCTCTTATCAATACTAGGCGCTTATGGGAGCAGTAACCTAACAAACTTGCACTACATTAATGGAACTATTTACAACAGCAGATGATATACCCCAAAACACGAAATAATCAGGCAATATAACTACACTAGAACGAGAAACATCTGCTATCATAACCTTTGCATCTTGTCGATCTAGACATATTGCAGCACTTTTCCTTATCCCTTGGAAGTAACTATACTCATATGGGATGTAGATTCTAATTTTTGTCACAATTTTTTAATCCTAATTTAGAGACATAAGAAACCAGGATCAATGGAATTTTTTTAACTGTTATCAAACAAGTTAAGTCTTTAATTCAGCGAATAATGAAAAAGAAGAAGAAGAAAATATCTAATTTGCGTGAATTAAAATAAATATATTGCATATATGTGGTATCTATACGTGTAATTTAAACTAATGTAATAATGTGCGTTAAACTATTTTATAAGTATTCAGAAAACTCTTAGTATGTTAATATTTAAATTAAATACGTTCCATAAATAAAAAAATGTATTCACAAATTTTACGAACATTCATGTGTATGGGACAAATTCGTACAAAGGTTCATTTCATATTAATATGCTTTCTGAGTACTTTTCATTTTTTCTTTTGTGTAATTGGAGATATAGTTTTAATGAAAAGTACTCGGATGCACAATATACATAAAAAATTATTGACTAATATGTAGTTAAGAGAATACTTGACGCCTGATTGGTGTCTAAAATGGCTGGGCCGACCTTCGTCGGTGGCGCGGCAGAAGAGCACCTGGCGACGTGGGTGGTGAGCGACAGAGGCAGCGAAGGGGCGTGCCGGGTGGGCGGGGCCGGGCGAAGCGGGGCGCGCCCTCGCGAGCACATCTGAAGGCGTATTCCGCCGTCACTGTCGAGCGACCTTACGATGTGCACGAGGAAGCGGCGGCGGCGCGCCAGCGGGTAGGGCGGGCCAGAAGCGACGGCAGCGGCGGAAAAGGAGGCGGGAGCGGGAGCTGGCTCAGTTCTGAAAGGCACAGGCAGAGGCACAAACGGCGAGAGCGAGGTGAATCGGAGCGGAGAAACCGGAGGCGCAAAATTCGGAGTGCAGAGGAAGCAAGGGGGGTTGGAAGGGCGGGGAACGGGCGGAGCCGAGAACGGCTACGGATGCACTGGCGAGGACAGGGCCCGGAGGTGGCGCAGGCGATGAGACGGAGAGGCTGTATGAGGACGATGGATTCGCCGGCGGCTGTGCGAGCGGGGGAGGAGCAGTCTGGGAGGATAAAGTGGGGAGGGGGGAGGGGGGGGGCGGGGAGGGGCGGGCGAGTCGCGGCCCAGCAGCCGTGACGGGATGTTACGGCGTCTTCATACAAGCCGTTGGCGGCGCTAGAATCTTCTGGGGTTACTGAGCCAATGAGCACGTGACGTCTGAAAGAACGGAGGCGCAAAGGGATATGAAAGGGCAGGAGGAGATTCGAGGTGAAAGCAGCGAGGGGTGTCCCATTTGGAATAAAGGAAGGTAAATGAATTGTTCATCAATGCCGTAAAAGGTTTTTACTTCCATGAATGTATGTCATGCTTGTGATTCGTTTTATCAAGTTTCTGTCTGACAACAATCTAATATGTAGTTCTATAATATTTTAATTATATATTACTATATTCTCATAACAAATGTTTTTTCATCTCTGCATTTAATTTTTTTAAACTGTCTGTAGTTCTATTCTGTTTGGATTCTGTTCTTTTGATGTTTTCCGATAATAATTACGTGGGTTTTTAAAATTCTCTTCAATTTTATTCACTAAAACAGATCACATTAAACTGAAATAAAATCCTTTGTGACGTCTACCATGTGAATATTTACGAGATGCGTTACGTATGAGATTCGCCTTTCGTTTCCCAGAACATATTGTATTCCGATAGTGGGAAAAATGATCGAATGTATTGGATACACGTAGAGCTGAAATAAGGTCAATCGATGTAACATGTGATATTTTTCAATATTATATTCGCAGTACCATGAGCGGTTTGGACAATGCAATAACGGACAATGGAATAAAAAAGAAGTAGTGCAAGGTCCATGACGGTCATTATTACTTACAACCGAGATTCATCACCGCGAAGTAGAACACTCATTCAGTTAGTGTCCTCTTTTAATACAAGAAATTGATAACAACATAAATACTGTTGGAAACAGGAATGAAGTGAACGTTTGCTGTCAATCATTTTCACAGAAACAACTTTGAAAGACGTGCTGTGAGGAGTAATTATCATAGTTTCTTTTATATTGTGATATTATACAACGTATATAGGTAGATGGAAGTTTATTCTGGGTTAAAAAAAATTAAAGTAATAAAAATATAGTTTCAATTCATACCACTAGTTCATCCATAAGATACATTTTTACATCAATTGTGTGACCTGTTAGAATGAAAATTTACAGTGAAAGTGATAAATGCTCTAATATTATGCCCCGCTTGAATATTTAGATAATCGTGTACTTTATTCATTGTCTCTTTAATCCCGATCACTACTGTGGTAAAATATATTGAAACTGAACTTACACATAATTGCAACGGAAGACATTACAACGTAATCACTTCGCGCACTCTCGTCCACTAGCTGGATTCAGATAATGAATTTGGGGATAAGCAGGGGCTGGCCAAGTACCAATGAACGCCCGGGCAGCACAGCATCAGAGCGCCGTGCAACTGCCGCTGCGAAATCACAACCGAAGATCCGCCAATGCAGTGGCCCGCAGCCGTCGGCGCCCGCCCGCCCGCCCGCCCGCCCGCCCGCCCGCCCGGCGGAAACGCGCCGTGGAACAATTGCGGCCCGTTGGAGGCAGTGAGTCGGTCCACGAAGTTCTGCTCCTGTTCGCCGACTCCGATGCCTAGAAGGGTTATAAGGACAGCAGCTCGAGGGAGTGGTCTCGTGGACAACGGAATTGATGCTGGAAGCAACGGGAGATGAAGGCAAAGGACGAGGAAGGTGTGTGATAGACAAACTAGAGCGATTGAAATGTGTCGAAATGAATTTGGTGGGCGTTGGAGTCGGGGGCGTTGGAGTCGGGGGCGTTGGAGTCGGGGGCGTTGGAGTCGGGGGCGTTGGAGTCGGGGGCGTTGGAGTCGGGGGCGTTGGAGTCGGGGCGTTGGAGTCGGGGGCGTTGGAGTCGGGGCGTTGGAGTGGGGGCGTTGGAGTCGGGGGCGTTGGAGTCGGGGGCGTTGGAGTCGGGGGCGTTGGAGTCGGGGGCGTTGGAGTCGGGGGCGTTGGAGTCGGGGGCGTTGGAGTCGGAAAGGGGGTGAACGAGGTGGAAGTGATGGGTGATAGAAGTGAAAAATATCGAGGCAATGAAGGTAGAGACTTTGAAAGTCAAAGTCAGTCGGTGGTTTGGACAATGGAGGGTGAGAGAGTGTTGGGCCGGAGCCGAGGAGGAGGTTCAATGGAAAATAAGAGAAGGGAGGGGGAGACGGAATGACGGAAAAGACGGTTGATTTGGCTTCGGAATTGGTTGAGTGGATCGGTCGAAGACGGAAGATGAGGAGCCTGGCGAGGCGGGTTGTGGCGAATTTGAGTGTTGGGTGGAAGAGACAACGGGGCATCGAAAAAAGGATCCCCTCTTCTTGCGCTGAGGCGGAGGCGGGGGAAGGAACTGGGCCGGCTCTTCCTCATCATAGATTTGTAGATCAACGCCAAAGTGTTACTATGTGCTATATAAAACGTGTCTTTGACTACTGACCGTTTGACTTCCTCTGCATCCTTAACATTTCAACGCATCTTAACACGATTGCATTTTGTGTTCTTTAGGAAATTGGAGAATAGTTTTATCAGCTCTCTCGCTCAAGTATCTATATTTACGACTCGTATAAAGAGCAGAGTTTCTTTTTCTTTTCGATTTCATATTTGTAGTAATTTGGTTCGACATAATTAATTTGATTTCGAAAATTTGAAATATAGTATGATTTGTTTTATTTTTAGTGTCCGTCCCTTCAATCTTCTCCAATCGTACGCTTGGAATTTGCCTTCGTGTTGTTTTCTTCCCTCTTTATTCAATCCTCCCACTGCGCCACGTAGTCTGATTTTGCTCTCTTGGAAATTTCTCTTTTGTGTTTTACGTGACTTCATTTTCCGCCAGTTCCTCTGTTCCTCTTCCACCTCTTCGTTTTATTTTCTCCGCAAGAAATCGTCGTACCCTGAGCGTCAAGCGGCCGACGACGAAGTGTACCAACTTCTACATACGCAGATTAAAATGTTTTGTCTGGAAAACTTTACGGAAAGTTGTTGTTATTCTCTTGAAAATGGTTTCGAGAATACGAGGAAAACAGATAAAGCGCAGAACTTTTGTAATTACCTTATCTTTAATGATATTACGTTTAATTCTCGTTTAGGATGTCACGACTACTAATATATTTTGGTAGTTTTTCCTTAGTTTAAAAATAAATTGTAGTAAAGTTGACCACTGGGGCGCCCTATGTAATGCTCAATTGGAAATATTAGGACAAGGCCGACATAGTTGTGTGCATTGCAGATCATGAAATTATTGTATTTTGGTAAAAATTACAAAAAATAATATGTACGTTGCCGTGATTTCATATTCGGGAAATAAAGAAATTTGATAATTTACTTAAATTAAATCCGAATAATACTCAGAGAATGCTAAACTTCATTTTCTCAGCTCTGGATTTTGTACCACTGCATTTTTGAACTATTGTATTTTTCTCAACAAAATATGCATACATTAACAACATCCTACGATATAATATTGGATCATAATACATTTTTAGTATTCGACGATATAACTAAAAAGTGTATAAATTCCAACGAGAGAAAACGTAGAGAAAATGGCAATTAAAAATGTATTAGTAGATGTAGATTATGAATTATGAAAATTATATATATAAATTTTGTGTCATTTTATGAAACAACACTTTTTCGATATCGAGTAAGAGTGTTAACCATTAGACGTCAAAGTTATTTCTTAATGCTCTATCTCTGTCACAACTCTATTACAAGCAAATTAACAAAGATGTTTCGTTTGGAAGCTACGCTAATCGTGGCCATGTCAGTAAGCAACAACGCAGGGAACGGTTCGTTTAACGCCCAGACAAGCATCCGCCCACTGCGTTGACTGATACGTCGACACCTGCCATCGCCCACTCCCCTCCCCTCCCCTCCACTCTCCAGCCTTCTGTCTTCCGGTGGAGGTGAGCGCCGACATCCGCTACCCCCACCGGCTAAAAATAGGCCCCGTTCATATTGCGCGCTGCATGGGCGCGCCGGTGCGTGGCAGATGGATCGATGATTGATAAGGTCGACCTCCCGTTCGCACGACCCCTCAAGAACACTCTCGATTCTCCGCCACCTCCGCCTCCACCAACCCTCGACAACCACGCCAGTCAGGTCTGCCAGTAGCGTGAATTTCTTTCAGCTCTCGATTCTCCACCGCCACCGCTTCCACTGCCACCAACCCTCGCCAACACTGCCAGTAGCGTGAATTTCTTTCGGCTTGTTCCCCACGAGTGAGATTTTCCGAAAGACATAATTGAAGGAGGGTTTTACAATGCGCATTGCCATAAAACCACGTTAATCACAAGACAATTTTAATATTTAAGAGGTTCATTAACATTTTAATAATAATAATTTTCTTTTGGTGTCAAAAACTGAAAATTCATATTGTTTAGTTAATCTTAATATAATGTTCATCGCTCTCTTTTTTATGTATGTTACATATCCTTCTACGTATCTCATTACCTATTTTCAACTACGTATCATGTCTATCTCATTCGAAACGGGTATCATATTTTCTTTAATCGGAGGTTCATGGAGGTTTTGGAGAAGCTAAAATTGCGTACGTATTTTTGAATCACCCTTAGAACCCCCCCTTTTTCAGTGCATAATGCGTCGTGATGGTCTGCGCCTTGCTATTATTTACTGAGTAGAGCGGCTGTCGTGATTGGCTGCGAGAGACTATCGTAGGTACTTGTACACAAATTCCGAAATCAAGCCTTCGTCTACATCGACACACTTCAGCACTTTGACTGCCTGACCTTAATTAACAAATGCTTGTGCGAGGCCAGAGCTGTGTATCAAATGTATGCATGCGGCACTAAGTTGTGTATCAAATTTATACACGTGGTCTTGTACAAGGGATGCCCCGTGTATCAGTGTGATATGCATGGCAGCCAATGTGATAGAAATGTTCTGGGAAATAGGTGCACGTCTTTTTGCAGTTACGCTTTAGACTCGTCCAATAATGATACCAACATGTATTTCTGTCGGTATGTGCAACATTTCTGCCAACTCGTATTAGCTTTGGCGCCGCACAGTCCAGAAGCTGACAATGCACGTGTCTGCCTTCGCTTTTCCGACGCTGCCTTTGTAGTGTCGTGCCTGCCTCCGCCGCCGCCGTCGTCGTTGCTGCCTCTCAGGTGGGAGTAATAATCGACGGCGAGAGGCTGCTCGTTTAAGCGCGCTGTATTGAACTCCCATCATCCCTCGGCGCGCCCCACAGCACCCCTCTTTCCTCGTTCGCCGCTCCCCTTCTCGGACCACCCTGCCTCTGTCTTCCCGCTTCACGTTGCTCCGTCTTCTCTCTGCCCTCTCCTATTATTCTCCTCCACAGTTTGACCCGATTCCACACCTTACCCCTTCGCGACCCCACCCAACTCGTCCCCCCCCCCCCCCCCCCTCCCCTTTCCCGCCCCTCCCCTTCCCCGCGCCTCACACGCGTATCCCTCCACAAGGGAATATTTCATGTAACTACCGACGCTTTTGCAACGACGCAATTTAAGTTCTTGCGCGTTCGCGCGTTTCACGAACAGGGCGGCGAGAGAGGGAGAAAAAAATCGGGGATGTCTGGAAGTGGAATTTATGTACAGAGTGACTCGAAAGCTTACGTGTTTTTTAAGATGCATATGCCAAGAATAACAGAAAATAATATGTATTTCAATACTTAATTCAATTGTCTATCAAGCAGCAGTTTTCCACATTGATAACTTGCGACCACTACCCTGTAAATAAAAAGTCATTTAATAGCATTTCGTGTGTATGTTCCTCTTTTATAGATTTTATTTTAAATGAAATATTCTGTGTTTTCATTGTACAATGTTAAATAAATATTTCCACACATTTCTCGTAATATCTTCCTCAGAGTTGCTTAGTTTTTTTCTCTTTCATATTGATCTTTCATCATGACGTGTTTTCCAATTTTTTTTGGTGGCCTTTTAAACCAAAAATTTTCCTGAAGTAACTATAATTTTTGGAATACTTATATTTAACTTATCAATTTATTGTTATTGTTATTAATAAAATTGTCATTGTATTTAATACATGATACAACTTGCAAAACTGCATTACATCAAGTTATTATAATAATATCTATTAAAAACCTTCGTTAAAATAACTTAGAGTTAAATAATTATTCTAATTTTCAATCCAAGTAATTACAGTAAAAAAACTAGGCTTGGAAACCCCTCTGCTTGAAACAGAGCTCCCATGTATACTATCATTCCTATTTTCATATTAAAATACAACTTGCGCCAACAATCACCACTGAATCTTGAATGCGTGATTAGCCATCACTTTTAAAGAAGAGTGAACAACATTCACATACATATTATGATAGATGTATCTGAACGCTCTTGTGTTGTAACTACCACAATTGTCATAGTTGATATTTTATGTCTTTTGGCTGATGGAAACAAGAATTTGTCTTAATTTTATTACTTTTCATTTTGACTCGACTGTGCTTTCGAGACCCATCAAGGCAATTGTACACGAAACACAACGTACACAAATATTTTTCATTGTAAGGAAAAGTGCAGTATCTGAACATGTTTTGGCTAGATTTCCAGAACAAGCATATACGTTTGATAGAAAAATGCACTCATCATCAGCTTACATTCCTATATTTAGTAAATATTAAAGAATGAAGCTCTGCTGATATTCGTTGTAGACGCCTGCTGGTTACTTCCCTCGAAATTCCGTACACTACGTCCCCAAAAGGCAGTATTCACATGCTGATGCAATTGGAGAGCATTTTAAATTCGTAAACTAGTTCTCTCTAGGGTCGTCCGCGATTGGATCACGGGTTAATTGAGGATTATTGATTTGTTCGGCGTTGCCTATTACAAAAGCTCAAAGCGCGTATCGCAGCCCCTGTGCGCCAGCGGCCTTGGTGCCAGCGGCCTGCGCGAGGTCGCCGGGTACCGAAATTAAGGAGCGCTCGCCACGGGGCCCCGGGAGGGAGGCGCGGCCCCTGGGAGCGGAGCGGAGAGGAGCGGAGCGGAGTAGAGAGGAGCGGCGCAGCGCCACGCGGGATTTCCGCACTTGCCGGGGTTCCGCAGGGCTCTTTCGGCGGCCCAATCATCTCGGCACGTGCGCCGCGCGGCGACGCCGCCGCCGCCGGGGCGAGGCGGAGCGAGGCGAGACGTGGACGAGGACGAGGATGAGGACGGGTCGAGGGGAGGGGGGGGGGCGGTGGGGGAAGGAGAAGAGGAGACTGGAAAGTGCGCAGCAGGAAGACGCCGCGAGAGGGACGGGGTTGGCGGTGGGCGATGGTCCGCAAGGAAGGGTGTGAGGAAAGAGGTAATGGGAAACTGAACAAAAAAGATGCTAAAATATTTCAGCGTAAATATTAGTAACAGATTGGTGGAAGGGACGTTAGAGTAATGATGAGGTAGTGCGTGACTTTGCCAAATGGATGGCAGAGGACGAAGAAGGAAAACTGTGGCTATAGAGAGACTAAAGTCGTAGATACAGTGGTGGTGAATGGAATAAAAATATGTGGTGATGATAGATGAAAGTGCTAGTAGCTATTTGTAAAGCGGCCTAGTGAGTATGGGCGTATAAAGAGCGATGAAAAATAAACGGCGAAGCAAAAGCAATTATGGAAGATTAGTGAGAGAAAGTGTCAAAGTTGTGATGTAGAGTAGTTTTGGTGAGCTATCCAGTTGTGGTAAGAATTGGTCGAAGATACGGCGCAAATGCGGGGGATTTATAATAAAGTGTCGCGAGAATGTAGCAGAGGTGATATGCGTATGTTCCGGTGGTGTTTTGGGACTATGGTAGGGACGTGACAGGATAGTTGCGATGCAGCAGTGACGGTAGGGGAAGGCTAATAGTGGGACAATGACAGATTGTGATAGTAGCGGGGCGTGGCACTCAGGTCTACGAAAGGCTGCGAATGCCTGGGAAGTGTCAGTCTTTCACGGGCACCTGAGAACAGTGGCCGGGCGAGTGGCGAGGATACGGCGGGGAAATTGCGGTGAAATGGCGGGACGGCGACCGCCAGGCCGCGGCGCAGTGGACGGGCGGTTGCAGGGGGAGGGAGAGGAGGGGGAAAGGCCGGTGGCTGCGATCCGGGTCGCATCTCTCGGCATTTGTGTCCAGCGGAGCGCGAGCGGCCAACGCGCGGACGGGAGGGGCGGGGCGGGGCAGGGCAGGGCAGGAGAGGCGGCGCGGGGCGGGGCGGGAGGGTGGGAGGGGCGGGGCGGGGCGGGGCGGGGCGGGGCGGGGCGGGACGGGGCGGGGCGGGGCGGGGCGGGGCGGGACGGGGCGGGGCGGTGCGGGGAGGGGCGGGGCGGGCCCGCAGGAAGACCGCCCTTCAGCGCGGAGCGGCTGCAGGAGAGAGGAAGCTGCGACGCGAAGCACTGATGCGCGCGCGCTGCCCAGTCTGGAGAGCTCCCGCCTGGAGGAGCCACGAGTTCTCTCCGCCTCCGACATTATCATCGCGCGCAGCGCATTCAGACCAGCTGATTAAACGAGCACAAAATTTCAATACTTTCTATCGCAAAGTCATTTGATTTTCTATCTTTGAAATGATTATCTAGCAGTAGAGTTAGATATGTTCACTATTTCTAACACCTTATTAACTGTGTTTTTATACAGCGCATTTACAATACTGCGTTTAAAATCGCATTCCGCCTTTTATCTCTTATTTTGTTAATGTTTCTGATTTCATTACTGAAGTGCACTCATTCTTTTCTGAGATATTCTTTTCCGTGTTATTCTTTTCCGAGTTATTCTTTTCCGAGTTATTCTTTTCCGGGTTATTCTTTTCCGAGTTATTCTTTTCCGAGTTATTTTTTCCGGCATATTATTTTCCGACATATTCTTTTCCGATATATTCTTTTTCTTTTCGTTAGGTACGTGGACCACATTTTTTCTGTGAATGCTTTTGTGTTTCAAATAAGCTTCTCATACAATTCTGTACGTAGCGCACTGTGCCCATTTCCGGTCCATTGTAGATATTTCCATTTGCACATGAATCAATTCCTTCTTACTATTATATGGTGAAATGTTATTTACGATTTTCTCTATGCTGGAACCATCTTTACAATCCCTATTTTACTGTCTTACAGGATGAAATTAATTTTAGTGATCACTTTTGACCTGCACAACATGTAAACAAATTACAATGTGACGCAGAAAATATTAACATTGTAGTATCAACCTTGTACATCGGTTACAATAGATCAACCCTTTGCTGTGAGATAAAGAACGCAGCGTAGATTCTACGATTAGGGGACAAAAAAGTTAAAAAGGTTGAAAAACTCTTTCGATAGCAGAGTAACCGATAGGTATCAGCTGGGAAGAGGGTGGGGCAATACCAAAAAGCTGTACATAGCATTCTAACAAGTAAGAGCCATTCTGTATCACCGCTTCGACGCTTTCATTTCACCTCTGCTGTCTTTGCTGACTCGTCTTCCATTGTTATGGTGTGGCCTTCAACATCTTAGCATTGCCATACTTTCTCATTATTTCCCTTTTCTGCCACTTCGACCTCTGCACTCATCGAACATCATCACTATCGCCACCGTCGACACTGTCTCCACCATTGGTTTCATCATTATCATCACCCATCATCACTTCGCCATAGCCTCCGCCGTCCACTCTTCAACACTGCTGATGGTTCATTTCCGCACCTCTTTCAGTGACTACTCACTTATGCCGTCTCTGCAGTTCTCACCTCTTTTTTTCCCACCACCGATGCCTTCTTTACTAAAGAAAATGCGGAAGGACGCGTACTGGTGGTTAAATCTCGATATTCTCGTTTGTACTTCCATCATTGTCCTCTCTCGCCTCCATTCGAACAGTCACCCTCTTTTTCCACCTGTGTAGTAACACTGGCCGTTGTCGTCACTTTCACTGCTCACATCTCCCAATGCTTTCTCTTTCCACGTGCATTACCGCTCCATCTCAGTGTTCCAGTAATCTTCCTCGCCTCTTCTTCGCCGTTTCTGCCACATTCCTCCAATTCCCCTTAAACACCACCTCCACACATCTTCATCATCTTCCCAAATCCCCACAACTCACCCTCTCCGTTACTGACTGTCCCACTTCCTTTCCATCACCACCTTCACCATCTCCTCCTCCACCATACCCCCATCCCAGCTCCCTTCTTTCTGTTCCTCGCTCCACCGCCTCCGTCCTGGCCTTTACCCCCTCCCTTCCCCTTCCCCTCCCTCGACGGCCAGGCCGGCGCGCGTCGCTGTGGCGCGGAATTGAGGTCGAGACCCTGCACGGGGCACCGGGCCACTCCGAACGCCCCCGCCCCCGCCGCCGCGTCCCTTTCTCGCCCCCCCCCCCCACCCCACCCCCCGGGTGGCGCTCGTGGACGCCCCCCGTGTCCGCAGGTCGATAGCGCCTCGCGCGGCGCCGAATGCTGCTTTTTATCCGCTTTCCCAGTGGCAGCGGGGGCAGCAAGGAGCGCTCCCAATACCACCCAGCAGATAAAATGGAGGGCAATCAGCGAGAGAGGAAAAATTCTATGAATGTCATGTAGATTTTTGCAAGGTATTTCGAGCTCCAGTTCATTTTTTTAGAGTAAAAGATAAATTTGTTCATTGCTTTTATTGCACATAGGTTTTAGTCCAGCCTGCTCGTCGAAATGGAGCATTAGTTGTTCGTTGTAATTTTTTTTTGTTTTTTAACAATCTACGTGAAAGCATTGGATCCTATTAGTTTGTATTTTTTTAAAATTTTTTGCTGACTTTTGTTGATTTACTCAAGTTAAATTTAATATAATATTTTGTTGGCAAGTCAAAACCCGGCGATAAATAGAGATTTAGTACGAAAACTTTGAAGGCTAGACTTAGTTTGCAGGTCGATCAGATTCAAGTGTGAATTGCATGGGGCTGGAATGTACCTGTCTAGCAACAGGTTGGTGGTTAGTCACATTGTGTTGTGAGGATGGAGGATGTCAAGCATGAAAGTAGTTTAGTTGATGATGGTGATAAAATATTAGGAAAGGATAATTAGTATGTTTCCTGGTCCATAGAAATGACGCAAATAATTTTTGACAGTTTTCAAAGTGAATACCAATCAATGACACGCATGTTAGTTGTTTAAAGTTTGAATTTATATTATTGTTGATATTTTTAATATTTAGTTAGAATATTTGCTGGAAATGCATAATCGCTTTCAAACAGAAACTGCCTTGTTTGAAATATTCAGTAAATAATCTAATAATAGCAACAAAATGGCAGAGTTGCGTTTTAGTAGTGCTAATCTGCGTGTTTCGCCTACTTGTGTCTAGTACTCAGTCGTATATTTTTTTTGATATTCTAATTCTGGAAGAGTAAATAATATATGAAAGAAATATTCATTTCTCATTTGGTCAGCCTCCTTTTACTATTTTCGAAATTGACAATACGATACAAGAAAATAATATCCTTTCCAATATGAAGATTTGTGCGGGTATCTCAAACGAAAGAAGCTAATTTCTCACAAATATTTGAAATTTTGCCGTGAATGTCATGTAATTGGGCAAAAATGTTGTTTACTGGAAGAAATATTCAGAATAAAAGAGGAGCGTTGATGGGAGCGGCTACCGCTATATTAGTAGATAAATATAAAAAAGACATGTTTCTGCATGCACTTTTGTGGTACACACACTTTCACATGCATGTCAACACATATTTACTCATATGCCTACACATATACATATATACACACGGTAGGCCTACAAAATATTTTTTGCACAAGATGAGCTCTGTCTCTAGATTTTTGGTATTTGAAGGTGTAAAACAGCTTTTTAAAATGCATCAAAGAATGAAAATTCAGTATTAACTCGCACGTCTGACAGAGTAGTAATCGTATGCGTAACAGGAAATATTTCCAAACGTTGTAGGATGGAACGGATATTTCTCCCCAAGTCCAGCAAATCGAGTGGTGACCCCAGAATGTTGTGTTGCTCCTGAGACGAAAGTAAATCGTTTAATTAGTGGAAATAAAATACCAGGATATTTAGATATGACTGAAGCTCATCACATCAAACATAATGATCATCTGAGCTAGGCTCAGGCTCAGCATTGTCACTGCATTCCTGGGACCTGGACCCGGAGGTCCTAGGGTTTGAGCCCGACAAAGACAAAATTTTCCACACTACCTACATACTGGTAGCTAGAGGGAATTCATCCACTCTCTGGAGGAATATAGCGGCGAAGGGCTGCTCTACGCAAAAGTTTTTCATGGATTCTCTGATCAATACTAGAAGAATTCCATTAACTGCACTGGGAAATCGAACAAACGGACCATTGACCGCATGCACCTTTCTTGAAATGATTGAAGGCGTTGTCTTTGTCAACAATACTATAGTATTGTTATAGTATTGTTACTACAATAGTATTGTTGATAATGACAACGCCTTCGATCATTTCAATTATGTAAATGTCAACTACAACTCACCACTGAACGCATGCACCTTCTTTCCACTTTATTGCCGTATTCTCTCCAATTACAGACACGCTTTCATGCACCACTCTACCACACATGTTGGGAGACCAGCCAGGAGCGATTCCCGGTCGGAGTGGCACCCCGCTGTGGGTAGATACCTGGAGGTAGGAACACCCATAAACCGATGTGTATGCCAGCGCCGGATCACTCCATTCAAATGGGGAGATACATCGCCATCTTCCGGAATAAACCTTTCACTACACTAACGGGACTCGAACCACTTTCGGGAACAAATCAGCTATCCACACACATTCTTCAATCAATCAATGAAATATCATGAATGCATGTTTTGCTCCAATTTGTGAAAGTGTCGGCAGCTGGCCGTAGATCTGACCGCAGGTTCTGAGTTTTGTGACGAACGTGTACGAAGCTTTGTTCGAGCTCATAATTTCTTTGCCAGACTTGCTATTTGGGAGAAGACATGGTTCACCATGTTTTGGAAATAAAAATTGGAGAATGGATGTGCATCATCACCAAAACCCAGATTATTCCCAATTCCATGTGTAAGAAAAGTAATTAACTGCTAGTGCTACAGAAGCCAATGAGTTTGAAAGCGTTAAGCAATTAAAGAAAAACTTGTATGAATGATTTTGGATGACGCGTTAGTCCTTAACTGTAAGATACATACAAAAAAATCACCACAAATTGTTTTGTTTCAAACTGTTGCGTAATTATCCATCATTAATTGCGACAATCGTTGCGTTTGTCGTTTTATTACTACTCCGCAATTTTTTTACCGTAGTTGCATTATGGAGGCGAGCAGGGGAAGGAAGAGCATGGAGAGCCGACAGCGGGCGGCGATCAATGGGGCGCAAGGTGTGCGAGGGGTGGAGTGGAGTGGGGTGTGTTGGGGAGGGGTCGGGTCGAGCGGGGTCGGGGTAATTACGGGCCCCTCCCCTTGCGTGCTCGCTCCCAAATCTCAAGGCTTTTGCCCGACAGAGGAGCTCCACAATTACCTGCGCTCGCTAATGCAATATGAATCTCTGCCGCTCGAAGAATTTGTCTTTGAGCTCTGCTTTCATAATTTGATATGTTTTTCGATTCACTGTACTTGGCGCGCGCACACGACGCCAAAGTGTTGGGTGACGTGTTTGGAAATATTGTTCGCAGCTTGAAACAGGAGAAAAACATGCCTCCTTTGAAGGTACAGACGACACAAATTGCGAAACGGAAAATCGTGTAAGCCAGTACACCTTATGTATTGTTTGCTGTGTAACTTGAATCAAGAGAATCGGTGTCACGAAGTATGAGGTATTTATATTCGTATATGAACTTTTGTATCGCAGAATCCTTAATGATATTATAGTTCTGAATTTTGTTACGGCCATTAGCAAACCAAATGGAGTGATGTACATGAATATCTTGTCTTTTTGATTATTGTTCACATTTTATTGTTTTTAAAAGTTTTACTATCTCCTTATTTATTTAGTACTATCTCCTCATTTATCTTAAAATGTGCTTCTTGATCATTCTAAACGTTATATTCATGCACATGTTTAAAGTGTCATTCAGTGTAAATAAAAATTATTAAACTGCCTTTTTGTGAAATTTCTCAGTGTACTTCAATTCGCCATGTGTAGAAAATTAGAGACTGAGGCACTTGACGTGTTATTAAAATCTCAACAGTTCTCAGCATCCAAAATTAATCAATTCATGCAGTTATTTTTATTTCAAAACTACGCACAAATGAACTCGTTATATAGGAAGATTCAGTTAATTTTTTCACGTTACTTCAGGAAAGACAATTGAAAAATTATCGATGTTGATATAGCTCTCCTGAATTATCAGAAACACCACGCCATATTCCATCGATTTCACGTAACCAATCTAAATTATGAACGTTCCTTTAATGAGCAGTCGGGAATGGATTCAATTAATTTTTAGTACTCACAAATAAAGGCAATTTTATGGTCTAAACTTGATGCAGTCATTGTCGGGAATAAAACTGAAGTAATCCTATTATACGTGCCCAAGTGCGCCGAATATTTTAGCGGCACGGCGTCGCCGCTGCCGCGCGTCACCCGCAGTCAGTTGTTTGCCGATGTTGTTTTGCCCGGTGGCTCCACCTGGCGGCGGCGGGCGGGCGTAATTGGTTGCGAAGCGTTTGTTTGTTCCTGGGCGCACGAGGCGTGGGCTGTTGAGGTCGCGCGCGGGCCGCCGGGGCGTGCAAACACCCACGCGCGTGTCCCTCCGCCCGCGCACGCGCACGCGCACGCGTGAGAAACGCCCCCGCTCGTCGCTGTGTGTCGCCGACGTCCGGTTGGGCGAGTAGGGGAAGAGCAGCGGTCCGCGTGGCAGAGGACGTAAAATTATATGAGGGGTCAAGAACACAAAGCTTATTAGTGCATTTTTTGGAAAATTTTGAGTTATGAACAGGTGGGTAACTCCATTTAATTTCGTGAAAAAATCGAACCAATTGCTCAAGCACTTGCCGTGTGCAGGTAGTGTAAAGAAAATGCTTTCCGTAGCATTTTCTAGTCACTCAACTTTGAACTCGATTTTCACAATACATTTATATCCCTTATGCTCTAAGCCCCTCATATATTTTTATGCACTCGCGCAAACTCCAGAGTTTATCTTCTCTGTTTCTTGATTGTGAAGTCTTATTTTGCGGTACTTGTAAGACAAAATTGACTTTACTTTGCGCGTACCGTTACCGCAAAGAATTCATGGCCGTATAAAATAATTGGTTACTGCAAAGTGAACCAAACCGAGGCGACATGAATGAACGACGCGTATGGGGAATGATCCCAAGAGTGCACAACTGTAAGATGTTATGAATTCGTACTGAAAAAAAATATTGTACGCAAGTCCTACAAGAGTGTGTTTTCACTGATTTGAAAGACCCGAACTCCCTTTCTATCTTCTCTTTGTCCGTCAACATTTCATTCGTACGCCAAATACTCACCTTTTCTACTAGAGATGTAAATATGATCATTTCAGAACCTGAACCTGTGCTATCTAATGAAGTTGTGGCTTAGGTCATACCGGTGGTGACCTGATAGTAAATATTCAATCGTTGACCAAATGATAGTGGGTATGCCGTCGAAACGACATATAATTGAATTGTTTCACTGTGGTGAGCGTACAGAATATGGTGATGTGCATTGAGTGAAAATAACGGCATGTTCCGAAGGGAAGTCTTGTAATATTAAATGTCATTCATTAATAACTCCTTATTCTATTTACTTACCACGTAGGCACCATTAAACTATTTCTCAAACTAACGCAATTCCAGTTTCGTTTGGGCGACAATCATCGTATGTCATAGAAACAATTGCTCATGAATGAATTTTATGAGAGAACTATAATATTATTGCACTTTGTTGACTATGTTAGAATAAATATCTCTTGATATTCATGTTTATAACTTGAAATCATAACATGTAAAAATGTAAGTGTTAGAGTCTTTATTCCACAACTAAATTTTGAGCGACGCGAGCGATTGCTTTAAAATTCCACGCCAAAGCTCTTCAAATCCCGAGAAAAAACATATTGGGATGCACGTTCCCAAATGTTACCTCAAAACTTGTTAATCCACAAAATGTCCCTGGAAATTGGAGCAGTCGCCATACGACTGGCCGGCTTATTTGGCTAAGCTCACCAACTGATGTCACTGCAGTGCTTTTGACGGGGATGTCTTAGCGTATGAGTCTCGACAATGACAACATTTTCGAAACTAGCTGTATAGTTAGGATGAATTCAACCGCTGTGATGCATGGAGGAGAATTTTAGCGATCGGCTACTCTGATTTCCGTGGTTTCTCCTATCAACACTATACGAATGCCGAAACAATCTAGCAAACATGCCACGAACCGCGCGTGATCTTTCCTCCCCCTCCCTTGTCCACTCCTCACCCCATACTTACACACACACACACACACACACACACACACACACACACACTTGCATACACATGCACTGCGACACATGCCGGGAGATCAGTCGAGAGCTTCGGGTTTGTCTCGTGTGTTTTCCTCATCCAGGTATCTTCCTTAAGTGATGCCCCAGTTGTGAGATTGGTCGCGAGCTTAGAGCTTGTCCTGGCTGGGGCGGTGCCCCGTTGGTGGGAGAGTCCTGGTTAGGGGGAAAAACCCACTAACCGACGATAGGTCGGCGCCGGATCTCGCCATCCAGCGGGGGAAGACCACCGCCCTCTCCCAAGACAAAAGCATGCCCTACACTAACGGGACTAATGACCAAAGCAGTTGACGTGCCCGGAAACACGAAAAAAATCAATCAAACAAACTACTGATGAGAGATATCTGGATGAGAAAAACGTACTAGCCAACGCGCAGGTCGGCACTTGATCTCACCAATCAGGAGAAGATCATCGCCACCTCTCTCGATTGATTGATTGATTTTTTCGTGTTACCGGGTGCGTCAACTGCGTCGGTCATTAGTCCCGTTAGTGTAGTGAATGATTTTTCTCGGAAGATGGCGGTGACCTACCCCGCTGGATGGCGAGATCCGGCACCGACCTACCGTCGGCTAGTGGGGTTTCCCCCTAACCAGGACTCTCCCACCAACGGGGCACCGCCCCAGCCGGGACAAGCTCTAAGCACCCGACCGGTCATCTGGAATATGTGATAGTGTAGTGCATGTTAGTGTGTGTGTGTAAGGGGAGAGGATAGGACAAGGAAGAGGAAGGACAGATCGCGCGCGGTCCGTGGCTCGTTGGTTCCGGGATTCGGCTGGTGGTGATCGGAGAAACCACGAAAAACTACCGATCAGAGGAGCCGGCCGCTAGAATTCTCCTCCAGACAGCGACTGAATTCGACCTAGCTGAAAAGCTAGTGTCGAAAATCCTGCCTCCGTGGGGAGTGGGAACCCAGGACCTCCCGGTCAGAGGCGCTGCAGTCACATCAGTTGACGCACTGAGCTACCGCTACCGGTACCTCTCTCGATCAAACGTACTACACTAAGAGGACGGGAATATCTTTCGAGGGAATTGGTTTCGTGTAAAATCATTTACGAAATGCGTCTGCTCAGCGTCCCTGCCGGGCGACGCGGAGGCTTGAGGGCGGGGGAGAGGGTGCGAGCGTGAGGACGGGCGACAGGACGTGTGGAGCGAGACGGGTAGAGCGTGCAGTACGAGTAGGGTTGATTATAATACACGACTGTGGTAAATAAACACACCCGCGCAACGCCTTTTAATTCCGTAAAAAGCTTTGGAATACCTTTTTATGGAATAATGAATTTTGCGAAGACTGTAACGCCCCTTGTGTATACACGGAGTTAGGTTATATAGAATCACTTGTGAAATCTCATGCAGGAAGAGGGAAGAGCCAGACTAGAGAGACAGCGTGTGCTTATTTTTTTGCCCAGCGGGTGAAAGAAATATGCAGACCGGTGGTGGAAATGAACGTGATAACCTAATTCTGTGTCACGAATGTAAAACTGTATTTTTGTTACCGTCAGTGTGAATGTAATGAAAACATACTCCAGAGATAAAGATTTAAATGTACAACTTTGTTTTTATGACTTCATTTCTGTATGCATATTCATGCATCACATTCAAAATCTGTACGTATGTAGTACAAAATATCCACCATTATTTACAAAATGCAGAATCAGGAGCGAGTTAATATTATTTCAAGAATGATTATATTTTCTATGTATAATTTGAAATATGTAACGTGTTATATTGATATTCTTTTAAAGTACTTTTTGGAGCAAAGGCATATTGCTTACCACTCATTGCAATCGACTCGCTCACAGAAGATTGTAGATAAAACCTTAAAAAATGGAGTCCTATCCTAGATGGTGTTTCATCTAATAACTCTGCTTTGCGTTTATGCACAAAAGAGTAAATAAAAGTACCAGAACATGTTCAGTTACGAGTTATACTTCACTTTCGTTTTTACTTAATGCACTTTCATTATTTTTTCCGTCGATATTTCAGTTACTTTCGAGTATGTCGATCGCGTTTGCACCTGAAAACATGTTTGCTACATTGATCTACCAACCGTTGTTTTTTCAAATAATGGCTCTATATACTGTATTCTAGACTTCAGTCTAGATGCTTCCTTAACACAAATGAAAAATGAACGCGTTTGTTGATCTACTGAAAAACGTAGACTTGAGAAAAACTTGAGATGTAACATGAATATTAGATCTATTTATAAAACAAGAACGTGATTTGAATTCCAATCATTTGTTTTCTCTTAGATACAGTTCTTTGTTTTGTTCTTTTGATAATTGAAATGATTGAAGGCATTGTCATTGTCAACAATATTATTTATTTCAATACGAGCAGCTTTCGATGGCTTAGCCATTATCATCAGTTTTCTGCTATCTGG
Source organism: Teleogryllus oceanicus (assembly GCA_964035755.1). Taxonomy (NCBI): domain Eukaryota; kingdom Metazoa; phylum Arthropoda; class Insecta; order Orthoptera; family Gryllidae; genus Teleogryllus; species Teleogryllus oceanicus. The sequence goes on from CAXIVR010000004.1 coordinate 22,419,659, forward strand.
AAGTCACTAGTCTGGAATCTAGTCGTTTTCGTGACTTCCAGACAGCAGAAAACTGATGATGATAGCTAAGACATCGAAAGCTGCTCGTATTGAAATAAATAATATTGTTGACAATGACAACGCCTTCAATCATTTCAATTATCTAAATGTCAACTACAACTCACCACTAAACCAATATTGTTCTTTTGATGAAGTTAATATTGGCATCCCTGCTGCTGCACCGCCATTACCACCTTCTCGTCCTCTTTCCCGAACTCTGTGTCCAGACGGCTTCGCTGCAACGCACGCTCGTCGGCCTTTCGCGTGACCGGCGTGCCTGCGCTCCGACATGTCAGTCACAGCCAGCCGCACGTCACGCGCAACACGTGCTCACCCCTCGCCCAACACACACGGCGTCGTCTCTGATCTTTCGAGCTACTAACATCTATCGGAAATGGGCGCCACAGTACCAGCATGGTTTACAGATGTTTAAAACGTCCAGTTTCATCTACAACTGGAAGTTATAAATTACACACAGAAGACTTCGGTATAACATGAGTATTCTTATACGAAAAATGTTGAAATTTTAAGTATGGATTTATGGAATGTATTTAGTTTATGAATTTATTGGATCTGCTCTGGAAATATTGTTACTAATACTTTTTAATATTAAAGAAATATTTAACTAATATTGAAATGCAGTAAACATAATTCTCATTGCTAACAAATAAAAGTTCCCGTAACATCCAAGTATAATTTTCTCATTAATGGTTCCGTCATTTTTTTAGAACCCAGATATTAGGGGGAAGGAGGAGTATGGTACAATGAAATATTACAGCGAAAACAATTTATTTAATGTGTTAAATAAAAACCATAGCGGTGAGAGAGGAGAACCCTAATGATAGTGGTGAGACAGTCTTACTCCAATTTTCGATTTTATTTTATGGGCTGTACTTCCATTGCCCTACTTAACGCAGACATTTACTTGCTACTAGATGTCGCGAAGCTTCTCCTAAAACCTGACAGCAATTTTGAGATTTTACTGAATTTTTCTGCCCATTCACGCAGTCGACCGTTAAGAATTTTACAGAACAATTAGCTTAGCACGGTAAAAGACTAATATCACGACCATTTTCTGGGCATTCAGTATCTCCTTTATTTTTAAAATTTGTCGCTGCTTTTCATGCAACAATTGCTACGTAACAACCTCAATACCTTACTCGACATTCGAGCGCGCATCCTTTGTGCAGAACGGTTGTCGCGTTAGCGTGTTCCATTGCGATCAGAGAACGTGACCGCATTTTCCGATTCGCGTCGCTTTGATTCGGACATCTCCACCTTATTTAGCATCCGGTCGCTGTAACTGTGGCCGCCGCGTTTTTCGCAGCCGCCCGCTCGCCGGCCGCCATTTGCGCCTCGCAGCCGAGCCGCGTGGACCGCTAATCGAGGCCAGCGCGGCGCCCCGATGGCGGCCATCACCGCACGGGTGATCAAGCTCCGTTGGGTTTGGGCGCGTGGCGGCACCCCCCGGTTGGATTTCGTACCTCGCTGCGTGTTCGTTCGATTGGGTTGGCTTTGAGCGCGCGTTGGGGCCCGGGCCGCCGCCGTCGTCCTGTGTAGTCCTTGCTCTGGCGCTCGTCTTCCTTCTACTCCTCGCCCTCTTCCCCATCGCGGAACCTTTTGAATTTGAATGCTGCCATTCACTCGTTTCTGCACTCAACACTTGTACCCTTCTCCCTTGATCCCTTAACATCTCCTGTACGCCATTATCGACCAACAACTCGGTCTTAGCACTTCCTTCTTTGCTCATGCTCCTTCACCGAGAGGTCCAATGGTTCGAGTCCCGAGACTAGCTAGATAGTCATCGAATTCGTCCGCCGTCTGACGAGAATTCTAGCGACCGACTGCTCTGATCGGGAGTTGTCCGTGTTTTTTCCGATTACCACCTGGCGAATGGCGGAGTTCTACCCTAACAAACTGGCTACGGACCGCGCGCGATCTTTCCTTTTTCTTCCTTGCCCTATATTCACCACTTACATACACACTAACATGCACTACACTACCACACATGCCGGGAGACCAGTTCGGAGCTTGGATTCTCCCAGCAGGAACGGTACTCTGCAATTGGGAGATAGCTTGTTGAGGAAAACTGAAAAGCCGACGTATAGGTCCATGTCAGCAAGAGAAGATCACTTCTACCTCCCGCGATTAAAAGTATGCACTACACTTTAGGAAATAATGTCCTTAGCAGTTGAGGCGCCTCGGATCACTATTTAATCAATCTTCTCCAACTCTCTATTTTATCTCTGCGCTCACTGTACACTATTCACTGTACTTTATATCCCGTACCCTTCATGACTTCTATTTTTCTTCATCCATCCTCGTGCTGTCTCCATCTCTCTCTTCCTCGTCTACTTGTTGTTTGCCCCATAAATCTAACCCGCTCTCAACGTTATCACCCTTTCTTGCTCTGCCGGCCTTCGTCTGCATTCGCGTCCGTGACCTCTCCGTCATTCTCGATGTCGTTCTCGCTCCCACTCTCGTCCTCACCCTCACACATGCTCTCACCTTCGCTCTCTTGGGTTCGCTGTTCGTCAACAGGTTTTGGAAAAACATTTTGTGAAGTTAAGTTCAGCCGAATTTTAGCTGCTGTATACCACTTGTTTTATATCTTATACCTGTTTTTTAACTTTTTATCGTCTAATTTATCATAATTGTGATAAATCTAATATTTCTGCGTAAGAAAATAAATACTGTTACAGTTAGTTCTTCGATGTAATGGCATAAAACATTTCACATGAAAATGTTTGTTCTAATGTTGCGTGGTGATTACATCAAATTTGACTGATGGCGACTAACAGGCAAAACTTACAATTACAGGTTTCCAGGATTTAGAGAATAGTTTCCACAAAACATTACAGAATAAATAGAGAAAAACAACGCGGGCTTTTTTAAAAAGCAAACAGCCTCAAAGGGCCAAAATGTATTACTCGAATAATACATAGAGGTATTCAAAGACCCACAAAATGCTGGAAACATGGTTTATGAATTTCCCGCATGCAATGTACGAGAATGTTTTAGAGGAATAGCCAGTTGATCACGTGTAAATTGTAACATGAATTTTACAAATTAAACAATTCCTTGCTGATAATATTAATTTTTATTAAACATATTCATGTACATTATTTTTTTTTATAAAAAATGAGTTAAAATAAGTGTGTAAAAATTTCTTCATTTTCATTCTTTTGTAGTTTATTTTACTTTGTTGACCTTTTCGTCAGAAGAGAAAGTATTGTAATCGTGCATCCAAAAACGGCAATTTTTTCGACATAAAAACTTATTTTAGGGCCCCAGGAGGGAGAAAATTGATAAATCATGTTGGTTATATAATTCATCTAACACGCTGTGTAGTCCCAATGCATGTTTTGTGAGTTCTTGATATCGAAGAGTCTATTGGCAACAAAACAATTGTGTTCGTCCGCATCTCCATCTACCTGTCTGTGGTCAACGGTAGAGCCAAAACTGTTCAGTCGATTTTCTCCAAACTTGATATTCCTCCAGGGACTTAAAGACACTTGAGGCCATCTATATACTTTTCAAGGACATTATATAATGAACAAGAATATATTACAAGTAATGTGAACGCATGGTTAGTCTGTACAGGAATATTCAGCAACAAAAAGTAATTTTCATTTTGTCTTCTGATTTTTTTACGATTTTATTGCGTTTTGTTTGGTTAGAAGTGTTTTAAGTGACGGATTAAGTATGTAAAGGATAAACGTTGCATGATACTACGTAGTCGTAACCAATAATATGAGAGATAGTGTTTATACGTGTTATTGTGACCCCTCTAGCTTCTTTTAAAATGAAACATAGAAAAATTAGCTGAGAAGCAGCGTGTGTTTATTGACACCACACACTAAGTTTTGTCATCGTTCTAAAAGATTGATGTGTTATTGAATTAATTTTGTATTGTATTTTTGTAAATGTTTCACGATTCCGAAATTTCTAGTTTAGGATGATAATTCATCGCGCAAAATAAATTTAAATTACAACGTCATACTTGTAAAAAGAAAATAAGTAATAAAATGTTGCCTTTTCCCTGTTGCTAATGAATGCGTTCGCAGCGGTCAGCCGATTATGTCGTGGGCGTGTGCGAGGGGAAAGGCCGAGCCCAAGTGGCGTTAGGCGGCGCTGTCCCAGACGCCGCGTCAGACGCCGCTGGGCCGCGCGCGCCGGCGGCGGATGACAAAGGAATCCGAGCACCGCCTCAATCCGCCATAAAATCCTGGCTTAGGCCGTGTAAGGAGCTGCTCGTCTGCGGGGCGCGCGGCGCAGGCGCCTTCATCCGGGGCCTCCGCCACGGCCCGCGCGCCAGACCCTGGGGGACTCCCAAGCGACTTCTATTTTACCTCTTCTTCTTTTCTCTTTAACTCTTCTCTCTTACCTTTACATTTCTCTCTCATTTTCATCTCTTCTCTCTCTCTTTTCCATCTCTTCTCTCTCACTTTTTCATCTCTTCTCGCTCACTTTTTCATCTCTTCTCTCTCACTTTTTCATCTCTTCTCTCTCACTTTTTCATCTTTTTTCCTTCGCTCACTTTTTCATCTCTTCTCTCTCGATCTTCCTCTCGTCTCTCGTCCTTCCTCTCTTCTCTTTCTCCCCTTCTATCTTCTTCTTTCACCCTGTTCCATTTGTTCCTTTTCTCCGTCTTCTACTTTTCTTCACTCTTTTCTCTATTCCCTCTTCTCTTACTCTCTTTTCTCACTATTGCTTCTCCGCCTCTCTCTTATACCTCTTCACCTCTCTCCTCTGACTTTTTTATCTGACTCATCTCTCCACCTCGCCTCTCTCTTCTCGCTTTCTCTTCTCTATCTCTTCTAGCCTTCATCTCTGTCACTCCTCACTTCTCTCAACTTTCTCTTCGTGCTAATTAGACCCAGTTGCTTAACACTAGAACGACGGGAGTTGGTTGCCTACCTAGAACGACGGCCACCGGTCAATTGACCGGTTGGCCTTTTAAAATATTTGTGACGATGTCTAGGAATTGCGATGTGCCCTATTACTATTTTTAAATATTATAGATGTTTTTGAAGTAAATTTTAGCCCTAACAATTTGTTTTCTTTTGAGTTTGGTCTTACTTGTGACTTTTTGCTCGTTCAAAACAGTAGGAAAAAAAGTAAATCATGACGTTTCATGGAAATTTTTAGTTTTATTGCCGTAAAAGTAAATTAAATTAGGGTTTTAATTACAAAAACATTGAAAAATTATTTCAAACACAATTTTTACAATACTTTGAATGAACTATAACAAGAATATACCGCCAAACTTGAAGGTGGTACAAATATGGCGAATCAGAAGAACAGGTCAAAGTTTGCAGGTAAGTGCATCTTAACTTTTACAACAGGAAAGTCGCTTCTCACTAATTTATATTTGGTTTTTAGTTACAAACTATAATTAAAACTAGATTTCTTACTTTTGTGTTATCGTACAGAGTAACAAAAAATTTTAAGAAAAAGTAGCAAGTTTTCAAATCTTTGCGGATCCTTTCACTTTTAGGTTCCCTCACATTTCTTGCAAATAGTTTGTTCACTTTGACATTTACCACAAATACGTTTTGTGCATTTGTTACATAACGACTTTGTTTTGTTTTCATTAGAGAGTGCGATTTGGCATGTTTTACGAACAGCAACATTTGAAGTTTGGACATCATTGGCATGCAACATGATCCTACTGTCTGCATAAGGTCTCGAGATTTCCTTCACAACTTTCAGGATGAAAAATTTGCGTGAAATGTTTGAATCAAAGGCCAGCTTGTACAGGGAATGAAAATTGATCATCGCTAAATCTAAAATATTATAAAATACATGAACGGGCCATCGCTGTGTGCCAGCTCGCACACTGTATTCGCGAGTCCTTTGGTCGACTGTATCGACTCCACATTTTGTCTTATTGTAAAACAGTACAGTTTCTGGTTTCTTTTTTTCAGTCGCAGTGTTGATTTGTACACCGTGATGCATACTACTAAGGATAAGGACATTTTTGTTAGATTTCGCTTGATAGCTTGTCGGAGTGACATCTTCGTGCTTGTAGATAACAGAGCTAAAACGAACATCTTTAGATTTCTTCAAGGAATTCGGTACTCCTTTCCTATTGCGATTGAGCGTACCGACCAGACAAGTTTTCTTTTTCCTGAGGTCTTTTGCAAGACTAACGGAGGTAAAGAAATTATTCATGGTCACATTTCTACCCGTAAGACTAATGGAGGTAAAGAAATTATCAATGGTCACATTTCTACCCTTGTATTGGAAAGGCTCTACAAGACGTTTTACATCATTTTCGCCAACCCCCTCTGTGCTAGGTCTGGCCTCATTCTTGCCTAGGTATGGAAAGGCATTGATGACGTATCTAATTTTAGCGTCGGTAGCAACCCAAAATTTAATACCGAACTTATCCGGCTTATTCGCCATGTATTGTAAAAAGGGGCACCTGCATTTTGTTCGGTAAAGCTGCTCATCAACGGTAATATTCTCGTCAGGTTTGTAGCATGCTAAACAATTTTTAACAAACTTATTCCAAAGTTCAGAAACTAAGCATAATTTATCGGTTGCTTTACGGCGACCAACGACTGTCTCTGTCATCGAAACGCAAAAACCTCATGATTTCTTTGAACCGATCCCTACTCATTGTCTCTGAAAAAAAAGGTGGACCCTATTCTTTATCCCACAAATCACTTACAGAGGTTAACAAGCTCCACGTACATACAGAATAGAAAGAAAAACGTCTAGCTCTGTTAGCGATAGTGTCCAGGACTCGTCAAGCAGCACTTGACGTGCCTCCTTTTCAATATAAAAATGCAGATTTGGGCCTATATTCATGTTGCATTGCGGCGGTTTACAATAACAAAAAATGATAATAAATGTGAATGGCTATTGAGAATAAAAATCAAATTTTGGGTTGAACATTACTCAACAAATTATTTATAAGGTTCAAAACTGATAAAAAGAAAAAACTAACGTCATGAATGTCAGTAACACACACACAAATGCTAAAACTATACACCGGTCAATTGACCGGAAGCCGTCGTTTTAGGTAGGCTCGCTTGTTTCTCCAGTATCACACAACTTTTTTTCCAAACAAATTTATAGGATTTCTCTGGAGCCTAAAATAATAAAAGTCACGTAATATCAAACTCCTACATATAATAGTTTCCTAAATACGGCAGTTCGAAACTCCTGACCGGTCAATTGACCGGTGACCGTCGTTCTAGTGTTAATAGGTTATGAACTATACATTTTTGTTTTTCGATCTTAAATTCATGCTTTCAAATTCGTTTTTGCCTTCCTTAGTTTTTTAATTATCACATGTACATACGAGTATATCCTTGCATTGTCTAGACCTTCATATGAATTTATTTTTTAGTAATCATTTGCAAGATATCTAACGTAATGCACGACTAAAGTAAAGTCTTTTCTTTACCTCATCATGTTATACCCGACGTATAGCGTAACTTTTTAATTTTCAACCACTTGTGAACGCTCGCTATTCCCTGTTCTAAGACGCAATTCTCATTTTTGTCGAATTTCAATTTATTCTCTTTCCACCATTTTGGATAATTTTAAAACTATTTTTTGTTTTCTTCTCCCGACTTGTTTTATTCACCATACACTCATCATCTCAAAAAGCTTCCTATTCCTTTTTCATATTTTCCCTTCTTATCTAAATTCTAAATACTTCTTTATTGCATTCCAGCATTCTTCGTAATTTCTCATGTATCATAAATTCACCATCGTTTCAGTCTTCCTTTCTTGATCTCTACGTCCTTTCCTTTCAAAACCATTTGTAACCTCCTCCTCCCTTATCCCAGCTCTAAAATGTCACCCTTCACCTTCTTCTACACCCTTCCATTTCCGCCCCCCCTTTGATTGCATTAGGGTCGCAAAATTGGAGGCGAGATCCGACCTTTTCAAAATAGAGCGCTTGCCGTGATGGTATCGTTTGCATCGCACCAATATATATCATCACACACCTCCGGGATCATATGTGACACACTCGCTGGCTCTTGCTGCTTTGGCGAAGGCGGAGCTTTTGTAAAGGCATTGATCCCCCGCTTTGCGAAAGGGAATATATGGCCGCGCCCGTATTTGTGAAATAAATAATATGAAATAAGGGATCACTGTATTTTTCAGAACGTAGGTGTCACTTGTGTGTCATTGAAAATGACTGAAAACGTTGTGTGTATAGCGAGTTCTAGTATTTTGTGTAGAATGCACAACACTGTTCTTGGTAGCGAGTTGTTTTAGTTAAAAAAACGACTAAATAAAGGTCTCAAAGTATACATTTATTTTGCTGCCATATATCTGAATGATTTGGAGCTCGTGGGTATTATATTTTCACTGTATCGGTTTATCAACAAAAAACTAAAAAAATCATTAAAATGTCATTTATGTATTGGTCATACATTTCATTACTACTTCTCCCAATTTTAATACTTTTGATTAGCAGAAGGGCTTGTAAATTTTGATTAACGTCACTCGTAAGCTATTACATACTGGAGCTGCTGCAAGAAACTCGAATTGAAATGTTCACCGTTGCGTGAATAATGTGAATGGTGCGCTGTGTTGCCTTCAAACGGTTATACTCCCGATATTCTATCAATCACTGATCGCGTTCTACCTCTTTTCTGAAATAACATTCGTGACATTCCTTTGTAAGGTGAATGGTGATTACTTGATATTAGTGAAAGCACGTCATTGAAATGTTTTAAAGGTAAGAAATATCGTCATTTTTGACATAAGTGATGACCCATTTTTACATCACATTTCCAAAGTATGAAAATTAGGAAAACTCTTATTTGCGTTGAAATAATATTGCTCTGATTCATTAAGTTGCTTTTACGTCTGGTATGCTGAGCAAAGTAAATGATTCAACATAACGCACAGGTTTTACACACAATAAAATTGTGAAAAACTATCATTTTTAATTTTCGTTAATTTCTATTTACTCAATTATCATCTGTCATTGAGAGCTCAGGTTCACATTGTCAACTTCATAAATTCTTCATATTTTAATAACAGCATAACATTCTCCTCCTAAAAGCGTGCGTTGCCTGTACATTGGCGCACCTCAGCGTAACATTCCCTTTTGTCATTTAGAACTCAGTATACAAGATATTCGTCTCTTCACTGACATCTCGGCTTTCCCTCCGCCTCCTCTCTTTCCCCTCCCTGCTTCTACTCTCCGTCCACTCCTTCCAGCCACATCCTACCCACCATCTGCTACCTATCACCTCCTGCTACTGTCCATCTGCGCCCTGCTACCTGTACCTTGTCGCCGCTAACTTGACTTTACTGGCTACCTACATCCTGCGCATCCCTTCCACCTTACCATGTCTATCCTTTCGCCTGTGGCTGTCGCCTTCGCCCAGCCCCCACCCCAAACTCGCTTTTCCAGCCCTTTTGTCTCCGCCTCCACCATCATTACTGGCCCCAGATCCGCCGTACTGCCTTCCACCACCTCACAACTCTCCCCCCGCATCCCGCCCCACTCCATCCCCCCCCCCCCCCCCCACTGTCAAGGCCACCTAGGTCACCGCCCCTGCCATCTCGCCTCCTCCTCTCCGTCGCTGTCCCCGTCGCTACGCGTGCGGCCAACGTCCAATCTGGGCCGGGCGGATGTCCGCGGTGCGGCGGACAGGCCCTCCGCGGGGCCCAATCAGCGCGTGGGGCGGGGGCGGCGTAGCGGCGCGCACGCGACGCGCCCCCGCTGCGTCCCGGCTGCGTGCGCGTGTCGGCGCGTGCCGGTGCGTGCGGGGCGCAGTGCGTGAGCGCGGCGGGGCCCTCGCCACCTCCCGCACGCACCTGCGTCAAATCTCTTTCAGGCTCCGCCACGCGGAGGTCGTACCCCTCCCAGCCAGGGGGCACTGAAATGGAGAATATATTGGTCTTCTTAGAGACGGGCGCTACGCTGTTATGAAGTAGTCTCTAAGCTCATTATTAGGATCAACGGTTTGGTTTGGTTTGGTTTTTTCGTGTTTCCGGGCGCGTCAACTGCTTTGGTCATTAGTCCCGTGAGTGTAGTGCATGTTTTTTTCTCGGGGATGGCGGTAGTCCTTCCCGTTGGATGGCGAGATCCGGCGCCGACCTACCGTCGGCTAGTGAGGTTTCCCCCTAACCAGGACTCTCCCACCAGCGGGGCACCGCCTCAGCCAGGACAAGCTCTAAGCTCCCGACCGGTCTCCCAGAATATGTGGTAGTGTAGTGCATGTTAGTGTAAGTGTGTGTGTAAGGGGAGAGGATAGGACAAGGAAGAGGAAGGAAAGATCGCGCGCGGTCCGTGGCCCGTTTGGTAGGGTACTGCTCCGGCATCCGCCTGGTGTTGATCGGAGAAACCACGGAAAACTACCGATCAGAGCAGCTGGCCGCTAGAATGCTCCTCCAGGAAGCGACTGCCCCAAAAAACTGACCGCCCCGTCAGGCTAACATTCTGCGGCCGTGGGGAGTGGGAACCTAGGACTTCCCGGCCAGAGGCGCTGAAGTGACATCAGCTGATACACTGAGCTACCGCTCCCGGTCAGGATCAACGGAATGAACTGGCATCCCCTACATAATGCTATCATTACATTCTGTCTCAAGTTTCACAATTTAAGAGTTTATACGTCCGGGAGCATGATGTCTTAGTGCAATAGTGCGCCAATAAAGTCTCTCGGTAATGTCACCAGTGACTGGTGAGAGTGTAGCAACATTTATGTTGGTAGCACGGACTATTGCTTGCATCAAACGAAAACGTAGATTGGGTTCTCACAACAATCATAACAGTTGCTGGAAGTGTTGTCGTCTTCACTTGTTTCTCAGTGACCTGATTGCTACAAACAGAAAGGCAATTTGTAAGAGGAGCTCTTGATTCGGCTCTATGGGGACATTCTCTCCTGGCGTACTATATTTAGGCCGAACTTTGGTGATTTAAATGTGAATGTGAGACAATACGATTTCGTTTGTTCTTTACTCCGTTTTAACGGTTATTCCTGGATTTATGTGTCCTTTTCAACCTATTAATAAGCAAATTATCAAATTTAGATATAACCAACTTGATATTGACAATACCAAATAAATTAAGAAATTGATGCGTTCAATAGAGATTATTCTTCGGAGTCGAACTCTTCATTTTAACGTGTGTTAGATGATGTTCGTGTTATTAAGCATCGCTGGCTGAAAGATTTGCGAAAGCAAATGGAAGATTTGTGAGCGCAAACGTAGTATGTGTGGAGACGGCGGTCAATGAGAAACGATTGCAATTCAATTTTTGCCCAGCGCCCAGTGCGGAGATTTATGTGGAGCTCTTACCAATGCGAGAATTGAGGCAATTTTTCCCCTCCCAGTATAGTGCTCAGTGTATCTTTCAGTAATGAAGAATATCCCGACACTATCTCATCAGTCTTCGGTTGGGTGAGTTCTTATGGGTTCATAAAATGTATTCATTATGTGAAAGGAATGGAACAGGATGAGAATAGAATGTGAGCGTGAAATCGCTCTCAGTGCCTCAAGGAGACCCCTGCCGTCCCCGCCTCCACCGTCCCCGCCTCCACCGTCCCCGCCTCCACCGTCCCCGCCTCCACCGTCCCCGCCTCCACCGCTCCCGCCTCCACAGTCACCGTCCCCGCCTACCGCCGTTCCCGCCACCGCCGTGGCGGTGGCGGGAACTGGAAGGCGTAATATTGCAATTATGATTAATTATTATCATTATGAGAAAAATATTTAACATTGGTAAGCATGAATTTGTGATTTTTGAAAGTAGAAACATAAGGAAGATGGTGTTATATTCAGAAAGCAGTAAAGAATATTTTTCACAGAATATATTTCCAGAGTTTTGACTGGCTGTGTATAAAAATAGTAAAGTATGTTGCATTGTAACATATGTTGAATTGTGATTTAATTTTTTTTTGCTTTATTTACATTTATGAAGTACACAATAATGTTGCTTTATTAAGTAGTTTTATTTTAAAATATTGTGTAAAATCTCTTGTGTCACTAGATAGTAAATTACACCTGTGGTGGCAGCAACTATAAAAGCTTCAAAATGTTTGAGTAAGACCATGCAGGAATAGGAGGTGGTAAGAATTTTATTTCTGCATAACGTATGGTTGGTTGTAAGCTTGGCGACCTATTTTTGTCGATATACACCGTGTTGCTTCTTGCTGTAATCTTCCATTTTGACCACGTTGTCAAACCTAAGCCCTACTTCAGTACCAACATTGTCCACTGCGTTAGCACTTTCGTACTTCAACAGTTCGGCCCGACTGTCCCCCTCCACCAACCATAGTTCCAAGATCCCTTAGCCGCAATCACTTTCCTTGTCCGAACTCACTTTCGCTATTCTCTCGGGGATAACTGGTGTTTCCAGAAGTTCTGAACTTCAGCCCTAAACTTCTATTTTGTAAATGGGGAGTTATTATTTTAAAAATACTTCATAAATTCTGAATACACCTGACGCGGGAGTCAAGTGACACAAATGATACTCCAAAGGCTATTTTAATGTATTCAAAATAAATTGAAAAATAGTATTTCAATGACGTGCATAGCTTCACTGATAAAAAAGACGTTGACCTCGTTTACATTCTACCTAACTCAGAAAATCAATTCCGAACTCTGTCGGAAGAGAATAACAAACAACCTTGTATGTATTCAGGAAATTCTATTAGTTTCCTGTAATGTTATCAATATCTGTATTACAAGGAATCAATACATAATAAAATGAGGTAAAACGTATTTTTTTTCAAAGATTTATGAAGTATCATAGAATAACTTGAAGTAAATAGAATAATTTGAAGTACCCTTACAAATAATATTTATGAGAAATAGTTTTTATTACCAGCGTTTTTAATTAATTATCCGTCATTCATTAATTTCCAAATGTAAGAATAACAGAGGAAGAGTTTATTAGTAGCATAGTAAAGTTAGAGTTTGAGTGGGTTTGGTAAAAATATTGTATATCATTGTTCGATCAAAATTGCAGTGTAAGCGTAAAGAAGGTGAACGAAGTCACCAAAGCGTTGGCATCTGGGGTTACATTCTGTGCCTCCCTTTTCGGCTCACACCAGTTATTAATCACACCGGGAGCTCCCAAAGAAAATATACGGCGGAGTGTGGAAGTATAACGGCCAATGTGGACGTAATAGACACCAGACTTTAGAACAAAACTTCGATTATGTTTTTCGCCATCTGCTTCAGGTCTAAAGATATTGAATGTTGTGAACCATGACACGAGCATATTTACTTTCCCGTTTTCCCTTTAAATCCCCAAAGTATGTGCCATTTAAGTATCGCATTGGTCGAGGTTACATGCGAGTTTTATCGCTGAAGCATTACACGGAGCATTGGGTCACAATCACTTTTACGGATTACAGTTGTTATTACCAAAAACGTTACGATATGGAAGGAGACGGTCGCAGTAAACTCAAGAACCGAACACGACTGTTTGTTTGGAAATCGAGTGAAAAAGTTTCTTAATTTGGCTAATTACAATGACTTGTAATACGGAAAGCTGGAGATAGATGAAAATGGTTGAGGTTAGCTTTTGTAACGTTTTTTTATACGTGTGGAAACTTCGCATGCCTTTATACGTTCAAATGATCTCTGCTGGACAGATAACGCCACCTTGTTTTATCGATGTTTCTGCAGCAATACTCCTGTATTGATCTTAATCTATATAGATGTATACTCCACTAATAGATCTTCAGAGCAAAAAAAGCCACGACTTCAATTAAGTACATTGTTTCTTTTCTTTTTTTCTTTCGTTCTGCGTTTCTTTCTCTCTGCTTTCCACCCTTTCTTCGCCCCTCGTTGCGGCGACATTAGGGCCTCTGTGGCTGGTCGCGGTGGCCGTTGCCCTCCGTTAGCCCAGGGCCGCGCGGGGGCGGCTATCGATTCCCTTCGAAGCCTTTTACCTGCCACTCCAGCCACGCCCCTCCCCGCCCCGCCCCGCCCCCCCCGCCCCACAAAGCCCCACCCCCGCCCCCCCCGCCCCTCCCTCCCCGCCCCAACCGCCCCGCCCCAACCGCCCCGCCCCAACCGCCCCGCCCCAACCCCCCCCCCGCCCCCCCCCCCCCCCGCCCCGCCCCCGCCCCACCCCCCGCGCTCGGCATCAGCGATCCCTCGACACCAGAGCCGCGCCGCGGCCGCACGTCGGGGGCGCAGACACAACGGCAGCGGGAGACAGCGCCCCATTCAAGCTGCTCCCTCGACCCCCTCGCGTCTGTGGAATGCAAATGGTGGGAAGGCGCGTAGAATAAAGTGTGGCGATGTGAATTGATTTGACAGGGTTCGCTTAAAGGAAGCACGTGCCACAAAAATGGCAGTAAATAAATTAGGGGGAAAACAATAATTTTATTTTACGTAGGTAGCATTGGCCGGATGGAGGTATTTGTTTGAAAGATAATCATTTGAGACGATCTGCTCAGAAGAAAATAAACTTCCATGCTCATTTGGTAATGAGATCAGGCTGTGTAAGTTTTCAGTGAAGATTTGGTCGTATACTTACTTAACTATTAGGAAGAAGGGGGTTCATAATGGACGTAACATGTTTTCCCTCCACTTAAACTTCGGAACTCGAGCTAATGATGTAAAAGACAAGTTAGACTAACTAGAAGGACCACCAGGTCTCCCAGTTCTTGGAATCCCAGTAAAACAGGGAATCCTCGAGTGAGCAAATAAATATATTTGAGGATTGTCACAAGTACAGCTAAGGAACTAAATAACTGTTAACATATTCAATGAATGAGAAATGAATAGAAAACCTATAAAAACTCCGATTTAATATACAAATTATTATTGAATTCAGTTCAAGAAATAACTTCTGAAACAGTTACTAAGTAAATAAATTAATATAATTGAGTAAATACAATATTAAAATGAATATTGTTATCTAACTGCACCGAGTCATTCATGGACATGTAAATAGCTGTAAGATAAAATGAATGTTAATACAACAATGAGAACTGAAGGTTCACAATCGAAATATTCTTGAAATTAAATTCTTGGTGTTATAGTAAATAATTCACGATAAAACACTTAAGCATATTGATTGACGGTAAATTGTGATAAGCGTAAAGGGCACCACATGATTTTATTATTCAGATCAAACATAGTTAAAGATGGATGAATATAATCACGTGCCCTTGTCTTTGCTCAATGTCATGAATGTTACATTCAGTTTCAAGCTTGAGAACAGCTGGCATTAATACAAGTAGATATGCATAAATTCAATTGTCAGAGAGTAATTGGAGGATACTGAACCATGTGTGCACTACCATTACCGCTTTGGCACAATCAACTACTTGTATTACAGCATCTACCATTTTCCTCATATTAACTGCATCAACTAGCTTCGAAAGGAGCGAAATAAATTAAGTTCCGCCTTAGAATCCATTTCTAAACCGAAAAAATTTCCTTGGTCTTGAAAAATCTCTATTTGTTGCTTCCCATTCGCGTCGTATAGGATATTTGGATATTACGTTTTCCATTAATTTACACACTACGAAAGTGATGAATACCGGTCGATAAATAGACTCCCCCTTTTATCGCCACTTTTGAATATCGATATCACGTAGGCTCATTTCTAGTCTTTCGGTAGTTTCGCGTTGTTAATAAAAACGCTAAACAGCTTTATTAAGTATAGGAGAGTAGTCGCTCAGCAAAGTTTGAAAATACCTGACGTAATTTCATCTGGTCCGCGCAATTTTCCATTTACTGATGGATTCACGCTTTTTCGAAGGACATTTTCTTCTAGTCTGAATTATCTGCAGAGGAATGAAGATTTTGAAGATGTTAAGATTTGGCTGTGACTACTTATATTAAATATTTATTCCACGCATCCGGTTTGGCCCTGTGTTGAGTGTATGGTGTGGGATGTACAATCTTGGCATATATATATATATATATATATATATATATATATATATATATATGGGTGTGTGCTTGTGTGCGCGCGCGTGTGTGTGTGTGTGTGTGTGTGTGTGTGTGTGTGTATTTACAATATTTCACATCAGTAGCAGTTGACGGGGCGCATTCAGTTTGCTGATGAAAAGAATGATAGCGCACCACGGTGAGCAGTGGCTACTCCAGTTCATTAATGAACTCGCAAGTCAGCCGTGACGTGGACGTGAAGTGATAACCTGGCAACAGATCAAAATCTGTCTTAGTTTGGGTTACAATCATGACCAAGTCAATGATAAATCAACTGAGTTTGTACAAAAAAAATCATTTGACTTGATACTCCATTTTATAACATATGGATTTTATAATATATTCGACAAACTGATGTGATAAGAAATGTATCTTTATTCACGACAATATTAGATATTAATATTCATTGAAGCTAGGTTTGCGTGATTTTTATAGTTCTTGTTACCTATATGTATAAAAAGCTAATTCGTTGATTCTATGCTCATATGTAGAAACAAAAACAGATGACACAATTTAATGAAACATGGCCTGGAAATGTTATAGACACTATGGAAGATGTTCCATTAATCAATTTCAAATGTTTTCTGAGAAATGTAGATGAGTCCGCTAATATGACAATTTTCCTACTCTTTACCGTCTTTACTACCTCCTTCATAAAATGTAATGCATGGATAAACAGTTATCATAGGTGACCACAAGGTAATTAATTACAACTCAATTCACTTTGTTACACATACAAGATGAGTTGCTCAAAAGTTTATTTTAGTTAAAAAGCACCTGGCGGAGAAAGGAGGTATTATCCTGGGGGACGAAACTGGCGGTTCTCAATTTCGCTCAGAGGCTTCGTTTAGGCTTGAGGATCTTTTACATGCAGTAAATCTACTACATGGGACAGTCGGCTTTACTTCCCCTCCGAAGGAAGGCGTACGAGGGATTTTTTCGCCCTTAAAAATCCACGGCTTCGATCGGGTTTGAACCCGCAAATTTGGGTTCAACAGTCCAGTACGCTGACCGTTATACCACCGAATCTGCAGTGAATTATTTGAATATGTAACTAATTGAAAATCCCTCTACTTGAAGGAGTTTATTTCCTTGAACCTTTTGTCAACTCGATAGCGAACGTCCAGCGCAACGGAACTGCAGGAGTAGAGCCGCTGTGTGCCCCTGGAAGGGTGTGGCAACTGTGACGGCTGTCATTACAAGAACCACGTCCCCGCACCGCCCCCCTCCATCCGCGCACCCGCTCCCGCTTTCACAAACGTGTTCGCTCTTTTTTCTTCTCTTAGGAACTCCTTTCTTCGTCTGTCATATCTCGCGTTTTCCGAATACATTTTTCATTCTCTCCGCAATCAATAATTCTCGTCTGGTAAGCGTTACGCGTTTTTCTACCTTCCGCTTCGTGCAAAGAATTGTGTTCGTGTTTACTCTCTGCCCTAAAAAGAACTTGGTCTCGTGACATCTGCGTTCCCTCGCCGCTCTCCCACGAACTCGTATGTGTGGAAACGAGAATTTGATTCGATTGAGGAAGATATCTCCAGCGAAGACATATGTACAACGCTGACGAAACATCGCTCCGGAATTTAAATGTAATTCTCTTCTTGTCTACATTTATTACAATCAGTCTACGTCATATAAAACGAATCGTCTTTGTGCTCAAGGGCATCTGAAATTGACATTTCTCTCTCTTGCCAAACTTACGGTTGGAATTGTGTTACAACTGTTATTTGTCGTTTACCTTATCACGTCTCTCATTCAATATTGTGTACTTGTCTGTACAGTCCTTAAAATTGAGATTAATAATGTTTTAGATCATGAATCTAACAGAGCTAGTGAATAGAAATGTTTCATATTTATGCAGATGTCAATTCTAAAAATCATGTTTATTGTAACCGCCGAAAGGCAGTCAATTTTGTGGATTTACAATGGCCACTCTAGATTGAGAAATAATCTGGAACTTCAATTATGATAGCAAATGCATATACCGGCGGACTTGAATGGCCAAAGTGGCTAAGAGCGCGTACCGACTCAGAGCTTCGGACCGTAAGGTCGCGAGTTCGCGTCCCTCTCTCTCATGCATGTGTTGTCGCGGATGGCCTTGCTTCTTCTGACCCCAGGTCAGAGGAGACCGTAAGGGTGTGGGCGTCTAGTGTATGGTGGAATCAGTGTCCTATCGGTACGTAAAGGGTAACCAGCTGTCGGATATAAGCCCTAAAAGAAAATAATTGCATATACTACGAAAAGAGAGAGTACATTCGAAGAATATAATAATTGAAGAAAATTAAATAATTACTGAACTCTCCACGTCAAAAGATCGGTTAAACATTTGCCAAAAAAATTGCTTTAATGATCAAACTGAAATCACAGTGTCAAAGTAAAAAACTAAAATTTCGCATTTGTTGTGTACATGAAAATGCTTTAGTAGAAAATGTAATATAAAATTGCAAAAAATAGAGTTAAATATCAAGTTTTATTTACATTATTATTAATTTATTATTATTATTAATACATTTTAAGAATTTTTCAAGGACAGAAATTTAGATAAACCTTTTACTCTTAAGTTATTGGGAACAACTGTTGGTTATCGCTTTGATGTATGACATAAATAGAAAAGTAATATTAAATGAACGATTAAATATAATACCATAACTTTAGTTTGAATCAACCTTGCGGATTAAGTGAATTTCAATCCTATTATCCTAAATTGATCATGGTATTGGGAGAAAATGGAGTGTGTTAGTATATGTAGTTTTCAGTGGATGAAACATTTTAAGTTAAATTTTGACACTAATAAATGATCACTCGACGTCACTGCCTGTATGAAAATTGTAGACAAGAATGTTTCATCGTTTTCTTAGTTTGCTCTGATCATTACCAGCCAGTTGCCGTAGCAGAACTTTAAACAATTGGTCACGTACCATGCGTGATTCTCCCTTCCCCATCCTGACCCCATTTTCATCCTAAAGAGCTGGCGGTGAATTGATTCATCAACCTCATATGGCTCATGCCTAGGAGCTAGAAAGATAGTAGCTACTTGGCTGTCCGGGAGACGCCGCGTCCTCGGCACAGGTGCCAACATTTCAGCCGCCATTGTGCAAACTTTCTCAGGGCGAAATGTCACTTTTCGCCCTGAGGAACTTCCCATAATGACGGCCGAAAGATTGGCATATGACGTGGCGTCTCCCGGACAGCGAAGTAGCTACCGACTCCGGCCGCGGGAACCTACGCTCTGACCTTGAAAATCTCTTACCAACAGTGCAAGGGTATACAGCCAAAGTCTGAATTGAGCTGCTCCACTATGGGGAGAATAAAACGGGGAGGTTCAACTGAGTTTACTGCTCAAGCGTACCCGAGAAAGATTTCTTTGACTCAAAGGGAACGACTTCTCCGAACGGATGTCGTGCCGAAGGGCAATTGCTGCGTGTACGCACAACACGCTTTGTACCTGGCAGCGCCCGACAGCCCACGCACGCATTCACGCACAGATCACGCGCACCAATATTCTAAAAAAACACTCTTTCTAGAGTTATATTAACAATTTTTCCATCATGTTCAGTTCACTCGAAATGAGTGCTGAGGAATTCGTTTATTTCTATTCTTTCCTATCGTCGTTTTCTTTCATTTTGATTATTTAATCATTTGTATTGTAAAGGTAAGGTAATGTTGAAATCTTCTTAAGATGCAGATCTTATTTCATCCGGAAAAATTCTTTTCTAAAAATATTTCACGTTTCAAGTTCAAAGATATTTTTACCTGAACGATTAAATTGCAGTGAAACTTAACAAAATAATTTATATTTTTAAGGTAATATTGAACCTTTCTAATTTTTGTATACAGTTTTATAACCTATTGTAACGTATTAATGAAATCGAAACGAGAAATACATTCATTTATTCACTTATTTTATGTATCATTTTCCGATCTTCTAGTGCCAATACCAAATATTTTGCTCTAGAACTCTGCTTAACAAGGCAACGCGATAACAGTAAGAAATGTTTTTAATGATATTTTGACATACATTTCCCTCCATGAGAGAGCTATTAGACAATATCCATATCTTTCTGGTTGTTTGAACTTACAGCATTCAACTGAGCGCGTATTTCCTAATCTTAATCAGCATTTTCGTTGGAAATTCATTGAATTTCATAATTCTCTATTGACTTTATGGTATTCATACTATTCAGGATAGCGTTTAAAAATCATATGAGATCTTTCAGAAATCGTCTCAAAGCAGCTGAATATTTCTGTTGGTATGCGTTTTTTTTCATTTCCGCAGCGTATATTATATATTTTTCACGTGTATGTAAATTAATTTACCTCTTGAAACAAATCTCTTTTCGTTTCCCTCGAGAATTTCTGTACACGGCTAAGCTGCTCAACGTACAAGGACAAGTGATTTTTGTCAAATTTCCCATGTTGTTATGTCGCATAATGCAATAAAATACCTCAACATTTGCTCGAAACCAATAAAAACGATCTTTTCAAGAATGTCCATTGTAAAAACGCCTGTTCCCAGCGAGCCAAACCCTTCATACAGCTTGAAGCAGTATTCACGACAGTCTTGTGCAGGGTGACCGTTCTATTTTAAATTCAATATTGGTTATGTGCATTTCAATGGAAATGGAAACATTCTGCTGACGGTGGACAAATCCATTTAAATACAGCGTGTTGAGCTCGGATTTACACCGCAGTCCTCGCTGTCGGAAACGGCCAAATGAAAGCAACGTGAAAACATAAAGCTTTCAATTAAGCGAAATTTTACCACGTACGCATTCATCTTTCGACTAAGGTCATTTTATATAGCAATTTAGTATATGAAGTTTCCGTACCGACTGCGGCCTTTCGTTTGTTGCTGCTTCCACGCAAAGAGGCACGCGTTTTCCTATTGCTCGTATACATTGACGTATGTATGTTTGATAAAATCGTATTAAATTCCCTTCTATAAATGGTTTTAAAGTATTTTATATGTTACTGATGAGTTTTTCAGAATGCAAATTGCTGAAAAATTGCTTTTACTTCTCATATTGTGTTTGTTTTCTGAACGTTCTTGGTTTGTGTTCTGTTTATTCTGAAGATTATCGATATAAACAGAATGCATATTCTTCACCAGATAGTTTTAAATTCAAGCTTAGTGAATATAAAATTTGTTAAACATCTTTTTAGAATTTATTACAATATGTTCATGCATTTATTGAATCTTTTTTCCTAATTTTTGTAGTCTTGTCATAATTCGTCTTGGTTTAAAAGATTTGTATCTTCAATATTTCTCATGCCTTCCATTTCGTGTCTTTAAAGTGCAGTAACATCCTATTGAGTGTTAATTTGTTCTACATATTTTTCGCAAATTATTGTTGTTCTTCCTCCTCGTACTTAAATATTTTCTGGATTTATGTTTGAATACACGAGTATATTTAAGCACTAATTCTAATAAATTATACAAATCCATTATAATAATAAATTTCTTTTTCCTGTTCTAAATAAATCTGAAAGGATTTTGAGATTGACCATTTTGTCTCATAAACACACGGGGTTAAGTGGTACTGGACATAGTTAGAAATGCAACCATTTATCAACAACTAGACAGAGCTGACGGACGCTGTCTTTTCTTCGTCTCGCCAACTCATTGCCTTGTTCTGCGCTTCTGCCTGCCTCGTTCGGGCCACCCTCGCGGCGTCATCGTCGTCAGAGCACGTGAGAAATTTCACGGCCTTGTTGATGCGCTCGGGTAGGGCCGACAGAGAGGGCGAATTTGCGGTCGGCCGCCGCCGCTGCCAACGTCAGCACTTCCAGTCCTAGCCCTGGCAACTGCGCAGCTGGGGCACGCCGGGAAGAAAGGAAAGGAAGAGCGAGAGCGGAAGGCATAAAAGAAGGAGGGCTATGGAAGCGAGGGAGAGCGCACGCTCCTTAAAGAAGATCCGAGAAAGAAAGGAGATGTTGTTCCGTTCCCGGCCGTGCTGATTACCTGCAATGCGCAAGAAAGTTCATAAGAAACGCGTGGGCGGTGGTACTCGGTGCGCCCCGGATTTCCCAAAACCGCTAATAAAAATAAAAAAGAAAACGTTATTGAGGGAAGAGAAGAATTGAGCTTCTCGGTTTTGCGCGAGTGCCAAATTTTATTAAGCACAAACGCAATTCCTTGTTCTTAAAACAGCGTCTAATTTACACGCGGATATCCTCGGAAAGAAGAAGAAGACGAAGAATAAGAACGGGGCCGGAAGAATTTCACGGCATCTTGTTTTTTTTTAGGCAAAACCGTCTGCTGCTGCAATTTTCCTCCGGCATCATCTCAACTGCAGACGTGAATGGCGCCCGAGCCCCGTCGCTGCCGACTCCCCGGCAGAGCGGCTGGGCGGCGTGTGCGGGAACCCGATTTGGCGGGCGCTTGCAGCCAATTGAGAGGTAGTCGAAGACGGAAGGTGTGCCAGCGGGTTGCTGGGTGGAAGGGGCGGGGCGGAGCCGGAAAAGAGCAACGGAAGGGGCGGGGGCGGAGCTATGAGGACGAGCCAGGATCCAGACGTGGATGCACGATGTGGGACGGGCCGTGGTGTGGAGGGACAGGGAGTGAGGCAGGAGTGGGGTAGTACGAGACTATTTCGCTGGGAAGGATGGAGGGGTGGTGTGCAGGTGGTGAGATTGGGGACGGGAACGCATAATACAGACCAAGAGCGGGACGTGAGGACTGCCAAGACCCGAGTAACCTGGCGGGGCGGGACAGGCCGTGGCGTGGAGAGTTTTGGGAGAGGCGAGGCGGAACGGGAGCGTGGCAGAAGTCGCAGGGAACGCAAGCGGGAAGAGAGGAAGGGGGCCCGGACGGGCGGGCGGGCCATGGCGTGGAGGGTGGGGTGGGGGGGGGAGGGAAACGCAGCCTTGGATGTCGCGCGGCAACGCACCGGAGTAGAAAGTGTTGCCTGTTCAATCTACGTCGCTACTCCGCGGCTGTAGGCTGAGCCCCTCGGAAACTTCGTTCTCACCCCCCCCCCGCCCTTTCGCTCTTACAGCTCGAAAAGCGCGGCGTGGAGGCGCGAAAGGGCGGGGCGAGGAAGGGATTGAAGGGGAAACTTGGTGCTCGGAAGAATTCTCTCGTCGATTTATCGGTATTCGATCGGCGCTGGGAGAGAGCAAGGTTCAGCGATGATTTCAACCTCTTGGTAAAACACGCGACGAGATGGATCGCCGGCGCGGCGCGGGGTCGGAGTTTCATCGGATTGATTCTTCCGGAGAGTAATTCCGCGGCGGGGTGGGGGCGGGGCGGGGAGGGGAAGGGGGAAGAGGTGGGGATCGCGAAGCGGGAGGGGAGGGTTCGTGAGCGATGACCATTACTCAGGTGGCTGTCGCTAGCGGACGGAGGTGAGTACATCTGATAACTCGAAGGACCAGGTCGACTACGAAAGGTGGGAGAACGATCGAGATGGCATGGTGGCGATGGAAGTGGTGATGGAAGGGATTTGGTGATGGCAGCAGCCGAAGGGGCAAAGTTCGCGGATGACCAACAGTGAAGAAATTGTGTCGGAGCTGGGTCATTGACGGTAGAAGTAAAAGGTAGAAATACATACATTTATTTGAACTGTAATTAGGTATGACCCGGTGGCAGTTAAATAACAATATTTACAATAATAATAACAATATTACTAATAATAACAATAATAATAAAGGAGTACAGTACAAGCCGAACATGCAATAATCATACCAACACTAATATGAAGTATTATAACAAATATTTCAACTCTGTCATGATATCCAATAATTATATGTCGGTGATGCTAAAATTTAATACAAGCTACATAAGTTTGGCAACGTTTTTTTTTCATTGATCGCGTTCACTTCACTGCACTACAGTACAGTACACTACACTACACTACACTGTTTTTGCTTTGAATTACACTGACCAGCACTTCACCGCACTTCACAGCACTTGACCGCACTTCACAGCACTTACTCATATAATGTATATTACTCTCATATTGTTCTAACTTATTTCTAAAGCTTCGGACACTTAAAGGAAAAGCTTTGAAAATTGCTGCGGGTAACTTGTTCCAATCTTTAATTGTTCTGTTACAAAAGGCAAATTTCTCAAGATCTGAATTTTTTCTTGTTCGAATTTTGTGAGTGTGATCGCTTTGGCCGAAATAATTTGGTTTTTCTAGTCTAACCTGAATTTCCTTTCAAGCTGGTTGACCTACGTACGGTTTATAAAGAGCGCAAAGCCTCGCCCTTGTCCTTCTGCGTAGAGAAACATGATATGGAAGGAAGTGATTTGGGCGGTCCGCGCGATAGTGTTGTGAGTGAAATTATTGTGGTAATTACTAAATTGTTGAGGAAGTATAAATACATAATGTTTACAATCATAACTTAAATTTATATTTTTAGTAATGAAAGAGGAGAAATGTAAAAATTATACTTCCGATGATACTTTAACTTGCTGATCCTGGAAGAAGACATGGAAAACAATTCTGGAGAAACGTTCAGTAAACATTATATAAGCTAATCCCAATGCAAATTGCAGGATTCACGACAATGTATATGTGTAATGTTGAGGTGGTTACGCGAATGTTTTGTAGTTTTGACTTCGTTGGCTGTATTGAGGCATTAGCACGAATGGGAAAACCAGATAATTCAATTTTACAAGAAGAAGTGAAATGAAGACGAGCCAGTGAGAGGTGTGATGAACAATATTGAGACATTTCAGTCAATCGTGGCGGTGTGAAATTGACAATTGAGACAACTATTGTAGTTGAAAATTGAAACAGTTGATAAAGTTGGATGTCGTATGAGAAATATTGAGGAGATTACTTTCGAGACAAAACGCTGTAAACAGTGGTTTGTGAGGGCTTTGCCAGAGTGGCAGAAATTGGGCCGAGATAAGCAAAGGTGCGGGTAACGCTTACTCTCGTCTCCGCGTGACAGACAGGATTCAGTCGATTGAGTCGCGGCTTCGTTGATCTGCCCGTCACGTGACCCTGAGCTATGAGGCAGCTGGCGGAGGCAGCAATATGCGGCCGCTTGGTCAAGAGTCGCTGCGGTGTTACAATTGTATTTATGTTCCCAGATATCTCTTTGAAGTTATCCTGTCAGATAGCTGGAAATGCTTTTTTGAACTTGAATGTAGACCACAGGTAAAATATAGCATTGCTTCAGATGTTACGGGTACAAATGAATGTTGCTAGTTAGTAAAGAATGAAAAATCATTATCTCACATGGTTGACATCATTTCTATTGAATACGAATTATCTCATAAAAATTATTATTTATACATGAAGATCAATTCTCAGATGCAGTATTTTATCTCTGTTCTGAGGGCGAATCATTGATGGCAAACTTTTTTGTGAATTTATATCTTAATATTTGTATGAGTTTATTTTTATTTAATAAGTAATTATTACACATACAAATGACATAACCCGTTACCATGTGGCTAGGCCAAAGGCATTTTTCATTGCAATACCTACATGTAATAGCATTCTAACCTTTCAAACTCTAATATTCAGTCCCCAGATGGTCTTTCTTTTACAAGAAAGCCGCGAAGAAGAGACCACATGGTACGAATAAAGGGGAAAAAACTGAAGAGAGAAAACCTGCCGTCGGAAGACGAGTCAGATCCAAAGAACATCAGAGGGCGTGTTCCAACGGTGGCAAGATTTTCGACTCTATCAAGATAGGTCGGTCAAATTCAGCCGTTGTCTGATGGAGGATTGTAGGGCCCGGCTGCTTTGATCGGTGGTTTTCCGTGTTTTCTCCAACCAATATCAAGCACACGTGGAAGCTGAACCATTACAAACTTGCCGCGGGTCGCTCGCAACCTTTCCTTCCTCCTTATCCTGTTCCTCTCCCCTTTCTTACACACACACACACACACACACACACACACACACACACACATACACATACACATACACATACACATACACATACACATACACATACACAAGTATACTTACATGCATTCCATATCAAACATGTGGGGAGAGTAGTCAGCGGTTTAGAATTTCTCCTGTGTAGGACACACTAGGGGGGGGGATCCATATCACTTACTTTTAATTTTACTTAGCATATTATGTATGTTGCTCACAGATATTTTATAAAATGATTTTTTATTAAACTGCATACAACATTCTGTGAAAAAATTAGTCAATTTTTTCGTTAAATCTTTGGGCGCCACCTGTGAGAAATACTCTGCAACCAATAAGGACGAGTAGAAATTGTTTCGGTACGTCAGCTAAAGTAAGTGTTTAGAAACAGATTGGAGTTACTAATCAGACTGTGACTGTGGCAAAAATATATGCTTGTTAGTGCACATGTCAGTTATTATTATTATTATTATTATTATTATTATTATTATTATTATTATTATTATTATTGATTGTCAGGAAAAAATTATTAAAGACAGAAAATTTGACTACAAATGTTTCACAAACATATGCTAGTGACGGAGTTCAAAGGTCCGTTGGTGACCCAGAGAATATGCAGGCAAGAGAGAGGAGGAAACAAAGCAAGGGTGACCGGGTGATGTAGAAAGTGTTGGAGCGAGTTCATAACAGACCGGTGAGCAACCAATGCGTTGGCGTGAGGGAAGATGATCCAGGGGGTAGAGTAGTGAGTGTGTATGTATCACGTGCTTACATGCAAAATTATAGAAAGTAGGATGGCGAGAAGATCGTGGGGGAGGACGAGGATATCTGCTGGAGATCATATTAAATGTGTGAGAGAGCGTGTGAGAGTGATTGAGAGAATGGGGGAGAGAGCGGGAGAGAGAGAGAGAATGGAAGAGCGAGTGGAAGAGCGAGCGAAGAGCAGGTGAAAGCAGAGGAGAGAGCAGGCGCAATAAAGCAGGCGAGATAGCAGGCGCGAGGAGGGGAGAGAGGGGAGGGAAGAGCGGCGAAGAGCGGGAAAGCGGGGGAGAGCGGGGAGAGAGCGGGCGAGAGAGCGGGCGAGAGAGCGGGCGAGAGAGCGGGCGAGAGAGCGGGCGAGAGAGCGGGCGAGAGAGCGGGCGAGAGAGCGGGCGAGAGCGGGCGAGAGGGGTGAGAGAGCGGGCGAGAGGCGGGCGAGAGCGGGCGAGAGAGCGGGCGAGAGAGCGGGCGAGAGAGCGGGCGAGAGAGCGGGCGAGAGAGCGGGCGAGAGAGCGGGTGAGAGAGCGGGCGAGAGAGCGGGCGAAGAGCAGGTGACAGATGAGAGAACGGGGGAGATAGCATGTGATAGAGCATGTGAGAGAGCAGATGAGAGAGCAGGCGATATAGCGGGTGAGAGAGCCGGTGAGAGAGCGGGCGAGAGAGCGAGCAACGGCCCGCGGCAGCCGGTACCTTCGGCCTGCTCACCCGCCGGAACTCCACGGAGATTCCCGGACGTAGCAGCAGCAGCAGCAGCAGCAGCGTCGCCTCGGAGAGGGGAGGGGGTAACGGGGACCTTGGGAGTCGTTTTGTTTCTTCCGCTGGCGCTAGGTGGCAATAAAGTAAATCCTATACCGCACCCGGTATTACAGTTTAGTACAAACAAGTTTTTGTAAAGTATGTCCAACTTGCGCGGGCCGCGCGCGTTCGCCGCTCCTTGGCGCCGCAGCCCTCGCCCCCTTTCTCCACGCGTTTTTTCCTTCGCCCCCGCGCTCCTCCGCCCCCTCCGCCGCGCCCGGCGTTCCATTGCCGCCGTAACTTAATTGGTAGTAATTTAGCAGGCAGGCGGGGCGAGGGACTGCTCCGTGCGGATTTCGTCGCCAGCCGCGCCGCGCCGCTCCGCTCCGCGCGAGACCCGGGGAAGGGGGTGGGGGTGGAAGAGAGCACTGTTTCCTGCGGAAGGCGAAAGTGGTAGAGCGCGCTACCGTATCGCACGTAAATATAGAGCTTTAAGGCGGTAGAAAATACTCCAGGTGTTTGTAGAGAGAGTGTTACCAAACAAGCTTTGAATGTTTTCGTAACATACGCAATAGTTGTTAATAAACTTCAGAATGAAAATTTGCAAAATAGCATTTAGAGTGTTGAAGGTAAAATAATGATAAACGTTTAAAGAACCTTGTATTGGCTCTCTATAGCATTGTAACATAAGGATAGTAACGTGGTAGTTTCTTCTAATTTTTTCGCAGGAAATGTCCGTCACACCGGCCAGCTACCGGTGTCCCTCTTGCCTGGGCCTAGTTAAGATAGATTAGATAGATAGATTTATTACTAATTCTGCAAATAAGTTCCAGAACTTGGTGGCAGAATACACTAACTAAACATTACAATTCCCATGCTGGGGGTAAGAGCGACATGAGGCGAACATGACGTATTTTCTTCACCGTAACTAGCAATATCCGCCTGCTGGAGCTTTTCTTTGTCACACAGCTACAGAAGCTGGGAAGATTTTAAAGGAAAGCTACAACTCTTTTTGCCTCGACCGGCAAGCACAGAATGGGAAGCTACTACGCTGCCCATGAGCCATTCCAGAGGCATGTAACAATTTATATAATGAATTTCCAACTATTAATAATTATAAAGGTCTTTAAACTTTGTTTTGGGAGTTCCACTAAAGTAGCGTGGTAGGGGGACAACCCGTTAGGCGATATAGGGAATGCACTGCAGCGTGGGGAGGGGACCACGAGGGGAGGGCCGGGGAACGGCAATTGGGTCGACGCAGAGAACGGGGTTAGTGAGTGAGGGTACGCAGGGCGTTGCGGAGGGGGGGCGCCTGGTGGCGGGGGGGGGGGGGTTGGGGGGGCCCGGGGCGCGGGGGGGGGCGGTGTTAGGTGCGAGGGGCGGTGCGGGGGCGGCCCCTGGGCGACGTGGTTGAGGGCCGCGGGCGGCGCGCGAGTGTGGGCGTTGGCCATCGGCCAGCTGCGTGGTTCCGGGGCTGTTCGCACCCGAAGGTCGCGTAAATCAAACCGCGGGCGGCCGCTGCGCCGCGCCACCGGCGATACAGCGGCCTCGCTCGCCGTCGCGCACTGAATAGGTGTGCTCGCGTTCGCGTCCCGTATGGGATGGAGGGTAGCACAAACATGAGGCCTGTTTTGGTCGAAGGAGAAAGAATGCGTAAGAAAAATAATATAAAATAAACTCATTAAGAAAAAAATACTGCCTGCTTTATAGTTTTCCTTCGCTTCGAAAAGTAATGTACTCATTTTCACACACACACACACACACACACAGCAACAACAGAATAAATAGCAAGTAAAAGAGTGATAACTATCAACGATTTTCACCTCAAACGTTTATTCAGAAAGATTTTGTAATTTCTGCTGTGCTAGGAGATTACGTTATAACTAAATTATAAGTTATGGTATAGTTAAATTATTTTTGTACTCATATTTTATTCGTTGCAAAATAGGTATTTCAGAATGTCAGTCTTGCTCCAATATAAATCGCAAAATAAAAAGTATATTTCTTTTCGTACACAATTACAATTGAATTTAATTGTTTTTAAAAGACTTTTACTAGGCTGTTCCTTTGTAATTTTTCAGTAGATCAAACATATTATCACTTCAGTGAGATCTGAAAACTATTAGTTCTTAAAAATACAACAAGATCCTTTCTTAAGAAGTCCGGTTATGATTTCTGGTCCAAATAAAACATTTGCTGGATTCATCAAAGGCACATCATGCAAAGGCTGAGAGTCAAGTAATATTGTTTCTAGAAAATAATGAATATTCTTTGATAATCGCTTACTTTATTTAATTGCGCAGAAAGTATTGCTATTGCTCTAACATATAACAGATTTCTCTTTCTAACGGTTTGTACAGCCCGTGTTTGACTTTACAATGTGCCATAAATTTTAGATGCTACTTCATCTTGCTTCTCCTTTCCCCATTCACTCAACTTCACATTCCTTGAGATGCTTATAAACTTCCTTAGCAACCTTATTACTTATAATAATGTGCGGTTTATAATGTTAATGATGAGAAGTTAACCTAATTTTGGCAATAACGCCTCAAAGGTGCATCTCCTTTACTCCTCAAAGAAGCGAAACCTCCATCCCTACAAGGGGGCAAATCACTTTACAGAATTGCGCTGCCTCGCTCACCTCGATGTAAACGTCTCAAAAATAATGTATACTTCAATATAAAAGTTAAACGATAGAAACACATTACGTTCACCTGGAATGAAAACATGTTGAAGATAAAATAGTCTTCAATCTGTCGGTCAAACCATTCAAGCAGGTAATGAACTAAACAAGCATATTGTATTAAACCATGCAGGTTGGGGGTTCTTTTTAAAGAGATCTTTGTTTTCTATGGGATGTTGTAGGCTTCATTTATCCATGTCTCCAATTTTTTTTCCTCGTACAAAACGTTTTAAAATCATTTAAAACGTTACCTTAAAAACTTCTAAGAACTGATACATAAGAATGTTTGGGATAATATTATATTGAAATAATGCGGAAATGTATAAATGTGTGAAATATTAACAAAATAGTATTTTTAATTGATATTTATTATTTAATTTACCACTTCACTACTGATTTGTGAATAATTAGTATAAATAAGGTGAGTTTTAATGAAGATGATTTTGTTCCTCATTTCTCCGCAGAACATGACAGTATCACAAATAATGTAATATTGTGTAGATTCTATAATAAAGTAAATCTCTTCATCATAATTTTCTAATTTACAATTATTTTGAGCCTATAATGACAAGAGAGATAAATGAATCTGATGCCTATTTTTAACCATTGATAAAATTCTCTCGTATCTCATTCCCCGAAATGTAAAACTTGCCCAAAGCTCAATATACCGTATACTTCCCAAATGTATTAACTGCTATGAAATCTAATATCTATATTTGGCTTGTTATAATTTTGATAATATTCTTGATTGCTGTAATTACATTCCTGTTTCAGAAAATATCAAATACAAAATTAAAATTTATATACCTCTCGACAGCGTTTAATGATGTGTAATTCAATACTGTGTTAAACCAGTATATTTAGAGAAATATATTTTTAATATTAGTTCATATAATGCTAAACGTTTATATTATACCAACCAAAATATGAGTTACACAAACATCTTTTGTCAGTATTTCAACACGTGACGGATGTATTTAACGACTCCTTTCTATTGGTTTACTCTAATTTATGTGGTAATGTGAAGGTATACTTTGAATTCATTACAAGAAGAGGTCATTTACGTAGGTCGTCCTAAAATGAAATTATATTACGATATTACAATTAACTTGTTACGAGAATAATATACAATGAATTATAGATTCTGAACTACATAGGTAAATATGGTATAGTAGTAGAACTTATCAGATAATTTTGTTCATTTAATATTGCAACGAAACCTTATTTGTATTTTACTGACAATAAAAATATAAATATATATTTTAATGGTTATGATATTATTCTTGTGTTTTTAAATTTCATTGTTTAATGTTTTTGTATCTTACATCAACTTTTTTGAATAAATAAATGGTACAAATAAAAAGCTGAATGGAGACACCAATATCCAATTTTGAAATCTCTGTGATAGGATGAATTTCACCGTGTTCAATTTATTTAATTTTTCACGGCAATTATTTTTGCTATTAATAAACCGTCGTTCTAAATGGTGCCTGCACCGCCTTTGCTCCGAACAGCAGCTAAGAATTTCGTTTTGTCTGAGCTTTTACCCGACGGTACGACTCACTCTACCTTTCCACTCCGTCTCTCCCGCCACGCTCTTCTCCGTCCCACATCCACCCCTCCCCTTCCCGCCTCACCCCGACCACACCACTCGCCTCTCCTTCCTCGCCCCACTCTCCACCCCTGCCCCCGACCCCCCCCGACCCATAACCCCGCCACCCTCTTCTTCCGGTAGCGGTAGCTCATTGCATCAACTGATGCCTCTGCAGCGCCTCCGACCGGGAGGTCCTAGGTTCCCACTCCCCATGGCGGCAGGATTTTCGACACTAGCTCTTCAGCTAGGTCGAATTCAGTCGCTGTGTGGAGGAGAATTCTAGCGGCCGGCTGCTCTAATCGGTAGTTTTTCGTGGTTTCTCCTATCATCACCAGGCGAATGCCGGAGCAGTACCCTACAAAACAGGCCACGGACCGCGCGCGATCTGTCCTTCCCCTTCCTTGTCTTATCCTCTCCCCTTACACACATACTTACACTCACATGCACCACACTATCACATATTCCGGGAGACTGGTCAGGAGCTTAGAGCTTGTTCGGGCCGGGGCGGTGCCCCGCTGGTGAGAGAGTCCTGGTTAGGGGGAAACCCCACTAGCCGACGGTAGGTCGGTGTCGGATCTCGCCATCCAGCGGGGGAAGATCACCACCATCTCCCGAGAAAAAAGCATGCACTACACTAAAGAGAGTAACGACCGAAGCAGTTGACGCGCCTGGAAACACGAAAAAATCAACCAATCAAGCCTCTCGCCCGCGCCTTCCCTACGACCCATTCCTTCTCCCTTCACGCTCTCCGCCACGCCCCTGCCACGCACTCCTCACGCACCCACCACAAACCGGCGGGGCACCTGCCGCGACCCGCGCCCCCTGCCGCCTGCCCCCGCGCCGCCATCGCTAAGACATGCCTGCCCCGCCCCGGCTAGGTGCCCCCTTTCCCCGCCACTTTTGGCCCGTTTTTGCCTTTCTCTGCCTGGCATTTCCTCGATTTCTTCTGGCTGCTCTGGATTTCCTCCGACTCGCCTTTCTTCACCTCGCATATCCCCATCTCTGCTTTCCCCTTTTGGTGCCCTTCCCCCCCCCCCTTTTTCGTCGCGTCTTTTCCCGCTTTCCTTTCCCTCTTTTCCTTCCGCCTTCCCTCTTCCTTTTCGCCCTCCCCTCTCGCCTCGCTCCAACCCGCCCCGATTCGTGCGCCCTAGTCTTCTCTCGTGCCCCGCCTCAGCATCTCCCCGCCTCTTCCTCCGACTCCACCACCACCACTGCCGTGCACTTCCCGACGAGGACATCAAGATATTGCGATGTTCCGGAAAAACAGTGCCGGGGGAATCGAGGAGCGCGTCTGAGCCAGGTAATCCCACGTCGGGCGCCGCCCCCTTTCTCCGCCGCCCCCCACGCGCGCCGCCGCGACGCAGAGGTCCCCGCGGCGCCGCCCGCCGACGCGACCTCCCAGCGCTGCGACGCCCGCGCGCCGACGCCGACGCCGACGCCGGGGACGCGCCCGTGGCGAGGCGGAGAAGGCGCGCGGCCCTGCGAGGCAAAGAAAAGAGGTTAGCAGAGGTGGAATGGTAATAGAGGGAGGATGCGACGAAATTAAGGTTGTGGTAAAAAACGGACGGGTTTAAGAAAATCGGAAATGGGGAAGGGAAACTGGAAAGGTGTATTCACAATCGTAGTCTGTTGTAAGCAAAATCTGGGTCATAGAATTTTCGTTGTTTAGAAAGATACGGAACCTAAGGGAGAAAAAAGTGGTTAGCTGGAAGAGACTCGTTGTGTATTAGGTCAGTGTAGTACAATTATTATAAAGATCACAAATATTTAAAAAATAAGTATAAAAAGAAAATTATGAGTCCATTTTTTATTGAACGTAATATATATCTGAGTTGTTAATCGCTGCCTCTTTCTTGTATATGACAATTTAACTTCTCGGCCTGATTTACCCGGCTGCTCTGAAATGGTGTGGGGAAAAGATCATGCGTGATATCAGGATGTGGCATGATACACAGTGAAACACATTCGGATAGATTTAACTTATGAATTCACTCACCAAAACGAACTATTAAACTGACGCGATAAAATTTTCCTTAAATCTGAACTATACATGTTGTTTTACGTCATGGGTTGGTTGACCCCGGCAGAGCCCGCCCGCGAGGCTCACAGGAGGCTCGTCCGACATCGATGCAGGCGGGCCATCCCCTTGGCGGGAATCAGCAGCAGCGCTGACGGCTGCGACAGTAGTAGCTGCACTTATTTTTTTATCGCGGGCTCTCAGTCGTTGCACACGGCTCTGCCGAACGGCCCTCCGTTCGAGTGCTGTCACCGGTAGCGGTAGCTCAGTGCATCAATGGATGTCACTGCAGCGCCTCTGACCGGGAGGTCCTAGGTTCCCACTCCCCACGTCGGCAGGATTTTCGACACTAGCTTTTCTGTTAGATCGAATTGCTGTCTGGAGGAGAATTCTAGCGGTCGGCTGCTCTGATCGGTAGTTTTCCGGGGTTTCTCCGATCAACACCTGGCGAATGCCGGAGCAGTACCCTCTCAAACGGGCCACGGACCGCGCGCGATCTGTCCTTTCTCTTCCTTGTCCTATCCTCTGCCTTTACACACACACTTATACTAACATGCACTACACTACCACATTCGGGGAAATCGGTCGGGAGCTTAGAGCTTGTCCCGGCTGGGGCGATGCCCCGCTGGTGGGAGAGTCCTGGTTAGGGGGAAACCCCACTAGCCGACGGTAGGTCGGCGCCGGATCTCGCCATCCAGCGGGGGAAGATCACTGCCATCTCCCGAGAAAAACATGCACTACACTAACGGGACTAATAACCAAAGCAGTTGACATGCCCGGAAACACGAAAAAATCAATCAATCAATCAATCGAGTGCTGTCCACGGACCGTCTGTCCTTGTCGTTTGTCCTTCATCGGTCAGCAGATCATTCGCGACCGGCGTCACAGCGACGTTGTGATGAGCCCCAGCGACACATGACTTTCATTGGCACGCGGATTGGTTGCGAGTTTATATGAAAGGACTCATCGCTTTTTACGGCGTTTGGTGCACGGAGTGGAGGCGGAACGAGAAAAGGTGGCTACGACCTTTCTCGGCTATTCGTTCATGAAGTGAACTTACTTGTAAACTGTGACCGTTGGGTCGGCTCTCTATAATGCAGGTGAAATCTTAAAAATGCGACTTTCCTCTCGGCTATACCCAACCGAAGTAATGACTAAAATGCGACAGTTCTCTAGGCTGATAGAAATCGAAGTGAAAATTTAGAAAAGTACCATTCCTGAGGTTAGTTCTTATCCAAATGAATTCCAATCAGATTTTTGACGAAGGGACTACGGGAACCGGTGGTCACACGCGTGTCAAAGGTCTTTTCGCGTAAGTTTTTAGGCGATGGTGTGACACGTAGGCGAGAAATTACATCACTGAGACTTAATTTTTTCGATGTCTAACGTGTGGCGTGGCTCGGGTGCGATGTCACTTGAGTCATCGACGGTGCAGCTGACCCTCGGGCGGGTCCCTCGCTTTGGGAGGGATGGGAACGTGCATCCGGTTTATTACGTGCCAAAGCGTTTTACTGTCCAAAGACGAGCGTCAGTAAACATTTTAGCGTTCTAAACTTCAGCCCGCTACATTTCTAAAAGTAGAAAATTCTGAAAATTCATGGCGAATATCTGGGGTCGCTCTGACACTACAGGATATATAATTAAAGTACATTTTTCCTTATTGGCATCTTAGAGACATTCTTCCACGTGGCGGGTTTCGTCTCTAGATTGTGGTAGTACTTTACTATTGTAAGTAAATTGATTGTTTACTCTTTCCACAGGATGAAATTGTTATGATTGATTAATAACCCATAATTAAAAATGACAGAAACACATTAAGAATAATGATGAAACTGTTTCTAATACTTACGTCTCCCTGCCAATCTCGGGGTGATAGCAACAGATGTGATGAGATAATACAATGAGTTCCCTTAACCTTCTCCATCCATCATTGCCACTGAATCCAATCCGGTTTTCGTCAAAACACGGTATCAAGATGAAAGTAAAGAGAATGTCGTTGAGGACGATTGCATAGGAACTACGATTATGGTGTTACAAATTGTTTTGGTCGCAACTCTGACAATAGTGGCATTGGTACGTGGTCGCCTGTACCTCCATGTATGCCACGAGCCCCTTGCCGACATCACCTTTCTCTTCAACTTCGGCGCCATTTTGTCGCGGTAGCCACGGAGGATATGGGTGATAAAGTGGTTGACGCTCCCCTACTTGCTGCAACTAGGTGGTTGCAGATCTTATGGAAATTATTATGAATATGATGATGATGATGATGATGATATTTTTAATAGTAGTGACGATAACGAAGACTTAAGTAAGTGTAATGGTGATGATTCAGAAAGGCTACCACCAAGAAGCCAACCACCCTCCATATAGGAGGCCTTTGCCCTGAATGGGATTAAACCAGGGTAATAATAATAATAATAATAATAATAATAATAATAATAATAATAATAATAATAATAGTAATGATAATGGTAATGATAATGGTAATGATAAATTTAGAAAATTACGACAACGAATATTGTTCAGAGCCTCGGTCTATTCTGGATGAGTAAAGAAAGGAAGCAGATGTAACATTTTGGCGTCTGCTTCGCCCTCTCCGAATCCGTCATCTTTAACGCTGATATGCTAAAGCGGACACTCGCATGCCGCAACATGCAACGACTGGACGCATGTTGTTTCCAATGGTTGTGAATACGACAACTAGGTCGTGTATTGTAACAACGATGGTGAAAACGGAGACGGAGACGGCGACGACAAAAGCCCTTCACAACGATGATGACTATGACGCGGGTTATAACCATAATAATTGTAACGGATAACAGTACAGGTCGTGACTTCAAGATAGATTGTCAACAATGACTTTGACAAGTAAAGCGTACCAAATTTGATATTGTTCACGTTCTTCTTGTGAAATCGTTCCAAGCTTCTGTACCCTCCGCCGTCTACCGCCACAGTCGGCGTCTTAAAGCAAACGTACAGAGGAAAATGTTTTATGGTGAATCTTCTTCTTCCGCTTCATGGATTTAGACCTTTAGACCTGTTTCCACATCAAGAGAGTGAGTCTCTTCATCTTGTTAACGTCGGCCAACATGATCAAGCCAGTTGTTCCTTAATGACTGAATTTAGTCCATCAGATTGAATATATTCAGTTCGGTTCTGATGTCATCATTATATTGTCTACCTAAGATTCTTTTTTTTTGTGTGGGTTGTCATATGATTAGTCCGGCTATTCTCTTGATGGTCATCAGTAATGGGTTTGTCTCCCGGCCGTGTTACGAGCACTGCGCGGGACTAGCTTGGGGATGCGGCTGCCATCTTAACTGCCTTCAAGCTGTAGGTGCTCAGAGCACCATCCTAGATGCATTGCTTTCACCGCGTTGGATGCAATACCAGGTATTGGGCTGCATCATTGGGTTTATTAGAGGAAGCTTGAGGTGTGGGCTCTTCCGGCTCTTCTGCCATTCGCCATCTTCATTGGCATCCTCCCGTTCTGGGAATCATGCACTGCTTTATATGGTGAATATAATCATTAATTCTCTAAATTGTGTTTTTGATTGTTATGTTTATTGGAGCGAAGATAGTGGCACTGTAATGAAATAAATCAGCCCAGATATTTATTTTGAACTTCATTTCGTATCTTCTTATTTATTTACGTTTTGTAAGTAAACAATTGCAAATACGTGTTATATTTACTCGCCGTGTTTTTTTTTTTGTGAAATATGGATACATTTAGGTAATGCAGCTGGGATAGTAGAACTAAAACTACGTAATTCATTAAGAGAAATATTTGTTTTTGTGTCTGCAACAAAAGAAAATATTATTTTCAAATTAGCTTAATAAATAATTGAAACGAACTATGGTTTATTTTCGTCCAAATAGAGTTGAGAAAGTCAAGGCGGGTGATTGTAGCGGGAGTGCTTTTGCCGGAGAGTGAGAGTATAAAGAGATGGGGACGTGACCAGGGCCAGGCAGTAAATTCTGTGAAATGAAGTTTATTGTGGTAAACGACATTTACATTAAATTTTATTAATTGATTGTATGTCATTCCAAGCGCGTCGACTACTAGGGTCAATATTCCAGTAAGTGTAGTGCATTTTCTTCTCAGCAGGTGGCAAAATTCCTCCCCTGCAGGATGGCGTGATCCGGCGCCGACTTACCGTCGGCTTCGATGTTTTCCACAACCAGATATCTCCCACCACCGGGGCACCGCCCCAGCCGGAACATGTTCTAAGCCCCCGATCGATCTCCCGTCGTGTGAGGTAGTAGAGTTCATGTTAGATCAGTGTGTGGAGGGCGAGGGGAGGACAAGGAAGTGGAAGGAAAGATTGCGCACGGTCCATGGCCCGTTTGTTACGGTACTGCTCCGGCATTCGCCAGGTATTTATCGCACAAACCACGGAAAACCACCGATCAGAGCATTCGGCCGCTAGAATTCTCCTCCAGACAGCGATTTAATTCGACCTAGTTATCTAACTAGCGAGACTTGAACCCTAGAATATCCGTCTCAAAGGGGCTGCAGTGACATCAGTTTTCATTACGATTTCACCCGGTAACTTAATTTGAAGTTTCATAAAGAATTTTCAGAGTAAATTGTGTTGAATGAAACTACATATAAAACCATAAATGAGAATATAGTTATATTATATTTTTTTACCCTAGAATATACCTTTTTAGTTTAAATAGACGACAGTATTTGTTTTAGAAGAGAGCCAAGAAATAAGATATTGAAATTTGTTGCTTCAGTGTTTTGCTGAGTCAGACAAGCCGTTTTAAAGATGAACACAACGCGGAGTAAATGCAATGAACAAAGGCTGTGTTGGGTAAATGTACTCACATTAACCAATTAACAATCACATAAGCAACAAATAACGCCTTAGCTCGGTTTTATTTAATACCCTGGTCAAGAGCCTACAATACTTTAGGGATCTCGGCTATTGAGACTTATAGCATTCTGGAATCCCAAAATGTGCT
Source organism: Teleogryllus oceanicus (assembly GCA_964035755.1). Taxonomy (NCBI): domain Eukaryota; kingdom Metazoa; phylum Arthropoda; class Insecta; order Orthoptera; family Gryllidae; genus Teleogryllus; species Teleogryllus oceanicus. The sequence continues at coordinate 22,458,199 of CAXIVR010000004.1, forward strand.
TTTATGTTTCGTTTAAAGTATCTTCGTTTTTTGAAGAAATAAAATTCCCAATATAATTATTTGAGATATAAAATAAAGTTGATGTGGACTACTCCATTTTTGAAGCAGTGGGAATTAATGTGTTAAATAATGAAAATTCCAATTACGAGATCTTATGAGTGGGAGTAAAGTCAGACAATGAAGAACTATGAATATGAAAAGCATGAAGATGACTAAGAGGGATGTTGCTGATGATTATGAGGCCGATTAACGATGACTACGAGGACGGTTTTCCACGACTGTGAGATCTGTTGTCAATGGAGTCATGTTGACGAGAGATAAAACAGGGTGACAATTAGAATAAGACAAATTCATTACCACACGGAGATAGGTTGATAACGCCAATGAGACAGGTTGACGATGACAGTGAACCAGGTGACAGTGAGATAGAAATCGAGAATACCAACGTCAATTCAACGTTCCAAGTTCGTAGTTGTTTTAGCGTCGTCACCACGGCTACAACCTTAACGTCTTGCCGCCCTCTACTCCAGCCCCACCTTGAGAGCGCCCGCCCCCGCCCGCCATCTTAGCGCAGCGGGCCGGCGCGGCCTGGCGCGGGGGGGGAGGGGGAGCCGGCGCCGCACCGCAACGGCGTGGGCGCGGGCGGGAGCGGGGGCGGGGCGGCGCGGGGCCTGATATACGGCAGAGATCAGGGCGGCGGAGCGCAGCCCCCAGAGGCGACCATGACGAGCTTTTAAGGGACTCGGGGAGGGACTATTATAAAAACATGAGGGCTGCGTATGGACGTGGCGAGGTGGGCGCCGCAGCGCCCGAGCGAGGACGAAGACCGGGCGGGGGCGGCGGAGGGCGGGGAGGGGCGGCAAGAAAGTTAGGGGGAGAGCAGACGCACGGGTGCGCCTAGGAAGATACGCCGACTGAGGAGGAGACAAAAGAACGTTTCGGTGTCTGCGTAGAATAAGGATGTTCCCACACGCGAACCTCGGCCGCCGGAAAAGAAAGAAGGAACAACCGGATACGTAACGATTCAAAATGAGATTATGAGAAAAAAATGTTTATGGAGCAGAAGGGATTTATTCAAAAAATTGTTTACGCAGAATATTTTTAAAAGTGTCTTGAAATTATAACTGTTAAAATTATGTTCTAGGAACGAATCAAAATGATAAAACATTGACTTTGAAAGAGTGATATTGTATTCATTTTATTTTTATGAATGATTTTCAATTCAAATAACCATTTAACATCCAAAAAATCAGAACACCGCCTAATTCCTTTCTTACAAAAACTCGCTATTGCCTGTTTTTAATTTTATATTTATGGATCATGTGTTTATTACATATATTTTTTAAATCAATTTTGAAGGAAAAAGGAATAATGTGCAAAATATGAAACAGAAAGCAGAAGAGATTTTACATCAAAATCAAGCACGTGCCACCTAGTAAGAAAAACTACTTTTCCGTTTTCCTGTAATAATGTTCAACACGTTCAATTCAAAGAAAGTAAATATGATATTCTGTGGAAAGTATTGCTACTTGTCGAAATTATCTTCTCGCACACTTTGCGCAAAAAATATTGCTTCCAGCTGAATAAGCTGATGTTATATACTGCTCGAAAGCAATCGAGTCGGTAAGACAAGACTGCGGGCTGGTTGCAAAGGATATTATTAAGAAATAAAAAAGCAGCTCCGCAAACAGGGCAACATGATACGAGAAACTTAATAGGAGCCAGTATTGCGAGCTCATCCCGTCGGAGCAACTCCGGGAACGTAGACGTGGGCTGGGAAAGGAGCTGCAGAAAGCGAGTGCGGGGGAAGTAAGAACGTGGGGGAGGGGCATGAGCGCCCCTGCCCGTGAGGAGTAAGCAAATAAACGCGTCTGACGGGGCGGCGCAGGCGCGTGCACGCGTTCAAGGCGGGGAAGGGGGAAGGTTCTCTGCGGCGGGAACTGGGGCATCTACCAGATAGAGTTTATATATGTGTGTGTGTGTATATATATATATATATATATATATATATATATATATATATATATATATAAACGTCCATAGTTTACTTTTTCATTCTCAGTGCGTACCAGTAATATAGATTTCTATTCTCTACAGTACTTTTGTGCAGCGCACTGCTGAACAGAAATTGTCAGTCTGTAAAATCAAAAGCCCTAAAAAATCATGTATATATGGATCTAAATAATTTAATAAGTATATAATTTCAAAATTCTGCCCTTATTTTACTTTCTCGCATACTACATTCGCCAAATATAGAAATCTATGGAATGTTGCTTGGAAAAACGTAGTTTTGTTACAAGTCCTGTATCTGTACTCCGTGTTTAACAAGTTCTTGATACAAAAAAATGTGTATGGCAAAACGTCCGTCCGTCGGACTGACTGTGAACCTTGCTAACGGCTGAACCGTAAATAGGATTTTCACGAAATAGTATATTTTTGACTGGTGTCGATTTAACTGGTATCGCCCCTCCCCCAGTTTGAAATGAATTTTAATTTTTGGGGGTAATTTCCATTAATAATCATGGAAGTTGTAAAATTTATCACAAAAATGGATCAAAATATGTAGATTAAATTTTGCCTATAAGATTTTGTGAGGATGGACCTAAATCCACCGACTTACGTAACATATTTCCATTCTTATATACTCTTCCGATTTTTGGAAAATTACTTAAAAGTATTTTTTAAATATCTCTGGCGTCCTTTTTATAATTGTTTTTTTAATAAATAAACATTTAATACGCATTAAAAACGATGTCATGAGCTACCACATGATTAGTACAAAACGTAAACAATATTTGAATTAGTCAATTATTAAAAATCTTTCATAAAATCACGTCGTTAATATTTACATTTCGGGCATTTTCTGCATATTATTGCATTTGTAAATGCAAGTGCTTCAAATGATTTCTTATAAACTTTATCGAAATCTCAAAACTTCTCTGTGAAATGGGCTTAAAATTGCGCCTCTTCAGAACGCTCAAACATTTTCTCAAGAACGTCTACAAATTTTTCAATGAAAATTTGAATAAAGAAATATATTATACTTCTGTAATATTCTTAAAAACGCTTCAATTTTACGATTAGGGGTCGGAAAAGTTGAGAATATGTGAACAAATATGATTTTGGCGCTGATATATAGATTTAGCAACTGTCACGAGGGGGGCCAGTATGAGAAAGATTGTCTAGACACTAGAAATTAGAAAGCCCAAAAAATTAGTTCGAATAAGTCTGTGTCATTGTGTAGAACCACTAACTTTACATTAAGCGTCAATCCCGAAATTTTACCCTTGTCATACCTATTACAATGAAGAAACTGGTGAACGCGCCCTGCAAGAAGGCAGGGAAGGCGGCGGCGCAGGTCCCGGTGGGCGGGGATGGGATGGGATGGGGGGAGGTGGGGTGGGGAGGGAGGAGGTCTGAGCAGAGTTCAAAGCGGCAGCTGGGGGAGCGGCGGGGGCGGGGACGATGTCAGGCAGAGACGCGTGTCTTGCTAGCGCGCACAAGGAAGTTCTCGAAATGAAAGCACGCGTGCTCGGAGATGCGCCTGCGGCCTCGCGGCGCGGCGCGGCGCGGCGCGGCGCAGCGCAGCGCTCCAAGTGGAGTGGGCGGGAGGCACGCAGCCCTGCCTTTGGCTCGCGCGACGGCACAGCCTGCAGCTCTGCGGAGCGGTACACGTTTGTTTCAACCATCAAAATAACTACAGCAGCGATAATAAAAATATTGTAATTGAATGGGTGTAAAGCAGAACGGTAACAATGACTTTTATATATGCTGGGAAAAACTTGTTTGTAATATTTTTCAATGTCAGTGTAGAATCATAGTTTTAATGAAAAATTGAAATGTCGTGATTTTATGAAGGAACAAAAGAAAGAAAACACATCTTTCTACTGATATTGAAGTAAAATAAGATATTGTTCAAAGAATCTATAAAATATCATTTACACTATTGAGTATTTCCCCAATTCAATTATTATTATTATTATTATTATTATTATTATTATTATTATTATTATTTTTACTGTGACAATGAGGATTTTCCTGGGGGAGGGGTGACAGTACTTATATTAATAATACAACATGAATATAAATAACTGTAATTATACAGTTATGTAGTTACTATAGAGACAACATATAATATATAGAAAACCGACGAAGAAACAGGCATCTCGTGGTCCAAAGAGAACTAAACTAAAAGATAAAGCTAATAATAATAATAATAATAATAATAATAATAATAATAATAATGATAATAAACTATCAGAATTTTTTTTAAAACAAACAGCTTTTTTTAAGTTAGTGCGTATGCATTTAAAGTGTGTGCTGCAAATGCAATTAACACGTTGACTGCCACGTGGCGCCATGTGGCACCACACGTTATGTTTCCTGTGTTGCGCGCGTGGCGCCATATGGCGCTCGCGTCAGTTTGAATTCTCTGATCATTTTTGAGACTTGGAAAACTGATACATGTGTTATTAGTGCTTCGCTCTATTGAGAGAAGTTCACTTTTCGTCTGTGCTACTTATCCTGCGGTTGTCTGCCTGGTGGTGGTCTCTATTATCAGTTCTTTCTACCACGAGTTTGTTCGCGGCAGACGCGCGACTGTGAGGGTCTCAGGTTTCGGAACCTGCCTTATCGCTTCGGAGAAGCAAAACAATGTGTGCCGCACGTGTAGGTGCCCCGTATTTATTTCGATGTTTCATCCTAGTGCCTGTTGCTGACATTTCTTGTCGATATCTAGTGAGGGAAGCATGGCTGCGAAGAGAGTTTCAGAGCAGGATATTAGGGCGCTATTAGAAGATTCAGACAGTGATGATTTTAGCATAAGTGGGATAAGTAGCGATTCTGATTTTGTGCCTCACGAAAGTAGTAGCAGCGATAGTGATGTAAGTGAAGACGGACCTCCTGATAGCGATGCTGAGTCTGATGGCGGCGCGGACGGTGCTTCTGTTAGTACGAGAAGGGTGAGGTGTGGAGCGACTATTCTGGTCGACAACAGCAATTCACTTTCTCTTACCCAAAACACAAATTTGGAGGGTGAACCTGAGACGATGGATCCCCATGATTTTTATAAATTATTTTTATCCGAAGACATAATTGAAATGATGGTTGAGGAAACAAATAGAAATGCAGCACAGGTGATCCAAAAATCTCGATCCAAACGCACCAGCCGTCTAAACGAATGGCAGGACACCACGAAGGCTGAGATGAAAAAGTTTCTTGGGTTGAAAATGTGGATGGGTCTTGTAAAAATGCCTTCCATTGATAGTTACTGGAGCAAATTACCCCTCTACTCAAATGGCGTTGCACAAAAAACGATGCCAAGAAACAGATTTCAAATTCTTTCGAGATTTTGGCATTTTAGTGACAACGAAGTAGCAAGAGAAAGAACTGACAAAGTTCGACCTCTTGTGGAAGCTATTAAGAAAATTTTATTCTAAGACATTCTCCAGGAGAATTTCTGGTTATAGATGAGTCTATGGTTCCATGGCGTGGTCGTCTAAACTTTCGGCAATATCTTCCAGGAAAGGCACACAAGTATGGGGTAAAAATTTTTAAACTGTGTGACGAGAAGGGTTATGTGTATGATTTCATAATTTATTCTGGGAAAGGTTTTATGCCCGATGGATCAGGGAGCATGGCTACAAAAGTAGTTTTAAATATGATGGAGCCATATCTTGATTGTGGACGCTCAGTGTGCACGGACAACTTTTATTCTTCTATGGAATTGGCGGAGGCATTATTGCAAAGAATAACGCACTTCGTAGGCACATATCGTGAAAATAGAAAAGGTTTTCCTCGTGAGGTGGTAGCCACAAAATTGAAGAAAGGAGAAATTGTATCTCAAGAAAATGACAGTGGGGTTGTTGTTATGAAATGGTTAGATAAAAGGGAAGTGTGTATGATGTCAACAAAATGGAATGGTATCTTGGAAGGAACTGGAAAAATGAGAAGAGATGACCAAGAAATCAAAAAGATGGTCATTTACTATAACAAAATTAAAGGAGGCATAGATATTGCAGATACTTTGGCTGCATACCATTCTTCACTGAGGAAGACTGTGAGGTGGTATCATAAAGTAGCTGATGACTTGCTTTCCGGAACTTGTGTGGTAAATGCTTGGATTTTGTACAGCAACACTTGCTCTACTGGTAGAAGAATGAAACTAGAGGAGTTTCGAAGAAAGATCGTGCAGAATTTGCTGAGAATAACAGATAATACTGCTTGGATTTTGTACAGCAACAATTGCTCTACAAGAATAGTAAAAACAAACCATTACCTGGAGGAATCAGACTACATGCAAGGAAAAACCCAAAAAAGGTGAAATGATAAATGCAATACAAAAAAATAAAATTTGTTTATAGGTGTACAATGAATTTATTCTCTTCAGAACCGCAAGACGACGTTGCTGTCGTTGCTACACCAATCTTAAGAAAGCATTGGGTAGAGTTCAGGCAGGCAACAAGGCACCACGGGTATCAACCAGATGCAAGACTTGCCCAGACAAGCCTTACTTATGAATTAATTGTTTTGAACCATTTCATAGAAATGAATAATATTTGATTGAAATTGATAAATACCATTATTTACAATATTCTTTAATCTGCTATTCTCATTCAAACCTTTAAAATCGTTCAACGAGAGAGTGTGGAACCTTCCGACACTTCACTAGAGATGTGGTGCCATATGGCGCCCATAGAAAAATTACGAACTGACAAAGCAACTGTGGCGCCATATGGCACCACGCATGATAATATCACCATTAGAAAGATCTGAAAGAATTAATATTTGTAATTTTACCAGAGATTTTTCTGATCAAAATTGATGAAGTTATCGCCTCGGCAAACTAGGGTAGTTTCACGAATATCGACTTGGCAGTCAACGTGTTAAGAAGAAAAATACACCTTTTGAAGTATTTAAAACTCTCTGTCCTTTAAAAAAAATATTTTGTGTTGTTTACTACGCACTGTTGGAAAGAGGGTAATACCAGGGTGGTGCAGCACTGTCCATTTGCATATTGATATGACAATACACTATGTAGCTAATCACAATAAATAAAGAACAGGGTAGAAAAAGTACTTCATCTCATCATTATTCAATTTTTTTCTGACAATCACCCGTGCGAAACAGTACTGGTTGTACGCAGGGTAAATAGCTTTAATCGCGTAAGTAATCAGAGGTTTGCAAACGGCTTGAAGAGCGCCGAGTATTTTTAGAGCGTACACAGCCCGCCAGCACGTTGCCGGCTGCTCTCCATCCTCCACCCACCACACTTTGACGCTCTCCACCCAACAGTCACTATCACTGTTGCCGTCCCCTTTCACTTCACCCTTCACTACTGTTCACATCTGCTCCCACCATCACCCAAACCGCTCCTGTCGTTCACCGCTACTCAATTTCAACGCCTCCACCACCACAAACACCACCGCCGCCTCTACTGCCACCGCTATCACCTCTCTCACCGTAAACCACTGCCACCTCTTTTAACGTCCTTCATTATTCCAATCATTCTCATCGCCGCTAGTAGTTCAAACGCTCTCAACCTCCCCATTGTTGTCACTGCCTCGCCCTCCTTGTCCCCCCGCCCTCGACGCCTCCCACCGCACTCGATGACGCACCGTTCCAACCCCCTGGCCCCTCGCTCCACCGCCCCCTGCAACCCCCGCCGCGCCCCCCTCCCGTAGACCCAGTGTTTTAGCCCCCACTGCATAAATCAGGTCAGCTCGCAATAAAACACAATCGGCTAGCCACTGTACACAGCGCACAATGGTATTTGGCGCGATTAGCGCTCGCGACTAAAACTTTTATGGCACTTAAGTTTCTCCAAGCCATTTAATTACTCTTTTTTACTCGTCCCGCGAATAAAACTGCAGGAAACTAATTAGTCCCGGGAAGTAATATTATTTGGCATTAGCTCGCAAATAAGAAGTCTCCCCCTCCCAGAAGGGGGGAAGGAGGCGACTAAAACAAGCGCAACGCCTCGCGCACCCACCAACCGGCCGGAAGCTCTGTCGCCATGTTTTTACAAGGGGCGGCGGCGGCGGCGGCGGAACGTCGGGCGGTTAATGCGTCTGGATTTCGCGCGAAACACATGGGGTCAGCGGCGGGGAATTTATGTGGGGAAAAACGTGGCTGGCGCTGGGGAAGACGATGCGGCGGCGAAGACCGCGGCCAGATTGCCCCGCCCCGCCGCGCCGCGCCCTCGCCCGTAGGCAATGGCGCGCACATTTGCCGCGAACCTCTGCCGAGGCGGCCCCGCCCCCTCCGACGCAGCTCCGGCCATCGCCACCGAAGACTCGCGTGGAAAGGCAATATGAAATATAGAGATCTGACTGTATGGTACGTCGGTCCAAGTGTTGCGAACGGGTTTAAATACTCCTTAAAGTTATTAACTAGTGATGTTAAGAGAGCACGAACTTTCTCGTCCGGATTTTCAGGCAAAATTACGCGAAAAGTACTCGATTTTTTGAAAAATTCTGCAGGAACTTATTTCAAAATCTATCTTTGAGGAACATATTTTATTAATGGAAAAAATCACTATCTTCATAACTGTGGTTGTAGGAAAACTTCGAAAAAAATTAGAACTTTAGCCATTTTCGAAGCGACTGAGAGTATGCCGAAGAATTAGATTTCGATTCCCGGCTGGAAAATTCAACTCTTTCAACACCTAAAAATTAGTGTTATTATTATCGTTGTAATGAGTATAATTTTTATGATGATGTATTTCTGCTATCTGTTTTTATTAGCAGATTAAACGTATGTATTTATTGAGAATATATTCCGGCTGTAAAGGTATGCATCATCGCCGTTACCACCACTGTTATTCTCTTCCCCAATCCTATCCCCTGATCTACCCCTTGACCGCGTCATTGAACACGTTTCAGGTAATGCGCGCGTTGTTCTTCATATTTATCTTCCTGGCGCAATGATCACTCTTTATTGCCGCTTCATCACGGCTCCGCCGCGCCAACAGATGGCGCGCTCGAGGCGCAAGTAGGTCGTTTGGGCGACAGGAGGTGGGGAGCACAAGGTCGTGTTTTATCCTGTGAGGAATGAGTTCCTGGTGCTCTAATGTCTGTAACTAAAATACGTTATGCGAGTGTGAGATTTTCAATGTTGTTCAGCTTCGAGTTAAATGAAAGTCGCCGTTTATTTCACTGAAAACAGGTCTTCAATTTTAAAATGAATATTTCTAGTCTTCAGTGTGTTTTAGGAAATTATTGCAAGTTTACCGTGAAAACATTTCTTAAGAATACTATAAAAGTTCCTTCAACGGTTGGTTTTTTGAAAATGATATAGACTATGGGTACAACTAGTACTTGATATAAAGAAGGAGTTGGTATTATAGTTCTTTACGTCTATATTAAATATACTAACGATATCAAATGAAAAACTATGAAGCAACATTAAATGTCAAAGTTTAATAAATTGTTTCAGCGTATTCTTGAGCTAATATATTAATTAGTGTCCAATGTTTCATAAGCCTGATAAGATATTATGAACATGACCACTAATTTGTTTGTGATTTTGGTTCCATTCATATTCTAAAATATTAAAACTAAGAATTGATCATTTTACAGCTCTGCGTTTTATAAACGACTTCTTTTTTGATTCAAGTGTTATTAATAAATATATACTTGCATATTACAATAATTGAAACTAAGTGTTTTGTACAAAAATCCAAAACAGAAAGGAACTTGTTTGTTTCAGTTTTCCTTTACGACAGTATCTTTTACTTCTGAAATGTATTCGTTCTTTGAAACGACTTGAGTCATGCACCGAAATACTACATTAGTTCCCAGGTTTTTAAACGTTTTCCCCTACTTTCAGTTTTAGTATCAGGGCATTACATTCTAGAACCTATTCAAAATAAAAGGAATTAAGGTATCAATTAGTTGTTAATTTTAACACTTGAAACCAGATAGCTCGTGAGAAACATGGTTATCTGAAATCTTCTATATTTTTTCGGCCTAACTCCCAGGCTAGACTTACTTTAATTCCGCAATTTTAATAACCGTGCCTATGTTTAGCAGAGTGTGTCCAGAAGGTTGGAACGTCCTGTTTTACTTATCTCTATGCGTAGCGCTCCGTCTGTTTTCGTTCGTTTTCCATTCGCTCACTTCTGGCAATGGTGGCAAGAACACCGCCCTGCGGTGCTCTCTCATTCCATCGAAAACTTGCGGGCACGTTCTGAACCGCATCCGCCAAGCGCCCCCTCCCGCGCCCTTCGCCGTCACTTCCGGCGCACTCGATGCCTTCGATCGCTATCCGCCACCGGAAGGGGAGGGGGTGAGGGGATGGGGGAGCAGCGTCGCGCGCGGGGCCAACTGTAATTTTCGGAAGAGTCCAGCCGAGACTTTCGTGTGGGCTGTCGGGCCGTCGCGCCGGCAGAGCTGACAGTGCTGGGCGGGGCGGGGGGAGAGACTGCGGCGTGGAGTGGGATGCGGTCCGGAGAAAAGGGAGGATTTGAACATTTAGAGCGCTATGGATAGCATGAAGTAAGTGATCCTCGACAATTGTTTTAATCAACAGGAATTCCTGGGTCTATTTTTGAAACGTGTTGTAAATGATCGTTAAATTTTTGCTGAATCTCTAAATATTACGAATAATTATAAAATTTTAAGATAATGTAACGATGACGTTGATATGGTTGAGGTTCTATATGAACAAATTTACGAACACTTGTATTGACTGACGTATTGAAAATAAGAAGATTCTGTGTATTAAATTCATATTTCATGACATTGTCCAGAACTTATACACCGTGAATACTGTGTGAAAATCGGAAGAGTTAGTAAATCTCCTTATTAAATCTCTCCCATTTTTTCAAGAGCACCGAAAATGTGAAATTGCCTCGCAAATACTACGTCCAGTGATAACACCGTAATCAGATCGGCACCATTCCAAGTCAAGACTTGAAGTTGACGTGTTCTTAAATTTGCCTTCGCACGTTTTCTACAATAGATACACACCGTCTGATTCCAAACCGTACATGCACCGGCAGTGATGCCAGTTATTTCCACTCGTGCATGTACTGGACCGGCGGCAGCGGCAGAAAACGACTACAGCGACGGCGCCGCCTGACAGCGGTGGGTTAGGCAACCGAGCAGGACACTCCATAGAAGTGCAGCGGGTAGCAGCACTTGCAGGGGCTCCACGGTCCGACGCGGCGCGGCGACCAGTGCAGCGTGGGCGAGCATATGGCGAGGGAGGTGCAGCTGCACTGAGGGGGCGGGGCGGGGGCGGGGGAGGGGGCAGCGGCATTGGCGGCCGCCCGCATGTGCGTGCCGCAGGGAGACCGCCCCGACGCCGCGTCGCGGCGGCGGCTGATCGGTGTGCGGTTGCGGTCGACGCCGCCGCTCGCGTCCCAGACCTCCCACCTCCCCTCTCCGCCTCCTGCCCTTATTTCCCTCCCGGCTCCCATTGCCCCTTTCCTTCGCCTTCTAGGACCCCTTCCTTCCTTCCCTTCTTGGTTTCTCCCTCCTCGATTCTTCCCTTTCCCAATTCCGTCTCCCTTACTCTCCATCGTCGTCCGATTCCCTTACTCTCCATCTCCCCTTAGCCCCTCCATCTCCTTCGGCTCACAGACTTGTACACGCACACCCACGCCCAGCCCTGCCGTGACTCTTCCCCAACCCCGCTATCCCCCGCACCCCCACCGCCACACTACTCCCGTCCACGCACCTCTGTCGCCACCCCCAATCGCCTCCCTGCGACCCCACCCCCTCACACCTTAATGCCACCGCCGCCGTTGATAGATGGGTCCAGAGGGTCGCGCGCGTGCTATTGATGTGTGCGATGGGCGTCCTTTGACTGCCCAGGGCATAAGAGCCGTGTTGCATGTTGTCGCAACAGTCTTGTTTTGCAGACATGACGTTACCGTGTATACGGAGTGTACTCTGCAGGGAAATGAAAGGAAAGTACGTGAAATTATGCCTCCAGAGATGTTATGGGTCTAATGTAGTATGTGTTCGGAAACATGACGTGAAATATTTGAGGCACAGTGAAAGCAGGTTGTCAACCAGCACCCAACCACCAACTCAAAAATCTAGCTACTTTTGGTATGCTAACAATAACCTCACATTCTCACACACTTTCTCGTGGTAGACCAAGACTTTCAATAATGTATTGACACAACCACACTATGTAAAGAACAAACGAGGCAGATAAGCGTTCATTCTCTTAACTTTACTAATTTATTAAAATTTAGTGCTTCAAAATATAAAATCGGTTTATATTAACAAACAACAAGAACTCTAAGATCTCATTACTGTTTATTTAAAGAACGTTACAAACTTTGTTGAGTAGAAAATTCGAATTTTTTTAAACGAAAAAATAATGTTTTGAATATAAATAAAATGTTAATGGTCCCTATTTAAGTCTCCCGGACAATGGAATGTATGTGTCGGAGGTTGGGAACCAGATCTGCAGTTCGTCTTACGCTATTGTTCCAGCCCCTGCTCTTTACGCACAAGTAACAATTTTTATGATTTTTGCAGTATTTAGAAAACTGCATGCATCTTCTCGCCATCTGCGTCAATCTTTAATTTATTTTAAATTGCTCTAACAGACACTATTTGTGACGTGCGTGTCACAATAAAACTCAAGGACGTCTAATCTGCTCGAGTTAACTCGCATAACACACATCCATTTGCATATTCATCCATTCATACAAGCAGTACGATAAAAATTAATTCATCCAAGACTCCCTAAAAACCTATTTTACCACTGAAATTTCCATCTGGGATTTCTTTGACAGAATTCAAACTTTTTCTTCTGTAATACGTTTAACCGAGGAAACGAAAATACGAGATGAGAATTTTCGACCATTTTTAAAAAATGAATGACAATAAATTGAACAAAGGAGATAGTAAAATACCCTCCAAACAGAAGGCAACCACCAGCTGGATACATCAATTACAGGCAATAATGGCTGGACATCAGGTTTATCTAATCTAACGTGATCCTAGGCTCCCCAGCTACTGGGTTGGCGAGTGGTGGCAAGGGCCATTTCAGAAAGCGCCGACAAGCAGTGGGCTGAAAGCCACGCGTCGTCCGATGGCGTGCTGGGCGTGGTGTTCAGCGCCGCGAGCGGGCGGGGGAGGAACCGTCCGTTGCACAAAGCCGCGCTAACGCGTCGAATTAAAAGGCCAAGTGTAGAGCGGGGCCGTAAAAGGATTATTGTCGGCGCGTGCTGCGGCGTTTCGACGCCAGAGGAGCTGCCTCCGACCCTCCACGGGCCTCCTCACCCCTCCTCAACGCCACTCGCCCAGCCTTTCTCCCCTCCCCCTCGATCTCGTTCACACCGCTGCCCTAGTTCCTGTCCTCGCTTACGGGATCATTCCTTCCCTCGCGCTCGTCCACCCTAGTCTAAAACCGTTCCTTTCTCGCGATCTTCTTGCCTACCTCCCTTCTCCGTCAACACTGCTTCCTCGTATTTCTCTCCAGTCTGGTGTGAACTCATTCTCATTCCCCAATCTCTATCTCAAGTTGTAAGCTGGCACCTGTAATTCATTGAAACCACGAATTTATGGAGGTCTGAAAGTTGCAATTGGGTACGTTTAAGATGTTCGATATTTCCAACACCGAAAGTAATAGAATTATATTTTATTTAGAATGGATATATTTTTCATACATTCCATATATCTTAAAAGTATTGTAGAATTTACTTTTGTAATATGTACGCGACTCGTGAATATACATATTTTCCCAATTGCTACGAGTAATATGGATTTCAATGCCATAAGGACGTGATCTACTTAACTCTAAAAATGATTTTAATTATGTCAACTCATGTGATATTTTTGTGATACGATTGGATTTGAGGAGTGCGGATCAGACAATGGCAGGAAGTCCCTATTGATATTAATCATTCTTCTCTTCGTGTCCAATTGACGATTTACCGAGCAACACGGCTGTTCTTCACCTAGATTATATAATTTCAATTCATTAAATGTAATATTTTTAAGACAAAAATTCACATTAGGAATGGAAAATAACAATGTTAATAGTTAAGGGAGCCTGCAAACCATGAATATAAAATATTCAAGGGAGCCGAAAATGAACGGTCGCCCAGAAATGAGAATGTTAGTATTGGGTTGTGGTCTTTGCGGTCTCGTCAAACATTGAATGTATCGGCGAACGAGGTCCCGCGTCGCGCATTAATTGGCAGAAAATCTCGGTAATAACACGGGTAAGTAACGAAGAGGCGCCGCGTAGGCCTAATTGCGAGGCGGCGCAACGCCCCCCCCCCGCCCGAGTGGCGAGAGTCGCCATTTGCATTGAAGAAGCTCATTATGAGCTCGCGCCACTCGGCGCCGGCGAAGCACGCGCGCGAGGCGGAAGGCGGAAAAGCGGAGGGCGTAAATCGACGGAAATGGACGGGAGAACGAGTGAAGCTGAGTGAGAGGGACGAAAAGTGTGGGAAGGGGTTGTGGTACGTTAACAATGAAGGGAAGGAGATGGAGAAAAGTCAACGCCGGTAAAACAACGCAAATGGAGAAAATAGAAGAGAAAACTCTCAGTCTCCCCGAATTGCAAGCGTAAAGAAAAATTATGAATGCGGTGGAGAGGAGAGGGGAAGAATGGGGACGAAAGAGAGAAACGGAAGGGCGGTGGAAGGAAAAGGTCGAAAAAGAATTATGGGAAATGAACAAAGTAAATGAATGGGGTTTGATGGAGTGATGTAGAAAGTACAATAGATGTGAAAAGAACGGAAAAAAGAAAAGACTGGAAGGGATATAACTGAAAAACTAAGATCATTAAGCTATTCTCTCCTAAGTTATTCTTAAAGAACAGGAGAATAGAAAGAACAATGATGATTAAAAGTTAATACTTTTCTTCATAAAGGTAAAAATAATGTTACTACAGTGACTTCATTAAAACATTAAATTTACAAGTGATAATGAAAAATCAACATTACTAATTTAAATTTATTGAAATTAAAGGTTAAAAGTAATAATACATATTACAAACATTGATTGGCATTGAATTTTATTCATTGAAGTAATTATGTTTCCTTTTCACACCCCTGCTCTTAAAAATTTAGTTTTTTGTAAATACATTTTATTTCCAATAACAAATACAATTTGGATGTTTTGCTCCGAGAAGTAGTAAGCAATCAGGTTCACAACCACTGAAAATATTTTGAAATTGCTCGAACAAAGAATGAAATTGGGTAGGAACAAAGAAAAATTCAACAAAAAGCAGAGAAGGGAACAACAGTAAAGCAGCGCCACTGCTGCATTTCTCATAGAGCACGGGCTGCCTGAAACGCAAACGATGCTCCGCAGGGTCTCAAGCTGTGGCAGCTTCGCAGGCAGAGAGTTTCGAAAACTTGTCAGTTTTTCCAAAGGAAACTCCTCGAAAGGTCTCGTTTAGATATCGTTGTAGCCAATGATCACGCTTTCCTCGTTTGCCCTTCTCTCTTATTCATTGTCTGAACGATGATCAAGTATTTACCGCCGTTGTCCTTGCCCAGTTTTCTTTCCGACCAAGTGACAGTGTGTGTGTTGATTCTGGGCGCGGTCGTTATTTCAGTACATGTTTCCCGGCACGTGAAGGTGTTCCTACCGCTACACCATAAGATCCAGCGCCGAACTATTCGTTATCTTATGCGGTTGATCCTCTCCTCCAGGTATCTCCTCTAGTGGGACATTACTGCTGACGAAACAACCTCTAAGCTTCAGATCGGTCTTCCAACATAGTGTAGTGCATGACATTGTGTGGTGAAGGACATGGCTGGGGAAAGAAAAGTCGAGTTAAGTTTGTGATCTTCATTAGGATTCTTCAGCATCTTCAGCATTCGCCAATGTTAGAAAGTTTGTGCACGCCATATCGGATGACACTATCGATCTTCAGCGCATGTGCATATGCACTGAAGTGATGCGAAACTTGAACTACGCATTCGAAGAAGATTGATAGTGCTTTAACGTTTGTGGGTACACAAAGTCTTTATGAACCTTCCAGAAAGTGGTTGACGGCGACTCATAAATGTAGCTGGAATCAAAACATCACCATCAGCAATCGAACCTATGAATCTCTCAGTCAATGATGCTCCACAGACTTTTCCGCTGAACTATCGATTTCTCTTTCTGATCCTACACTCTTTCTTCCATCTCCCTTTTCTGCACGACTCTCTTCCTCGGCAATCCCTTTCCTCCACTCTTGTCTAAAATATATTTTTCTGTTGTTTTTCCTCTTTTTCTCTAATCCACCCCAAGATTATTTTTATATCGTTTCTACAATTCCGTCTACGAACGTTTTATACACATTGTATCATTTAGCTCACTATTTTCTATTCTCCGTTAATTTTTTTTCAATCTCTCACTAGTTTTATATATTAATTCCTTTTCTTAAAGTCCAACACATGGGTCTGAACCCTTATCTTTAAGTGATTAAATATCTTCTGACCTCGAAAAATTTCGGCATAGTTTAAATGAAAAAATAACTTTTTTAAACAACGATAACATTGCATTCACGTATATTAGCAGAAGAACTAATTGAGGTATTTAGATTCCAATTTTATTTAGACTTTTCAATAACTTTTCAATTTTGATAAAGCTGACAAGAGAGCTAGATCCATCGAAATTGGGTAGCCATTGCGAATGCCATACTCTTTTTATGACTCCCCAAGTTTTATTAGTTAGATTAGATTAGATTAGATTTATTGTTAATTCTGCAATTAAGTGAAGTAACTTGGTGGCAGAATATCTTGACCTTACATACATTAAACTTACATTCATTAACAAAAGTTACAAAAAGGAGTTGATTAAAAATAATAATAATAATAATAATAATAATAATAATAATAATAAATAGTACATTAAAATCACCACGCAAACCTTACTCCACTTCACTTCACTGCACAACACTTAACTGTGACGCATTTCTTTCACACTCGCTTCTTCTCGCATTCCCTTCCCTCCACTTCACTTCATAACACTACACTGTGCTGCACTACACTGCACTGCACTGCACTGTACTACATTAATAATAATAAAATAATAATAATAAAGATAATAATAACAATACTACTACAACTGATATTTATACTAACAATTAAACAACTTACTTTGTATGAAATACTACTAATCTAACAGTGGAAAATTAACATTGATACAATAACCTAATATATAATTAACTAGAAAACTAATTTATTTTTAAAGTTGCTCAAGCTTTGAGGAAAGGGTTCTAAGATTGTCGCAGGCAAACTGTTCCAGTCTCTAATAGTTCGGTTTGTAAATGAAAATTTCCCGACATCCGTTTTCTGCATTCTTGTCTTAATTTTATGCATGTGATCCGCTCTACCGAAGTATGTAGGTTTTTCTAAACGACGGTGTATTTCATTCCAGGCAGGATAGCCTGCGTATGCTTTGTACATAGCATAGAGTCGCAGCTTAATCCGCCTCTTTTCGCGTGATTCCCATGCACCTCTATTTTTTGATCCTCTGAAAGTAAATTTCGATGCTCTGCGCTGGACCTTTTCTAGATTTCCTTGCTGCGATATTCTGTACGGGTCCCAACATACCGCGCCATATTCTAATACGGGTCGAACTAGTGACATATAAGCTAATTCTTTACCTCTCACTGTACTCTTCTTTAGGATCCGCATAACGAAATGTAGAGATCTCCAGGCTTTTCCCACAACGAAATTTACCTGATTTTCCCAGCTCAATTTACTGTCTAATTGAATTCCTAAATATTTGCAAGATGTGACTGTAGGTATGACTTTGTTGTTCAATTTGTACACAGTTTCACCATAACGTCGACCCCTACCAAACGTGATGGCTTTACTTTTTGAACTGTTTATTTCCATGCCATTTGTTTTTGCCCAGGAGTGTAATTTGTCTGTGTCTCGCTGCAAAATATTCACGTCCTCCTCTGATTCGATAACCCGATAGATGATACAGTGTCGCAGCAAAGAGTCTTACGTTTGAAGCTAAATTTTTTGGCAAGTCATTCACGAAGGCGAGAAACATGAGAGGTCCAATGACACTTCCTTGTGGAATCCCTGACGTAACACTTGCGGAGGTTGATAGATGTCTTCCGATTCGAACCTGTTGTTTCCTATCACGTAATAGTTCGTTTATCCAAGCCACCACCCTAGTGTCTATACCCGAATCTATTAATTTATTTACAAGACGATCGTGAGGAACAACATCAAAAGCTTGGGCAAAATCTATTACTATTGCGTCTACCCTTCCACCTTTATCAATTTCGTCGGTTAGATCTTGTAGAAGTGAGACAAGCTGACTCTCGCAGGAGAACCCGTTTCGGAAGCCGTGCTGACCTTGATAAAGCCATTCCTTGCCCTCCCATTCTTTCCGGATGTAGTTAGTAATTAGTTGTTCCATGAGTTTGCATACGACTGACGTGAGACTTATAAATTAGTCATGTGATTTCCTTTCAAGGCCACTATTTTTTCTGTATATTTAACTTTTCTTATTAGTATACTATTACAAATACATAGAGATGTGTAAGGAAGTGATCTAGTAAATGTGATTTTTAGTTCAATATGTGAATATATTCATGCTTCTACATTTTAAGAAATAATTTTGTGTAA
Organism: Teleogryllus oceanicus; assembly: GCA_964035755.1. Classification (NCBI taxonomy): domain Eukaryota; kingdom Metazoa; phylum Arthropoda; class Insecta; order Orthoptera; family Gryllidae; genus Teleogryllus; species Teleogryllus oceanicus. Next base: position 22,476,761 of record CAXIVR010000004.1, read on the forward strand.
TTCATTACAGCAATTTTAATGGTGCCTCGGTTTAAATTGCTATCGTTGCTTGTTGACGATCGATTTTGTTTATTCTTGTCCAAAAAATTAATTCGACCTTATGCCTATTTTATTAAAGATAAGAACTTTGACTTTATTTACTTTCGTAATGACAATATCTAAAGAAAATACTTAGTCACGTATTGAGTTTTCAAATTTTAGACGTAAATTTCTGTTACAGTTTTTTTTATTATTATTAAAAGTTCTTCACCTTTTTCTACTCACTGTTTGAAATATTAAAGTTATAATGGATACTCAACATCGTAGATATAGGTTGTCTACCCATCCTACCTATTTTACAGCAGGTTGAACGTTGTATCCATTTTGTCGTTCTCTACTGGTTTTCTCTGTTTCACTCTCCCATTTGAACTGATTCCATCAACTATTCCCTGTTCTCTTTCACCTGGTTCGTTTCGTTCCCTCTCGTTTTCTACCTTCTCTCCCCTCCCCGTCCAAACGCGCCCTTCGCCCTTAACTCCACCCGCAAAGGGCAGCGCTCCCCACCCCACCCCAATGACCACGTTTGTGTTTAATTGGCCCGTGTCATTAAGAACAAATACCGCGCTTAATTAAACCCCCGCGAGGTCGACCCGGGGCCCAGCCCCGGCGCAAGCCGCCTTCAAATGACTCTCCCCTCGCGATCCCGCCCGATTACTACTCGGGGAACCGGGCGGGCGGTAATTAGGCCTTACAACGAACTGTGAAATCAGCGCGTTCTTAAAGCCGGGACAATTATGCTCACGACCCCGGCGGTCCGGGGCGCATCCTTTGTGGCTGTCGCTATATGAAACGCGTTAAAAGTGAAGTGGCGCGGTCGCTGGGGCGCCGGTGTTCGCGGTAATTGGAAGTTCTTCTCGGGAGCGCGAGGCACATTCCGAATTCTTCGTTAGCGCTCGTGCGTTTTGGGGGGGACGCGCCTTTGATTAGGTTGACGTGCGGGGGAGACGCATCTCCGTCACGGACTTTTCGTTCGGGAATCGAACTTCCCGGAGCCCCCTCCACACCCTGGATCGTAGCCGTCGGGTGGGACCGCCTTATTCGGCCGTCTAGTAAATGAAGTGGAGAGTTGGCGAAGAATGAAAGCCTCAACTGGGGATCGTCAAGTGGTGACTTTGTCAGAGAGAGAGAGAGAGAGAGAGAGAGAGAGAGAGAGAGAGGGGGTGGTAGTGGAGATGATGGGAAGTGCGATAATGAGTCTGTTAGCAGTGATTTCGGGACGGAAAAGAAGGTGGTTGCGAAACAGAAGCGACGGTAAAAAAGAATGGTGGTTGTTTCAGTGGTGATGGAAGAAGCACTGTGGGTGGCAATAGTCATGAATGGAACTGATCTTTTGACCACATTTGCGATTTTGATGTGAGCTGGACGAAATATTTTCTAAAAAGAACATCTTATAAATACTGATGCTGACAGGAAAGGAAGTTGGAGTAAATAAAACTAAGGTATTGGACTTTTTCCAGCATTTAACATGTGTTCATGTTCAGGATTAATACTTTTAGTTTGTTTTCCTGATTTTCCACTCGATTATATTATGTATGGAATCTTGACTGCTGCTTAGTTTTAGAGGTTTATTTCTCCTTATTTTTCTTACAGGACAGGATTTCTCTCTTAATAGATGCACTACAAAATATACACTAATTATAGTATGCTTCTATGAATGTAATGCTGGTGAAACCAATTTCAATATTATTGGTATGGCCTATTATAAGAATGACACTTTAATTCCGTGGAAAATAAAAACATAGAAAGAAACTGAGATATTGAGTGGGTAATACATGGGATGTGAGGGTGACGGATAGGCCAATGTAACTGTGGCGACGGCTGCTGCGGCGGTCCCGAGGGCGGGGAGAGGCTGTTAGCGCGAAGTCGAAATTTTTGGGAAAGCGGCCCGTCCTAGGGCCGTGCTTTCAAAACCCGGCCCGCCCATCCCCGCGCGCCGAGGGCCCATCTTGTTAAAAGTTTCTTAATCCGAAGCCAGCGGAGGGGAGAGTGGGCAGCGGGTTCTTTGTGAGGCACTGGGGAGAGGGGAAGGGCCGAGCTGCGTGACGTGGGGGGGGGGCGGGGGTGACGATGAGTCTGGAAAATGTTGACTGTTCCCAGCGGAAGACCTTCAGTTCTCCTGTCCTTTCAACTTCACGATCTCATATTTTTGTCAAAGGTGCTGAAGTCAGTAAGCAAGCATATATTTCAAAATTACTGAAACACTGTTATGAATACATTTACGTATTTAATACAGTGATATGTTTATTTAAATAAAATTGTACTTCTAAAATTCGAGCTTTTTTTTCAACACCTGCGTTTTCATGATCTTATTAAGTTCATGGATGTTTAAACGTGTAATTTATTTAAGACTGCTTTTTGATAATTTCTTAGTAATGCTAACTCTGACGTTCGTGTTATTGACATTAATTCATAAAAATTAAGTTACGAATAAGATAAAAACAGTTTGACGAAAAATTAATGTGGACTTTTTTCCAACAAACGGTCTCATTATAATGAATCAAAGTTACGTTTCAAGTGATAGATGAGATCAATTGAAAATCATTGTTCAATATAGACATATATAAGTGCTGTCGATGATATGCCGTCGTTTTCCGTTTTGCCGAATTTAGGACTCTGCAATTATATTTTCTATAATATCGCCCTAGCTATCTTTAACGTAGAAATAAATTTATGGAAAGGTGTGTCAACACAAAACTGCCTTCAAATACATTTTCTTTAAGAACAGTGAATTTTATAATAAATAAAACCATATGTTTTCCTCGTACCATGTCATGAAAATTAAATAAGTTAATAAACATTTAACGGCAATTGAATACAACGCAGTAGCAGTAAAATTAAAAAATTAAAAAATTAAAAAAATATTTCCCAAGATACCATTAAACAAAGATTAATATTGTTGATATTAATGTTATATTTTTATCGTAATTGGTCCAGTCTGAGGCGTAGATAGTTGCTAGCACAAAAGGATTGCAAGTCCTTGGGTATCGATTCCGCTCGATGTGGCTCGTGTTTCTCTATTAACTGAGTAATTATGAAGGACGCTCATGCCCGTGGCCCTGTCACGCCAGACGACCGGTGCCAGGCTTTATGGCGCAAACGAGACCTCTGGCGGCCGAACAGGCGACGAATAAACGCGAATGAAAACCACACGTGGCCTCTGGGTGCTGGCTGATGCGATGGTCATAACAATAATGCATTCCAGCGACGGCAAAGCGAAATTAATGTAATTGGCATAGTTTCTCTGATTTGTAGTGAATTTCTGCTCCAGTATGTCACGCACCACTGACGATGATTGTAATATTCTCTCATTTACTCAAATGGCGTTGTTGCTGCTGCTAAAGTAATGCAATGGGCGTGTTTGTAACTTGCTGAATGTGGGATATTGAATATACTCGAGAGCTTTCAGGAAACTCTAAATATTATGTTGTTCAAAAGGTTAAATGCTTTTGAGAAATAAACGGTTTACAAATACTGTATTAATTAATATATTCGGTGTATAAATATCCTGTATTTTCGATTTCTATAAGGAATGAAGTAGAATGCAGTGTTAGTCGCTATTTTTGTTTTCAGCAAAACGAATTGTGTGTTATATTTTTTAAAGGACATTAATTCATCTTGAAATACAATTATCAAATTCTTCTGCATTTTAGGTGGACATATATATGCTCATGCAATGTATTTGAATGAAGGAACTTAATAAATATAATGAATCTCATCAAAACATTTCCTGCGTTATATGCACTTTAAACAACAATTAATACAAAGAAATAATGCTATTTCATTATAGAGGAAACGAGAAAAAATGAAAAATTTGTTTGTAAATAAAAATTAGTTTCTTTTATTGATGCATTTCCAAATAAAGTTCGATGAATATGCGAAATACTTAACCAAGATAACAGAAAATTAATCATATACAAAACATTTATTTTCTGATAGAATCAGTGCTTCACAGTTGATACTTATTACAATACACATACTGAATACTTTCGTAAGTTTCTCAATAAAAGAAATATATCGGTTGCCAGTGAAATCGACCTATGTTTTCAAGTGAAGTTTCAGGAATTTGTTTAAAGAAACTTACTCTTCGCTTTTTGCCCTTTTAAAAACCTCTCAGAGCCCTTCCTACTGAGACCACGTGTCAACGATAACTATTTCCTACATGTGAGATACTCTCCTTTCCGAAAGCAATGACGAGCTCTGTGACCCTACAGCCAGCGCGAAACGTGTCAACAGCCCTGTCCCAACGATGCGACGGACACCACCAGGAAAGCAAAGAACTCTGAAAAAAGCCTCTCACGCGACTTCATAGCCACCCCCACCCGGCGACCCCCGTCTTCACACAGCCCACATCACCCGCCACCAATCCCCCTCGCCACCCTTTTCACCCTCTGGACTCTCTTCCCCATTTTCGCCCCCTTCGCCCTATCGTCCCTTCGCACTTTTGGCCCTTCGTCGTTTTGTCCCTTCGCCCATTCGCCCGTTCCTCCCTTCGCCCTTCCCTCCCTTTGCCCGTTCCTCTCTTCGCCTTCTTTCTCCTTTCACCCTTTCCTCCCTTCGCCCTTTCCCTCCCTTCGCACTTTCCTCCCTTCGCCCTTTCCTCTCTTCCCCCTTTCCTCCCTTCTCCCTTTCCTCCCTTCTCCCTTTCCTCCCTTCGCCCTTTCCTTCCTTCGCTCTATCCTCCCTTCCCTATTCCCCCCTTCGTTCTCCCCCTCTTCTCCCTCCCCTTCCCGCTGCCTCTGCGATCATCGCCATCCTCCGCTGTACTGACGTCTCTGTCACCCTAGTCTTCCAAACTATTCCCGCCGTCTTCGCCACGACACCGTTCTTCCATTTCCATTACCGTCCGTGCCACCTTTTCTTCTGTTGACTCCGCCGCCGTCTCCTCTTCCTCAGCCACCCGCCCCTGCCGCGACATTGTCTTCCGCCGACTCCAACACCTCATCCCTGTTTATACGCACGCCCCCTACGACTCGCACCGCCCCCACTGTTCCCGCCACAGTGCTCGTTCTTGCCTTATTCCCCAGTGGTCGTTTTCTACACTTTCCATCGTCCTCAGCACCCCGCCAACCTCGATCAGGTCTCACCTTCCATCTCCACAGCCGGTAGCACCGCCCTCCCAGCAGAGCCTCCTGCCGCCATACCTGCAGTTCTTGGCATCCCGGCCCTTATCATTGCCAACGCTGTCCTCAACCCCACTCTGCCATTGCCATCAACGCCACCGCTGACACCGCCTGCTCTACCGGCGGGCGTGGTTGCCGTCCTTTCCATCACCTCCGTCAGCGTCGCCACCGCCGCCGCCCTCGCCATTACGTAGTCTTATCGCGCGTTCCAACGCGGCGGTGGCGGCGGCCGGATCGGGCACGGAGCGGAGCGGAGGGGGCGGGGCGAGGTGGGCCGACGGCGGGCGCTCGTATTAGGAGGGACAGGCAAACTGGCGGACGAATATCTGCAGGGCCGTCGCAGTCTCCGGGGACGCGCCCAGGGCGGAACGGCGCATCGGAAACACTTCCTCGGCCAGTCCCCACTGCTCAGGCACTGGGCACCGCAGGTGCTGTGGGGACAAAATTCCCAACTCCTCTTAAGATTGTTTGTTACGGGAAGACAGTTGTTTCATCGTTCTCTCTCATACCGTTATATTTATTTTTGTCGTTGATAATAATAATAATAATAATAATAATAATAATAATATTGAATTCTATTCCATTATTAATACATTGAGAGACATTCCATGCGGTAAAACATTAGTGTTCCTCACAACATTAGATACAAATCATTAATTTATCATTTTGGATACAGGAGCAGATCTTCTTGCAGATTTTTTGTAATTTTTCGTTTCCGTCGCGGCTTGTATGTCACCGCTACTTCATGCGGACTTCCAAGTATTGAAGCGCTGTTCAAAATTCGGAAGGTCATTAGTGCTATTTTTGGAGAGTGAGCGACTCACTCTGTATATCGTATACAAGTGTTATTATCATTTTTCTTATTTTAAAAATTATGTAAAATTAAGGAAAAAATCTAAATAACCGCTGAAATGATTTTTATGGCGTCATTTGAAACATGAAAATTCCCTGTTACCGCCTTCCAGCTTTTTTGTCATTCCACCTTTCTCAATAGCCATTTACAAATAAATAAAAGAATAAAAAACCAAAGTGTTATGCAAAATATGATATGAAAAATCTACTGACAAAGATCTCAAAGGACTTTGCTGAAAATTGCAAAGCCAAGGAAATTTTTTTAATGCATTAAAATCTGCAACACTGGAGTATCCATCTTGAAGCAAATGAACAATTCACGGAGAATGACGAGAATAAACAATTCACAGTGTCAAACCTTCTGCGAGATTAAAAAATATACTGAAGTACTTATAAAATGTTCGTACGGGATCCACAAGTAATTAGAAATAATTCTATTGAATTATTGATTTTCATTTCTTGATTAATTACTTCCCTTCATGAATAATTACTTCTACTTTATTTCTTTATTAATAGTTCGGAAAAAGTCATTCTAATGTCAATGCAAGTTAAATGTTGCAAAACATTCAAAAGTTCCAAATCTAAGTAAAAATACTGTTTTCTATTCCGTACCTAATGTCAAATTCAAGTAATCGAAATGTGTACTATTCTAATGAACCAACAACTTTTCGAGTATATTCACTTGACATTATTTTCACCTTTAGAAAAGACGAATATTATTCTATTAATAGCTTCTTAGCCAGTTTCATTTCTCAAAAAAATTAAAGTCTTATGTTTTATGTTAAAAATTTTATTGAAAAGATCAATTTAAAAAGCTTATTGCAATGCAATATATTTTCGTTGCAATAAATGCAAATTATTGCAATTCAATAGCTTTATGATTTAATTAGCATTTACCATATATTACTCATCCACTATTACAATACCAACATCTGACTCTAAATTCGCTGAAAGAAGGCTCAATGCCACTCAACACTTCGAACAACTATATGGTGACCGCGTCCAGAGTTCAATATTTCAGCAGTGTTTTCAAAAGTTTAGAATAAAGTTTTAACTTAGCTTCCAATACATTTAATGTTAGTACAAGTGAAAGTATATACTAGCTGCAGTGCAATTTCTTCAAAGAAACACCCAAACGAAGCGTAAAAAAATATTTGCATATCAAATTCTTTGTAGGAGGAAACTTTCGTGTTCCCAAGGAGCCCTGCGCCCACTGCTCCTCGCCTGACCGACGCGATGCCTCCCGCCCCGCCCCGCTCCCCTTCCCTCCCCTCCCCGCCCGCCTCGCCCCCGCCAGCGCCGCCTCACAATGGACCAGCGAGCTCGTTATCACGCCCATTGAAGGACGCGCGCTCAGCCGCTCGCCCACGCTGAAGAGCGGGCCCTGCTCCGCCGCCGTTGCTCGAGGCGGGGGCGTGGGTAGGGGTGAGGGCGGGGGCGGGGCGGTGTTAGGCTGCCACCGGAGCGGAGAACATTCCGCAACTCCGCGCCGCCGCCGCCGCCGCCGCCGCCGCCGCCGCCGCCTCCGCCGCTTACGCCACGCCGAGCTGATACCGCGCGCACCCACATTCTTCGCCGCGCCGTCCCCGCCCCCCCCGCTAGGAGCGCTGCTGCTGCTGGAACCGCGCAGTTAGGGGGCGGGGCGGCGCAGCTCTCGATCGCTGAACTTCGCTCCTGCTAAGCGAGCGGGCGAAGCCCCGGCGGCAGCAGTGCGGGGGCGTTGGGGAAGAGAAGTCAGCGGGTACAGCCCAAGTGGGATCTGCGAAGGGTGAACCCGGCAGGAGAGTTAGTTGGGGAAACTGTGCGGAGAGGTACGAAACGCCCGGATAAGGAACGAAAAAGAAGAAAGGATGAAGGGTGGAGAAAGGATACAGCAGAGAAAACAGAGAGGGTTGGGCTAGGATCGGAAAGGAAGAGAAGTACAATGGAACAGAAGAGAATGATCGAGAAAGAAGTTAGATATAGATGATTGGTAAGGAGATGAGTAGGTTCTGTAGGAAAGTTGATGTAGGTCGAAGATAACGTAGGCTATTAAGGAGTGGGATCATAGTGTAAAACTGGTTATGAGGGGACCTACAGAAAGGTCAGTTTCGGAGTGGGAGGCGACATTTTGGCAAACAGCTGAAGCAAATGTATAAATATAACATATCTGGAATGTGCTGAATTAATATAATCATTATTGGGAAAAGTTTCACATGCAAAGGTCGATGAGTTATTTTAGCCGTTTGCCAAAAAAGACCAATTTGTTAGGCCAATTTGACTCGCTTCGATAAGACTTCTCCACGTTGACGGAGGGACAAACTAGGAACGGGAGCGTGTCTAAAGAAAAAGGGCCCAGGAGCAGCCCGTGGACAGGATGGAACGCCGCAAGCATGAGAGAGAGAGAGAGCGATCGTGGTTGGGAGACCGGTTAAAATGCGAATGGTTTGGCAGGGCAAATGTAGAGCAAGTGTGGGAGCGTGTCAGTGAAGGAATGCAGAAGCATGGGGGAAAAGGAGGAAAAGAAGAGAGGGAGCGAATAAAAAGGAATATCGGTCAGGGAGCCGGAGAGGAGGAGGCCAGGAAAGAAAGGGTCTGGCTTTAGCCTGATGGGACGAGACGAGTGTTCAAGGGAGCGAGGGATCGTGTTTGGAGGAGCGGTTATGGGGCGACTGCAACCGGATATCGGTCATGGAGTCGGAGGGGTCTGGCTTTAGCCTGATGGGACGAGACGAGTGTTCAAGGGAGCGAGGGATCGTGTTTGGAGGAGCGGTTATGGGGCGACTGCAACCGGATATCGGTCATGGAGTCGGAGAGAAGGAGGCCAGGAAAGAAAGGGCGGCTTAGCCTGATGGGACGAGACGAGTGTTAAGGGAGCGAGGGATCGTGTTTGGAGGAGCGGTTATGGGGCAAATGCATGGGGATATCTGCCATGAGGCCGGCGGGTCGAGGCGAGTGTGGGGGCGGCGTGATTGCGTGAGCGGAGGCTTGGCACGAAGGCTGCGGTGCGCCGAGGGCGTGGTCGAGCCGAGCGCTCGAAAGGAAATTTGGGATTCGCCGCGCGGGGCCCGACCGGAGGCGGAATTGCGCCATAAGCAGCCTGGCGCCTTCGGGCCGAGTTGCTTAGTTGCACGACCCTCGCTATCGCCAATCGGGGCCGCCGCCGCCTCCGCCGAAATTGCCTTAAGGGAGTAATAGCTGAGATCGGAAAACAATGGTGCCTGGGATTTTAATAAGATCTTCTGCAAGCTGGGGACTCTTTTGAATATTATCTCGTTCATTAAAGACACATTGCTTCGATAGATGTATCTGAAAATTGCATTTGATTTTTGAACATTTTTTCAAACGTTTTTGTACCGGAAAATTGTAGTTCACGTCTAATTTAGTATTATATGTTTAGATAAGCATTGATAATATTAAAGAGAATACGCGCAACATACTAATCAGTTTAGGATGTAATTTCTTTGACTCGGGTTGTGAAACTATCTGTATCAGGGTTAAAAATGAAGTAATAAAATGAATGACTAGTGACGAAAACTGTTTCAGGCGAATGTGTATCATAATATTTAAAAGAGTAACAAGAGTATTGCTATTTAGAGCATTATATCACCCGGTTGTCTATATCATACATTGCGAATAAGTCTTTCTATGACTATCTCCGTCTGACCTCAATCACGAAATAGCAACTTTTCCATTAGCAAATTGTGCACAATCTTAAGCCAGTGAAGTACAGTAATAGAATCAGGGACACGAAGCTTCCATAGTCGTTGTTAGATCGTTCTATTGAAAATCGGTAGCTTTCAACTTGAAATCTGCACACTGGCTTCTTCCGTGTCATTTAACTACTCGTTTAATGGGAGATCTTTCCGTTTGGAAATTCATGTTGTCAATTCCGAACAGTTGCAAGTTTCCCACTACCATACATTGAGCTCTTCCCGCCCCCTCTTCTCTTTTCTTTGACCCACTTCCTTCTTTTACTCTTCTTGACGCCCTGCTCTTCTGTGGAGTCCATTCCAAGTAAGCATTCTCTTGTTCTTGTTTTTAAACATTTTTTCACGTTCTCATTTCGTTCATCTCATGCCTTTATCTAGAATCTTTCCATTTCTTTTCCTGTTTTCCTTCTCCTTGTCTTTCTCTTTCCTTTAGTGCACCTTCGCTTTCATTTTTCCAATAAATTATCTGCTCTCCCTTTATTTCCTTTATTTCCACTGCCTTTCATTTTTCGTCCCTTTCACTATCATTATGATTCTTTCTCTCAAACTTGATCCTGTATTTTTTCAAAATCTCACTTCATCTCTCAATGCTTGTATCTTTCGCACCAAGTCGTTACCAGTCCTCCATCACACTTAACACTCCGCTTCCTTTCTCTTTCAACTTCTTCTAACACTCTCTATTCTCACACATCAACCCACCATCCCGCACCCTACTCGACACCAAACCCCCAAATCTCACCCCATGCCGATCGCTGCACCCGCCGCCCACCGGCCAGCCCACTCTCCCGCGCACGAACAGCAGCCCAAAGCCGCGCCTTATCCGCGCCGGTTACGCCACACGCCTTCGACCCACTTGGAGGCCGCTTATCGCCGCCCGCTGCCGAACATCGCGTGCGCCACGACCGCCCCCCCCCCCCCCCACCCCCCCCCCCCCACCCCGCCCATGTCCTCCCCTCCCATGTACCTCTCGTTCCCCTCCCCATGTACCTCCCCGCACCACGTCCCTCCCCCGCCCACGTCCCTCCCCGCCCACGTCCCTCCCCGCCCCGCCCCCCCGCCCCGTCCCTCCCCCCCCACGTCCCTCCCCGCCCCGCCCTCCCCGCCCAGTCCCTCCCCGCCCACGTCCCTCCCCGCCCCGCCCTCCCCGCCCACGTCCCTCCCCGTCCGCCTTCCTTCCCCTCCCCTCCCCTCCCCATGTCTCTCCACGCCCCATGTCCTTTCCTGCCCCATGACCCTCTCCACCCTATGTCCCTCCCCAACCCGTTCCTTCCTGCCCCATGTTCCTCCCGCCCCCCCCTCCCCCCCCCCAGTTTTCCCCCTTCCCCCCGTTCCGTCCGTGTTCTCTGCACCCGAGTTGTCCACCGCCGCCTATACGCTCTTCCATCACATCCGATTCGCACTCCATCCCTTCCCACCTCGCCCCGCCCGTCTGAATCGACAGTCTTCTGCCCCATCTTATCTGTTCCGTCCTCTCTGTCCACCGTCAACGGCCGTCTGGTCATTCCTTTTCCGCCCCACTCCTCGTCCTCCGTGCTGCGCCGCGAACGGACCTCGAATGCGAACTCGAGTTTCACCACACGGCACCGCAGATAGTACTGCGCTTTTCTTGTAAGAGTTCCTGTGAGCTCGTTCTTAAATTAATGTACCTCTTTCTCTTTTGGCTGACCTCATCTGGTAGTCTTTTGTGACCTCACTTAGTAGTCACAGACATTTACTTATATGTCTGTATTATTTCAGTCATGCAGTCGTGGTAACAATACAATTTAATACTTCTTTAAATTAGTAATACTTTACGTATTTTTCTTTCCATCTTAAGTCTATGGTAGGTAATAACTCATACAAGTTTCTGAAACAGCAATTAATATTTAAAAACTAATATTCAATTATTGTTAACGTTGTCTTAGTGCTCATTTGAGGGTGTTGATATGTTGAATTATTTTCTTGCTCATTACAGGATGAGAAATTTTATATTGTAAACTTAAACCATTCTTCGATAGCTTGGAAGCCTGTTGGTTGAGATGTGTTGTGATAGGATTTGACATTGCAGCTCAAATATTTGCAATTGCTTTTCTTCACACACATTTGCGTGCTACAAAATAACAACGCGGTCCCCAATGCAGTCCTCACTATGAAGAGTAATGCTCACATGTCCATCATCACACTGGGTTTCCGCAGTGTAGAACAGAGTAGACCTTGCCAAAGTTCTCAAAACATTTGCTACCTATTGACCATTGAATTATATTACGGAAATACAGTTTCGAAATATTTTCGTAATGTCACATCAGAAAAAGAGAAGAAAAAATCACAATCATTATATGTTATTAAAAAAATGGGACAGAATCTAATGCATTTTGAATATCTGTCAGCCGAATCTACAATTAGATATAATATTCAATCTCAGTCACGCTAGTGGCGGTAGTCGTTTTTGTATTGGTTATTCAGAAGTCTATTTGATTTGGAAACCATAATCCTTCACTCGAAACCGGGTGTACGTGGTTAAGCCGAAGGCCTTTCAAATCCCCTACACTCTGAGTTTCACGGCTAACGGCCGCTGGTATTCTCCGCTGGTACTTGCAGTTGTGTCTGAGCATGTCTTTGCACGGGCCGCCGCGTGCCAAACACCAGGCGGCGTTCCGCAGGGTTCAGGGCTGCGCCTCAGTGCCCTTGATCGGGGCCGTTGCGCGAAGCCGTCGCGTCGCGTCGGGTCGGATAGGAAGCCTCCATCGCGGCGGTCGCGCTAAGTTGCGGGGTCGGTGGCGTCGGGGGCGGAGGTGGTGGCGCCGGGGGGGCGGCGGGCAAGCGCTGGTCAGTGATTGGACGCGGGTGGCGCGGCGGCGGGCTGCGGTCGCCTTCAATCAAACGGACGCCGCCGACGCAGTGCATGGGGCGCCCCGCGCGGCCGACGCGCTAACGCCCTGGCCCCCCCCTTTTTTTGGACCGCTCCTGGCTGCTGCCCCGCGGTCGTCTGGTTCCGGTCCGCCCTTTCTACTGCACCAAACCTTTTGCGTACTCCTGTACGTATTCTATTATCCTCTAAGGTTTCAACTGAGTCTGAGTCATGTTGCCGTTATCTTTTCAACAGAACCTCGATTCACGTTTATTGTTTTTCGTCTCTACTGCCTTTGTAATTTCCCTGACCCTGATCCTTTTCTCACTCCTGATCATTATTCCTCGCACTATCCCGCTCTTGAACACCTCTCTGGACCTCTTCCCGCACTCGCGACTCGATCCCCACACACCCTTTTGTTTTTTATCCCATCCCAGACCTTCCTTTGGACCTCGCAGTCACCCTTACCTTTATTCACCCCCAGTTTTGTTCCCATTGGAAACACAATTTTCATCTGTTACTCTTATCGTATTATTACTAATGTCTTGTTTACTTATCTTCCCATCATTTCTCCGGCAATGTCATTTTCATCTCTATCTAGCCCGTAACTCTACGCAAGGTATAGTCGGCTACAGTAGCTCTTAAATTGTTCGCATTTCCAACCCGCGCCCCCTCCTTTCCTTCCCAGTTCTGTTTCGGCTTCGTTATTCAAAACGAGTTTAATGAGACTGATTTAAAATATTGATGTATTTGTGAGATACGCGTGTTGTAAAAAATAATAGGTTTATATTGTATCTAATTTTTTATTTAATCGCTAAGAACCTTTCATAACGATAACTGCATAGCCATTATCGTGAGGTCTTCCGCATGCAAGTTAAGATTTTGTATCAGTGAAATCAATAAAATATCAATTATGGCCCCAAAAAACAGTTTTATTCATTTGCCATTGTAGGCTATATTGCTTACTTTCACTTATTGTTTTCATTTCATTTAATTATATTGGTGTATTCGTATCTAAGAAAAGTTATATTGCTTTATTCTCTAATATATTTTTCTTTTGTTTCTCAAATACACACAAACCAAGTAAACGTATCAAAGTTTATACTTAACTTGTTCAAATGCTCTGTAACTCGTAAATTTTAAATTTTAAAGTGTGATTTTTCAAGTTTCTTATTCTGAGCACAAGTAATAAATTAATTTGTGTGTAAATTATATAAGTCACAATATTTCTAACTTACAATAACTAGAAGGGAAATATTTCATTATTCTTTTCCAGTGCGTACAAACACGAATAAAAAATACACAATACAAAATGTTTCATCATTTTGAAGCCTGTACTATGAGTGACTCATACCTTGTCAATACGTTTCGTCAGTATCTGTAATATACATGTTTTCTTCCGGGCTTGTGGGCCGTGGTCCAATTGGCGTTGAACTGCCAAACGTTTCGCCCACGACTGCGGCGGGCATCTTCAGTGGCGAGGTCTCGGGCGAAGTGTCCGGGACGGCGGCTGACTGGCGACTGTATCTGTAATAGTCAGTAGCCACCACTTTCTTCCGCTACGAAACTTATACACAGCACATAAATTCGCCAGGGTTTTCTCAAAGCTTTTTTGGCTTCTAACGCTACCTAAGCAAGTGCTTGCATTACGTGTTAAATTTCTGCATCCGCCCGACACTTCAAGCAGCACATTCCTTCCTCTTTCGACTTTTCGATATCGGTAACGAGTCACTTGAACTCGAGACTCAAAAGAATAATTATTCATTATGTTCCGTACTTCAGTTGAGGACGCTTCACATTTTCGAAAGGTCGCTTGCGAGTTATCTCATCTTCAAAGCTCTTGGAGAATTTGAGGAAATACGAAACACCTACACGTTCGGGGCCTTTGTAGAGTTGAGGTTCGCAAAAATGGCGTCCAGTGGCTCTGAGAATTCTGAAAGCTTCGAAGTCCGTTGCGTTTACCTCGGATGCGAGCGCCTTTTTGGTGTGAGTGAAGGGTTGAGCACCTACTCTTGAAAAAGAAAATAAGCAAGAACCTTTACGTTACCGTTGAAGCAAACGGATATGAATCTTAAAAACTCTTGATGCTCTTGATGATAGATTTATGCCCAAACACTCTTGTAGCGTATGTTTGTATCCGTCAATTATTAATTGTGAAGGAAATTTAAATACTTAAATATGAAACCAGTCTTTTTTCCACTGTTTCAAGTTTTGTGGACTTAAATTTCCATTATTTGCCTCGGATTCACGACACGAGATAAGGAATGGAAAAATATTTGCACCGGTCGCGTCTGCAATTGAGGTCAATTTTTCCGTAAACGCAGTGCATTTTGAAGGAGATAACAGTGTTCTTCCTTCCCTCTAATGTGAGATCCGAATTACACATCATTTTGCGGTACGTTCCCACTCCACAAACCAGGAAGTGTACCACTCAAGCCAGGAAAAGTTCCAAGCTCTCCGACTGGTATCTCCATATGTATAATAATGGTATAGTGCATGTAAATGTGTGTTTGGATGTATGTAAGAGGAGATGACTCACAGACGAAGGAATGATTGCTTCGATCCAAAGCCCGTTCCTTAAGAAACTGCACCGCCATTCGTCTTGTGGTGATACGAGAAAATAAGGACAACTACCAATCAGACCGGGAGCGGTAGCTCAGTGCACCAACTGATGTCACTGCAGCGCCTCTGACCGGGAGGTCCTAGGTTCGAATCCTGACGGCGGCAGGATTTTCGACACTAGCTTTTCAGCTAGATCGAATTCAGTCGCCTTCTGGAGAATTCTAGCGGCCGGCTGCTCTTATCGGTAGTTTTCCATGGTTTCTCCGATCAACACCAAGTGAATGCCGGAGCAGTACCCTACCAAACGGGCCACGGACCGCGCGCGATCTGTCCTTCCTCTTCCTTGTCCTATCCTGTCCACTTACACACACACTTACACTAACATACACTACACTAACATATATTCCGGGAGGCCGGCGAGAGCTTAGAGCTTGTCCCGGCTGGGGCGGTGCCCTGCTGGTGGGAGAGTCCTGGTTAGGGGAAAACCCCACTAGCCGACGGTAGGTCGGCGCCGGATCTCGCCATGCGGCGGGGGAAGATCACCGCATCTCCCGAGGAAAAACATGCACTACACTAACGGCACTAATGACCAAAGCAGTTGACTCGCCCGGAAACACGAAAAAATCAATCAATCAATCAAAAAAAAAACGATCAGAGTAGTCGGAAGTTGGAATTCTCCCTCAAACAATAGTTGATTTCAGACGAACTAATGTCACATGAAGTAGTCGAAAATCTGTCACAGGTGTGACGCCCGGGAGGACCTCCCGGGCAACGATGCTGAAGAGATCATAATGTCGCAGCTGAACCCTCCCAGTTGGTTTACAAATGTACATATGTATATCGTGAAATGTGTACTTGATGGGTTATATATTATCATGGTATGAAACATCTTATGGTATTGTGTTTGTATATGCTGAAGATATCAAGTAATTATTGAAATATTTGAACTTGTGTAATATTCTGATTGGAATATTCCCTGCGTAGAATAGCACTGGTGCCGAAACGCGGTACTGCTTTCTGAGAAACTGCTGCACTATTTTCGAGAGTTCTATAAGACAAAACCAAACGTATGAAAAAGTTCCCACTGAATATCTGTAAAACGTTTGTCACACGTAAATTTGTCTGGTACGTTTCAAGTCACATGTAAATCTGCTAGGCAGAGGTGTTATATAAATTCGTTTAACATTTTTATAATCGACCATACTTCTACATTTTCACGATTACATTACTCTGTGCTCTAAGAGCTATAAGAATAAGTTTTCAGACAAGAGAACAACGCAGGTTTGATATCGATAAATAAAGAAAGTTGTTTGCTCACAGAAATCTTTATTTACAACGTGTTTTTACTAGGACTGAAATGTGCTATGGATGGAGCTTCTTCCAATGCTTTTTCTCTTCCTGTGTCATTTGGTTTTATGTTCAGTTACGTATGAATTCCCTGAAGTGAATTTCAACACAATCGAGCAACAGGGGTTAAATGACTTGCATGCAACTTGGGTAATAAACTTGTTTTTGTGAGAACGATGTTGGTCTGCATAATATTATGCTTCATTTCACAGAACATTAGGTCTTTACGGCGTGTGCATTCACCAGATATTTCTTCATCTGTTAACTAGGAAAACGCGTGTATATATTAAGTAGCTGCTCAAGTGCATTTGGGAGCGTATTTCTTCCCATTATTTGAAGATGATATGGTATCCGACATGCTTTCAAACGATTTGTAAAGTAGCGATCAGGTTGCTAATGTTCACACGCTAAAACATTGCAAACGTTGCTGTACATCTTCCGCATTAGTTCCGCATTACTTTGCTTTATATTTCCTTTTGCGAGAGCTGTTGTTTAATTCAACACAACGACATATGAACGTTACAGTATAGCTTAATTCATATAACAGATTCCCCGAGTGCCAGCTGACTTTTCTGTATGTTTAACGTACGTGTTTAACTTACTTTGAAAAGTTAGGAACCATAGCAACTCAAGTTTGAAAACCCTCTACTCTGCATCTCTTTGTTATTAAAATGGTACCTCATGACAATATAACATAAAGTTATCGCGCGAAAAAACAAATAGAGCATTTTTGCCTTTATGGGGCAGATTAGTTCCAGAAATGAATTAATCGCTACTCTCTTCTCGAGTTACATGAAATAGATAACCTGCCTTGTTTTGCGTGAAGTTCTCGGACAGAAAGCGTTGCAAGAGGTACAGCAGAGCTAACAAATCGCAGGCAGAGCACAAAATTCCCTTCCCATTCTGTCGCGCAACCATCCCAACCGGTTTTCACATTCCTGTCAGGAAATCGTTGGAAATTCGATTTACAAAACGCGTCGAACAACGTCCAATAAATCACAACATTCACCGCTGCACCGTAATAGGAGACATAACGCTTGTTTATACGACGAGCGCGTTTCATTATATCGGCGGAGGACGCGACGCGATCCGACGCGATCCGATCCGTCGCGACGCAATCCGACGCGAAGCCGCGGCCGCCGGGGCGGCAGCGGCGGTGGTGCGCGCCGGCGAGTGAATTGATTGTATTTCCAATTAAGTGTCACGCGGCAGCAAAGAGCTCACTTGACACATTCCTCCCGCAGATCAAACACGTCAGAGAGGTGGCGCCCGCCGCCGCCGCCACTACCGCCGGTGCTCTCTGGTCGCCCGGACGCTCGGCCTCTGGCTCCGGACGGCACGTGGCCCTGGCGACCGCTGCCAACTTCGGATGAACCGCGGGCCGGCTTCTCTGCCTCCTGTCGCCCGTCTCATTTACATGTTCATTTCGGTGCTCCATCTCGATCGAGTGTTACCCCCATTTCGATCAAATCCTTTCCTCAGTTCCCCAGTGAGCAAATGTTGAAATGGCTCGTTTTCTAGACATAAATGTTGTTTTTGATTTTTTTTTTAATTTTAATTTCAAAATGTCTTTATTTTGCCATTAATATAGAAGTTAGAATATTACATTCAAATGTGATGGGCAAAATAATTAGGGATCCCCTAGAAAGACTGTGTGGGATCTTCATCACCTTTGTACATAAAAACAAAATTGTCAGCAGCGAGAGGCAGCTCGCTCACTCCAATTAACATGCAAGAATAACAAAACAAAGATTTTTAAGCTAATACTTCTGTGCACTAATAATATAACAAAAAACATTCAGATCTAAACATACAATACAATACTAATGTTGCTCCACTATCTCATTTTGCTATTTGTGGTTGGAGTAGAACCGAGGATGTAAGTGGTTATGTTCTTAGCAACACCATAAAAGCAAATCTGTATTTCGTTTACCGATGAAAATAAGTTTTTTTTATAGCCCGAGAACAACATTCCTCGCGTTCAAATATTTCTAACCTTGCTTTGTTAATATTCATCGTGGATTATTCATCTTACAACTAAATATAGTAAAATAGTGGCGTAGGTTCTGGAGCTGACGACAACATAAGTACGAGTAATTATACTTTTCCCACGTCAGTTTTTACTGTTTTTGACGCATATAAGCCAAAACAAAATTCATAAAATAGACTGATTTAAAGATTTTGATTTATTCAAAGACTTTGTAGAAATAACATTATCCACAATATAACGATTTTATTTAATATTCTGACGAAGTGATTATATATTTTTTTCTCTTTCACACGTCACAGAGTGTTTTAGTGGCCTTTTTATGAAAAATAAATAAAAATCCTTTACCTCAGAATGCTCACATTGTCAGGTCAGAGTTAAAGTTTTTGAGGAGTTATAGTAGTTTTACAGAGTTATAGTATTTGCTTATAGTTTTGTAGCTTTCACAGAAAATAGCAAAAAATCGAAAACAATAAAAGTTTCGGTTTTGGCTGAAATTTGGTAAAAAATAATTGTTATTCCACCTATTCTGGTACTGCGCGTGCCGACAGAATTATCATAGTCAGCGCGTCACTACTTATGTGTAGACATCGTACGACAGCAAGGCTCTAAGGAAGAGACAGCTCGACATTAAATATTTGCTATTTACGTGTTGTGTTATTAAACAGTAGCATCGTTATTGAGACTCTTGGTAGTACGTAAAGAACAGTTGTACTGTAAATATCCTGTACTTGATTTTTTGAAGTGGCCGATGACGTTATGGTATTGTTACACCCCCTGCCTTGAAAAACATTAGGCAGGAGGTGTAACAATGATCTAATGTCATCGGTTACTTTAAAAAATCGAAGTATATACTATGTTATTTAAGAAGACTGAAGATTGTTTATGTTAAAGTATTTAATTAATTGGAATATTATGAGATTACTTTATTTGTTGTTCTTGATCAGTGTGAGTGCTACTTTTTGAAAAACCATTTTCAGTTTTTCTGTTTAGCAGGAATTTTTATGTAGTATCTTCTTGCCTTTCTTCTAAATTTTGTATTTGGCTCATCTCGGTATCTCTCAGTGCATCTCCCCCGTGCCGACGCTCTTGCTATGGTCACTACGTTCACTTCCGCCGTGGTTCTATTTTCATTTCCGATTCAGTTCGTTGGTTGGTTCAGTTCGAATTTCCGGTTCGATATTTTGTTCCATTATCACATATTCCCCCGTCCCAATGCTCCGCTATTTTGTAAAACTGATGTGTTTTTTCTTCCTCTCATAATTCCTAGATTAAAAATGAGACTGGAATAAGTATTTTTCTTAGAAATATTTTATAGCCTCTTTATCTCCCCCCATTGGAACTGCAAAAATATTTATTTTTATCATGTTTTTGACAGTATCCGACTTTCGGTACACAATTCTCCATCCTGAGAGTAATTATTTGTTGTTTCTTCTGTTCACATTTACGGAATTATCTCATACAGGTTCAAAATAATGAAGTAATTTTCTTTCGGTTGCCAGTGACTATTTTGACTGCGACATTTCCCCCTCCTCCCTTCCAGTTTCGTTTCTCTTTCATTCAATGCACACTAGGCAGAACGATGACTCCATACTCCCCGCCCGACGCGCTCAGTCTGCCCCTCACTTTCACACCCACGACGCACGGGCGACGGCTTCTCAATCGCGGCCTCTCCCTCACTCTTTCTCTCTCTCTCTCTCTCTCTCTCTCTCTCTCTCTCTCTCTCTCTCTCGTGTTCCTTCCCTTTTTCTCGCACGCTCTTTTGTGTTCCTTTTCTCCCTGTCGTAAGCTCTCTCGCATTACTTCCCTTGCCCTCACATGCTCTCTCATTTTCCTTCCCTCTCTCTCGCACGCTCTATCTTTTTTCCTTCTCCCTCACACGCTCTCTTGTGCTTCTTCCCTCCCCCTCGCACGCTCCTTTGTGTTCGTTCCCTCCTCGCCCACTCTGTGTGCTTCTACTCTCCCTGGCTCTTTCTCCCTCCTGTCCCCTCCCCTTCCATTCACACGCAGGGTGGTCGCGAACGGGCGTCGCTTCGCAGCTGGCGCCGAAGCGAGCGAGGCGGCGTCCGGCGCCAGTGGTCCGCAATCGACAGCGAGGAGCAGGCGCGCCCCTCCCACCCTCGCGGGCACAAGAGGATTTCCGCGAAGGCCCCTGCCGCGGCCGCCGCTTTGCAGTGGCTCTCATGCCACGGCGGCGGCGCCGCTTCCAGGAAGATGTAGGAGCAAAGAAGTCGCATGTGAAGAGCGAGCTGCGAAGGTCTGAGGTTGACTCGGTCGTATTAAAGCAGGTTCTGAAATCTTCTTGGCGTGTCTCGCTCTCTTTACGGTTAAAATTACGGAACACCCACTCGTGAAACCAGTTTCTTGAAGGCAAATGAAAAACACACTGAAAATATACGTCTCCATTTTTGGTTCAAGCTGATCTTCCGCACAAGAAAGAAGAAATAACTAAACACATTGTTTCAAGGTGTCGTGAAAGAAATGTCTACATACTACAATTATCACAACAACTGTTATTCACCAGCACTTTTTGCCAAAAACTATTTGAATTTTATGACACATAAAATTTACTATTAGTTTAACTAAAGAAATTAATTGGGAATGATTGCAGCGTAGTTCCCCAATTGCAAAGATCCGAATCTCGCAGAGAATGGCTCTATAAAAATAACGACAGAAGGAGACAAAACACGGTTAACGATGGCTAAAAAAAAGGGCAGTCACAGGATTCAAGAGAGAATCGAAGTGGTATTATCAGAAAACGAAAAGAACATCGGAGCTTGTAATCTGTAGGGGTGTGGGTGTCCTGGCTCCGAGGAAATACGAAACATAGCGCAAGAGCACAGCGATGTGGAATCCATGGGAACTGCGAATGGAGGGGTGAGATTGGGCGCGACGCGAGGTAAGAGACATTCCCCGCGGCCGCCGCGATCGGCTCTCTTCCGCTCCTCGCCCCGCCCCCTCGCGCACGCACTTCCAGGCTTCTGTTCGGCACTGCGCGGTGCGTGGGCGCGTGAGACACGAGCCACGTGTCGCAGATGCGCATTGTGGGCCGACAGCGACCTGCGAGCGCGTCAAGATTGCCCCGCCGCCCCCGCCGCCCCGCCGCCCCCGCCGCCCCCGCCGCCCCGCCGCCCCGCCGCCCCGCCGCCCCGCCGCCCCGCCGCCCCGCCGCCCCGCCGCCCCGCCGCCCCCGCCGCCCCGCCGCCCCCGAACATAAGGTGCACGTGATGGACGCTCGTGAATGGCGGCGGGCAGACAGCCGCCGACTGGGTCTGCGGTGATAAATATGCCTGGCCTGCGTCGAGGGGATCTGGGAGTGTTGTAAACCGGCATTGTGCGGTCTTTGAGAGACCGATAAGTTCGGATTTGAAAATGAAACACCATTTCTTATGACCAAAAGGATCGTTTTTTTTGTTGCTGTTGTTTTTTGATTTTTGTTTTTTGTTTGTTTTTTGATATAATGATGCATTATAGATTTCGTCCAGGAGGGAATGTATTCTTGGTCTTTGGGCTTTCTAACTGGTTTAGGGCCATAATAGTTCTCGATCTCTTAGGATATTTGTGAACGATTTCAGCTGCATATGTATTGTTAGGAACCAGAAAATAGGTAAACTAAGCATTAAATTTCTCACAGTGGTTGAAAATTATTTTTTTACCTAAAAACTCTTATTACACATGTAAGAAAATAGAACCAGATAATTATGTAAAAATCAACGGCCATTTCTATAATCAAGTATTTTATTTTTTATATTTAAAGCATTATCAGAAAAGTAAGTAAAAGAATTCAATTCTTAATTCGAATTTTAATTTTGACATTTAGAAATATTGTACGTTCTCTTGAGATAATTGTTATCTTAAAATATTTTTTGTTCCAAACCTTTAATACTCTTATTAGTGGGCTTTAGAGTTCAGTTTCATGATTGCAAATTTTCTTTGCTCGCGTGATTCTCCTGTGAGCTCACGCCTGCTCCGTAAATCTAAGCCATGTTTACGGCCGCGTGGGGCATTTGAACGCTTTTTCTTCTAATTGTAAGATCATCTTCTGGTCGTAGTCCATCGCATGCACCAACGCGCGATACTCACATTTTACGACGACTACAAAACAGTATGCTAATCCTTCATCGACACCCCCAGATATTACGGACGTCGCATGAGCTTCGACGAGTATCCCACGCCCCTAACACTAAAAGCTTGCGCACGCATGGTATCGGGCACCGAACGCGCAGGGTGAGATAGGAAGCTCAGACATGATGGGCGGGAGGCGATGGAGGGTTATGCAAACGACGAAAGGGTCAAGAGAGGTGAGGACAGAATAGCTGCGTGGACGCCGGGACTCTCCCAAGGTAGCTTTAAAGAGGAATGACGTGGCAGAGCTAATGGTTTTAACGCTGAGGGAAGCGCTCCTAAGAGAAGTGCAGAGAGGAGAAACGTAACAGTGAAAGAGGCAGGAAGCGGGGGAGACATATAACTGAATGCCGGGGTGCCCCAAGATCGTCTTCTCGGGCTCGTATCGCCTAGAGCGCTTCCGATGCCGGCGAACGCTGAGGGAGGAGGTGGAGAGGGAGGCGAAAGATGCGACGGGCGAATGGCGGAGGCGGAGGAGGGGATGGGAGAGTGCGGTGAAGGGGGAGGAAGCGAGGGGGCGGGGCGTTGCAACGAGTTAACGAGAGATTTTTACGAGCGGGGCGTGAGTCCCGGCCGGCTGCGGCGCGGTAGCTAAACAGCGCTAAGATGGCGCCCGATATGAAATACGCCGCTTCGGGTTTTCTTTTTCTTTTTTCCCCCTTCTTTTGCGACGTTGCGGCGCCTGCCTGCAGCCGCCCCCACCCCCTCTTCCTCCTTCTCCATCCTCGCGACTGCCATCACCGCCACCTTCACCAACGATGTTTGCTGCCATTTCCGTGAGCTTTCTTTCCACCATCTCCGTAGCTTTTGTTATAAGCATCCTTTTCGTATCCATATGTATTTAGGGTAGTCCTTGGCTCCAAGAGTCTTCTTCACTCACGATATCGTTATACGTTATCTCTGTCATTCTCAGTGTTCTGGTACTTCCATTTGGTATCTTCAAGCTTGCTTTTATTTCCTTATTTTTTCATTTCACATTTCGGTTACTTTTCTTTGTATTGATTTTGATTTGGCAATGGTATTACCCCCGTAATTTCCTTCACTCCATATTCTCCATCAACATCATAATATCTATCTTAATTGTTATCTCTGCCACGATCACTTCTGAAATAGTCCGTTCCACCACTGGCTCTAAACTCCCAACCCTTTTGCCCGTCTTCCAAATATGTGCTCATGGTACCCCTCCCTCTTGGTTTCAACTCACGTCGTTGACCCATTTCCACCGCTGTCACTGCCTCCTTCGCCGTCTCCCGTCAGTGTCCTCACCGCCCTGTGTCCTAGTCATCTCCTCCCTCACATTCGCCTCCCCCGACGAGGACTGCGAGGACGACGACGATGCCGGCGGAGGCAAGGGGTGGCTTTCTCTTTTGTAATAAGAGGAAATATTAATATTGATGACGGAATAACGAGCCACAAACGGAGCATAACAAGAGGCTGATGAAGATTGATGAATACTTCCCCACACACGTCGACTACGGCTGGCTTCCTCTCCTCGCAAACAACTAATTCATTGAAAATATCTTACACGTGCTCCGGAATATTACAATGCGTATTTTCTGCGTCCTCGCACTGTCGCCGAGAGACGAGCGATAACTTTGAAAAATGGATGTGCATCTGGATGTTCGTGGAGTGAAATTAGCTTCTGGCGTTTCGTCTAAATTCACTATGAAATACGCGAACGTAAACATGAGAATATAGTACAAGGGATTTAATGTATGTAATAACTTAAGGAGAGAAAACTTTCCATAAACATTTCGAGGTGACGACCACTTTAACAAGAGTAATCTAGTAAGACTAACAAAGTGCGAGTGAAATTACTTCATTTTCACTGTTACAAACGTAAGGAACTCAACTTTTTCTCAGTTTAAAACTACGAAACAACGAGTAGTAGTTCTCACTTTTGACACTAGTATGATGTTTTGTCGTAGGGCAGAACTGCTGTCTCAAAACTTGGGAGCGAGTGACTTGCGTAAATACGGAAATAATGGGGCGAAGAATATGCTTTATGGTCAAAACATCGACACTAGTATGATGTTTTGAACTACGACTACGAAACATCGACACGTATGATGTTTTGTCATAGAGCAGAGCTGCTATCTCAAAACTTGGGACGGGGTGACTTGCGTAAATACGGAAATAATGGGGCGAAGAGTATGTTTTATGGTCAATATCGCCCGCGTCTCTCGTAACCGCAAGGCAGGAGGCGCAGTTAATATAGGGATGGCTTACTCAGCATATTCATCGTGGAATGGTTATCGCGCGGCGTGCGGCGCGGAGAGTGACTTGACGCGGGAGGGGAGTGGAGTGGAGTGGAGGGCGAGGGGCGGGGTTTTATAGAGCTCTCTTCCGCAGGCCGATGACCGCTTGTCGCGGGCACGTGCTTGGAGCAGCGGCACTTCGCGCCGAGGACGCTTCTACGGCGACTGCGTGTGGATGCGTGTGTAGGAATGCGAAAGGAAGAGAAACGAGCGAAGATCGATATGTGAATAAAGTAGGGAAAACATGTGATGAATGAAAGGAAGGGTAAAGACAAATTATATCCTGTTTGTCTTTTTGTAAGAAATGAAAGGAGGAAAACGTGAGTGATTATGAAGAAAAAATGAGAAAAAGTGGCGAGAAGAGAAAAAGGAAGAGGCGGGATAGAAAATAGGAAATTGAGAGAGACAATTTAACCATAATAAAGAGGATTTTGTTGTTAAGTAAAAGTACATATTGAAGTGGGTGTACAGGAAGGGGCGAAGAAAATTGCGAAAACCTAGAGGTAGCAAACTGAAGTTCAACTATACTCAATAGAAGCGAAGTAATGAAGATAATTTTTTAAGTAAAAAGTTATGGAAGTAATAGTGCAAGCAGTTTAATGTTATGGGAGTAATCCAACGGCCATTGTCCCAACACTCTCTTTGATAATGGTCAAAAGGAGAAATGGTAGAGGAATGTGCGATATGATTGTGTTGAGCGGTAATACGTCGGGGATCAAATACTAATGTGTTTGGGTTCTCTTCTTAACTTAACATTAAATCCCTTCTTCTATATTTTATGTTTTTTGAATCCAAGGTGAATGGAATGTGAAAAAAGCAAAACACCTTTTAAAAGCATGTAATGTACTCAATGAGCAAATAAAAAAAATAGTTAAAATGTCATTATAAACCTGCTATAAGAAGGAAGAGAGAATACTAATAATAAAATCACAATTACGGACTAAAAATAATGTTCGTAGCATTCTTGGTACATAGTACACTATGGATTTTCTTTGCGTATTTCACTAGGCAGATATTTCGTATAGTACACTATACTGTACACATATTACTGTTGAAAATCCTACGGCATATAAATTCTACGTTTCAGTGGTCGTCAACCTAACTCCAAACAGCTTCCGTACATATTTGCGCCCATCTTCCTTGTCCAGCCGAGGGTGGCACGGGAACCGGAAGCAGGAGTGGAGCGAACTCGACGAAGCCGCGGAGCAGGCGGAACAGGCGTCGAGGGCGCTGCGGGTGATGGCGCGGTGCGGCGGCGGGCGTCGTAAAAGGCGATGCGCGCCGCGTCTCCGCAAAACGCGCCCAGTCATAAGATGCGTCGACCGCATAACCCGGGGCAGCGCGGGCGCGGGGTGCCGCAGGGGCCAGATACGCGGGCGCGACGCGCGCGCAGACCTAATGCGGATTAGAATCCCCCGGAAAGTGAAGAGGTCTAAGACACCACGGATTTTAAAGCGCGTGCACGGTGAAGTACACTGATTGAGAGTAAATGGAAACATGGAATTTACGTGAAGTTTATTTTTGAATCTGGCGTATTATTCTGCGAGTACGAAGGTTTGCTGTAGTCTTTTGTCTTCGGAATTGTTGAACAGAATTATGGTAATTTTCTTTTGTTTGACCTAATACTGAATATTGAGAGGTAAGCATAAGTGTTTTGGCTCTCTCTCACCCCCGTGTTACCTGTCTTGAAATTTTTATAATATGCTTGAAACGAAATTTTTAATAGTATAATTAAGAGCAGAGTTGAAACAATAAGTTTCTAACAGTGTAAAGACAGGACGTGGCTCTAATAGTATTTTCAGAAAAATTACGACCATTCAAAAACCTTAAACTGAACACGAAGGCGAAATATACTTTAGGAGCCGTAAATTTACTCAAATCACACGATCTGTCATTTCCGAGTAGTGGGGATATATAGAATCATTGAAAATATTTACAACCTTTCCGCAGTTGATGATTTATGAAACAAGGTTTGATTATTAGCCGCACGAATACACCTTGGTTTAAAAGTTGTGTCAAATTAAAATGTATCTCTCTTTTCCCAGAGTAGGTTCCTCAATTTCAAAATAGACATCTCATTATCTTACCCAACTATAGATGGCAACTACGGAAGTCAAATTATTTTCTAAGTCAAACTAGTATTTCTCATGTACTTTCCTTAATTATAACTTCATGCACCTGACCCCTACTAATCGCATACATATTTTACTCAAATTCCATAAATCTACCACTCTCATCAGTGTTTACCTGTAAACCACATTCATCTCCTGTCCTGTCACCGCCGCCATCTCCAATACCACCAAGGACACTGCTAATAACGACTGTGACACTGACTCTTTTGCTGCCTATGCCACATCCACCATCAACCCCATCGCCTCCCCCACCTCCCCCCCCCCGGCGCTCACCCGCACCCTCCGGCGTCTCCTCCACCACCATCTCCATCTCTGCCTCGACCGTTCCCTCCGCTCCTCCCCTGCCGTCCACGGCGCCTCCCCGCCCCGCCGTTGCCACAGCATCCGCCGCCACCGCCACCGCCACCACCACCACCACCACCACCACTACCACCACCCCCGCCACGCCGCTCCACAACCACCACCAACACCAATACCACCACCGCACCACCGTCACAACGGCCGCATCCACAACCACCACCAACACCAATACCACCACCGCACCACCGTCACAACGGCCGCATCCACAACCACCACCAACACCAATACCACCACCGTCACAACGGTCGCGTCCGCAACCACCACCACCGCCGCACCACCGTCACAACGGCGGCGTCCGCATCCACCGCCCTCACAGGCCCCGCTGCCGCCGCCACTTCCGCCCCCGGCGGCGCCGCCTACTGCCTACCTGTTGATGGCGCCATCGGCGGACGTGTCTATGATGGAGCCATTAATCACCGCGTTGCCCCCCTTCCTGCCTCGCGGGGGTGCCTCTCCCCCTTTCTCTCTCGGAACCCCCTTCTTCCCCTCACACGCACGTTCTAAGCAACATCTCCTGGATTAATTCTTGGCGCAATACCTTGCCAACTAAATTGTATTTTCCTTGTATCAGTCTCTTCTACGCGTTTCGACACGCTGAAATTGCAAGTGATACTAACCAGCACTTCTCTCTAGATTTTATATTACAGAGTGTTTTTAGTTCCATTTATTCTGCTGTGAAATGGTACGATGAGTGAAATGACAGGGAAACTAAGGAGATTAATATCATTGGTCGCAATCAAGCATAGAAAACTGTTTGTGCATTCTAACGAAAATATTCAATAAAAATTCCGGGAAAATATGTACACATTCAGTTATCGTTGAGAACTCTTTCGGAGTCTAGCACGCATTTGTTTAGCCGTCCTTCTTTTTCACGTACCGTTGAAATGACTTCATCCAAGAGATTTTTTTGCCCTGGAATGTGCGTGGTTTCGTAGATAGCCAACTTTACCCACAAAAATCACCTGTGCATGGTCGTGACTAGGCCCCTTTGGCACGCGGACACTTTCAAACGTGTTTATCCGACTACTGAACGCTATCGCCATCTTCGCGCGTGATGGAGTCGTTACGTGACGCGCATGTGTAGTTCGTTCGCCTGGCAGTCACGTCTGAGAGCGGTCGGTGTAGTGCGGCACGCGTGCTCTCATGGCTGACGAGTACTCGTACCCTGCGTGGACGATGTTTTTGTTTCACAGGTTTTTTGCGTTGAATTCACTCTCTCGCAATTGGTCCGTACGTCGAATGTTTTGAAGTGCGTGTTCCATGAAATGATTGAAATAACTGACTGCGCATTACTTTCTTTACACGAGACAGTGATAACGTAATGACTTACCCAACTTATTGGGTAACATTCAATTTCAGAAGTTTTAGTTACGGTAAAGAATGTCAACATTACAATACTCTTGGATAAACTCACTCAATATTTTGTCTTTGTACAATAAGAAACTTCCATATTCAAGGTAAAATGTATAATATTCCCGAATAGGTTGTGAAGAATTTCCGAATATGCTGTGTGTAAAATTATTCCAATATATTTAAAAAATGTATTCAATAACAATTTCCTCATATGTAGCATTTGAGGTTATTATTAACGTGGAATTTGTTGGCATTATTTTATGCAGCTACACGATTTTCACTGTAAATAATGTTAATGAATTAGAATTTACTCTTTCGTTTTATATTCCCATTGTTGGTGTCTTTCCTCGTCATCCATTATTCCTAGTTTTCTGTTGTTTTTCATGTTCCATAGTTATTCAGCTGCAATACAATTGCGGGTCCGTGACAAACATGTCGTGACAATTCAACAATAGTGAGCAGACAGCGCATGTGAGATACAATAAAGGCTTAGTTGCGAAGCGCAAAGTGACCGTGGCATTTTAGGTCATGCGGTCGACACGCACCTCTCTGGCATGACGGTGCTTCTCTGGAAAACATTTGTCACGTTCAACCTTCTCTTTATTTCGTAGAACAGGGGTGTAGCAGGAATAGAGTTTTTTACGTACAACATGACCGCATCAATCTTTTAGCTGAATTCGGTATTCAGATATTTAAATATTTTCAAATATGAGTCTAAATAATCATTAAATTACAAAAACGAATTGAAATATATGTTGATTTCGTTTCTCCCTTAGACTAATTCCATCAATGGTACCAAATGTTGGTACACGAGCGCATTATACGTTTTCCAAGGGTGTTTTATTTATTAGAAATGTTTAAACTCAATTTTGTGGTACATTTCACATGCGTAGGGAAATTAATTCGTATAATTTATTTTTGTTTTTGCAGCTCTATCCATTCTTATTCAGATGCAATGCAATTGCTGTTTCATGATGAATGTGTCATTATAATTCAACAAAAGCCGCGAACTGCAACATGGGTATGACATCCACGTGAACACAAAACGTCTGAGTCTTCTAGCATCTTGGCAGATGCCAGCCCGTTGCTCATTGTTTAAGATACTTCTCCACCACCCTCCCCAAATAATCGGGTGAGGTTTGGTGGAATGGTCCACAACAGTAGAGGGTCCAACATAGTGCCACGAAGTCTGCAGATCTTTTCTACTATACTCGCAGCTGTTCATGTAACGTGCGCTGTAAATGTATATATGTGAAGCCAGAATGAATCAAACAAATTCGAGTAAATCAAAAATCACGCAAAACAGAAGCAGTTGAATGCTACGATAATTTGTGCCAAATTGAGTAAATAGTGAGAAAACGTTAAGATAAAATGCTCTAAATATTCAATAGAATGTGATACCTTCAATAAATTATCCTATTAAATAATATAAAAATATCTACCTGATCCCTTGCAATTACATCGCTTAAAAGAAGGAGCTGTAGAAAAGTTATGAACTTTTGTTTAACTTTTCTACAGGTAAAAGAAATACTACTTCTTTTGCAGTCTACGGAAAATTGAAAACCTCAAAATATTCTTTCATGTCATTCAATGAACTGAACGACATAATTCAATTACGATACTTAAAACTGCATTCCAAATAATAATGGTCTATTTTTCGGATAACGTGATATATGTGGGAGGATATGAGAGGTGATTGTAGACCTTAACTATCATACGAAGATGGACGTTTTTGCAAATGTCCTTGTCTATTGATTTGCGAATCAGTGATTTTTGTCAAAAATGACTTGTTTAAGGGCGGGAATATATTTTCAGAAAATGCCGATGTCTATCACTATAACACTCGACGTAGAAATCATATTCACCAGATGACAGTATCAACAGCTCATTACAGAAAATTCACATACAATACATGTAGATGATTTTACAACACTTCGCCAGATGACATTAAACGATTAAATTCGATAGAAAAGTTAAAATCCAAAGTGAAATCGTTTCTGCTGCATAACTGTTTCTATACAATTAGAGACTATACTGAGCTGTACAAGGAAAGTAACATTAATTTTAATAGTGATATTTAATGTATAATTTACCATTGGACTGTATAATTCTAAACAATATGTAACACATTGTATTGCAGCTTCTGGGTCAATGACCCCATCTCGATCAGGTTTTTCGTCCACTTTCCCTAATCCATTGAGCAAATGCTGAGATGGTCCCATGTTTTGCTTCTGGAAATAAATGTAACTTCATTATCTGTGCACGTCTTCTAGAATTCAGTGGGAAATACAGTTATTCAGATTATCGTTTCCATATTGTCGCGGCAGAAAGTATTATTCCTTGACGAAGGACATCATAGATAAGAGCCCAAAAGTTATTGCTTATTTGTCCTTGAAAATAGATTTTATTACATGGATGCGTTTTTCCCCTCATTCAGAATTTAAGTAGTATATGATATAGTGTAAGGATCACAGAATTTTGAAAATGTGCACACAATTCACATCTCCCCATAGCACGTCATACGCAGTTTTATCTATTTTTTGACGTAAAATAAATAAAATAAAGAAATAAATAAATTTCATCTGTAACACAAATCCCCAAACGCATGTTTGGCATCCCTGTTTTAGAGCTAGATCTGTCGCGTAGTCGACAGCGGCAAGTGGCCATGAGCTCTCCAGACCGCAATGAGCGATGCATTTTGAACACGCCTGCGGTTTAACTCCCTTATATAACATTGCCATCACTAGTCGTTTTTCAAGAAAGGCGACAAAAGGTAAAAAAAATGTGGTATAATTACTCTATTAACACGCAAACGTTGCCGGAAAACAATGGAAACTTTCTGGAACACATGAGATGATATTACTCGCATAATAGCAACTATAGTAAGTTGTTCTTGCAATTCAATTTGACCAACAGTATTAAAGCGCAAACTTTTAAATATACGAGATCTTTTGAGAGGTAAAAATTGATTTCTTCTGAAATGTTTTCTACAATTGATATATGATGATTTATTTCGACTTTCTTTCAAGTAAACACCAAACATTTTTAAGATCTACCTGACCAGTGAAATGTATCTGAGAATCGTGCGATCTCACATTTGTGTATTTTCTCTGAAAAAGATTATTGTTGTATTTATTAGTTCATTATAAATATTTTTCTTCCTAGACTGCATTGTCTTCTCATGTAATAAGGAATTATTTTCATTTTACGTCATAAACAGTTAAAAACTGTGTGTGACGTGTGTGTCTTAAAACGTGTGTGTGTGAAAACTGTGTGTGTTTTTACGTTTTAAATTTTGTCTACATAAATTTCTGTTTTTCGGTAAAGTATTTAGCGTTGTTTAAAATTCTTAATTATGTTTTTTCGAGAGTTCACGTATTGAGCAGCAAACAATTTTACACTTACATCATAATAGACTAAAGCATAGTTATTTCTTCGTTTATAATATATTTCGTGGAGCCATGAAACACACCTTAGGTTGTACCTTAACTTTCTCAAATGAACATTTAATTGTACAAAAACTCGAACTGAAATATCTTGTGGATGTTCAAAGCAAAATTCACAAACTAATATCGATGACCTGAAGACGACGTGAGTTACCGTTGCTCTTCAATACATAGGCTACGTATAGTACATGGCACATCATTTCTCAAGATGAAAGTTAATTATTGTAATGTTTATGTGGTCAAACGTGACACAATTGTAAGCTAAGTAATTGTAAGTTTTTTGAGTAACTTCAAATGTCTCATTCTGATATTAAGTCACCTCTATGAAACGATCCTGTCTTGTTGCAGAGCCAACCACGAACATCATCGGCGGTCCGGACCTGTACATCGACCGAGGCAGCACCATCAACCTGACGTGCGTGGTGCTGTACAGCCCAGAACCACCGGCCTACATCTTTTGGAACCACAACGACGCGGTGAGTGGCCTCGACGGCTCGTCGTTATCTTGTTGCGTACATTAAGTACTAGGATGGTATGAGATAAAAAGAATATATTAATGAAAATACACTTATGATGATTAAGATAATATAATGAAGAACCGAGTTACTGAAGTACTGAAGGAAATACGCCGGCACGTATCTGAAATCGTGGAATCCATGTGTGTAGTATAATCTTAGGTAATGGGGAGGAGACAAGAGAATCTTGTGTATCATGCAATGAATGTTTTCTCAATATTGATTTTTCTCCGCCTGGAAGTTCCGAAAGCAAGTGCAAATGTCAAAAGTTTATCAAGCCTAATCGCGTTACATTGTGACTAAATTAGTATCAAAAATAAATATCCCGTACAAAATAAATTAAAAGATGTAAAAAGAGGATATGGCAATATTGCACACATCCCAAGTAGGCTTTTGGCGATAAGTTATGCTCAAAGTAACTCACTTCATTTTAGATTATTTTTTAGTTCTAATGCTAATTTTCTATTTATATAAATTCATTCACGTATATATTACTAATTTCCAAAGCTTATAATTTCGTTTTACTAATCTCATCTATATTACTAATTTTCAATGCAAAAACCTACCGGTCCACGGAAAACTATCGATCAGATCTGCCGCCTGCCAGAATTTTCCCTCTCTCCATACAATGATGGAATTCACTGAAACTTTACAGCTACTGTCACAAAAACTGCCCCCGTCGGTATACGAACCCTAAGACCTCCCGGTCAGATACTCTGCAGTTACTGAGGTTGACGTCCTGAGCCAGCTCTGCCGGACACAACAACGTGACAAAATACCGAAGGTTTGAACTTCATTCAGCAAAATATCGCGGTCGATCGCAACGTATCTTCATTGTACCATAGTTGGAATTTTTTAAAAGTATTTGATGCGCGAGATTCACGTGACAGTATGTAATAAAAGAAACCGAAAAAACAATTAAAAACACGAAAATTAAAAACATTGAACACAGCCTAAACTGAATATAAAATGTTTAATTGAATTTGTTAAAAAAATTTATCTAGATGTTTTTGCAATATTTAATTTGTACTAGTATTTTGATAGATTTTGGGGGATATCTAAATTTCATTTTGGAAAAGCATTTTGGAGTGATTTTGTTCAGCAGCATTTTTGCTGATGCAGGCCATTCGTCTTAAATAGTGTCGTTGTCACTACAAAACTCCAAGGTATTTTCGATAATTCGTGTGAAAACATTTCTACAAAAGTAATTTTCTGACATGTATCCAACATGCCTCGTCTCATATTACGGTCTAAATTACGTAATGAAAGAGGATTGAGGCTGCAACGTGGTAGACATGATTTTACGCGAAGGAAAAAGCAAGTATTGACGCCATCTAGCAGCCACTTTACATTTCAATTTCCATATCGGAATCCCCCAGAAAAGACCCGTCCCTTCTTACGGCTATTTTCCAAAATCGAGCAGTTGGGGCGTGGGGCGGGCGTTCGCTTCGGGGGGAGGGGGGGCGCGAGCGAGAGGGACGGGGGGCGCAGGGAGCCCGCGGCCGGAACCGCGCGGAATGAGGCGCGCGGCGGCGGGGCGGGGAGGCGGCGGCGGAGGCGGCGGTGGAGGCGGCGGTGGAGGCGGCGGTGGAGGCGGCGGCGGCGGCGGCGGCGGCGGAGGTGGCGGCGGAGGCAAAGCTGGCGAACGCGCACGGAAGGCGTGGGCAGAGCGATGCCTCGAGGAGTCGCCCGACTTGGAAGGGAATGAGATGGCGGAGTGCGTGGAGATGAGAGTTGGGGGGCTAAGATGATGCAGATGGAAGAGATGGGAGCGTAGCACTTGGTAGGCTAAGGTGGAAACAGAGAAGGCACCCCAGGGGGTAGTGAATGAGATGGCGGATAGATTGATTGATTTTATCGTTTCCGGGCGCGTCAACTGCTTCGGTCATTAGTCCCATTAGTGTAGTGCATGTTTTTTCTCGGGCGATGGCGGTGATCTTCCTCCGCTGGATGGCGAGATCCGGCGCCAACCTACCGTCGGCTAGTGGGGTTTCTCCCTAACCAGGACTCTCCCACCAGCGATGCACTGCCGCAGTCGAGACAAGCTCTGAGCTCCCGACCGGTCTCCCGGAATATGTGGTAGTGTGGTGCATGTTAGTGTAAGTGAGTGTGTAAGGGGAGAGGATAGGACAAGGAATGGGAAGGACAGATCGCGCGCGGTCCGTGGCCCGTTTGGTAGGGTACTGCTCGTGCATTCGCCTGGTGTTGATCGGAGAAACCACGGAAAACTACCGATCAGAGCAGCCGGTCGCTAGGAAGGGGTAGCGACCGGGCTCCGGACATGTGGTAGTTTAGTGCATGATAGAGTAAGTGTGTGTAAGGGTAAAGGATAGGTAGAGGAAGGAAAGATCACGCCCGTCTGTTAGGGTACTACTCGAGCGTTTGCTAGGTGCTGAAACCACGGAAAACTACCGACCAGAGCAGCCGGCCAGCAGAATTCTCCTCCAGACAGCGACTGAATTCCACCTAGTTAACAAGCTAGTATCGAAAATCCTACGACCGTCGGGACTCGAACCTAGAACCTCCCGGTGAGAGTCGCTGTAGTGACTAGTAGTACTCACTCTAGTCACTCAGTTGATGCAGTGAGCCACCTCTCCCTGTAGGTGACGGAAGCAACGAGGCGGCGGGCAGGGTGAGGGCGACGAAGGCCTATGAGCGGGGGTGGTGACGGCGTTGGATATGGCGGAGGCGGAGGTGTTGGCGAGGGGTGGCGGGGCGGCGGGGCGGGCGCGAGCTCGCGCAGGCGGCAAATCTCGTTTGCGACTGCAGCGGAAGCGGAAGCCGGGTTTCGTGTCGCGCGCGAGAAGGCGCTGGCGCTGGCGCGGCGGCGGCGGCGCGGCGGCGGCGGCGGCGGCGGCGGCGGCGGGGGCCGGGCCCAAGGTTACAGCAGAGGAGGGCAAACGGGGGCAAAGGTTGTGAAGGCGGCGACAACGTTAGCGGCGGTATGGCAGGGTGTTACTGCGTCTGTTCTTTGGCTCGAAAGCCCGCTAAGGGCCTTGGCCAACCCGCGGTGACCCAGCTTCTCGGCCAGAGGATACGGTTCGTGTAGTTAGCAGGATGGCATCCCTTCACCGTATAAACTGGTCTTCATAACATTAGATCGGGCTTTCCCGCCGTCACATAGCAATAGATTCTGGGACATGGAAGGCGCGTAGGTATAATTTGCCTCGACCGGGAATCGAAACCGGGCTTGCGCCGTGGAAAGTGAGCACGCTAACCAACGACCCATCTATGGGAACTATGGCACGGTGCACCCACTCCAAAATTCACGACTGTCTTATATCGACCTGAAGGATTAAATACAGCAGTTATTAGCACTCTTTAGTGCACCCAAAATAATACAAA
Source organism: Teleogryllus oceanicus (assembly GCA_964035755.1). Taxonomy (NCBI): domain Eukaryota; kingdom Metazoa; phylum Arthropoda; class Insecta; order Orthoptera; family Gryllidae; genus Teleogryllus; species Teleogryllus oceanicus. The sequence goes on from CAXIVR010000004.1 coordinate 22,512,721, forward strand.
CTTCATCAGCTTAATATTTCGTGTATAATGATGATTTATTATGTCAATAATAGTGTTTTAAGTAGGAATACGGTTTAGTTGATCAATTAATGTTTTTTGATATAATTAATATCTCTCTATTTAAGGATCCATCTTTTCGACCTGACTTCATTTGAAACTCGAGCTTTTTCCAATACATTTAGTACCCAGTGATATTAGTATTAGTATGGAGGTAGGGGTGGTGGTGGCGATGGATACATCTCAGGGGCAAGCTACGCTGAACGTAGCACAGAAACCTACTTTCTCTCTAGATTCAGCATTTGTGATTACGATTTTTTGCCACTCATATCTGCTCCACATTTATGAATCATCACCATTTTTTATATAATGATTACTTAATGTCGTTTTTCATTTGATTGTTTTACATAATTACAATATTGTCATTGCAATCACTGCGATGAAATCACACTTCACCCTTAAAACCGCGTTCATATAATCGCTTTTGTGTTGGTCTGCATTGTTTTCATTCATTGCGTTTCTCCATTCACTGACCATTAATTTTCTAGATACCGCGCCATAATCATCGGACTTCATCGTCAATTTCGTTATTTCAACCTCCTGCCTTCTTAATCTTTCATTGCTCTCACTCATTACTCAATGTTCGACACTATAACTCCCTGACGCTGACAGATTTACTTAATGTCACTCATTTCTCTCTTAGAGACATAATACTACAGTAGCTCTACATGACATTTGCTCACAATCACACGATATAATTACTATCGTTACCATTGTACGTGTCCTCCCTCTTCCTTGCCTCATGATCCTCATCACACACCACTCGTTCTTTACCCTTCGTAATCCATATCCGTCAACATCCTCATCTCTCTCCATTATGTCACCCCTCCAAGTCAAATCGCTCATCACTCCAACCTCTCTGCATCCTTTCCTTTGGTCATCCCCATCGCTCGTCATCCTCGCCCTCCATTATCTCTTATCCGCTTTTCCCCCCGTTCCTCTCTCCCCTCCCACCTATCTCAAATCAACTCGCGTCATCCTTACCCGACGTGTCCCAGCTTCTCGTTATCCTACCCGTTTGTCGTTACTAGAAATGCGACATCGATGTTGAGGATTTCAAAACATCAATGTTTTTAATATGGATTTCTTGAAGCGGACATTTTTTCGTTGACATTTTTGACAAAAAGGATAAAATTACTCGAAATGTTCCTGTCCTTAAAGCTCAGAACTTTCAAAACGTCAATTAATTTAACATTCTTTCAGACCAAAGTAACGAATGGGAAAGTATTGAAATGGGAATGGAATTCTTCATTCTGAAAGAGTATTGCTTACGAATAAAAGGGAGAAAGTTGTCCTTATCTGAACAGCTGTCAACCGATTACAGTGCTTCGATTTGTTCGAGTAACAAACACTTTGCTTATCTTATATTTTAGTTCTGAACCGTGAAGTGGGGTGTTTGGGTTGGGCAGTGGTTTCCCTGCAGTCCCGCCGTTAGGAAATATGTAATAGATGGAATCCTCCTTTACCTCAGATAAGTTTAATGTCGAGTTTTGAAAACATCGATGTGTTCAATGCATCAATTGCTTGGGGCAATTTATAATTTACGTAGATGCTTTAATTTTGAGCAACAGTGTTTGAAGACTTGGATGATTTCGTCGCTGCTTCATCCTTAGCTGTCCCCGTGGCGGCTGGGCGCCTTGAGCACGAGGGACAGGGCGAGGCGGGGCGGCCGGGGCTGGAGGGGCGGGGCGGGCGGGGCTGGAGGGGTGGGACGGGACGGGAATGGGCGTGGTGGGATTGGAGGGGGGGGCGACGCGCGTCGGGGCGAGGCGGGGCGGGGCTGGAGGAAGTGGAACATGGACTGGACGGGACGGGGCGGGGCGGGGGGGGGGGGGGGGGGGGGCGGGGGGCGGGGGGGGGGGGGGGGGGTAGGGGCGGGGCGAGGCGGGCGGTGACGCCGCGGCGCCAACGAGCGGATGGCGTGCTCCGCCGCCGCCGCCACCGCCACCGCCACTGCGGCGCGGCGCGCGGGCCGAGGCGCCAACGAGAGGAGCACGGCATCGCGGGGCCCCTGGCGCGGGAGGTGCCGCCGTGAGGGTGGGAGGGCGGGCGGGGATGGAGCATCCGGGGAAGCCGTGCCGGTAACCTCCAGATGAAGCCACGCCCATCACATGCGGACGCTTTTCAAGACCATGCTTCAGTTTTAAGAGGAAATTGAAAATTCGCGGAAAGGTTTCGTTTCTCCTACAGTTAATACGAACGTAGCACAACACGTAATCACTCAGAAAGCAGCACTTTTACTTTCCTTACATCTTGAACTTATTCATGTTTGCACCGTAGCTCATTAACTGTATCAAAGGTCTCCTGAGGGAGTCATACCTCTGCATGCATTCCTTTTTTGTCGGTTATTGCCTTTAGTTCAATTATTTTCATATTTACGTTTAGAATCAGTTACATTTTAAATCACTATGATAAACCTGAGTAAAGAATATTAATGTAGATATTAGTGGAAAATTTAATGTTGTGCGTCGGTAAACATCAATAAACTCGTGTCTCAGAATACATAATACAAACTTCTACGGCTTGTATAGTGGTCGCAAAAAAATAACTTTTTGTCAATGACCATATACGTAAAATGATAAAGTGTATGTAAAAGACTTTTATACATACTATGCACATGTGACATTTTCCCCTAATTTTAATCAACCCCATATGCAGAAGTTTTCGACAGGTACACGAAATATCCTTGATAGCGTCAGAAAGTGACATACACTAATGTGCAGAAACTGTATGTCTCTCCTCAGGATTTGAGAACGTTAGACAACAAAGCTAATCCTATCTTACTTCAGTGTACTTCAATACTTCCGGAACTTTATATGGCTTTTAAGATTTATTTTATAGTAAAAAATAGGGAGAATTTATACTTCCGGGCAACTACGACAAAAGTTATTTCACCGTGTAACCACTGAGCTTATCTAAACTTCGAAACCTCTTCTCACGCGGCATTCACCGGAAGTGAAGTTAAAACTGAATTTACGTACCTGCAAAATCAGAACCTAGAGGGGCATTTGGTCACGGTTGATGAAATTTTCTAGTTTTTATGTTGTTTCACATGGATCACGTGTGCAAAGTTTGATAACGACCTTGTACAGGTAGATACGAACGTTGTATGAAATGTGTTTCCTTCAAACTCCCTACATTTTCCCTAGAAAATGGGAAGCGAGATACCGCGAGAATTATCAGCAGAAATGGAGATTCCACGCCGTGCAAAGCAGTAAATTCTGAGTAGCGGAAGTCGGGGAATAACCAGGTGTTTCGCTGCCGGAACGCGGGTAAAGTTAGAACACCTCAGGGAATATCTTGGCAGTGAACTGAAGGTGCCCTCTCGGATCCGCGCAGTACGAGCACAGGCCAAGGAAGCCCGAGATGCTTCGGAGCGACTCCAAGTCTGGCGCGTTTAGACCGCGAGCAGACGAGATTCGGAGCGACGCCCCTGGAAGCAGGGCACGCGGCCGCGTGGGCGAAACGGAGTCGACGCGAGAGGCGCGGCGCTGACGCAGGGAGACGCAGCCGCGGCGAGAGCAAGTTGTGGATCTGCACTATGACGACGCGGCGTTGGGAGGCACAAGAATGCGCGAGATGTCGGGAAGCGGCCATGTTAAGTCGCAATCACAAACTACAGACGAGAATACAGATAAACGGAAGTTGGAATATTTTCATTCTAAAACGGAAGTATTAGAAAGTGGGTCGGTTTGCCTGTGACGATCTTTGAAGCAAAGCTTGAGCAAATTTAAAAATAAATTAGTTACCTAGCGATACGTGTAGCATACGTGTATTTCATTAACCTATATTACTGGAATTTTTTGTATTGTTAAATTACCAGACTTTTCTGTGGAGTAAATTATATTAGTATTCTCATATTATTATTATTATTATTATTATTATTATTATTATTATTATTATTATTATTATTATTTTATTTTTGTTCAGTATTGTGAAGTGAATTGAAAAGTAATTGTGTGAGGAAAAAGCGTTACAGATCAATGCACTTCAAGGAGGTGAGTGCAGTTCATTATTATTTCGAGAAGTAACATTTCTGATAACGGTAGTAGCCGTCGAGAACAACTGTGGTGAGAAACTTCAGAGACGATAGTACCAAGAAAAAGCGCAAACAGTTGCAGAATCAATGTAGGTGAAAGAACAGACATGGAAGAGGGTAACGGAAGTCGGGAGGTACGAGAGGAGAAATCGTATTTCACAGACCCTAGATTTAATACTTGGAACTTCCTGTCTTACTACATATACAATTGTCCCTCCAATTCCGAGTGCAATATAAGGATTAAAATACCTATAAAGTTTGGAAAAAATATGTTTTTATGAAACTTAATGTAAATTTCTTTGTAATAATAATACTACTACTAATAATAATAATAATAACATTAGGGGGCGAAGGGAAGTGGGAATCGGAAATGTTAGGGCAGAGGCGTTGGTGCGGACGATTTTCTGTGGTGCTGTTTGTTTTCAGGTGCGGTGGAGGCCAAACACTGGAAGGAGAATGCCTGACGCCCGCGCCAAATAAATAAATAGTCTAAAAACCGGATAGAGTAGCATGTACTCGGCTTCTGACGGCAGGTTTTTCCCCCTTCAGGGGTTTTTCCCTCAGCCGTACCTTATGGTCTCGTTTCCGCGGCTTTGAGGCGATGGAGAGACCATTGGGGGTGAATACCAGAAGGCGAAAGGTTAGAACTCGGTAGAATGTAGGTATTGTAATGGCTTAAAGGCCTTCGGCCTAGCCACATTGGATCAAGTTTCTAATTTGTCTGTAATAATTACCTATTAAATAAAATAAATAAATAATAATAATAATACACAAAACAAAAATGAATATATTTTATATATATATGAAAAAATTAATTACATGAAAAACATCTTAATTTTTAGTGAGTTTCAACTATGTTCAAGTAAGATACTACTTATTAGAACAGTGCTCGATGCCTCACTAATTTGAATAACTAAAAAAAACAACTGAAACGCCTTTTAGGTTAGAGGAAGCAGCTATTCAGAGCAATGCCTTGGCAGGCAGAGAGTCGAAGGAGGATTGTAGATGCTGCCGGAGTCGAGTTGGGGCCCGGCAGGGAGCGGGGCCGGAGGGGGGCGGGGCCGGAGGAGGCGGGTGAAAAGATGGCGGGGGCGGAGGAGCCGGAACCACCGGGAGCGGAGGCGACGGGGGCGGAGGCGGCGGGGGCGGAGGCGGGGGGGGGGCGGGGCGGAGATTGACGGCTCCGGGTGCAGCTTCGGGTGCGGAAGCGTGTGCGGCGTTGGGGGGGTCGGGGGCGGAGCGGGAATTGACGTGGAGGGGAGGCTGGCAGAAGTCAGCAGCACGACGCCGGAAGTGCGCGGCGTGCGGGCGAGCACGCAGACGTTCCAGCACGGAGATAAGAGCCTCAGAGATTCGCGTCATACTCTTGGTGCCAACAGATGTGGCAGTGCCTGCCCTGATGCAGCCGAGATAGCCTCGTGTTGGAAATGAATTTATGTCTGTGGCGCATTGTATTAAATTTTAGCATTACCGACATATAATTATTGGATGTCATGACAGAGTTGAAATATTTTTAATATTAGTATAGTATGATTATTGCATGTTCGGCTTGTACTGTGCTCTTTTATTATTGTTACTACTATTAATATTGTTATTATTATTGTAATTATTGTTATTTAACTGCCACCGGGTCATACCCAATTGCAGTTCACATGAATGTATGTATGTATGTATGTGTGTATAAGTCGATCTTGCATGGGATTGGTATCGTGTAGCTGTGATGAAGTGTTATGTCTCACGGATGCAGACAAGAAATGTCGTACATATTTACTCTTAAAATTATTAAACAAGTATCAGTGCTATCGCAAAAACAATTAGACTCATGGCCATTCATAAGATATCGGAGTCTAAAACCAGGGGAGTATTAGTCATCCCTTCAACGAAAAAAAATGTTATTTTCTGTTAAAACAATGGTCATTTATTGTGTTCATTTAAAATACAAATTTAGGTGAGTGAGTAATGTTATTGTGAACTTATAAATGTCACTTATACTTTATAAATTTTCATTACGTGTGAATAATGATCATGGCACGGACCATGCGTGCAGTACATACGTTTGTCATTTTCTCCCAGTCACCATTAAATTGATGACCCAAAGTTTTACTTTCACATTGGTAATGTCTGAATTATACTTTTCGCTGCTTGAAATGAGATACAACAGGTGAATTCGACGACACTGAATGGGGATGTAGAGTAAAACTACGAAGATCTGTCGGTTTTAAAATGATCAATTTGAGAGAAATAATCGAATAAAAGTATTGACGTGTGTAATGGGTGAACAACAATTGATAAATGCAAAACTATGGGTTAGAAGACAAGTGGAATGAAGTGATGTAAGAAGTACAGTAAATATGCGCTGTACATAAAACCAGGGTGAAACACTGGAGGCTAATCGAAATGTGCTTCATAGATTCAGAAACATAGTGCCAAAACCCAGACGTTACTTGAGAGAACAAACAACTGTCCTAGCACAAGAGAAAAAATATGTTCATTCCTCAAAAATTTCTTTCTATGAAAGATATTGGAACGGTCTTCATCTTGTATTTTAGTCAGGCTGTAACATTTGACCAGGATATAGCCATTCAGTTTTTCAGTTACCTGTTACATCTTTATCCTACAATGTGACTGCTTTTTTGAATAATCTCAATAAATTAATGTTGGGAAAGGTCTTTACTGTACCTCTTCCTTGTGTCTAAAATATCATTTAGAGAAGTTACTTGGTTAGTTAGTATTCGTCGAGTCATTAGATTCAAAACGCACCTTTTGCCACCGCCTTCCAGACCACGTGTAGCAACTGTCCAGGAGGAGTCGCTAAAGATCGCGAAAGGGCGTGGGGCAGAGGCGGCCGGGCTGCGAGCGGGAGCGCGAGTCGGTGAGGGTGGAGGGGAGGGAGCGTAGGAGCGGGGCGCACGCCGCGGGCGACGTCATCAATCTCCTCTGGCGGCGCGGGCGGCGAGCGGGTTCGCTGCAGGTGCCGCCTCCGCAGGAGGACGCCGACCCCTCGCCACGCCGCTCACATGGCTTGCCAGAGCCCCTCCCCGTTGGTGCCGGCACGACGCCACCGCCAAGAACCCGCCCCCGCACCGTACCCACCCCGCTCCGCCTGCATCCCGCCTCCGCTCCGCCGCCCCGCCGGAGACAATATTTTAGTTTCCCAAAGTTGTTTCTTCTGTTTGCCTGCAAGGGTAAGGTGTAGGTCAGTCTGCAACAATAGTATACTATTGTTGACAATGACAACGCCTTCAATCATTTCAGTTATGTAAATGTCAACTACATCTCACCACTGAATCAATATACAGTCTGCCTTACAACTTTCACTCTTCGCCCGTGCGGCGTTGGTATGTGTGTCGTTTCCAGATCTACAGGCTGGCAGCACGTACCTCCCACCACAAACCCCAACCTCAACCCCATCCCCAGTCCTCACCCCCACCCAACCCCATCCCCACCCCATCCCCCCCCCCCAACCCCCCCCCCCCCCCCCCCCCAACCCCCCAACCCCTCAACCCTCAACCCCACACCCCACCCAATTAGAGCGTGGTCTCCCCCACTGACGGAAGGATGGTATTTTTATGAATAATTTATCAATTATTGCTTGCTGATATTTACACCTAACCACGGGTATGTTTTTGTTATATTTTAAAACTTGGGAATTAATGACGCGTAACATCCGAAACGTTGTGGTAATAAGAACTATCATGAAATAAAATATCCACCAAACACTTGATTATTTCTTACCCAACAAGACCTTATAGATGCTCTATCAAAATAATCCAATGCTGAGGGTATGTAGAATAAAATTTATAAACTAAATACTAATATATGATATATAAAAATATATTATATATAAAAATATATTATATATAAAAATATATTATATATAAAAATATATAAAATATTTATAAAAAATATTGTATTATTAGCATAGTATCTCCTTATAACAGAATACGTTTATTTACCTAAAAATATAGCAAATAATGCAGAATATTTCTTTCGTGCTTTATTATTCTAGTATTTTATAATGATTGCTTATAATTTCTGTAATTTGTAATAGAAGAAATGTTTCGGAGAAATATGTAATTTTCGTTTTATATTGCATTATTACTTTGAATCTACCACGCAAAAATTGTTGTTTAAAATAATTTCTAAAAAAGAAGTTATTGAAAGCTGAATATTTTTAATCGAATTCTTCTTTTATTTTTCTTAGTTCTGAATGTCTTCCGCGGACCTGCTATTGGAGTATAGGATTTTTTAGAATCTCCGCGTTTTCTTCTGAAATATTTAGTGAGCCGTGCTGCAATAAATATATTTTGGCGAGTGAGTTTTCTTCGAAAACAGTATTTGGAGGTGTTCAGCGCTCCATTAGGTTTTCTCGTTTTCGTCCAGAAATAAAAGCAAACGGCAACGATCACACTACAAGACGAAAGATCACGAACTTTTGCCTACGTCCGGGACCCTGTTGTGAAAGGTCTCAACTTTTACTGTCGTTATGGCCCCAGAAAGTCATATTCGGTAGATTCGCAAACAGTGTCTTTATTCGTACGTTAGCCTGAGTTTTCTTCTATTCTGTGGTGTGTGACAAGAAACTGTTCACTGAAACATGAAGACTTCAGTGTGAAAAGTGTAACATTGTGATAAAAACTGAGGTAAGAATGAAATCATGCATCGAGAGAATGGTTTACAACTTGAGTTCAGCAGAAGTTATAAACACGAAGAACTCTCTTCCACAGCGGATGTTAGTTGTTTGTTCTTCCTTCGGTTTAGGCGACACGTCGAGTCAGCAGTCGAATAAATTGTTTTTAAGGCCTTTTTCCGTCCGGACATTCAGTGGACTTCTTTTATCAGTTGCTCGCTATATCCTGAATGGCTAGCGCTTTCTTTCGGGCGCAAGGTCAAACGCAAGAGATTCTTGGCTCTGAGATTTCCCCTATCGTCGGAGATCTTAAGTTGAGAGTGCGGGAAAAGGAGGCCTTTCGCTTGCTCTAGAATAGAAAATGCTTTTCTCCAAGAGGCTGAATGCCTTTCCGGTTATAAGCGCGATTGTGTATCCCGTTACTCCCCTTCCTTCTTTTTCAAGCAGACAGAGAATGTTTTATTTGGGAATGGCATCCAGGAGAAAACAAGATGAATTTACGTCGTTTTAAAATCTTCTGGATCTAAGGATCGGTGTGTAAATATACCTTTAAACATAGTCTTTCTCGTGCTACTATACTATCGATAATTTTATTTGTATGGTTTCGTTTCCTGTTTTTATTTTGTTGATAAAAATTCTATAAATTAAATCATGATTTTCTGTTGTAAAAACCGTTCCGCTATACAACATACGATAGAACTTAAATAAACAAATCATATAAAAATTTTAATTCCCTCAGAATTCCGAAAGAATTATTATTTTTTGTAAACTTCGTGTTCAGTAATTTTATAATCATAACGAATATTCCTAGCCTGATGTTTATTCAACATTCGTCTCTCATTTATCTGGAATTCCCTAGTTTCACTAGTAACATTTCATCTCTATTGCGCACGCAACATATGGCCGCGATGAAAGCCACGGCTCATTAAATTACATCAGCCGCTCCGCACTCGCCACTAACGACCGACTTTTCACGTGCGAACTGCCGCGACCCGGAAACCACATTGTTTACGAATTGGATCGGCCGGACTTGGTCTGCCACGTCCTCGCGCCCAGCCAGCGAGCATCCATTGGACGAAGTATTTTCTTCTGTCCCTTCCTAACTTTTTTCTTTCTCCCTAAAGAGTAGAGAGAATGGCGTACTGTCCAAAAAATGGCGATGTTTTGGCCGGAAACCTGGTACTACAGGGCCCTAGTAACTAAAAATATGGATAAATTAGGAAAAACACCTCTAACTCGTAGTGTAGCCACAATATATGTTTTTTGGAGTCCTTGTTACTGAAAATCGAATGATTCTAATACATATGTTTGTCCGTCCGTCTGAACCTCTGTGAACAACCCTAGCGAGTAAGCCGTTTAGACGATTTTCTCCAATATTGATATTTCCCAATCGATCTGACTGACTTCTTGAATTTGAAAACGATATTATTGGGGGTATTTTACATGAAGCCTCTGGGACATTTTCAAAATTAAAAAAAAAAGATCTCCATCGTTTGTGATTAAATTGTGTTATTGGATAGTGTAATAACTTTTAAGAGAACGGCGCAGTACTCAAATTCATTGAAATCCCTTTTAAGAAAATTGCAAAAGTTCAAAACCTTTTCGGAGTCTTCCTACAACTAAACTATTAAAGATAGAGAGTTTTCGTGAATGAAAAAGTTGCCTTAGAGATAAATTTTGAAATAAAGTCAGGTACAGTTTTTCGATAATTTGAGCCCTTTACGCGTTATTTTGCGTGAAAAAACGAGAGAGGAAATTCGTACTGTTTTAGCACCACTAGTTCCATTTCTTTGACTCCTTTTCCATGTTCTCCTCTTGCTGTTTTCATGATCACATGTCCGCTCGGCCTCCGCCGCGCCATTTCGCCTTCGCCCACGCCGCAGCGCTTCAGTCGCCCGCGTGGGAGGGTGCACCTGTGCGTTGGCGCTGAAGAGGCGGAGGAAAGGTGGGGGAAAGAGCAGGAGAGGGGTGACGGATGCGGCAACGAGCGAAGGCCTACGAGCGGGGAGTGGTGAACGGGCAGAGGGGATGTGTGATGCCAAGCGGTGGTGTGTCAGTGACGAACGCAGGACAGGCTGCAGGAGGTATCGTTCCACGGGACTACGCTCACAAGAGTTGAATCCGCCTTCAATCCACGTTAATGTCAGTGTATAACTACTTTCAACTACTGGTAATGTCAGTATAATTGTGGCATTTATTCGATCGACTGCTTCACTTGCACCATTGAATATTTCCAATAAGAGTTTATTCAGAGTTTCTCATAAATTGATGATATCATGATTTCCTTTTATCACATTACAGTTTCATTGAATTTTCTAATTGATATTCCTGCTTACTATCCTTTCTTTTTAGCGAATACCATATATTATTCAAATAACTTTTAAATTACAATCATACTTATCACGACCTTTCTTCTACCAGTTAAACGTTCCTTTGTTCCAGTTAAAATTTTCATAAGACGATGCAATAGCATTTTGTGTAATCCTGCCGCCGCGGCGGCAGGCGGCAGGCGGCGGCGCCCACGGCGCGCCGTGGGGAGTGGAAACCTAGGACCTCCCGGTGAGAGGCGCTGTAGTGACATCAGTTGATGCACTGAGCTACCCCTCCCGGTACGCGAAGTGAGGACGGCAGATTGACGTACAGCGGGCGGCGTGCTGGAGAAAGTGATGAAGGGCGAAGGCGTCGATGATGACGTGGAGGAATTCTGGGTGGTATTGGGTCGGCAGCGGAGAAGGTGAAATGTCGGACGGAAGAAAGATGTTATACGGCGTGAGAGCGGCGACGATGGGAAGCGGTGGGCGGCGGGCAGCGAGGGAGAGGACCTTGGTTCGAGGCCACGCGAGGGCTGCGCTCTTTTCTCCAGAGGGCGCTAAGGTCACCCACCTGGGGCGGCTGGCGGCGTAGCAACAGAGATGCCTCTGCCAGTTGCGCTCTTCGCCGCGCAGTAAACGAATACCGCCCTGACGTGCTTTAACACGCAGACACCTTTGCCAGACCTACCAAGAGCAATATGCAAGAAACGCAATTTTACCTGTATACTAGACACCATGTCTCAAGAGAATATTGGAAAGGGACGAGTATATTAGATGCAGAAAATATGTTAAGTATTACATGTCAAAGGAAGCGATACAAACATGTCCATAATGATAGATATTTTATTATTAATCAAAAAATAAATAATATGTATTCAAAATAATAATTCGAGTTTAGAAAATTTTATTTGCACGATTCTTGAGGCACATGGCTTCGTCGAGAAGTCACAGTTTCTCAATATTCCTTCATACATTAGTGAATGGAAATCCGACGTAAAACTAGATGAAGTCGAAAAAGGATTTTACATTCCAATTATATGAGAATACCTGTTTTTAGGAAGTCCAGTTTGAAGCGACATACGTACAGGAAGTGTGTGCGAACTGCTGAACAAGAGAAAGTTTCGTGGCATTATTTCTAACATATTGGCTAGTTGAAATGCATTTAAATACGTGATGTGTTTTACAGTAATGAATACAAAATGTTCAAAGTACTTGGAGTCGTTACGGACTTCTGACTTCAAATCATCACAAAACCTATAATTCCTGTTACGTTGGTGTGTAATGAAAAACATATTTTAATTATTCATGTGTAATGTTTATCTTACATTTGTATTCAATTTCAGTTACGATAATGTCAGAGAGTCAAATGAAAATCATAAAAATTTCAAATGTTAAAAATCTGTAATATACAATTATGGATCAGTCGAAGAAGCCTGAGGCACAACATTATAAATTAAAATATTTATTTATCACTTGATCCCCACGGCATAATTTGTATGTTGGTCGAGAGAATATGGATTAGTGAATGAGTAATTTGCTGGTTGCTCGTGCACTAGAGATGAAAAATCATCAAGGTTTCATAGAAGAGGCAGGGTGGTTGCTATTTAATTAAATTGAATGTATAGCAGCAACTATAGAATCTGAGCTGCTAGAACCCTGCAAATATAATTAAGTTTTAGAGGAAAACTACTTCCCGATTCTAATTGCATTCAAATAATGAGCCTTTGTTTTTAATTGGTATCCTGTTGTATTTTCCAAATGACAACTCCAGCATTTTCATAAAAATGGGAAATTCTAATGGTTAAAATTAAAAAAAAGATTGTTATAGACCTCATAGAGCTAATTGATATCCTTTGTCCAGTAGAAGTATAAATTCATTTAATTCATACTTAGTTCATATTTAATTCATATTTAATTCATCTACTAAATCTAAACCTTTATTTCACCCGTAATAAACCATCTCTCATCAACGTTTATTCTCATCATGATCCCGTTATGCATACTGGCAAGACAATAATAAACTGATTAAACTTCTCCCCCGTGCATCATTTACAGTTTTTACTGTTTGACAAAATGTAACGAAAATCAAATTAAATCAAATTCCGACCATCTGGTCGGAAAAGTGGAGAACGTACAGAACTAATGTCAACCTTCCCAAAACAGAGGCTTCATTTATTTGGAGGGGAAATGGACGGGAAAAAAGAAGAGTAGAGGTGCGAGAGGATAAAGTGACCCCGGAGACGCCAAGGAAATTTTTCTAACACCTCGCCATGAATTCATATCGCTCACCAGCCCTGAAGAAATAGTATTTTATGCAATTAGTTTATAATGTTAAGCTTTATTGCCTGAGTACACGTTTTGAAAACGAGCAACGTTGGGAGCGAGTTTCCAAATTTGTACGAATGCAATAAAGCAACATTATAAACGAGTTGCAAACGCTATTTTCTGTATAACAGCATTATAAATGTATAAGAGAATCAAATTTAATTTTACGAAACAACGTATCGGATATTTGACTTCTGTACGAGAAAACGGTGGTCAGCTGGTCAAACCGGGAGCGGTAGCTCACTGATATCACTGCAGCGCCTCTGACAGGGAGGTCCTAGGTTCGTGTCCTGACGGCGGCAGGATTTTCGACTCTAGCTTTTCAGCTAGGATGCTTAGATCTTGTCCCGGCTGGGGCGGTGCCCTCCTGGTGGGAGAGTCCTGGTTAGGGGGAAACCCCACTAGCTGACGGTAGGTCGGCGCCGGATCTCGCCATCCAGCGGGGGAAGATCACCGCCATCTCCCGAAAAAAAACATGCCCTACACTAACGGGACTAATGACCAAATCAGTTGACGCGCCCGGAAACACGAGAAAATCAATCAAGCGAAAGAACTTCCTTGTGACGTCTCGGGTATTTGACTTCTGTACGAGAAAACTGTTGTCGGCTGGTCCATTGACCGCCACCACCCCAAGATTCTCTTGTTGCGATTGTCTGAATGTGTGATGATGCAAACATTTGTGCCGTAAATCAAATGTCCCTTTTATGAACGATTTCTTGCAACAGACAATGTCGTTTATAATACTCGTATACAAAATAGATGTTTTTATATTGGCAGTACATCTTGCCACTAATCAGACGACAGTGACGTCAGTGACATGTAAAAACGTGCGGGTTAACAGCGACGACACTGCCGCCAATTGGCAAGAAACACTGCTCGTGTAGACGGACCTTTAGTCGCGTATGCAAAGCCCAGCAACGAGTAAGCCCCTCGTCTTAATCGTCACATCGGGCAATAGGATTAGCAATCGGGCTAGGTGAGGCATCTTAATTTCGCGGTGAGTTACCAGCTTCCAGGGGCCCACAGGAGCGGTCGCGGAGGGGGCGGGGGCGTGGGGGAGGGGGGCGGGGGCAGCCATGCGAACACAAGTGCGGGAGCGGGATCCAACCCACCGACGCCGCCGCATCCGAACCATTATCTAAATCACTGTGGGGGCCGACCGTTCCACGTGGATTTTATGTGCGAACATTAACATTTTTGTACAAAGCGACACAATGCGAAATGCTCCAAAATAAACAAAATGCGCATACCGCATAAGCACGGTCGGTATTTTAAATTGCGCGTAATATTTTAGGAGGGGGAAACGTTTTGCAGTAGAACGACAACTGTGTTCCCCCGCATTAAGAGTGAAACAAGTAGTTCATTGGTAAATAAATTGACTATAACATGTTTCTGACCCATTAAAGTAGATGAAATATATTAGCAATCGTTTCAAACAGCTCCCGCAGAGCATTCGACCCAATTGCGCTGTTCAGCGACCTGATGGTTTTAAAAACGCAATCAATATCAGTCATAAACATTAACATTGTGGCCATTACATGAAATGTAAATCCCTCGTGGATAGGTAGAAGTGGTAGTGTTCCATGCCAAAAACCTATACCTGACATTTCGAAAGTATTGCCATTTGAATCTATTTTTATTTTCTTTATTTTTGACACACTTTCATTGCATTTATGACGACGTAGTTTCAGAGATTTTTATATAGCAGTTTTTCGGTTAATAGCATTTGGTGATAACATGATGTTTAGTATATGTCGAATAAAATATATTATAAACCTATTGATTAATAATACTCTTGAAAACGTTTAGTAAAAACAACACCGATTTCAACGAAGCATTTTTAAAGTATTTAAAGCGAATGATGCAAAGCTTTTGTTGTACCTGGAAAAACTCGGAAGAAACCCGCAATATTTCGAGAGCTGGGCAGATGCACACAACAGCTGCAACTTTCTACCCTCGTCGCATCCATTAAAGCAGAATACCGCGTGAGTATGGAGTTTAATTTCGAATAACATTTCCCAGAGTTTCTCTCTGCAACGCGCCTTGGAGGTCGAGCCCTCTTTCATAAACACAAATATTTAAATATTAAAAAAGCGAAGACGCGTTTTTCCTGTTTTGTAGTTGAAAAATATGTGTAATTCACGCGTTGCGGCAATGATGTCTTGAGCGGTGAGGGGCCGGGGACTGGCGGGTCTGCCAAGCGGACAATTTGCGCTTTTTGGGTTTAATTAAAAAGAACGCAATCTCTGCTGGCAGGGGCGGTGCCCTTACGGCTACCCTTGCTCCCTCCCACCTTCCGGCCGCCCCTCAGTTGGCCTTTTGGACCTTTGTGTTGCCGTCACCACTTTCCGTCGTCCTCACCGTTGGTGCGCTCCTCTATGCCTAGCATTCCTGAAGCACAGCAGTTCATCTACTGTGCGTTTTCATGTGATACTTGAATGATCTATCTGACCTGTTTTTTCTGTTCTTCGTTTTTCCTTAGCTTCCGCCAATCAACGTCCTCGCCTCTCATTGGCTTATCTCTCCAGTTACATTAACCGGAAGCGGTATCTCAGTGCATCAACTGATGTCACTGCAGCGCCTCTGACCGGGAGGTCCTAGGTTCCTACTCCCCACGGCGGAAGGATTTTCGACACTAACTTTCAGCTAGGTCGGATTCAGTCGCTGCCTGGAGGAGAATTCTAGCGGCCGTCTGCTCTGATCGGTAGTTTTCCGTGGTTTCTCTGATCAACACCAGGTGAATGCCGGAGCAGTACCCTACCAAACGGGCCACGGACCGCGCGCGATCTGTCCTTCCTCTTCCTTGTCCTATCCTCTCCCCCTTTCACACACGTACACTCACATGCACTACACTACCACATATTTCGGGAGACCGATCGGGAGCTTAGAGCTTGTCCCGGCTGGGGCGGTGTCGCGCTAGTGGGAGAGTCCTCGTGAGGGGGAAACCCCACTAGCCGACGGTAGGTCGGCGCCGGATCTCGCCATCCAGTGGGGGAAGACCACCGCCATCTCCCGACAAAAAACATGCACAACACTAACGGGACTAATGACCAAAGCAGTTGACGCGCCCGGAAACACGAAGAAAACAAACCAAACCAATCCAGTTACATGATCGTTGCATCAATACTGTCTTAATAACTTGCTTGTTCCCACTTGATCCTATACATATCCTCTCGGAATTCGCCTCCCCATCACTCGAATATCTTACAGTGGTGTCCATCTAACACTCGATATGCCTTTGTTGCTTTGAGGATGGTAGTAGTCATTATTGAAGCAACTTCTCTGATCCTCTTTGGAATGACGTTCGTCTGCTCGTTGCTCTAGCTGATTCCACGTCTCCTCCAGTAGACGTTGAATAAAATATATTATAAACCTACTGATTAATAATGCCCTTGAAAACGTTTACTAAAAACATTGAGTTGTTGAGTCTACTATTACTTTATTTGTCTCAAACCCTGATTTCCACCTCAATCCTCTTTTGCTTACCTCTCCTTTCATCATTTCTCTCAAGTCCTTCCATAACAAATATTTTATTATCCACGTATTCAAATCTCAAGCTGACCCACATTGTCACCACTTCAAAGCTACATCATTAATATATTACAACGTTATTTTTAAATTGACTTATGGACCGTAACGCTTGTTGTGGCAAAATCCTTTGTTTCTTTTCACACTTTTTCTTCACTTTGTAAATATTTTTAGCCAGACGTAGCTTAATTCGCGTAAATATTATTCCTTATACTTCCATCCAGTTCCTAGACTGTATATTGTCAAGGGAGTGGTGATAAGTTAAATAAAAATTCCAAGAAAGCAGAAATCATTCTGATTTGTTTTGGCTTAATTGAACTTTTTAAATATTCTCAGTTTCCCCTTATAATAAGGCCTCACCTTCGTATATGATCTAATTACTACCATTAGACCTACTTACTACCTAACTTACAACTACTTACACCATAATACATTGCACAGTGTATTAAATTCTATTATATTTGATTTTGTCACCCTCAGAGCATGATTCAGTTTACATTCTGTTTCGTTTTCTCGTCTCTCCTTTAGTTCTCAGGAGTTTTCATACAAAAATTCTTTTTTTAAAGGCGAGTCTGTAACACCCTGCGGTATCTGCTTGAATATCTGTTAAGTCTCCTCTGCATTCCATATTAATTAAATTTATTGTGCCATTACTCTGTAAAGCATTCTATCACTGTCTCCACCCAGAACTCATTACCAGCACCCCCAACATTGTCACCTTCGCCATTACCACTGGTGCAGTGCGGCTGCTCACTTAAATGTGAACAATTCCTTCTCCATGCTGCCATTTTTACTCCACATTTGCTAAATAGCCAGAATCTCACCATTTCTCAAGTGTTAGAATATTCCTCGCTCACCATGCTAATAAAGATATCTGCACCCCACCACTGAGCAATTGTCCAAGACCGCCGCCACTATCCAGGCGAATACCATCAGCATCACCATCGCCAGCAAAATTATTACCATCAACGCTACTAACACGACCACCGACAGCATTATCATCACCGCGGCTACCAGCAGATCTTCCCAGCTGGTGTCTGGCTGTGACTTGTGCAATACCCTCCTCCCGCCCTCCTCCCTTCAAACTTTCGTTATTCCTCGCTTTTCACAGAAATTCCTCCTCCCTCATTCGCCCTTTGCACCGCTTTGCCCGTCGCCACCCTCATCACCTCCCTGACCCCTCCCCCGCGGCAGCTGCGGGGGCAACACGCTCGCTGTTTATGCAGGTGCGTTTATTTGTGCTTTCCCTCCGCGCGGAAATTTATTTACACTGTGTTTAGTAATTTCGAGTTACAAAAAGCCCCATGCGGAACGAGACCTCTCGCAGGCTGGGCTGCCCCCACCAGCTTTCCGCCCCTCCTTGCCTCGCCACTACCCCGCTCCAACCCCTCCGCATCCCACCACCACCGCCCGCCCCTGCCAATGCCCCATCCCACATGCCCTCCCCGCCCTGCCCCGGTCCGCCCCTCCGCCCTCCTCCCGCCCTCACTCCCGCCCTCACTCCCGCCCTCACTCCCGCCCTCACTCCCGCCCTCACTCCCTGACCTCACTCCCGCCCTCGCCACCGCCCTCGCCACCACCCTCGCCACCACCCTCGCCACCGCCCTCGCCACCGCCCTCCCCCGCCCTCACCACCGCCCTCGCCACCGCCCTCGCCACCACCCTCGCCACCGCCCTCGCCACCGCCCTCGCCACCGCCCTCGCCACCCCCTCGCCACCCCCTCACCACCGCCCTCGCCACCGACCTCGCCATCTCCCTCACCACCGCCCTCGCCACCGCCCTCGCCACCGCCCTCGCCATCTCCCTCGCCACCGCCCTCGCCACCGCCCTCGCCCCCGCCCTCGCCACCGCCCTCGCCACCGCCCTCGCCATCTCTCTCACCACCGCCCTCGCCACCGACCTCACCATCTCCTCACCACCGCCCTCGCCACCGCCATCGCCACCGCCCTCGCCACCGCCCTCGCCACCGCCCTCGCCACCGCCCTCGCCACCGCCCTCGCCACCGCCCTCGCCACCGCCCTCGCCACCGCCCTCGCCACCGCCCTCGCCACCGCCCTCGTCTCCGTCCACACCCCCGCCCTCGAGCCCGGCCCCTCCCCACGTCTCCCCGCCCTCGCGTCCGGCCTCAACTGCTCCGTCTCGTGCGCTCCCTCCGCCCTCGCCCCATTCAAAAAGCTGCAGCGGAACCGCCCTGGGCGACTCATCATACAACGCGCGTATTACCGCGATAGCTCGAGAAAATTGCAGGAAAGCTGGAGCGGGCAGAAGGCCGCTTTAAGAACACGCGGAGATCGTAGCACCATTAAGGAGCCGGAACCGACTCCGTAGGCACAGGCCGCTCGTTTGTGCTTCCTGAAAAACTGTTTTCTAAAACATTTAGCAAGTAATGGATTTTTAAGAAATTTTCCAATTTTAAGCATAAAAGTGGTTATTCGTAAGCATATGAATATAGTACGTTCTAATACATTATCTTTACAATTCCTCTTTTTCAATTCATCTCTATTGAATTCTTCGAAGCCAACTGAAGTCTCGGAAGTCATACGTTTTCTATACGGATAATCCTTTTCGGAAATATTATTGGCGTAGTAGTTTATATGAGTAAGTTTTTAGTATTAAATATGTTTACTCAAGTGTATATGTTATTTTCAGTACTTTGAAAATAGTTTCTTTGTTCAGGAAACCTAGCTACGTGAAAAAGGTTTATTTATCGACTGACATATTTCAGCTTCCATTATCTCTGCGGTGAATTCGTCCGGGATATCCTAGGGTTCGAGTCCCGACGGTGGTGGGTTTTAAACACTACCTAGAAAGCTAGGTCGAATTCTGACTTCTATTCCAGCGCCTGACTGCTCTGTACGGTAGTTTTCCGAGTTTTTTTCCATCTATTCATCCCCGGCAAATGGCTAAACAGTCACTGTTGAGAGACTAGTTGAGAGCTTAGCGTTTGTTTCTTCAGAATCAGCACCCAACTGGGATGACAACTCGCGAGGGCGAAATCCCCCGCATGCCAACTTGTAGGTCGGCGCCGAATCTCGCGCTCCTGCGAGGGCAAAAATACTTCCATATCTCCGAATAAAAAACTCTCTACACTAACGGGACTAATGATCATAGCTAATGACATACCGGGAGCGGTAGCTCAGTGCATCAACTGATGTCACTGCAGCGCCTCTGACCGGGAGGTTCTAGAGTATACTCCCCACGGCGGCAGGATTTTCGACACTAGCTTTTCAGCTAGGTCGAATTCAATCGCTGCGGCCGGATGCTTTCCGTGGTTTCTCCGATCAACACCAGGCGAATGCCGGAGCAGTACCCGACCAAACGGATCACGGACCGCGCGCGATCTTTCCTTCCAGTTCCTTGTCCTATCCTCCCCCTTACACACACACACACACACACTTACATTAACATTCACTACGCTACCACATATTCCGGGAGACCGGTCGGGAGCTTCGAGCTTGTTCCGGCTGGGGCGCTGCCCCGCTGGTGGGAGAGTCTTGGTTAGGGGGAAACCCCACTAGCCGACGGTAGGTCGGCGCCGGATCTTGCCATCCAGCGGGCGAAGATCACCGCCATCTCCCGAGGAAAGCATGCACTACATTAACGGGACTAACCACCAAAGCAGTTGACGCGCCCGGAAACCCGAAAAAATCAATAAAGCTAATGACATGCCCAGAAAACACACCTGAATCAACAAATGGAAACACTGAATGTATTAAAACATGTTACGTGTAGAAACTTCGTGATAGACACCAAATTAAGTAATACGAGTAAGAGACCTGTAGAAGTAGTTTATGGCGTATACAATACCGCAAACACGGTGGTTTACTCCGTTCTGGATACGAGTGCAACGTAAAGCAACCGTCTCTTTCGTTTTGGCAGAACGTATTGCTCAGGACGCGGCCACAAAAGGAACGGTTTAGGGCAGACAAATCAGTATGAAATCGTTTATAAAGTTAATCAAGAGTCATGGTTGACATTATTTTTCCAAGCCAGTAGTTCTACTAGTGTTGAAAGCAAATAAAAACTCCAAACAGAAATTTTAATTATTAGGAGTTTTCTTTTATATGTGTATGCCCTTGCAGTTGACATTTCCATTACGTTAATATTTTTAATTTCAATTAAAAAAATATTTGTAAATTTTTCTTCAAATTAATGTTTGTACTATTGTTAAAGTGCATTATTTACCAGTGGTTACTATATTCTAAAGTGAATCTTGAGTAACAGGACGTTTTGAAAATATATTTGGCTCGCTAAGGATATACAAACAAACATATTTCAAAATTATACATTAACATCTTCACTACATAATGAAGTGTATATTTTTCGTATCGAATTCTAATTTCAATTTTACGGCGACGAATGCCGTGTACGTTTCTAAAGATACCCAAAATTCACCATTTGTCTTTCTCCGTATCAATTATATCATCAATTGTCCGCATCATCGACCTCCGTATCATCAATTGTCTTTCTTCGTACCAATTATCTTTATAGTTTTAGTTAAAACTTCATTTAAATTTTTCCTCGATGTCTTTTTATAAACAAAATTTCTGATGTATTTGAAATTTTGTTGACAAATACGCTCGTGCACAGGGCCAAATACTCGTGCAATAATTACATAAAAATAATTATGTGTTCTACTTTAATATCACATAAATAAATGAGTTAATGAGTGTTCGAGTGATTGATTGAGTGAGTGATTGAGAGTGAACGAGTGAATGAGTGAGTGAATGAGTGAGTGGAGGAATGAATGAAGGAACGAGTGAGTGAATGAAGGAACGAGTGAGTGAGTGAGTGAATGAAGGAACGAGTGAGTGAGTGAATGGAGGAACGAGTGAGTGAGTGAATGGAGGAACGAGTGAGTGAGTGAATGAAGGAACGAGTGAGTGAGTGAATGAATGAAGGAAGGAGTGAAGAATGAAGGAACGAGTGAGTGAATGAAGGAACGAGTGAGTGAGTGAATGAAGGAACGAGTGAATGAGTGAATGAAGGAACGAGTGAGTGAGTGAATGAATGAACGAGTGAATGAATGAATGAATTAATGAACGAGTGAATGAATGAATTAATGAACGAGTGAATGAATGAAAGCTAAATCCCATTAAACCTTCCGAGGCTCTGCATGAATTGAAATTTTACCTACCATTGGCGTATTCGGAAGTCGGCCGAGAGCGGCATGAAGCCGCGGGCGCAGCCGGCAAAGGGGCGCCGTGCGTGGGGGAGCGCGCGCCGCGCCAGGTGCGTTGCTCTTCCGTTTCAGACGCGTGCGCAAACAGCTCAAAGCCTCGCCGCGCGGCGCTTTTCGGGGACTTCCCCCGCGCGGCTCGCGCTGTTTGTTTGTTTCCGCGTGCAGGGGTTCCCTCGCTGGATGTTTCGCGTTCCCGTCAAACGCTCTGCCGGTGAACGCCATCGGATGGTATAACCCTAAAGGTAAACTGGGCGCTTTCGCAGATTTCGTCCGCTGCTGCTACGAGAATATTTTATAAAAAATGGTTTGGGGTTGAAATGCTGGGTAGAACGGAATTATTTTCTGATGTTTTTATTTGTGAAAGGATGCATAAATTATACTACGGAAGTCTCTTGCTATGCACCCCTGAAGTAAATATAAAGATTGCCTTTCCCTCTTTACATAATTATGTTTTTGTAAGAGTAACAGGAAATAAAATATTCTGAAAATATACTACATATTCCTCTCAGCAAATTCCTGTGGCTAATGTCATGTTTGAGTGAGTCATTACTCTATTGAATTAATAAGTAATGAAATTTTCTCACCCATTATTTTAGTTCATTCATTCATAATAATTTTATATGAAAATAATTGCGCGATTCGACTTAAATCAATTATTTTCATAAATAGTATGTGGCTCAGCGTAATGGTTATGAGCTTTTACATATAAATTCTGATTCACATTTGGGAGGTAAAACCTGAATTTTTAATAGATAAATCGTATAATAAATATTTGTTTTTCCAGAAAGGTCTACTATGGTCACTCTTTCTTTATATTCCTCTCCATTAACAATTTTCAATATATCTTGTGCTGCTAAATGGTTGCAACGTAATTTTGTACGTAGTTACTTTGTGAATGTGAACGGCGAACGTGAAGCTGGAAAGGCTAGCGGAGTGCCTTTCTAAGACTTTCGAGAATCTTCTAATAAAAGCGTGCGACCTTGCGCAGCGCCGGACGTTACACGACGGATTTTTTTAAAATTTATTTATTTAACCGAGTGAGCTGATTATACAACGCTCAGCCATATGGCTTTTCAGTTGTTAGGAGCGAGCATTTTCACACGAAAATATGCGAAGGGGGTGGCTACGACCACCTCCCATTAAACATAGATTGAAGTAGTGCGAATGATAAAATGGAGGAATACATATTGTTGACTTTTTATGGGAGGACTATTTATTTAATTATCTTATATCAGCCAGTTTCCGGAGGAAGATGTGGAAGGGGAGTCGGTTGCGGCGACGAGTTTCTACGGGATGCTCTTTACCTATGTTGTAGTGGGAAGCACCGGTAACTGAGGGTAGATTTTGGAAGAATGATGCGGAAAGTTTAATGATGTATGTTAGGACGGGCTCTATAGCTAGGTCTTTGTGAAGGTTAGTGTTGCTTATAAACCAAGGTGCGTTAACTGCAGTTCTGAGGAACCTATTTTGGAATATTTGGATTTTGTTGTCACGACGGATGACAACCGTCTATTGGTCGCTGCTCCCGCGGTAGTTTCTGAGATTTACAAGATCGACGTGCGCGGCAAACGCCTTTCAGGTCTTACTCCAATCGCTATACCGACCTAGGTGGCCAAGGGCATCAATATATGACACTAAAATGTCTCCGTCCGGGAAGTCTTAGAGTTCGAATCCAGACTGCGGCAGGGTTTTCGACACAAGCTACATAGCGAGGTCGAATTCAGCTGCTGTCTGCAGAAGAATTATAGCGACCGGCTGCTCTGATCAGTGGTTTCTCCGATCAACACAAGGCGAATGCCGGAGCAATAACCTAACAAACGGATCACGGAGAGCGCACACTCCTTACTTCCTCTTCCTATCCTCATCCTTTACTTCTACACACAATCATTCACTACCCTACCACACTGACCGGGAGACCAGTCGGGAGCTAAGAGCTTGTCCCGGCTGG
This sequence comes from Teleogryllus oceanicus, assembly GCA_964035755.1. Taxonomy (NCBI): domain Eukaryota; kingdom Metazoa; phylum Arthropoda; class Insecta; order Orthoptera; family Gryllidae; genus Teleogryllus; species Teleogryllus oceanicus. The sequence goes on from CAXIVR010000004.1 coordinate 22,536,743, forward strand.
GGCGGTGCCACACTGGTGGGAGATACCTCGTTCGGGCAAACTTCTCAGACTCGAAGGTTGGCGCCGAATCTCGCCATCAAGCGGGAGAAGATCGTTCGTGCACGCCTTAGCGGAGGCGCTATCGACCTTCTGCGCATGCGCAGGTGCACTAAAGTGATGCGAAACTTCGCATGACCAGAAAACTTTAGTACTTTATAGTACTATAGTGCTTTATCGTTCGAGGGTGCACAAACTCCCTAATAGAGAGATTGTGCATCTTCGAACGTTAAACCTCTTCTGATCTTCTGCGCATGTCCAGTTTAAATTTCGCATCACTTTACTGCATCTGCGCATGCGCAGAAGATCGATAGTGCCGTCCGTTCTGGTGTGCACAAACTCTCTAACCACCGTCACTTCCCACGATTGATTGATTGAATGATTGATTTTTTTCGTGTTTCTGGGCGCATCAACTGCTTCGATCATTAGTCCCGTTAGTGTAGTGTATGTTTTTTCTCGAGCGATGGTGGTGATCTTCTCCCACTGGATGGCGAGATCAGGCGCCAACATACCGTCGGCTAGTGGGGCTTCCCCCTAACCGGGACTCTCCCACCAGCGGGGCACCGCCCCAGCCGGGACAAGCTCAAAGCTCCCGACCGGTCTCCCGGAATATGTGGTAGTGTAGTTCATGTTAGTGTGAGTGTGTGTGTAATGAAGAGGAAGGATAGATACCGCGCGATCCGTGGCCCGTTTGGTAGGGTACTGCTCCAGCATTCGCCTGGTGTTGATCGGAGAAACCACGGAAAACTACCGATCAGAGCAGCCGGTCTCTAGAATTCTCATCCAGACAGCTACTGAATTCGACCTAGCTGAAAAGCTAGTGTCAAAAATCCTGCCACCATCAGGACTCGAATCTAGGACCTCCTGGTCAGAGGCGCTGCAGTGACATCAGTTGATGCACTGAGCTACCGCCACCGGTACTTCCCACGATAAAAACATGCTCTACACTTATGGTACTAATGACCTTATCAGTTGTCGCGCCCGTAATCACTTATCATTCAATCGAACCCTCGGACATCCGGTGAGAGGTTATGCACAGGCACGTCAATGAGCCAGTGGGTGTGGTAGTGCGAGAGACAGAAGGGGGCGGCCGCGGTGGATTCGCAACGTGTTCAACGGGAGCGGTAGCTCAGTGCATCAACTGATGTCACTGCAGCGCCTCTGACCGGGAGGTCCTAGGTTCCCACTCCTCATGGCGGCAGAATTTTCGACACTAGCTTTTCAGCTAGGTCGAATTCAGTTGTTGTCTGGAGCAGAATTCTAGCGGCCGGCTGCTCTGATCGGTTGTTTTCCGTGGTTTCTCCGATCAACACCAGACGAATGTCGGAGCAGTACCCTACCAAACGGGCCACGGACCGCGCGCGATCTGTCCTTCCTCTTCGTTGTCCTATCCTCTCCCCGTACACACACACTTACACTAACATGCACTACACTACCACACATTCCGGTTGACCGGTCGGGAGCTTAGAGCTTGTCCCGACTGGGGCGGTGCTCCGCTGGTGGGAGACTCGTGGTTAGGGGGAAACCCCACTAGCCGACGGTATGTCGGCGCCGGATCTCGCCGTCCAGCGGTGGAAAATAACCCCATCTCCCGGGGTAAACATGCACTACACAAACGGGACTAATGATCAAAGCAGTTGATGTGCCCGGAAACACGAAAAAATCAATCAATCAATCTTATGGGCCCGTCCTGCGTCGGCGACATCCGCGACGAAGCGACGAAAGCGTTACAAGGGGTGGCGTCCGAGATTCAAACGTGTTTGAAACTTGTCGTTATTTGTCGCCGCTTCTCGCTGTATCGCGCGTATAGTTTCACAGTTTTGATCTTCAATTTCCCACTTCAAAAATGTCGAATGGCGATATAACAGAATGTTTAACTGAAGATATGAAAAATACAAGGGAATTGTGGAACAAGAGATTGAATAACTACCACAGTCGAATTTTGAAACGAAGTGACGAAAGCACTGAAAATAACAGCTAGGTTCGTTTTTTATTGATTAAATTATGTTCAGTTAAATTATTCTTATTAAATTTTCAGATGCTAATTATATTGCGTAGTACATACATCACAATGTATTATAGACCAGTATTCCTGTAGACGTAAATGAGGTTAGGTTCCTATTGTAACCAAACCGGCAGGGCAATTGAAATAATTGCAAATAGTCTGTCTTATTTCACGGGCTTCTGTTGAGGGTGAATTAAACCTATTACTAACTGGCAGAGTGAATATCTGTGGAGAGTTTGTTCAAAATAACAAAAATTTTTAATGTTTCCTTTGAAACATTTCGACTGTCGCTGTCGCGCCTCCTGTCGCTTACGTAGGACACCACGGGCTCTGTCAGGCGGCATCGCAACTTGTCGCTTGAAGCTGACGCAAGCTATCGCTTGTCGCCGCCGCCGGTTGTAGCTCACGCAGGACACGGCCTTAGGCGGAGGCCCTGGGAGCGACGGACGGCGGACTATGTTGTCGCGAACGCCCGGCACGCAATCTGGACTGCGGGAAATTGACCTAAAATTCTGTTTAAGGGGGAAAATACAGCTTATAGCAGTTAAATTTTTATTATTTTCCCACTTTTTTCTCCATTACAATCACACTCAACAGCAGTGAAAATGAACTGACACACAGAAATATCTTTCTGCTATAAGGAAAATTTCCTTTTAACTTAATTTTTTTTTGAAAAATCAATATTCAACGAGATTTTTGTGCACTTACATAGTGTTTTCCTGATAACGCAAAGAATTTTGAAGATTTTAAAAAAATTCTTCATTTAATTTGTTGGCAATACTCACAGGTACAAAACATTCTCTTTCATTTAGATCTGTGGATAAATAATATTATTAATTTGAATCCAAAATTAATATATTGATTATTGATAGCTTTCTTCAGTTTTATAATGTTTTATCACAAAAACTATTGTTCCAAAGTGTATGATATAGCATGGTTTTGTTGATACGATTTGGTTAAATGCATCCTAAAAATTTCATTGCTTTAAAATGATTGTTTTTTAGTTGTAAGGGAAACGAATCTTAAAAACGGTAATTCTGTAAAACAAGAGATGAAGATGGATTCATGAGTTTTGCTTACCTTACTGCTCTAACAGATGCATGATGCAGCGACATACCTTTTAAATCATAACTCGAAAACTATTGCAGATATCGAAATATTTTTTCACCAAAATATTCCTGAATAATGATTGCATAGGGAAAAAATGTTTTTAAAACTCGATATTTTAAGGTTTTAAGGTGTATCTTCCCCCTTTAAAAACGTACAAACCCCTGAAAGTCAGAATTGACGAACAGGAAGAAAATTATTTTTTTTAAGTTCGTTTCATTTTCAAGTAGGTAGTAAAATAATAGTATTGGATTTAATAGTATCTTCACCAAGATCAAGATCGTTTCCAAGAAACAACGGAATATAGAGTAAAAAAGGACAGGAAGAAAATTATTTTTTTTAAGTTCGTTTCATTTTCAAGTATGTAGTAAAATAATAGTATTGGATTTAATAGTATCTTCACCAAGATCAAGATCGTTTCCAAGAAACAACGGAATATAGAGTAAAAAAGGAGAGAATTCGCAGAATTTAAATTTGTAGTAGATTATATATTGCAGTGGGTGAGACAATTAATTTTTTTATCACAACAGATGTGGATAAGACATAGTTGATTATTTAATTTAAATTATTTACGGGACGTTTAAGATAAAATTCTTACATGTTTTAAGAATAAACATAATAGCAACCAATTAATAGTTTTTTCTATTCTTAATATATTTTTCATAACGTATGGGATAAATCAAATAACGTAAAGTAGAGCAATAGCAAAAGGACAAATAAAGTAAATTATAATAATTAATGATTGAGTTTCGTTGAATTATTGTGGATTATACCTTGTCTGAGCCTGGGAGTCAATAACAATCATGTTAGTTACATATTTAATATGGAACAATAAGTATATTGTAGAGAAATTGTAGAATTAAGCTAAATAATTAAAATAGTATACAATAATTTCATGAACATTGAGCACATGAGATATTTCATCTTTAGTATCACATTATTCAATGCCAAATGGAGAGTACAACTGCACGAAAGTGGAGATCATGTATACAGATAATTATTTACCTTACATGGTCTAACCCGTGTGTGGTTATCTCTGACAATTGGCACGGAAAACTCGAATTAGGAGTGTTGTTTAACATTTGTTTGGTTCAACCTAAAAATTTACGATAAATTACTTCGATAATTTCTGTCCGTAGATATTTCAATATGTCTTATTTACATAAATCGTGTCATTAGGTTCCCTTCATTTACATAGAGAGATTGAAATCGTCTTTTCGTTTAAATAATAGGATTGTCACTTCGAAATGAAACCAATTTACTAACTAAATAATCTAGCATTAATTAATCAAAGGGCTTTGCATTCACCTTCAATCAGTCTTGCCATTCCATAGCAAAATATAGTGAGTATTTTACCGGGGACATTTCCTTATTGACTCAAGGAATATATTTACGGGCATTAATTCCTTTTTACGAATCTTTTTCTATTATTTCGACGTACTAGTATTAGTTTCATACTCGTATAAAAAATTATTACAGAAAGTTAGCAATAATTAGAAGAAGGCCCACATGCCAGTTCAAATGCAGTTGAAGAGAGAAAAACTCCGTAACAACGTGCTGCAGTCTTTGTACACGCCTTTACCGTTGTTCTTTCGGTTTCGTATTGAAGATAAAATGAAGTTGGAGGGGCCTCGTGGACCAGCCCACTGGAGCAGCTGGGAGCCCCGAGTGGATGAAAGCCTGAGCCGCAAGACCTCCAAATCGAAGGGCTGGAAGGGTCGTAGGGCGGCCTCCGAGAACAAGGGAAGTTCCCGACTGAGACACCATTCGAGTCTCGCCTTCCTCGCGCCTCTACCCGCAACCCACACGTGCACTGCGACACACACATGCGCCACCGCGATCGGCAACGGAGCTCAGAAACAGCATCGCCGCTGCCTGCCTGCGACTTTGAGCGCGGGTTGAATCCAGACGCTGGCGGTGGCGGATACTAGCTGGATAGGTGAGTCGATTCATCCGCTGCCTGGAGGAGAATTCGAGCGGTTGGATTCGTTGGGTGCGGCCGGCTGCGATAGTTATCTATGGTTACTGGAAAAATATCAGGCGAATACCGGAACAAAAAACCTTAAAGTTGGTCATGGATCGCTCCCAATCGGTTTTTTTTTCTTCCTCGTCCTGTCCTCTTCCCATACATACATTTACACTATACTATCACTCATGACGGAAGACCAGTCAGGGGCTTAGAGCTTGATCCAAAGGTCAAGGGGTGGTGTCCCGCTGGGGGACATTCCTAGAGGCGAAAATCCCTTCCAAGATGATATATAGGTCGGCGACCAGAAGTGCTCGCCATCTAATGAAGGAGCAACACCGCTACCTTCGTGATGAAACAATCACTGCACTAACGGTACTAATGAAAATAGCAGTAGACGATTAAAGAAGAACGCCTGTGTGGGTTAGGAGCTAGTTCAGCCGGTGCCTAAAACTTCGGCTGATCCGCGCATCGGTCCTCAGAAAGCGCCTGGCCAATCCATTTCGGCAACATGGGGTTTCCCATGGTCTTTCTTCAGGGTGCCAGGGAGGGGGTGGTCGAGGCGGGCTAACGCTGGTGATTGACAGATGTCTGTAAAGGGTTGGACTGCTGAATATGGGAGGGGAGGATGACTGGGCCAAGCCCCTCGCCCTCTTCTAGCGTGTCTTTGTTGCAATAAATACGAGTAACTTCGCGTTCTTTACATCTGTTCCCTTCGTGGCAATGGCCGCTATTTCAGAGATACGGCTGATGATACCGCTCCTACAAACAGCAGTCCGCAATTCCTTCATCTCATTAGAACAACGTCAAGTCTTTTTATGATAATATGTCCACACCTCCGCTGCAACTAGAAACTTTGTGCGTCCTCTCCTATATTGCTATTTCTGCCATCTTCTTCACGAATTGTGTATTGTCTTCCAGAACTATCTTCGCTTTTCAGACCGTTTACACTGATAGGTGCCAACACTTCTGGGAGAGTCTTGGTTAGGGGGAAACTCCACTAGCCGACGGTAGGTCGGCGCCGGATCTCGCCATCCAACTGGGGAAGACCACCGCCATCTCCCGAGAAACAAACATGCACTACACTAACGGAACTAATGACCAAAGTAGTTGACGCGCCCGGAAACACGAAAAAATCAATCAATCAATCAAAAAATCAACCCCCAGCCGTCTTAACTAGGACACATACATCCTCTTCTTCCTCTCTCCTCTTACGTCTCCTGTAGGAACATCTGTGGCGTAGATAATCGACATCTCTTTTACCTCCCGCCTCTTCTTCAACACCTCCATTTTATTTCATTGTTCTCTTCCTGGTTAACATGTACCCATCACATTCGTCGTATCTATTCTCCTCTCCCCTTCACCCCATCACTATCACCTCTTGTGTCCTGCCCTGTTGGCTCTTTTGGCCCGGTTCTTCGTCGCGGGGACCCGCCCCCTCTCCCAAGCACTCTTCCCCTCCGCCTTCGTCGCCGCACTGATTGCGTGTTTGTCAAGCGACAGTGACGAAGTGCAGCGGCTTAAAGCCCGCCCCGGGAAGACTTGTGTTCGACTCCGGATTCCGGGACCCGCAGGGATTAGGCGTGGTTTCCCGCAATCCCCGTCTTGCCGTCCCCGCCTCCCTCGCCCCGCACCCCTCCCCGCAGTCAACCCTGAGAAGGGGAAGGAAAACGGGGAGACTCAGCAGACGGTGGAGTTTGGCACCGGTTCAATTGGAGACAGGGGTGCCGGCGACACCCTATTTGGACAGTTATTAATTACCACACGTTCTGGAAAATTATTTCGACATAAATGTCCGCAAGATGATAAAGAATGAATGAGAAGGGGAGAGAAGTGCTCAGCGGTTTGGCAATGGCTCTTCAATGAAATTTGTCGAACCTGCGTGCTACAAATGTTTCAATGGAATGTAACAGATTTAAGATTCTTTATAAACAGTTTTGGTGTGCGTGTGCTACATCCATTTCCGAAACGATTAATATTCTAGGTACGTTGACTTTCGCAATTTTTTCCTCAGGATTTTTATTTACTATCCCCAAAGTTTTTCAAATTAACTTCCCTACAAGGAAAAAGTTGGATTTGAGTTATAAGGAATAATTACACATCTTACACCATTTTAATTAATTTAATTGTAAAACATTTGCACAATAAATTTGTAAAGAGACATGAGTGAAAAAACAAATGAACTGTGAAGTTTATAATTTTTACTTTAACAGTCCTTAAAGCATGTCTTAAATTACAGGTTACGAGAAAAAATTTATGAATATTTCGTAAAGAATTTTATTTCTTTTTTTCGAATAATAGTATGTCGTGTAACATTATGCGTCGTGAAAATGAGTTAAACTTAAATTGTATTACTCAGCGAATCAAAGATAAATCAGTGCATATGTGAATGTCATAAACCCATTAAAATGAAGCGGTATTGTATATGCATTATAAAAAATGACTAGATGCGTTTGGCACATTAGCGCGGTTTAACATGAGCGTTGTACACGCAATTAACTCGTTTCATGTTCTCATTTTAATATTCTATTGAGCATTATTGTACTCATCACTGTACTCAGAGTATTAACATGAAATATTTCGGGTTATGAAATATATTGTACAAACGATGCGTTACATCAACAGTCTTTCTATATTTTCGATCATCCGGTTCAAAAGAAGTGAAAAGAATATTTTGGTTTATACTGTTTTCGTAAAATTTCTCTATTGCGGTTATTATAATGCGATTACAAATATTAAAATTTCCCTTTATAAAACACGATTTTTATGACACTTCTTTGGAAACCAAGTTGATCCGCCGCTTTAGAATTTAACCGATGGAGTAATGAAGATGAGAAGAGGGAGGAGTATTTAGTAATAGACGAGATGAAGGACAACATCCTCGCCCTATTGACAATTTTTCGGTCTTCAGATCGTGCCTTCTTTTGGGCTGAAAAGCGAAACGTATGATGGTGACCATCGAATGACTAGACGCGGAAGCCTATGGCTTCACATAACACCAACATGTTAATTTCTAAGGTAAAGTACTGCATGACAAAGGGTGTTTCAAACATTGCGTCATTTCATTCCTGAAGATCATCTCAATACGATGAGCAAAACGTTGTCCAAACTACTTACGACGCAGCATCGACCGACCAGATGAGAACACCTTCGGGCGGCTCTGCTATGACTCTGGTAGCGTGAAGAGGAGTGTCCCCCAGGGGAACAATGTGGGATAAAGTGAACCATGTGGGACAATGGGTCGCGCAGCGCCACAGTGAGTTGGAACAGCCTGACCATGTGCGAAAACGTCAAAGGCTAAACGTCCTGGGCCTGCACCCGAGCTCTACGGAGACGTGTGGGGAGAGGCTACGCAAGGCTGCGCCAATCAACGCAACATGTGTTTGGTGTTTGACTACACCTCAGTTTCTACGACAGGCCACTATATATGTTTATACACACATATATATATATATATATATATATATATATATATATATATATATATATATATGTGTGTGTGTGTGTGTGTGTGTGTGTGTGAGAGAGAGAGAGAGAGAGAGAGAGAGAGAGAGAGAGAGAGAGACTGTACGCGCGTGCGCGCGTGGCCCAGAGTGTGTGTATCCGTGCGTGTATGTGGGTGTGGGCCGTGTGTGTGTGTGGCATCTATTTGCCGTTGTGATAATGTAGATAGTATGTGCCTGAATGTGTGCGTAGGCTTGCGTGTGAATATGTGTCTCGGGTGACTGTAGGGCTGTGTGTGGTGTGGGAGGGTGATGCGCCCTTTATCGTGCGGTGTCCGTGTAGCTGTGCCTAGATGTGGAAAGTTTCGGGTGTGTGCATGGGCACGAATGTTGTCTGTGTGCGTGCGTGCGCGCACGCGAGGCGTGGCTGGCGCGCAGGGAGCGGGGCACGGCGGCGCCGGGCGCGAGATCCCGCGGGACGTGCCCGCCGGTTCCCGAGGGACGCGCCGGGAGAGGATGAATTATGGGCGGCGCCGTCGCGTCGTTTGTTGCCGCCGCGACGCCGCGGTCCGCAGCGCTGTCTAACGGCCGACGCCTGCACTCGGAGGGCGAATAGCTCCAGCCCCTCAGCGCTCCTGCTTGCGTTGACTTGACGTAATGTCGCTGCAATACACTTTCGAAATAAAAGAGCTGTTGCCCAGAAATCCGTTTCGTGCGTAAATAAACACATTTCACACTCGTTCACAATATTTTCTGCCCACGGTATTTCTTGGACACCTGCAGTTTTAGTTCACATGTGTTTTAGGTGCACAAAAATGCCATGACTACACATTTATGTCCACTTTGAAACGACAAAGATATGTCATTCGTCCATAGTAATGTCCACAAATGTTTTTTTGTTTGCTTTATATACTCATAGCCCATATTATTAAATGGTCGACATCAACATTTATATTGGTTTCCAGGCAACACAACTTTGATTGAGTGACCATTTATTTGATGTAAAAGTCAATTCACTATAACTGTTTAATTTTCAAAATTACAGAAAAAAAGTAATACAACATTTAATTACTTCCTGCTTCATCATTATCTATCAATTCATTGTTTTGAAATGTAATCTCGTAAATAACAGCCAGCAAATAATTCTCTCGGAAAAATGTGTTATGTGTTACTTGCCTTAAAGAAAATTATTGCTTTTAAAATACTTTGCATGAAGAAAATATAAATAAATTATGATAAAATTGTCACAATTATGGTTAAGAAGTTGTCACCTTGAACAAAAATGTAAGCTGGTAAATATTAAAGATATCAAGGAAAGTATACGAAATGTTAACAAAATAAAATGCACTACTATACGAGGATATTGATATTTTACGATCAGTAATGCTCTCTCTAAACGGGATAATGGTAACAATCAGTAATGCTCTCTCTAAATGGGATAATTTATTGAATTTCTTCGTTATGATATATAGGCTCTGAACATGAATGGAAAATACAATTTATCGTGTACTAAAGCGTAAAAATAATTCTCGTATGTACCCCGTGAGGGGACATTGAGTGTACGGAATGAAAGTTAATTAGAAATATGACAAACAGGAGCGTAATGTAAAATTCGAAACCACGAAAACTATATTAGAATTGATCAGTATAGAATAGCAAAAACAATGACTGTCATGAAGCAATTCTTCCTACCGTGACGCATACACAGAAAATAATTGCATAATTAAGCGTTATGTATTGTTGTTTAATTACGTTAATTGATATTTTCGAAATAATATCAATTGCAGCCTGCGTTTCTGCGCAAATAACACATGTTTATGTAAGGAATTAGATATTTGCTATATTGACCACACTCAATATTACATTAATGTGATACTCTCGATAAGCGTGTATGTCTAGTGTTATATAATCCCTGACAATATTAAACAAAATTCATTAAAATACGAACCAGACAGAACTACGACAACATTCCATGTCTATTGAAAATCTTTATTTATCTGCTCTTGCTATTGTGTTTTGTATTTTAGTAATCCAATATTAACCCACCATAATAATTTCACTGAATATTTCTGCATTCAATATACCACACATTCTTGTTTTAAATAGTTCTTATGATACTCAACTTACATATTTTACGATAAAAAACGAATTATAATAATTTAGTAACAATCGTCGATTTAACAGTTGAAATCCCATTTAACAGTTGAAATCTGAGGATACAGCAAAGTGAGCCACACAGACGCTAATTAGCGGAGTGATGTGCAAATTGGAGGCTGCAAATCCCGTGATGACGCCTGTACCTCAGCCTGCATTATATCTCTTGTTTCAGTAACGTCCCCTTACTCCAATCTCACACCAGCCTCTCGTCACCTTTCAGGATTTTCTCACACCACTTTCCACTGCTGCGCTTTTCTCTCCACGGCTTGGCACCGCAGCGCTGTTCTTCTCCAGAGCTCTTCCGTTCTGCCCCGCCCCTTCACTTGGTCCATGACCCTCTACCCCTTCCTTTCTACTCCTTGCCATCCCATCATATCCCTTTCGATTTCAGTTAATTACATTCGTTCACATCGCATGCCATGCTATCTCATTGCACTTCATTTCATTACATCGTATCTCATCTCCATACCATCCCTTGGCATTCCATATTCCTATATCCCATCCTTTTTCATTCCATTCCATGTCATGTCATCCCATCCCTGCCCATTTCATTTCATGTCATCCCATTCCATTCCATACCATCTCACTCTATTCTATAATACTCCGTCCCACATGACTCTCCCCCGGACTCTTCCGCTATCGCTGTCTTCACCCTACCCTCAACGGGATAAACGCTATCCTTTTTGCTAACCACGTCCGCCTCAATGTTCCTCCTCACAGCTCCCAATCAGGCCACCCACACTCCGCTGTCCTCGGACTCCCCATCCTTCCTGGCGTTAGCACTGCCCACCGCAGCAGCGCCGCGCGGTCGGCGCCATTAGCGATGGCTCGCCCGCGTTCGAAGGCCGGCGCGCTCCGCCCCTGCCCACCCGGTCACGTGACGCCGCCCAGTTGCTATCCGCACGGATAATAAAGGGGGAAATTAGATGTCCGCCGGCAGCTGCGGCGGCGGCGCCGCAGGCTCTGGCACCGCAGGCGCCGTCCGCGTCTCTGATGGGCGAGCGAACACGCCCCGCCCCCCTCCGTCCCCACCCCGACCGCCCCGGATGGCGCCGCCGCTGCCGCAAATGCGGCACTGCATGCTGGTGGAGACCAGCCTCCAGCCGCGTCCGCTCCTGCCGCTGATATACACTTCCCCATTTCATCCTTCGTCGCTTCCGCTTTCTCCGCTTGCGCGATATCTTCCAACTCCAGTATCCGCCTTTGTCTCGTTTCTTCCAACTTCAAATTATTCAACTTCTCCAATTATTCAACTCCTCCAAATTCTTCAATTCCTCCAATCCTCCAAATTCTTCAATTCCTCCAAATTCTTCAATTCCTCCAAATTCTTCAATTCCTCCAAATTCTTCAATTCCTCCAAATTCTTCAATTCCTCCAAATTCTTCAATTCCTCCAAATTCTTCAATTCCTCCAAATTCTTCAATTCCTCCAAATTCTTCAATTCCTCCTCCAAATTCTTCAATTCCTCCAAATTCTTCAATTCTCCAAATTCTTCAATTCCTCCAAATTCTTCAATTCCTCCAAATTCTTCAATTCCTACAAATTCTTCAATTCCTCCAAATTCTTCAATTCCTCCAAATTCTTCAATTCCTACAAATTCTTCAATTCCTCCAAATTCTTCAATTCCTCCAAATTCTTCAATTCCTCCCAAATTCTTCAATTCCTCCAAATTCTTCAATTCCTCCAAATTCTTCAATTCCTCCAAATTCTTCAATTCCTACAAATTCTTCAATTCCTCCAAATTCTTCAATTCCTCCAATCTTCAACTGCTGCAACGTCCCCCTCCTCCAACGTCTCTGCGCTTCAATTACATCTCCTGCTGCTGACTCCGCGCATTTCAGTGCCACTCCAATTGCAAGCCGTGTGGTCACTGCAGCTACAGATGCCGTGCGCGGCTCACAATTCGTTCAGCCGCGCTCTCCGTTGCGGCTGAACCGAACCTCAGCCGCGCTCTTCGAATATGGCTCTCCGGCCGCGTTCCCTCCAACCGTTTACTGCATTTATTATGCCGTTTCGCCGACACACGCTTCGGCGAACACGCGTCGAGACCGCTTATTACGTCTGCTTCACCAAAAGTCCCGTTTCTGGACCTCGCGTTGCAGCCTCCAACGCAGACAGGAACCATCCGTTAGGCACCCGCGTTTCACATGCGTGTTTTTTCTTTCGCTGTGTAAAGGTATTAATGAGTTTTTGTACCTGCTATCTGCCTAAATCTGTTTAGATAATTTTTGTGCTATTAACAACTTCAACAATCGCGATTTTGAGCTTCAGAGCTGTTTTATTTCTACAAGAACGCATCGCCTAATCTCGTAGTTTTTTTTACAACGTGTATGGTTTCTGATTCAGGTTTTATATGTTCTTAGTTAGATCGATGGATTCTCTATTGATTCGAACATGGGCTTGAATCATGATGATCCGGAAGAAATCGAAATTCCATTCTAGCGCATTGCTTGTAGTTGTTGCCATCGTTTGGGTTTTGTTAATATTCTGTTTATTAAATGCAAAACAAAATTATTTTATTGATGTTTTTAATATTTTAGAGATTGTTCATAAGTGATACCACAGCACCTCAAGTTTTTATTCCGCGTCTTGTAGAAGGTCAACGTTCCCAATTTTGAATTTTGATCAAGTTCACCAATACCATCAATACGAGTAGTATTCTTGTATTCACGTTCTTACACTATTTAACTGAAGCTTAATACGCGTAGATTTTTGATTGCTTAAAGCTATCAAGACTCTCCACTTTGTCAGATAATGACATTTAATACTGCAAGTTCTTATCATTTAATAACCGTAATACAAAATTATCGTTTGCTCGACATTGCTCATATCAAACTTTCAGTCAACCTTTTCTGATACAAATTTCATGCTACTTATCATTAGAATCATCTCTCGGGTTATAATTTTATTTTTTTTATTTTATATTAATTTCGAAGATTACAAGAGTTTGCCATCAAAAATATTCAGCAGGTTTGCTGTTTTTCTCAAGGCTGTCGTCTCAGAGAATGTGTGTATTTATTGTGGGTTTATGAAATGCATTGGCTTAAAGCTTTAGTATTGAAGCAAGCTTAATTATATATCTGCAGTTCGTTTACCGTTGCAAATAGTTTTTCTATATCTCGGAAACGAAAATGTCTAGTTTTTCTAATATTGCTAATCTCGCGCTTTTTTAAAATGTTGTTGTTGTTATTGTTATTGTTATTATTATTATTATTATTATTATTATTATTATTATTATTTTACTTGAATTCATCTTTCAACTATTTATCGATACAATATTGAGGTGGGTGTGTGGTACTCAAGAAAACGTGGGAAGATAATCTTTTGTCCCGTACGTCATATACAGTTTTTACTGTTTTTTGACCAAATAAATCAAAGCAAAACAAATGCAATTTTTCTATGGAATTTCTCTCCATTGTTTGAGCTTTTCTCATCTGGTTGAAGAAAACAGATTATTGATTAACTTTTCTAATTATGTAGTGTGCAAAACTTGGAGTAAAAAGTTAGACACAAAGAAACAATATGTTATCCACAAAAAACTGAATAAATTATCACCACCTTCTCACCAGCCATGCTCTTGCTCGTCGCCATTGCCGCTGACGCAGTGGCCGCTGCCCCGCCCTTCGATTCCGCATTTCCCCCTTCCGCGCTCGTGGCCCTTCGCCCTTCGGCCCTTGCCACGCGGACGAATATCGATGAGCCCTTTTCGCGCTCCACTCCAGTGCGGCGACGGGCGGCCGAACCCGTTAAGGACTGTGGATATGACGTTGCGCCCGACTAATTGGGCACGTCGCCGCGGACCGCGCTGCGATCGCTGCGAGTTCGTCGAACTGGCGATGCCCGCGGTCCGGCTTTTGGGAATTTTTTTTTCTTTTTTTTTCGGTTTCCACTGGAATTTCAACGATGCTTGCTTCGACCTCGTCTTCAATGCGGATTCGGCGTGTGTTCCGTATGCAATTAAGTTTTATTCCGCGCGAATGCCGTGGTGTCTGCAATGCGAACACTTCGCCTTGTTCGTAGCAGAGGCTCGTTCGTTTTATTATGGTAATTACTTCGAGCCAAAGGTTTGTTCGTTTTACATGTGATTTGCGGTTTCGCTTCAAGATAGGCGTTGGTCGTATACATTAGGTGTCGTTGGAATGAGCCTGACTTGCGTCAAATGAATGTGAAAGATTGCTCAATTAACAGTGGTGTGCCCGGCTAGGAATGCAGTTGAATGCGTTTGCACCTTTCCTATGATTACTTTTCCGATTAATCGTTATGCATTAGAGATAGAATGGTCCCTGTAGGTTTTAATGAAATTGCTCCATTTGCCACAAAAAAGAAACATATTTCCTCGAATGTGTGTTATTAATGTTAAATTAACTGACCTTTCCAGACATTGTACTAAAATTGTGGAAATTAATTCACGAATTAGGTACTTACTTTTTATATTGGCTATGCATGTTTACTACATCAAGCACGTACATTTAGTAGGGATAATATTTCAACTGTATATGTTAGAAGATGAACTGTAATGAAGAGAAGCTGGATTATAAAACGTTCGTTATTTTTACTACATGAATTTCCCTGCTGTTATTTACTTTTACCAGAAGTGTTCTTTTTGTAATTTACTAACATATTTTACAATTGTTCGAAACTTCCTTTTAGTCTAAAATTTTCATTCAATATTATTTGTGTTTACTGCTTTTCTTTCTGAAATTAGGGATCTGGGAAATTTAAATATTTTTGCCGAAATAAATGGATTGACAACGTTTCCTAATTTTATCAAGTTTAAAATTCTATTCAGATAATAAGGTCATGACAATTTGGCCCAATGCGAAACGTTTTATGAATGGAATATTTCAATATGAAGATATTTTAGTGATATAATAAGGGAGTAAATACGAAAAATTCACACGCGACATCATTACCCTCCTCCCCCACACAAATGAATATGAATTGCGTGGCCTTCTTCTCCAGTGTAGGGCAATTTACGAAGGGACAGTCGCCGGAAGGAGAGATGGAGCAGAAGAGCTTCTTAGAAGTGACCTTTGCTTCCGCAGTGCTGTCCTGAGGCCCCCACCCCCGCCCCCGCCCCACCCCCCGCCGAGGCCCTCGCTCAGTGGCGGGCGGTCAGCGACCGGAGTGGGCAGGGGCGGGGGCGGGGGGCGGTGGGGCGGGGCGGAGCGAGACAGACATGGGATTTCGGGGCGGGCGGCGACGGGGTAGGGCGGGAGGGGCGAGCGGGGGGGGCAGAAGGGCGGGGGGGAGCAGGCAGGGACGTCGGGGCGGGGCGGCGGGGGGGGAGCGGGGGGGGAGGGCGATGGGGGGGGAGGGCAGGGGCGCGGGGGGGGGAGGGGGAGGGGGGGGCGGAAGGGACGCCGGGGCGGGGCGGCGTCGGGAGAAGAGGGCGCCATGAATAAATGCAATCGGCGCGGGGCCCGCGGGCAGTGGCGGCAGCCGGCCAATTCGGGTGTCGCCCCCGCCGCCGCCACCCTCGCTAAGACAGACGCCGCGCCACCGCCCGCATCCGAAACGCGCGCACACGTGCACCCCGCCCCACACATACACACTCACACACTCCCGCCCTTCGCATTGCTACTGCTCTTGATGCCGCCTTGACGGCCCTTTCCTCTTCTCTCATTCCCTCTCATCATTTCAATTCGACCTTTCGTTCCTTTCTAGGCAAAAGCCTAGAGGTCCAAAGGTCCTTTTCTTCTTTGTCCCATTTATTTTCTCGTATATATTTCTTCTCTCTCTTTGAATCATTCCTTTCTTTTTTTTTCTCTTTCTCCTTACCTTTTTTGTTCTGTTTATCTTATTCTTTTTGAAGCACCATTTTTCTTACAGTGTATGTCTTTATTTGGCACCAACGAATAATTTGTGTTCTGACCCTTCTTACCTTCTCTTAACAAAATCTATTATTTCCGTAACCGCACTCTCCCACCTTCCATTTTCTGTTTTCCAATCGATTGAATAACCAGAATGTTGTTATAGGTTGACGTAACCGTATTAAACAACTCGTGTAATTTGTAGATACCAGTATTTTTACCACAACGTTACCACAACACCCGCTACATTATTCTTTTTAACGATTCGCGTTAGAGAGGTCATGTGTTATTTCTCTTGTCATTTTTTTTGACTGCTTGAGTTATGCTAACGATCTTTACAGTCACGGTGCGGTCGCGTTAAAGGCAATAATTTAGACATATCTACCAACATGTGGTCTTCGTCAACTTCAAGTGCCGATGCCTTGAGCAGACTGCACTTCAGCCCTGAAAAAGACCGCGATTATCGAAACTTTGGCATCGCGGCCTTCTACGCGTCGTTCTCCGGACAACCAAGATCATCAGCTATTAAATTTATCTTGTAAAGTCGAATTATAAATTGTGTTTCGTGTTACCACTTACCAGCAACAATTTATTTTCTTATTTTATTTCAAAAGTTATGTAAGTATTTCTGTTAGGTACAGTTATCTTGAATGATTTATTTAACCCAGTACCTACATTGTGCAATTATTTTATTTTGCCTACATCATTATATACGCACCGGGAGCGGCGGCTCAGTGCATCAACTGATGTCACTGCAGCGCCTCTGACCGGAAGGTCGTATGTTTGAGTCCCGATGGCGGCAGGATTTTCGACTCTACCTTTTCAACTAGGTCCAATTCAATCGCTGTCTGGATGAGAATTCTAGCCCCGGCTGCTCTGATCGATAGTTTTCCGTGGTTTCTCCGATCAACACCAGGCGAATGCCGGAGCAGTACCCTAACAAACGGGCCACGGACTGCGCGTGATTTTTCCTTCCTCTTCCTTGTCCTATCCTCTCCTCTTACACACACACTTACACTAACATGCAACTACAGTACCACATATTCCGGGAAACCGGTCGGGGGTTTAGAGCTAGTCCCGGCTGGGGCGGTGCCCCGCTGGTGGGAGATACCTGGTTCAGGAAAATCTCCTACGCATTAGTAGTAATTATTAGTAGTTCGCAAAGTGACCACTAGAATCTGGCGACTTTATAAATTCCATGGGAAGTTTCTGGAACCGGTTAGAACTTTACTGCTACGAATTTTCTAACCACACGCGTTCAGAAGCGGACGAAAGAATGGATCCAAAGAGTTGAATTCAATTAGAATTTTTTTTTTCATTTTGATAGATATGTATAGACCTGTATTGCTTTCCCTTGCCGTCCCTCAGCAGCGCCCGCGACGTGGCGCGAACGCGGCTGGCGAGCGCGGGCCCAAGTCACGTGACGGCGGAGCTTCCGAGGTCCGTCGCCCACTGCGCTTGTGTTCGCACGAAACGGCGCTGGGTGACACCCGTGCGCAGGAGGAGCCGGGGACTGGGGCTCTGAGGGAATCGCTCGGGATCTCTTTCTACGTTCGCTGACTTTGCAGGAGACTGCACAGGGCGGGAGCGGATTTGTGAAGCGTGGGAGATCATGTGGATCGGGAAAGAGTCGTCCCCCCTAAAAATAGAATTGGAACGAGATTATCGGTCATTTAAGAAACGGTAAATCTGACTTACATACAATGATTTCTAATAATATGTTAATAATGATCAAAGTCGTTTTTTTCGCAGAGGGTTCAGTACGGGGCTTTCATATCGAAGGAAAATTAATGAGAATATGTCTTGTACCCTCGGAAAACGTTCGGAAGATTTTTAAAACAGTGTATAAATATAAGCCGTAAAATGTCTCAGTGGAAAGGGGTTTCTTTGCACTTATTAAGTCACGATAACGCTTCAAATAAGAAAATCAGTCACTGTTACATAATCGTATTATTCTTCCAACCTCTTGTTCATATAAATGATTTTCCTGTCTCTTTTGATGCAGTTCTCTATTTTAAGATTATCCTTAACATAAATGTATTAATAATATCCAGAATTACTTCAGATGCATCAGTCCAGATATATTTCGAATTCCGCAGTTCTGGACGTTCATACGTATATAAATTTGACGCGTCTTCTTTTCTATTCATTTCTATCTCTTAAATTATATTCATTCTATTCTATTCATTTCTGTCATCTTCAATTCTATTCATTATAATTTGCACTTATAATTAACTAATGTATGTCATAATTTGCGTGTGTTTCCGGACTATTTAAAATTTCTTAAGCATCTCTTTAACTAAACAAATAAATAATATATAACTTCAGTACATCATATGACAATATACGTATATCAAATATGTTTCCATGTACGTAATGCATCGCAGTATCCACGTTGTATGCTCAGCATATCGCCGAGATAATATTAAAATTACTTCAGGCTATGCTCCTGTGTAGAAATAATATTTCCATAATTTAAATTGCTATAATTATTTGTATTTTATGTCCATCTATATTTCTGAAATTAAATAATAATTGCAGATCATTAATATTTGTATTAAAATGTATAACGGTAAAGGACGCGCGGCATTGTAGAAATTTAATTAAATTATTATGACGCAAATGAATATCGAACTGATGGAACGAAATACCAAATATATGAGCTGACAGGAGCGTTGCGTGAAATGCGCTGATATTTTTTAAAATATGTTTCAGTGAGAAGTAATAATTAAAACATTCGTTAAAATGTTGTAATTTATTAAATTTGTTTCTAAGTTTATGTCTAATTGGGTGTTAAAAGACCTTAGGGTAGTTATAGGCTTTATTCTAACGACTTTAAATTTTCGTCGTTTATTAACTACCTTGTTTATTTGTTGTAGAATAATTAATTCCTTCATTTGATTATTGATTTATAAGAATCATTAATTTAGATAGAACGATTTAAAAAATTTTTTTAAATCAAAGTATAAGCAAAACATGTAATAAATCTAATTAAGTAACGAAAGCTTAATTGATGTTCCTTAATTGAGTTTAATTGTTGATTATATTACGTGTAGTTGTGATTCCTTAAGCCTCCTTCTTGGCCTACGCGCAGAAGTAAAAAAGGCATACATCTCTCCCATTTGTATATCCTAAACGTATTAATAACAATTTCGTATACCGTCTCTTAAATGTCTTATTGCATTGCTAATGCAGATGACATTAATATTATGGGACATTTTCACGAGTCGTATGTTTTGTAAATTTAAAACGTATTGCGCACTCGAAGATCGATTGTGATTTCCAGTCAGATTTAAACAGACCAATTAATGCCAAGTAATATTGCTTCGGAGTACAAAATGTATATATCAAAACACTGAGTGAAGTAAAGCAAGCCCTGCACTAAGCAGTATGTCTATAGCGTTTTCTTTCATTTATTCGCACCTCAAACAGAACGTAACGAATGCAGCATGTACTTGGGGCTTCAAGGTATCTAATAATGCTGTCATCACGTTTTCAGAATACACTTGGCACATTAGCATGAGAGAGCGAGGCGGAGATATTCGAGGAAACTGAAAAATTTCACGCAACCCTCAAGAACCTCCCCTCTATTATCCTAAATTCGCTTCCCTCTCCGTTTCTGACTCCCGCCGACGTGTTCGTTTAAGTTTCCACTGCGGCGGCAGCAGGTATCACGAACAGCTGTACATCCTGAGCGCGGCATGGCGCGGCGCTGGGGAGTGAGTTCTCATTAGGCCGCGGGGAGCGCTCTCGTCGCCTCAGACGCTCCGCGACGGCGCGGTGGCGGCGGCGGGGGCGGAGGCGGGAGCGGGGGCGTTCGTGTTGGGCCGCGATGAGATCGCCTCATGCCGACACCGTTTCATTTCCTGAACGCGTACTTCTCACGGCAGAGGCGCCACCCTCGCCGACATGCGGAGCGGCGCGCCCTCCCACGCCGCGTCGTGCTCGGCCTCGCAACGCCTATGCCTCAGGAGGCAGTCAGCTGGAAAGGCCCTTGTGCGCTTGTCACGCGCGCTGTACACATCGGGCCCTCGGCAGCGGAGCAGCACCGCGCCGCCCTCCCGAAAGGAATCCCCGCCGACCCACCTCCACCAATGACTGTGGAGTTCCATGCAATAATAATAGTATTTTCAATAAATCTTTGTTTCCCAATAGATCTGTAGCAATTGGTTCTCTCCCAGAATATTCAAATAACGGCGGCAGGATTTTCGACACTGGATTTTCACCTACGTCAAATTCAGTCGCTGTCTGGAGGAGAATTCTAGCGGCCGGCTGCTCTGATCGGTAGTTTTCCGTGGTTTCTCCGATCAACACCAGGCGAATGCCGGAGAAGTACCCTACCAAACGGGCCACGGACCGCGCGCGATCTGTCCTTCCTCTTCCTTGTCCTATCCTCTCCCTCTTACACACACACTTACACTAACATGCACTACACTACCACATATTCCGGGAGACCGGTCGGGAGCTTAGAGCTTGTCCCGGCTGGGGCGGTGCCTCGCTGGTGGGAGAGTCCTGGTTAGGGCGAAACCCCATTAGCCGACGGTGGATCGGCGCCGGATCTCGCCATCCAGCGGGGGAAGATCACCGCCATCTCCCGAGAAAAAACATGCACTACACTAACGGGACTAATGACCGAAGCAGTTCACGCGCCCGGAAACACGAAAAAATCAATCAATCAACCAATATTCAAATAAAATTATTTGTGCAAATCGTTTGGTGAGTAATCATTATGATTTTCTCTTTTATCTTCAGTTTTGTAGAATCCTTTTTTGTTTTTCTTAAGTAATCAACGCATGATTTATTTTTCACGTTCACATTTTTCGTATTTTGTCTAATAATGCAAGTCGATTACAAAATTGAATATTAATCGTATTATTGCTGGAACTAAATGTAGAAATTATAATTTTATTCTAATATATTATAAAAATAAAAGCAGCAAATTTCCTTTAAAGTATTATATAAAACATGATTGTACGTATTATTTCATCCATATTCTTAGAATTATTCTAATGAATGAATATAGCGTAATTGTAACATGTTACTGTTTCAGTTTGTATTGGTTTTAGTTGGTTTATTCGTTATGACAAACAATATTTCCCTTTTCACAACAAGTATATATCAGCGTGCAATTTTGCTGCATCTAACCAAATAAAAATGTCGATTTGTTTTTACATTAATGGTGAGCTTTTGGAACGCGATGTCACATCATTAATTGAATGCTGTTTGTGTAATACTTTTTGTGTGATGGATCAACAGCATGCATTACACATTGACAGGTCCACATATAGCAAAATTGCTGACTTTATTTACAGTGTATCCAATATTTCCTAGAACATACTATATCCTCTCGTGTGCAGAATGTTATTCATATTCTAACAATCCATCATGACAGCGCTTTTTAAAAAACAAATGAAATTAAGCATTCTCTAGTTTATTTTCTTTAAAAATATAATTTTTCCCTTTTCAGAAATATTTGTATGCAAAATTCGTCCTTACGTTTTACGTTTTTGTATTCTATAGTTACTTAGGAATACCAACAATCTACATTTCAAAAAGTAAGTTTTTAAAAGTAGTATTTAAACTAAATAATATTTTAAAGTACGATGGAATTTAAGTACATATTTCATATACACTAGTGCTATTTATTAAGATTTTTCCATTAATGGAAATATTGTCAAGAGTTTCATAATGGGTTAAGTATTAGTGTTATGCAACTTGTAAAGTTTCGTAATTCAACTAGAATCTTTTGCTTTTCCTGAATGCACACCACCTCGCATGACTGATATACTGCAGCTTATGATTCGCCGGTTTGGAGAAGGAGTTAGAGAAATCCCATAGAAAAAGCGATAACTTTGTGTGTAGTACATCGGGCTAATTACACCAACAGTCTTATTAAACACTATTTGTGTTAATTTCATTAATAGTCAGTCTAATATCGACCCAAGTAAATTCTAAACTGTCACTCAAAAATGTCTTAACAAAATAAGTACAATATTTAATATATCCAATGAGTTAAGTTAAACATTTTGGAAAAGGAAATTTGGAGACAATGGATTTTGTGAAGCTGAAACTCAGTAAATTCTATTTTAATTTAGATCGAAAATCACATTGCGTCCCATGTTATGAGAACGATAGTTTGTTTATTATGCTCAGTAGGCGAATAACTTTAAATGTTATAAACAGCAAACCACTGACACGTTTATTAATGTAAGCGCTATCCAATTACAATTGTTTTTGTCCTTTGCCTTTCAAACTAGAAAAATAAATACAATCCAGATTTAATTCGGGTTAATCTAAAACAAGCTTATTACCTTCACGAAGTGCTTTTGTCATAAATTAATTGTAGCTGAATGATACACACATCGAAAATCGGTAAATGTGGCTTTCGAAGGTAAAACCTTTTATAACATCAAAATGAACGTGCTTACAGCAACCCGTTAAGTCACGCCGTGTCTGATAAATTATAAGATAAAGCTAGAATAAATTATTTTCGTAAAAATGTTGTCACGCCGACACGTTATAATTCACGAATTATCATGTCGATTTGCTCATCTTTTTTTTAATTTATGTTTTCCCGTTCGTCTTTCCCTTTCGCCTTTCGGGGATTTTGACGGATACAATGTTACCCACAATGAAGTTACTTGGCCATCCTCATGCAAATGCGGGTCTCGGTATAACCCTTCACTATTTTTAAAATTTCATATTTCAAATTTCATATTGAGTAAGGGAAGTTTGAATTTATTGCTTAGAAGTGGAGGGGTGTGTTTTGTGGGAAATTGTGGCTAATGATTTTAGCCTATCATGACGCGTCATTTACTTATCACGTCGCGTACTATGAAAGCGAACCACAACCGTACTCAACACCCAATATGGGAAGTTTTATTTTGGGTGGATAAGGTGGCAGATTATCTAGTAAATCTTAAAGAAATATTGCACAACTAGGTGTAATTATTATCGTTGTGGATTGACCAGTAATCCGCAGTTTATCTGAAGGTTCCCCCTTCTCTCCTCAGCTCCTCGCTTTCTCCAGAAACACCAGAAATCATTTCGTATAGTTCTACCATTCTCCAAAATAATTTTGCATCTTGTTCTGAAAATTCATACACACATACGAACACACATGTGTTGATGTGTTTATGAAGGAAGGAGAAAAACCCTATTGAAATGTGGCTCACAGTCCCAGAAGTTCTTTTTCACACAGAAATTATATAGTATGAATGTTTAAAAAATTTCATTTATCACATGATTTTGAAGTGCTTCAATGTATATTTCCATTTAATAATATCGAATACAACTGACATAAAAAATATTTTACAATGGAAAATTTTGTGAAACCTGAAATAAGTTAATCAAAATAATTTAGTGACATCCTTCAAACATAACAAACCTACTAATAAATTCCGCATTTCGTTTCACGTTAACACTGTGTGCACTGCTCATAAACGTCACTCTTCCTTCTCTGCCCCTACAAGCTTTCCCTCAGATTCCGCAATGCTTGCAAATCTCCCCCGTGTACGGGAAAGCTGTGCTTTTTTCCCCTGAATTACGCCCGGATTTCGGAAACAGATTGGGGCTCCCCTCGCGCCGGCGACTTTGCGAAGGGGGCTCACCGGCGCTCGGAGCCAATCTGCCCTCTCCCCTTGAAGAGCACGCGACGCGTCGCTCCCCGCAGTGGGCCGCGGGGCCTGCCCTGAGCGGCCCCTCCGCGGGGTGGGGCAACCGCCTCCCGCGCTGGGCGCACGGGTTCGAAGCCCGGACCACTGGAGGGCAAGCTATGGCTTGATTCACTAGCGATTTTGGGCGCCGCACCAACCGCTCAGGTTATTTGTCCCGTAAGTGTATGGCATGTTTGCGTCTCGGAAGGCGGGAGCGGCCTTCCCCCGCTGGATGGTGAGACCGGTGCCAACCTATACGAGGGTTGATTCATTGATTAGTGATTCTGGGCGTGGCAATTACTAATATCAGTCCCGTAAGTGTAGTTCATGTTTTATCGCGTGGCTGTGATCTTTCATCGCTGCTTGCGGGATTCGGCGCCGACCTACTCGTCGAACGTCGGCTAGCGGGGTTTTCCCCAAACAGGTACCTCCTACCAGCGGGGCACTACCGCTGGGAAAAACTCTAAACCCTCGTCTGGTCTCCAGACATGTGTGGTAGTGTATGACATGAAAATGAGGGGTGAGGGTAGGACAAGAAAGCGGAAGGAAAGATCGCGCGCGGTCCGTGGTCCGTTTGTAAGGGTACTGCTCCCGTATTCGGCTGGTGTTAATCGGAGAAACCTCCGAAAACAACCGATCAGAAGAGCCGGCCGCTGGAGTTCTCCTCCAGTCATCGCCTAAATTCTTGGAAGTTGTATAGGACAGGGTGATTTCGCAGCAGGTTTTCTCGGGGTTCTCACGTTTCCCTGATCCAATTCCACCATTGCTCCAGCGTTATTTTAAACATACTGTCGTCATTCTCACGCATCCATTGAAAATTTCTTTCCAGATAAGGTCAGAAAGACGAAGTGGAAAGTACTACTGGCCTGCAGCAACAAAAGTGCTGCTGAACAAAATCACAGAAAATTGTTTTCCAAAAAAGAGCACGCGCTTTGCTCAAGAACAATAAAAAAAATTTCCACACAAAACTACAGTAAATTATTTTAACAAATACAGACTTCACTAATACTGCTAAAACATAGTGTATATTTATCGTATACAGTACAATTCTTTACCCACCAAGGACATAAAATAACTTCAATAATTAATTACGCATCTCATGAATATCAAATATTTAATGGTGTGAGCCCTCTTTCTTGGAGCCTCATTTTCACATGACGTCAGCTGCATAGTAAGCAGTATTGGGTAATAGAATTCGGTCTGTAAGCGCAGTACGAGAATAGACGCAATAGTACAACCATGAATTTAAATTTGCAGTCAGTATCTCAGTAATGTGTGTCAAACTCTCATGTTAGTCCTGTAGACGGTTTTGGATGGACATCAGAACAAAGGGCTCAAAACGAGGAGTCACTTGCTCTGCCGATTGCAAACCCGCAAAGAATAGCGGTCAGTGCACTACAATTTCTCCTATGCTACTTTCCTTCAAACATCGAGTATTCCACGAAAGGGGAGCCAGCGCTTTAGACGTCCGCCTAAGCGTTCAATATTTGAAATACTGGCCAATAGATGCAATGGATTTTTTGATTGGCATTGCGTGTTGGGCACAATTTTCTTTGGGGTTTCTCTCCCAGTTATTTCATTACTCACTCAATCTTCGTGTATATGGATCTCGTGGAAGCGAAGTGAAATGTACAGTTCAGTTAGGTCGGAACATAACTAATAACAATTCTCTTTACATTAAGAAAATTAATTTTCTTTGTTCTTAAGTTCCCTTTTTTATATTCTATACATAAAATATTATTCCTATATTATTCCTAAATCAAGGAAGAAAAATGCACAATTCAGTTACGTCAGAATAGAAAAAAAATTTCCCAAAATTCCTTTAAAAAAATTTTACGTAGAAGAACTAATAACAATTCTCTTTACATTATTTTTCTCTGTTCGTTAGTTCCCTATTTTATATTCTATATATAAAATATTCTTCCTATGTTATATTCTTTATATAAAATGTATGTATATTATATAGACATTATTTTATTATCTTTATTTACTATACTTACCTTTTTGCTCTTTGGGCCCATTGTGTGGCATTGCCGAGGGTCTCCCCTCTTCACGCCATCCCCGACCTCGCCGTCCAGGGACCTTCGCGGCCCTTTAAAAGTGAGCGAGGACCCTGTTTGCATTTTCGCCTATTGCTACAAAACTGAATGTGTGTGCGTCGGGTTGTAAAACCTTCCATTACAGAAACCAACCCTCACTTCACAACGCCATCTACTGTACTTTGCTGTCCCTCAACCATTTGCGTCTCACAATGTTCAGTTCACGCCCCTCGAGGGAGGTGAAACACTTTTTACCGTTTTCATCTCAAGGACCTTCCACTTTAACCCCCCTTGTCGTTGCTTTTATCACGAACAATGTTCATTTTGTTCTTAAGGTTGCATCTTGGTTCCACCCCTGGTCTCTTTTGGTTATAATAAAATGTTCGTAAGATTCTCTGATGTGTATATTGCAAAATATGTCAATGTGCACTTTCGTCTCTTATACCGTTCTATCTAGCTATAAATTATATGTAAAATAATTGAAAAATATTTTTCTTTATTTAGTGTCTAATTTCAGGTTTCCCCCTACACCGTTCTTTCTTTTAATAATTCTCCCCATCCGATTTTTTTTGCTTTGCTCATTTCCTTTATCTTCATGTTATTTACCTTATAAAATTCAGACTTGACATTTCCGTTGTCAGTATTGCCACCGTTCAATGCCAAATCGTTAGATAATCAGTCGTATCGTGTCTTTCTCATTTGTATTCTAGAGTTGCGTCAAGGCTCAATACTTGATCACGAAAACAATATTATAATGGTAATCTTTGTTTGGTTTGAATTTTTCGGCTAAGATAATTTTTGAACAAGAAGAATAGAACAAAACCAAATGGCATAAAAAGACGAAGATGATAAAGCGCGATTGCATCTATCTCGAACAACCTTCTCTACTAATTTCTTCTTTGTATTTTTTTTGTAGGCCGTAAAGTATCGTTAGAACAAATAAATTTTACCAGGATCAGGTATTGTATAAAACCTAATTGTACAAATCTACGAAACGGTACAATCTTTTATTTTTTCTTCAAACATAGTCAAGTGTAATATCTGAAGTGTAATATCAAAACATCTTTTAAACTGATTTCATTGAATTTTAAGAGCTCAGTAAGATTGCTGGAAATCTTTAACTCTCATTGAGAGATTTTATTCGTTTTTTATAAAAACGTGATTTCCATTTCTGTATCCACGATAAGGTATCCCTTCACGCTTTCTCAGTTCATGCTTTTACTGAACCGACTTCCCTCTCATCAACCTTTCGCAGATTCACCCTTGCCCCCACCCTACCCCATTCCACTACCTCAAACACACCACTCTTCCTGTTCTCCCTGCTCTCACTCATTTTAATTTCACCTTCTTTACCCATCTTGTGGTCATCATCTCGTCACCTTCCTTTGTTTTAATCATCCTCTCATTTATCCTCCGGTCTAATCCAAACCCTTCTGCAATCTATTCACACTTATCCCACATACACATTCACCATCAATTTCACCACAAATACCTTCATCACCATCAACTCCACAACCCCTATCCTCATCACAATCAAAACCATTTCCAACATCCTCAACTTCATGAACACCGTTGTCATCATCCGCAGTACCGCCATCACTGACATCCTCACTTTCGCCATCACCACCAGCATCTCCAGCATGTCGTCACCCAGCAATGGTTGTACTCTCATCCCTCAATCCTCCCCCTGTTCTCTCTCCGGGGTCCCCCTTGTCCTCTCCCACACCAGCCCGCCAATCCTCCCCTCCGCTCCCATCCATCCCCTCCCGACCACACACTCTGCCCGCAAATCGGCGGGTGCTTTTGCATGACAAAAGCGCCCATGATTCGGAGCGACGGACCGGGAGCGGTAGCTCAGTGCATCAACTGATGTCACTGCAGCACCTCTGATCGGGAAGTCCTAGGTTACCACTCCCCACGGCGGCAGGATTTTCGACACTAGCTCTCCAGCTACATCGAATTCAGCCGCTGTCCGGAGGAGAATTCTAGCGGCCGGCTGCTCTGATCGGTAGTTTTCCGTGGTTTCTACGATCAACGCCAGGCGAATGCCGGAGCAGTACCTACAAAACGGGCCACAGACCGCGCGCGATCTGTCCTTCTTGTTCCATTCTCTCCCCTTATACACACACACTAGCATGCACTACACTACCACATATTCCCGGAGACCGGTCGGGAGCTTAGAGCTTGTCCTGGCTGGGGCGGTGCCCCGCTGGTGGGAGAGTCCTGGTTAGGGGGGAACCCCACTAGCCGACGGTAGGTCGGCGCCGTATCTCGCCATCCAGTGGGGGAAGATCACCGCACATCTCCCGAGAAAAAACATGCACTACACTCATGGGACTAATGACCAAATCAGTTGACGCGCCCGGAAACCCGAAAAAATCAATCAATCAATCAATCGGGGCGACGACTCCACTGCGCGGAAAGCTGATGTGGCCGCGGTGTGAGAGGTGGGGCGGGGCGGGGAGCGAAGTGGTGTGTGGCCATGCGGAGTCGCCTCCGCATGGAACATTGGAACATTGTATTAACAAAAAATTGGCGGGAGCATTAAGAGGCGATGGCGCAGAGTGCGGGACGAAGGGCGTGCCCCGTGAAACAACCACGAGAGAGGTCCTTCGAGTTCCCTATTTTTCGTTGATGGGCCACTCGAACTCCCACAGGTCCATCGTGGATGCGGGCGGTGAGGTATGACTTGATGCCCATCCAGTTGGTCTCGCGAAGTTGTTTTGTTGCAACTTGTTGAACATACTATTAAAATACACATTGATTTTACAAAAGTCATGACTGCATTTCAAAGAATTTCGTAAAAGTAATTAATAATAATGTTATAATATAGTATACGAAATGTGGGACGTCAATATTTGTACACGAATACTGAAATATGCCAATAAAGGCAAATACAACCCAGTCACCAATGTTTTTTTTTTCTATTTTTATCGAAACTGAGATAATTACGTTTCACCATTTCTTTTGATGTGTATTTATAGTGCAAAATACAAAATCCCACGCGAATAGCTCAACAGTAGAGAATACCGGGGCTATATCATTAGTTATTTTTTATTCTGCTTCCGCAAAAAAATAAATATTTTTGATAATAATTGAGAGCTTGAAATAACACAGGATGTAAGTTCCATTTTCATACTTTTAGCAAAATGAGTTTATATATACATTAAACCTTCGGCACATACAACTCCAACCATTTATAATCGCCTCAACATAAGAAATGTATTTGGACTTCGGTTCTTATATATGTTATCGGGCTTGATTAATTCATCATTATTCTGATGAAAACAAAAGTTAACAGAATTGGCACCTACATCCTTTTTTTATTGAAAGTCTTCAATTTGATATTAATATGTAATATGGAAATATAACAATTTTTCATGGATTAATGGCATTTTTTTAACAAAGGAAAAATATTATAATAACGCAATTTCTCTCTGTATTAACACATTTTAGTCATCACTTGTAAAACTCATTAGAAATCGTAGAATATTAGATGCGAAACTATTCTTTTAAAGCTAATACATGAACAATAATTACGTCAATTTCCACTGCGTTTCATACACCTATGACATCTCCCAAAAAAGAGAAGAAATTCTCAGAATTTCAAATTGCCGGGTCGCGGCGCGGTTTTTGCCATTGCCGTTTTGCGATCTGATATTTCGTGGAATTTTAGCAAATGAAGCACGGAAAATTCGAATTTGATGTCGAACTCTGATGACGTCATTCCTAAGATTCAAAAAAGAAAATTCAGTAGTTGTAATGGGAATATAGGGGTTACTCTTCCAAGGGACTTGATTGACATATCGGGAAACAATCGAACGTCATGTAGTGGGATGGCATTGCAAGATTTTGTGATGAACCCGTTTATAATGAGTTAACTGTAAACCATTTCATAGAATAATTGAGTGCGTGGACATAACTACAGTAATGTTGTCAACAGTAGCAGTCAAAGTAGTTCCTTCTTATAGTCATCTCTCTACAATCAACTTCCGTTTTTTCCAAAGAAGTTGAAATAGAGTTACTATTCTTTGCCTCTCAGCTGCTGGTGGAATATTTCAGTGTTAACAAAAACCTACATGTACTCGCAACCTTCATTATTCCCTAAAACAGTATTTCATTAACCTTCGCCTGTCTGTCTGTCCGTCCGTCCGTCCGTCCGTCCGTCCGTCCGTCCGTCCGTCCGTCCGTCCACCACTCACGGTTAGGCATCATCCCATTCAGGAATCGAGACCAATGAGTTCTCATTCAACTGGTCTCAGTCTCCTGGTGGGAAACTAATGATTTGTTTTCGGATCCGTTCAGAAGATACCAAGAAATTTCCAAAACCCTGTTTTTGCGTTTTTAGCGCTGCCATCTAGCGGTGGCCACGCGAATCACTTTCATCCAAACGATGACAGGTCGCTTGATCGCCCGGACGCCGCTGTTTAGTGTATGTGGACCATCGTTTGGAATGAAAAAGTTCATCATCAGAGTTGACACCCCCAAGGATAACTATCGTTTCATAGGATATTTTTTTTGTGTAGCATTATGATAGTGCTAATGGAATAATGCCTTTTTGTAAGATAATTTTTATTAAAAAAATTATATTCTAATATAAATTTACGAGAATTGAACGTTATTTTCTAGAACAAGGTCTTGCAAATGTACAAATTTTCGTTAATAAGCCGCTTGATAATTGTCCAGTGTATTATAATACATTGAAAGAATGTACTCTATAGAACAACTCTTCCTTGACCGTTCAGATTAGGTTCTCCAGCACCGCATTCTGAGGTGGATACTAGTACCCGTAGCCTGAAGGTCATCCGACAAGAGTTGCGACAACACGTTTTAATATTTAATTTTAATTCTTAGTAGTTTTTTTCTTTACGTTGTATATACTCCATAAAGAATTCCAGATAGAACTGATTACCAACCACATTATTTTTTTATCCACCCACTTCTTCTAAAACATACCAAATATACCCAAACTATATATAATATACCCTAAGACTCTGCCATAACCCAACTCACAGAACCCACATTAAAAATAAATTTCCTTTCCATACATTCCTAAATAAATTCTCATATTTCGATCCAAAGTAGAGATATTGTACAAAGATACCTCTACCACCCTAGTAAGTTGTATTATAAGATTATTTGTAGGATTATTGTAAGTTAATTGTAAATAGATATAGGCAACTACAACAAATGTAGAGTGTATTAACACTGATCTGTATTGTTCTATCCAAAGAAAATAAATAAAAAAAAATAAATAAATAAATAAAAAAAAATAAATAAATAAATAAATAAATAAATAAATAAATAAATAAATAAATAAATAAATAAATAAATAAATAAATAAATAAATAAATAAATAAATAAATAAATAAATAAATAAATAAATAAATAAATAAATAAATAAATAAATAAATAAATAAATAAATAAATAAATAAATAAATAAATAAATAAATAAATAAATAAATAAATAAATAAATAAATAAATAAATAAATAAATAAATAAATAAATAAATAAATAAATAAATAAATAAATAAATAAATAAATAAATAAATAAATAAATAAATAAATAAATAAATAAATAAATAAATAAATAAATAAAATAAATAAATAAAAAATAAACGTTGTAAGCTCGAGAATGCAAGGACAGACATCATTACGTTTAAAGTTTCTTTTTGTTTTGAGTTTTCATAATAGAAATTATAACACATGAAAATATTTTAAAACAGTTAAAAGCGTTGGCGATGACACATTCAGCTAGTTATATTGTAAGCGTGATGTCTGTAGTACCTTAGAGCATCTGCTTGAAGTTTTACAAATGTTAATTTACGAACGGTATATTTTTTTGGATGTTCCCGCGTAAATATGAGATCTAATTTCATTACACCTGTTAAGTAGATTGAACTGATTACATCATTGGCTAATTACACTTGAAAAGGCTGTGAGGATCTTAACGACGACGTCCGTAGTAGGTGATAGACGCACGTCACACACACCTAGACCACAACGTCTAGTGGTGTGAACCTGGAGCGGTAGCTCAGTGCATCAACTGATGTCACTGCAGCGCCTCTGACCGGGAGGTCCTAGGTTCCCACTCCCCACGGCGGCAGAATTTTCGACACTAGCTTTTCAGCTAGATCGAATTCAGCTGCTGTCTGGAGGAGAATACTAGCGGCCGGCTGCTCTGATCGCTAGTTTTCCGTGGTTTCTCCGACCAACACCAGGCGAATACCGGAGCAGTACCCTACCAAACGGGTGACGGACCGCGCGCGATCTGCTCTTCCCCTTCCTTGTCCTATCCTCTCCCCTTACACACATACACTTACACTAACATGCACTACACTACCACATATTCCGGGAGATCGGTCGGGAGCTTAGAGCTTGTCCCGGCTGGGACGGTGCTCCGCTGGTGGGAGAGTCCTGGTTAGGGGGAAACCCCATTAGCCGACGGTAGGTCGGCGCCGGATCTCGCCATCCAGCGGGGAAAGATCACCGCGCGTATCCCGAGAAAAAACATAACGGGACTAATACCAAAGCAGTTGACGTGCCCGGAAACACGAAAAAATAAAATAAAATTTAGTGGTGTGTATATCCGTATGGTGGAATGTCGTAAAACGTATGTTATTGGGAAACAAGAGTTCTTTTTAAAGTGCTGGATACAATTTTTGTATTTGGAAATACATTTAATTCCGTGCTGATCCGGTGGCCGACATCGCTAAGGCAGTAGTGTCGCAGCGATCTGGGACCGAAGGGTCGCGAGTTGGAGTCCTGCCTCAGGCATGGCTGTATTTGTGTTCAGCCTTTCATCACTTATCAATACCATATCGTTCACAGTTACCATAAAGTTAACACCAAGTGAGGTCGCTAATGACCTAAATGTTGATGCGACCTTAAATAATAATAATAATAATAATAATAATAATAATAATAATAATAATAATACATTTAAATCAGTATTATTAAGACGTCATGTAATTATTGTAAGTAGTGTTCTGTGTATTATTTATGTCAGAAAGGGTAATAATCACCAAATATTTCATCCAAAGCGATCGCACACAAATTCACGAATACGGTGTGTTTCCTTGTTCCAGATCATTAGCTACGACTCCCCTCGCGGCGGGGTGAGCGTCATCACAGAGAAGGGGGACACCACGACCAGCTTCTTGCTCATCCAGAAGGCCAAGCCTTCTGACTCGGGCCGGTACCAGTGCAACCCTTCCAACGCCCAGTCCAAGAGCATAACCGTTCACGTGCTGAATGGTAAGCTGTAGCACACCCTGCACCGCTTCCGCCGAACGAGATAGATCATTATGATAGACGCATGCAAACGACATAAGCCAGCGTCGATGTTTCATTTTCCTTTAAGGGGAGAAGGTACCATGTACATCGCCCATATTAAATTTTCTCTTATTGATGTACCTTTTCTGGAAAATTGTTAACTAGAATCATAAGATATAAACTCAGGAGCTTTGGTTTGGCGCAATCAGTATTTACGAAGTTCATCATTATCTTGAACAAATGGAAAGAGGCCTGGTATGATAAGTCCGTATTTTCCGGAATAGTAAGAATATTCCTACCAGCCAAAAATGATGTCGTGACCCAGAGCAAAACGTTCTACATCATTTGCCCATGATGTTGTTAACTTGACGCTGCGAATGGGGACGATGACGTAAAATGAGGAAAGTAACACTCTTGGACTTCTGACAACTTCACACTTACGTTTTAGTTACTCAGACCACATTATCGCGCGTTTGGGATCTAAAGCGTTGTACCTGATGTAGTTGATATTAGATGGTGGCTAGAGAATTTCAGCATGACCACTTGGCCAATGTATTCTGTCACAGGACAACGTTTTATATACCTCTGAATTTCGTATTTTCAATGTAATCTTTCTTTAAAAATTCAGTCAGCAATTTCCAAATTTGGTTTTGCAGAAATTACATCATAAATGTTGAAGGGTTTTTAACACGACAAAAAAGTATTACTCTGGTTAAAATTGTAACAAATAGGTTTTTTTACACTTTCCGAAGTATTTAAATCATTATCAAGAAACATGTATTCGGGTGTTTCATACTCATGTCAGAAATGCGTAAAAATTAGTTTCATTAATTTGATGTTCAAACTTAAATTGACATCAAGTTCACGGCAAGCTTAATAAACATTTCCATGTTAGTCTGTCTTCTGATAACAAGACTGAACTCTTCGAACAGAAATATTTATTCTAGAAATTCCCTTTAATGTAATGTCAATTTCTAAATAATATTTGATATGTAGATTGGGAAAAAGAAATGCAGCGGCCGTACTTCTATAATATATATTTTATTGAAAAAGTGAATGTTATAAAAAATCAGTGGGTCTTTGCAAAACCGCCTAAGCTATTGTTATTTTCGCTGTACAATACCAGGATTAATTTATGAATCTGGTTTAATCTCTTTCGCTTTTTAATTAAATTTCATGTCGATACTGGGTCATTCTTTTGTTTAGCCATGTGCTCTCGATTGAAATTCCAAAATCAGTGGTTACAGAACTCCACATTTCCAATACCACTGCAAGTTTTATGGCCATGCAATCCTACAAAATTACATATAATGGGCAGGATTACACATGTGTATACGGAGCAAATATTGTAGTGAACGTCCTTGTCAGTGGAAGAGGACCTGTAGAATTCAAAGAACGAAACATGGCAACTTTTTCCAAAACTTTTGCGAGCTTTTCCAGGATATTTACTATATTTGCATTATTGCACTCTTTTGATTTACTATTATTATTATTATTATTATTATTATTATTAATATATATATTATTATTGTGAATAATATATATTATTATTATGAATAATAACAAAAATTGATGTAGATTCAAAGAGATACAGTAGTATCGCGAACTCAGAATGACAAGATTTTAACTGACATTTTGCGGAAATTATGCTATTTTATGGAATATATTTGAACCCTTTATTGACATAGATACAACATATTACAACTGTTTTCAAATCAGATTCGTAGAAATCTTTCTATGAAGATAATATTTTCAGATAGCCATTATGTCTTTTGTAGTCCTGATGCAAATAAAACCGAAACGTTAACTAGTAATTGATTTTTTTAACTCATTGAAAGATACACAATCCAATTCAAATTTCAGTGGTCAAGATATAAAGCGTAGAAGATAATTACATCATTTTGCGAACCAGACACCTGCAAACACTGAAAATTCTCTTGACTCCTGCAAAGATTCTCTCCGGTATAATTTCCACTAGTAGGATGTAAACTTGTCATTTGGAGCGCGATGTTCAAAGGCGACTATACTTCGATTAAAACAAAGTATTTTGAAGGACATGAGCTAAAAAGAGAGGGAGGCACTGTCATCGAATCGAGAGTTTCAATACCGAAAATTGAAGTTATAAAGAAGCTTACGACCATATGACAGTGTCCCCTCTCCAGCCAGCTCATGAACTTGAAAGAACTTTGTTTTAATCGAATATTCTCAGATTTAAACGTAGTGGCCCTTCAAGGTCACAGTTTGGAAGTAGAGATGGATATTATCATTGAATTGGGAGCTCCAGTTCCAAAACATTAAGTCGTAACGAAGTTCCCGATTGGATGGCAGAGTCCCCCTCTCCTGCCATCTCGTGAACTTGAAAGGTCTTATACTTTGATTTATTAAATGTGGCGCTCAAGGTCACAAGCTGACTGGAGAGAGGGGCATTGTCATCCAATCGGTAGCTGCAATACCGAAAATCTAAATCGTAACGAAGCTTCCGATTGGATGACAGTCCCCCCTCTCCTGCCATCTCGTGAACTTGAAAGGTCTTATACTTTGATTTATTAAATGTGGCGCCTCAAGGTCACAAGCTGACTGGAGAGGGGCATTGTCATCCAATCGGTAGCTGCAATACCGAAAATCTAAATCGTAACGAAGCTTCCGATTGGATGACAGTCCCCCCTCTCCTGCCATCTCGTGAACTTGAAAGGTCTTATACTTTGATTTATTAAATGTGGCGCCTCAAGGTCACAAGCTGACTGGAGAGAGGGGCATTGTCATCCAATCGGTAGCTGCAATACCGAAAATCTAAATCGTAACGAAGCTTCCGATTGGATGACAGTCCCCTCTCCTGCCATCTCGTAAACTTGAAAGGTCTTATACTCCGATTTATTTTACGTGGCGCCTCAATGTCACGAGCTGGCAGGAGAGGACAGAGATTGTCTATTAATCGGTAGATCCAATACCGAAAATCTAAATCGTAACGAAGCTCCCGATTGGATAACAGTGTCCCACTCTTCGTCCAGCTCGTGGCCTTGAGTCGCCACATTAAATAAATCGGAGTATGATCGAAGTGCAGTGTGGCATTCCCTCACACACGGCGCGCCCTGCGGTGCGCCTGGCCAGGGCGGAGTTCTTTTTGGTCCTTTGCCCTGTTGCAGGTGAATATCCAGCCGCAATGCAGCACGGAGGCCAAGCGCACCACCGCTCGTCGCACCTCTACTGTTTAATATTTTGCGTGTGTCTGCTGCTGTTGAGTCCCTAACACGTAGTGTGCGCTGTGAAGGAACTCTGCGTCGTGAGTAAGACGCCGCGCCCTGCGGTGTAACAAACTCTAATGGTGGATATAACAGCTTCGTATTATGTTATCCCTCTAATGTGTACTCCGAAATATTTTATGAACCGAAGACTATTTTCTTCATTCTCGGGTTTTTAAGTGAACAAAAGGGGGTGCGATTATGCCTGTAGTTGCAGTTTTGGAGAGAGAAAAAATGAAGCAAACATACAGACTATTGACTCATGGTGTCCACTTTTGTTGGAGTGTGAGATGTGCATCAATTTGGACGTGTTTGTCTATGCCTACGTATGAATGAATGGAATACAAGTTATTTCTTTGAAACCGTACGTTCTTATAGTACTGTGGATAATGTAATAACAAAGCATAACCTATTAAAGCTATAAATGTTAAGACCGTTATTTTGCAAGTGTTTATTTTTTAAGTGAAACCAAAAATATCGAAAAATATGGAAAAAATATCCTGCTCCATGTATGAAGTTATTTTTGAAGGACTTTCAAAAGACATGAGAATGTCTTTGATTGCGAAAAGACTGTGTACATTGCTTTAACGAGAGTGCAGAAAGATATTTGTAATTTTCCCCTCATAGAAGTGAATATTTTTTCAAGAAACAGAATCATTTCGCGGACTCATTTTTCATCATATGCATCTAATATGATGAGAGAAGAGTTTAAGAAGAAGTGATAACTAACGGTATTTTTAAGTGAAATCATTTTATCCCCGATATACCAACTCTCGTTTGTATTTTACTACACATCCCTGTATACGCTCATTTTCTTAAACGTGCGTGTGGAAACTGTTAACGTAACGCAAACACTTTTGTCGCCAACGCAGTCCATAACGTAACAAAATTATACGGTGGCATTGTTCGCATGTAGCGAACCGATGTCACCGTGTAATTCTTCAGGTACATCAAAACAAGACAATTGTGTTTCACTTTTGTAACAAAACTTTCGTAACCAGGGATGCATGTCACTGAGACTCCGTACTTCTCGCTACCCCAAGACGCACAGAACTGGCCCCGTCCAGGGAGCGAACGGTTCGCTGAGCCTTCTACACAAAGAGTGAGTTGGCTGGAAGTGGAGACGGGCGACGTCGCGACGCCGGCGGCGGCGGCGGCGGCGCGGAGGCGAAGGAAGGCGACGGCGCGCCAGCGGCGGCGGCTGCGTCCAGCGACGTCGGAGGCCAGCAGGGCCACGCCTCCGGCGGGGCGGCATCGGCAGGGATTCGCGCACTGCAGGTGAGTACTAAGCCATAAGGACGAACACCCACGGAACTAGCGAGCGGAATAATTGAACTAGCCAACGCCCTGGTTCAATTATTGTGTTACACTTTAGTTTATCCAGTGCCGGCTTTTGGTTGTTGGGCCATAAGGCGTTACCGAGTACCGACCGGATCTGGACACCTCGGGGCATGTAGAGATGTGATCCCCGTCCATAGGACCATCAGGTTGTTGTGTTACACATTATGTGAAGAAAACTTTTAATTCTATTTCGGTTTTGTGCAGGAGAAGGATTTAAAATTTTGCACAAATTTTGCTTTGTGTTTTTTAGAAAATTTGTGATAAACAATAAATCTATAATTTCTAATTATATTTTAATTATAAAAGTGTAAGTACATGAAATATAAATAAATGACAATGCACAATTTCCAAAGCGACAAATAAAGCTATAAATCTGAATTTGGGTTTCATAATAGACGATAATAGATAATAGACGATTACCAATATTCGTACTCCCAGTGAAATAATTGTACAATTCAGTGTATGCTCTGACTTTACCTCTACACGTACAGGTATCTATTTTCAATTTTTTTGAGGATTTGGAAAGAATTTCGTGTTTATTGCGAAATACTCAATTTAAATTTAAATTCACTTTGTCGGAAAAATTACACATTATGTAACTGGATACATATATTTTAGATCCTGAAGTTACATCGAACATGGCGTGTTGATGTAACAACGTATTTGAAAATTATTTCTTCAATTGTGTTTGTGTTACACATTTTTACAAGAAAAACAAACATCAATTTGAGTTAGGGGTATTTAAAGGCACGCATTACACACTGGAAAGTTACATTACACCTTGCCAATATTGCAGTAAAATTAACGAGAGATATTCGTAAACCACGAAGAAAATATGTTTGAGAAATCTATTATTATTATTATTATTATTATTATTATTATTATTATTATTATTATTATTATTATTATTATTGTTGTTGTTGTTGTTATTTAATACTAAAATTATTACTAAAATTATCCTGGTACCTTTGACCATCATTGAACGTGAGACACAATAAGTATTTCGATATAAACATATCCACACACATTTCAAATTGTGAAGTTGTACTGAATAAGTCCCATTTTGAGCATTGGGGCAACAATGGTATGTGTTTGTGTTAGGCCATGTTACTCGTATGAACCAAATTGTAAACCTATAGTCACTGTTGTTGAAACATTAAGATGATAATGTAGTAGATTCCATTTAAGGAGGTCACATCTAGTTATAATATATGTGCAATAGTTTACTCATAAGTGCTCTACTATTTTTTAATACAATACGAAGTAAAATTGAATACATAATTAATACTCTATTAATACTATTAAAAATCAAGAAAATAAATCTTAATACATAATAATAAACAAAATGAGAGTAATAATCCTTCTGATGAACTTAAAAGGGAGTAAGAGAGGGAAAATGGTTGAAAGAGTATTAACTAATCCGGACGTGTTAAGGTATATGTTATTAGTCTTACTATTTGTATGCTTTGACAGTATTATTATTTAAGACATTATTACTGTTTAGTGAGATTTTTGGATACTCTGTAATTTTAAATATGTCGTACTTATTACTCATACTTAGTATAAAACCCTTTTCTTTTGAAGTATATTCGTAATAAATGAGACAGCACTCTTTTTTCAAAACGCGCGTCATTGTCTTCACAAGTCTATCTATCATCGTGACAAAAATTTTTTACTTGATAAATATTACAAAATCTTACATAAATATCCTAATATGCTTACAATTTACCACAATTGAAATTTATGTACACACGCAAGTTGAATAAAATATTAGTGCTCCAAGGGTAATTAATTCTCGACGTTTTCACAAAATCACCATTTATTTATTTTATTTATTTGCGTCAAAAAAACAGTTAAAAACTGCGTATGACGTGCTATGGGGAAAAGTGAATTGTGTGCACATTTTCAAAATTCTGCGATCTCTACACCAAGTCATATACTACTTAAATTTTGAATTTTAAAAACTCCCATGTAATAAAACCTATTTTCAAGGATAAACAAGCAATAAATTTTGAATTTTGAAAGGGAGAAAAAAACAAAAACTCCCATGTAATAAAATCGATTTTCAAGGATAAATAAGCAATAAATTTTGAATTTTGAAAGGGAGAAAAAAACAACAAAAAACTCCCATGTAAATAATAAACAAATGAACCATCCGATGTTTCACTTAAATATTTATCTTCCCTTAGTTCATTGATACATTGGTTCATCAGGAAGTACCCTTGCAAATCTCATTAAGAGAATATATTTAGCGGTAGCAAGATTGTTCAGCGTAAGGTGAGTCTAAAGGTCACCACTGTACCACCACAGGTCTCAGAATATAAGAGGTCGCGAGTATTCTCTCATGCACCTGCAAACACACGCACGCATGTGCGCTGCACAGAGCAACAAAAGATTCGGCGCCGCTTCGTGTAGACGCACGGCATTTCGGTCGGGTCATTGCCCCGTCCTCGCTGCCGCCCTCGCCGCCGCCCTCGCCGCTGCCCTCACCGCAGCCCTCGCCGCCGCCCTCGCCGCCGCCCTTGCGCCAGGCGGCGCGGTCCAATCCTCACTGCGCCTCCGAGGTGCGCGCATATTGCTTCATCTCGCCGCCGCTCCTGAGCGAGACCTCTAGCAGCGCCAGGAAGCTCACCATCGCCTTCGGAAGGCGCAGCCAGTGGGTCCTCGCCCGGCAAATGGCCACGCCCATTTCCCCCACTCTCTACATATCGCGAGCTCAGCTCACGAGACTACCAACGTCATCTTCTCTTGGGCTCATCTCCACACACTCTCATTCACGTCGCCACGCACTGTCTGAATTCATCCCCATCTTCTCTAATTGCTGCCTCTGACGGGTACCTCCCTTACAGCCCCTGTCAATCTCGAGTTATAGTCTCTCATGGGAGCAGTGCACATAGGAACTACTACTCATCCTTACCCACATCACTCTCCTGCATTGCTCTGTTGTCAAGTCCATGCCTCTGCGTCCCCATTGCCAGCAGCTACATTGTATGCCTAGCCAACTGTATTCCCTTTCATTTCCTTTTGTTTCCCCACCGACTCCACGTTCCCTCCTCCGCAGTCAATTCCGCGTCGTTGCTGCCCCTGCCTGTTGGAGTGGCGTGCGGCGGGTCTCACGGTCCGAGAATCGCCGCCCGCCGCCTGCGCAGGCACCTCGCCACATTACGCCGTCTGTCCTCGCCTGCCGCCGTCGCGTCGCGTCGCGTCGCGTCGCGTCGCCGCCGTCCGCGCGTTATTACTCCCCAGAAGCGCCGCGCGCCGCGCCTCATTCCGGCGTTCCGCTGCCTCCCGGTTCCATTCCGGCGGCGTCCCGGCCACGGCCTCCGCTCTCGGCGCTTTCCGCTCACGCGCCTACCTCCCACCCCAGGCGCTTTCCTCCTCCCTGACCCCTTCACCGTTCCCTTTCACACACCCCTATCTCCCACCACAGCACCTTGCGCTTCCCTTCGCACCTGCTGCTACACTGCCCGCCCTCCCCCCCTTCCTCCCTTCGCCCCCCCCTCTTTGTCGCCTTCCCTCCCTTCACACTGCCCGCCCCTTCCCCCTTCTTCCCTCACTCCCTATCACCCTTTCCCTTCCCTTCATGCCCGTTCCCACTCGCCCGCACTGTCTCCCTTCCCCCCTTCGCCCCCCCACACATCGCACCCCCTCCACACTGCCCGCCACCCCTACCCTCACTCTTCGCACCCATGTCATTGTACCCGACACTGGACTGCCCGCCTCCCCCCCCCCCCCCGCCACCTCCCCCGTCCCCCCACACACCGGCTTTCCCACTGGCATCCCCACTGCCCGGTGATCAATCCCCAGCCGCACGCCTAGCCACCTTCCCTTCCCCTCCACTCCACCATTCTCTCGTACTCCCAATTTTCTATTTTCTACCACCCGCTGCTCAATTTGCTACTGCCCACTCCTCTATTTCCTACCGCCCACCTCTCAGCCGCCCGGTTCCTCTCCTCCCCCTCGTCCATGCATTTATCTTCACAGTGCAAATTTCCTGTTGAAAATATCTACTTTTCTTTAGTTCTTCATTTTTTTGTTTTCCATCTTTTAGCATTTCACCTCATCTTTCTGTACCATTCCCTTTGAAAACTCTGACTATATATTTTACATTTCGTGTTCTCTCAAACAGCAATTCTCTCTTCGCTTTTTCTCAGATATTGTACTTCCATAAATAATTACGGTCCTTTTACTTCTTTTCCTTTCACTATCATCCCTTCATTACACTCCACTCCCACATCTGCTCTCTTCCTTTTCATCCTTTACCCCCCCAGTATTACATTCTCCGCATCGTCCCCCATACAACCTGACCCTGCCGCCTCCCGATTTCACCCTCCGCGGTCCCTCTCTCCCCCTCCCGCCGCGAAGACAAATTCCCGTGTGTGCTGCCCCATCGCAATCCCCCGCCCTGCAAGGCGGCGCCGCCGCACGCAGCGGGAGCCGGCCCAGGCCCAGGCCCAGGCCCTGGCCCAAGCCCAGGCCCAAGCCACGGCCTCCTGCGGACGTAATGACCGGCGCCCGATAGACGCGGCGCGCACTGGGTCGCGCTGACAGTCCGGTGGACAAAATCGGTCAACTGACTCACTGATTAGTGTTCCCGGTGAATCAACTGCTAAGGTAATGAGTCCCCTAAGTGTAGTGCACGTTCTCCTTGGGAGTTGGCGATCTTCCCCCGCTGAACGGTTAGACCGGCGCTGATCTACCATCGGCTACCGGGGTATTTCCCTAACTAGGTATCTCCCACCAGCGGGGCACCGCCCCAGCCGGGACAAGCTCTAAGCTCCCGACCGGTCTCTCGTCATGAGTGGTAGTGTAGTGCATGTTAATGTGTGTGTGTGTGTGTGTGTGTGTGTAAGGGGAGAGGATAGAACAAGGAAGAGGAAGGAAAAGATTGCACGCGGTCCGTGTCCCGTTTGTTAGGGTAGTGCTCCGGCATGTCTGATGTTGATTGGAGAAACTACGGAAAACTACCGATCAGAGGAGCTGTCCACTAGAATTCTCCTCCATTCAGCGAGAGAACTAGACCTAGGTATCTAGCTAGTGCAGAAAATCTTGCCACCGTTGAGACGCGTTCAGAAGCACTGTAACAACATCAGTTGATGGCCTGAGTCAGTCAAAAATCATTCAAAACAATCATTTTATTATATTTGGAAAACTCGCTTAAATGCTGCTTCGAAATGTACAGAGGCTGTGGTAATAAAATTTTAAATGTGCCAAAGTTGGGGAGAACATAATAGTCATGCTTGTTCCTTGTTCTTTGGCCGTCTGCTTGAATAATAGACGGGTATGGAAATAGTAGGTGCAGTTGCTTGATTTGGGTCCTTCCAGCATTTCATATCTTACTATTTAGTATTACTAATTTTGAACATACGCATACACTGACGGAACACGAAGATCTGAAGTCACGTGGGAGGAGTCAATTGTTTTGTTATATACTCAGAAATTATGAGCAAAATCCAAAATCTATAAAACCATAACGATTAGGACTGGAAAATTGTATATATTAAAATGTGTTATTATTTCCATCTGCCCATACCGATTGAATTATCGTACGCAGTGCATCAGCATCGAACTGCAAAGCTGATATCATGCGTCGAGAAAAAAAGAAAGAAAGAAGCTTCAGTATTCACGTGTGCGTTTCAGATCAGGCAATTTTTCCTACTCGTAGTCTTTATTTTCCACGGGCTCGATAGCAACATTTTTGCCAGGGAAGGCCATTAGTGTAATAATCGTATTGTATTGGTTGAATTAACTTCAAGTCGTGTTTTGTTAATTTTGAGTAGTGAGTTATCATGTATATGCTATAAAATAATGACTGAATTACACCAATTGTATTTCATTCATTTTCTTTCAATTTTGTTCACAATTTTTTGACATCTTATCATCATCAGACTAATCCAGAAGAATTATTTTTTCTGAACGAAATGGAAAACATTTCAAAGTGAAGAGCTCAAGATGACAGGTTTGTGGGACCTACACGGTAAGTTGGAAACGTCTGACGTCACAATCTATTAATAAGTACAGCTACGACATTGTTGTTTCGTCTTACGAATGGGTAAGATACATTATTATAGTGTCTTTTTCTTGGTGTCTCTTAACTATTGACAGTACGTGAAAACCGAAAACGTTGGTTCTTTCTGATTTTAATCAGTTAATAGACTCAGCTTGATATCTCAACAAATCTATTAAAATATGTTGGAAAATTTATATTACGAAATAGAATTTGTATTTACGGAATCTATAATGTTATGAACCCAACTCCTATTCTGTCTCTTCCTTCTTTATTTACTCAATAATATATTTTTTATGAAAGCACACTTCATATCATTTTACGAGGAGGAGCCAGAGGGATCAAAGCAGAGCACGAAGAAATTTTATTAAACGTGAATCGCGCCGCCATATGAAAAACGTGGGTGCTTCAAGGATAGATGACAAGGTATTAACCACTAAACATCTGAAAACACTCAGAAATCCGAGAACATGTGGTGTACTTTTATTTCCTTTGTCGTTGGTGCAAGAAGTTTCAAAAATGAATTTCTACAAACTTATTTTACATATATTACATTATATGTCTGGAAGTCTTAACGTTATGGTGACAAGAAACGTGTAGAATGTCTTCTTTTGTAGAAGCGTTTCCATACAAACTCAAATAATTTTTTTCTTACAGCTATATACAAAAAATATATTGCGTACCATGTACAAAACGCTCCCGTGCTCATAAGAGCGTATGTTCAATATGCCGATCAAGACAATATCCCCTGCAGGTAATGCAGACCCATTATGCAAGGAGTTTCACGCCCCGGAGCACCGTTATGTTGCTTCTTATCAAAACAAATACGCCCGCGAGAAATATCTTACCTGCGTTCTTTATGCAAGTGCACACCAATGCT
Source organism: Teleogryllus oceanicus (assembly GCA_964035755.1). Classification (NCBI taxonomy): domain Eukaryota; kingdom Metazoa; phylum Arthropoda; class Insecta; order Orthoptera; family Gryllidae; genus Teleogryllus; species Teleogryllus oceanicus. The sequence continues at coordinate 22,581,708 of CAXIVR010000004.1, forward strand.
TTCCACTCTGTAAACAAGCAGCATTTCAATGGATTTTCAGACTAACTTTACCTGCGCGGGATGATCATTTCGACAATTGTTAGCTTATTCAGCTAAGATGATCTAAATAAAAGAAAGGGAAAGGATAGTGTTTCTAAACTATTTGGACAATGTTAACTTAGTCAGCTAACGAAGCCGAAAGGAAAGATGGAAAAAGGTTTCAAACGACGGCAACCGGCAACCAATCCGGCTCCCGGGGCAGAGACGATGTCGAGGGATGGGTGCGGAAGGAAGGATCCTGTCTGTTGACTGCTTACATACGCTGGGATGCATTATATCGGATCTTGCCGTACTTTATTTACTGTTTTACACATCTCTCTTAAATTTAATAAATATCTTGTTTCTTCCTTTTTAATTTAAATTCCTTTGTATTTTAATTCATCATTTGTGCTGGCAATTACAGAATTTCTTTTATTTTTATTTTCTACTACTCATGGCGTTACTTTCTACTACTCATGGCGTTACACAAACCATACTTCTATTTAGTATTTTAACAATATTTTCGATCTTTAATAATGAAGACTGTTGTCTAGTTTCTTTCCTTGTTTAATGAGAGCCTTTAGTTAACAGAATTGTTCTGTATTGTCAATTACAAAGATAAGTACTATTTATTATGGTACCAGAATTAAGTTGATATTTTATTGTAGAAAGATTTATTGATACAAATTTACAATTTCTCTCTGGTGATGGGAGGTGTGTGGAATGGCAGATGGATTTTCCGAAGGCAAAGATTTTGGAGAAATGATCCGTTAACACTGAAATTCTTTGTCAGAAACTTTTCTTCGATTTCTATTCTTCCCATCGCGAACTGCTGGCCAATGCGGGTTCAACCATTCCCTTATGGAATACTAACACGAGATTCCGTTCATTAGTCTCTTTATAAAAGGATGGATCACTTTATAAAAAATATTAAATGTTTTTAGTAGAAAAGAGCTCGAAATATGAAAAATGAAACATTTTGACAAAGATTATATTTTGCCTTTTCGACGTAAATGTCTTTTAGAATTGTTTACTCTCTAGAAACATATATCCTTCTTTTGGGTAAAAATTAACGTTTAAATTATTTTCTGTTTTAGTAATCCCAATAGTAATGGTAATGAACCTCCATTTACTTGTATAAACTCAATATGTCATCTGGCTACGCATGACATATTCTGTGCCTTAGGAGCACTAAACCTCACATTTTTTCACACAATTAAAAATCACCACAGGATTATCTTGGGCCGAGCGTTGGGTTCGGATTCCGGACGCAACAAAAACATAGCGTATTAGGAAGTGACTTCCTGTGCTGAAAATCTATCGTAAAAGATGTTCTTCCAGGAAGTTAAATTAAGGAAAGAAAAACTCTGTTAATTGAAATAAATAAACGTTAGACCACTTTATTTCCATCAACACATTAGAAGAAATGAAACTCAAGTGAAAATTACATATCATTTACCACAGTTACTTAATTTCTGAATCCACCCATCCTTCAAGCATGAGGTCGAGGCACAGAACATGTCGCGCCAATTTTCACTTTAATTACTGAAATTTCTGTGGTGTAGTATACTTTTAATTTTCCTGAAAGTGGACACTTAAAAGAGGTAAACGAAGAAAATTTCTATTAAGGTTCTCGTCGGTAGTCGAGAAGAGCGGTGATCTGTTAACAGGAATAAGATATATATATATATATATATATATATATATATATATACAGTAATTTTTTTCAGTGTTCTTTCCAAGAAAAATTGATCGTCTAGAGGAGTAGTCTTTCAGAGAGGTTTCACTGCAGAGAGGTTTGCACATGATGAAGTGCAGAGTAATTCAGTATGTGACATAGTGTCATCCTTAAGTATCATGTCTTCAATATGTTGCTGATTCTTAAGGAAGTTTTAGGCTTTCTAACTCTGAAGAAGTAAAATGTTTACGTGAAGGATATGTTATTGCCATTGGTGAACTATAATTCCAGCTACAGAATTAGACTATTTAATAGTACTAAGAGACTTACTAAGAGATTCCCATACCATTTACTAAGAGACTTAATGTAAGGTACTGATCCAGAGTTAAGTGATGACTCATTGAGTGAAAAATAATATTTTTTGGGCGGAGATATAATACGTTTGTTACCTGGGCATGACTGAAAACAGTCTGGAATTCTGCATGCAAAATGCAGCAAGATTTGGAAGGTCTTTATTATTTCAGTTTGATATAATTAGGTATACTACATAAATTACGAATTACATAAATTGGAAATGGTGCATTACAATCTCATTATTATTATTATTATTATTATTATTATTATTATTATCGTGATAATTGTATTCACATTCCTAAGAAATATTTATGGCAATTATCGGACTCCGATGGTTGTTATGTTTACTGAAAACATTTGCTTCTTTTCATAACTTAAAAAAAATTAATTGGCTTACTAGTATTTTCAAAATATTGCTCAATTGAACTTCAAAAGAATTTAAAATTCTATTTCACTAATTTCCAAAATGTCGATTATGACTGAAAAATCCAAATATCTGGTTGTGTTATTCGATCTAATCTCATATTGCTCGAACCAACTGAATTTCAAACTTGGCGCGACATTGTTTACAACAGTCGTGCAACAGTAAGTCTCCAAGGAATAGTTTTCCCTCCATTAAATATTTGCTACTTACCAGTCATGTTATGGAGCTGCCTTTTTATATAGTCTTGGTATTTACAGGTACTGTACAAAGTTATTACAGTATTCATGAGGATTTGTTTAGTTTATATATTTTCAGTATTGCTGTGTTTTACGAGATAATTTGTTTGGTTCTTTATTAGTGTGAACGCACGCTGCTATAACGAAAACGATTTTGGGAGATTTTGTTCAGTAGCATTTGTGTTGATTAAAACACTATCTATATATATATATATATATATATATATATATATATATATATATATATATATATACACTATTATTCAAAGGTTTGAATTCCTGTACATTTTCTATTTGGTCCATGTTGGTTTGATGGTGTTCATGTTTTCAATGCGGAAACTATGAAAACAAACTCATCGTTGACACGATGTGCATCGCTATGAATTTATCCGTCACATCTCAATGGACATCCAGCGTTTTTAACCAATATCAACTTTGGTCAAGAATAGAGACAAGCGTCACGTGTAAATTTTCCTATTACCTGGTTAGTAATAGGAATTCTAGCTCTTAATCATTCTTTCCAGCTCTTATTCAATGCCATAAAGATAGGAACTGATTGAGAATTTAATTTTTCCCAGTCATCCGTCAATGTTATTTTCTTTGAGTTTGATTTCAAATACGTCCGAAGACTTTGAATCTTTGTGCCGCTCTTTGAAAATCAACATCACACAGAGTGATCAACTTGCCCTTTAAAATCAAACGCGTTCTTTGTTAATGACTTTTTATTGTAACATACGTCCGGAAAATCTTTGTCATACCGTTTATAAGTCAACAGCCTTCAGTGTTATTAACCTAACAGCTCTGCCCCATACCACTGAAAATCAAGTAAGCCCAACGTTATCATACCTTTTACTCTCAAATACGTGGGAAAGAAATTTCCACATCCCCTCTTAAAATCAACCACGCTAGGTGTAATCAATATCTTCCTCGCTCACGTCTGAAAAAAACTCTTGGCTCTGCCCTTCGAAATCCAAACTGGTCCAGTGATACCAACCTTTGCCCCCAACACACGCCAGTACTGGCTCACTGTGCGGCGCGGTGCATGGCTGTGAGGTGCGTGGCGTGGAGCGAGCGTCGCGCGGCGGGCCCAATATGCGGCGCGCAGGAAATGGAGGCAACGGGGCACGGCGGAGGCGCCGTCAGCGGCAGCGCCGGAAATGGAAGATGCACACCCCCTCCCTTCCCCACGCGCCCTTCTCATTACCAGATTTTTAGGCGCCCTTCGCCCCGCGGCGGTGACGTCACCGGCCACTCCGCCGAAGGTCGCCCCGCCGCCGCCCGCCCGCCCGCCCGCCCGCCCGCCCGCCCGCCCGCCGCCGCCCGCCGCCGAATTACGGCGCGAAATGAATGGAATTGGATTGCGCTGAATGGAATGTCGACGCCAGCCCCGCGTTCGTGCTCCGTGCGGGTGAGTAGAGATGCCATGTGAATGTTACACGCGAAAGCGTTTTCACTGGCGTTTTGTCTGCCGTTTAGTTGACCTTTGGTGACTGGCACCTTTGGTGACTTGAATTTTACTGTTCTCTTTCTGAAAGATCCGAAAATGGTACGAGAAGTAAATCTTTTCCGACGTTCAAAGATGATTTCTGTTATTGTATAAGTGCAGGATTTTAACATTTATTCACTGATTTTTGAAAATGTGGTCAATATTTCCATACTTTTACGTACATATATTATACCGTTAAAGATGGTGGGGAGGGCTTTCTTCGTGCTTACGTCGTTTTGTTCAATTGATAATTGAAAAAAACTATATATTAATATGATTATAAATTATTTCCGCTAATCCATATTGAGAGAATTGAAGATAACGTTTACTTAACAGTTCTTTTGGCAGTTTTGTTTGAATTTTTGCGTCTGAAAGTTTGTCTTATTTCACGAGTTTGACTTATTTACAACACCCCCTTGGCACGCAAAATAACTGTGTCTTTTGCAATCAATTAATCATGAACAAAAGGTTAAGACGCTGCTTTGTTGATTAATGAGTATTTAATTGAATTAGATTATTCCAAATTACTGAAACTAATAGAGGAAATTATAATTTGTTTTAAACAACGAATATGCAAACTTAGTGCAAAGAGCATCATTTCCTTAAATTGGCAATGAAAGGAGACCGCATATTCATCTGTAATATACTATCAATAAATGAAGCGGTATTTGGTAAAGTTCAGCATTTTCTTGAAAACAGCTTTCTTCAAACGGTTCTCGATATTTGCGTTCAATTCACGTAAAACGTATCCTCCCAGTTCAACATTGTGCAAGAATATCGATTTTGACATATATTATCGACATTGGCTTGTTTACTCTTGACGACCCATATCACCGTTCCCCGGAGATCAAGGCCACCCCGAACGTCGCAAACAAGGAAACTCGCGGGGAAGTTATCAGTGAACTCCGGGAGAACAAAGCGGTTGGGGAAGCGCGGAATAAGAAAATGGGGCGATGCGGCCGAACAGATACGAAAATTGTCGAATGCTCGGCGAGGCGAGGGGGAATGTGGAAGAATGGCGGGCGAGGGCCGCCGCGACTCGCGCGCTATTTATCTACAGAGGTTCTTCGCTCCCGCAGGAGACGCCGCTCTCTTCCAGTTTCCACCGACAGATTTCTATAAAGATAAATGCGCTGTGAGGGGGAGTAGCGGGGAGGGGTGGACGGAACATCCCGGCCCAGGCGCAGCGGGGCCTGGGACCTGACTGCCGACGCAGCAGCATCTGAGGATCCCCCTCCCGCCCGACCCCCTGCCGACACCACCCACGCTCCGGCTAGGCTGTCTCTGCAGGCCTTCTCTGCCCCGCCCCCTTTTCCCTTGTCGTCGGTATTTTCTCATCGTAGCTCCCCTATTCCATTGTATTAATAACCCTAATTGCAATGTTTTTACACGATTAAATTCGATAGAAAAGTTTAAATCCTAAGTGAAATCGTTTCTGCTGCATAACTGTTTCTATACAATTACAGACTACTGAGCATCACAAGAAAAGTAACATTAATTTTAACAATTATACAGAATGCATTATTTAACATTTGAACTGTATAAACTTGTATAAACAACCTGTAACAAGTATTGTATTGCAGCCTCGGGGTCAATGACCCCCATCTCGATCAGATTTTTCGTCCAGTTTCCCTGATCCATTGAGAAAATGCTGAGATGGCCCCTTGTTTTGCTTCTGGACATAAATGTAACTTCATTTTCTGTGCACGTCTTCTAGAATTCAGTGGGAAATACAATTATTCAAATTATCGTTTCCATGTTGTCGCGGCAGGAAGTATTATTCCGAAGGACAACATGGATAAGAGCCAACATTTATTGCCTTTTTATCCTTGAAAATAGATTTTATTACATGGGAGCTTTTTTTTCTTTTCAATTTTAAGTAGTATAAGACTTAGTGTAGGGATCACAGAATTTTGAAAATGTGCACACAATTCACTTTTCCCCATAGCACGGCATACGCAGTTTTTAACTGATTTTTTGACGTAAAATAAATAAATAAATAAATTGTAGTGTTCTGCCATCAGATTACATTAACTAACCTGCAGAAATAATAAATATCTACATATCTGTCTATCTATCTATCTATCAGCTCTTATCCTTCTTGCTCGGCCTCGCGCTCATTCACTTTCCATCGCCTCGTCTCCTACCTTTTAATTTTCTCTTGATATTTTACTCCCCCTTTTTTTATCTTCGATCCCCTCTCATTTCCTCTCGCTTTCCTCCACGTCCCCCTTTCTTTGTACCTCCTTTCTTTCTCTTTCCTCAGGATTTTTCGCCCCTTTACTTCCCTTCGTTCTCATTCTACCCTGTTCTGTCGTTTTTATCATTCATACTCTTCTCCTTCGTTTCCCCTCTACGTAATATCTAATACTCCGCCCCCACAAATCGTTCGTTTCCGTTCAGTGATCTTCACCACGACGTGGAATCTCCTCCCTCCCTTGCCCTCCTTGTTCTGACCTTCTTCCTCCTTCCGCTTTGCCATGTTCTCGCGACTATCACCGTGCCAAGCTCGTCCCATCCTTTTCCTTAACTTTTGAATTATTAAGTTCGTGACTATCACCATGTTGAAGCTAAGCGCAATGCGTTCAAACACAAGCAAAGAAGCAATAGCAATTGCGGCCTCGTTTTCAGATGCTGACTCCTTTTACAAATCTGGTTTTTACGACTTTGTGTTGTTCTCGTAAGTAAGAAATCTTCTTTCCATCACGTGTCTTTGTTTCCAATATCGTGATCTTCCATGGACTACATGATCGTGTCATCGTATATGTGTCACAAATTGAACTATATTTTCGCAATGAAATGCAATTTACTGGTTTCTAAAAGGCCAAACCATGTATTAAAAACGTCAGCATTAAGTCTATCTTTTCAATGTTAAATAGGCAGGATACTTTTTAGTTTTCGATTTTCCATTCTGAAAATGTTCACAATTACTTTTCACGTTACTTCATCTCTCACGATGCCGTGGTCATTATGATGAGGGAAGATGTTTCAAATATTCTTATTCGAAGACAAAACTTGAAAATATTCTCCATCCATTAGCTATTATATTAGTACTCCGTAAAGAAACATGAATATTTTCCTATAAAAAGACAAATAGACAGATAACAAGCTTTTCTATTACAAGAAGTATAAATCCAAACAATACATTCAATATCTGTCGGATCTAAATCCTTGAACACTTGACATTCTGTGCGTCCGCAACATGGATGCTTAAATACCTATAACTTCTTTACACACCAAATAAAGCTACTTCCTCTATCATCAAATTCTGATTCATCAAAATTTGAATTATGATCAAAAGGTATCAAAGAAACTCACAAAGTTCACTCTGAGAAATATAACACTCCTTCTTACGTGTAGACCAGTAAATCAGTAAATATGCCCACGTGTGTCCAAGTACTTTGAGCAGGATTTTCCTCCTTAGCGTATCACACTATATCTCTGACATTTTACGATTTATTCGCCGCATATTCCAGTTAACAAGTTCTGTTCTACGTCCTCATTCTATGCTTTAACTCTACACTCCTTCATTTTGGCACCCCTGCTCGCCTGCCGCCTCCGCCGTCTCGTCGGTCCGGCTGAGCGACCTCTGAGCCATTGCCTTATCTCGACTCCATCTACGTGCGACTCCGCCCCGCGCAGCCCCTCCAGGAACGTTTCCATGTCTCCTCCACTGCAACTTCCACCGCGCCGGAGAACTTTCGCCCTCCTTGGAGGCTGCCTTCTCCGCCGCCGGGAATCTCGCGCCTCCTGTTTGCCCACACTCCCATCCCACATCTTCATTCCCACTGGCCTTGCTGCAAACACGTTTCTTAATTTGTAACTGCCGCAAAACTGTTAGACTTCTAACCTAATCCACCAGCCTTTATCGGGACACTCTATTCACTAATAATTTATTTTGATATTGTAAACAGTTAACAGTCTTCCTTCTCTTTTCGTCATCAACTTCATTAAATTGCAAACAACCAACATCAGTGTAGTGGCAAATTGACTTAAACCGCCTGAAAGCTCATCCCAAGTTTGTTAACTGCCTCCAACTACCGTCCAATGTCGCCTCCTACCCTTAGACTGATGTGAGTACCGATGCATCCAAACTCATAGCCACAATCACGACTGCTGCATTGGAAAACTCCAACTCCATCACTACTGCTCGTTGTGTATACTTCGCGAATATTCATTCCCGCCTGAGATATGGCATAATATTCTGGGGAAATACATCTTATAGCTCCCAGACTTTTAGATTACAAAAACGAATTGTACGAATAATAATCAAATCCCACCCACGTGATTCATGTAAGCCTCTCTTCATTAATCTAGGAATTTTACCATTACCTTGTCTGTTGATTTACGAATCAGTGGTTTTTGTCAAAAATAACTTGCTTAAGGGCAGGAATATATTTTCAGAAAATGCTGTGATGATGAAATGAAATGATGTCTATTACTTTAACACGACGTAGAAATCATATTCATCAGGTGACAGTATCAACAGCTCATTACAAACAATTCACATACATGTACATTATTTTACAACACTTTGCCATAATTTTCCTGTGATGCTCAGTAGAGTCTCTAATTGTATAGAAACAGTTATGCAGCAGAGACGATTTCACTTTGGATTTAAACTTTTCTATCGAATTAAACAATTAATGTCTATCGACATTAAACGATTAAATTCGATAGAAAAGTTTAAATCCAAAGGAAATCGTCTCTGCTGCATAACTGTTTCTATACAATTAGAGACTCTACTGAGCATCACAGAAAATTACGTTAAAAACATTAATTTTAACAATGATGCATAATGAATTATTTACCATTTGGACTGTATAAATGTGTATAAACAACCTGTAACAAGTATTGTACTGCAGCCTCCGGGTCAATGACCCCCATCTCAATCAGGTTTTTCGTCCAGTTTCCCTGATCCATTGAGCAAATGCTGAGATGGACCCTTGTTTTGCTTCTGCACATAAACGTAACTTCATTTTCTGTGCACGTCTTCTGGAATTCATTGGGAAATATAGTTAATCAAATTATCGTTTCCATGTTGTTGTGGCAGGAAGTATTATTCCTTGAGGACATCATGGATAAGAGCCCAAAATTTATTGCTTATTTATCCTTGAAAATAGATTTTATTACATGAGAGCTTTTTTTTAAATTTAAAAATTTATGTAGTATATGACTCAGTGTAGGGATCACAGAATTTTGAAAATGTGCACAGAATTCACTTCTCCCCATACGCAATTTCAACTGTTGTTTGACGTAAAATAAATAAAATTTTAAAAAGATAAAATTTTCATACCCGTACCTATCCCGCCCCTGACCTAGCCCTGGTCCATGTCCGGTTATGCCCTCTCCACTATCCCACGTCACATCTCGCACCTCTGCCCTTTTCGTGTTCGTCTCTGCACATGCCTCCGTCCCTAAACGTCCACATCTGCCCCCGACTCCGTCCCGCCGTCACCCCCCCCCCCCTTCCCTTCCCCCCCCCTTCCCCACACCCCCCCCCCCTCCCCGTCTGCCATCGCCCCTCCCCGGCCGCTCAGTTGTTGGCGCAATGACCCATCGGGGACGTGTAAATCTCGCGCTGGGACGCCGCGGGATCTCCGTAACTTACTGCTGCGTTGACCGCGGGGGCGGCTGCGTGCGGCGTCGCGGCGTCCACCTCCACAGCCACTGACTCTCCCGTGGATCATCGCTTTCTCCTCTGAAGCTGAGCGTCGTCACGGGTTGCGTGGCACCTTCGCCCGTCTAGCGGCCGACTGCTCTGATCGGTAGTTTCCCGTGGTTTCTCCGATCAACACCAGGCGAATGCCGGAGCAGTACCCTATCAAAACGGGCCACGGACCGCGCGCGATCTGTCCATCCCATTCCTTGTCCTGTCCTCTCCACTTACACACAAACTTACACTAACATGCACTACACTAGCACATATTCCGGAAGACCGGTCGGGAGCTTAGAGCTTGTCCCGGCTGGGGCTGTGCCCCCTCAGGCTGGGCTGGTGGGAGAGTCCTGGTTAGGGGGAAACCCAACTAGCCGACGGTAGGTCGGCGTTGAATCTCACCATCCAGCGGGGAAGACCACCGCCATCTCCCGAGAAACAAACATGCACTACACTAACGGGACTAATGACCAAAGCAGTTGACGCGTCCGGAAACACGAAAAAAAACAAATCAAACCAAACAAAACCAAACTTCGCCCGTCTCCGTTTGGGCGACTTTCTCCTATCTTTTGTCTAGGAGGCTAGGGTTACAGCTCACAAAAGTTATCTGCATTCGTCAGTTTGCGTCCGAGTCACTTAACCACGGCTCGCATTTTCAAATCGAGGGCGAATGTGTGTGCCTTCTCTTCCGGCAAATCTTCCAATGCAATGTTCATTTTTTTAAGAATAATTAAATTTCATGGTATTACTTAAAGGACTGCTTTTTCAATTTTTTTTTAATTCTTGGAAGGTCCTTTGATTTTTAAGGTAGACATTCATATTATATCAATTTTTTAAAATATTTGTACAGTTTTTAGAGACCAACGTTTCGAAGGTCATTGCCCTTCATATTCAGTCTAACGAAATTAAATATACACATAAATTAACTTCGCATAACAATTGTACATACTGCAAATTGTAAAAAAAATTGAAATATGCAGTTTCTTTCGCAGGTCGTCCTTAATCTAATTTATGTTTTTATTTATCTAATTTATAATGGTATTCATTTTTATTGTTTTTGTTCCAACTTTTTTGTGTTAGGAATACATTGTAAAAAAATTATCCAAAACAGAAAATCAAATTTAAAAAGTGTGTCATTAGTTATCAATGTTCAATTTCAATGAATACTAATATTAATTATAATATTTCAAAATTTGTGAGAAACATAGCTCAAGCCGTTGTCTAGGTCGGCGCCGGATGTAACCGTTCAGCGGCGGAAGATTGCTGCCCCTCCTGAGATAAAACATTACACAAACAAGACTAATGACAATAGCAATTGACGTGCCCGGACGTGACGTCAATAAATCGATCGCCAATCATATTTTCCTAAAAGTGTGGATCAGAAGGAGCTTCACTGCCACTGAAAGTGTGTCGACTCTTGTGGGGAATATATTATAAAAGGGGGAGCTCAAATAGCCCGTCTTGCTCTAGAAAATAAAATCTTTAAATGTGGTTTAAACTGATGCATGTATTTCTCTAATTTAAATTAGTATGGTATAACACGCTATAATTTCAATAATGTTTTTGTCATTACGTCGCCAAAATTCTAATTTTCAGATAAATAATATTACAAGAATTTCGCAACCTGTTCGTAGTAATTTCATCCAATATCTACGGTACGACTATGATCAAATTGAAGAGGAAGGTCTCGATATCAAACCATAATATGGCATCAATAAATCAACAATACGAAGTACCACAACATAAAGTTCATCCAAATAGTACCACTTCTAAAACATTAATAAGTGGTTATAAATAATTAAATTTTTTCAATGTAATCCTGCATCAAAATCCCAAAATAAATGCTACATTCTATGTAATTCTATCTTCCTGTCTACCTTCAATTAAAGTTCGCAATAATATCTGAGCAATTAATGTTGATGTCGCTACTGATGAGTGGAAAAAACACTCGGAAATAGTATGGGTTTTGAATGTAATCTTATAATCCAATAACATTTATACACAATTAAGGTTTAATATCGTCTCTTTCAACCTCAGAATGACTTATATGAATTATTTTTGTAATTTACTTATTGAAAGTAATAGTTTTTTTTAGTTGAGAGTTTCATTCTCTCCCTCGTGATATTTTCACAGGTAATTTGTAAGTGGAATTTGAATCATTCCCCTTTTCACCTTTTGGTGCCCCTATTCCAATGTGGAGAATTATTTCAGCGAGTGGTGGTTTGCAAAACATATTCCATCCGAAACGCAATTTCATGTAAAATAACATTCCGTGACAGTTTTGTCGGAAATAATTGAAAATCTAGAAAAAACTTGACTCCTGGTTTTCGGTGCATATGGTCAGCCATTTTCAATTACAGTTATTCGTAGAAATGAAAAATTGAATCCCTGGACGGCGACCAATGAAAGCAATCACTTTTGACATGTGACGACCTCTTCGCTGTGTTGCAAATGTTACCATTGCGCGCCGTATGTGTACACTAGCATTTAAAGTTAGATGTTCCTTTAACGCTAAGGGTAGGAAATATTGCACCTTGAGGCTCACGCTGTAGACTATGAGTTACATTTCTTACTCTCGATTACTTTCGATTAAAATATTCTCTTAAAAACCGCATTCATGACATCCATATAAATTGAAAGACATATAATAATTCCAAAAAGACACAGGACTGGGAAGTTCTGTATAAACAATATTTTCCATTCAATTATTTAATGTTCTTTGTTGATAGTTAGTTGTCTAAATAAAATTAAAAAATATTACATTAAGGAACTCCGTTTTAAGGTACATTTTAATTTAACAATGTGTGACATATGTAGAAAAATACATTTTCCACCTTCACTAAAATAATCTTTAATTGCATTTGAGGAATGAGTAATTAGGGCTCATACAGAAAATATGAACACAATTTTGAGGGAAAGGGGTTGGACGCCTAGTTACGAAAGTGGAGAGAGGAAAGTAATTGAAAAACGTTTGTCCTCGTCTTTCATTTGAAGGCCTTGTTAGAACACTGTATAATCGGACAGTATTTCAAAACATGCTTTGTAGGAAGAAAAGATATGTATATTTTGCTTAATATATTTCCATTGACACCTTTTCGTTATTTGTTGTAATACTTGTATTACATGTTTGTAATCGTCGTTTTTAAATGAAAGGGTTCATGGAGTATACATACGTTGGAAAGGTTAGGAGATTTCATGATAACGCGCACAGAAACGGTTAGGGGCCATGCTCCCTCGTCCCAACTTCACAATTTTCAGAGGGGTTCCGTAGTCTTACAGTTCGTAATATTCGTTTGTACAGTCCATAATTTGCACAAAAAACATTAATTTTAGTGGAATATTGATACCAACGCAAAATATATTACAAGATACCTGAAAAATTCCAGTTTAAAAAATGTAACTTTTTATATCTAGATGAAATGGCCTTGAATTTGAAATTCACCAGCGCATTTAGCGCAGCAACCTTTATAGCGGCTAGTTCCCGAGCAACCAAATACTCTAGTGAATTTCAAATTCGAGGCCATTTTGTCTAGGAGTACAAAGTTACATTTTATTTAACTTGAATTTTTCAGATTCTTGCAGTATATTTTGTGTTAGTATCAATCTTCCACTTAAAATTAATGTTGTTCGAAAAATTATGATCTGTACAAACAAGACCTTACCAATTGTACGTAAGAAGACATACAATTTCCTTCGATATTTGCAATCACTGATTTTCCTCTTTTTAATCCAACACGTTGGGAAAATATTGTACGATTCTTAAAGAGCTGTTCAAGCTATCTGCCAACCATGCTAATGAATTAACATAAAATCAATTGTATTTATTAACTGTGTAATGACAGTTATAATTTCATTCTGTTTTACGCGTGTTTTCTCTTTTACTAGTGATGTTTTTTGTAAATAAAAAGGTTTAAAGGGAAACGATCTCAGAAATGTAGTTTTCCCCTTTCATTTTACGATAGGCATAACATAATATTGTTATGAAGAGGGTCTAAAGAATTTTATTACTTTTATAATTATTTTGTATTACTGAACGATTGCTAATGTGTGTATATCTTAAATTTCAATATTCCAGTAAATAAAATCAGTCGATTGGGATTACGTGTTGTTCTTGCGCTCGTTCTGTTTTCTCAGAAATTCATAGATTAACTTTCATTTTTGCTTCTTGTTTTCCAAATTTCAAATTGCGGTTTTGCAACATTTTGACAAATATTGTATTTGATGAGAGTAATACAGAAGTATAATTGTGACAGAAATATTAGTAAGTAGTAAAGAAAATATATAAACCAAATATAACGCATCTAAAAGTTTTATTCAAACACAATAGATATATAACGTATGGACATATTTAATTTTAACATCAAAATAGTTTTGATGACCTCTTGAGTATGGACTTTTTCATTTAAATTTTCATTGAATGTTTCACAATATGATGTTAATCAATCTATTTGCAATAAGGTTACCCCAGGATAGTCTCAGGTAAGTTTGCAAGAACGTAAATTAACGGCATAATTCTTTATTTTTTGCCATTACTCTAATGTACTTAGAACATGAACTAATTTAGATTAAAGATACGGAATTCCACCGCAAAGAACTTCTAGGTTTTAAGGCGCAGGGTCACGAAAGTCATTAATATACTCGGAAACGAGGATTAACCGAAGTTAGCAGACCCCTCCCATTTATGGTTTCGTCCTGTGAAGCGAAAGGCGGAAGAAGAGGAGGATAAAAGGTATTGGATCCGCTTTCAGAGAGGAAGCACAATATAATGGGAATTCCAATTCTGAGGCTGAATTTTAAGCCTAGTTGGTACAAAAGAAGATATTTTATCAGTCACATTACTAATGAAAAAGTGAACATACTAAGATAAGTTTTGTAATGTTTTATTGCTATCGCAATTTCTTATTTAGGCATATTCAGAATATAGGAACTGGTATTTTACAGACCAATTTAAAAATATTTTAAAAATAAAAACGCGAAAACAAAAGCATAAAAATGATTTATAAAATCAACGTTATTTTATTCAATTGCTAACAAAGAAACAGGTTTTCTGAGGACGAGTAAGTTTTTTGCACAGAGTTAATTTCTACAACTGTTGAATTTTTAAATGACTTTTGCAATAAACATGGAACCATCACAGTTACTTTTGATAACTCACATGCATTCATATAATCTTAACTTTGAACAGTATTAGTTGCACTTAAGAAACTTAAATGAAGGTCTAAAAATGTTATATTTCGTAAAGGGTAAATCTAAATGAAGTGCTTTTCCATCTGCTTTTCCATCCTCGTTCAGGAAAGATAATGACGTCTGTTTTGTGATTTTTGTACTACCGTCATTACTTTTGAACCAATCAGCAAATATTGGTTGATTAACGTATTTTTATCTTGTAATGTACGTACGCTCTATGAAGGCCATAATCAGGGCGAACACTAACTAGGTAATGTACTCAGTGAACGAAATTCAGTAGTTGGATAAAAATTTCTGTGCATATTTAATGTTTAGCATTATTTGAGATCACCATAATCACTGCCATTATCTGATTCTTCACCTTCAGTATAGCTACGATCATCATTACTTACTTATCTTAACAATGTTGACCTTTAGTTTCGCCTCGCCTGTCCCGTTCACAGGGCATTGTAAGCTCGTTTTACATCGTTGTCCTCATCCTATGGTCTCGTCCTATTTCCTGTGGCCTTCAACACTCTAGGAACTGAAATTAACGGTGATTGCGTAGGCTTCCGCGGTCTGAGTTTGTATTGTCTAGGCCATCTGGTACGAGCTGTTTCTCAGTCGTGGCTGACGTTTCGGCCAACATGTTGTGGCCTTTTTCAGAGCGTACTGCTGAGCAGTCAATATGAAATAAACGCTGGCATTACAGTTACATTGTGTTGTGTTGTGCATTTCAGTGAACCTCAATACTAGCCTGTAACAGGACGTTGCCCATACAGCAGAGAGCAATTCAGATTGCGGCCGAGTATGTCCACGATTTTATAAATCAACCTTGTTTCTCCGAAGTCCACGATTTTATAAATCAACCTTGTTTCTCGCGTTGCTGCGGTGTCTGAAACCCCTCTCAGCGCATACCTAAGCTTCGCCGCTGCCACGTCGTGTGGCCTCGTTTCTTTTCAGAACAAGCGCGACTTGCGGCACCCTTTGCGAGCGGGCAACGCTTAAAGCGAGCTTGGGAGCTCGTAAGAATTCGCCGTTTTAATTGTGAGTTTCATATGGCTGTAAGAGAGTGGAATCCTCTTTGCAAAGAAAATGAGAAGGAAATGTTCCACAATTAAGCGGTCTTCCTACTCACTTTGCATTTGCATGAAGATCCACGAACCTACCAGCACATATGTAACTCTGATGGTTTTTTTTTTCCTTTTTAAACACGTATTTGAAAGATTAGTTATAATGAAATGCTCGAAAAATTACGGCAACGAGGTTACGTACTACTGTATATTCTAAGTAAAAGTTGTGGTTTATTTTCAAACATTCATTCCTCTTATAAATACAATAATAAATTAAGAATTTCCTAATGTCTGAGTACTTGCGCTTCCAAGCCCTAAATTGTTTCCGAACAGTTTATCGGAGGTGAGATTATTGGAAAAGGGGATCTGGAAAAACATTGCTTTCAGGCGAGTTACATACATTTTATTGTGCTATTTGTATTTGATGAATGTTACATTTCATTGTATCTCTGACTTTATATAAACGAATCATTTCAAATATTTATAGACAATATGTCTGCAGAAGTTGTTGATTATTGACATTAGTAGTGCCGATGTATGTAGGAAAACTGTCTTGTGGTTGTGTGATAACTGATATCACGCCTCATTTACATTAGAAGTTCGATAATATCTAAGCTTTTTAGGATAAAATCGAAGAGTTCAAGTGAGATAAACTTTTTAAAATAATAGTTGTAAATTCATATTTAACTTTAAAGTTTGAAACTAAATAAAGTGTAATTAACATCAAAATGTAAAACTGATACGAACTATGATTTTTCCTTCAGTCATTTGTTTGGTTTGGTTTTTTCGTGTTTCCGCGCGCGTCAACTGCTTTGGTCATTAGTCCCGTTAGTGTAGTGAATGTGTTTTTTCCTCGGGAGATGGCGGTGGTCTTCCCCCGCTGGATGGCGAGATCCGGCGCCGACCTACCGCCGGCTAGTGGGGTTTCCCCCTAACTAGGACTCTCCCACCAGCGGGGCACCGCCCCAGCCGGGACAAACTCTAAGCTCCCGACCGCTCTCCCGGAATATGTGGTAGTGTAGTGCATGTTAGTGTAAGTGTGTGTTGTAAGGGGAGAGGATAGGACAAGGAAGAGGAAGAACAGATCGCGCGCGGTCCGTGGCCCGATTGTTGGGGTACTGCTCCGGCATTCGCCTGGTGTTGATCGGAGAAACCACGAAAAACTACCGATCAGAGCAGCCGGCCGCTAGAATTCTCCTCCAGACAGCAACTGAATTCGACCCAGCTGAAAAGCTAGTGTCGAAAATCCTGCCGCCGTGGGGAGTGGGAACGTAGAACCTCACAGTCAGAGGCGCTGCAGTGACATCAGTTGATGCACTGAGCTACCGCTCCTGGTTTCAGTCATTTGTAAAAACTGTGAAAATACCTTCTTCTGTGTAGGTCGGGGAGAGCGCGAACCCAACGGCAGGCGGGGCAATCGGTGACGTGAGTCAGAGAAGGCACGAGGCGACGCGACGACCGGCGGAAGTGGCCGAACCTGCATTAAATGCTCTCAAATGCTCCGTCTCACGAACACTTCTTATTGATTTCTTGTAGTTACGGCTGTAAAATTAATTATAGGGAAGCTAAAGAACAATATTTTATTCCCACATGGGAATCGTTGTTTTAACATCCTTAGAATGAATCGTGTTTATATGAATTGACATCACTTTCCAAAGCCTGCGGCATTAAGATCATAAGCGATCCAATACGTTTGCTACTTTGGTAAATTGTATTCTAACACAATTAACAGTCGTTTTCAATATTTGACACAGCTGGAAGTGTAATTTTGTATGTTTGATTCTTCGTACTCATTTAACATTTATAGAGAAACTACGGACTTTCTTTTACAAGTAATTAATTTCAGGCTAATATGTAAAAGATCGATTGTGTT
This sequence comes from Teleogryllus oceanicus, assembly GCA_964035755.1. Taxonomy (NCBI): domain Eukaryota; kingdom Metazoa; phylum Arthropoda; class Insecta; order Orthoptera; family Gryllidae; genus Teleogryllus; species Teleogryllus oceanicus. The sequence continues at coordinate 22,599,672 of CAXIVR010000004.1, forward strand.
TGCAAACTAAAGTTTGTGTAGACATTTTACTCAGACACGCTTTCTACATTCGTTTTAATTTTCAGCAAACATGATGATGTATGTATCATTTCACTAACGCTTGTAAACAATTAATGAGTTCTTCTCTAGTAGAGTAAAATCAAATTATGGAAATAGTCGAGAAGATCTCAACTTTCAATGTTGTCTCCGGCTGAGCAATTCAAACTAGTTTTTCAATTTAGATGAGCTAGTAATGAAAATATGATGTAAATAAAATTTTCCATGTAATAACACATTTTCATTATGAATTCATCGGTTTTCTACAAGCGCTTTTTATAACTGTTTAAAAGATTTTTCTAATAAAAAACATGTAACCATTCCTGTCTTGTAGTATTCTCTTACCGAGATGCCGGTAGGGATACCACATTGATATCAAAACATCATCTACATGATGGCCAACATCGATGTTCTAAATTCAAACATGGATGTTTGAGATAAACCATTGATGAGAAAACATTGATGTTTTTAAACATCTATGTTTAGTCTACTCTTGATTAATAACATGAAACATTATATTTGTGCGCAACAAAACTTCGTTTGAGAGTGGCCGGGGATAAAAATTTATAATTAAAATTTCACCGAAATCTATGTTATGCAACGCCCCTCCACAAGCGAAATACCAGGCGAAAGACAAGGCACGGGAATCATCCTCTCGGACGAGAGATAGTATTATAAATAAAATTATTATTATTATTATTATTATTATTATTATTATTATTATTATTATTATTATGTGACATTTCATTCACGAACCAAAGGTCGACAAAGGTCGAAAAGACGAAACAAAAATCGACTTCAATAAATCGACGTATTTAAAACATCAGCATCGAGGTCGCACCCCCAGCTGCCAGAAAGCTATGCTCGCTGCCCCACCTCAACTGCGATATTGAGTTGAGGCGCCCGCTCGCGGGCAAAATCGTGTTCACCACTGGTCTTGTTCTACCGACTAATCATAACTTTGCAGACCTAGAACGAAAATGTTCAGTTTGGTGTTAAGATTGATACTTATTAGAATCCAACTTTAGAATTTAGTGTAAAAATAGTACATTATGAAACGATGATGTAAAGATGGGTATTAATGCACGAGTGTGATATTGGGATACGAGCGAGTATCGTAAACTTCACATGAGTGTATTAGTACCCATTACATCCAGTTTCATTTGTTACTTTTTCTACGACTTTTGTAAATTAAATTTTTACATTGAATCGTTTCGTGGCAGTTGACATTAGGATTCAGCCAAGGCCACCTAGCCTCAGCATGCTGCCGCAGCTGTCTGTGGTTACCAGTCCGCCTGCGTGGGAGTACTGCTCTAGTCAAAAAAGGATCAAAGTGAAATTACGATCCAATTTATTTTAAATACTATTTCACGAAAAAAATACTAATAATAAAATAAATTGAAACTGACAAGCAAAACATAATATTAAATGCAATTTTAATTAACACAATCGAACGAAACATTTTCTAGAACGATTCTCAATGATTATTTCTCAATACTTGGTTTGTATACTTCTCTGTGATTAATCATTAATCTGTATCATGATGAAATCTGTATCGTAATGAGGATCATTACGCAAATGGTTGCAGCCAACAAATGACAGCGTTATACAATGGGAGTAGAAAAACAATGTTTTGCGATGCGTATTTGCTGATATTATACTTCGAGAGCTAACGGAATGTTGGACCTGCATCGAGAGAGTGTATTAACACATTTTCCATTGATTACTTTTCGGATCCACCACAGAGTTAATATTGCTAAATTCTCAGAATTGGCCATGATCCCACAAAATTTTCTTTATGAGCTTCCGTCGGCGCATTTACGATGGTATTTCATTTCCAGTGACGGCAACATTCTCTTTGGGATAGAGAACCAGCAGGAACCGAACGAAAACCAATCGACTAGTCCGTGCGTTAGCAAATGACACGTAAAACCCCCGCATATGACATTGCTACACCTGTTTACTGCTGTGATTTCATTACCATTCGCGACCTGCTGCGAGCCGCGCAAAAACCCCGCGGGGCCGGCGCGGTCGCGCGCCGCAGGGCAGCCAGTGCTGCGCGGGGGCGGGGGCGGGCGCGCAGACGGGGCGGTGGGACGAGAGGACAGAATGAAGCGGCGGATAGAGGGTAGTGTGATGGAGTGGGGAAATGGGAGAGACGAGAGTGAGAGGACCGGTAAGCGGACGGGGAAATGAAAGGGTGAGTGGGAAGGGTTGTGGGGGCACGGCAACAGTAGTGGGAAAAAGGGTGAGTGGGCGGGGAAACGGAAGCGGTGAGAAAGGCAGGATTAGTGGGCAGGGAAATAGAAGGGGAAACGGCCAGGGTGAGGATCGGGGAAATGGAAGGGATGAGAGGGCACGGAGAGGGTGGAGGGGAAAGTGAGTGGGCGGTGGGAAAGGTGAGGGCGGGGGGAAAGGGGGGAAAGGAAGGATAGGGGCAGAATTAGAAGGGAAGGGCAGGGTGAGGGGCGGGGAATGAAGGATGAGAGGGAGAGTGGGTGGCCGGAGAGGACCAAGCTGAGTGGAAGAGGGGAGAGAAAGCGGAATGGAAATGCAAGGAATGAGAGGACAAACAAAAAAGGTATATGTAGTCGTGTAGACGGTGGAGATGTGAACGGGTTGAGTGCAGGGTGAACGGGAGGGAAGGGGGAGAGGAACGAGATGAGTGGGCGTGGCAGGTGCATAGGGTTTGCATGTAGGCAATGAATCAAGTGAGGCGAACGAGAAACAGTACCGTTTTTATGTTGGATATATGTGAGAATGAGAGGTAGTGAAGGTAATGAAGATAATACAGGCTCATCATCACCCGCAAAAAATAGAGCATTCAAGAAAGAGAGATGAGAATGAGAAAGAATATGGGCTCCATCAGATGCTGATTGAATATCACAAAAAATACCCTCTCTGTCAGTTTTGTTGAACCACGTAAATGGGACGAGTCATTTAGAAATTCAGCAAAAAATAAATACATCTGAACTAATTGGAGGTACAACATGCGAGTTTGGAAATGAATTGAAATAAATAATTTCTCACAAACGTATTGGCTAATGGCATTAAAGAAGATTAGACAATTTTGAAACGTTGGTGAATTGATGGGGGTTTTCATTGAGTCTCTGAAAATTATTAAAATTATAATTACCTCCACACAACCATTTAAATACAGAAATTAAATTGAATACATATTATTAAACTATAAAAGCAGTTAAGTATAACATGAAATTAAGGATTAACTTTATAAATTATTCAATTCCATAAACGTATTATACTCTTATCTTTGTATACTACTATTATATTTTCAAAATGCAAATTAGAGTATTTTAGCAAGATGATATAATTAATAAAATATTCATAAACGATGTTGGGGCAGGGAGTGTAAGGATTTTTAAAGGGAAATAGGCGGGTAGTGTAGGTCCGCGGTAAACAGGACGAAGCTGCAGAAGTCAAGTAGGATATTGGGCAGAGCTGGATATATGAGGTTGGGAAAAGATGTGGTAAAAAGAAGAGAGAGGCAGGCCAGAGGGAGTCAGGATGGGTAGTTACAAGACGATGTAGCGCTTCGTTGAGGAAGACATCTTGAATTGTTGCAGAGCGGTTGATAGAGGAGTTGATAAGGGTGTGGAAGGTCAGTGTAAAATGACGTTGTAGGGCTGGACGCAGAAAGTCATTCTGAAAACGCGAGTGACTACGGCATGGTGTATTGGAATACGGAAATGGGAGAGATGGCGCATTAAGATGACGCCCAAAGAGGACAGCGAGAGGAGGGAGAAGATCTTGTTGGAACTCTGTGGGCTCGGTCCGCGAGAAGTTCGACTAGATTGGGCAAGAAAAAGAGTGCAGGATATGCAAGGCAGAGAGAGGTGGGACATTGAAGAACGAGGCGACAAATGGATTGGAACGTGATAGGTGTGAGAGGGCAGTGTGTGGAGGAGACAGGAAATACAGAGGTGGGGCGGGGGAAGGCAATGAGGAGTGGATTGGAACGTGGAAAGGCGTGGAAGGGGGGGTGGGGGTGGGGAAGGTAGGAGGAAGGTTTGAAAGGTGGAATGGTGTAAAGTACAGAGTAAGGAAGAGGCACCGGGCTTGGCGCGGAGGACAAAGAGGAGTGGAACGGAATGTGCAACAACATAAAAGCGGCAACGTGACTGAAGTGTGTAGAGCAGGGCAACCCCGTGGTTTGTTAACTAATACTCCTCGCACGCCAGAGCGTGATGAAATCCGCGCGCGCTCTCTTTAATAACCTGCGCCCTGGGGCCACGCCGAGCAGTGCCGCGGTGACCTGATCCTCGACCTGCGACCCGCAACCCCAAGAGCGTCGCGATGGGTGCAAGCGACTGGCTCTTGGCATACTCAATTGTAATTGAGCGTACTAGCATAGGGCCGCTTCTTTTCAGGAACTATATCATTCCATTCTTTTGCGGTGAGTTTATACGTTTTCAAGATGCAATCGCGACAGAAATAAAAACAATTTAAAAATTCATAATATCCGAATCTCAAAATTAAAACTTACACTACAATTCTCGGGTGCAGAATTCCCGGATTTGTTTCTTTATAACGAAACTCTTTGCATTTGCCATCTTTAATTAATAAAATAACCGCAAGAAGAAAACATATTTTGAGACATTATAGATTACGCAACCATTTTATCTCATAGCAATATCAAATCAACTAGTGTCACCCAGCAGCAAAAGTGCTGCTGCAAACAAATTGTTTTCCAAAAGCAGCACGCAGAATTTTTTTAAGAAGAACATAAAATTATCTCCCATAGCATTGCAATACATTCACATTTTTAACAAAACAGTCTTCACGAATACTGCAATAAGATTGTCTTGACGTCGCTTGATGTGTCATAAGCAGTGACGCATTGCGTATGAAAATTCAGTCGCTACACACATTATGAAAATAGGAGTAACGCCATGAAATATTTGCATTTTTCAGTGAAAATGGAGAATGTTTCTTTGAAAAATGGAGTATTTTTCAGTGAATATGTACATACACACACACACGTACACAAACGTTCAAACGTACACACGAACACAAACGTACACACGTACTCAAACCTACACACGTACTCAAACACGTACACAAACGTACACACATTCATAACCTTACATGCATGCACAAAAGAAAGCTCATTCTCAAACGTACACACATACACAAACGTACACTCATACACAAACGTGCACACATACACAAACGTACACACATACACAAACGTGCACACATACACAAACGTGCACACATACACAAACGTACACACATACACAAACGTACACACATACACAAACGTGCACACATACACAAACGTGCACACATACACAAACGTACACACACACAAACGTTCACACAAACACATACACATACACCTACACGTACACACACTTACACAAGCACATACGAACATTCTCATGGACTCATGTGCACAAGCACTCTCCATTCCACATTAACCTCACACATGCCTCGCCTCCATGCTTCATCTCCACCCTGCGGCTTCCCCCCCCTTTCCTCCCTCCCCTCCCCCCCCCCCCCCGCCGGCCAGCCGCCAGACCGCCAGCCCGCTCACCGCGGACGTGATTTCCCAGGGCGACTCTAAAATCGGCCCCTTCAGGCTCCGGGTTCGAAACCGCACCGCACCGCACCTCGCCGCGCCGCGCCGCGCCGGCCGGGCCATGCCGCTCCGCGCCGTCGACTTAGTAGCCTCTCCGCCGTCCCCGAGGACCCCCCCCCCCGCACCCGCCCTCAGGCAAATTGCCAAGAAGTATTCCTGGCGCATTTGCCTCTAATAGAAATCCCCAGCGCAGTCCTGCTAATCTGTAAGACACTGCGCTAGATCACTCTTCCGGATCGTAGTACGTGGAATGCATGTGGGGCAGAATAAGATTCATCTAGGAGGATTCATTTATCTGTGAATCATACATACATATTCGTAGCAGATTCAAAATACAATATTAAGAGCATAATGCAGAGCACCGTGGTTCGATACTAACAACACAATTTGCAAAGACCTAAACATCTCTTATACCAATATTCAACTACTTTTATACCAAGAAAATAATATCTATTTGATGCCTTCCTCCGGGTCAAGTGTCTGAACTATTAACAAAAATGTATAATATTATGTAAAATAACCTACTGCATTTGTCATATTGTAACTTATATACTTTGTAACTTACATACTTTGTAAAGACTTAACATACAGAAATACTTTGTAAATATATGTGACTCTGTATTACAACCTTGTGGTCGCTCAAGACCTAGTTGTTTATGCGATCTTTATAAATAAATTATATTAAAAAAACATCTCGTCTATTGAGGAAATCGGAACAAAACTAATGGTGCTAATGAATGGCATAGGCTTTGTCATAGCAAAGTTTTCTAAATTTCTTGGTGTGGATTGGCTTTACGGTCTTGCTCCATCCTCTTGCCAGCTGTCATCTATCGCCATCCAAAGTACATGTTTTAAAAACATTTTCTCAGTTTTTCGATTTCCTAATAATAGAATCGAAATATTACTCTAAGAATATTAAAGAAGAGTAAACTCTCGGCATAAATGACCATTTTCATTGTAAAATTCGGAGCCGTTTTTAAGAAAATGAATTTTAAGCGTTATTGTAAATTCGAAATTTGAATCTCTTTTTCACAGAAAGTTTTTGAGTTTTCGAAAAATTTCATTTAAAGACATTTGAAGTACTTGAACTCGAAAATGCAATAGTGTTTACAAATCGCTGGTAATGTGCGTGAAAGATATTAAAAAATACATTTTTTTAATTTTTGGAAAACAACAACAAAAGATTACAGCAAAATGAACTTTATGTCATTTTGACAGTGCAATTAGCACTACCCGTTGTAAAACTTTGAAGAAAAAATGTGGAGCCATTTTTGAGGAAATGACGTTTGACCGTTTCTGAAAATGCGGATTTTGAGCTCATATTAACAGAAAACGGTTGATTTTTTGAGGATTTTTATCCAACATTGTTTAAAATGTACTCATAAATACCAAATTGTGAACCAATTCTCGCTCATGTAAATAAGAAGTCGCCAGAGACAAGTCAAAAAATTACATATTTGTAATTTTTGAAAAGACAAAAGAATAGATCAATATGGCGTTTATGTCATCTTATGGAGTGCATTTAGCATTATCCTTACCAAACATTTAAAGAAAAAATTGTAGCCGTTTTTCAGAAAATCTTTTTTTTTTTTTTTTGTAATTTTTTAAAAGTAGTCGAGCCTAACGACTCTACAAAGTACATTACATAGCTCTGCACTACATTGCACCAGGTTTTCAATTCGCAACAATTTTCAATTTGTTTGTATACTTATTTAACAATTTTAATATCTAGAATTAGTGGATCAAATGGTAAACAAATCATAATTCCGGTAATTGAGAAGAGTAATATTTTCTGAAATGTTTGCCTTTCAGTTGTAAATAATTATTACCAAGGTGATTACTGCTATGATCATAAGCATTGAACCCTACTATGTACACATGTGATTACATCAAGATAAACGAAAGTAGAATGTTGTTCGTGTAATAGCTTCAAGATATTTCTCACTTTATAAAAAATTAACTGAATTCTTCAAGGTATTTTTAAATGTATTAAGGGGGCACCTGTCATTAAGAACGTCATGTGACATTTTGTTCAGTGAGAAGTTATGCCAGGGATATGCATATACTATGATCTCATGCAGAAATAGCAAATAAAACAGTTATTATGCAAAAATATTAATTTTCTACTAACAAAGAGTGCAGATTGAGAACAAATTTATTTTGAAAGTGAGGACGATATATCATTTACTTTTGTGATTGGAACAATGAATTATTTAAGTGAGGTGTTTGAAAGGATCAGTCATCGTTACAATACAAATAAATACATAATGCAATTTTTACATTGTTTTCTTATTTCTAGAAAGATGAATTTTTGCTAATATTCGAGATGTTCGTTTACCTTTCGCAAGTAACTTATAATAATTTATTTTAATGACACTTGATTGCACTCGAAAGCATATGAAAGCATGAAGAATCAATTATGAAGAAGATAATAGTTCATACGACTTCAACGAGGTACTATACACGTATGTGGCAAGCCGGCTTTTTAACAATGCAGATGTAATGTGTGCCTAACTAACGTCACAAGACCAAATCAATATAATGTATGGTAACCTGAAACGATAAAATAAGAAGGTAAATTTGTGTACAGGTTGATGTATGTTTGCAGTCTCCTATGGATGAGTAACTTCTGATAGAGTTCACATGTCTTGATTCACTCATCATTTTTTGAGATGTTATCGGACGTTTCTCGGACGTACAAACTTAATTTGTTTAGCTGCAGGGGTCTGACTGACACGATAAGTGGCTTCTTTTCTACTTGAAGCGCACAATGGTGATACGTGCCGTTACAAACTCACTTTGACCGTGAAGGATAATGGCGGCAGGAGTGTTTTTGTTCCCACGATAGGGGGAGGTTCCTTATAACCATAATGATCATACACAGCACGAATCCACTCCCTCCCATCCAACGCAGAATATCCAGGAGGCCATGAAGATTGGAGCGACGTCGTTATCAATAATGATCACTCAAAAACAAAAGTAAACGGGAAAAGAAACATCTGTTGAGAAGTCCTTATAACAAATCCCTTACAGAGTAATTTGAAATGATTCACGCACGTATAAGCCAAACAAAACAGAAACCTAGCATGGATATATTAACCTATGATTAGTTAACATCTTCATAAATCTGATCCATTGTATCGTAACTGCTGAACCCCACAGGACAAACATGGGTATATTACTAAAAAAAGTAAAAGATTCTAATTGTTGACTACTAACAACCAGCTAACAGATTTACTTTCATATCATATTTTAAAAATGCAATATTTAATCTTCGCTTCATTGATAAGAATTAGATAGCCATTTTGCTTAAGAATATGTGAATTTATACTTTAATTAATTGGTTATCATGATAAATAAAAGAGCTAGAGATTATTAGAGCTAGTTAACGCCCGTGGTACATACAATATTTTATTTTTTACCTAAATATTATGAATCAGATTAACTTACTTTTTTAATTAACTAGATGTTAACCTGTCTCAGTTTGTCTTTTCATATTTTCATCCCATATTTCCTTCACATAATTCCCTCCGCAAGAAAACAAGCATCATCATTCAACTGTTTTCATATTTCCCTCGTAACCAAGATCCTCTTAATCCAGGTATGTTATGCGCTGTATATTGAACTCGTTATCGAAGGCAAAAAGAAATAACGCATCAATTAAAAATCCACATATTTTCCTGAAAGAGATATTTCACACTTTACTTAGTCATTTAAAACTACCGTGTATGCCGTTGTTGAGGTATTAAATTCAAACAGTTTGTAAGTGAAAATTAGTATTCAGAGACCAATTTCCGTTTAAAGCTATTAAAACTTAATTTTAATCGGAAATCGATTCGATTCTTTGCTACAATTTTCACATCATGTGAAATTTCAATATTTTGATAAATTGCATAAAATAATAAAAATGTCAATTAATTAAGAGAACGTGCTAAACAAATTAATATTCATATTTCTCTTCAATTTGCATGCATTTCATTTATTACATGCGACAGTTCAGATAAAAACGCAGGAAATTTTCATACATTTTCTCAAACAGCTACGTAACTTCAAAACAGCAAACAAAGAATGGATATTTCATTTTTTAAAAGAGCAAAACAGTGAGGACCAACTTCGAGACGCACATACAAATGAAGTTTTCCACGCGAGACGCTCAGATGCCAAACTCCGCGGAAGATATTGTTATCCGGAGACCTATATCCCGTATCTTGTTTCACATCTTTAAAGAAGGAAAACATCGCGACAGTAGCAACGAGAACACGCCTTTGCCCGCTGCTACTTGCTTTCCATAGCCTCGCCTCGGCGCGGCAGGGGGTTTTCGGTGCGAAAAAGACATACACACAATTTCCAGTCGGTACACGAAAGGGAAATGGTCGCGGTTAAAACGGAATCCGATGTTTTCTCTTTGCCACGCGGGAACGGAGGATGGAGGGAAGAGTCGGTGGAGAAGGGGAAGGGCTTGGAGGGTAGAGGAAAACGGAAGTCGAGGAAAACAGCCTGAAGTACGAATGTCATAAAACGGAAACGGTATCTTCCGCGATGCGGCGTTCGGAAAATTGAGATAAACTTTCTCTGTCGTTCGGAGCAAGCGTGCAGCTCGGCGCGGCCCGATGCCCAAGTTGTGTTTCTTTTGTTTGGGCGCGGAGAATGGCGGGGGGTGTAGGACAGGGATGGGAACCAAGGGGTGGGGAACGGCCGGTGGGATTGAGGATATTGACAGCTTCCTGCCTGCGTCGTGGGCGGCCATTTTCTAATTCTGCGGCAGAGAAGCTACAAAAGGCGACTCGCTCCAGGTGCCATCGCCAGAACTGAACCACCTGGTGTTTCATGTGAAATGTGTTTCAAAAAGGAAATTTCCTCACCATTGATTATTACTGTTGCTTTGATCGGTTTATTGAAAAGTCGTATATTAATAGTTATAGCAATATTCAGGATAATGATTTCAATGTGTAATAAATATGAAATAAAAATATCCATTATGTAAGTAAAGTTGACAGAACACTCATTAATAAAAACTTAGCGAGGAACTCATAAAAACTCATAAAAACTCATAAAAACTTAGCGAGGAATTGCATTAAAGTTTTATCCACTACATGATGCCACTCTGGGAATCCGTCTTTATTCCAGCTTCTGGTCAGATTTGAGAATATTTGTCAAAATGTCAGGCATTTCTTTGAAATTCCTTTCTTCATGATCTTTCGAAAATTTATAACAATTTGTCATACTTGTTTATAAATGAAGTTTATTTAATTTTACATCTATTTCTAATACAACGGAATGGAACCACTACAATAAAATATCTTGTAAATCTCAATTATTTTGTATGTTAAATTAAACGTATGTTTCAAAATATACTAAAACCCAATCAAATTAGAAATGAATCGCTACGACTTACACAAGTTTAATATTTCTCCATCCGTTTAAGAAAGTTCCATTTAAGGAAATTTTTTAACCTTTTTTAAAAAATAATTAATACGTTACCAAAAACTTTTCATTAAGAAGAAATAAAAGAAGTCATCTTCGTCAACATATCAGCTTTATTAAGATAGCCGGCTTTCGACGGCTTTGCCGCCATCGTCAGTCTCTCGGCACAGTCGCTCGACTTTTGCCGACAGCAGCGAGACTGACGATGACGGCAAAGCCGTCGAAAGCCGGCTATCTTAATAAAGCTGATATGTTGACGAAGATGACTTCTTTTATTTCTTCTTATAAGAACGTCAACAACATCCAATCAGAATTCCCACAACTTTTCATTAGCGAGAATGTTCTTCGGGTAAAGACAGAAGTACAGACGTTTTAAGAGTATGTGGACTGGCCGCGGAAGTCTACTTATTCATAAGTATATAATATGATGTTCGAAAGCAAAGAAGTTCCATTTATTGCTCACTAGCATATCTGAGGAAAGGATACAATTTGCTTTGCTGTCATTTCAAGAGGAATAATACGCAGATCGATCCTGGGTGGCTCAAGGTAGCAACTGGCGTCGCTGTAGGGCCTCTGACTTGGGACGTACTAGGGTTCCAGTCCCAGTGGTGACAGGATTTTCGATTCTAGCTATAAAAATATTTTCTGTTTCATTGATTTTATTCATCTGGGTAATTTTGTATCGTGGTTTTCGTATGAATTTTCTTACAGGAAATGTGTGTATACTTTTTTTGTGTCCGAGCCTACTTTCAGTGTTTTTGGCAATGCTTTTATCCGAGTGAGGAATTCAATGTTTTTGAGATGGTGTTCATTGTAGCCCTTTCTCTTTTCTGTGACACTACAGAGTGCAGTAATTCCGTACGTGTACTCTTGTATTACTTCTAAATTAAATTCTGTTACTTTGAGAGGGGTTTACAAAACGGCTCAAGAGGCGAGGTCGACGAGTGCAGTCCCGAGCTAGGTCGCGCAAACGAGGGACCGATAGTAACGGTACATTATCTACCAAAATTGGGTTAGTCATACTATGTTTTCATTAACAAAAGCGCCAATATGAATTTTATGTAAAATGTTAATTTTGTAAACTACAACACTACAACATTATTAATTCTGATGTTTATTTCTTCCGGTGGCTACTGTTAGTACGCTTTTGAATGGTGATGTTCTCTATTCATATTTTGAAACACTTCCGTCGACCATTAAATTCTGTTAAATAAATTCAAATTCGAGAATTATTCAAATAAATTAATTCTACTGATTTAAAATGAACTCGTAATACATAAGAAAATTAGTTTCACTCGTAATATAGTGCAAATGTCTAGTAGATCGGATTGTTAGTAAAGATAATGACACATTGCACGAAGAGGTGCTGAATCAGCAGGTTAAGTTGAAATATTTCTCGTTTCTCAGAGATAGCCTTTTATACTTGTGCGCTGCTAGAAAACAACGCATTCATTGGAAATCTGCAACATCTAGGGTATTTGGCGAGATCATGGTCCATTGGAACGTTAATAATTCCGAGCGTTATGAGGAGTCAAAAGTACCCCGCACAGAAAAATAATTTTTAGTAATATTTCTCCTCCATTCAACGAATCTATAATTCACTTGTGGCCTTGACTTGGCATCGATATTCACGTCAGTCTTTTTCTTATGTGAGACGGGCTTTAGCCATTTGTAAGACGTTGGGGATTTCCCCTCTCTGGGCTTTAAGGATTGGGATGGTGTCAGGATGTATCAGGGGGGATTGGGAGAGATCAGTGCTTCATTACTTACGGTACCGCTCCACCATCCGTCTGAAATCGGAAGACAATAATAATAATAATAATAATAATAATAATAATAATAATAATAATAATAATAATAATAGTAATAATAATGCCTTTATTAATATGGCGAGGCTCGGGCCATCCGCTCTTCCGCCTAACCACATGTCAGATATATACAAAGAGTGCAAAAATGTAATATTATATACAAATGTAAAAAAAATATATTTAAGTTGTAAAGTAGTTAGTAGAAACCAATAACAAGTTAAAAGCAACTTTTAAAAACATACATGAAATATTAAAATAGACACAAAAATGTGGCAAATTTTGTTGAAGAATTATAAATTCAGAGACGGAAGTTAAAAACAATTTGAATTGAAAAACATTGCTCCAAATGTTTGCGTGTTGAGCGGCAGCCTGGTATTCACCCCGAACAACTGTAATCTTTTAGTACAGAAACACACCACCTCACTCGCCACTCGACCCTGGAGGAAACCCCGCTTGTCGGGGAAAACCCACCAGGCAGGCTGCGTCCTAATACAATATAAACTAAGCTAAAATGAAGTAAGAGATCTTTGTGATGTTTTCCTCGGCTGCTGGCCATACTGCACGGGATCGTTTTCTTGGTCTAATCCGCCTCTACTCCTATGAATAAAAATACATTTCCGGCAGTATCAACCAAGTCGCAAGAAAATACATTTTCGACAAAGTACATTACGGTTATTTCTAATGTCTAAACATATTAGTCACTTTTTAACTTTCCTTAAAAAGAAGTAAAACTGACATTGGATTTGACAACCGGATATCTATAGTGATATAAATTGTGTAATGATGTATTCTATTTTGTAAGAAAGACATTCAGGTGTTTTTTAAAATATGTTAATGAGGGGCATAAATAATGAGGGGAAGATATCACAGAAACAATCGCATTGAGCATCTGATTACTAGATTGTCATTCATGGAGTGTCATAGTCAACCCAATATACTAAGTACAATAAATTTAGGTGATTTAATGTCATGATCAAGGTCTTCTCACTATTCAGTCATATCTTGTTAACCCCAAGGCAGACTAGTAGTATTCTTGGTAGTAGTCTAGGGCCCCTTTTATTATTGACAAACAATTATAACTAAATGTTTTCAGTATGTGGAAACGTTGTAAGGCAATGTTATGTCAATCATCAAGCAGGTAACTTACAATAATAAATATATTAGCATAGAACGTTGGAATTTGAAAAAAAAGGTTGCCTTGAATGAAATGTATAACTTAATTATAATTGATCGTCAATAATAAAAATAACCCTATAATTCTACCAACCTACAATAGACCCAAGCAAAGTCTACATTAAAAATAAACTGTCAATAATAGTCCAACGATCGTGTTTTCTTCGTAACTAGCGAGTAGAGAGTATGGAGACAAGAAAAGACCTGCCTACTAGAATTCACTACAGAAAATGCTCTATAGATTACAAAGAAAATGTTTATCGTTGAGACACAAACCCAGAACCTCTCGGGTAACGCAGCTTCAGTTGCACACATACGCAATGGAATGATCTTCGGCCAAAGAAGTTGTTACTCATCAAAATGAGTAAAGTACTAGTAAATGTTGACCTACAGTACTTAAAGCTGTGAATCTTTGTCGGCATATTAAAACATTATTAAAACGATTCTGTACATTATCCACGATTGCGCTACAGCCCAGTTTGGGCGTTGGCCAACGTCCTTATCGCCAGGGGGGTCTTTCTACATCCTTGAGGATGGATCGTATGGGAGCGGAGAATCAGGCTAACACAAAACTTGTGCAAAATATAAACGTTATCTGGGAACAGAACCGGAGAACTATCAATTTTAATAAGAAGATGATGTAAGAATGTTTTGATGAATATAAGAAGCTGTAGTTTAGGAAATTAATTAAATTGATTTATAAAATGTTCTGTTATGAATTTTCTTGGACTGCTTTTTTTAATTTTTAAATAAAATGTTTTTGGCAGTTTTATGCAATTATCTGTTTTATGTTCAAATGAGTCACTTAATATATGAAAAATACACAAACGTATTCTTGTGAATTAGATGAATGAATACTTACGATATTTTGCTGAGAAACGCTTCGTTTCTACGCAGTCGTTTCATGACGATTTATCTTCTTCTCTGTAGATCAGACGGTTCTGCTTCTAGTGAATCAGAGCTCTGAAAAAGTTTCTGAATATTGCTTAAGAAAAAAATTACATTTGTCTGATACAAACCAAGAAAACATTAATTTTTATTTCACGGAATTGATGTGCAAATTATCACAACCTCTCCGTTAAGAAAGCTTCAGCTGCACACATACGCAACATGCTCATGATACAAGTAAATTATTAGTCATCAAAATGTGTAAAGTAATTGTACTATTTACCTACAATAAAAGCTGCACTGTGAATTATGGTCAACGCATCATACGGTACATCGGACGACGGTGAGTGCATCGAACGTTTGCACTGTCGCAAAAGAAATTAGCGCGGTGAATGTCAGTGCAGCGTTACAAGAGAAATGAACCGTGAAAATAAATAATCTAGAGAAGTGAGCCATGTGAAAAGAAATGACCAAGTGAAAAACACAAGGACTGTGAAAGACTATCTGTACATAAATCAGTATTTCTAGTGTATCATTAAGAAACAAAATAAACGTATTTGTTAAAATAATATCTGCGTTTTAAATCACCACTTAGAAACGATACATTATTTATTTCCAATACTTTGAAGATCGTGCTGGTGTGTTTTTTACCACCCGATTGATTGATTGATTGATTGATTTCTTCGTGTTTCTGGGCGCGTCAACTGCTTTGGTCATTAGTACCGTTAGTGTAGTGCATGTTCTTTTCGCGGGAGCTGGCGGTGATCTTCCCCCGCTGGATGGCGAGATCCGGCGCCGACCTACCGTCGGCTAGTGGGGTTCCCCCTAACCAGGACTCTCCAACCAGCGGGGCACCGCCCCAGCCGGGACAAGCTCTAAGCTCCCGACCGGACTCCCGGAATATGTGGTAGTGTAGTGCATGTTAGTGTGTGTGTATAAGGGGAGAGGATACGACAAGGAAGAGGAAGGAGAGATCGCGCGCGGTCCGTGGCCCGTTTGGTAAGGTACTGCTCCGGCATTCGCGTGGTGTTGATCGGAGAAACCACGGAAAACTACCGATCAAAGCAGCCGGCCGCTAGAATTCTCCTCCAGACAATGACTGAATTCGACCTAGCTGAAAAGCTAGTGTCGAAAATCCTGCCACCGACAGGACTCGATCCTAGGATCTCCCGGTCATAGGCGCTGCAGTGACATCCGTCGATGGCGTCATTGTCAGAGGCTCTGCACTGAGCTACCGCTCCCGGTTTTACCACCCGAAATGGCTGAGCCTATAAATAATTTTTTTTCCTCGCTCCTGTCCCTATCCCTGCGGTACACCCTCAAGCGCAAAAGCAGCTTCAAACTTCGTTTTCACCCGGGAACGAACAAAAAAGCTGCCGAGTTCCAGCGCTGTTAACGTGCATGCTCTCCTCTGTCCGCGTCGGCGCGTTAAGCGCCCTCGAGGCAGTCACGAAGGTGGTAGCGGCGACAAACAACGCACGCGGGAGGGTGCGCGAACGCCCGCTGGAGACTGATCCCGCGTCACGAGCGCGCAATTAACCGCGCGACGCGACACCCAGCACGCGAAGGTGAGACCGCTTTTAATTTCGCTTTAATCACGCCTTTGTCCCGCGCACCGCGTTACTCCATTAGGCGCGCGGCTCGGACTGCGGCGGCGGGGCGGAAGGGGAAGGGAGGGGAGGTCGAATGGTGGAGGGGAGAGGAAAGCAGGGCAGGGGAAACATGAGGGGCAGGGCGAGGAATGAACAAATTCTCATGTAATTATTTTTTATTTATCTCTGTAATTTCTTAGTTTTCTTGTTATCACGATATTAACTTGATGTCAAGTTAACGGAATGTTTTATGGCAGGGTCAAATGAAGAGCGACAAATTTTATTTTTGCGTAACAAATTAACAAAAAAAAAGGTTACAAATTTTGAATTTAATTTTTAAATATTTTTTTAAACTTCGTTATGCTAGTTTTACGGACCTGGGGAATAGATTTCAAAGAGACAAAGTGGGAAATGGAACGGTGAGAACAGATAGAGACGAAGAGGGATTGGATGGAATATGAAGGGTGGGGATTGGAAGGGAAAGAGAGAAGATAGTAGATGAATGATTATGCTGGTTAGAAGAGACAAGGCGAAGCAGATTAGTATGAGCAGAGATTAGTATGAGTATGGAAATGAACTGAGTGGGAGGATTGAGTGGAGTGGGAAAAGATTGAGAATGTTGACCTGAATGTGTGGAGGGACGTGGAGGCTGTCACTGTGACTATTCCACTCGTGAATTATTACTTTCAATCTGGCCAATAGCATTTTATAATGAAATGGTTACAAACCGATAAAAGTGCCTAAAATAGGAGAGTTTTCATGTTTGGAAACCGATTAGTATAATGTATGCGTAAGGATTATTGTATGGTATATTTTATTTATTTATTTATTTTGTAAGTCTCTTCATTATTTTTTATGAAACATTTCTTCTTCTTCTTCTTCTTCTTCTTCTTCTTCTTCAATATCCACGGATGATATCATCTTTAACTCAAAGTAAAACATTCAGAATATAAATTGTCAGAAAAAAGTTTTGAAAAGAGTTTTTTAAAGATGAGGTAAGATTTATGTATACTTCTCACGGTACTTCTACATTAAATAACAATTTATTACCACTGATATATTAAGTTCTATGTGATTTTGTTAAACACATTTTCCTTGTAATATAGTGACGTAAAACTACCAAATCATCCCATTACGAAATGAGGGTACGTACAGTAATGGCGTCGTTCGACGCTTGAAGGTCTACTGGTTTGATCATTGTGTTTTGTGATAGAAATGCGTGAAAGATTTCTCAAATACATGTTTTGGGTCTTTTAAGATGCGTGCCGAGATATTGTCAATAGCTCAATCCATTTCTACTGGCCAGATGAATCGATTGATACTATTTTCATGTACATCTTTCTAGAAAATTAAAAAAACAACAACTGTGATTTGAAGGTTTCTGTGGGGAAGGTTGATTTGAAGGAAATTGTTTAAAAAAATGTGTCTACTCTTTTTCACGCAACTTCTATGCCCTAGGTGAGGCAGGAACATATTGTGTTTAAAATTTATTTTTATAACAAATTTGAATATCACAAATAAAAATGTTTAATGGGACAATACTCTCCGGAGGTGGCACACTTAACCAGTAATCATTCATGAAATAAGTGATTCATTGTCGGTTAGTTGCAATATTATCTCAAAAATCTGCTTTGAATAATGCAAGTACTCAAATTATCTTCTTTAAGGCATTTGATTTACTTGTATTAATTTAATGATCTAAATTATTTGCTCGATTTTTATTCTTTTTACGAGAGTTTTTAGTTCTTTTGTTTTCCTATTGTTGAAAGAATTCTCTCTGCTTCCAGCGACTCGTGACCTCAAACTGACCTAGGAGAATAATTTTATTCCGCGATCTTCATTTGCCGGCTGTATCCGGCAGTTCCCCGCATGGTTACAAGGCTCGCTTGTGATGGCTTGTAATTGCCCGGCATCGTTGTTAGAGACTGGGGAGGAATGAGTATGTAATGGAAGGAACATGGCCGTTACACGTGTATGCATAAATGGTGTTATATGAATAATATTACGAGCATGAATAACGAGCTGTTTAGATCAAAAACCACTTAACCTCCATGCCTTCACAATAACGTTTACAAACATATTAAAATATGCATGTAAAGTGACCAGAGTACAAAACATATGTTTTATTTTATTAAAGTTCGTGGACCTCGCGATATGAAAAGCTATTAATTGAAGAAATAAATGAGGTTTGTTGAAAAATAAGTTTATGTTTGCACAATATCTGAACTAATGAAATAAAAAGAGATACTATAGATGAAACATATTTTTAAATTAATTTTCTTCCATTTTTCGTAACTCAGTTTTTGGTATTCCCTTACCAGTAGAGAGGAGTTCTAGCGTTATCCAACAGAGCTAAGGGGGGGGAGAGGCATTGGAAGGAACATTGCCAGTACGCCACGCCTTCACGTCCTCCCGCCCGCTACCAGGACCACCACTGGTCACTGCTGGAGGTGCGGGCTGCTACCCACCACCTGCCGGGCAGCCGGGCCGCTCACCCAGGCCGCTCGACCGGACAGCTCACCGATGCCGAACGCCCTTGCCGCCGCCGGCCACCCTCCGCCCGCCGTCCTGCCGACAATGTGCCGCCCAGCCTGCCCGGCTGCCGACATCGTTGCCTGCGAAGTTTGCAGGCACCGGGAAGTGCCGTCGACACCTCCCCGACCCAGCATCAATACCGGCCTCTACGCACCCCCACCTCGATATCCAAGGCCCAGCAGCCGAAACTTTTAGTAACAGCTGAGTTGCATGTACGTAATTGTTTACATAATTTGTATTAAAGAATGGTGAATGAAGGGAATGAAACTATTACTTTCAACCTTCTACCTCCTGCGAATTCAACCAAGTCATATACAGAATATACCATAGATTACAATGTCAGACCATAAATCAGGTTCATCAAGGAACTTTGTAGATGTTTACTCCAGGTGAGCCGGTACTGAAGAGTTAAACGATTATGGAATCAAGATGGTTTAACTCAGATATGTCTTTTGAAAGCATATAAAGTACCGTAATAACTTACGTGCAAGATAAAATGAAGAAAAAGTTAAAACTCGCAACTCACATTTCGAAAAATGGATTTTGTTAGCATATCATCGAAAAAATTTAATAAAAAATAAGAATAATATTGGAGTCTAAAATAAGATTGTTATAAAATGTGTTCAAAAAGGATGTATAGAAATGTGCAAGATTAGAATGAAATAAATCAATACTAACTTAGGAAACCACAAGTTGTATCGAACGTGTTAGGAAACCACAATACTAACTTAAGAAACCGCAAGTTGTATCTAGTGTTTACAGATTGGTGACAAGGCAAATGGGTGGAGAGATAAACATACAAAACTTAGAAACCATTTAATGGTTTTAAAAGACACAATTTTTTATTACAGGGGTACCCAAAAAGGTAAATACGGGTAAAATCTAAATTTGTTTCTTACTATATACTCCGTGTACGTTTTCAGGAAAGTGAAAAGAGCAACTACGCTGTAGAAGAAAATTCGCTCGCACCTTCCCATCCTGGATGTGGATCGTATGAGCTTCCTGACCATCCGTACTCGGTTCCACTCTATTTTAAACCCGAAATTTACTTATTATAAACAAAAAGGCGTGAGGGGTCGTAAACCTGGAGAGTGTTCCGAGCGACGCCTGGCGCATCCAGACGCCGCCGGCGCCGCGACGCCCACAAGAGGGAAGAGGGGCGGGGCCATAAAACGGCGCGCCGTCTTCGCGCGGGCGGCGTGCAAAGTGCCGCCCCAACTCAAGGAGGCAGCGCCGGCGTACCACAAGGCCCAGCTCTTAGCCCCGGGCCCGCCACACCGTGGTCACCGCACCACGCCGCGCCGGGCCGGGTCTGGTGATGGCAGCTGGGGTGATGGCTGCGGTTGCGGGAAATGCTAGTGCGACGCGTGTCAGGGAACGAAAAATGTCGGCGGTCGGGGGCGTTTCGTTTTGGCGGCGTCGCAGTAAAGAAGGATAGTAGAGAGATGGATGAGACAGGAATGGTAGTGATGGTAATGCTATCTGGGATGATTGCGGCGGTGGTGGGGGATGGTATGGTAGATGTTGGGGAAAGAGAACAAATCTTGGAGAATTTCGTTTCAGGGAGTGACGGGGTGGTAAGGGCAGTGGTGAACGTGACGGTGACGATAGTTTCGGATATGTTGGTGACAGTGATTGCAGCGGCGGTGATGAGAATACTACTTGTACAGAACTCTGGTTGCTGTGCAGCAGCATTAGAATTATATAGATGATAGAGGTACACGTGTCAAAAGAAGGCCAAAGGAGCCGGAGTCACGGCAATAACGACGGAGTTCGTGATGATGGCTGTAATGTTGGTATTGATGTGTATGTAAATTAGAAAAATAGACCATGGAAGAAGGCAGGAGGGGGCGGGGCGGGAGGAGGTGGTGGAGGGCGAGGCGTGAGTGGATCGGAGGCGAGGCGGTGGCGGCGGGCGGAGGCGGCGGAGGCGGCGGAGGCGGAGGGCGGGGGCGGCGGGAGGAGGCGGCGGGGCAGAGGCGGCGGCGGGGCGGAGGCGGCGGGGCGGAGGCGGCGGAGCGGAGGCGGCGGGCGGAGGCGCCGGGGCGGAGGCGGCAGGCCGTAGGTGGCGGGACGGAGGCGGCGGGGCGAAGGCGGCGGGGCGAAGGCGGCGGGGCGGACGCGGCGGGGTGGAGGCGGGGGAGGCGGAGGGGCGGAGGCGGCGGTTTACGTTGTGGCGCGGGGCGACAGCGATGTCTGAGGCCGGGCGTTGGTAGAAGGGGGCGGCGCGCGCCAACACCAGATGACGCAGAGTAAACAAGTTAGGCGAGGGCCGGCCCGCAAGCGCGCGAGCGCGGCGACGCGGGGCGACGCACCGCGGCGGGGGCGGCCGCTGCGGCGGATGCCCCTTCCGGGCGCCGCACACGACGCGCTAATTGGCCTTTATTCCTTGGAGGGCTTCATTAGAGGGGCGAGGAGTCTCAAATGTGGATTGGTTTCTGTGGGAGTTAAAAATATTTTGAGGTTGAGTATTGGTGAGTCCAGGGAAACAGAGGACGAAAATTCGAAACAATTCCTAAAATAATTGAAATAAAATGGCTGTAGAATACAAAACGTCAAATATGTTTTGTTTTGCAATATTTGCTTATGTTTTGCAATGGTATACGTATCTCCAATTCAATTTTTTAATTTCTTTGCTTTATTTCAGCTGAAATTTTCTCAACTTGTTTTCACGATACATTTTCTCTTTCTGGTTGTGAGTGATAAGGATCGTGGGTTCGAATTCGGTCCTGGAAAATATCGCTGTGTGCTGTTTTTCGAGTGAGTTAATTTTCCGAATGCCTCGCGTTACACAAACCACAGGTCAGACGAGCCCACAAGGATATTAGTGTGTTTTGTAGTGTTTAAAACACAGCTCGTTAAAGGGGAAAGCAGTCTTCTGCTAGATCAACTTCTGAGGAAAACCCTAAGTTTCACTATTTTGCTTATATTCTTTTTTGCGTATTGCACATTATTTCATTTCTTACTATTAGTTCTTTACCTACGAACCAAACAATTATCACGGTTTATATATTAATAACTAGAATACACATCTAATGTCTTATGAATATGTTTGATAGAATTTTGGACAAGTATAAATTGTACTGTTAAAAATTGTTTGTACTTGAACAATAAATAAATTTAGATAGGAGGATATGAACTGTCTCATAAACATGTTCTGAAGAAATATACTTAGTGCTTCACTATCATGACTGTATTCATTTATTTACGTTATGGTTGCAATGATCAACACTGAAAATATTATCTGAAAACTCTTCTGGCATTACTGACTGAAGTGCTTGTTTGTGTTTTACTCTAATTGACCACAATGGTTGCGGAGGAATTGCAGTTTACAAAAGAGGTAAATTTCGAAGGGGTTCGTGGCACAGTGGTGGGAACATATACACATACCTTGTACTGTGCGTTGCAGCTTGTCTGGAAATGCTTGTTATTGAACTCCACCAAGAAAACTTCAGTTCTTAAATTTTCTATTATTCGCAATGAAGGCTTCGAAAGCATTCAGTAGTTTTCTGATGCAAACTTGCTGTACACCGGTGTTTGGTGTAAGTTGAGAAACGCGTGATAATAAAGTTGGAGTGGCGAGTTTTTGCCGCCCGGAACCCAATTTGCGCCCACTGCGTTGGCGTCCTCCGAACTGCCCCTTCGTTAGGCGGCGGCGGCCGCCACGCCGCAGTGCATTAGGCGGAAACGTGACTATCGGGCCGCGCGTGCCTCCCAGGCCGTGGGGGTGGGGACAGGGCGGGGAATAGGGAGGGGAGCGGGGGCCAACACGGCAGAGACAAAGGATGCACCGAGGGCAAACAGCGAGGAAAGTGCAAATCCAGGTTCGAGAAGAGATGGACAAAGAGAAACTGGTGATTGTGGGAAGATTGGTTTGGTTTGGTTTTTTTCGTGTTTCCAGGCGCGTCAACTGCTTTGGTCATTAGTCCCGTTAGTGTAGGGCATGTTTTTTGTCGGGAGATGGCGGTGATCTTCCCCCGCTGGATGGCGAGATCCGGCGCCGACCTACCGTCGGCTAGCGGGGTTTCCCGCTAACCAGGAGTCTCCCACCAGCGGAGTACCGCCCCAGCCGGGACAAGTTCTAAGCTCTCCCGAAATATGTGGTAGTGTAGTGCATGTTAGTGTAAGAGTGTGTGTAAAGGGAGAGGATAGGACAAGGAAGAGGAAGGATATCGCGCGCGGTCCGTAGCCCGTTTGGTAGGGTACTGCTCCGGCATTCGCCTGGTGTTGATCGGAGAAACCACGGAAAACTACCGATCAGAGCTGCCGGCCGCTAGAATTCTCCTCCAGGCAGCGACTGAATTCGACCTAGCTGAAAAGCTAGTGTCGAAAATCCTGCCGCCGTCAGGACGCGAATCTAGGACCTCCCGGTCAGAGGCGCTGCAGTGACATCAGTTGATGCACTGAGGTACCGCGATTGTGGGAAGAGATGGAGAGGGATATTAACGAGGAGGAGGTGGAAAAGATGGAGACGAAGAGGGAGGAGAAGTAAGAGATGCAGGAAATTGAGAAGTGGGAGTAGAGAAAGGGAAGGAGGTAGGGAGAAAGGAAAAGGAGCTTAAGATGGAGATGGAGAAGATGAATGAGGTAGAGGTGTAGAGGGAGAGGATGGAGAAGGGGAGGGCGGAGATAGAAAAAGGGGGGAAGGGAGGATATGAGGAGAGGAAGGACATGGAAGAAAGGGAGGAGATGGAGAAGATGAATGAATTGCAAATGGTGAGTGAGGATAAGGAAAAGGAGAGGGAGGAAGTGGAGAGGAGAAGAAGGAAGTAATAGGGGACGGGAGAGAAGGGTGAAGAGCGCATGGAAAAGGAGGAAACGGGACGTGTGGGAAATGGAGATGTTGGGAGAAAAGAAAGGGGACAAATTACCGGGAAAGATCCAAAGGACCATTTGGCCTTGGGGGGGAAGATGACGTGGTATGGAAGAGTGACCAGGACATGTGCCACAACGGTGCCCGAAAATAAGCCTGAACCAACTCATAGAAAATGGGTCGCCGGCCGTGAAAGCCTTGATTTACATTAAGTTCTTATTGGCATACCGAATACACTTTCATACTACTATTTTATTAAGGAAAATTAAAATGACTTTTTGTGATGAATTTTGAACCTTCCACGGCATATTAATTGTAAACGTCAGAGAGTAAAGGCTAAAATTTCGAAATTGATACATGCTTGGTGTACTGAGTTTAATTTTCAGTCTATATTTGCATAGATTATCTTTCCTGATATTTCATCATTTATACAAGGACATATGTATAACTTAACTTCAAGAAAATAGCAATACAACAGTCTACAGATATTTCTAAAATATTCTTTTTTCCATCAATTAGAATTGTATCATAATTTTTTAATTAAAAATTTGTTAAAACATGTTTAAATAGGTTGAATGCAATAATGATAATACATTTTTATGTTACTTAGTCTTCGCTTATTGACATTTAGATAATGGCACGTAATGCGATGCATATAATGCACATTATTATAATTAAGAAGGTTCAGTAGCATCTTTTAATATGTTTGTTGATGCATATTCAGATATGTGTATTAACACAATATATTTCAAACTCTGAATTCAACCTTATCAAATCTCTCATCAACGATAATTACTCGCAAAAAAAAATACGATATTTATGAACCTCCAAAATAGGCTGCGAACAGTGGAATTAATAATTCAAACTTCTAGAGACCAGAAGGGAAACAAGATTTTTTTACGTTAATAGTTTGCAAAAAAGCAAAAACAAGAGAGAGAAAAGAAATGATTAAGAAATGTTAACAACTTAAATGGTATGGTACGTACTAATATCTCTATGATCTGTACGATATTTGAAGGCAATGACGCTTTGTTTTAATATAAAATACGCATTGAGGATTCAAAGAGTGTAATTTTCTTGTATAAACTCGTTAATTAATAAAATCTCCGTGATCATATAGAAGTATCAGAAGCAGCTACTTATTGGATAACACGAAACTCAGGCTCACATGCAAACGCTGCCAGGCCTCTACATGAAAGGCGACCGGGAGGGGGCAGAGTGGACGTGCTGCGAGAGGCCGTGAACCCGCGATGAGAGCGCGGGGAGCGGCGGCGGCGGCGGCGGCGGCGGCGGGGGTCGGGGGCGGCGGTCGAGGGGCGGGCTGCCGGGGAGATTGCTGGCGGCGGCGGCCGGGGCGGGTGCGCGGGTGGAGGTGGTTACGGCGGGGCGGAGCGGTGGTTGGAGGCGGCGGTCGGGGCGGCGGTCGGGGCGGCGGCCGAGGGCCAGGCTGACGGGGCGGCTGCTGGCGGCGTCGGCGGGGGCGTGTGCGCGGCCGGGGTGGTGACGGCGGGGGCGGAGCGGCGGTCGAGGTCCGGGCTGACGGGGCGGCTGCTGGCAGCGGCGGCGGGAGTTGCTCTAACTTGGCGGCCACATCCTCGCCGCTGCGGTCGCGCCGCGCCGGACAGAGTCGCAACTTGGCGCCGTGGCTTCATAAAACCGCACCGCCGCCGCTGGGGCCCGGCCGCGCCTCGCCTCGCCACGCCCCGCCCCGGGCCTGGCCCCCTCGGCCCGGCCGCTAACGAAGCGCTCGCCGCGCCCCGCCCCCTTTTAGAAGCGAGCCGCGTGGCTCGTGCTCCCACTGTTCGGCGTCTCTTCCCACAGCCCTCGTCCGCTTCTCGTCCATTCTGGCACTCCCCGCCACTCACGGGCTCACTTCACTGAAGCCGTCACTCGCCAGCTTTCCCCACACTTCGTGTCTCGCCGTCACTCTACGTTACTCCCAGTCCTATTTTTCGCAACTGCATTTTTACCTTTCTCTAATATTCTCTTTCTATTGCCCTTCCTTGGTCATCCTTCGACATCTGCTGCTGCTCGCGTCGTCCTCTTTTAGAAGCGAACTTCACTTTTCGGCATCGTCACTTCCCATTGCTCTGAGTCTCTTGCCAAAGCTTCCTCTTCTCATCAGTTATTATTACGCTTCTCTGAATCCAACACCCCCTTCCCCAGCTATCCCCAACACTGTCAAATATCTACAACTTCGATTTTCGGCATCGTTTCACCGTCCTTTCTCCTCTATTCTGCTCCTCAGTTTTATCTTCTCGTCACATTCGGTTATCCCTTTCAGATTTTCTGGGTGTTTTCCTGTTTTCCCGCTCATTCCTCTATCCCTCTATCATCGTTATCATCGATACCATTGTCATTTCACTATCTTATTATTATATCATGGGACTTAACTACCTCGGCAGTTCAAGGTTCTTTATCAAATAAATAAATAAATAAAATTCGA
This sequence comes from Teleogryllus oceanicus, assembly GCA_964035755.1. Lineage (NCBI taxonomy): Eukaryota > Metazoa > Arthropoda > Insecta > Orthoptera > Gryllidae > Teleogryllus > Teleogryllus oceanicus. The sequence goes on from CAXIVR010000004.1 coordinate 22,625,989, forward strand.
ATTGCTGTCCATTTCAGACTCCACGAATTCGAGCTGCTCCTGGCCTCCGTTAGGAAATGCTCTCATAACACGTAGCTAGGTCTAATCGCTTCCGGTCTTCAACGAACGTCCAAAGGTCGCTTATTCTGAACCCATTATTCGTTCAGATCATGTCTCGTGTGGACTGGTTTGATAAACGTGCAACCTGTGAATGTGGACACTGACTTCGAAGTGTTTTGTAAGTCTGACTAGTTTTTCCCGTTTAATATTTCTTTGACAATTTCAAAACGATGGTGACTTCCAGATTTCTTATCGCTGAAATGGCGTCATTATAGATAAAATGAACTAGTAGGAAGTATTTTAGAAAACATGCAAATAAGGATTTTAAGTTTAGATACAGAAAGTTTTAATTACTTTTAAAATATTCCTTGAAACACCTAGAAATTTTTGACACATAAATTATAAAATAGCGATATATTCTTTATAATATGGTATTGCACATGTTTGAAAACAAATTATGGAAAGTTAATTATTATGCAATCATATTCTACGAAAATAGCCCAAACGAAAAAAGCACGATGTGCTATGGAGTTGTCAGTGAAATATAATGAGATAAAATAAATAATTTCTGTGTGCGTTTTATAAGCAACATCTGTTTCATATAAACGTTGTTTATTTTACCTCATTAACCTTCATTCGCGCTTTTTTAAAATGTAATATGTTGTTTTCATCGCAAACACAAAATAATAATGCACCCAACTTACAGAAAATTCTGACTTTATTGCAATTTTCCCGGTCGGTCGTGAAATGTAATGAAAAAAAGCAGGTGTTTATTTAATATAATATGTAGTAAACTAATGATCTACATTGGCGGAAGAGGATGTGCATTTTATTAATAGTGTATTTATATATACTTATTGAATGAAATAACCAGTGTTGCTCGGGTATTTATTGACAATCATCTCTTAGAAAGGAAAAGAAAAGAATTCTATTAATGGAGTGTCCCCGCCCTACCCTTCCCCTGCCCACGTGGCCTACCCTGCCCCTCTCGTCCACCCAATCACTCCTGCCCCTCCTCAACCAACCCTATTATGTTTACTACGATCACCGCCCCTATATGCATCTGTAAACAAGTGCAGTGTTGCATATTCCCGGCAATCTCCCATTAAAAACGATCTTTGATTACTCTAATTAACTAAATGCGCTATTGAAATAAATTAAAACGCTTTTAGAAGGCAATTTTATGGGCTTTCACAAACGTTCAGTTACCTTCGGTAAATTCACTTATTGCTTTCAAAACATTTGCAATTAACTGATAGAGTACACATTTAACTGATAGAGTACACAAAACTAGTGATGCTACAAAATTTTTCGCACTAATCCTCTAATGGTAGATTATGAAACAAGACTTTCAGAATATAAAATTTCGTCTCATATGATAATTTTAAGAAAATGTCTTTTAAGCTTTTCTAAAAATGCACATTTTGAAGCTCATTTGTATCTACAACTTTTAATTTTTCGAGAAATTTCCTAATAACTTATAGAAAGTACTAATAAATGCAATAAGTTATACAAATTGATGGTAATGTAAGCAATAACGTTATGAGAGATAAAACTACATTTGTGTAATTGTGGAAAAAACGAAATGTGGCATTTATGTCATGTTGTTTAATTCATTTATCACGCTTTGCTCAAATAGTTTAAAGTAAAATATTGGAGCCGTTTTCGAGAAAATATCGTTTTACCGTTCCGCAAATTTCGGAATTTTGAGCTCATTTTCGCAGAAAACACTAGTTTTAGAGAAACTTTAAAAGACATATTTGAAGCATATGTATTTATAAATACAATAAAGTATACAAATCGCAACGATGTTAGAGAGATGTCAAAAAATTACAATTTTTCAATTTTTTAAGAACAAAAAAAAATGGCAAAATGGTCTTTATGTCATCTGTTACAGTACGTTTAACACTAACCATACCTACCTTATAATTAAAAAACACTGCACATTAAATAATTTAAAGATCTGATATTAAAGAACAGAGTGTATTACGAGTATGAAAGCCGCTTCTAGCTTTAAAATTAAATGTGGAACAGGATAAAAAAAATCGAACTATTGTAGTGTTCGAAAATCCAGAGGATTTAATGAAAAAGCCAACCTATATCACAGTAATAAGAGAACGTACACCTCTGTTCGAGGAAAATATTTAAAGAAAACATGGATACATCTTTGAAAATAAATTTGAAAATGTGTAAGAGGCTTCATGTACTCCCCAAATATCAAAATATACATTTCGCATTTCCAGAATCACTAGTTCTACCAGTTTGGAGAACGGACGGACCGACCGGCGGACGAAACGGACCGACGGACCGACCACGGACCGACCGACGGACCGACCGACGGACCGACCGACGGACCGACCGACGGACCGACCGACGGACCGACCGACGGACCGACCGACGGACCGACAGACGGACCGACGGACCGACCGACGGACCGACCGGCGGACCGATCGACTTCCCGACACGCTGACGGATGGAAGGACGGATGGATAGACAGACAGACTGAGAGACTGACAAACCAGCAGACGAACAGGCAGACGGGAAAGCTGACAGACGAGCTAATAGGCAAACACACAAGCAGACAGGTAGAAATATACTTTAAAACATATTTTCCATAGTAGAGACTTGACGCGTATTGCCGTCAAAATCTTTACATGGATTTTGTGTAGCATTGTATAGCTTTTACTGTACGACTTTCCTTATATACTTAACATATTTGTAGTAAGCAAGACAATAAAAAAAATTATTATATACTATATTGGAGAGGCCCGAAAATATTTTTAGGAATTTGGGAAATGTAAATTACTATTCTACACTGACGTTTAAAATTTTACTAATAGGTTTCACTGACTTGAGGTGTTAAATGTGAATCTGGAAAAATGCACCACCAACTGGAGGCATCTGCAGAATCCATTTTATATCCATTGAATATTAAATGTCTTGCCAAGTTCCAATTAAGTGAAATGCATTTTCAGAAAAAGTCACTCTCTCACAATATTAATATCAGAAAATCCAAGAAACATCTTCGATGAACACAAATTCCTCATGGAATCTGCTTGGACACGGCCACTCCGGTGGAGTACCTCTAACGGACTGAGACCCCTTTGTAATGCAGGGAGCGTGGGGCCACACTACCGCGGCCCCTGATTGGTCAGTGGTGAGTTGATCCGCCGGAGGGATCCGTCGAGATGACGAGTCGGGTTTATTTTCATTGGGAAATACAAATTCTGTTTCGAATATTCAAAAGTTATAAATCAGACGAACAAGAAAACAAGTGAACAGAATATTTGAGTGACAAACATACCTCTTTAGGTTGCATATTACTACTTAATTACCAACCTTTAATAAAACATAATAATCACGAAACACAAATAACGCCATACGCGCAGCCTGTAGTTCATTTACAAATGTAAGTCCCGTTGCAACTGCCTAGGAATCTAAACCGAGCCCTTAGCGGTGGAAGGCGAGCTAACCATTAGGCTGCGACCCCCCATCGCTGGCGTGTGTCGCATGCCGCCGGCGCGCGCGCTCGCACATGTGTTGCCTCCGCCGCGTCTAGGTAAACGTGGGACGCCGCCCGCGCGTCCGCCGCCGTGGGCCTCCGCCGCCCTGTTATTTAACCAAACATTAACGTCACGCGCCGCAAGATAGATGGCACAGCGGCGGGGCGGGGCGGGGCGGGGTGGAGCTGGGCGGGGCGGGGCGGAGCGTGGCGGGACGGTGCGGGGCGGGGAGGCGGTGCGGGGCAGGGCCGGGCAGGGGCGGAGCTTGGGAGGGGCGGGGCGGAGCGGGGAGGGGCGGTGCGGGGCGGGGGCGGGCGGGGGGCTGGGCAGGGGCGGAGCTGAGGGGGGAGGGGCGGAGCGGGGCGGGGCGGGACAGAGCGGTGACGGGCGGGGTGGGGAGGGGAGGGACGGCAATTTATGCAGCGACGGCCGCGCACGCGTGCCTCCCGCATTAGCGCACGCACTGCGCTCGGCGCCGCGCCGCGGAGAGACGCGTGATAAATCGCGGGGCGGTGACGATTCCTTTCTCCCGCCACGCCTCGTAAGAAGTGTGGAGGAGGAAGGAAGGGAGAAAGGAGGCGGCCCGCGAACTGCCGGGCTGAATGGCTGGGACGGTTCCCTCTGTGAGCTGGAACTGCTTCCCAAGATTCGAGGCGTCCTGCCCTCTCGATGCGTTCAAGATAATTGTTGTCACAACTACAAGATAGCAGCATGGGCAGTCGTGTGTTTTAATATTTCACTTGTGTGTTCTCTAATGAAGCTTTTTTTTTTTTAAAGAATCCTTTATTTAATCGAATTAACTATTCGATCATTAAGGGTCACATTTAACAGTGACACAGTACAAACAAAATAGAAAGAAGTAAATATTTCTTCAGAGTTCAGAACACCATCAGGAACGTTCACACTTTGGTTTCGTGACCGCTTCATACATTCTTTATGCAATTGGACTATCTTAAGTAGGAAGTTTTCCCTTCACCCTTCGTCACTATTTACTACCAACATTTTTATTAAGCAATTATTTTGTTTTAACCCAATCCATTGCCATTGTTATCATACCTGCGTTCAGTCTCAAATGTGTTGAATAATAAATGAACTCTTCATTCACATGAAAAGATTAATCCACACTGAACTGCAACTTCATTCACACTAAAAGATTCGTGCTCAGTTGCACCAAATTTACTTTCTCCTTTACTTTCTTTCCACTTTCGTTTTGCAGGCATTACCTGAGGGGCTTTGAGTTACTGGGGAAGGTTGAAAAGTTTTATTCTCCCCCAAACGTCACACACATTTTTTACATAATCTCACTAATAGTAAGTAAAATAAATCAAAATCCATACTAGAATAAGCATGGTTATTGTCAAGCAAACGTATTTTGATATAAAGAAAACAGCTTGCATAAACGATATTGTTTGTAAATTAAATAAATCTTGATACACAGAACTTGGCTCCGCCGTTCTTATTCTTAAGAAATAACAGTGAAAGGAACCAGGGTTATGGAACTGGAAATAGCGAATTCCATTTACTCTCTGATTTACTAGTTTCATATTTGGTTAACTGTTAATTCCTTTTTCGGGGTAATGTGAATCACAACCTCTTTTAATGATTGCTAGGACTTCCAAATGTACAATCTCTTTAAACTCATACTGTACTACAAATGTTTGTGAAAAAGTTTTGAAATAAGATCAGCTACAAAGAGAGACGAAAACGTATCGATAAAATTCGAATTGAATCTTACCAAGTGTTGCGAATATTAAATGCGAGGCGTATATTTTTCGACTTTTTGATTTTCTAAGTCCCTTTTTGTCCTCAGTTGTTTCATTTTGATAGTTACTCTCACATGTGTTTTGGTCTGCTTTTATAATTAATGTGGATATTAATTTAGTTTAAGGTGGCTCTTAAAAAACAAACTGTAAATAAAACGCAAACAGCTGTTGATAAAATTAAAAATACTGTATTTGATTACTTGTTTTGATTGTCGTTCACATACGAGCATAACTTGCGTTAAATAAGAATGATGTCGGTAATTTACCAAATGTGCTATTTGTAGTTCACCACAAAATTCCACATCAACTGTTGGTTCCCAGAGGTGAAATGCAAATGTAACAGAGCTACAACACGCTTTGTTTCCCTGAGTAGGGAGTTATGATAGACTGGAAACAGCAGGCTGGTCATAATGCAAGTGGAGGTATATTGCACGATAAATCACTTCCGCGCCTGCGTGGATAGTCAGAGGATAACAAGGCGCAACACCGTAAGGACAGAAGCATGCTGACGCAATGGTCGCCCCTGGCGCCACACCGGGGCTCTTGTCTTTCAGGCAAAGGAGAAGGACAGGGTATTCGCAATTGAATTGACACTAGCCGGTGTGACCGCTAAAAATCATCGCTATCACGTCTTTCTTCATCATCTGTGCTAAACCCAGGCTTCATATTTTGCTTCAAATTTTGAAGAAAAAAACTGAAAGTCTTGGACTTTAGAATCCCATAGAAATAACGAACAATAGCTTGCTGTTTGATTTCCTTTTTAGTTTTGAATAATAACCCGCCAGAATTGGTGATTCGTCAATTTTGAAGAGAATTTTTCGAGAATTGGTGATTCGGCATTCGCTCAGTGATTTTTGTCTCCTAAGATTAATTCTCCCTCATTTGTATCGGTGTATATCGATTTTCGTATTCCCAGTTCAGTAGTGAATTAGATAAGGATCAGTTGAATTTAAAATAATTTTTTTAAAAAATGTAGGACATTGACAGTAATTAATGAACAATTTGTACTTAATTGGGAAAAGCGTGACCATAACATTATGTGTGCATGAACACGCCAACAAAATATATGTAAAGAAACTGTTTTTAAGAATGAATAAATTCTTTTTTAGAGAAAATTTACTAGTTTATGCAAAATTTACCGTTCAGTATCAAAACACGTGATTCCCGAGAGATTCCTTGGAAGATGCACAGCGATGATGTTTTGTTGATGGCACCATTTATAACGGTAACATTTTCTTACTCATATTATATAATTCACGATATGTACAATTCACATTACGTAGTTCATTCAGCTATATTTATATGTCAAATACAATAACGTTTTGTTCTAGAACTCGCACCATATGTTTACTCTACAATTTATAGATCCTGGCTATTCTTCATTTCTTATCTCTGCACCCTAGTCTTCTACGTTGTTTCCCTGTTCTTGTTTGGGCTGTTCATCTTATTCTTTGCTTTTTCAGAATCCCCACCTCCAGGGCAGTCTAGTCGTTAGACGCAGACCTTATTCTCCCCATCTCATCCTCTGCATCACCAGACGTAAGCGCCCGGGCGTGCCGGTTGCCGCTGCCGCCACCTCCCCTCCCCACCGCCACAGCCCACCCTCGCCCCCGCCAGCCGACCTGTGCCAGAGACCCAGCCTTCGCTGCCTCCTCCCCCGCACCCACGCCATCAACACCTTCGCTCCCCCCCCCCCGCCCTTTTCCCCCGCCTGCCCCCCGCCACACCCCCGCAGCCTCCACCGCCGTCTCAGCCCTGGCCCCCCCCCCCCCCGGCCCCCGCCACGCCCCCCCCCCCTTCCCCTCCCCAGCCGCTCCGAGCCAGCCGCCGCCAACGCCTGCTTCTTCAAATCGCCGTGAATCATATGCCTCGAGTAATAAAATGTCACTTGAATAGCCATTTGTGCTTTATTGCGTCGCCTAACTTCTCTTTCCTGCAGTATTTCTTCACATGTACTTAGGCGATTTCATAATACATGGGCCGAGATATTTTGTTGTCATCTCCTGCTTCACAGACAACGACTCGAAATATTTTACTTTTCGGGGGCCGTAATCTGAATGAAGAACATTACCGTGTCGTTGAAGTCGAAAGTTGTTTTAAGCAGTGAAATACTGAAAGCCATCTGCAATTTAGAGAGGACGAAGAATTTTGAAGCTGAAAACTTTCTTCCGAATGTTTGTTAAGTACGTGAAACACACGTTGTTCTTTAATATAAGAAGCATATAATTAACCAAAAAATATTTCCTAATATTTTTGTGAATATTTTCTTTATGTTGAATACAACATCCTTGTTCTCTTTTAGTAGAAATAAACAGAAAATTCTGCCTCAATACATTTAATTTCTTGATCGAGAATTTTATTTGAGATACGAGACGATTCAGGTGGAAATAAAGTATACGTTGGTCAGCAAAAATATTTTACTTGGCACTTAAACTTGTGTATCGATATGAATCTTTTAATGTCATCTGGGAAAGTGTTTTGTGCACTTTTTCTAGCGAGTCGTTGATAGTAACACCTGATAAATACGATTGCTATGTCGAGTCGAGTGTCGAGTGTTATAGTTCTAGGCATCTGCATTCCCTGAAAATATATTCCCATTTTTAAATAAGTCATTTTTTTACGAAAACCACTGATTCGTAAATAAATAGGCAAGGCAATGGTAGAATCCTAGCTTAATAAAGAGAAGCTTACAATACTCACTTCACTTGTTTCTTGTCCTTGGACTCACCTTATATTTAAATTATTGAAAAATCCACGTTCAGAAAGTATAAAGTTAGTTATAATTTGCATTCTTTTATATGAAATACTACTTCTAACAATTAAAAAATTAATTAAAACAAATATGAGCATTTAGTATACAGGAACACCATGTCTTGCGATCTTTGTATTAATTTCCTACCTATCTACATATTTCTTTCTTTCATTCTTTCCCTCCCTCCCTCTCTCTCTATCACTCTCACTCTCACTCTCTTTTCTTTCTCTCTCTCTCCCTCTTTTTTCGCACTTTCTCTCTTTCTTTCTTTCTTTCTATTGATTGAGTTTAGCTCAGAGCCAGCAGTTCCACTGGATCTGCAGCGTCTCTGATCGGCAGGTTGAGGGTTCGAAACCCTACGGCAGCGGATATTCGACACTAGCTAGATACATAGGTCGAATATATCTACTGTCTACAGACGAATTCTATCAGCCGGATGCTCTGATAGATTTTTTTCCGTAGTTTTTTCGAGCAAAAGCAAGCGAATGCCGGAGCAGTATCCTACCCTAACAAAAGATCCACGTACCGCACGCAATCTTTCCTTCCTCTTCTTTGTCCTATCATCTCCCCTTAACTCACACACACGCACTTACATGCACCATACTTCCACACGTGGGGAGAGCAGTCGGGAGCGAAATATCTTACCCGGCTGGAAAGATGTTCCGCTGGAACAGATACCTGGAGAGGACGTTCCCCTGAGAGCAAGTGAAAGTCACTATATCCAGGCATTAAAAAGCACATTTCCTACACTAACGGGACTAATGACCATAGCATTTGGCGTGGCCGGAAACATCAATCACTCAGTATTTCTTTCTTTCTTTCTTTCTTTCTTTCTTTCTTTCTTTCTTTCTTTCTTTCTTTCTTTCTTTTTTCGTTTTCTTTCTTTTTTCGTTTTCTTTCTTTCGTTTTCTTTCTTTCTTTCTTTCTTTCTTTTCTTTCTTTCTTTCCTTCTTTCTTTCGTTTTCTTTCTTTCTTTCGTTTTCTTTCTTTCTTTCTTTCGTTTTCTTTCCTTCGTTTTCTTTATTTCTTTATTTCCTTCTTTCGAAAGATAAAAGAGTATCTCTTTACCTTTCTTAAGTCGTTTCCAATTCATCAATAGGCCGTAACTATACATCCTTCATTATCTCATCGTCCTCACCAGCAGACTTCTTTATTTCCGTCCACAAAACCGCGCCGTCTGCGGGCGGAGGCCTGCATTTCCCTTCTTCCGCCCAAGACCTTACCCGCGAGCCGTAAACGAGACATGAAGCAGAGATTAATGGTCCGCGATGACGAAATCGAAGCATTGCTCAGACGGGAGTTCGCGGGAGGCGCCAGCGCTCGGCGATTATTCACGAACTCTCACTCGCATGCGCGCACGCCCTCTCCCGCCCCCGCCCCCGCCCACACCCACGCCCACGCCCACGCCCCGCACGCGTCGCTGCATTCAACTCCGCCCGCAACGGATAGCGGCTAATACATATAGATAGAGAACACGTTCCCGGGAAGCAGTTTCCTCGAGCCGACTTGTTGGAAAAGTTTGCGCCGCTGCTGTTGAGCAGTAACTTGTTTCCCCTGGAGCTTCCATTATTTATCTCCTAATGGGCCGACCTCCGACGCCAGGGAGCGCGCCAGCGCAGTGGGCCCAAAGATGCATTCAATACGGTCACACAAAAAATCAATTAAAAGGGTTCAAATTGTTTGGGAAAATGTGCTTTGTGTAAGGATTAGCGTGTTACACGGTCATTCCGATGTTCATGGATTTTTCCGCCACGACAATGGTGCTCTCCGGGAGCGGTGGCTCAGTGCATCTGCTGATGTCACTGCAGTGCGTCTGACCGGGGAGTCCTAGGTTCGAGTCCCGACGCCGGCAGGAGTTTCGACGCAAGCTTTTCAGCTAGGTCGAATTCAGACGTTTTCTCGAGGAGAATTCTAGCGGCCGGCTGCTCTGATCAGTATTTTTCCGCGGTTTCTCATATCAACACTAAGCGAATACCGGAACAGTACCCCAATAAACGTGCCACGGATCGCGTACGTTCTTTCCTTCTTCTTCCTTCTTCCTTCCTTCTTCTTGTGTTATCCTCACCCCTTACTCACACACTTACACTAATATGCACTACACTACTACACATGCAGAGATACCGGTCGGGGAGAGCTTGTGTCGGCTGGAGTGGTGCCCCACTGGTGGGCGATATCTGGTTTGAAAAAAAAAAACAGTCGACGGTAGGTCGGCGCCGGATCTTGTCATCCAGTGGCGGAAAATCATCGCCTCCTCCTGATGAAAATCATGCCCTACACTTACGGGAATAATTACCTCTGTAGTTGACGCGCTCGGAATCACTAACAATCAATCAATCAGCAGTGGAATACTGAAAAAGTGGAACATTGTGGATATTCCAACACATTGGAAGTCGTGTGATTTTTAGAACAGAAAATCTTGACCTCTTGCGTCTTTCTCCGGAAGGGAAGTAAAGTAAACCACACCGTACGTTTTCGGCATGTGAAATAATATCATGGGTAAAAGATTCTCACGGAGTAAAATTTAAGTCTCCTGAAAGAAATACCTTCGTTGCGGCAAGATTGTTTGGTGGGGATAAGCTCGTCCCCTGTCACCTACTCGTAGTATCTTCAACTGTCGCAAAGCAATGCCATTCCGATACCAGGAGAACACCAATATCGAACCCCAGAAAGTTCAGCAATATAATTGAAGGGACATTTTATGTTTCAAAGAATTTACGATACAAGTATTTATAAATATTTTACATTCATTTTCTGCAAATTTGTTTTAAAATATTTACTTATTATCTTTTGAAATAAGGCAAAGTCGGTTGTACTGTGAACATTTTTGTGCTGACGGTTCTTTCCATGCGACTCCGAAGGCCGCGTTTTCTGTGATTCACTATGATTCTCCCATTGCACAACTGTTCTCTACAATGACAGATACAAATTCGATTTCAACGTGATTATGGACAGGCTGTAAGAGAACGCCACACTTTCACGAAGCGGTTACGCATGAGTTCAGTTGTTGCTTTTTAAATCTCCGATACGTGTTGACAGACAAAACTGTCGCTAAAGTTTCAGAGAGGTTCTAATAATAAAAGCCCTAAACGATGAAATAATATCTCTTTACCTACACAAAGATTCAGGGAGAAAATGTACGCTGGGGTCCATTGTTGACCCTGTTTGGTATGCGATTGTTGTGGCCGAAGATCAGATTTACTCGCTTCATTTTGACGAATTATTTCGTAAAGTTTAGGGAACATTCGCTCAGCGGCGCTGCCGCCTCGAAAGTCGCTATGCGCTTGCGCAGGTTTTGATTGATTGATTGATTTTTTCGTGTATCCGGGCGCGTCAACGGCTTCGGTCATTAGTAGTGCATGTTTTTTCTCGGGAGACGGCGGTGATCTTCTCCCGCTAGATAGCGAGATCCGGCACTGACCTACCGTCGGCTAGTGGGGTTCCCCCTAACCAGGACTCTCCCACCAGCGGGGCACCGCCGCAGCCGGGTCAAGCTCTAGGCTCCCGACGATCTCCCGGAATATGTGGTAGTGTAGTGCATGTTAGTGTAAGTGTGTGTGTAAGAGGAGAGAATAGGACAAGGAAGAAGGGCAGATCGCACGCGGTCCGTGGCCCGTTTGGTAGGGTACTGCTCCGGCATTCGCCTGGTGTTGATCGGAGAAACCACGGAAAACTACTGATCAGAGCAGACGGCCGCTAGAATTTTCCTCCAGACAGCGACTGAATTCGACCTAGCTGAAAAGCTAGTGTCGAAACTCCTGCCGCCGTCAGGACTCGAACCTAGGACCTCCCGGTCAGAGGCGCTGCAGTGACATCAGTTGATGCACTGAGCTACCGCTACCGGTTTACGCAGGTTCGCGAAAACTCCCGAAATCGTTCGTCAGAAAGAAGCATGTAAATTGAATCTAATGAGGTGTTATGAATTGAGAACAATGTTCGCCACTTATCACTACAAATGCTTTATCAATGGCATATAATTAACAACGCCTTGCTTTCGAGGGTTTATTAATTTTTTTCAAAGATTATATTCCTAAAAGAGACCTATAAAACACACTAAGGACATATCTTGTGTAAACTTATTAAATATCAGTGTGCGAGACACTAACGAGGTACAGCATGGCAGGGTCAAAGTGAGTTTTAAAGTAAGCAATTTGTATATGGTAATCGTTTGTTCTTGTTTCTCTTGTAGCTCTATTTAATGGTAATATTGTCTAGTGCGAGCGTTTTGCAAGGCGAGCCTTTCGACCCATTTCGTGACAGTGTGCGGCGGCGGGGTGTGGGACTGTGGGCGCGGGGGGGGGGGAGCGAGGGGTCGAGGGAGGCGGCGCAGCGCGAGGTGTCGGGTGGGTCGCGGCAGTTCGCCGCATTGCTGTCGACTTGTCACGCCAATCGATAGTCGCTCTTGCATGCCGCCGCCGCGGCAGAGCCAGCCGAATCGCTGCCTTGCCGTCCCTTCAATTGCCGCTGTGACCCTCTCGCGCTTTGTCTTTTCATTTTCTCGTCCCTGAACCCTCCCTTCCTTTTCCCTCTCGTCTCCTCCTTCCCTTTTCTTGTACTTTATTTTATTTCTTACGCGCCTTTTCTCATTCCGTGGCATTCGATTTCACCTTCACTTTCTCGATGCGACTGCACATTAATCACTTTTCCACGTCGGGCGTATTAATCGGACTGTGAAGTACAGAGTAGGTGTAAGACGCATGTCAACGTTTCGACAAGTTTTCCCTCCATTATTGTTCATCATTGTTCTATTTTTATTTCATCATTCATAATAACGTGCGCTTTATGTCAAACACACTTAGGTGTTTATATAACCTTTATATAAGGTTATATATATAAAACCTTAAGTATCGCTTCAATGCGTCAGTTCCTGGACTTTTATATTCCGAAATGTGATATTTTACAACTGCCTGCTTCCCTTACTTTTTCCGTGAATTATTTGATCTTTCTCAGTCTTCCCTCTTCTAATTATTGTTCCTTCCCATAACTTTCAAAATGCAAATGTTTCTACGTCTTTTCAATGTTTATTTTGCCGTTTCAGAAGAAGCGAGTCCGTCAAATAGATATAATGCACATCGCGCATGTTCTCTTCAATAACATCCGTAATAGATCGAGTTCCACGGACGGAAGTTACGTGCGGCTGACCTGGAGCTTAAGTGGTCTATGTAACAAGCAAGAGAAAATTAGAGTAATTTTGAACCTAAAAATCTATCCAAAATAAAGTATTCTACTTGCAATTTCAGTTTGCAAACCCCTTCCATCTAATAATATCCGTTTAAAATTGATGCCCTTTTTGATTTGTAAGCAAATTCACACGTGGTATAAGTAATATTGTTTCAAAGAGACGATTGTTATTGAATACGCAATACCCTTGCTGTACCTTGTTTCCTAGCTCCATCATTTAAAAACTCTCTAGTTGAGCAATGATAAAACGCACATTAATGAAAACACGTTTCTGTACTTTTTCCTTTACTATTATTTGCAACTCAGACAACTTTATCTGCAGGCCTGCCGTATGAACTCATCGCAGAAGCTGAAGGCGGGAGCCCGAGCTGTGAGCTGTGAGTGTTCTGGTTCGCTAACCTTATTCCAGAGCCTTAACTGTTTGACAAAAATGCCTCGCTTCGGCATTTACCTTTCCTTCCTTGGCCCTCCCCATCGGCCGTTTCTACTGCCACCCCACGCATGCCACGCCCATCTCGCTTCCGCGGCTGCTCCCGGCGTGCTGATACTCAGCTGTTTCTCTCTGCGTTACAGCGCCGGCCTCGTTTAATCATCGCTAGTCCTCTTTGAGCCTGCGGCGGTCCATGTTCACTTCAGACACAAATATGTATTTTACGCTTTTTATTTTTCCTTCCTTTCCTTCCTCTCTGCTTTACGTGCAACCGCAACAAAAGTTTCTCCCGGATTTCACATTGTTCCTATTCCGTTTTCTGAAAACTCCTTTCGCTATGTTCTCTCATTTTGTTTATATTACGATTTCATATTTTCGTCTCTCCTTGGCCTTTTTAATAGTTTCTTTGGCTGTAGGCTATTATTAATTATCTCTCCTTCCACTTCAGACTTTCATTGTATCCCTCTAGATGTATAAGGTGACATAACGGTCCATTAACGCCTTACGGGCTGAGCCGTGCTCGCTGCTCTTTCCTTTTCTGCCGCTGTAATGAAGGCGCAACATTTCTCCCTGTGATTCAGGCGTGGATTATGAGAACGATACAAATAAAACCTTAACTGGAGATATAACCATTCGTTTGCAAACCTGTGATGAATGGCTCCGGGGATGTCTTTGAAATAGCCTCCACAGAACTTTTGTGAGGTAGATCAGACTCAAGAGTCACCTCCTTACAACTATTACAGATTTCATTGCATTGCATGGTTTTTATGCATATCTCATGGAAATATAATTATTTATTAATATTGCACTATTGAATAAACAAGAGCCCGAAATGAAAATATAATACATATTAACACAATACATTTAATAATGGATACAAATTTTAATAATTCAGGATCAAAATTATTGAAAAAATTCAAGGCAATAATGTGAAATGTGCATGCGTTTATTTTCTGAAAATCATTAATTGTTTTCTTAAAACTTGGTACATGTGAATAGAGATCATATTCCTTCACTGTGATTTATATTTTCAGTTACTGTTGTGTTTAAAAAACTCTGCTACATATTCCCAACCTTCCTTAACTGGTCGATGCAGAAATGATGTGACGAATCATATGAAATAAGATTTAAAATAAACTTTATTGCAAGAGAACTCTAGAAGAAAAGAAGAACATTAAAAATGTTTGATGTATTTTCATTACAAAGTTATTATATTTAGAAATAATTAGAGGAACTTTTGGAAAAAAAATGTTTTCTACACACGCTATACACGTGTACTCAAACTAAACATCCGCCTGAAAACAAAAGAGTTTTGTATTCGCTGTAAGTAATAAATTTGACGCATGACAATCAGAAGCATACATATTTATAGTGCATTGGACAACTATCTCTGCGTGAGATCACCGTTTCTAATTTACGATCAATACGCTAATGATATGAAATTGTAGGGAAAATTAAACATACGTTTGTCTCTTTTTTCACCCTCGGTACTAATACATGAAAAATGATCTATTAAGAATTAAAATTAGATAATGAAGAAATTACAAAAATATGTGTGATCGCAGTTCTTCTTGTCGGATTTGCTTTCGGGTTACAACCATTCTCCACTCCAGAATGAAGTTTTCGACAATCTAATCCGAACGTTCCCAGAAAAGTTGTGCTGAAAGTACATTTTTTCAATATATTATCAGGCGGCTTAGTAAAGAAACTTTGTACACTTGTAAGGTCTTATTCTAGAACATACATTTGTATTATTATAGATTTATATTAGATTATAATTTTAGAGTCTAAATTGCCCTGTAAAAGGGGATTATTCCATTAGCATTATCATACAGATTACTCATAACATAAGTATCTCACAAAATTATGATTATCCTATGGATGCCAAGACAGAAGAAAAACTTTTTCCTTTCGAGTGATTCAAGCCCTGCATCGCTTTCTGTAAACATAGGCTCCCGGACGACATAATCTCTGCCACTCATCGCCTGGTTGCTGTGGGCCGCATCACTGAAATCACATTTAGTTGTCATCACAGCTACATTACAAATCCCTGTGGGTGCTCTCTAGTCATGCCGATTTCGAACGAATGATTCAAAAGGTGACAGGTAAAGAAGAGTACGAGACCGCTGTATTTCTTTTTAAGCTGCATTTTATTTTCATTTCGGAATGTGTCGTTCTATGAGTAAAATTATGAACAACTTTTTTAAAATTTATTTATTTTGCGTCAAAGAGACCGTTAAAACTGCGTATGACGTGCTATGGGAAGAAGTGAATTTTGTGCACATTGTGTGCACAAAATTCTATGATCCCTACACTAAGTCATATAGTACTTGAATATTGAAAAAAACGCTCCCATGTAATAAAATCTATTTTCAAGGATAAATAAGTAGTAAATTCTGGGTTCTTATCCATGTTGTCCTTCGTCAAGGAATAATTCTTCCTGCCAACATGGAAACAATAATTTGAATAACTGTATTCCCCACTGAATTCTAGAAGACGTGCACAGATAACGAAGCCACATTTGTGTCCAGAAGCAAAACAAGGGGCCATCTCAGCATTTGCTCAATGGATCAATGGATTTGTTTCAATTAATTCTTAGTTTCCGACATTGGTTTTGCAAGTGAGTCAAAGTATTTGATACTGTTACTCCAAGGTTTAAAAATACGCAACATTAGATCTTGCCTTCATATCGAAGATACACTAGCGTATTTACTAATAAAATTCAATGACATGTAATCAACATCGATACCAGAAAAAGTAGCGAAAAAGAAGCAAAAAATTACAAGCTCTTCTTTCGAATTATCGCAATATCTGTGCAAAATTTGGTAACTATTAATACAACACAAATGCTGAAAATAAATAATTTAAATAATATATTTCTATATGCACCACGATCATTATTTTTTGCGGGTCGCTAAAAGCAGATTGGTTTCTAGTATATTCCGCCAGCGACCAGCAGCGGTGCGTTCGCCTGTTGCTACGAGTGGATTGGTTCCTAATAAATTTTGAAATGCCTTTATTTACTGTTTATTGCAAGTTGTTAACAAACAAAATAAATTTAATACATTCACATGGTAGTAGTTTTCTTTGTTCACCGTAGGTTGAGTGCATGAATTCGTTACAGTCAAAGTGCAGTTCATGTTTCATTGATGTATTTGTTCAATACATGCGATTCTGGTCATAAGCCGACTCCGAACTCTGACGGACCTGTTTGTGGGCTTTGTATTTCACATATTAATTAAGTTTATGTTAATTAGGTTAATATTTAATTTAGATTAATGTAGGTTAATATTAATTAGGCTAATGTATTTTGAATAGTGCTGGTTTAACGTTTGTTAATACGGTTTTAAATGAACGGTAAGGTAATATTTTTCCTTATGTAAAAACATATTGAAACATATTTTATAAGAACGTTGGAAATATCCTTTAAAAATGTTCTTTGAACGAAAACATCATCTTTAAGGAAAAACCTTGGAAAAAAAAACATATGTAAAACATAAATATAAAAACATATTAAACATATTTTATCACAACCTTGAAAATTTCCTTGAAAAAACGTTCTTCGAATGATAAAATCCCTTTCACAAGGATTGGATATGATGAATGCTCGAGCAAGGCCGGGTATTTTACTGATAGAAAATAATTAAGGAATTATAATTAGTACAAAGCTCAAAAAAATACTTCTTACTATTAAAAATCTGAAGAACTTAATTTACCAATATCACATATTTCATTATAATATTTGGGTGAGCCGATTTGTATCATTGTCATGTCCTAATACAAAAGTTAATTTACCGTTTCAAAATATTCGAAGATGCATTATCCTTTTAATGTACATAATTCATTGACATATGTACTTTCCAAACAATTTTTTTGTTTACTCACATAATTAGGTCAAAATATGGACCATCTTATGAATCATGACTGAAGGATTCACGTTGTGTCGAATATGCAATAATTGTAGTAATTCAGGGCGTGAAACCGCTGTAGGAGCCTTGAAACAGCCAAAAACATGGTTTTTCTAAGGGTTTCTCAGAATGTACAAAAAATCATCTGCCTAAAAACAATGCCAATCCATTTAAGATTATCATTGAGAGGAATTAAATGAGCTATTCATCACCTTTGTAAGAGCCGTAAATCACTCAAAATACGTTTTCCTGTTCCTGAACCTGTTTTTTTGGCTCGACAGTCCACTACAGGCCTTGGCCGACCAGCAGTAGCCCAGCCTCTCGACCAGGGTTAGTGTGTGGTTAGCACGAAGACATCCCTTCACCGCAAAATACTTTTTGGTTGCCAAAAATCAAATAAAACATGTTTTTGGAGAAATTTCTTAGTAGATTCTAAAAGGATCTGCAAATAAATCATCAGTCCCCCATCAGGACACCGAGGGGCGTCCAATGACACCTCATTTGTCTCGATTAGTGAACTGGAAGGGGTCTGACCGTGAGTGACAGACGGAAGCAGCCTACTCGAATACTACGGAAGGATTATTGCGCTATAAATAACCCAATGCAGTTCCTCGTCGATAGCATGTGAGAACATCATTGCATCCAAATTAATTCTAGTGTAATTTTCGTGAATAATGTTTGTTCTCGGGCGGAATAAACATTGTAAAACGAAAGTAAGGAACAGTTTTGTTGGAAAACAATTTACATTTTACACTGTCACATTTTACAATTTACATTCTACAATTTACAATGTTACATTAGACTGTTGGTATTTTCTTTGGTGAATGAGTTCTACGTTACTTTTCATTCTCTCGAATACTCTGTATGAAGAAAGTTATGTAGTGTTGGAGGAAAAGTACCGATTAATTAACTAATTAATTAATGTATTTATTTATTTATACATACTTACATACATTTCTCAAACAGGCAATAGCCCCATACAAAACTATTATATACAATGACAAACCAACATCTCGCTAGAACACAGCATCATAACTCCACAAATGTACAATTTACACCATCACATCACGACACAAAACTAAGTACACAAAGTCTCTCAAACACAAACCTTACTATTGTCATCACAAATATACAAAGCAAAACTATACTAAGTATATTTTGACAGAAAAACTATTTACATTTTGGTCACTTATATTTAGGTAAATAATGTTCCCAAATTCAGAGTCGTCTGGATGTTTTTTGTATTCAGTGAGTATTTTAGAACTACACTGCAACTTTGCTTATTGCAACCACGGAAATCATTTTGAATATTGTGATTTTAGTTGTTTTCATGAAATATGATAATTAAATATCTGTTGTAAAACGCAAGATAAAATAATCTTGCAATAAACGGGACACATTTCATTAAAATGTTTATATTAAATTAACTATTTTAGCAATGTCATCCAAAAAATCGCTGAGCAATTATAGCGTGTTTATTATTAGGAAACAACTCAAACAGACGTTTCAAACAAATAAAGGGTAAATATTAACATTTCTGATATATTTACATCTCCAATAATTACATTGTGAATGTTGGAAATCTGATATTTGCATATACCTATCACGCATGTCCATCATAAAAGAGCGTATTTGAGGGACAAGAATCGTAGTACGTGATCTGACCACATGGGATGTTACGCAGAATTCTTATTAGAACTTTTATTCTTGTTCACCGAACAATAAGTTGATTCAGAGCAAGTATTTAATATTGAATAGCTATTTTGCATTTTGTTTCATTACATATATTGTTTCAAGATGTTTTCACCATCATTATTTGAATACAATACAAATGAACTACCCATCTTATAATAATAGTAATTTTATATTTTACATATGCTAATGAAGTTAATATTATTTTTCTTTAATTATATTTTTTTACTTAAAATTTGCTAATTTTTAAAATGTGAAATAGTAAATATGTTTTGTGGTTAAAACTTAAGTATTTTATGTGTGTTTTGATTCAAGAATTCTGTTTATATTTATTAAGTATGCGGTATTTGATTAGGATAAAATGTGACGTAAAGAAATTTTCTTAAAGATTATCTCTATTAAGATCTTAGTTATCTTAAAGAATATGCTAGCAATGGCTCTTGGGTAGATTCAAAAAAAATTAAAAATTTTTAAAATATCTCCTTGGTCAGCAAAGATAGGTATTTTCAATAGCCCCAAGACCTTCGCTGACCTTTCCTTCCGAAGCCTTGATGCTTACTTTTGTTGGAATGCGACATGAGAACCCGCGAAGTGATTGAATCCCAAATGGCGCGACCGCAACTTTTAAATACTGCAGCGCACAAGGTCATCCAATATCCCGCAGAAAGACGGCGATTCGTCTCTTGTGACACGGGCGACGCCGAAGGCGCCCGGGCTGGCGGTGAGGATGGGGCGACGACGTGCGCGGCCTCCACAATGCGCCAGGACACACTTCGGCACAATTAGGTCGCCCTGGGCGACACATCCCACCCCGCGCCACCTCGCCACCTTCGCCACTGCCGTCCTTGCTGTCCCTCCTCCCCTAGGCACATCGTGCACACGCCTCCGTTACCCCGCCCCCTCGCCGCCCTCGCCGCCCTCGCCGCCCTCGCCGCCCTCGCCGCCCTCGCCGCCCTCGCCGCCCTCGCCGCCCTCGCCGCCCTCGCGCACCCCATTTCCCCGTCCCGTGGCAGCAGCCCTTGCCGCTCCGATACCCCGATACCTATCGGCCATTAGGTGCACAACACGCGGCCGCCCCACGCCCCGCCGCCGCGCTGGGCAGTCGGCCACCGGACGCCTAGCGGCCCAAGCACACGCGCCCGGGGCGGGGGCGGGGCGAATTAGCCCCTCCAGAGGAACCAATAAGCGAGGAATGCGGAGGGGGGCGGTGAAAGTGAGCAGGCGAATCAATTGCCCCACTACGCAGCTCCTGTTTAATATGCAAGGCGCGCTTCGCCTTACGCATGTAGGTGAGGACCGGCGAAATTAATTTCCCATCCCTTTTCTTCCTTATCAATTTCACCTGTACGTAAAGAAAATCAATTACTGATGAATTCAAACGATTTTAAATGTTTTAATTTTGAATTTAAAATGTAGATTAATGTTTCAATCATTTCATCGAATATTTTGCATTGATTAACTAACAATTTTAGATATATTTGTAGGATAATAATGAAAGTGTTGTGGAAAACAGGATGAAATGAAGTACTATATTACCAAAAGTTTTAATGTAAAAATGTTGCCATGGAAGTTTTGAAGTTATTTCATAAGAAACAATGAGTTTAAAAAAAAATCTGAAGTGTCAAGACGTCTTTACACACGTTCCTGCCATTACACCTTGCATTTCTTAACCCTATGAAAAGTAATTGTCAATTACTGGTTTACGCACTAATGTTTCTATATTTCACGTATTACACAATAAACATGTATTTCAGAGCATTAGTTAAAATATTCGCTACTAGGAAGTGTTTAAGGTAAATCAACCAATGATTGCGTAAAAATTATTAAAGTTTACAGTTATTACATATACTATAATAATTATATATTATTCTTATATTATATATATATATATATAATATATGTTATTCTTATATTATATAATATGTTCTAAATAAACATGGAATGTGCAAATTTCACCACGATTGTACGAGTCCACGATTGCCAATAGAACAGTTCTAAACAACAGAACATTGAAAATAAAAAGAATTACGAGCAAAATCCGTGTTTCAAAAAATTAATTCAAAATCACTTTTACTTCCAAATATCATTTGCGATTTCACCTACATCTGTTCCACGATGTCATTCTTACAGATAAGTGACTATTGTAAGATAGGTGATAATACATTATATTTCCTTAATTTCAAATGCTGTTTTTCCATTTACCGCTACATTCCTACCAAATGGGAGATTTGAACTCCAAATACGATCTGACTAGTAAGTTGATTTCTCCGTGTCCGGGACGGCAGCCAGTAACAAAGGAGCAATGAAAGAAAGAAGAAAATAAGTCTCCGTCCGCAGATCTGCGAGGCGAGGGAGACATTCTCATGCGAGAAAGAGCATCACGTCCACAGTAAATCGTAGAAGCGTACGAAAGTTGGAGGAAATAAGTATTCATATTTGGTCCCCGTCTTATCTATTCCGGTGCTACCCTTTCACCCGCCCCCACACTTTCCCCGCGAATGTTCTAAATATATCATCCTAGTGCCCAAATAGAAAGTGCGCTTTTTCGTGTCACAGAGGATACATTACCAAATTATACCGTGACGGGTGGGGGGGCGGAGCGGAGGGGACCGGGCGGGGCGGGGCCGCGGGCGTGGGCGTGGGCGAGGCAGCGCCGGGCCGGGCGGAACACTCAGCGTAATCAGCCGGACGTCGCGTCGCCTGCAGCCGCTGGCGCTGTGCCGCGTCGACGCCAGCGCCTCGGTGGACGGATGCGACATCGATAGCCATGTTTTCAAAAAATCGCGTTCTCGATCTTTATACATTGATCGAGAAAGCCTACCGGGAGCGGTGGCTCAGTGCATCAACTGATGTCAATGCAGTGCCTCTGACTGCGAGGTCCTAAGGTGGAGTCCTGACGGCGACAGGATTTTCGACACTAGCTTTTCAGCTAGGTCGAATTTAGTTGCTCTCTCAAGGAGAATTCTAGCGGCCGGCTGCTCTGATCGGTAATTTTCCGCGGTTTCTCCGATCAACGCCGTGCGAATGCCGGAGAAGTACCCTACCAAACGGGACACGGGCAGCGCGCGATCTTTCCTTTCTCTTCCTTGTCCTATCCTCTCCCCTTACACACCCACTTACACTAACATGCACCACACTATCACATATTCCGGGAGACCGGTCGGGAGCTTAGAGCTTGTCCCGACTGGGGCGGTGCCCCGTTGGTGAGAGAGTCCTGGTTAGGGGGAAACCCCACTAGCCGGCGGTAGGTCGGTGCCGGATCACGCAATCCAGCGGGGAAAGATGACCGCCATCTCCCGAGAAAAAGCATGCACTACTCTAACGAGACTAATGACCGAAGCAGTTCACGCGCCCGGAAGCACGAACAAATCAATCAATCTATCTATCGGGTACTTAGAACTTGTGCTGGCTGGAGCGGTGTTCCGCTAGTTGAGGACAACCCCACTAGTCGACGGTAGGTCGGTGTCGGATCTCGCCATCCAGCAGGGGAAGATCACCGCCACCTCCCAAGGAAAAACGTTCACTACACTTACGGGACTAATGATTTTCGTAGTTGACACGCCCGGAATCACTAACGATCAATCAATCAATCGAGAAAACCTGCATCTCTCCGTCCGTCCGTCACTCGCTATTAGACCCCTTGTAAACCAACGCAGACAAATTCGACGCGTCATGGTCTCCTGGTGGGGAATTATTGTTGATGGTGATCATTTTTTACGAACTCGTCTAGAAATTTCTGAGACAATTCTCTAAAAATCGTGGTTTGATTTTTTGACTACTAAAACGGGTTTTCCTTAATTTTCGTCTTCTGGAGAGTTGATAAATTGCTCATTCGTTTCCTCCCAATGAGACAAATTGACCGGCACAATTATTTTCCGGTTCCCACTAAAAACATGTCCTTTGATGATTTCAATGCTGCTTGCGAGTACATTTATGAAACTCTGATAATTTCTATACTTCTTTTCCATAATTGTATGAATTGATACGACTTGATTCATTAGGTAGGCGTTAAATATACCTAATTTTGCAATGAAATAAAAATATTTGAAAGTTATTTTAATCATTTGTTTTATGTAACTTTCTATTCCTGAAAATGGACATGTCGGCAACTGTAATTTGTTAAAAATTTATTTTTACTAGGGATTTGGAAATCTCAAATAAAACTTTTTAATATAAAAATACCCTTAAATGGAGGTGCACGAGTATGTAATATATAAGAAAATATTTCTTAGGTACCATTTATAGATATAAATATAATATTATAAGAGACCATCAAAGCAAAACTCTTTTAAATTTGCAACCACTGTAGAAACGTCGGAAACGCGTTTCCCGGGAGTCCCTAATGTTTTATGCCGTAACGTACGTGGTCTCTGGAAGTACTTTTACATTTTTGATGGGAACCCTCACTTTGAATCAGTTGTCAGAGACGTTCAAAGTTTGGTTCCAACATGAAGCTACTTTCACATTTTAACAAGTTCAATTTTTATTCGTTTTTATTAACTTCTAAAACAATTGTTTGCCTAGTGCAGAATATTCGTACGTGTTCATCTAGTACATATTTTTTTATGTTGCCAACATATATTTTTCTCAAGGAATTCGAAGTCTTCAACGATAAATCAGTGAACAGAATTTTTTACCAATATCAATTATAGCACAAACGTTTTTAACCACCCTTGCAGAGTGTGGGCATCCATGCGACCATAGAGCTTAGATTTCAGCAATCGCTTCATTCCTAGCATACAGTTTGAGATCATCTATGTAAAATAAATGTGTTAGTATTTCTTCACCAAGGAGCTTGTAACAGTGGTCTGCATGCGAGAATGAACAAGATAATGGAATGAAACGAATGCAATAAAGCAAAACAGCGGAGTGAAAAGTCAATCTCCTTGAAAAATCACTGATATACTGAATACAAGTATTTGTTTCTACTACTTAGTGTACTACTACGTAGTGATGAGTATAATTAATTTAGCCATATTAGTAAATTCACCACATGCTCAAATTATCTTGTCGTTTCCTTACATGTGATAAGCCTATATGTGTATCGCTCTCCTACGCGCTTAAAAAGCAATAATGAAAAAGCAATTTTTAACTGCTAATAACTTTTGCAAATTCCAAATTATTATCGAGGTTCTTTCCCTACTATAAACAGCAATGTCTCCGCTGTAATTTGAGAGCAGAAAAAGCGAAAGAGAGAAAATCTAAGATTGAGTATTTGAGAAAATAAATTTCGAAAAAAGTTGTCATTTTTTACTTTGTCATATGGCCTTATTAATAGCCTTAAATTTAGGTTTATTGTTTTAAATCTTCAAAATGGGATGTATACATAAGAGATATAAATATATCAAATTGCAAAGTAAAATCAAATGTGAAGAACACACATACACAGATACACACACACACAGACACGCTCTGTGCCCCATGCCCACCTCATCTCCGTCGCGTTGCGTCTCAGACGTGTCCTCGTCCACTGAGTGTCATGTTGTCAGGGGCCTCACACTCAACTACTGTCGCTCCCGCCGGGCCCAGCGTTGCGTCCGCCCCGCCAAGGATCCGGCTTTCGGGCCACGCAGCGCGCGTCACGCCGCGTCGCCTCCGCTCGCCTCCGCTCGCCCCGCCCCCCCCCACCCCGCCCAGCCGCCCGGAGGTCCGGGCGCCCCCCCGCCCGGCATCGCCCCAGACACCCCCACCCCCCTCCGACCTCCGCAGAGCCCCACCGCCGCTCCAGCTTCCTCCGGTGCCTCCACCCCTTTGCGTCAGTCGCCTCGACTCCTCCACTCTCGCAGACTCCTCCGCGCTCACTTCTTCCCCCCTTTCTCTCTCCTCCGACTCTAACCTTGCCCGTCACCACATGCAGACCTGGCTGCTGCCTAGGTGTCCCTCTAGCCACTGAGGTGCTTTCACCTTTCCAACTGACTTCACCACAGTTTCCACCATCTTTTCCGACTTTTTTGCTTTCGCTTTGTTTCTTGCTGTGTTCTACGATCTCACTTGTCACCTTGTTTCCCTCAATACTTTTTGCATCAGACACTCTTTCTGACCCCCTAACGTGGACAGTCTCCGTCGACTTCTTGAGCTCGCATACTTTGTCTTTCCTACGATGCCAATCCTCCCCGTCACCACGTCAAGGCTATCTCTCCGCGGGCGCTTCAGACTCCCCTCTAACCACTGAGTTGCTTTCACAATTCTCCCTGATTCTTTTCACTAAACAGTTTTCACCTCCTATCCAACTTCCTTGTTTTTGCTTCTTTCTTTCTCCTTTCTACGATTCTAGTCTTCCTTGTACCCGCCCTTTTCTCCAATCAGTTTGCGTCGATGTCTCTTCCTGAATCCACCCTCCTTAAAGCGTCCATCGTGTTTTCTGACTGTTTTTTCTCGCTTCCTTTATCTTTTCTACCACTCTAGCCTTCCTTCTCGCCGCATCTATATTTTCTCTGTCGCCACCTCTAACTCGCCTTTAACCACTGAGATGATGATCAATGGTTCCACCGCATTAGTTGCACTCAACACATTGATTCCTTCAGCCACCCTTCTTTCTACTCCACACTCTGCATCCTCCTACTCGGCAATATCCAACCGACTTCACATCTTCTGCTGTCTAATCTGATTCTGCTGCCCCCCCCCACGCACACATCCTCAACCAACCCCATAGTTCATTATCGTCCCCTAGTGACCCCACACCGTTCTGATTCCGAACCTTCCTCAGCTTTTGCATCCCACGTCGCCAAGTTTCCCCTCGAAACTGTCTTCCCTCACCCAAACGCCGTTTCCTTGATTAATAATTAATCCCCTTCTCCTCACGGTTCCTCTTTCACCGCATCCGATTCCAGCGACCCTCTTGTGTGTGTGGGACGGAACTTGCTTCCTCCGTCATCACAACAGAAATTTCCAGCGTCGCCGTCGTCACCACCTCAGCAGCTTCCTTCACAGCCCCTTTCTCTCCCATCCCTTCGAACGGCGCGACGGCGTCCGACAGCCCCGGCCCCGCCCCCCCTGCCGCGCCCGCCCCCCGCCGCCCCGCCGCCCCGCCGCCTCGCCGCCCCGCCGCCCCGCCGTCACCGTCCCCACCGCCCCGCCGCCCGCCAACCACGCAGCCCACGCCGCCCACGCCTCCCACGCCGCCGACGCCCCACGCCACCCGCAGCCCACGCCGCCTCCGCCGCCCACGCCGCCCACGCCTCCACGCCGCCGACCCGCCGACGCCGCCACGCCACCCACGCAGCCCGCCGCCTCCGCCGCCACGCCGCCCACGCAGCCCACGCAGCCCACGCAGCCCACGCCACCACGCAGCCCACGCCGCCTCCGCCGCCCCGCCGCCCCCGCCGCCCTCGCCGCCCACGTCGCCCACGCCGCCCACGTCGCCCACGCCGCCCACGCAGCCTACGCCGCTCACGCCGCCACGCCGCCTCCGCCGCCCCGCCGCCCACGCCGCCCACGCCGCCCACGCCGCCTCCGCCGCCCCCGCCGCCCACGCCGCTCACGCCGCCCACGCCGACCACGCCGACCACGCCGACCACGCCGCCGCCAGCGATGTACCTGTCACAGGAGCCTTACCTGCGCCTGCCGCCCACTCCCCTAAACGCCTTTGTCCACACGCTGCCTCGGTCTCGCCTCGCCTCTTCCGCACGCGAGCAATTACCTCAACAATACGACCTCGAACCTTGGCTCATAAACTCCGCGATTAAACCTCTTTTCAGTTGCACACACGTCAGGATCGAGATCTGTAGGTGCTGTTTCAAAGGCGGTAAAGGTTGGTGCATGCGGCGAGGATATACCCACAATTGTATACCCGAAAATCAGATCTGTCCGAATGAATATTTGTTTCGCGCATATCTCTGCAAGATTCTAATATTTTAAGCTGAAACTGTAAACAAGTCAGAAGGAAGATCTAGTTGTGGTAATGGGTGATCTAAGACATGGTTTTGGGTCATGTCATTAACATATTTTAGTTTTGGGTGGTTATATTACATAAATCTCATGTGAGATTTTCAGAATTTTCTAAAAAATGGCTCCAAAAGTTTAGTCTCACTCTTTCTACATACGTACTACAGATTAGTATTGTAATGCTGAGGCAAAAACAACCGGCAAAGAGATTTTAACAAAAAAATTCCTACAAAATGAATAAATCTTGTTCTTAAATGTTTGTATGTAGTAAATTACTTCTTCCAATATGTGTTTTCAGAATCCAGATTTTAAGGGTTCTGGATACAAACAAATTGGCTAACAGCAAGACGCATGTCTGTCCGTCTATATTCAAAGCTATTTCTTAAACACTTCGGATGTTGCTCCACAAAATTGGCATTGCCACATGAAATCTGGCCGAACT
Organism: Teleogryllus oceanicus; assembly: GCA_964035755.1. Lineage (NCBI taxonomy): Eukaryota > Metazoa > Arthropoda > Insecta > Orthoptera > Gryllidae > Teleogryllus > Teleogryllus oceanicus. Next base: position 22,653,580 of record CAXIVR010000004.1, read on the forward strand.
GAAGACCCTGCGAATTTGAAACGAAAATTTTGATTTTGGGTACCTTTACAGTAGTTTCAAAGTTTTCAGAAAATTACTCTTATTTTTTAAGAACTTTTCTTCCAATACAGCAAAAGATGCTTAAAAATTACGCAGGTAGCGATTTTGTTCAAATTTTTTCGGGGTCTTCCTTCAAACAGAATATTAAAGATAGAGATATTTTCCTTAATGAAATATGTTTATGAAACACGGTAATTTAAAATTAATTTTTAAAATTTTAAATTAGAAATATTAATTCAATTTCTCCCCATAATAAAATATGTTCTAAAAATTAGGTTTTTAGATAACATCAAGTAAAGGCTTTTTGGAAAACGATTAGTTTTTGCGTAATTTTTGCTTGAAGTGAAGGCAACTAAAAAATGTATTTTCTCAAAAAGGTGACCATTTTTTTTCTCAGATAGAGAAAAGTAGGTTCATAAAAGGAGGCAGGGCTTATTTTGGGTGAACTCTCTGGTGTTCAATATTGATATATTTTTACATTTTAAAATATGTTTAAAAATATTTCATCATCAAATCATGTACATATTTTTTGAAAAGTTGTTTTGCGTAGTTATTGAAATTGCAAATTTGCATTTCCTGCGCTTCTTTCGTGTACAGTATATGGTAATAATTACTCGCCTATACTATTATTGAAGTCATATTTCAGTTGTACTATTAGGGTACTGAACGAGGAATGAGAAAAAGTAAAACATTGTCGTTTAAAGATGAACAGCTTCACGGCTAGCTGCCGTTAAGTGATGTTCCTGCCCTAGGAAAGTCTCTTCCTCTGTGCAGCGCCGTCGCAGCTCGACTGAACGTATCGGCGCCGGCAGATCGCAGTATGCAACTGAACGAATCGCGACAACCAGATCGCCGTATATATTGAACACCTCAGGCAGGATGAACTCACTCTAACGAACGTGTTCAACAATAGCATCATAGGCTGTAAGCCCGTCTGATGAGTCCGACAGGACGATACGCTGATTGTTGCTAATTACTTTCTAATTCCTTTTCCTAGTCCTCCTAGTCCACTTACCGGCAGCTAGCCGTAAAGTAGTTCATCAGTAGTTGATGCTTGCACTCATTTAGTGCGAAAAACACCAGTCATGCAGTTTGTCCGCATCTGAAGAGCCGAAAACGAGGTGAAACTGGGCAATTCAGCCATATCACCAACTTGTATGTGGCGGCCCTCTGAAAAGAGCACTTGATTTACGCGTTGCTTTTCTCCTATCTCAGAGACGCGACCTTGATCTTTGTGTCCTTCCTAGCCGAAAATTCGTTCTGGTCCGGTGCAGTACGCGAAAGGGTCCTGAGAAAGTAATTAGCAACAATCAGCGTTTCGTCCTGTCGGACTCATCAGAGAGACTTTCAGTCTATGACGCTATTGTTGAATTGTCGTTTAAAGGTTTAGAAGGTAGTAGCTGTGAAGAGGAGCTGTACCAAAAAGCTAGACCATGGAGATAAGAAAATTAACTAGAGCGAGAAAGCCTGTGCAATTTTGAAGCACCGCTAGCTTTAATTTTACATTTTCGTATTCGTACGGAGTTGGTAGAAAAATTGTCACCAATATACTGCACTTAGTCCATCAAATCGCTTATATCATTAATATAATCAATATCATAATCGCTACATTTGATTCGCAATCGCTACCAACCCCATAATGTACCAATTGTAGTCGCCCGACCGTCGTCGTCTCCTGTTTTACCTCTGCATGAGCTCCCCATTCCCCTTCACTATCGTCACATATATCAGCATCATTATCCAAGCTGTCATAAATAACATCGACATTACCTCTGCACCACAATTGTTCCCGGACACCACAATTCCTTGCAAACAAATTTGTGCTAGAATAGAATACACTCCTACTTCTCTTTCCGTAAATCAAAATATTTTTCGGCAGTTCGTACCGCCACTGGCCACGCCGCGAACTCACATATCTATCACTAGCCAATTTAATCAACGCCCTGCCGGACACCGTTGCCCAACAGTTCTATGAAAGACTTTTTGCACCGCGGATCAAAAAAAAATAAAACGAAGCACGTCTAAAACAAATGCTTTAACTCCATCGTTTTAAGTGGAAAGAGCACATTTTTTGCACGATGATGCTTTCTCAATTTAAGATAAAGTAGTTCCAAATTATGAGTGAAAGGTATTCTGTCAATGCTAAATCCTCAGAATTTACCTCCAGTCGATTCATAGGTTTCATTAGAGATTCCTACCAGTTTGCTTAGGAATCATAGGAGTACAGAGTTAGCAGCACCGTCTGTCGGCCTACTTCGAACGAAGTCCACTAATTTGATCATGCGACTTGTATCGTACCAATAATTCTGGTGGAGAATCGTTTTTAGATATAACTTTTGTAACATCGGAGTTTGTATTTGCACAGAAGCTCAATAGTCGTGCAAGATTACGTTGTGCAAAAACCTCTCCATTAGATTGCGCCCAATGCTCTACCCCGTTCTGCAGGTCCTTACAATGCTTTGCCCCAGCGCAAGTCATGCGTCGACCTCTGGGCACGTCGTCCTACCAGGGCCATCGTCGGCAACTTCCCCAGCCCGACCACCGCCTCACCCCGAGTGAGCACCGCGGACCCTTTTCAGCGCAGATGCTGTCCGGCAGCCTCTTTCCCGAAATTCCGCCCCCACGCCGCGCCCCGCCCCGCCCCGCCCCGCCCTTCCAGTCTATCCCTCTCCGCCCCGCTCGCAGTCCGCGTCGCGCTCTTTCCTCTTTTCGATGGCGCTGTTTGATGTTCCTTTTGTGGGCGGCCGCTCATGCACAAAAGGCCCCGCTGCGCCCACCAATGACCGCCCGCGCGCGCGCGCGCCGGGCCGGGCCCCCGCCGCCCTCACCGCCCCCGTCGTCACAGCTAGTAGTCACTGCCGAAGCCCGTGCTCGAACGGCGCACAGTGGGTTCAAAACAATTTGAGTAGTTTCCGCCCCTTGCACTGCTTCTGAATCCATTATCTGACTTAGCGTATTGTCACTTCGTCACTGCGAAGAAAAAGGGATTTAACTAAAACATCTTCAATTTTAAGGAAATGAATTTTATTTGAAAATTATGTATTTTTGCTTTTGAGTAAATTTTTTGCTTCGGCCGCAAAATAAACGATCAGCTTGAATAAAAACGGTTTTTTTTTGTTTTTTTTGCAAAATACTATTTTTTAAATGTAGTATTTTTCATGCCTACAACGATTTGATATGCGTTCGCGTTAGAAAAGTGAAGTTCAATTTATAGCCGATTAAAGCAGTGACGGCATTCGGATCCTAAAGAGGTGTGTGCAACTGTAATGGAAGTGTGGTATACTTTTCGAAACTGAAAAAAGAAGTGATTTATAAACGCAATTTTAACTGGAATAGGCTATGACACTCGTGTCATAAACTGGTGTTTCAAAATTGCCTTTGGACCTATAAAAGGCAGGTGTGTCATTTCACGATGTCGTGGGTGTTATTCTCTTCTTGAAAAATTCGTCAGCGTATTCCCGCCAGTGAAGAATACTGATGCTCCCAAAGTAACAAAACGTTCGCCCCAGAACGTTGGCCGCTACGATGCTGAAGTCTTCTTCAGACCAAAGCGAGGACCTTGAGTGACAGTGAAGATGACGCGCGTAGTTTTGTTTCGACATTAATTGACCTTAAAAAATTTCATATGCATTTTCATGCGTTTCGTTAGAAAAGTCACATGTTTTACATTATGAATACAGCGAAATTTCAATTGCAGTGAAATTTTAACATGTTAATGTAAACAATACATTTTCTCATAGGGCGGTGTTTCAAGACTGTGGGTGTGGTCAGTATACACTTTCATTTATAATTTCAAAACGACGATGATTTCCATATTTATTTTAACATTAATGGCTTCATTTGCATGACGAAAGCCTCTCTTCGTAGGTCTGAAAGAAATTTTGAATCACCTTTTTGATTTATCCTGACTCTGTTTCAGCTACCTCACCAAGGGAATTACAGTCTAGGTTATGAATTTCCAACAGGTGAGTTACCGCTCCCACCCCCAATGGGCGCTGAAGCCTTGTATGGGGGCGGTAGCGAATCCAGAGACAAATGGGGGGGGGGGGAACAGTTGAGAGAGTCAAGAGGGAGACCGTGGCGTACCTATCATAACAGCACCGAAATATTTTGAAATACGTATTTACAATATTTAAAAAAATATATAAAATAGAGTTTACAAATATTGTTTGTGAGAGTGGACCACATCGATAGCTTTCTCTTGCAAAGTCGGCAGTGGTCGAGGAGATTTTACGCAGGGCGGGCCAAGGCAAGTACAAAAGCATGTCAATTTTTTACTTATCCGATTTTTATTTCTTATTGATTTTGTCTTTATTTTTAAATATTAATAAATATTTTCATTGTACATTGGTTGTCGTTTTATTAATTTCTTCTTTATCGTTTTAATATATAAATAATAAGATAAATTAGGATCAGATAATATTCAAATATTTTTATATTTCATGTAAAAGTAACCATGATGGACTGCGGGGCGTTCATTTTTATCTTCTAAAGGGGGCGGTGGTAAAAGTTGGGAACCTCTGATCTTGGAGATTCCAAAGTACATTGTTTTCTGCATCCTAGATCTTTGACGTTGGGTTGAAACTTCCTACATCAATGGGACATGAGAATCACTCGTCCTTGAGGATGAAAATATGGGCAGGATGAGGAAGGAAGATTTGCGTGCGATGCAAGTCTTGTTGCTTAAGGTAGTGCTCCAGAGGTCAGCGTGGAGTGGGTCTTCGCCAGGTGTCAAAAATCCTCGTCTGCACACTCGCAGCGTATCATTACCACATCCTACGCGTGTCATTGTTTCTGCTACTTAGGAGGGATCGTAAGAACCGATTTCGTCATATTGCGTGAACTCATACGTACGCACTTGGTCTGTCTACATTTGTAACCCGTAAACAAATTCAGAAACTTCTCACATGCGACCAGGCGTCCTGGTTGCCGAGGGATTGATTGATTGGTTACTGATTTCGTGTGCGTCTACTGCTGAGGTCATTAGTGCCGTAAGCGTAATGAATGTTTTTTTATTGCGGAAGGGGTGTGTGATCTTGCCATACTGGCATCCCATGCAAGCTTCGCTGCATGGCGAGATCCGGTGCTGATCTAGCCGCCAGCTAGCGAGATTTTTCCAACAACGTATCTCCCATCGACGGGGCACCGCCCCATCCGGGACAAGGTGTAAGCTTCCAACTGTTCTCCCAGCATGTGTGGTAGTGTAGTGCATGTAAGTGTAAGTATGTGTATGTAAGGAGTGAAGATAGAACAAGGAAGAGGAAGGAGAGATCGCGCGCAGTCCGGCAATCGCCTGGCGTTGATCGGAGAAATCACGAAAAAGTATCTATCAGAGCAGTACTACTAAAATTCTATTCCATCAGTGAGAGAACTCGACCCATCTAACTAGGTAGTGTCGAAAATCCTGCCACTGCCGGGAGAGAAACTCTAGAACCTCTCAGTCAGAGGTCAAGGACACCGGAAATTCAAAGTCCAAGAGCTTGACACGCTTTCGTGGCGACCTTACATACAAAGTGTGTAAAATAACATATTTTTTCTTTAACGTTCATATACCACAAAATAGTGTGTTTATCGTTGCTAACATGCTGTCATTGAAGCTGTTAAAAAAATATCATTCTCTGATACTTCAATTATCGTAGTGGGCTTCCTATTTTTTGAGAAAGAGGAACATTTTCAACAGCAGTAAATTGAATGATTACGTTAGCAACCAGTTTATTAAAGAGATTGCTGAAAGCCAAACGGAATTTATTCGTTGTCATACGTACTAATTCTACCAAAAGGCTCCACTGAAGCGCAACACATGTTCCTTGGAAGTGCGAATTGCCGCATCGCGGCGCCGTCCTTCGTCGCTGCCTCATTGTGGGCCACGTTCCCCTCACGTAGCGACTTCTTTCACGCGCGAGGGGTGGGGGATGGGGGAGGGGCGGGGCCCGCCCGGGGGCCTCGTTCGCACTCGGGGCACGCGCGCCGCTAGAACAATGCGCGCGCGATTCCAATGACGCTGATTTCGGGCGACGCGGCGCCGGAGCGATCTGCTCGCCGTCGGGGGAGACTAGCGCAGGCGCAGGCTGGTGGCCCTGAGAGACGCGGGCCTATCATGGAGATAAAAAGTGGACGCTACAGGGTCGAAAAAAGTCTCTACCAGTGAAGGAATGTAAATCAATATTTCTTCTTGATTGTCAATATATGTTTGCAAATAAAAGTATTCAAGTAAAAAGTATTCTATAAAAGATTTTTATGACAATCATTTATTCCAAGTATTGCACAACGTTTCGTAACTAGTTTTGTTACATCATCAGGTGCTTAGTGGGGGAACTGCCATTGAATTACCTCTGCAGTAGAACAATCGAGGAAACATTACGAAATTAACCCACACTCACTACAGGTGATATCAGGTAACTAACAGTTGACGACAGACACTCCAGTGCCAAGGAATGAATTCATTTGATTCATTCCTTGGCATTCATTCCTTGGCACAGACACTCCAATGCCAAGTAATGAATTCATTTGATTCATTCCTTGGCACTGGAGTGTCTGTCGTCAACTGTTAGTTATCTGATATCACCTGTAGTGAGTGTGAGTTAATTTCGTAATGTTTCCTCGATTGTTCTACTGCTAAAATAGACATTTTATTTGGCGAGTAGGCAAGGTTGCGCAAGGTCGCCACACCGAGTGACTCAATTCTATTAGCAAAAATAATCACCTTTACCACACTAATTTTAGATAACCTTACTGACAATAATTTTAATTCAAATATACAAGTAACCTAATGATACATTTAGGTCAGTAGTAACTGATCCAGTCTCACGAATTTTTTTCTTTGATGCATTCCCAAATCTTCTCACTTGATAATCGTCTTACTTTTCGCACTAGTGCTAAAACTTGAACTTTTAACATGCTATGCATACCATCAATGCACCGCTTTTAACAGTGGCTGCCTAAAAATACATTATATTTCAATTTGGAGCGCGTGTATCTTTAAATACGGAGTAAAAGCAATTACATTATAAGAAACGTTTTAAATAACTCTGGAAGGCTGAATCACTGACTTACAACACAGTTGTTCGCTGAAAGTTTGCCATATTTGTAATGAAAAATTACTGTAATAAAGATCAGAATTTGAATAATTCTCTTTAACCAAAGTTTGCTGTGGATTCCGAACAAAAGGTGGATGTTTCATGATGTTTCATGTTTCCTTGGAATAGGCGAGACTGTTTTTCTCAGGTGTTCATTCTTGCCGCTAGAGAGCGCTGAGGTGGATTTGAAGTGAACTTGGTATGCGACAGTTTGCTCCCGACCCTGGTTCGTAATGGATGCCTAGCAATGCCGAGTGAATTTGTGACATCGCGTTTATGTCCGTTTGTCAAGTTGGCAAACCATTACAAAACGTGGATGCATCTGCAAGATCTGGTCTCCAGACGTGACACAGACGGAAATTGGACAGTGCTACGTGAGATCCTCCAGGTAAAACCGTTGGTTACCTGCCATCTTGGAAACCACTCCGTGAGCTCATCGTTGCCTTTTGCTTTCTGGGTGTTGACATTTTCATTGTAATTAAACGATGCAAACTTTGTTTTGAACGGGACTGGTCCGCACATATTGTAATTTTAGGTCGAACTGGGCATTTACATTTTGGACGTGGTTTTGTAAATATTGGAGATGTGGTAAGTAGTTTTTTTTATGTACTACAATGAATCATTATTTTAAAAGTCATGGCAATAATAGTAAGGAATTACTTGCAAAATTATCGCAAAATGTCTTAAAAACATTCATTTTAATGTTTTTATTTGTTTATATCGATACATGTAGAAATCGATACATTCCGTCATTTTTACTTTATCGTATACTTACGTAGTATACACAGAGTAATATATGTAGTATAAAGAACGTTATGTAATGCTGGGGTAAATTAATTCCGATATATCAACGGAAATGTCTGTTTTTGGAGTCCCCCGGTACCGAAAAAGTATTTATTTTTTCTTTTGTTTGTTGTTTTTTGTTTGTTTTTTTTCAAAAGTTTCATCCTTCTGACTACCTTCTTGTAATTTTTTATATCTATCTCACGTCGGTAGTATTTACATTACCTAGGATTTGTATGTATTATGGCATTATGAATTATATTTCAAATTATATCTTATAAAGTTTCACGAAAACTCAAAAGTTTTCAGTGAAAATAAGCCTTCAATTGCTTTGTACTGATAATGTTCAATGGACTGAATAATATGGCATCAATGCCGCTTTGATCGAATCTTTTGTTGTTCTCAAATATTAAACAAAAGTATGTTTTAAAATATTACTTATGTTGTCAATATTTACAATACAATTTTACACATTTCATTTTGAATCCAGTCACTTCAAAAATTTCCAATCTACTTTCTCTAAAAATCGAAAGTTTGGAATCAGAATAAGCTTGAACATTTTCTGGAACGCTCAAACATTTTTGCAACAATGGCTCCAAATGTTCATGTAGGACTTAGCAGTAGAAAATATTTTACTCTTCTGCAATATTCTTAAAGTAATATTTTAATTCTACCAATAAGTGACCGAGAAAATGTGAAAAAATGTCATTTAGAACCCCAATAGATGGCAGCTGAGGAGAGGGTAGGCGAAACAGAAAAGTTAGCTCGGACTGAAGATTTAATGAACTAACTAATACGAGGAAGTCTGTGCCATTGGCCCTTAAAAAATATCTTGAAGAAAAAATTCACGCAAGCCGAAGTTTAGGTCTCAAGAAAGATCCAGCATAGAGAGAATACCGTCACCTCTCAGGGTATAACATTCTGTACACTTATAGGATTAATAACCTCAGTAGCTTACGCTCTCGGAAACAACTTCGAGTGTGAAGAGGTCACATCTCTTGGAGGGCGAAATTTTACCTTGACTGTCCCATTCCCAAAGAAAGAAACTATACTTTGCTTATTCTTGTTGAAGTTCCAGTGGTATCACGGCTTTCATTATAACATTTCGTAAGTATTTTCCAATTAATTGTATTGAAATTGATAATAATTTCAAGAACCTTTGTATTTTGTCAAATATATCCTGAATTAACTGCATAGCCTATAGGAATAAATTAGGGAAAAGAGTATTTTCCCAGCCACTAGACTGGGAAAATAGTGGGTGGTGTCGTTGAAAAAAAAGTAAATCAAAAAGAAAATAAGATATTTAACCGCAATTAAGTACAAATCGATGACAGCAATTTAGAAATAAATCAATAACATTAATTATAATAATAATAATAGTAATAATAGTAATAATAATAGTAATAATAATAATAGTAATAATAATAATAGTAATAATAATAATAATAATAATAATAATAATAATAATAATAATAATCTTGATATTACACACGACAGCACTACACCACATAGCATACACTATACACAGCAATGCATACCGTTGCTCTTCGTTGCACTGCACTTCACTGACCCACGTTTCTACTCTTCGACGTCATTCACGATACTGAACTGCACGACACAAATTGCGCAAGTTTTAACTTACTGTGAGATTCTAAAGTTACTTACTTTATCTCTACTAAACTAATTCTAACATATTTTTAAGACAACGATCATCGCGAGAAATAGTTTTGAAAATGTTTGCCGGCAAACTGTTTCAATCTCTTACAGTTCTATTGCCGAATAAAAATTTCCTTACATTTTTTCACTGCTTTTTTTACCTACATTTGTGATTGTGGTGCCCTCTAGAGAAATACGTTGCTTTCGCTAGTCCATTCTGAATTTCCTGCACTTCCGGTTGGCCTACCTACGATTTATATGATGCGCAAAGCCTTACCCTTCTTATTGCGAGCGGTTTCTTTGATTATATTTTAATGTGTTTTCCCCCACGTAAGCTTAAGAGCTTTCTTTTGTATTCTTTGTAAATTTGCATTGCGAATAAGTATACATGAATCCCAACAAGTCACTCCGTATTGCGTAATAGAACGGACAAGAGATGTGCCAATTCTTTCTCGTTTATCTTACACGTAATATGTAAATAAATAACCGAGCACATTAAAATAATTGGTAAATGGGAATGACTGTGCTGCAATTAATTCCAGAAGTGAAGTTGCGAACGATTTTCTTTGGCACTATTTCAGTTCAGGGTCTGAGAAAGTCGAAATCTGGAAGAAGAATGCATGACGTGTACGCCTGAGAATAAATAGTTTAGAAATAGTTGTATTTAGTTGGATTAGTTAGGTATTCCTGTTCTGACGACAGAAGATTTTCCTTTCTTTCGCTGTTCTCTTTGATGGGATGGAGATATCTGGGGTCAATACCGGATTCGACCTTTTGTAACAACTTTAAAGGTCTTCGGCTTAACCACATAGTACAGGTAATGTAATTCAAGATCTACTAAATAAAAAATAAAACTATGTGCTTCGGCAAAAAATAGAGAGAACGTTACAAAAGAGGTGGAAACAAATGCCCATTCAGTTTTCTATACTGCTTGACTAAACATTCATAAAAAAGTCACTTATTCTACAAATAAGTAGAGCTGGCGACGTAAATTAGAACGTTTTTCTTACTAATTTTAAACAAATTAAAAAATTATGTATAACCTAAACAAAAGTTATTTGAATGAATGAATGTGACCGCTGATAGACATACACAATACAATTCTTCTATTGTAGGCATTTCGCATTTGTTTTCTACCACACCATCCCTACCGCTAAACACATTATTCACTGATTTCCACTTCATCGCTTCACACTCATACGCTTACATTTCAATATCCTTGCACGCCGTAATCTCATATTTATTACTCTATTGAATTTCAACACCCCATAATCTCACATTCTACTCCTAGGATATTGGCATAAGTCTCCAATATCAATTCAATTGTCTCTTATCCCCCGTACCCTCTCCCATCCTTCCACACATCACATCCTCCTTTTTCTACCACTACCATCTCCCACCCAAGCCTTTGCATTCCACAGCACAATGCCACCCCCGCAACAACCGACGCGCCTTCTCCCCCTCCTCCTTCCGCACCCCACACCCCCACTCTTCCCCGTCGCTAGAGATCTGCGTCTTTTTGCGTGCGCCACAGCGCCCCCCCCCGCCCGCCGTACTTCAATAGGACGTCGCCGCCTTCATCCTCGCGCCCAAGGCGACTCTTTGAGTGTGCCTCTTCCTTTAATTACCGACAAGTATGGCGGCGGAAAGCAAACACGCAAGGCAAACCCGCTCGCCCTAGTCGAAATACCTTCATACATATGCATGCTCACAAGCATTCTACAAAACCAGAAGCTTTTGACTTTAATGGAAAAGGTATTATGTACAGAGCGCGATCCAAGCGGATATTTTGGGTTCCGCCACAACATACTGCTCTGTGTTGCATGGAGATTCACTGTTCTTTGTGCAATCCCTCCCTGCGATCGCCAGGATTTGTCTCTGAGAAAAGAGAAAAATTCGGTGCAAATTGACGAACTGAGGATGTAATCAACTTGAGAGATATTAATAATAAATCTAATCTACGCGGTTTAAGGAATGAAATACTAATGTTGTCATCTAAAGACCTAGAAAAGCTGTAATCGTATTAGTCATTTCTTTTCGTCTTGAAGCACTGAGTTTAAATACAGAGCACTTTTTAATTACGCCTTCAACGGAGTTTCTCAACGTTTCGTTTGCAAAGAATGAAATGCAAGTTCTTTGCGAATAAAAATGTTATATTTAGACTGAATTTTTTGACATTTCAGTTTTGTAAACGACGTTTTCTTTCGCAATTTAAAAATTCAAAATTAAAATTTAGAAAGTTATTTAAATAACAATAGTTTTGTGGAGTGTCCCAATTGATTTCGCAAAGGAGAGATAGAGCTTTCACAATAAAGAATAGCTTTCTTTGTTGTCTGAGAGTGAAAATTTTGTCAAACAAACAATAGTTATTTGTTACAACGGACGTAAAGTATCTCAAAATGCCAACGATTCTTAAAGATAATAATTGCTCACTTTTATTGTCAAGTTTTTATTGAAAATATTCAAATATATCGGATTAGTACGAACTCTTAAAGCAGCTCCTAGATACCATACTATCTTCCCGTGATGCGATTCGGTGTTCGAGGCAAAAATATAGTTGCAGTTTCCCTTTAAAATCGTCTCAGTTTCTGTAGCTGTGAGACGAAAAATAACTCAAGCAGGCAGGGAGTTAAGGGAATACATCATATTCGCCACATGTCCCTCTTACATACCTAGCCTACAAATTAAATTAGACCTAGACATGTGAAAGACGCCGTTACATGGCTTGCAAAGTCGGATATTTGACCCAAAATGCAAAATACATTCATGAACTCTTGATTCGTAGGGACATATTTCAGTAGATACTGTTTATTAAATTAATTTCCCGTTAATATTCAAAATTACTCTAGGATTTTCATCAGAGATCTCTAGAATCTCTATGTTACGTGTGCAATTGGATATATCTTCAATGCTAAATGTTTGTGAAGTTATTGCGGTCGTATAATTTAGTAAACGACTTAGGAATATTGTATATACAAAATATCGATTTGAACCACTACAATAATATGAACCCTGTTGCAATTATCGTCGACAATGAATAAAATAGTAAGAAAAGTATGGATTGTGCACAAATATACTACATTTTGCTACGTCAAAAAAGAGCTTTGCACCAAATCCCTTTTTTTATAAAACGTTTTCTCAGAATGGTGACAGTTTAAATAATGTTGTAAATTTCAATGCAAGTGATTCTCCCACTCACGTCTTCAAAATTTCATTAGATAGAACTCTTTCTAAGAAATATATTTGTTTCAGTTAGTGCAAACTTTACGATGAAGTGCATATAAAACGTCATTAGCATCCAAGGTGAAATAAAAATACGGACACGCAAAGCGCTGCGAAATAGATTTATCACCAGTAGATTCTTGACCAAGAAGGAAAATGCAAGGAATAAAAAGTAAGAGTATAATGTTGGAAAGATGTTAAGGCTTACGAGAAACATTAAGAGTTTATGGTTTCTCAGAAATTTCAGCAACAAATTCGAAACAAATATTAGGAAATTCAGTAAGCAATAATAGTTCGGAGCTATTAGCATCCTCCCTTCTATATGGATTAAAACATCGAGAAAATTTTGAAATGACATTTGGATTTGTGATAGTTTGACTCCGTTAACGTGAATAAATATCTTCGTGAATTTTCCCTGAGCTTTACCGAACTTGCCCGTCGAATTTTTCCTTGTGCTTTACCGAACATTACAAAATTAGTGCTAGTATTGTGTACAAATACATATGTGAATCAACAGTTTAACTAGCTCATTTCAATTTACTTGAAAGCGAATTTTAACCCATTTTAAACTTACTAAACGTACAGTCACCGGTTGGCATAGCTCAGAGGAACAACTCTTGCCTCATGTCTCTGACCGAAATGTCCAAGGGTTCGAGTTCCGATGGGAGAGAATGCCCCCCCCCCCTGCTACATAGCAAAGTCGAATTCTGCCGTTGTGTGAAGTAGAATTTTCGCGGCCGGCTGCTGTGATCCGTAGCTTCCCATAGTTTCTCCGAGCAACTCAACATAAGCCGAATACGGGAGCAGTACGAGTATCATAACAAACTGGTCAGTGACCATGCGCAATCTAACCTACATCCTTGACCTATCATCTTCCCTTACACACTCACACATACTTATACTTACACTTACTTGCATTACATTACCACACATGCGGGTAGATCAATTGGGAGCTTAGAGCTTGTCTCGGCTGTGGCTGGGCCCGCTGGCGGAGGTACCTGGAGGAGGGAACCCCGCAAGCCGGCGGGGATTCCTCCTTCAGATCTCACGCACCAGCAGGATTGGTTTGGTTTGTTTTTTTCGTGTTTCCGGGCGCGTCAATTGCTTTAGTCATTAGTCCCGTTAGTGTAGTGCATGTTTTTCTCGAGAGATGATCTTCCCCCGCTGGATGGCGAGATCCGGCGCCGACCTACCGTCGGCTAGCGGAGTTTCCCCCTAACCAGGACTCTCCCACCAGCGTGGCACCGTCCCAGCCGGGACAAGCTCTAAGCTCCCGACCGGTCTCGGTAGTGTAGTGCATGTGTGGTAGTGTAGTGCATGTTAGTGAAAGTGTGTGTGTGTGTGTGTGTGTGTGTGTGTGGTCTAAGGGGAGAGGATAGGACAAGGAAGTGGAAGGAAAGATCGCGCGCGGTCCGTGGCCCGTTTGGTAGGGTACTGCTCCGGCATTCGCCTGAACGCACCAGCAGGAGATAACATGCACTGCACTGATGGAACTAATGATCATATCAGTAATCACACTCAGAAACGTCAATCGATCAATCATTGAGGAGATGAGTAGCGGCCAGCAACCATGAATAGTATTTTTACGTTGTATCTTGAACCAATACTAGGAGAATGCGTGGGCATTTCTACAAACGTGTCAGGGACCACACGCGATCTTTCCTTTCTCATCCTTGATCTCTCCTCTTTTTTTTTCTCACACACTGATTACATTACACTTATATCCACTGCACTACCACACATGTCGGTAGACCAAGCGGGTGCTTAGAGCTCGTCCTGGCTGGGGCGGTGTCCCGCTGGCGGAATAATTTCGAAATTGGGAATTCTCTAATTCGACGAGTAGGTCGGCGACGGATCTCACTTTTCAGCGCCGAAGGAACATCGCCACATTTCGTGATTCACCATGCAATACACTTATGGGATCATAGCCGTTTAAGCTCCGATAAACAAGTTAATCAACTAATATAAACGTACGCCAAAAATATACCTTATCGAAGAATATTAGTTGTGTATTAATAATGGAGACTAAATCAAAAACTGTTAATTCTTCTTCTCTAAACAGTCCGAAACAAATTATATTTTGTTTAAATTCAACATATTTTGATCTGTTTACTCCTTAATTGCGTTTATTTGATGAGAAACCCCCGCGATGTCTTTGGCGTTAATCTTCTCCCAGTCAACCTTGCACTTCCCCTTTCCTTTCCCAACGTAACGAAACAACCCCGCGAATTCTCGCAAGTGTTGCCGATGTTGCGAAGTATCCCAACAGGGACAGCGTTCCCCCAGGCGCGTAACTGCACGGCTCCTCGCCGGCCAACTCGGGGCGGATTCGCAAGTCGGTGGCGGGGCAGGGCGGCCGCGCCGTCGGTTCAGCCCTACTTAGCGACCGGGCGGCGCAGTGAGAAGTGGCCGCGCGGCTGGGGTGGGGTGGAGCTTTGTCCGCTCATCCGGAACGCCGCAACGCGAAACATCGCCCGAGGAGCAGCCCAACAGGGCTGACGTGCCCGCCTGGGACGTCGCGCCCGCAGTCGATTGCGGCTCTGTGGGAGACGATTGGGATACTGTGAGGGCACGACAGGAAGTAGAGGAACCGGTAGATCATAATAAACAAGATTATTGTTCCGGTAAAAAACACATAAATATAAACTGCGATATATGTTTAACGACGAAAGTATGTTTAAATATTAGTATACTGACTCGTATGCTTCTACAAGTTTTGTTGTAACCCATGTACTTTAATGGGTTATTTAAACCATTATTTGTTTAATGATTAATAAGGTTTGATCAGTGCAACTTCGTTTTTGTATTACCTAATGTATCCAAAATATTCAAATCCTTCACATTTATCTATATGATGTTGGTTTCAAATACGTTTATTTCCTCTTAACATTTGCGAGCAAATGACATACACACGTAAGGAGACATGTGATAAACATAGTATTTCAGAGAAATCTTGCAATTAATCCAACACACACTACTAATGAGGTGAATATGACCTATCCTCTCATCATTACAATGAGGCACTTGTGAATTATACCACAATTTATAGGTGGTTGTAGTAATGAGATATTGAAATAAAAATCCCACTTAAAAAATCAAAAACATAAGGATTGCGTTATGAAATTACGGATGCAAGAAAAGAAACTAAACAAAGAGGCTTATAAATACATAATAAATTATTTTCATGCCCATTCACTTATGTAGTTAAACGTAAGACGATCATTTCGCATGGTACGGAGGGTTTCTAAGCGCGCTGCAAGCCGAAAATGCCATTTACCGCATCACTGGTCTGACTGAGACGTGTATTACGCGACGTGGACGCCCAAAAAATATACGAAAATGCAACCAACAGCTCTTTGCAGAAACGACTGCGACCGTCACCGGTGGGAACGTAAGAACGAACTGCTTTAAAGGAACCGTTGATCAAAGTAGCAAAATGTCAATTGCAGAAACGATATTCACAGCGTGTTGATTTAAATTATTATTTATCATTGAGAATAAATAATCTGTCAATGAATTTTCGAAAGTGAACGAATGTGTGGATGTGGCGCATATGACTTTCACTGCTGGGTTCGCTCTCCAGCCAACCCATGCGGAATTTGTGGTGCACTAAGTAAACACTCGGCAGGTTTCTCGGGCCCCCTTCCTTTTCCCTGCCCCTCATTCCACCATTTCTCTATCTTCATTCCCTTCTTCATTTTCGCTGTCATATTCTCGATAGGTCATTACTCATGAACCTCAAAGACCAGAGCTGATGAACCTCCAAATTCCAATAAATAAAATAAAATAATCTGGTGTGGCACAATCCTGCAACCGAGCTAGAAACTCTCTCAGCCGTGAACTTACGTTTCAATCATCTTGCAAAATTGAGATGGGAAGAATTGGATTGATTGGTTGATTTGCGTTTCCGGACAGATCAGATGCTCTGGTCATCAATCCCGTTTGTGTAGTGAATGTTTTCTATGCGGTCCGTGGTCCTGTTTGCTAGAGTACTTCTCGGTAGGTGTTGATCTGATAAACTACTGAAAACAACCGACTAGACCAGCCAGACGCTAAAATTATGATCAGAACCGCTGCAAAGAGCGGCAATGCAACTCTGAGGTACCTCATCCGGCGAACCCGAAGTACTCGAGTAGTTGTGTTGTTGGAGAACGCCCGCGTTCGGGTCAGTGCGGCAGGGGGAGGGGGCGATGGCCGGGCCGAAGGCGGCGCCCGAGGAGGGGGGGCGAGAACAGCGTGCCGGCGACCGTGGCGCCACGCCGCGGGCCGGGCAGGAGGATTAGTGTGTAAACTTGACCATTGTCTGAGGCGGGGCGGCCTCCCCGCCAAGACATCGCTCCTGACAAGCCGAGGCAGGAGGCAGCGGCGGCGAGGTCAAAGTTAACGTCGGAACTCGATTGCCCTGCAACCTCTGCTATTTGCTCTGTTTAGCCGGCCGCCGCGCCGCGCCGCTTCAAACGACCGGGCGGAGACCCCTGCAAACAGCGCGCGGCCCGCAGACGCGATGAATAAATTAGCGGAAACAAAACTCGGCGGACGCGCGTCCGCGCCGGGCCCACGCCCAAACATTCATTACGGCGGATTAATGGAATGCAGGATAATATAAATTGCACTAGTGCAACGAAAACTTTGCTCCAATTGAATAAAAACGTTCTGGAGCAGGTCGGATTTTTAGAGAAATTCTGGTTGTAAATTAAAAATAATATGTAGAATAATGACAAGAATATTGATATCAAATTTGTGGACACACGAAGATGTGTTTTTTTAATATTTACGTTTGCAACGTATTTACTTGTTTTATTCATATGAAAACATATTTTTCAAAAGTTCCGTAATAACAAACTTATGTTTGCCACGGATTAATAAAATACTAGGTTATATAGATAACAATTTTGAAATAATAATAATAATAATAAATTTAACAATATAGATAACACATTGCAGTAAATTTTTTTTAATAATAACAATAATTAATAATAATAATAATTAATAAAATTAATAATTAATAATAGCCAACCCCATGGCGCATCCTATCGCCTCATAATCCACAATTCAAGGCGTAACAACCTTGTCTTACAGAAGGATACTGTTGAAAATATAATCCCAATAGTTACACACGTCGTGTAGCATTGTCAGAAATTCGGATATGCAAGTAATAATAATAATAATAATAATAATAATAATAATAATAATAATGATAATAATAATAATAATAATAATAATAATAATAATAATAACAACTATAACTATAACTATAACTATAACAGCAATTACTCAACAATAATAACGATAAAAGCAACAACAACAATAACCACAAGCTTTCACACATATCTTCCAAGAAAATGTCTTTTTTAAAGAAGTGGTGGCTCATCCATTTTTACATCAGATGAGTTATTTCACATTGTGAAATATTTCGTCTCGTCAATACTTTTACAATTGCTAAATCTGGATACTATTTACAACAAATATATTATGAAGGGGATTACTTCAGCTGCTATTGTAATTATTATATTGTTATTTCTACCGTTGCCCTGCTGTGCTCATAAATTCTCTCAATGTGAACACTGATTTATTAATTTTACTTTCAATTTAATTGTGAGTTTCGACATACATTTTACTCCTTACCTGTTGCATGTGGACGTGTAATTCGATATAGAATTACAATTCCTGGAAGTTATATTTGATTAAAACCAATTATTATATTGCTGGTAAGAAATATAAATTATCAGCCTTTCTCAACAATAAAATTTAACATTTATTCTTATGTATTTACAACTTCTATTGAGCTCATAAATAATTACTTTTTCAATATACAACATTAGATATAGTTCTTAAGCTTACTACAATATCTTCATAGATGAGTTCTCGGTCAAATCAACAGAATGTTGTCAGTAAAATGTCCTTGTTATCCCTATTATCACGTTCTTGCCTATCATTAAAATAAATTTAAAATGTTCCAGAATGTCCTCAACGATTTGGTATTTAATAGGATATAATATTTCCCATAAAATCAATACTAATATCCTAATATCAATAATAATAGGATATAATATTATCATAAAATCAGTTGTGATTAGTATGAAACCTACGCTACACGCGACTGTCTATTTTCAGCATTATATCTTCATTTATTAGAGCAGAACTTTACAAAAACACGAGAGAAAACAATGCACATTTTTTCAAGGATGCTAAATTTGTCTCTGATGTCACGAAAGTCTAGGAAGTGGCAGAATGCAGCGAGATATTCTAAAATGGAAATAGAAGAGTCGCAGAAAGACTGCTGTGAAGAAGCTAAATAATTTTAGTTTTTGACCGTTTTAGTACGACCAACGAAAGTTTGCTATCGTGAATTACAGAGTGAGATATGTACTACTTTTCGGGAAAAATAAATACGTTGTTTATCATTTCAACTTCAGTATATTAAGTGACCTGATGAATCTGAAGATGATTGTAACGTTTTTATAATGTATTTGTTTACCCAAACATTTCTCTGCATATTTAATACTTTACATGCGCTGAGAAGATACCGTACCAGGGTAGCTAATTTACCGGTTCCTTCATCAGCAGAATTGTTTTACCCTGGAAAGCATGTTCCAATCCAAATAGCGTTGCGCTCGGCAACTACTTTGCTTACCTCGTCCACTAATGCATCGAATTGTCGCGAGCTGCATGGGAGAAGGAGAACCAGCAACTCGTGCAGGAAAAAGAGAAACAGCGAGTGGTATACAGAATTTATTAAGTGACTTATCCGGGTAAAGAAGCCTTCACACCCAGAGTGGGCCGGGAGCGGTAGCTCAGTGCATCAACTGAGCACAACTGTCACTGCAGCGCCTCTGACCGGGAGGTCCTAGGTTCGAGTCCTGACGGCGGCTGGATTTTCGACACTAGCTTTTCAGCTAGGTCGAATTCAGTCGCTGTCTGGAGGAGAATTCTAGCGACCGGCTGCTCTGATCGGTAGTTTTCCGTGGTTTCTCCGATCAACACCAGGCGAATGCCGGAGTAGTACCCTACCAAACGGGCCCCGGACCGCGCGCGATCTGTCCTTCCTCTTCCTTGTTCTATCCTCTCCCCTTACACACACACTTACACTAACATGCACTACACTACCACATATCCCGGGAGACCGGTCGGGAGCTTAGAGCATGACCCGACTGGGGTGGTGCCCCGCTGGTGGGAAAGTCCTGGTTAGGGGGAAACCCCACTAGCCGACGGTAGGTCGGCGCCGGATCTCGCCATCCAGCGGGGTAGGATCACCGCCACCTCCCGAGAAAAAACATGCACTACACTAACGGGACTAATGACCCAAGCAGTTGACGCGCCCGGAAACATGAAAAAATCAAACAATCAATCAACCCAGAGTGGGTGGCGGCGTGACACCTGCCTCCGGCATCTCAGGTGGTAGCGAAGCAAGAGATGGCGATGTACAGTCACCTTTGTATAGCCTCGGGACAGCCGTCGTTGGTAGGAGGCGAGCGGGGTCACTTACCCGAGGCGGCGAGTCTCGAGGGCCGGAATGCCATATCGCCTCAGAAATGATTGGTGACAAAATAATAACGGAAAGTGAAGAGCAAAAGTTGCGTTTTAGGCCTCTTGTCTTCAGTCAGTAGTCGGGAGCGGGGACTGACCTTTCCTTCCATTGAATAAAGGATGATGAGGTGGGTAGAGATAAATGATGAAAGAGGAATAATTATGAACGCAGTCAGTTTCAAAAGAGATACATAATGCAAAAATCCAGCAATGCTGCTACCAGTAGATGTAGAATGCTTATGCCTTCATCAGGAATATTCACAGTGTTTTAGAGTGAATGTTACAAATTTGCAGGGCATACAAAAGGGGCAATGATGATTACTTTGCCCCAATGAATATATGGTAAAAATTTCATTTAACAGTGTTACAAATGTGATATTTTCACCTTATTTGTAGAAAATCTATCGTGCATTGGTGTTTGGCAGGTGACGCAATAACGATTCTATGTGTATTTTCGTGTTATACAAAATATCAGACAGATTCGCTGGCTAAAACTATCTTCGATCCCTACACGGCGTCGAAGATTGTAACATTTATTCTTAGATACACGGTACGTGTTCATAAACGTCGTTTCCCTCGCACAGCGTATTCCTTGTGGACTTGTATTTCAGGAACTTCTCCTGGAACGTCTGGAACTCCCCAGAACATTAATAATATGCACGCGGCGCTGCACGAAACTTTCATTTAAATAAAGCGCTCATTTCGACGCTCGGCGACCAGGGCTCCAAACGATCCCTGCACTCTTTTATCGCGAGCTGCGACCATTTTCTCTTCCTCCCATCCGTCCCTATCTAGGCATACCATACGTCGCCGGGCTATTACGTAGGTTTATCTAAGAACCTAGGCATGGGACACGTGTTCGCGGGGGCTCGAGTGAGAAATTGGAGTGCGCATTCCAGCCGGGGGCGGGGCGGGCAGGTTCTTATCTCCGGACTTCCGCCGTGGGATGCGGACTATTTCGCGACCTCCTGGGCGCCGCTCGCCGGTGCTTCTCGTTGCGGTCTTTTTACGCGCCGAGGCATTGCATCTTGAACGCGGTTATTTCCAAGGGCCCGGTGCCACGCCCCGGCCGCGTTCTTTTGTCACGAACGCGCCTTTTTGTAGTCGTTCCCGCGCATGTGATTTTCATCGCGGGTTCTTCGAATGAAATGTGGTCATATTGGTGAATATAAACTCGTGGATGGCGCTGTTCACGAACAATTTTGCGTTGCTCCGACGATAATATCGTGATCTGTGTTCTGATACGCCCAAATATCCTGCTTTTTTGTCCTCTTTTTAGCCGTGTTTCAATAATACAGGAAGCTTGCCTGAGGTCCGTTGAATAAAATCTCGAAAGTTTTAAATTTTAAAGCAGTTTCACTGTATGATTAATTGTGATTCTAAAAGTTTAATTAAAGATGAAACATTTTTATTTTCTGTACCTACGTACGCTCCAAGATTTTTGGTGTTTTCATTTGGTTTGCGCAGATGATATTCGCCTATATTTTGGGCCAGGTTTATTTAATATTGACGTATTTGTATGCAATTAACTTATTAACAACGTGGCCCAATATATTCAAATTCTACTTCTAAATTGTTGACTATGAAATAATTTGTTATGCGAGCGGAACAACTACCCTTTTAATGTGGTGTTGGTGTCTACATGAGCGTTAATGATATTTCGATACACCTGACTTTGTTAAAATGCCTAACGTTTATTCTATGACTATAAATTATGTTTAATGAAAAATTCACATTCGAATTAATGAACACAGAGGTGACATCATCAGTTAAAGAAACTCTTCAAAATTGTGACTGAGCATTTGTCTTTATATTGTACTAACCTTAGTTCTATACTTTTCATAAATAACAAAGCACTTTATCAAAAACAAAAAATACGTTTAGTTGGAGTAGACTACACTAGACAAGTAGTTTTTTAAAAATATTTCTGAAATGAATGTTGAAAAGAAACTCCAGGTTTGGTTCCAAACACTTGTCTGCATACGATGAACCCTGGGTTGCGATCGTCTACACGTCCTAAGGCCTCTTTGAATTCGCGAAGGAGACCCCGAAAGGCGGGACATCGCCAGAAGGAGAGACTCCGCCCACGCTTTGCGGCTGCGCTAGCGGCCGCCGCCGCCGCCCGCGCTCCCTAGCGGCGCTCTTCAAACATAAAACACAAACAAGAGCGCGGCCGGCGAGTTTGTTGTAATTACGTGCGGGTACACAGCTGGGGCGGCGGAGCAGGAGATGGGGTGGAGCGAGCTATGGGGGAAAATGGGATTGCAGGCAATGTGGGGGAGTAGGGTCGGCGGTGAAGGCCCCTGGAACCGTGGACGGATATAAAGGGGAAAGGAAAGGAAAATGTGCTGCGGGGGAGGGGTAGGGGGAAGAGGTGCAAGGGGGGTGGGGGGGTGGATGGCATGATGGGGGTTAAAGTGGAAGCGGGAGGTGCGATGTTTGGAGTGGTGGAGGTAACGCTGTGCTGGCGAATGTCGGCGCATGGTAGACCCAAACTGTTCGTGGAACCTGATCTTGCTATGAACTACTCGGCTTCTGTACAACGAAATAATACACACGACAGCTCTGAATAATCTCATTAAATGGAGATATCAGAAGCAAAGCATTACACTGTTAACAGGCTTACCCACAT
This sequence comes from Teleogryllus oceanicus, assembly GCA_964035755.1. Lineage (NCBI taxonomy): Eukaryota > Metazoa > Arthropoda > Insecta > Orthoptera > Gryllidae > Teleogryllus > Teleogryllus oceanicus. The sequence continues at coordinate 22,676,515 of CAXIVR010000004.1, forward strand.
CTAGCACTTCCTGAAGGATGTATCTCATTGGTTAAACGTGCCTTATCTCGGAAATGTTATTATATGGATTTTGCAATGGTGGACAATCACCTCCAAGAATTATACCGCCAGCGAAGTAAGTAAATCAAATAACATATAAATCATATTTAAGAGGTATAACTTGGCTAAGACTAAAATGCATGCTTTTGGAAAAGAAGCTTAATGAACTGACGTTGTTCTATTGGTTATAGTTTTTAAATTCAGGAACTGATTTATTATTTGTTACCATTGTCAACAAAAGAATTCTCATCATTAATAAACATTTTTCGAACTTCAATATAACAATTTGAATTTATATTTTATAATTTAAAAAATATTTTAGGCATTTGGGATTCTAAATTAAAAAATCATCACATTAAAAAGACAGCCCGGCAATCTTTGTCTTTTAGTGATACAAATGTGTTAATACATTGTAAGTGACATCACATCCGTCCGTTTGTCCGTCCGTCCGTCCGTCGTCCGTCTGTCCGTCTGTCCGTCTGTCCGTCTGTCCGTCTGTCCGTCTGTCCGTCTGTCCGTCTGTCCGTCTGTCCGTCTGTCCGTCTGTCCGTCTGTCCGTCTGTCCGTCTGTCCGTCTGTCCGTCTGTCCGTCTGTCCGTCTGTCCGTCTGTCCGTCTGTCCGTCTGTCCGTCTGTCCGTCTGTCCGTCTGTCCGTCTGTCCGTCTGTCCGTCTGTCCGTCTGTCCGTCTGTCCGTCTGTCCGTCTGTCCGTCTGTCCGTCTGTCCGCCTGTCCGTCTGTCCGTCCATCTGTGAGCACTACTAGCTCCTAAACCATTCGGACAATATTTTCCAAATTCAAGAAACCCCAGTTCATCTGACTCTAGTTGAAGCTTTGAGATTTTGAAAAATATTCTCTAAAACTTAGTTCTTTACATTAAACCACTCTGATATTTTCAAATTTTTTTTCAAAAACGGGTCCAAATTTTTTCTTTAAATGTCTTCTATGAATAGAGTAAAATACACTTACAAAGGTAGCATATGTCCAATTTTCGAGGTTAACTCTGAATTTTCGAAAATTGCAAAAGTTTGAATTTTTTCAGCGTCTTCCTACAAGTACAAAATTGAAGGCAGAGATTTTTCCTTCAAATTAAATTTGTTGTCCATAAATACTTCCTTCATTAAAATTATATAGTTTTCTTTGTAAATTTTCAATGGACATTACACGATGACATAAACGCTATATTGCTTTATTCTTTCATTTTTTCAAAAATTACAATTTTTTTACTTGTCTCTCACATCGGCATTATTTACATTAGAGGAGATTTACTCGTTATTGTATTTATGAGTACACGTGCTTTAAATAATGTCAAATAAAGTTTCTCGAAAACTCAACAGTTTTTTGTTAAAATGATCTCAAAATTCCGCATTTTCAGAAATGCGCGAACGCCACTTTTTTCAAAAAGTCTCCAAATTTTTTTTTTCAGACTTTTCAAACGCATAATGATAATGGCACTGTTTAATATGACGTAAAGTTCATTTGGGTGTATTCTTACAATTAGGAAACCGAAAAGTTGAGAAAATGTCAAGAAAATGTTCCTCCGGTGACAATAGATGGCAGGTGGCCAGAGAATGGAGCAAGACACCAAGGAAAAAGGCCTGTCCACACCAAGAAAATTAGAAAAATGTGCCACGAGAAAGTCTGTGCGATTCTGTTGCACCTCCAGTTCATTATTGTAATAATAACTGTCAAAAAAGGTCTAATTGGAAACCTATGAGGTAATATTGATACCCAACCACTCAGGTTTCTGAAAGGAAGATAAATACAAGAAAGTGCCCGTTCACGTTCACTAATTCAGTATTTCTGCACTATATTCCGTAGTTCCATGTTATCATATTTTGCTTTCAGTAATGTTCTTTGAAACGGTTGAGAGAGAGATACAGAGACATCACTCTCATTGATCCTCCGGCATTCGTTTGGTCAATGGGCGCATTTAGTATTTGTAAGAAGAATTCAAAATATTTTAGTAATATTGTAGAGCATTTAACTAATATTAATTACCGTTGAAATTAATTTTATTCTTGGTCCTGACTTTTTAAGTTGTGGACTTTTTAAGTTGTTAATTTAAAACAGTTAAATTAATTACCCAGATGGGCGCATTCTGATTATAAACTATCTTAATATTCAAATTCCACCGCCTTGTATATTAATTACACATCGCAATTAAAAGGTCTAGGAAAGTGTTTGTGTAAGTTCCGTGAAACTCGTTAGTGCTCAAAGCGTGCTCTTATTAGCACGCGAGCTTGACCCCATCAAGTCCACCCAAACTAATTTCCTATTCAACTCAACTCACTTAAATAACGTAATAGAATAGAAAACGAAATAAAACATCAAGAAATCCTCCAGTACTGACGTGTTCGGAGCAGCGTCTTTCCTGCGAACTCCAGCATTCGTAGGCAACTTGTTTTCCTTTGAGAATACTTGAAAGCACGCGCGTTTTCCACTTCAGAATCACAATCCGCTTGGATCCTAAAATGCACTTCGGAGCTCGTACACGGAGAGTGGGGCTTTTCAAGGCAAAGCACAGCGGTGGCGTTGGCGACGGTGACGGTGGTGTACTCGCAGGGGGCTTGGTCTCGGCTAGGGGTGGGGGGAGGGAAGGAGGACGAAGTCTTCTTCCACGGTTCTTCGCCTAGGCAGGGGGAGAAAGGCGGTAACGGTGATAGAGGCGGGACGGGGTGAGTGAGATGGGGTGATGGTGATAACAGCGCTTTCCTCCTTGCCATCCACCGCCTGGTGGGACTTCACGTACGCAGGGGTGGAGGCGAGGTCTTCGCCTAGGCAGGCGGAGAAAGGCGGTAACGGCGGCAGGGGTGGGGTGATGGCGAGAACAGCGTGGGGGGGGCGGGGCGCCGAGAGCGGAGGCGAGGGCTTCCGGAAACAGCGGATGTAGCACAGCGGCTGCAGAGGTGGCGAAGGCGGAGGAAATGAAGATGGAAATTAGGGCAGTTGGGAATTGTGTTACCGAGAGAAGCGGAGAAAGGGCAACTTGAGCCACAAAAAGAATTCTAATGAGATGGAAAAATTCAATGTTAAATCGGGATTCAAATATGCAGAGTATTTCTGTTAACGTCTAATCTCATTCAATGTAAACAATACATAAGCTACCTCTTATATTAAAAATAGTTTTACTGTGTTAATTGATTTATTATCTCTTCCCAAAAGAATCAGTTTTTATATTGAAAAACATGAGCATTCCATTTTACAATAGTAACAATACTTAATTCGGGAAATCTAATCTATGTCTCTCACTAAATATCCTTATTGATATTACTAATTTCCAAAGTGCGCAGAAATTCAAAAAAGGCTCTGCTTCTTCTGACCTTGTGAGAGGTGTCTATGGATTCACTGTGTCCAGGAACTCGGACGAACTCTAAAAGTAATGAGAGAGTTTCGATGTAATTTCGATTATGTTATTCGGCCTATCCTCGTACGTACGAAATTTTTATACTAAGTGCAACACTGCTAACGATACAGTTGACGTCAGCCGGCAGCAGGACAGCAAGCAAGTGTCCACCCGCCATTTGCTCCTTACATAATGTGGTGTTGACCAGAAACTTTTCTTATTTTGTACATAAGAAGTATTGTGGGAATTCTGATTTGGTGTTGTTGACGTTCTTATGAGAAGAAATAAAAGAGGTCATATTCGTAAACATATTAGCTTTATTAAGATAGCCGGCTTTCGACGGCTTTGCCGTCATCGTCAGTCTCGCTGCTTTCGGCAGAAGTCGGTCGACTGTGAACAGTCGACCGGCACAGTCGACCGAGTCGCGCTATCCTGGTCCGTTTGGTAGGGTACTGCTCCGGCATTCGCCCGGTGTTGATCGAAGAAACCAAGGAGAACTACCGATCAGAGCAGCCGGCCGCTAGAATTCTTCTCTAGACAGCGACTGAATTCGACCTAGTTGAAGAGCTAGTGTCGAAAATCCTGCCGCCGTCACGACTCCAACCTAGGACCTCCCGGTCAGAGGCGCTGCAGAGACATCAGTTGATGCACTGAGCTACCGCTCCCGGTACGGATTGTGGCGATAGAGAAGAAAGATATAGCTACATATCAAGAGCAGAGTAAGACTCGGCGATTGCACAAGTAATGAGTAATGAGTGTACAAGGGGTTAAAACATCGGGGGAGGCAAACATGTTTGGTAATGCATAGCTACACTGTCAGAAATTTCTGCATTGCTTTAATGAAATCTACATTAAAGTAATTATCATGAACGCACTTTAAATTTATTGTACACATGTACATCAGGATGCAAGATTCAAATCATTATGGGAGGTCATGGGAGGACTTAATTCATCATCTTGATGGACTAAGAATTATGAATATAAAATATGTATTATGTGAGGCAGGGGAAACGGGAGAACCTCTCCGTTAAATATACAATGATTTTAACCTACGCATTAAATTTATTGTAGAAATATACTAAGATCTTTCTAATGTACAAGATTACATTAAGTTTCATGTACAATACAATAATCTACAGCAAATTTAATGGCATTTTTGACAATTTATGTTTTCGTAGCTGCAATGAGGTTGGATGATTTCGCGTGTGAAGAGACGGAGTTATTTAAAGCGACTGAAATGCCGTGGAGTTAACAGATGTAGTAGCCACGAAAAGACAAGATGGTTTGTTTTGATTATTTTCGTGAAAAAACAGTAAAAACTGAATGGCACACGAGAAAGAACAACATTCGCACGTTTTCTTGGTCTTTAGAATCCCTCCGCTCACTTTCCACTATATATAGTTGAATACAGAGATATATACATCGTTTTAATGATTGATAAAAGAACCAACACACCGAGAGCGGTATTTCAGTGCCTCAACTGATGTCACTGCAGCTCCTGTGACCGGAAGGTCCTAGGTTCGAGTCCTGACGGCGGCAGGAGTTTTGACACTCGCTTTTCAGCTAGGTCAAATTTAGTCGCCGTCTGGAGGAGAATTCTAGCGGGCGGCTGCTCTGATCGGTAGTTTTCCATGGTTTCTCCGATCAACACCAGGCGAATGCCGGAGCAGTACCCTAACAAACGGGCCACGGACCGCGCGCGAACTTCCCTTCCTCATCCTTGTCTTATTCTCTCCCCTTACACATACACACACTTACACTATCATGCACTACACTACCACATATCCCGGGAGACCGGTCGGGAGCTTAGAGCTTGTCCCGGCTGGGGCGGTGCCGCGCTGGTGGGAGAGTCCTGGTTAGGGGGAAACCCCAGTAGCCGACGGTAGGTCGCCATCCAGCGGGGGATGATCACCGCCATCTCCCGAGGAAAAGTATACACTACACTAACGGGACTAATGACCAAAGCAGTTGACGAGACCGGAAAAACGAAAAAATCAATCAATCAATCAAGAACCAACAAAGTGAAGATTGCAACATTTGAAAACAAGTAATTTCCGCTCATAATTGGTAAAATACTTATCTACATCTGTAAACGATCTACAAATTTGATTCCATAGTATGACTAGCAAAAATTAACCCCCTCGGTTCTACTCATACATCAAATTACAGAAGGAGAGCTCGATAGAACGGGCACATAGTGAAGGTATGTTTATGTCCAGACTAGAGGGGCTATCTCAGCATTTGCTCAGATGTGAGATCAGGGAAACTGGTGGGAAAACTCTGATCATTTAAGTGTGTGGAAGTAAAGAGTGAGAATAGAACAAGAAAGGTCGCGCGTTGTCCGTTAGGGTACTGCTCCGGCATTCGCCTGATGTTCATTGGAAAAAACACGGGAAACAATCGATCAGAGGCCCATCTGCTAGAATCGTCATCCAGGCAGCGGCTGAATTTAAGCTAGCTATCCAGCTGGTGTCGAAAATCCTGTTACCGTCGGGACTCGAACGTACTGCAGTGACATCAGTTGATACAATGAGCCACATAAGCCCATCGTTCTAGTGGAGGAAGAACACTCCCACCTCCCGTGATATAGCAAGTACTACACCTAGGTACAATGATCGTAGTAGAGTTGGCGCACATGGAAACACCAAATAATCAAAGAGACAGTTCTCAAAAGAAATAACGTGTACGCTTGCGGCGTCCCTCATGCAACTTGCGTTGGTGCATGGGGACATCGGGGACCGGAAGAGAAGAAGCACCAAATAATCAAAGGGACAGTTCTGACAAAACTAATAATTTATCGGCTTGAGGCGTCCCACGTGCAACGTGCTTTGCCGCGTGGGGACATCGGGGGCCTGAAGAGAGGAAACACCAAATAATCAAAGGGACAATTCTGAAGAAACTAATGATCTGTCGGCTCGCGTCGTCCCTCGTGCAACGTGCGTTGGCGTGTGGGGACATCGGGGACCGGAAGAGAAGAAGCACCAAATAATCAAAGGGACATTTCCGAAAAACTAATAATTTGTCGGCTTGCTGCGTCCCTCGTGCAACGTGCGTTCGGGTGGGGACATCGGGGGCCTGAAGAGAGGAAGCACCAAATAATCAAAGGGACAGTTCAGCTTGCGATGTTCGTCGTGCGTTGGCGCGTGGGGACATCGGGGACCGGAAGAAAGAAAGTATCAAATAATCAAAGGGTCAGTTGAGCTTACGGCGTCCCTCGTACAACGTCCGATAATCAAAGGGACAGTTCAGCTTGCGATGTTCGTCGTGCGTTGGCGCGTGGGGACATCGGGGACCGGAAGAGGGGAAGCACCAAATAATCAAAGGGACAGTTCAGCTTGCGATGTTCGTCGTGCGTTGGCGCGTGGGGACATCGGGGACCGGAAGAGAGGAAGCACCAAATAATCAAAGGGACAGTTCAGCTTGCGATGTTCGTCGTGCGTTGGCGCGTGGGGACATCGGGGACCGGAAGAGAGGCCTCGTTGCCGCGCGGCGCGGGGCGCCTCCTTCGCCCTGGTGCTCCGAGGCGAGCGGCGCCGGAGATTCCGGAATTATGGAAAGCTTAGCTCCGTTCTAAGAAGCTTACGCCACTTTCTCGCGGTCTCGTTTCCACACCCCATTTGCTGAGGAGACCAATTATGTTTGTGTGAGATGGAAGGCTTCGCTCACCCCGGGGCGCAGACGACCCGTTCCGGGCGACGGGGGCGGTTGTGGTTACATAACGCGACGCCGCGAGCAGCACCGCTCGCTACTCCTCGCACAAACGGATCCGCGTGCGCTCGCTAATGGGATGTGTTGTTAAGTCGATTGTGATGGGAAGATGGTGCTCGTATGTCTGAATGTTCTATTCATCCTTCCTTCGTTCTCGTGCTAGATATCGTTGCACGCTAAGTATTCGTTACGTAAGTATTCGCTTTGTAGTTAGTATCACGCAAAGACGCGAGGCGAAATACGCATCTTATTGAATATTTTAAGAAAATAATACTGCCGGGTGACAATGACGAATATTTATATTTATTTTATTGTTCTTTGAATAACCGTTCGTGCCATAAGCATGCATTATGTTTGTGTTTCTTTCAAATCATTTACTTTTCTAATGTATATAAAACATCTTGGGTCTAATACTGGTAAATCTTTAAAAGCCCATATATTTTATTAAATTGGGCTAGTAAAGTTTGGTTGATATACTGTTATTTGTTTTTGTGATTTGTATTTAATGAGTATCTCTTACTCTTCCATAAACAATGATATAATATTCAGTTCTAATATGCGTTCATTTTGTTGACCTGAGTTAAGGAGATTTGTCTAAATTGCTATAGTCAACTAATACATTTATAGATTGATAAAATATTTTCTAATTAGCAGATAAAACATGCAGTCTTCACAATTTTCTGATTATGAAAATCATGTATGAAATGACGCCTTAGAAATGGGAAATTGGATAGGTGTTTATCGTTCTTAGTAAAATGAAATCCCTATTCATTTCAATCTTTAATGTTTACAAATCTTCTTGGTATTTTTGACGTTACTATTTCGAATTCAAAAATTAATGTGTGAAGAAAAAATGTGTTTCATGAATAGCAAATTGAAATTAAAATTTACTTGGTCGTCGATTTACGTTCGATGTATTTTTAAACATTATATATCAATATTACAAATTTATTTGGTTTAAAAAATTAAATGGTAAAAATAAGCTTTTCAAATATACTTTAAATTCAAGTTAATATTAAACATTTCTATCCAATGACTTTTTGATGAATGAAACATTTTTACATCAGAATCCGCGGTAGTAGATATTCGTTTTTGCATCTCATCTTCCTACAACGTTGCATAAAACTGTGTCGAAAACTCGGTTAAACTACGTACTGCACAGAACTGCACTTTACTTGAAAATGCGAAGGGTCTCTAAGAAGACGAACGCAAGCGGATATGTGGAACATCTAATGCATGTGAAGCGCGCGTCCTTTTTGCTGAGTTTTGGTGTTGTGCGTCCTCTTGGCTCATTCCTCTTACACTACTAAAGGGCACAATTTACATTCTCCGTGTCTCCTGGGAACTCGCCATGTAAATGAGTCTGGAGCAGTGGTTCTGTAATGAAATGGAATTATCATATACAACATGCATGAGCACGGCTGCTAGTTATACTTGGCAGAGATGCTTTGACCGAAAACACTCTATGCTATGACTGCAACAGGAAATTGCTGGGTCGTAACACTGATTTCAATCCAAACAAGCTACCAATACGATTCTAGTACAGCTTCATAGGTTTTCTTGTATGCAAATTGTTGCAGAAATGATTTTATTTTCTATTCTTTGTGAATTTGCATATCTAATTCACACTTAAAAAATTGTGGACACTACCTTCTTTAGTGAATACGAATTTTTCCTTTCCTTCTTTATGACCGAAAAATACTTACGTAATGTCAGTGTTCATTATTGGATGTTGATCCCTAGAAAAATAATAAAATTGATAGGTTTTAGAGTTTGATGTCTATCGTGCCCGTTCATGACTTCTAGTCTTAGAATGATACGTAACTTCTTTGATCGCGATATTTAGAAGACTTTGGATGCACATTCTGAGCCGTTTCCTTCAAAGCCTGTTTCAAAGCAACTTCCATATTTTACTTGTATTATTTAATAAAGAAAACTTGTTTCGTAAACGAAAACACTTCTTGGAATAACCGGACATTTTCAATGTCAAATTGACTTTATTAAAGCAGAATTATAAAGAAAAAACAGGAACCTAACCTCATGAAGCCAAGAATTTTCACATAAATATTCTATTTCCCCGTAAAGAGAACAACAACGAAGCGGATCTCTTTCTCGGAACCTCGCAGATCCGAAATAGAAGCGCTCCTACAAAATTCATCCAGCCGCGAACCCGATTTCCACGCTCATAGGGAGCCAGCGGGCGGTCGGGCTGCAGGCGACGGAGCAGGGGAAAGTGCACGGGTGCTCCGGAGCGGTGCATGAAGGTGGGTGGGCGGTGGGCGAACAGCAGGCGTCGTGAGAGGGCGAGAGAGAAAGCGGGGGAATAAAGTGGAGGTGACGGAGACGATTGGTACGGCGCCGAGGACGACGCGCAGTGACCGGCCGAAGTTGTCGGGAAGAAAGGGCAGAAAGTCGACCGAAGAGGGGAACGTAACTTCACTGGGAGAGACAGGCGGAGTTAGCTCAAAGCCAGCACTACTGTTGCCTGCAGTGACTCTGTCCGGGAAATCTTACAGCGTTTTCCATTCGCCGCACTGGTGCGCACTCAGGGTGCACTCAGGGCAGCTTTCGTGTTCCATTTGACCGCCAGGGTGCACCAGTGCGAAGAAGCTCATGTTCCATTCGCACAATAACACGGAGCTAGGGCGCACTCGGGGTGCTCTTAACTGCATTGAGGAGCTTGTCCGTGCAGTCCATTGCACCGTGCCATTTTGAGGTTAGATACGGAAGTTATGAATGTTGATTTGGATTTGAGGTGAAATTGTGACGGCAATTGGGGATCTTCTATCACTCAGTGATACTTCGAATGACGGAGTATTTTATGTTTTGTTTTGCAAGAAATGTCTTAAAATAATTTTTGTGACTTACGTGGTGTTCAAAACATTAGTTTGTGTTTTCCTAAAATTTAACCTTGAATAACTTCATGCTAACAAATCCAGTACTATTTAGAAACCAAAGTGTATGTACATCTCAATTTCGAAATGCTAATAAGTGGAAAATGGAAATAGTGACCCTTACAAAAATATTCAAATGTATCTGCCTAGAAATGTTTCTCGCACGCCCATTCATACACCAGTGGAAATGCTAATGTTAATATTATTAATTCAATAACCAAACAATTGAGTTAAAAACGGTTCAAACTCTTGTGTACAATATCGATCACTGGCAAATCTCGAAAAATTAAATTTCGACACATACGCCTGTGAAGTTTTCGTAGTTTTTAAATAAAGAAATCACACGTTAATAATTTATGAATTAAGAAGTAAAAAAAATACCAAAAGACTTCATAAAAATGATAACGATCATAATTCAAAATTACTATTTTTCGAGTTCCATTAGTGTCACAGATCGAGAACTGTTGTTTATAATCTCCCTGCGTAGCGCACACGCACTGACTCAGTTCCGGAATGCATTTCATTCGTGGCTGACCTTCACGCGTATGGGACAGCCCTGTTGCGGAGCGATGACGTTTTTGCCTTTCATTAGGGTGGGTCTCAGTGCAAAGAATGGAAAACCTCTTGGTATTTGAGTTTCGACGTCTGCAGATTTTCGATACTAGCTAGATAGCAAGGTCGAATTAAGACGCTGTCTGAAGAATACAACGGCCAGCTGCTCGGATCGGTAGTTTTCCGAAGTTTGTAATAATACCATGCGAATACCGGATCAGAACCACTAACGAATGGCAGAGAGACCACGCGCGATTTTTCTTTTCTTCCCCTAACCTTTACACTTCCTCTCTCTCTCTCTCTCTCTCTCTCTCTCTCTCTCTCTCTCTCTCTCTCACACACACACACACACACACACACACACACACACACACACTTACACATGCATGCACTACACCAACAAGCATGTGAGGAAACCATTCGGGCTCGTCGTGGTTGGAGCGTTGCCCTGGAGATACCTGGAGGTAGAACTCCCCGCAAGCAGTGTATGTGGCGTGCGATCTCACCTTTGTGTGGGGAAATAAAACCGCAGTTACCGGACTTATTACACTAACGGGACTGATGACCGTTAGATCTCGTTGCCGGAAGCATTGATCATCGATGAAAGACGTTCGGCCACAAAAAATAATGTGAGGTGATTAATGGCAATTTGTGATAACCAAATATGTTGCAATACTAACTGTATAAATAATACAGAAGACTGCGGAAAAATTTAACCTCTGTAGCCCAAACGTTTTTTGTTATTTATATCCGAAACACCAAAATAGAATAGTTTGTCCGCGATGATTGGTTTTGTTATTTCAGAGGTATAGTCAAATATCAAAACACAGCGAATTCAAAATTTGAATATCTTAATTTAGTCTTAACATAATATATTTATTAGTTGCCTGTGTACAGGTTTTGCAAAATTTATTTTTGCTAAACCTTGCCCGGAGTCCGTACATTACCAAAATTATCATATTTTAGTGCGATCTTAGTACCCTTTAATTCCTCGTGCACTGTTTTACTACATTCTTCATTTATGTATCCTCTTCGTCCTCGCACACGGTTTCATTTGTTCTGGAAAACTCTTTCAACACATTCACTATGTTTTAGGCAAACGGGATTTCTCTTGATTTTATCTCGCAGTCCGCGTCGATGATGTCTTCAGAATCGACAAAATTGCCATAGCTGAAACAATTTCCTCAGTTTCCCCCTGTCCCGTCCATTCGACGTAAATGCTATAAAAATAACTCGTGAGATCTTCCGTCTACAAACTTTTAGATTATTGGAATTTACGGGCGTTTTCGTCCTAGAATTTAAACTATTTCTTGTGTTAAATATATCCGATACGGATTTGACTAAAACCCAATAATCTATTGTTTATTTGTAAAGAATGTCGGGACTTCAATTTACTATAACTGTAAGTTCATTATACACGCGTTCACAATGTACAGAGTGGACTGTGTAATAATTGACGTAATTATTTAAAATACCATGCACGAACGACGGATGTACCATATAAAACGAAATCGAGGACAAATCTGGTCTCGAGCAGAATAGGGGAACGTGGGAAGGTCTCCTGACGTGGATTGAGGTAACGGACAACCAATGCCAGGCGATTGGCCTCCTGTACGTGTGACGCAATTGTGCTCGACTGGCCTAGGTGCCGAAGGCGTGGCGGAGGGGATGATACCCACTGACAGCCTATAGTTATGCTAGCGAACAGCCGTCATTAAAATTTTATCGCGCGCAGTGGGAGGTTTATCTACGCGGTGTGTAGGTGTGTCAGACGAAATGTTATAAACTTCTAGTAGTTTACGAAGATTATCACCTTTTGCCAACGACATCTTGTCAGAAATTTTATATACTCGAAACCTCTTGACACCGTCAGAACGGGATCTGCAGAACACTAATGCATGATACGTTTCCTAACAACCAGTGGCCATATATCATGTGCAAATTAGTTATATGATATTTTCAACCACATGTTCATTGTCAAAACGTGATCATCTTCAATTCCTCTTCATGCGTTATAAATTTGTAACATTTATTTTTAGACACACTATACGTAACACTGTATTACATGGATTTATAATATTAAAATATTCGAAGTCTTAGCTATTTAAAGTGAATATCACTTGCAATTTGTACCGAGCAGTGGCTAGAAGGACGGTCTCGGGGGCTATCGGAGCAGGCCACAGCAGCGGGCGGCGGTCGGTGGGCGGTGGGCGATGGCGTCCTATGTGCGGACGTCGGGGCCCGGGGTGGGTGAGGCACCGCGGGGCGGCGGTCCGCGGTTCGATGGCGCTCCCCGGGGAGCAGTCGATAGAGGACGTGGGTCTGGGGGAGCGAGCGCCACTTCGTGCGACAGCCTCGGCGCGACGCGGCGCCTCTCACTGGGCGTTGCTTTCCCTGCGTTTGGCCCTCGCAGCCCACGATTGGGATAAATAGCTCATCCAATGTGATATTCAAGACTTACCAGGAAGGAAACTTAAATGGAATAATATATCCATAAATATGTAGGTACGGATCAATATGGATTGCAATATAAGTTTCGAATGGCCTCATATAGCCGAATTGGTAAACACGTAGCAAAAATTTGATTCAAACCAATTGCTAAGCAAACTTGTAATTACATATAAATCCTGGTCGTAGTTGTTGTTTTCGTTTTATTATTGTTATACCTATATTACTAATTCCAAATGCACACAAAAATTGGAAAAAAGCATACATACACCGGAATGTGAGAGGTGTCGTTCGTTATCCACAGTGAAACAGTTGATGCCACGTGAGAGCAAAGCGACAAGGAAGAGGCCGCCAGCTATTAATATTAGTTCCCTACATGTTGTATTATTTTTTATATCCGTGGTATGTAAAAACCTGTTGTACTGTGTATGCATATCTCTATACTATAATGTACAATAATTGCAGTATTCGTGAAGACTATTTTTGTTAATTGATTGATGTTTTCGGGCGAGTCGCCTGCTATTGTCAATTGTACAGTGAATGTTTTATCCCGGGAAATGGCGGTGTTCCTGCCTCTTGTGTAGTGAGATCCGCCGGCGATCGACATGTCGGCTTGCAGGGGTTTTCCCCTGTGGGTATGTCCCCCAATGGGGCAATGCCTTCAAATCCCTCACGGGGCAATGCCCCAGGAGGCACAAGCTCCAAGTTCGCAACTGGCCTCACGACATATGTGATAGTGCAATGCATGTATGGGAAATCGTGTATGTGTAGGCTGTCCGTTGTTTGTTTGATAGGGTGTTGCTCCTTCATTACACTGGTATTGGCCGGAAAAAACTTAAAAAACCATTAATCAAATCAGCAGACCGCTAGAATTCTTCTTCCGGCAACGGCTCGATTCGGCGCGACGGCGTGTCGAAAATCGGAACTCGAACACTAGAACCTCGCGGTCAGAGTGACTGCATTGACATCAGTTGATGCCCTGAGCCACCTTTGCCGGTCTATCTCAGGAGGTGGCGATGTTCCTCCGCTGCTGGATCGTGATCTCCGGCGCCGACCTACACGACGGCATGGGTCTCCCCCAGCGGAGAACCGCACCGTCCGGGGCAAACTCTTCACTCCCGACAGGTTTCACAACATGTGTGGTAGAGTAGTGCATACAAGTGTGCTACTTTTTTGAAAACCACTTCGTGTTGTTTTCTTCAACCGCGTTTTTGCTGCTGTAAACAATTATTATTATTGCAAACATAAACATAATTACAAACATTTATTATTATTGATATCATTAATATTATTATTATTATTGAACAGGCCATTTCTGAACATGCTACACGTTATCTTCCGAGGCCGAGACATATTTATCCCGCACAGATTAACGTGTATCATTATGGGAATCAGATTTTCTGCTCTATCCCTTGGCAAGACGAGCTTCTTAAGCTTTAATTATGAATTATGAGGTGATAGTATGATGATGAGAGATAATCGTGGCCTTTTTTAACCAACCCAGCATTCGCCTGTATGACCGACGGCAACCAGGAAAACTCCTGTCAGGATGCCGGCCCGGGCATCGAACCCAGGCTTCCCGACTGCGAAGACCGCGCCCACGTTCTGTGCCACTTGGCTTGATTTACTATTATTATTATTATTATTATTATTATTATTATTATTATTATTATTATGTGCATCTGGGATGGCTCATGGGCAGCACACTTGCTTCCCGTGCTGTGGTCCTGGGTTCGACTCCTCGAGGCAAAAATAGAGTTGTTGCTTTCCCTTATCGTCCCAGTTTCTGTAGCTGTGTGGCGAAGAAAGGCCCAACCAGGCGGATCTTGCTAGTTACGGTGAAGAGAATACGTCAAGTCGCCTCATGTCGCTCGTGCCCCCAAGCATGGGAATTTAACTAAGCCCAAGCATGGGGGACACCGTTGCTGGCGGCGAAGTCGGACTACCAACCCAAGAACGCCTATACATTATTGTTATTATTGTTGTTCTTATTTTAGTATTATTTCCAGTATTACTAGTATTACCAGCATCCACCACTAGTCGCTAATGATTCCTGTAGCCGTGGACAGCGTCTTGACAGCGCCGCAGTGAGGGGCGCAATGTTGACCCCCCCCCCCCCCCGGCGCGCCAGCCGCGCGGCGCCGCTGTATTGATTGCGCGCCTTGAGCGGTCGCGCGCGCACCCAGTGACCTGCCTGACCTGCCCCAGTGCCGGCGGCCCCGCCCCTCCCCTCCCCGCCCCGCCCGCTCCGCCGGCCCCGCCCCTCCACGCCCTCCCCGCCATGCTCCGGCCACCCCGCCCCGCCCCCGCCTCGGGGCTCACGCCGACACATCTGGACGCTCCGCGGATGATTCAATCACGAATGGCGGCCAAATGGCGCACAGTGGCTGAATGAAAGGGTAACGTCACCTTTGGCTCTTCGGCTGCGGCCAGGCGACAAATTTCGTGTTTTGATCAAGGTATTTAGACATCTCTAGTGTGAAAACACAGTTTATTTTATTGAATATGCCTCTACCTGCTAGCTAGCTCCCCAAACCCTCGTCCCGGCAGAAAGTCGTTTGATTTGCTTTCCCTCGCATGCCACCCAAACCCCCCCCCCCCCCCGCCCGCCCCGCGCCCGCCCCCCGCCCCGCCCGCCACGCCCCCCCGCCCCGCTCCGCCCCGCCTCGATCCGTACTGCCCTACGCCCCGCGGCGATGTCGACCTTGCAGCACACTTGCCTCGTCTTCACATTCCCTGAACCGGAAACGTCTCAGATGAATCAAATAGGTCATTCAGACAAAAGAGTATCCATTACCTTTGATCCTTCAGACACAGAAGTGCGGTCACGCTTCTTAGAAATTTGATTTACGGAGAATTCAGTTCTTCACTAGAATGTGTAAATTTTCGTAAATGAGAAACCCCTTGAACAGTTTTACCCCTATCGCTTCTTCCTGTCATCCCCGCTCTTTGGCCCCGCTGACCTAAAACGTCAGTCCGGCTCATTAACCCACCCCGCGGATTAATTCGATTTTGCAACCAGACAATCTGCCGAATGCAAGATGAAGGAGTAGCAAACTTTTGACCTTCGATTGTTGGCAGAATAACTCTTTCAGGCATTTTGAACACTGTTTTTACTCAACGTCTACTAGTAAGAATGTTTATTTTATTAAATAAGTCACAGCCTTCAAGCTTGTCTTGGGAAGAAAATGTTTCAATTCCTTTGCTTATTCACGACTCTGTCTCCCTGCGAGAACGGCATACCATCATTGGAGTTTTATCGGCTACCACTTTTTCAGGCTGAGAGAGACAGGGCTATCCTCTCCCCTTACACACACACTTACACTAACATGCACTACACTAGCATACATGCCGGGAGACCGGTCGGGCGCTTAGAGCTTGTCTCGGCTGGAGCGGTGTCCCGCTGGTGGGAGAGTCCTGGTTAGGGGGAAACCCCACTATACGACGGTAGGTCGGCGCCGGATCTCGCCATCCAGCTGGGGAAGACCACCGCCATCCCCCGAGAAACAAACATGCAGTACACTAACGGGACTAATGACTAAATCAGTTGACGCACCCGGAAACACGAAAAACAAACTACACCAAACTAATAATAAACCCACCTTGAATAGGTTTTTTCGTACTCTGCGGGCGAGCGCAGTGTAGCTTTGAGGCTCCGGGGTCGATCCCTAGGTCGTGCAGGTGCCTGCATGACCTTTCGGCCTCGCCCGCTGCGCCGACGGGCCAGTTGGCTGCCCTGTGTCGGCGGCCTTTGAGGGCTCGCCCTGCGAAACCCCAGGTGGAGCACACCGCCCTTTCGCGAGCCTGTTCCCACTCGCCCGGTGTGAGCTTTCGCCCGCCCGCCCGCCCGCCCGCCCGCCCGCCCGCCCGCCCGCCCGCCCGCCCGCCCGCCCGCCCGCCCGCCCGCCCGCCCGCCCGCCCGCCCGCCCGCCCGCCCGCCCGCCCGCGCACCTGAGCCTGACGAACGGCCGGCGCCCTTCTTCTGTTTCGACGCACCCACCGTTTTGCAGAGGACTCACAAAGGATGCATTAGGACGCGTGGATGAGGCTGGTTTAGGTTTTAAACAAAGCTGCTTTAAAAAAGGTTGTTATCACGACACATTTTTAATATTTGAGTTAATGAAATTATGTTTGAATTTAGCATATAATTTACGGTATGAAGAACACATATTCACAATCGCATTTCAGGAAGGTATTACATTCATCCGAACCATTTTCGGAAAAAAAATTATTTGAAATGATGTTGTGTTACCCTTTGTCGAACATTCTACTACTGAGCGACTATTCAGAGAATTTCTAGTCAAAGTTTTTTTTTTTGGTATATTATTCTGATAAATTGTTCATTATTCTCTCGCATTAAACCCTTTACTGTTACAAAAAATCACAGTTGTTTAGCATTTCTTAATTACAATATTGGAGGTGCATAACTGAGTGTATAATATCCGCTGTGTCATACGAATCAAGAGCACTTATTTTCTGCTTTTGTAACATCACGCTTACTCTCGAGTAATGGCATGACCATAAATCTCAGTGCTTCTGTAACTCACTTCTGAATCACTGCGCAAAATGTCTCGCCACACCCTCATCTACGTCCTCTGAGGCACTTCTGTGTTATAGTGTTTCTGTTGCTGTTTCCTCTCACGTCTTCGTCGCTATACTTTGTCTACATCCGCCTTAGAACCGTCACCTACACACCTCCCAAGCCAGGTTCTAATCTACCCAGATCTCGCCTACGCCATTGACCCTGCCTCGAGACCCGCTTCAGACTCCGTACACAACCTCGTCACCGTTCCTGCCACCGACCTGTACCCTGACCCCAACCACGACCATGACCACGATCCAGACCCCGACCCCGATCATGACCACGACCCGGTTCTGGACCGCGACCCCGACCATGACCCCAAACTCAAAACCGACCACTACCCGAACTCGGACCCGGACCCGAGTCCCGATGCCGATCCTGATCGTGAAACCGACCCCAGCTCAGATCCCTACTCGAGCCCCGCCCCTGCCCGATGCGGACCTCCCCCCCCCCCCCCCCCCCAACCAATCCTTCACCTCTTCCTGCCACGGTCCCCCCCCCACCCCGCCTCCCCCCCCCCATCCCCCCCCCCCTCCTCCACGCGTCCCTGCCTCCCCGCGGCCCTTGGCGCTGTGTAGCTCGAGGAAGCGGCGGAGCTCGAAGTTAATATCAGCTTGCCGGAGTCTAACATGTGCGCGGCTAAATTCAGGCATCGGATACCATTATTGAGGCATCTCGCAGCCCCTGCGGCGGCGGCGGTAGGGAGCGCGAGGGCGCGAGGCCAGTTTCCTCTTACATTAACCCGACGCCAGCGCTTCTAGCAACGCTCCATCTGCTGTTTCCGCGCGTGTTTACCGGAAGAAGCGCGCGGCGCGGGGAACGTGGCGAGTCGTGCGAAGGGGTGGAGAGGGGCGGGGGGGGTGAGGGAACACCGCGATGAGTCGCGAAGGGGGGAAGGAGGTGCGCCGGGCGAAATAGACTCTCGCAGGAGCAGAGGAAGTGGGATTGTTAAAAGGGTTTGGATGAAGTTATTAGCTTCCCCACCTTAAAAAGTGCCCAAAGCTTATTCCATAATGAAATAGGTTATTTGAAAAAAAAACCTTGGTGTTATGAATCTACTGAACTCAATGTTCCCGCAACAAAGTGTGCACTCGTGAATGCCACGATCGTTTGAATGTCAATACTAGTTCAGCTACAGATGTATTGTCACTCATCAAACGTCTCTGTCTGTCGATTTAAATGAGAACACTTTAAGTTGAAACTCAAAGCAAGTATATTATTCGTGAATTGATGTAACCAGAACCAATACGCAAATGTTATATTCTCCACTACCACTGACATATTTTTCCTTACTTGAGAATTAGCTGAAATACCTTTTACCACACTTCCAATATTCTGAAGTCATTACTAATTGCGTTTTAAAATTAGAATGTCACATTAATATTTCTAGCCTACATTTAGGCTTCCATTCTTTAGCGAATTCAACGCAGTCGCCGTCAACAGCCCGCAACCACTATAACCGACGCTTCATCCTTCAATTGTTCTTTTCTACGCTTTCATACAACTCGTACCAAATTTTATATTTTCATTTCGTAACTCTTGGCATCTCCATCACCTATTAGCAAATCGGCACTTTATTAAAAAAGGCGATATCTCAGGAGATGTGCCATATCAGAAATTAGCAGACAAACACACTAGCGTAGATTATGTTAACGAACTGCAGGTATATGGAGTTTCCAAAAGTCACAATAGAAAATAATTTACTCTGAATCGAAGAGTAAGCTTTACTTTTTTTCAAACACTAGAGATGTGACCTTTCCTAAAAAAATCGATTCAAATATTTACAGAATAAGTATTATAACCCGAAATAAAACTGTCACAACCAAACAACGCATTAAAAAAATCTTGGTTTGAAAATAAATAAAGTATACTTTTCGAGTAGTTAGAACATTGTAGAAATGAACATTTTTTGTTGCGGAAACGAAGAGTGTGAAGATTGATTCACATTGCCAAAGTGAGATCGCAAAGATTCTCCATGAAAATGTAACACATTTTTGCGATGAAACATTTTTAGCATTGCGTCTAGTAAAAGTATTTGATTGAAATCATTTACGCTCCCAACATAATTTACGCGATAAAATGTAGCACACATGTCGGTGATATATTAGAGGCTCCTCAATCGGGGCAGTATTAATGATTATGGAGTTAGACTGAAACATAGAAGCGACAGTTGAAGGCGGCAAACGGTTGAAGAACGTGCTGAAAAGAACAATATTGGC
Source organism: Teleogryllus oceanicus (assembly GCA_964035755.1). Classification (NCBI taxonomy): domain Eukaryota; kingdom Metazoa; phylum Arthropoda; class Insecta; order Orthoptera; family Gryllidae; genus Teleogryllus; species Teleogryllus oceanicus. The sequence goes on from CAXIVR010000004.1 coordinate 22,696,301, forward strand.
CGAACGGGGCTGAGCATGACATGCTGCGAAGAGCATTTAGCAGAGTAAACTGAGGGTTCTAGGGCATTATGTTTAGAAGAGCTTGTTTAAACTTAGTGGGATTAAATTGTAATTAGCTGATAAAAAAATTCGCTGGAGATAAGTGGAATAGATCTAACGAAGAGATTCAGAATAGTGCCGGGCCAATATTAGTTAAATTTGATTTTAGTGAGGAACTTTGGATAAGGATGAGCTCGATAATAAATTGTAGTGTAGAAGAATCGTACAAATGCACGAGGGTAAAACGATACGACTAAAAAATTCTCTTCAGAGGCTGCATTTCATATGAAGAGTTGTGTGTGTTTTATGTGTAATTCAATATTTATTTTTATTTTTAAATTTCGTTTATTTTATGATTAATGATCGATTGAAAACCAGCCGATCGAATTTGCGATTAGCGGACGAAATAATAAGGTATTACTGAGCATGATACAATTTTCTGAACAAAACGAGCTCAGCACGTGGGGCAGCGTACAATGGCTGAGCGAGCGGGACTGACTGGACAGGCAGAACGAGGTGTGGCGGGGATGAATGGCACAAAAAACTTGCGGACGAGCCGAGGCGAGACAAAGCGTTCCCGCGGGAGAGGATTTCTGAAGAAAAAGACTCAGTGGTGGAAAGATTTAATATTGGATGAGTGAGCGGGGAAAAGCATGTTGGTGGAAACGGACGGAGCGCTCGATGTGTGGAATGAAACACTGCCTTCTTGGCCGACAAGGCTCAGCGGGGCGAGGCAGCGACCGCCATGCCATCGCGCCGCGCCACGCCGCGCCACGCCGCGCCGCGCCACGCCGCGCCACGCCGCGCCACGCCGCGCCACGCCGCGCCACGCCGCGCCACGCCGCGCCACGCCGCGCCACGCCGCGCCACGCCGCGCCACGCCGCGCCACGCCGCGCCACGTCGCGCCACGCCGCATCATATCGCACCAAGCCGCATCATATCGCACCACGCCGCATCATATCGCACCACACCGCACCACACCGCACCACGTCGCACCACGCCGCACCACGCCGCACCACGCCGCACCACGCCGCACCACGCCACGCCACGCCACGCCACGCCACGCCACGCCACGCCACGCCACGCCACGCCACGCCACGCCACGCCACGCCACGCCACGCCACGCCACGCCACGCCACGCCAAGTGATCGAATGGCTTCGCTGATGTAACGGTTATGGAACTGTTATACCCAAGTATTATTCCATCCACAGCTTCGATCGGGTTCAAACCCTTTCGAAGCTGTGGATTTTTACGCGCGAAAATATCCTTCGTACGCCTTCCTTCCGAGGGGAAGTAAAGTCTACTGTCCCATGTAGTAGAATTACTGCATGTAAAAGATCCTCAGGCCTGAAAGAAGCCTCTGAGCTACACTTAAATCGCAAGTTCATCGCCCTTCTTTCTCCGCTGGATGGTGAAAGGAGCGCAACTGAATTTGCGTGGCCAGTCGGAAGAGCGAGCCTGATGGCCTGAGCAGCGCCACGGAAAATAAGACATAATTGAATTCAATGGAATTGAATTGTAAAAAGTGACGAATGTTGTACGGAGGTGCCAGTGGGAGTATGCAACACACATTTGGAGTCACAGGAATACTCGCTTTACCAACAAATATAAACGTTACATATAGGCTGCTTTACCAACAACTCGTTTGTGAATATACTAGCCTCTATAAAACTCGCAGTGACAACTTGTTGACTTATCCCTCACTACAAAATTATAGATCAGTCTATTCCATTTGCTATTTGTTTGCTAGAGAACACGCCCTGTAAATTCGAATGTCTCTCTAGTGAACTCGATGTGTGAAAGACAAAGAGCAGTTATTTCTGCAACCTGTCGAATGTATCTGTATTGAGTGCATTCAGTCATGAGCAACATTCGTCGCGCTTGTTCAAATTTATTCGTTCACTCGCGACATTTTCTGCCGAGAAAGGGCAACTGAACTGGTCCAGCAAAAAAATCTAAAACAAAAACTTCAATGCAACTGAATGTGTATTAACAATTGTCACTGATTGTGATTTTCAGAGAAATGAAATTGACTCATTGTCACGTGAGAGGATGCAAAAAAATAGAGTGGATAGAACTTGAATAGAATGAAGGAAGGGAGTATATAATAAATATGATTAGAGAAGCAAATATAGACCAAGCTGAAGAACGCAACAAGGAAAAAACTTAAAAGAATAATACAAACGATATAATGAAAATATTTTTGAAATGAATTGTCCGAAAGAAATTTAAATTTTACGGTAGCTTTTGCGATTTTACAGAGACCATAAATCGCAGTGGCGAAAAGAATGAATGAAAACATTGATTACTCCAATTTTAAAACATATATGAACTTGAGTTAGTGCACAATGTTCTTTGGTCTCTTGTGTGTATGGAAGGGAACTTTCGCACTTCGCTTTGACCGCTTGCAGTTTGCGAGGTCGGTCATAATCGAGCTATTTGGGCCCCTGGCAATAAACTACTTACTGCCCATTTGCGTCGTTCTCGCAATTAAAGTATCTCTCTTTTAACTCTCGTCTAAAAATCGTCTCTTTAGTCTCGTCTAAAAATCGCTGGATAAGATTAGTTTTTATTGAAGAATGATTTCCTTTAGGAGTCTCTCGAGACACGTTTCCTCCAGGCGTTGCTTGAATCTCTTTGGTTCTCATCCATGTTTATTCCATTGAATATATTGAAGAATGACGAAAACTTCAAAATCTTCCGAGAAACCTCTGGATTTATCTGGAGAAAATGCAAGCAAGTGGAATAAACTCGTGAGAAACAACAGGGGGAGAAATCGTTTGCAATAAAGGAAGTTTAGAATTTTTAGAAGGCTTAGGTACTTCCGAGTTATTCACTATTATAATGTGTGTTGCAATCATCGTTTTTTGTACGGCATTATCTGCAAACTTTTTTTTCTCTGAAATCTTTGTAGGTTGTTGTTTGTTCAAATCTTTGATGTAGGATGGTGTGTAATTCTGTATTCACCAGTATCATATTTTAAAGGTTTGCTGTCGATAGTTTCTTTAAAAATGCCAAAAAACTGTAGTCTCTCCTTAGCGTGTGATATACTTATATAAAGAATTACACAGATTTTAAAAAAATGATAATTTACAACTAAATTCCAAAATCAAATTATTACGTTGTACTACAACAATGTATACAAATGTATAATAAGCACTAAAATAAATACACAGAACTTTTGCAGTCATTTTCAAAGTACATTTAAAGTCAAGGTGCGTTAAAGGTGAAAATAGTACATTCGGCTAAAAATCTGAAGTGTAGTGAAGTGCGTTGCTTGTGGTGTGGATGGGCCTAGTGCGGTCGCGCAGAGCGTTTCGGATGACCTGGCGACTCGGCAACATGAGAAGGAAATGAGGCCGAGGGAAGGACGTGGAGGGACGTGCCGCGGCGGACGGGTCAGGGCAGGTTTGTACGGACGCCCGAATGAGAAGGGGTGTGAAGGGCGAGGGGGGAGTGAGCGGGTTGATTGGGCCGGGGGAGGAGTGAGATGGCGGGAGCAGGGCGTGGTTGGAACAAGATGGGGCGAGGCCAGGCGAGGCGGAGCGGCGCGCGGCGGGGCGGCGCGCGGCGGGGAGGCGGGAGGCGGGGCGGCGCGAGGCGGGGCGGCGCGAGGCGGGGCGGCGCGAGGCGGGGCGGCGCGAGGCGGGGCGGCGCAGGCGGGCGGCGCGCGGCGGGCGGCGCGCGGCGGGCGGCGACGAGGCGGGCGGCGCGCGGCGGGCGGCGCGAGGCGGGGCGGCGCGAGGCGGGGCGGCGCAGAGCGCGGGCGGCGCGAGGCGGGCGGCGCGAGGCGGGGCGGCGCGAGGCGGGGCGGCGCGAGGCGGGGCGGCGCGCGGCGGGGCGGCGCGCGGCGGGGAGGCGCGAGGCGGGAGGCGCGAGGCGGGAGGCGCGAGGCGGGGAGGCGCGAGACGGCGCCAGACGGGGCGAGGCGGCGCCAGGCGGGGCGAGGCGGCGCGATGCGGCGCGATGCGGCGCGAGGCGGCGCGAGGCGGCGCGAGGCGGCGCGAGGCGGCGCGAGGCGGCGCGAGGCGGCGCGAGGCGGCGCGAGGCGGCGCGAGGCGAGAGGTCGGGGCGGTGCGAGGCGGCGCGAGGCGAGAAGGGCGGGGCGGGGAGGCGGCGCTAGGCGAGAAGGGGCGGGGCGGTGCGAGGCGGGCGGTGCGAGATGGGGCGGCGCGAGGCGGCGCGAGGCGGCGGGAGGCGGCGCGAGGCGGCGCGAGGCGGCGCGAGGCGGCGCGAGGCGGCGCGAGGCGGCGCGAGGCGGCGCGAGGCGGCGCGAGGCGGCGCGAGGCGGCGCGAGGCGGCGCGAGGCGGCGCGAGGCGGCGCGAGGCGGCGCGAGGCGGCGCGAGGCGGCGCGAGGCGGCGCGAGGCGGCGCGAGGCGGCGCGAGGCGGCGCGAGGCGGCGCGAGGCGGCGCGAGGCGGCGCGAGGCGGCGCGAGGCGGCGCGAGGCGGCGCGAGGCGGCGCGAGGCGGCGCGAGGCGGAGCGGGGCGGCGCGGGCGGCGCGGGGCGGCGCGAGGCGAGAAGGGGCGGGGCTGTACGAGGCGGGGCGGTGCGAGATGGGGCGGCGCGAGGCGAGAAGGGGCGGGGCGGTGCGAGGCGGCGCTAGGCGAGAAGGGGCGGGGCGGTGCGAGGCGGCGCTAGGCGAGAAGGGCGGGCGGTGCGAGAAGGGCGGCGCGAGGCGGCGCGAGGCGGCGCGAGGCGGCGCGAGGCGGCGCGAGGCGGAGCGGGGCGGCGCGGGGCGGCGCGGGACGCTCGCCACCTCGCGAGCGACGGCGCGGAAGGGAGTAGCCGGTGAGGGGTGGTGTGGACGGTGGGTCGTCGGGAGGGTGGCACTGGACGGCCGAGTGGCGCGGGGCGCCCAGCGAAAGCAGAGGGGGCTCCGCGGGGTGGCCGGGATGTCGGAGGCGGATCAGGGCGAGGCTGGTGGAGCGGCGCGGAGGTTATAAGATCCGAATAAATTGCCGGGCGCCCTTCGCACAGGTCGGGTCGGCTGACGCTCAGCCAGCCCCGCCTCCGTCTCTGCTCAGGCCGCGCGCGTGGGCTCCCAGCAGGCGATAACCCCGAGGGCGCGCTGCCTCGCCGGCCGCGCTTAAACTCCGCCTGCACTATCTCCACTGCCCACTTAGGGATCCTATGGCCCCGTAGAAGGTGTCTCCCGGGATGGGCAAATTCTCATACCTGCATGTTTGTAGTTTCGTTCTAATTATTCACCGGCTTAGGTGCCTCAGGGCTTCAATTAATGCCACTGCAATGACACTAACCGGAGATCCTAGGGTTCGAGGTTGAACCTGATGGTTCAAGAATTTTGGATAGTAGCTCGATAGCTCGGTCGAGTTCAGCCGCCGTCGATACGTGAGTTCTAGCGGTCGCATGCTCTGATCGGTAGTTTCCCATGGTTTCTCCGGCCAACACCTGTCGATTGGCGGAGTAGCACCCTAACGAAAGGAATCGCGCGCGATCTTTCCTTTCTCTGCCTTATTCTATCCTCATCCCTTACACTTACATGCACTACACTACCACAAATGCCGCTTAACTAGTCGGAAGCGTAGAGCTTGTCTCGGCTTGGTCGTTGCCCCGCTGTTAGGTGGTACCTGGCTGAGGAAAACCCCGCTAGCCGTCGGTAGGTCAGCGCCGGATATCGCCATCCAGCGAGGAAGGTCATAACCACCTCCAGCGATATACATACATTACACTTACGAGACTGACGACCTTTGGAGTTGATGCACCCGGAAATACTAATCAGTGAATCAATTTTAATTACTCCATAATCAATTATTTCAAAATTAAATTAGTGGCATTACAACAGCATGTACTTTCTCGTGTTATTGTCAGTGTTATCACCTAATAATATTACAACATTGCAAATTCTGCCCTATTAACACTGCAATCACCATAAGCGATTTAACTCAAAATTGACCAAAGACTATTAATACATTTAAAAAAGAGTTGAAGCGATACCAAGCCCTAATATTGAGAAATGGGGCTTGTATTGGGATTAGGCAGGAAATAGCATTAAGAAAAATGTAATTAAGGCAACAGTTTATTTTTTAGTTATATACTAATAAAAGGGGTCGAAATTAAAACGGTTTTAATTTTCGAAATTCAATAGATTTTAATAAAGGTAGCACATACATAATATTATAAGCGTACGTGGATTTTCTGGTGAAAAAAATTAGAGAAAAACTATCAAACAATTGTTTAGCAAATGTCGAAATTGTCCTAGGGCTTTAGCTGAAGAGACTTTAAAAATTAAAACTCAGTTTCGAATTCTTTGGATCATCAATGCAGCCAGGCCAATGGTAAATATCAATTTTGGACAAAATTCTACACTGTTTAGTTCACAGGCGGATGGTGAATTGACGGAGAAATCTTTTATATGATTTTATTTAATTTGTCAAATAACAGTAAAAACTGTTATAACGTATGGGGAAATTACGTAAAGTGGACGGAGAGACGGACGGTCGGTATGCAGACGACCTGACGGATAGATGGATGAGCTGCCGAATATACGGACGAACTTTCGGATAAACAGATGAACTAACGGATAGACGAACAGATGGACGGTTGGAAGGATGAACTTTTTTTGAGAAAACCACTCTTTAGAATCCTCAAAACGAGTTTATCCGTCAACATTTTGTAATTGAGTTTTGTAGCGCTTCATTACAGTTTCTATACTACTTGTGTGAGAAAATACAAATACTAAACAAGAAAGAAAGTAAAATAGAAAGTAAAGGAAGTATTTGTTAATCTCTTCGGTAATTTAAAATATTCAGATCCCTGTCGTAATGTTAGTGAACTGTCACAATTCTAGTATACATCTCTATAGTCATCTCATATAGTCTAGTATACATCTCTTCTAAAAATAAGTTTTATGAATTATACTTCAGTGTTATCATTTCGATGTGTATCATGCTAATAATTGAGTTTATTTTTCTTTCAAGTATTCATAGTCAATTTTTTCGAAAATTGCAAAAAATAAAATTGCAAAAGTGCAATGTCGATGATGAAGATTGGTTGAAGAAAATCTGTTGTCAAAAATAGAACTTTCAAAAAGGTTATGTATTTTTTTTTCAAAAAACGAGTAGCTTTCAAATAATTTCTGCTATCAGTTAATGCAATTTATGGAAAAGCATTTTCTCAAAACGGCTTTGAATCTTTTCTTTAATTTTTTTAACGAATAAACAAAAGTAAGCTTATAAAAATGGTGCAGGTCTACTTTTATTTAAACTCTGAAATTTCGCAAATTACAATAGTTAGAAATAATGCGAGAAAGTATGTTCTGCTGCATAAGTACTAGTTTTATTATGTAACCTGACGTTCCTTAGCATGCAACGGGTGTCGCCTTATTTCGGGAACACAATCCCCATCAAATACCTTTTTGTTATCGCGTTTCGCAACGATAAAATTCGGAAAGTTCTCCAAATCCCCCTTACACAGCAGGGCCACCAGAAATTGGAGAAGTTCCCCACCGAATTAAATTTACGCACTTAATATATTATCAATTTACAACACTGTTTTCGTTTACGATTATCGCGTGTTGTACTTCCCCTCCGGCCGTTTCGTGCTTCCCAGGGGTCGTAGCGAAGCTTTCCCCTCTTAGCTGCACAGCGACCTGCAAACACCTCGCGCGTTCGGGGGTTAATAATGCGGCTGCCGTAAGCAGAATCGTTAGGGCGCCGACAGCCTCGCGGGAGGCAGGCCCCCTCCCGTGCCCTCAACGCGCAGCTTCCGTTAACGAGGCCCGGAATCCGACGCGGCGACTCTCGCAGCCCCGGCATTGAAATGGCGACTAGCGGTGTGGAACCAATCGAAAAGCAGTCTTTTAAGTCTTACCAAAGTAAATTTACATTCTATTTTATAAAACATAAACAGTAAATATGATGCAAGCTATTAGTTTGAGAGTGCAGTTGTTGGTAAAGGAATTTCTAATGTACCGTACGTTTCATCGTCTTATTGCGTCAGTAACAAAATGCATAACTTGGTATTTTAAACTGCTGGGAATCGGAGTTGAGAGTTACGTGTGTTTGACGGTATTATATGATAATCTTTAATGGAGTTGTAAGGTTGTGATTGGGGTTAATCGGCAGGTTTCTTCTCTATTATTGCTCCCTGCCGTAAATATTAATAATAAACCAATATGGAAAACTGAAAATGTGACATATTTGGGGAAACTACTAGACAAACTGTTTTGCTGGAAACCTCTCTTATTACTCAAAAAGCAACTTCAAGTAACGAGACTATACTGCTTCAAGACCAAGCTTTTCTCTGTGTATGAAGACTTCAACTGCAAGAACGACTATACCATCCACTAGATCTTAATTCAAACATCTCACTAGAAAACAAGTTGATTTACAGAACAATAATAATTACTCCATAGACCAACGTCATGCAAATTTGGGACAAAGTAAACAGAACAAATCTTTCCGTTATACAAAGATTCAAATTAAAAACGCTAAGAAGGATCTCAGCAAGATTGTGGTTTATCAAACAGACCTAACAATACCGACCGCTTTGGAAAGAATAGAAAGAAACAGCTTGAGTTACTTTCAATGACTTAAAGATAAAAAAGAATTAAGTCGCTTTTATTAAATAGTTGTAAACATCAATGTTGTTTCTGTGCTTATTAGGTGGAATAATGGTATAATCAATTGCAGGGGAAAGGCGAACACACTTTGTCCAGGAAAAATTCCTTAATGAAGAAAACACATATTTCTCTCATTGTCTAGTATAGAAGACGAGTTACGTGATTTTATATGTGCCACACATAGTTATTTTATATATTTATTATGAAATAGTTAAGAAAGTATCCCCACGTGGTTCGAGTATTTATTTTTTCTTTCTCCCCATGGAGTAGAGAAAAAGGTGTGTAATGCTACGCAAAAAACGTCCAATTTTTAGCAGAAAAACTCGTTAAAGGACCCTGGTTACGAAAAAGTGGATAAATGTAGTTGCTAAACTTAGACAATACCCTCTAACACGTTATGTAGTACGGATCCATGTTCTGTGGGTCCCTGATACCGAGAAATCAATTGACGGCAAAACGTCTGCCTGCCTGTCCGCCTGCCTGTCCGCCTGCCTGTCCGCCTGCCTGCCCGCCTGCCTGTCCGCCTGCCTGTCCGCCTGCCTGTCGCCTGCCTGTCCGCCTGCCTGTCCGCCTGCCTGTCCGCCTGCCTGTCCGCCTGCCTGTCCGCCTGCCTGTCCGCCTGCCTGTCCGCCTGCCTGTCCGCCTGCCTGTCCGCCTGCCTGTCCGCCTGCCTGTCCGCCTGCCTGTCCGCCTGCCTGTCCGCCTGCCTGTCCGCCTGCCTGTCCGCCTGCCTGTCCGCCTGCCTGTCCGCCTGCCTGTCCGCCTGTGAAGAACGCTAGTGGCTGAACCGTTCAGCCTATTTTCTCCAAAATTGATAAAGTATTTAAAAAAATATTTTATTCTTTTAATAAAATTTCTTCCTTAAAGATAAATTTTGAAATAATGTAATGTACAAATTTTCTAAAATTTTATTTCTTTTTGCGTGAAAATACAAGGAAGATAGTACGTGTTGTCGTAGTCTCCAGCCATGTGAAACAAGACTATGGTTTTGTTGCTTACCTGGGAACTTCGGAAAAACAATGAAACGGTTTCGATTTTTTCTAATAAATGCAAATACTCGTATTTTATCATATTATTGCGCCTAGGCGCGTACATAATGAATTTCCACACTCGTCACTGCATGTACGACTGTAAGTACGTCACAGCATATGACTCGCGTCACAGTTGACGTCATGCGACAAGGCTCAGAGAAGAGGTGGACCGCCATTAAATATTTGCTGTTCACATGTTTCGTTATGGAACAGCAACATTGTTTATATTCTTAATATATAAATAACTATAGTACCTTATATTCTTATCTATTGTTCTACGTTATTGTAGTATTCATAAATATATTTTATTCAAATCATGAGCATAGGGCAATGGTATACGAGAGCTTTTTATTTATTGTTCTTGTGTACTACGCATGCTTCTTTGGGAGAAAAAATTGTGTGCTTTTGTTCCGTAGAATATTTGCTGTTCTAGATCTCTAGTATTGAATAAAATGGAAGTAATTGTATTTATAAAATTAACCACCAATCCATCACGTTCCGCCCCCCCCCCTCCATCCACTCTGTTTCCCTACGTCTCACCACTCCGATTTACCCCGTCCCACAGCATCCCACCGCACCACCTGTTTCTGCTTGTTCGAGCCCGGTGTGCTGAATGAGACAAGTTCATTATCAAGTTGATCATGGTGATGACTGACAATATTAGTGATGAAGTAATGGTGAAAAAAGGAAAGGGAGAAATCTGAAAAACTTTCCGCGAACCCACTTGAAACGAATGGTTCATGTTACAGTTATTCACTGCAATCAATATCTAGGATCCATTGATAGGAACTGAGAAACGTCCATCCACCCGTCCATTCACACGTCCATCCACCCGTCCATCCAACCGTCCATCCACCCGTCCATCCACCCGTCCATCCAACCGTCCATCCACCCGTCCATCCACCCGTCCATCCACACGTCCATCCACCCGTCCATCCACCCGTCCATCCACACGTCCATCCACACGTCCATCCACACGTCCATCCACACGTCCATCCACACGTCCATCCACACGTCCAACCGCCCGTCTGCCCGTCCCTCTGTCCACCCGTCCGCCCAGTCGACAATTCGAGACAAATGCTGAATTCAACGCTTAGCGATGTCTTTTCGGGGAACTGATAAGAATTTTTGCGAATCCATTCCGAAGATTTAAAGAAATTTCAAAATGTGGAATTTTTGAAGAAACAAAAAAGTATTTCGGGATGTCTTACGGCACATATAGAGGTGATCAATAAATAGCTCATTGAATTCCTCTCGACAAGACCAAGAACACAAGACCAATTTTATTGACACAATTTTATTCCGTTTGGATAATCTACAAAAACACTTGTTTTCATGATTTTAATACACATACGAGTACTCTGGTGAAATGCTGCGAATTCTTAATTTTTTTTTCGATATTTATGTGAATAATTACGTCTTGACTCGCTAGATTGACAATAATTAAACATAATTTTTAATGAAAAAAAATCATCCAGTATTTTAATCGTTATTTTTACATGTAACTTTCTAAGCCCGGAAGTGGCCAATCCAGGCTACAGTTAGATTTAAAATATATTTTTAAACACAAATAGAAGTTTTTCAATATGAAAAATACTTGCTATTGGCACCACGCTAAGCTAATAAACTTATATTCTAGCTAAATGTGTAAAAATCTGAATTTCGAGATAAGATTCCTGTTAATAAGATGGTTATTTGAAATGGAAAAACCTTTGCCAACTTGTTTCATCTAGTGCATTTTCCACAGAAGCATTTAAAGATTAATTTTCTCTCAATCTGCCGACCCGAAGGTGATCCATCGGAGCGCAAATAGCGGCTTCAATGACAGAGTAGCGTATATCGTCAAGGCCGCGCAGGCGCCGCCATCAAGTTGCGCCTTCAGATGCGAGGCGCCAACCGCGAGGCGCAACCACAAACAAGACCTCGGATGGCGCCTCGACGCCGCCGCCGCCGCCGCCCCCGCCCCCGACGCCACCCCCGCTGACGCCTCCACCACACGCCCACGCCGCCACACACCCCCGGCCCCCGCCGCCCCCGCTGACACCTTCACCGATGCCCCGGTCGCCCCCGTCTCCGCCGCCTCTGGGCCCCCCCCCGCCCCTTATCCTTGCTTTCGACTCGCCTTTTGCTGTTAAACCCGGCGATTATCTCCCTCGCCGATTTGATAAAGTCGAACCCGTTTATTGGCACCTCAAAAACCCGAAAACCCCTTAAGTTCGAAATAATGTTTGTTTCTCTTACCCATTTGCTGATCTAAACATGGATTTAGGGAGTTTGGTTTTTCTCCTTGAGAGCATGCCAATATGTGCGGCACTTTTCTTCTACCAATCAAATGTCGATTTTTTCAGCAATATTTTGTGAGGGGTCTTCATGATACCCTGTAGATCCGCCACACGACATTCATCACTGTGATCATCTTAATAGAAATTCATTGTAAGTAAAATTATAGAAGGTAAGCGAGCTTTTGTCATAGTTTACCTAGATTAGCGGTTTCTGATGGTAAAAAAATAGAAAAATATTGTATGTAGGAAACTCTCTATCCCAAAACTTAAGGAAGAATGAAACAATCGACTGATCGACTGATTATGGCGATTTAGAAAGGCCTCTGTTACCGAGAACCCTCAGTTTCGGGTAGATGAATGAAAATTAATAAAATTCGAGATAATAAATTGTTGAAAATAACTGGGTTCGAGTTATCATGAATTGGAAGTCGCTGATTCTTCAGTGGACACCACAGCTACAATAGAAGAAATAGCTTCAACCATTCCTAATCAATGTCTTCCAGTTGTTCCTAGTCTTCTCCATCCTTGTCAAAAGCATCTCTTCTTGAAGAGGGTACCTAGGTTCGAGTCCTGACGGCGGCAGGATTTTCGACACTAGCTTTTCAGCTAGGTCGAATTCAGTCGCTGTCTGGAGGAGAATTCTAGCGGCCGGCTGCTGTGATCGGTAGTTTTCCGTGGATCCTCCGATCAACACCTGGCAAATTCTGGAGCAGTACCTTAACAAACGGGCCACGGACCGCGCGTGATCTGTCCTTCCTCTTCCTTGTCCTATCCACTCCCCTTACACACACACTTACACTAACATGCACTACACTACTACATATTCCGGGAGACCAGTCGGGAGCTTTCAGGCTGTCCCGACTGGGGCGGTGCCCCGCTGGTGGGAGAGTCCTGGTTAGGGGGAAACTCCACTAGCCGGCGGTAGGTCGACGCCGGATCTCGCCTTCCGGCGGGGGAAAATCACAGCCATCTCCCTAGAAAAAAAATACACTAAGGGGGCTAATAACCAGTTGACTCGCCCGGAAACATGAAAATATCAATCAATAAATCAATTGAAGAGGGTGTTAAGGTAGTGATGTGACTGGCGAGAAAGGAGGAGAGGAGCGTGCCTGTCTTAATTAGTCTACCTCATAATCTCGAATCTGATGCAAAGTAGAAATAAGTGTTACCGAATATTATCTTTTAGCGATGTGAGTTACCGCACTGAGATCATAGAATGCAGATGTTTGCAATATGCGTTGTTCGAAATATGGGAGATATGGAGGTTTCTCTCTATTTTCTGCATTCCCGTCAGCGACAGTTCCTCCTCATTCGGGAGGTTTTCTGCGCCCTCGTCATTACTTTCATTTTTAGAATAGTTCGTGCGTTTTTTGTACAGAAAATGAAAAAAGTTATACAGTTGCATACAAAATGTCACAAATCGAGCACAAGATATTTCTGCCGTCCTTTACTCATTCCCTGTCACTTCGAAGATTTTCTCCGCCGTCTTGTGGTCTGCGTTTCTCTTCTTGAAGAGGGCGTGAGCAGAGGTGGCGACGTGGCGAGCGAGGGGGCGGGGCTGTCTTAATTAGTCTGCGCGTGGGCGGAGGTGCGAAGGCGCCCCAGCGAGTGCCAATTACAGGCGTCATTAGCGCGTCACAATAACAGACGAGCGTCGCGGCGCCTCACCGCGAGGCTGCCAACCAGCGCGTAGCGCGACCTCCAGCCGGCAGGCCTGCCAACTCCCGTTTCTTCTTCTTTTCTCCTTCTGTTATAACACAGGGATGAAAAGAATTAGAATCACCTCAGCACTACCGTGACGAATGTTTGGACTAAAATCCGTGTTTTAGGTTTTTTGAGCTGCTTTGCACACGCATCAGCATTGAGTGTTAGTGTTGTTGCAAAGATGGTTAAACCGGTAGCGGTAGCTCAGTGCATCAACTGATGTCACTGCAGCGTCTCTAACCGGGAGGTCCTAGGTTCCCACTCCCCACGGCGGCAGGATTTTCGACAGGGCGCCCCCGCCGCACCCCTCACGCCCCCACTGTCCTTACGACGCCGCCGCCACCACCAACACTACCACCAATACGTCCACCAACCCGATCTCCAACATCACCAACACCATCACCACCAACAACAACAGCAACCCGGAAGCGGTAGCTTAGTGCATCAACTGATGTCACTGCAGCGCCTCTGACGGGAGGTCCTGGGTTCCCACTCCCCACGGCGGCAGGATTTTCGACGCTAGCTTTTCAGCTAGGTCGAATTCAGTCGCTGTCTGGAGGAGAATTCTAACGGCCGGCTGCTCTGATCGGTAGTTTTCCGTGGTTTCTCCGATCAACACTAGTCGAATGCCGGAGCAGTACCCTACAAAACGGGCCACGGACCCGCGCGATATTTCCTTCCTCTTCCTTGTTCTATCCTCTCCCCTTACACACACACTTACACTTACATGCACTACACTATCATTTATTCCGAGAGACCGGTCGGGAGCTTAGAGCTTGTTGCGACTGGGGCGGATCCCCGCTGGTGGGAGAGTCCTAATTAGGGGGAAACCCCACTAGCCGACGGTAGGTCGGCGCCGGATCTCGCCATCCAGCGGGGGAAGACCACCGCCATCTCCCGAGAAAAAACATGCACTACACTAACGGGACTAACGACCAAAGCAGTTGACGCGCTCGGAAACACGAAAAAATCAAACCAAACCAAAGATGGTTAAGATTGGTGCATATGGAGACGAAGTAGATGCAATTATGTATTCCAAAAATGGTATTTACGATGTATTTTTGAATGGATGAGTGGATGGATGGATGGATGGATCGATGAATAAATGGATGAATGGAAGTATGGGCCACATGTAACTCAATCAGATTAATGTCGTATCATGTCATTTTTTGAGCTGAAACTTGATAAATACATCAGGAGTAAGGCCTAGTTGTGCCGTTCCTGAGAACATTGAGATATTTTAATTTTGGATATACTTAACTTGAATGCTCTGTGACGTTTTCAAAATTTTCTGAAAGAAAGCTGCAATTTTTTCTTTATTGTATTACAAGGATAGAAGAAAGTGCATTTATGAAAACAGTATAGTCCCGATTTTCATTAAAACACTGTGCAATTTTGAAAATTACAAAGTTAAAACTTACTTTCTACCCTGTCCTGCACCTCCAGAGCTAACGCTAGAGATTTCTTTCTCAATGCACTTTAACTCTCAATTGTAGATATTTATTTCATTAAATATCAGGATTTTTTAAAATTTTGAGTAATTTTTAAGTATTTTCAGACACTTTGGATCAGGAAAAGTTTTGATATGCCACGTGTTATTACTAATTTGTTTTGTTTTTGAAAAAGACGAGCGTCAAAATAATTCTATGATTACATTTTTTAAAATTCTGATTCTGATCAGAATCCGGGCTGAACTGTGGCCGGCTTCACATGAAGCTGACGTAACCTCCATTTTTTGAAACAAATAAACGGTAAGAAATTTATTTCGTAGTAATTAAAAAGTTAAAAATTCCAACACCACTTTTAATTTATTCCGCATTAGAACGGAGGCTAGCTTGATGGATTTTCGAGAGCTAGGAGCAACTGCGCTGTGCCTGCGCGGTTAGTAGGCTTATCAACGATGAGGGTATTTGAGGCGATCACTGGCAGAATTTTCCAAAGAACAAAATAAATGTTTAAATAATTATTATTTTAATATTTTCCCAGACATAAAAAGAAGAGTTGACAATGCTCTTGACAATCTCTAACATGTCTTTCTCTTACAAATAAGTTCAGTAAAGTTCAGATTGGAATACGATCATGACATTCAGACTGGCATAACGGTCAGCGTAATGAACTGCTATACCCAAGTTTGCGAGTTCGAACCGAATCGAAGCCGTGGATTTTTAAGGGCGAAAAATTCCTTCGTACGCATTCGTTCGGGGGGGAAGTAAAGCCGGCACCCCATGTAGTAAATTTACTGCATGTAAAAGATCATCATGCCTAAAAGAAGCCTCTGAGCAAAATTGAGATCCGCCTGTTTCGTCGCCCAAAATAATGCCTCCTTTCACCGCTAGGTGGGAAGGTGAGAAAAGAGCGTAGTGAAATTTGCGTGGTTAGACGGAAGAGCGGCCCTGATGGCCCTGATGGCCCGAGTCTCGCCACGTAAAATAAGGTATTAACTAAACTAAACTATCATCGGAGGGTAAAAAAGAGTTGAATTGTGGGAGTTGTTGTAAGTGGAATGGGTGTGTTGTGGTGAATCGAAATCGGAAAAGACAATAAAACTGATTGAAATCACAATAAAATTGCGCCGCCTCTGAACCTAGAACGAAGTGCTACAGCACTTCCTTATTTACTCTGATATTTTTTTGAAACAGTTTCATGTTAAATGAGTATAGTGTCACTATTTGTTTAGAGCATTGGTATTCAAGAGAGAGGAATATTTTAAAAATCGGTGTCCTTTGTTGTTGCTATGGTTGAATGAACAAAAACTTACTCGACAAAATGTCTAATCACAATTGAAATGAGTTAAAAATCTATATAGCAGTAAATTGCAATACGGTTTGTTTTACCCGATTAGGCTTATGAAGAGCGATCAAGTTTTTCATCGCATTGTAAGTTATTTCCTGCCGTGATGTAGTTTGAACCACTCAACCAATTTTGAAGAACCCAAAACAAATAATCTGTTCATATATTGAGAGTAATGTTACGTTCCGAAAACATTGTGATTTCAGTTGTACAAAAAAGTGAAATGAAAGTTTAGAATGAAGGAGAGAGAGAGAGAGAAAGAGAGGGAAAGGAATGTGGAGAGAGGGAGAGGCAGAGAGAGAAAGGGAGAGGGAGGGGGGAAAGAGAGAGAAACAAAATGGTTTTGAAATGCCCAGTTACAATTTATTTCATATGACTAGCATTCTTCTACATGAACTCTAGTACTACTTAAGAGAAGCAAACATTTTTTTCTGTCTTTTATTTGCTCTCAAGTCGTTAATTAGATTTTCCATGTCACACGTACAGATGAAATGGAATTCTGTCGTATTCGCTTGTCTTTTATCTTACATTTTAATGGAATTAAAACAACACATCACTGCAATTCAAACTTGCAGATTTTTTCTTAGTTCAGCGATTGCGAAAATGTCACAGAAAAAAGAGCATTGAAATTGAAAGCGGATTATTTTTTTATCTTCCCTCTAATGAACTTGTAATCCCTTAGTTTTCAATCCCATTTAATTTTCTCTTACAATTGTAATTTTAGAACTTCTCCAAAGTTGCTAAAATGAAATCAATAGGTCCGCTGAAACCTGAAGTATATAGGTGGTGTAGATATTACGTTTCTACTCGTTTAAAACCACCTATGCATGCCAGAGCAGCCAACGAGCTGCTGATGCGGATTTGGAACATCTAGAAGAGCTAAATATCTAAGAATGTAACAGGAGATGCAAAAGCATCTCTTTTTGGGGGAATACTCCTTAAAGAAACATAAGTTCTCTTGCCCTCGCATGTTTCCCTGCCAATTCCCCCATGTTTTCCGCAACTAAAGAACATGTTGCTTTGCATGTTTTCTGCATATTTCCCTACTTCTTTCCCACGGGATTTCCCGCGATTGCACCACACGTTTCTGGCCTGTAGCCTGACATGTACCTCTGCACGATCTTTCACTGGTTCCCTGCATGTTCCCCCCTCACGCTCATCGCATGTTCCCACTGGCAACTGGAAGTTTCTGGAAAATCTGTTTTTATGAAGCGTTTTTTTTTGTTGTTGTTGTTTTTTTTAATGTTTTTGTAGATGTTACGGTCGCGGATAAAGGTCCCTTCCCTGGCGGATGCAACGGAAGTTTCTGAATTGTGAGTGTACGCAAAAGAGCAGATCCCTGCCCCACCAATAAAGAGAAAAGCACTTTTCCTACGCTTCTGGCTACTCATGTCAAGGGGTGAGGAAAACGTAATAGAAAGTATAAAAACTTAACTTTAATCGTTTGCCTAGGGACACACAAACATAGTTTTCAGTTCGAGTGCATCTTTATATACGATAGTAATGTATTTTGGACCTTAAGATATGTTTATGTGTATAAATGGAGCTTAATGTGCAATATGTACGTGCACCTGATTTTCAACATATGACATAACTTACGAACTTCTATGTTTTTCATCTTAAATCTCTTTGATGCAGCAATAAGATGTGATATCCTATTCACCAATAGTATACCAAAAGAGTTTCGTCGGTTTCTTTTAAATTTCACAAATCTCCATATTTACCTCTCAGGAAATATATTTAGAGAGAACGATGTGGAAAAATGAAAATTCCAATCATGCTAAAACTATAATCGTTCTAATGTACCTACGTAAAGAATGTTTTTAACGTGACCTCAGTCGTATTTAATTTTCGCAATCCGGTTCATTTTTTAATAGTCTAAAAGACTGTTTTTGTGTTCTTTAAATATTTCATTATTGCTATATCACACATTGATACCTTTTCGTAGAAGACATGTGCACATGAGCAAAATAAACATATTCAAAATTCAAACCCAGTTTTTTCAGCTGTTCCATCTTGTTAAGAGCTCGTTCATTGAGCAAAGAATTTTTTAACTCAAATCGTTTTAGAACACATTTGGCAACCCCTCACCGACTCCTTTTTAAAGACAAACCCAAACATTTCTGATGGAGTCAAATTATGACTAATAAGTTAATGTGACCAAACGTCCAGAACATTTTAATAGGAATGGCAATTCCCTACATCACAAATCACTGTAGTTGCTAGAAAAAATGCATATCTTGGTGCCGTTATGTTCTCCGGAAGGCTTAATTAAAATTTTGTTTATACATTGTTAACATCCCCCGCTCCCCGATTCCCTCCTTCTCATTTTATACTCTCTGATCGGTAGTTTTCCGTGGTTTCTCCGATCAACACCAGGCGAATGCCGGAGCAGTACCCTATCAAACGGGCCACGGACCGCGCGCGATCTGTCCTTCCTCATCCTTGTCCTATCCTCTCCCCTTACGCACACACTCACATGCACTACACTGCCACATTTTCCGGGGGGCCGGTCGGGAGCTTAGAGCTTGTCCCGACTGGGGCGGTGCCCCGCTGGTGGGAGAGTCCTGGTTAGGGGGAAACCCCACTAGCCGACGGTAGGTCGGCGCCGGATCTCGCCATCCAGCGGGGAAAGATCACCACGCATACCCCGACAAAAATCATGCACTACACTAACGGGACTAATGACCAAAGCAGTTGACGTGCCCGGAAACACGAAAAAAATCAAATCAAATCATTTGGTACTCCCCTTCCTACCTCCCAACTTCCGAATTGTCCTCCTAGAACCTCGCATTTCCCCGCGTCTCTTCTCCTCTTCCTCAGCAACGAAAGCTGCTGCTTCCTGGCTCCTCGTGTTCCTCCACTTCACTTTTCCGCTTTCTTCCTCCCACTTTTCTTCTCCCCTCTTCCCCTCCCGCCTTCCGCCCTCCTCTCTCCCGCTCTGCCCCACCAGTTCCGCGCGTCCCGGAGCCATCGCCCGCCGCCCCGCCGCTCGACCGGTTGGCGGTGAGAGGCTTCCACGGCGAGGGCGTGTTGCCTAAATTGTTCTATATCGGGTTTACATATCATTAAAGCTGTGCCAATGTGCGCTCGGGCCGTAACCGACTCCGGATGAATTAGTTACTCCTCGCATTCATTGATAGGATTAGCAGAGCTTCCACATCAAAGAACCCCAATTGGGTGCCGTAACAAATTCGTAGGGAACAATGCATATTTCCGTTGCCAGTCCCCAGCAAAGGCATTATCGAGGCGCTTCTTTCATTGCTCAGTCATTACCTCGACATAAAAGAAGTCCATCGTTCGTCCCTTGTTGACCGAGGCTTCAATACGCTACTTGCCATTTCTGTGCTATTAAATGCGTCATTGAGATTCAAGGGTGTTAAATGCGCGTTTGTGTTGCTTACTATGTTCTGAATGCGGAGATATTGTTCGTGTATTAGTGTTGTATTCCATTAAAAAGGGAATTACCTTCCCCATTGTGATAGTGGCAAATTTCCAGCGCTTTGCATTCTAGTTCACAGGAATTCGAGTTGTGTTAACTAAAAGGAAAATACATAATTACATTTTGGAGTACATTTTGGATAACCCCAAAAGATAATGCAATTACTACGAATGGTCGTATAATAATCGTCAGGAATATAATTTATTGTTTATTAACAAAAATTAAATGAGGTATCACTAATTTTCTTCTGAGAAATTATACAGTAATTTAAAGACAAAAGTAGGGCTAAAATGTTTAGTAATGGCTGAAACCATTACAAGTTATTTTGTTCTTACTCGGTATTGTCTGTTTTAAATATCTAAAAATTCACTCTTTCAAAAACGAAAATGTTACGAAAGTTACACTAATTCTATTAAAGGATATATTGAACTAGACAAAGCCACATTGTAGATAAATTTATACTTTCAGAACATCTCTTGCCGAATCAATTGTGATAACCACATTGTGAATAGCTCATTAATGATAAAAATGCATGGTCTCGTATCAATCTGCCACCGCCTCATAATCATTTTGCAGAATTTTATCTACAGGAAAAAAACGGAGAAAACGTAAGTTAGCACACAAATGTTTATAATGTTTTCAAGATAACTTTTGAAAAGAATATAAAATTTCTGATCACAAAGTTCATTATCATGTAATCATTTGAACATTTATATACAGAAAAATATCGTAAAAATGGAGAAGTAGCCCACAGACGTGTGTTTAATATGGCAAAAGAAATTAAAATTGTAAATAAACTTGTAAAATTGTAAAAATGTTTGTAGAATTCCCAACTCGCAGAATTGTGTTTAGATCCTGCGAGTAGTAGTAGTAGGAATAGTAGCTTCTTCAATAAACGATGTGGAAAATTCGTATCTATACGCAACACTGCCATCAAGCGTTGAATGCAATATATGTCATATTATTAAACACGCTATTCGCGGGGGCGTGTTATGGCGTTATAGCTGACATTCACCAACAAGGGAGGGTCCGCAGCCGTGAATCAACCGAAGCGTCTGCCATCCCCTCACTCCACCCCCGACCAGCACTTCCGACCCTCCGCCCTCATCCATCCGCTCCCTCCCCACCCCTCCCGCCCGGCCCCCGCCGCCGAACCTCCGCCCCCGCTCGCACGAGGGAAGAGCCGCGTCCCTCTGGACGAATCGCCGTTATCAGCGGCCATTTATCGCGAGCGCGGTCTGTCTCCCGCGCCGCCGCGGCGACAAACAAATGACGGGCGGTCCGCGCGTCGCCGCAGCGCGCTGGCGCGGCCGGCGGTCGCCACCACAGAAGCCGCCACCAACCCCTCGGCCCCCCCCCCCCCCAGCCCCACCCCGCTCCGCGCCTCCCCCCCGTCACCGCCTCCGCCTCCCCAACCTCTTCCGCCCGTCCCTCGCCGTCCCCGCCGCACCTCCTCCGCCCCCGCTCACACGAGGGAAGAGACCCGTCCCTCTGGACGAACCTCTCTCTCTCTCCCGCCACCGCCTCCGGCCCATCTCCCCCTCCCCTTCACCCCTCCGGCACCACCGCTTCTTCCCCCCCCTCCCGGCGCTGCGCCCGGCCTCGCCCCCCCTCAAGGTCGCGCTTGCCTCCTCCCACCTCGCTCTCCCACTCGCCGGCCGGGCACATTCCCAACCCATTACCCACATTCATCCTGTCCCCCTCAACTGTTCCCCTTGTTCGGCTAAACCTCACTCCAATATGTCCTGCCCCCCCCCCTCTCTGATTCCCTGCTCCGACACCACTCACTTCCAACTCCACTAAAGGTGGCCCATTCTCACACGGACTCTTTCTCTCGTCCCATGTTAGTGCCCATCTTTGAATACGCGCTTCTCCGCCTACGCTTACATGTAGCCCATACGCCCACCGCGCCCATGCCCGATCTCGTCTGTAGTGTCCCCGACCTTCGCCCTGCCCCGGCGGCGCCTCTCAAATGCACTCCGTGTGCCCTGGAGCCGCCCGCGCCATCTCCTCTCCGGGGCCTCGTTGGCCCACACGCAGGCCGGTCCTTCTTTCACGCGGCCCCGCCCCAGCCGCCGCCGCTGCCGAGCGACGCGAGAAAGCAATTCCGCGACGACCAATTGAGAAAGATCGACTTCCAATAAGATACAAGGGGCCGCGCACGTTTTGGTGGCGCCGAGATAGATCGCAACAACAGGCGAGACCGCATCTTAGGCGCGACCGTCCCCTGTAAATTACGAGCCCCGAGATCCATTAGCCCGGGGGGGGGGGTGGAGGGCGTTCGGGTGGACAGGGATCGACCGGGCACCACGCACTCACTTCACCCCTCCACCCCGTCATCCCTTTCACTCTTTCCATCCGTCCTTTGTGTTCCCGTCGTTCCCTCCACCCCACTGCCTCGTCTTCTCTCCATTCCCTCACCCATACGTCTCATCGCCTCTTCCACATGTCTGCGCTCTTCAGTCACCATCCAATACGTTAGTTAGTTAGTTAGTTAGTTAATGCCTTATTTTACGTGGCGAGACTCGGGCCACTAGGGCCACCCTTCTGTCTGACCACGTAAATTTAGCTACGCTTCTTTTCACCAACTAGCGGAGAAATAATGTATTTTTGGGCGACAAAACAGGCGACTTCATTTTAGCTCCAAGCCTTCCTTCTTTTAGGCTTGAGGATATTTTACATGCAGTAAATATACTACATGGGACAGCCGGCTTTGGTTCCCCTCCGAAGGAAGGCGTACGAAGGATTTTCGTTCGTTTGTTCCTCTCCCCCCTCCCTCCACCACCATTCCCCACTATCTGCCACACTCCATCCCCTCTGTCGCCTCCACTCTGAATGTGTGTACCAGTCAACGAACTCCCTACTCCTCGCTTTTCGGATCGTCCTCCTCGTGTCCCAATTGCCAATACGCGCACGTTAAGACGTCAGAGCCAGTCCCTCCCCGCTGCTCTACATCTAGTACTTCACGCAGGCTTGCTATGCTGCTACTTTTCTTTTACGGAAGTACGGCCTTTCCTCCGTTTTATGCACGCGTTTATCCCGAGATTCTGCTCCACTGAGGGGTCCAATTGCCTTTCCCCCACTAATGGCCTTACTGATCAATTCTGTCAAGAACTCCTTTGTACTGCAAAACAAGTCTTATTCGCCTTGTGCCTCCACTGCCTCTACACATTTTCTGCTTTTGTCAACAGATATTTCAGCTTTAATAAATGCCATTACTATTATTCATACCAATTCGTGGTCGTTAATTAAAATTAAATATTTCTTGTTATATTATTATAGTTATATATTATATGTTATTTACTATTTCGGATGAAGAAAAATGTGTTTAGGTATCAATTTTTTTTTATAACTTAAGATTAGTACATCGCATAGTGTTCACCATGCGTGCTGAAAATAAATTCACGAATTTATTATGAAAATGTTCGTACTTCAATTCTTATTTTTTTTAACACAAATTTTCTCCATCCCTGTACTAGTTACTTTAGATGCACATGAGTGTTTGCTAATATTATCTTCCTGTCACATCCTCACCTGTAGCCCATCGTAAATTGTTCCATTTTGTCCCATGTGATTCTGCTTGATTTAGTTTCATCAAACGTACCTCTAGCTTTCTCCCGCAACCATCAATTCACCTTCTCCGCTGCACGAAACACGCCGTTGCTACCCCACTCTTGTTACCCAGATCGAAGCACCCCGCAATTCGCACGGTCCCTTCCCATCCTGCCATTGTGCATTTCGTCGTATGTAGTCCCCACATCACCACTCCCCGCAGCTCTCCCTCACTGCCACACCAAAATCAGAGCTTCTCCCCCTTTCCCTCCGACCATTCAATGACCTTTTTCGTTTCCTTTCTTCCTCTCCAATTCTTCTACAAGCGGCCACCATCGGCCGCCTTCCCTTTCCCCTCCCCAGCCTTCGCGTCTTTGTTCCCAGACTGCGCCTGTAGGCGAGACAGCCCAGCCACGCACGCTCACACACACACACAGCGCGCATCCGTGTGCACAAGGCAGGGCAGGGCAGAGCAGAGCGGCGCGGAGCGTTATTGCACACAATGTTTGCTGTTCTTAGGCGAGCGCCAACGGCCCCGGGCGCGGCATTTGTCCCGGCGCCGCGCCGCGCCGCGCAGCGACGCGGACCGATAGGACGGAGCGAGAGGGCAGGAGGCGCTGCAAAGGGCGACGGGGCGAAGCGGGCGATTTTTAAGCGAGCGCCGAGAGTGGTTTTTTATACGACCTTATTTACTGTTCTTATTTCTTCGATCGCCTCGTTTTCGAGCTTCCAATTAAGATGGAGTAACAGGAATGGGGGTATGTGTGAGTTCTAGAACAGTAATTTGTTTTTAGGATAAATGCATTACTCCCACGTAAATAGAAACAGGTATATTTTTTAAATAAGTACAAAATTGTTTTAAGCCTGTTTTAAAAACTATAAATTTGAAGAATATGCTGTGTGTCTGATAACATTGCATAATAAGTGTTGTTGCAATTCTTCCCAAAATAAGGAGATTTCACGTTGGGTTTTTGAAAATACACTTTTTTTGAAAATCACTCAAACTTTTTACAGTTTCATCTTTTTGCCAATCGCATTTTAGGAAATCTAGCATGACAACTAATCTTCCTTCTTTTGAATATCAGTTCTATTTTTCCATAACGTGAATGATCGTTTAATTTCCAACGTAAATAAGTGGTGCTTATAGACAATCACTCTATATTGTTTTTTCAATTTAAAAAAATTTTAAAAACTTTTAAATAACTCTTCTTTTTCAGGATTTCTTATTACAATTTTCTTGGTCGAATCTATTTTTTCACTTAATATTACATTTTTATAGAAACAAAACCTCTGTTGTGTAGACAACATAAACATTGTATGAGAACAACGAATACAAGTATATAAATATACAATAAACACAAAAATATAGGAGTGAAAGTTGAAAGAAACTCTATTATTTTAAATTATTAAATGTGCATGAAACAAATATTGTACCTCATCTTCTGGGTCAGTGACCCCATCTCGATAAAGTTTTTAGTCCAGTTTCTCTGATCCTTTGTGCAAATGATGAGATGGACCCTTGTTTTACTTCTAGACATAAATGTGGTGGCATTATCTTGCCCAAGTTTTCTTGAGATCTGTAAAGAAATGGAGATATTCAAACAATTGTTTTCCATTTTCTCGCTGCACAAGTTGATTCCTTCACCTAAAAAACTAGGATAATATCCGAAATCTGTACCTGCATTGCCTTTACAAACAGTTTGATTACACCAGAGCGAATATTTTCATTCCAATTCTTGCCAAAAACTCTCGTTGCTTCCTGCATTTATAATTCAACTTAATATGTACTGGAGTTAGAACAGACTTCTCAGATCTCAAGAGACCGTGCGCGAATTGCACCTCTCCCCATAATACGTAACACAATTTTTAACAATTTTGTAACGATTAATCTAATATATAAAAATCAGTTTGTTTCTATTGGATAACATCTCAGTTTATCAATTTATTTTCAGTTTCGTTTTTTGTATTTTATGCGCTTCCGTACCGTTCATCCGATTGCGATACAACTTTGTTAACTTATTGCTTACACTTGCACAAAGACTACAGGCATAGTACGATTGGAATGTGCGTATGTCTCTCGCACATAGACTCAAATGATGATTTATGCGTTTATGCTGACAGAAGCGCTCCTGGACCGAAGCTTTACGTAATCCGCCGCACCCTTGGATATTAAGTGCGTTTTCACGGCATATTCTGTCCTTGCGATCGTGAAATATTGTTCGGATTTATTACTTCATTGTTATCTCGGACAAGTAAATCAAATTTCCCTAAGACAGTGTTAATGTGCGAATGCATGCCCAAACTTGAGAGAGAACGTTTTAACATTAGAAACCATGCCCAAACCAGGTCATAGAAGAAACTCATACCCGCGAGAAAGTCTTTCATCTTTTAAAGTGTTTGCAGAGTCTTTTAAAGTGTTTAAAACGTGATTAACAATCACTTGACCAGTACGAAGTGGAATACATCGCAATAGCGAAGCATTGCCACGTCCACAAGTAAAAAATGTGAAATTTCTTCCCGGTTATAAAATTGGAAGTGATGAGGACTTCAAAATAATTTACCATGGCAAGAAGTACGGAAAAAATGTGAAATATTTAATTTTGTCAAAACAAACAGAGATTTATTGTTCTTAGCATAGTTGTTGGTATGTGGAATATTGAAATAATGATATAGTATAATGTATTTGTCATCGTAGTTTACTACTTACTTAGTAACTATAGTTCAAAAGCATTAATTCGAATCGTTATGTTATCTCTTACCGATTTTTCTTAAGGAAATTTAAATGCTGACTTTGGTATGAAACTCATTGCAAAATTTTATGTTGCAGCTCAAACACCACACGAACTCATTTCAATTCTATAACGATTCCAACTAATGCATTTAAATACAATTATTACGAAACTACGAGAACAAATATACCATAGTACATTATTCTTTAAATATTCCACACCTAAATCACTCTATTCCCTAAAAGTAACCTTTGAGACTTGATCTTCAATGTCTGCCTTTACCTTGTATTTGATCTCGAAAACAAGTCATGGTTTATCCAACATTCTTGCCACAGTACCCAATTTCTTCGCAAATCTTACACGCGAAATCTTTCCAAGTCTTAAACGCGAAAAGACACAAAAATGCACTTTTTCATGAACATTAACAATCTTTATTTATAAAAATATTTCAATTATTTGTAAACAATGGGAATTATTCCAATTATTTGCAAATATTCGGAAAACAATTACATTAATTAAAGTTAAAATTTGTCTTATATACTGAATTCTCCCTTTCCTCATAAGGTATTTTGCCTTTCACATTGTTCACAACTCTGATTCTGTTTAACAAATGATATCTAAGGTTGAATTTTGCATTGAATCTATTTCTTACAAATTTTTGAAATATGGTACTAACTGTTAAGCAGCCTAAATGGCTGATTCTGGGAGAGCTGTAAAGTTAGGCAGAAAGACTTGTAAAAACGTCTTCCTGAGGTTTTCGTGCATGAAATGATACTAGAAAGAAAAATATGAAGACTGTCAGCTCGCATTGATTACCTTTCTTGTTTTATCCCATTATTCATGCGTATATAAACTGCTATGAAGAACGCAGAATTTTCTCTGTTGTGACGCGCCAAAAGAGCTGGATCATGGAAAATATAGCGCAACGGAGCTTCAGAAACAAATAAGCAAAATATATTGGTCAACCAGGCAGAACTTTTAATACAAGAATAAAATAACATATATACGCTTGGAAACACAACACCTGTAAATCTCACTTTGCCAATCATTTACTTCAGACAGGCCACACATTCAATCCACACACAGACATTCATATACTGGAAATAGAAAAAAATCAATATCATACCAGATTAACATTGTAAAACTTCACATTCATCTAAATAATAACTTATTGAATGAAAACATTAACTATAACTCCTCCCTTCTGCTAAAATTATTTGACACCACCCTCACTTCACACTCATCGAGGGCGGCACAGCGCACCGACCCAGGCCATTAACCCTCCTCCTCCACCCCTCACCGGTACTTTTACATGTTTATTTCATTCACTTTCTTGCATCGATTTATACAATTACTGTATTTTGAAACGATTTAACTCACCGCCCCTACTATCTTTCTTTAATTTTTCCATTCTTTCATTTCTTAAGAAGTTTTTAAGTTAAAATTATGTATTATAAAACCATGTACTTTTCGTAATCTGTTAATTCTAATGTTTTGTTTATATTTCATGTAGAAAACTGGTGATGATAGGTTGGGGATCGAAAGCTGCTCTTGTTGAATTAAACAATATTGTTGGCAATGACAACGCCTTGAATTATGTCAATTCGAAACAAGACTGCGACCGTACATAAATAATCCAACGTCTCAGTGCAGTCGATATTCGAGTATTTCCTACCGGGAGCGGTAGCTCAGTGCATCAACTGATGTTACTGCAGCGCCTCTGACCGGGAAGTCCTAGGTTCCCACTCCCCACGGCGGCAGGACTTTCGACACTAGTTTTTCAGCTAGGTCGAATTCAGTCGCTGTCTGGAGGAGAATTCTAGCGGCCGGCTGCTCTCATCGGTAGTTTTCCGTAGTTTCTCCGATCACCAACAGGCCAATGCCGGAGCAGTACCCTAACAATTGGGCCACGGACCGCGCGCGAACTTTCCTTCCTCTTCCTTGTCCTCTCCTTTCCCCTTACACACACACTTACACTAACATGCTCTACACTACCACATGTTCCGAGAGACCGGTCGGGAGCTTAGAGCTTGTTCCGGCTGGGCCGGTGCCCCGTTGGTGGGAGAGTCCTGGTTAGGGGGAAACCCCACTAGCCAACGGTAGGTCGGCGCCGGATCTCGCCATCCAGCGGGGAAGATCACCGCCATCTCCCGAGAAGAAACATGCACTACACTTACG
Source organism: Teleogryllus oceanicus (assembly GCA_964035755.1). Lineage (NCBI taxonomy): Eukaryota > Metazoa > Arthropoda > Insecta > Orthoptera > Gryllidae > Teleogryllus > Teleogryllus oceanicus. The sequence continues at coordinate 22,724,634 of CAXIVR010000004.1, forward strand.
GGACTAGTGACCAAAGCTGATGACGCGCCCGGAAACACGAAAAAAAACAACCAACCAACCAATCGAGTATTTCCTCGGATTTCACGAGCGAGGGAATCCGCCACGCAAATGCCTCGACCGCTGTTTTTCAAGCAATGAGCTCCGTTAGCGCTTATGGAAAAGTTGCTTATTTTAAGTTGAAAGGAACCAATTTGTTCGAATGACGACAAATGAAGAGTTTTGTTGGAGCTCACTTCCGCCGTCCGGGGAGGTGAGGGGAAAATCTGCGCTCTGATCTTTGAAGGTTCGAGGGTGTATTCTTAGACAAATTATTCTTTCTCTCTGCAATGGAGTCAGCAGTTTTTGAGGAAAAAGTAAATATCGAGGGCGGGACTTTTGAAATGTTCACCCTTTGCTGTTAATTCTTCCTAAAGAAAAGTTATAATTATTTCATGCGAGATTAGGCGCCGAATTTGAATTAATTTGAGTGCTTATACGTAAACACTAATCTCACATTAGGTATATGAGTATTTTGTACATTATTTAGTGTTTTTTCCTCATTCGCATACCGATTTTGAATATATAGATATTTGTGAAACATTACTCGTTTTTGAACACACTTCTTAATGAACTTCTTAGGATAATCATTGACTATTGATTGACTCTGGCATTATATTTGTAGTTTTCATTTTGTCCAGTACCATTATGTCTGCAATTCCACAGAGCCGACCAATTTTCATCGAAGTTGTCTGTTAGGATTTATAATTACTGTACGTCCGGTAGCAACAGGCTTTTGGTACCAATCTTTTTTATTAGGTTGTTAATTCTTGTAATTTTTATATCCAATAGTTCAAACAACAGTTATTTTCTATTTCAATTGTACATAAGATCTTTGGTTCATAGTTATAAAATTGTAATAAACATTTGACAACATGTTATAAGAGAAAATTTTAAAGAACAGGTTTTCAATTATTTAGAGATTAGGTTTTCAATTTCAAAGATTAGGTTTTCAATTTCTTGTCGCTAATATCGTCTTCCAAATCAGGTTTTCGGAAAGTCTTAGAGAAATGAACTCTCTTCTAATAGCTAATATGCAGATTCATCGAAAAACATTGCAGCCGTTTTTGAAAAAATTGGTTCCAACGTTTTCAAAAATTCGTCATTTTTAATTTCCAGTTATTACAAAATTCTGTATTTTTGGAAAACAATTATCAGAGGTATTTTAACGCTTGTATGTTTACAAACATATTAAACAAAAAAATACATCACCCCGCCTCTTCCCGCCTCGCCTCGCCCTGCTCGCCCCGCTCGCCCGCCTCTTGCCGTTCCCACCACGTCCCTCTTCAGAAAATTCTTCGCACTGGAGCGGAGTGGAACGAGCGTGGCGGGGCGTGACGAGGCGTGGTGCGGGGCGTGGTGCGGGCGTGGTGCGGAGCGTGGTGCGGAGCGTGGTGCGGAGCGTGGTGCGGGGCGTGGTGCGGGGCGTGGTGCGGAGCGTGGTGCGGGGCGTGGTGCGGGGCGTGGTGCGGGGCGTGGTGCGGGGCGTGGTGCGGGGCGTGGTGCGGGGCGTGGTGCGGGGCGTGGTGCGGGGCGTGGTGCGGGGCGTGGTGCGAGGCGGGGAGGGAGAGAACGGGCTGGGAAGGCTGGGTTGGAGCTGGTGCCGGCGGCAGTAAGCCGTCTGCCGTATCACCGCACGCGGAGGCGGACGGGGGCGGCGGCGGGCCATAAGCTGCCGGGGGCGCGATTACCGGCGAACTCCACCCAACTCTGCCGCCGCCGCCACCGCGTGCTCCTAGCTGCCGCAGGTGCGCCGCGAGCTGCCGCCATTGACACCGCTTGCGCCGGTGCTGCTTTTGCTGTCACTGTTTCCACAGCCATATCCGCCAGTGCTGGAGTTAAATCCGTTAGATCGGCAATTAATCCCACGATGGTTTCGGCACAGAAGAATTCAAACACAGCATAGGAAAATCTGTGGTAGGTTATTATAGATGGAATTTATATATTGTGGTCGAGATTCATAGTAATTTTGTAATAGTAACATAGTAAATTTGTGAGTATATATATTTTACAACTACACAACTCACCATTTATAAGAGAGACGAAGGTTACGGAGAAGACAATGCTGATCTCTAGACGTGTCCAGATCCACGGTATCTCAGGCAACAGACAATACGTATGTAGTGTAGGTTTCCACCTGACAAAAACTGCCGTCCCCGAAATCCCTCATCTGGGGTGTCTTCCCTTTTCGTTTTCCAAATTTTTCTAAATATAGCGTTTCGAGTGTACTTCTTGGCACTGTTCATTGAATGAAACGTACTGAAAGCGAATCACATTTTCCCCTTGGTGTTCATGTGGATAGCCTTCATTGGCTTCTTTGATACAAGTGCATTCACTTCTCTATTGTTGAATTAATATGTAAAATAATTTCCTTACTCTATATCAGTTTCATATAAATATAATTTTCACTTAAATATAATAGGCCCGTAAGTAGTATATGCATTCTGAATCATATTTGCAAAATAAAATAACATTTTTAATAGTAAAATGTTATAAATATTATTTTTTGTTTCTTTAAAAATGGTCTACTAAGTTCACACACTCTTCCCTTATCTTCCTCTCCATTACAATATTCTAATATCGCTTGACACTTACAACGCTATTGTCGCACAGGTAAAGTTTAACACGGAGTTACTTGGTGAATGTGAACGGCGGAAGTGATGCTGGAATGGGGAGCTGAGTGGGTTCCAAAGATTGCTGGATTTCCAGAATCCAAAGAAAGCGCTACAAGCAGGCAACCTCGCGCAGCGCTGGACCGGGAGGTCCTAGGTTCGAGTCCTGACTGTAACAGGATTTTCGACACTAGCTAGATAGATAGGACGAGCTCAATCGCTGTCTGGAGGAGGATTCTAGCGACCGGCTGCTCTGATCGTAATTTTTTTTGGTGTCTCCTATCAACACCAGACGAATACCAGACCAGTTCCTAACAAACGGGCCAGGAACTGCGCGTCATCTTTCCTTCCTCTTCCTCGTCTTATCATCACCACATTCTTACACTTACATACACGAAACCAACATACATGCCTGGGGACCTGTCGGGAGCTTAGAGCTCGTCCAGCTGGGACGGTGCCCCGCTGGTGGGAGATACCTGGTCGGAGAAAGCCTCGCCAGCCGACGCGTAGGTCGAACCCGGACCTTACCATCTAGCGGGGTAAGATCACTGCTGCCTCCTGAGAGAGAAGTATGCACTACACCAACGGGACTAATGACCTTAGCAGTGGACGCGCCCGAAATCACTAATGAATTAAACCGGGAGCGGTAGCTCACTGATACCACTGCAGCGCCTCCGACCGGGAGGTCCTAGGTTCCCACTCCCCATGGCGGCAGGATTTTCGACACTAGCTTTTCAGCAAGGTCGAATTCAGTCGCTTTCTGGAGGAGAATTCTAGCGGCCAGCTGCTCTGATCGGTAGTTTTCCGTGGTTTCTCCGATCAACACCAGGCGAATGCCGGAGCAGTACCCTACCAAACGGGCCACGGACCGCACGCGATCTGCTCTTCCCCTTCCTTGCCCTATCCTCTCCCCTTACACACACACACACACTAACATGCACTACACTACCACATATCCCAGGAGACCGGTCGGGAGCCTAGAGCTTGTGCCGGCTGGGGCGGTGCCCCGCTGGTGGGAGAGTCCTGGTTAGGGGGATACCTCACTAGCCGACGGTAGGTCGGCGCCGAATCTCGCCATCCAGCGGGGGAAGATCACCGCCATCTCCCGAGAAAAAAAACATGCACTCCACTAATCGGACTAATGACCAAAGCAATTGACGCGCCCGTAAAACACGAAAAAAATCAATCTATCAATCAATCGAAGCCGGAGCTTACCATCTAGCGGGGGAAGATCACTGCTGCCTCCTGAGGGAGAAATATGCACCACGCCAATGGGACTAATGACCTTAGCAGTTAGCCCGAAATCACTAATGAATTAATCAAAAGGAATCGCGCACGCAAGACTTTGGCCATTTATGGCTAGTGCCACGCCGCTGGCTGGTCGTCGCTCGCCCGGTAGTTTCCAAACTCCACAAGGTCTCACTGCGCGATGGAGCGCGACCGAGAAATAGGTCTCTAGTCATATAATAGGTTATGAATCATTGCATATAGCTTTCGTAAAATGGATTGGGATAGTAGTAGCCACTTGCGTCCAACCACTGGAGTCCAGCAGGAATTCGCATTCGGACAATGGCAGATGCAGCGGCCGTTCTCAATCCGTTAGGCTCCACACCGAGCCAAGCCTGTGCCGAGCGCATTCCTACGAACGTACTATTGCTTGATCTCCGCTATCCTGGTGGCCAAAGTGGCTACCTAACGTTCAAATCTGCATCAGCAGCTTTTTGCGACGCATTCAATATTCACTTTCATATCCTCTGCGAACACCATCTGCTGCTGCCTCGAATTTCTTAGAGTCTGATTTATCTCTTCGATACAACGGACCATTATCATAATACTTTTAATATTAAGATAAGAGAGAAGTGTGTGTATTTATGTGTGACTGTGGTATACATCTTAATATAATATTAATATCCACAAGATTTCTATTTAAGATTTTTTTAAATATATTCATTATAATTCCCTCATAGGCAAAGATCTCTTGTAATCTTACAAAGAAAATTCTTCTCTTTTAAACGATTAAACAGAAGTCGTTACGGTATGCCTCACGTTACAAACATGATTTAATAAATTGATATACGTCGATACTATCTCCGATGTATTGTAACAGTCTTCAATCTACAATAGATGTCCATGCTAGACCTATTGATGTCGTCCCTTCATCGTTCCATGTTTCCCGTCTTCTCTTGTAAGCCATGTACCCTTCGCTGTCATCTTCCTCGTCATCGTCGCGAGCTCCGTCAACGTCCGCACACCTCCTTGTCCCACCTCTGCCGTCGCCCGTCTGCGCCCTGTCAATTGCTCAAATTCACTTAGGCGCTGCAAGTTAGCGTTAAGTTGATCCATTGTGCCGCGGGGCAGGCTCCTAATCGCGTTAGCCCGGCTCACGCGCCATCCCCGCCCCTTCCTTCGTCCCCGCCCCACCCCGCCCCGCCCCCGCCGTCGCCGCCCCCGACCTGATCACAGCGCGCGCCGCGGGGGTGCCGGATTGCTGTCGGCTCCGGCTGCGACCCTTACCTCCCCTCCTCTTCCCCCTCAGTTCATCCCAATCCCCCGGCTCTCTCCTCCCCTCGCCCGCTCTCATGCCCCTTGCCTTCTTTCCTGCCTCCCCTCCCTCTTTCTGTTCACCTTCTCCCCTCCGTTCCTTTTCGAATTCTTTGATATCCTCCTTTCCCCTCCCAGGTACTCTCCTTCTACCCCTCTCGCCCTCCTCACCGTTTTCACTCGTTTACCTTCTCAACTGCATCACTCCCCTCCTACTGTCCTACTCTGGTCTACCGATTTTGTTTCTTCTCTCCTTAACCATCTCCAATTTTTTAAAATTATTTTGGATCTATTTTTCAGACCTCTCCCCGATTTCATTCTACTTACTTCCTCTTCATTTCCCCTTTCTCTCGTCTTTTTTCCACATTTATCTCTTTCCTTCTTTACTATTATCCTTCAAATTTTCTTCACTCTTTATCATTGTACCTCTCACATTTCCATACTCACTGTCCCGTCTTCGCTATTCACCCTTCTCTCCTATCTTCTATCGTCGTCCTCACTATCGTGCCTTCCCCTCTTTTGGTTGATTGATTTATTCATGTTTCCGGGCGTATCAACTGCTTCGGTCATTAGTCCCGTTAGTGTGGTGCATGTTTTTTCTCGGGAGATGGCGGTGATCTTCCCCCGCTGGATGGTGAGATCCGGCGCCGACCTACCGTCGGCTAGTGGGGTTTCCCCCTAACCAGGACTCTCCCACCAGCGGGGCACCCCCCCATCCGGGACAACCTCTAAGCTCCCGACCGATCTCCCGGGATATGTGGTAGTTTTAGTGCATGTTAGTGTAAGTGTGTGTGTAAGGGGAGAGGATAGGGCAAGGAATGGGAAGGACAGATCTGGCGCGATCCGTGGCCCGTTTGGTAGGGTACTGCTCCGGCATTCGCCTGGTGTTGATCGGAGCCTTCCTCTCTTCCTCTTCATGTTTCTCTCCTAATATATTCCTCCCCATCTCTCTCCCCCTGTGCACTGCTTGCCTCGCCTCGCCCCGCCCCTCTCCAGGCGTCTTGGCTCGGGCGCTCGCGTTGCAGTATCACCTTCGGAGCGCCGCCCTCCCCGCCCCCTCTGCCCTGACAGGCAGCCCGAATCAGGTTCACCTGCGCGCGCTCCCGCCGCAGGGGCCACGCTCCGTCGGCGCGAGCGAGTTAGCGGAGCTGCCAGCCAAGATATGACACTGCTGGCTTGCCTGCCTGCCAGCCGTGCGCAGAGAAGGGATTCTTTCATCGAGATTGCTAATTTCCCATTCATCTGTATTATTAACTTCCAATGCGCGCGGAAATGGAAAGGAAACTACGCAGCCTCCGGTCATGATACACGTGTCTATAGTATGGTGAGATGGGGATGCGGGGAACATACAACAACAATTTAGCACCTTTGAATTTGACTAAAAATGCAAATATTTCATTCCGTCTATTTTCAAATGTGCACACCGACTGAATTCTCGTTCCAAGTGCGTCACACACGGTTGTGGTTTTGCGACATGAAGTCTCCGAAGAAGAGATCGCCAGCCATTTCTATTCACTCGTCGCGTTATAGATCAGTAACATGCATTATATTCTTAGTTTGTAAAGACCAGTTGTATTGTATAATATATATCTTATATATAATACATATGTACATAATATGTCCTGTTCTATGTTATTGCTGGACTATTGAATGCTGATTTTTAAAATTATTTCGTTTCTTTGCAGTGTTAAGCTAGTACTTTATTTGATGTTCTTTAGCGGTGTGCGTCCTGTTCATTCATAATCCTGTTCATTTACTGTAGAAAAGTAGAGTAAACCGTGAAATAAATTATCAACACGGTTTACAACGAAAATATAAATCATATAAAAATTTTAAAAATGCATACTGCGAAATCGCAGGAAATTACATTTATTGCGCGCCATATACATACGTGTTTGGTTTTGTAGGACTTCAAGAACATTTTACTTATTGCATAAAGCATATGATTTATGAATCCTAGTGCGCATTCGATTTTTAATGATTTCAAATGGAAACTGTTTTAGGCAAAGAAAAAATATTACCTAAAACTAAGTAAAACAATTCATTACCTCTGCCAATATATAAAATGATGGCATATATTCAACTTAAATGCATAAAAAGTTGAATCAAATGAAATAAATCCAAACAGACTTAGATATCACTTTGTAATAAAATGTTAATGATGCACACAAACACAACAATGCAATGAAATTCATTTTATCCTTATCTTATTATCAAGTAACCTTTGTGTGTCAGTCAGACAGTCAGACAGTCAGACAGTCAGACAGTCAGACAGTCAGACAGTCAGACAGTCAGACAGTCAGACAGTCAGACAGTCAGACAGTCAGACAGTCAGACAGTCAGACAGTCAGACAGACAGTCAGACAGTCAGTCAGTCAGTCAGTCAGTCAGTCAGTCCTTCCGGCCCAACTGTCGTATCATTGGATGTTTCTCGGTCCGCTAGTGAGGAACTATTCATTTTTGTATCCTTATAATCTAGTTTATATCCAGTTGAAGCATGACTCTCGCCACACCATCTCCACCCCACTTCTAGACCTAAGACCAGCTAGAGACACCCATGGTTGTCTCTGGAAGACCATGAAAGTGGATAGTAACCTTAAAAAAGGCTGAAAGATAGGATTCCTAACATCCTCTAATCCTAACAACCTGTAGTACTAATATAGCAAGGGTAAAAGGGTCTAGTTTAAAAACCTCAAATTAATGAATATGTTAATACTTTTAAAACTTTCGGAGATGTCACACTAAATTAATCGGAAACTAGTATTATTCAATCCAAATAGGTAATCCTTACTAAAATGACTGGAACTGTCAAATTCAAAGACAAAGAAAATATTTTTTCTGAAATGGAATTTTTGTTTGTTATGTTTCTTATGATAACCAATTTGTTTGAAATTAAATATAATAGGTTGACTTTTCAATAATACTCATCAGTGCTCAATACCCATCGGTAGATTATTCCTGACTGAATTTTAAACGGAACTAAACGTGACGGCCTTCGCTAACGCATACTGTTCAGTACCTATTGTGGAATAAGTTACGGAATGCTAAAGTGTATGGCAAGAATAACTTGATATACCATCGAATTTAAGATCATCTCATAGCATTAAAGAGGGCAAGATTTTAATATTTCAATTGCGTCATTGCGCCTTAAATTATCACAGATACATCATAATAATTTGACAAACTTCATAAATTGGATGGTTGTTTAATCGGAATAAAGTACGTAGATGATCGTTGTTTTAATCGGATTGTTAAAGAAAACGTGAGACATCGTATGGTATATGATTTATTGACGAACCCTTGAACAATTCGTACTTAATTTTCTTGTATTAGATTTTTGTAGCACCTATCAAAAGATTTTCTAATTTCGTGATTTTTTATTAAAATACATGAAAAAATTAATTATTATTTGAGTACGGATCACGTCAAAGACTTTTCAGGAAACTTAAGTCCCTTAAACATTTGGAGTGTGTTTGACAAGGACACTACACTAAATGATTTTCTTGAGATGTATTTCAAAGTTTATTAGCTGAGTAAATTTCCCAAGAAGTTCAATAACAGAAACGGTTGACAGCATTCGCTCCATCGATCACGTGGCTGAGCTTCGAAATCTGCCGCGGGGCCATTCATCACTGGGGCCCGTCGCCCGCCGCTGAGCGACACCCAAATCCCATGAGTTGGCAGCCCTGGCTCGGCGCACTCCATCCACATTCGTCTGACCACCGTCTACTCCTCGCCCTTGCCCCCGTCCATGCCCCCGCCCTTCCGTTCCGGCCATTACAGATCAGCAGCTATCATTACCATGCGTAGACCCAGTTTTTCTCGTGTTTCCCGTTGATAAGCGTCATCATTAATATTTCTCAAACGTCCAGAGTCATCTACACGTGCATTTTTCTGTACATCATCCCTCTTTTACTTACTTTCGCTGTCACTTTTCTTATCTCTTCTCAATCACCACCACTCCTTACTTCTCCCGCCTTGCCTTCAATACTTTCTCCCGCTGACTTCATCGTTAGCACTTATTCACTTCTAAACCCTGCGGCACACACGATAGGAAAAGTTATTCGAGCACATTACATTCCTTCACATGCACACTATTGGGCGTTTCAGGCACAAACACACATTACACGCGTTTTTAAGATCAAAACTTTAGTACTTAATTAAACTACATTGTTTATTAATAATAAGAATAAGATATAGATTAAAAATTTATTTCAGATTGTAAATTGCACTACACGCTCCGGCCTGCGGAATGCTGCGCTGCACGTGATTATTGAGACCACTTTGAGGCTAGGACTGAGATTATTCTCGTGACGACATCATATAGGCACGAACTGGTAGCTATGAGGTCTGCGATAATAAACAGGTTTTGAGAACATCGCTGTTCTCAAAAATGTCTATATCGCTCTATCAATGAAAGAACAACTCGGTCATCTGAGAAATCGACCGCGTGTACCGCAGGGTTACAGCAAGTGCGTCTCCACTTCCGCTCCGTCTCTCCTTCCGCGTCTCGCTCGGACTTCCGGCTATTTCTCGTCGACGCGGTGTCGCGCTCCAAGCGTGTGGAGCGAGGGTGGATGGGGGAGGGAAGGGCGGGGCGGGAGGGGTGACGAGGGTGGCCTCGGGGTGAGGGCGAGGGCGCCGCGGGCGCCAATTATGCGATATGAGCCGTCTGACAACGCCCGCGGGTGGGGGGCGGGGCGGGGCGGGGCGGGGCGGGGCACCTCCTGGCCTGATTAGGAAAACGCCCCTGGTGGACGCGCTCCTCCAACGGCGCTTTGTTGCGTCCAGCAGCGCTCGGCGCTCTCCTCCTCTCGCTCGGCCCCGCTGCCTGGTCTTCCCCCGCTGGATGGCGAGATCCGGCGCCGACCTACCGTCGCCCAGTCGGGTTTCCCTCTAACTAGGACTCTCCCCCCAGCGGGGCACCGCCCCAGTCGGGACAAGCTCTAAGCTCCCGACCGGTCTCCCGGAATATGTGGTAGTGTAGTGCATGTTAGAGTATGTGTGTGTGTAAGAGGAGAGGACAGGACAAGGAAGAGGAAGGACAGATCGCGCGCGGTCCGTGGTCCGTTTGGTAGGGTACTGCTCCGGCATTCGCCTGGTGTTGATCGGAGACACCAAGGAAGACTACCGATCAGAGCAGCCGGCCGCTAGAATTCTCCTACAGACAGCGACTAAATTGGACCTAGCTGAAAAGCTAGTGTCGAAAATCCTGGAACCTAGGACCTCCCGGTCAGAGGCGCTGCAGTGACATCAGTTGATACACTGAGCTACCGCTACCGGTACGATGATTGGAGCTGAGCTCGACATTTTGGAATGAGTACGCCAAATACACTCTCGTACGAGTCACTGCAGTATGTTTAAAACAAATTCATGGAAACTTACTACATATACGAGTATATAATTTCGAAATCATTTTCATTATGAGACGGCAGTCCTGTTGATTCTTATGTTTCCTTTACTTTGCAGTATCCACTTTTTTTACATGGCTTTGTTTTAGTTTTTTGCGACACACGTACCGCAATATCAATTTTAGGGCAATGGCAGAGTTTAGTACTGCCAAGTGGCAATATGCAATCAATAATTGGTGAAAGAAATTAATAGTTTATAGTAATAATTAATAGTAGTAGTCTTATCCCTTTCCACACTGAAAAAAGAATATTTAATTTGAAAATAATCCTCTGATTTTTAAATTCGTAATCTTGTTCTTTCTGTCCCCCCTTTCTTCCGCTACTGCAAAAATTAATTTTTCGTTCTTTGATTTTATTTTCGGTGTCTATTTACTTATATTTGAAAAACATTTGTAGATTGACAGTTTCTTTGTGTTTTCCATAAAGCGGCAATCTGTCCCTGAAAACGTAGAAAAGGAAATTGCAAGCATAAATAATGCAGAATTTTAAATATTTTCTGGTGCCAAATGGTTTGGCGCTGTTTGTCGGCCTTGGATTTGGAGCCCCATGTGCCTTGGTTTCTATTACGTCTGTCTTTTACCATATCCTCAAATCTATGATTCTATTTGGTTTTTGAAAAAAAAACTGTGTGTTTGAAACGAAGTGTTTCTACTAAAGCGCTGTAAAAGTTCTAATAAAGTGGAGCTACAACGACGAAGTTGTTTATTGGTCGTGTACATAAAATTTAGCACACACCTATATATTTCAGCATTACTTCACAGACAGCGTATATTTACAGGCTTTACAAGGTCTACTTTAAGGGTACCACCGTAATCCTTCCTTCCTCCTTAATTTTTCTTTTAGACGATTCATTCCACTTCCTTTCATTACTAATTCAATTTTAATAATTTTCTCATTACAAAACCACGTTTTAGTAATTTTATTAACTAAGAACTTTAAACCCTCTCATTAACACAATATTTGCCATAAAATATTAATGTATATATTTGAGAAAGTATTTGCATAATTTTGAAGCAATTTTAAACAAAATTACGATTATCTATTCAGTAAGTCAGAGAATTGTGATTTAATACATCAGCATCATTAAGCAATCTTTTCTTCCACAATTCATTCCTCACAATTTTCCTCAAATGTTTCAAAAGGGTAAAATAGCGCGAGCTGTAACTCAACTGTTATTTTCTGGCGCGAAAATGCGATCTTCTGGCATTTTGAATAATTGTTTTAACTTTTTGCAGTTGTGACAAAAGAAGTGAAAAATGACATTTAGAAAACGACGTTCAAAATAAAGCTTCACCTCAGAACTGTAGCAAGTTTGACTGCTATCTCTCACAGAAAATTTCGCGAGGAATTGCTTAGCTGTTGTGTTCTACGTGCAACAAAATGCCACTGTGTTGCTTACTGCAACAAATGGAGAGAGAAGAAATAATGACGCAGTGTTCCTTCATCTTTCCGTCGTAAGCGCTCTCACCACCTCAGGGATGTCCAAAGTTGTCAATAAGCAGTTCATCAGATTCCAGAGAAACCCTCTGAAGTGAAGCATGGTTTCCCCATTACCAATAAAATAACCAGAAAATAAAACGGAACTTAATTTCAAAGATCTTGTAGTGTTAATGGAGAAAAATGGTAATTTTTAAACGCATTTTTTCATTACTAAGTATGTCTTATTATATTAGTATTATTATAGACATTACGAAGTATGTCTTATTAGAGTATTACTTATTAGAAATCCTTCGTTATTTAAACACTTTCTTTAAAAAGAGAGTTTTGATGAATTCTATCTTCTCGGTTAGATTTTCCTGTTTTGAGTAAAAAGATTTTATAACGTTAGGCAATCAAATACAAAATGGAAATAAACATTCATTGACAGAATTGTATTTTAAAAATGTAGGTCTTTTGTTTTCACAATTTTCTGGTGACGATAATCCGACTGCTGGCCAAATTTTGGAGAACCCTGCGTCGCAGCCTCCGAAAACTCTGAGCCTCCGCTAAATGTTGCAAAACTCCCTTACTTTATCTCTGCAATTTATTTTACGTCCGTACCTTTTTCATAATATTTTTCGTCTCTGTCATTTATGCACCCAGTTTTCCCACACACCCCAAGATTCTCCGTCTTCTCGCATCCGTTATCTTCAGCCCCGTTTACATCATGTCTTTTGCTTACGCTTCATCGCTTAATCTTTAATCAACGTTCCTGTAATCTTCCTGCCACTTTTCTTCATCAAGTCCTTTCCATCTCGGAGATTAAAAACCGCGCTGTAAATTCAAGATCGCAATATTCTTCCTCGGCGGAACAACAGTGCCGCGTCATGTTTCTTAGACTACACATTTCAAGAAAAATATTGCTTCACGGAAATAAAACGCACGTGTCGACTCATTTCAGGAATTTAATTCACTCTACTATGATAAAAAGGCTGTGGCAATGCATCAAAGATCTTGGTATACACAGGATGATATTATTACATTATTTAAGAATTATTAGAGAACTTGGAAAGCATTATTAGATTTCTAAGGAAACATTTGCATTAAATTGAGAGAATGTTTTTTATTTTCATCCAAAAAGTATACATTATGTATTTTTGAGACAGTGAAAATGTTACTCTCAAAAGCACAAAAAATAATTGGAGCTGTTACTTCTTAATTATAGCTGAACTCATATAACAACGACAACAAAATTCTAATATCCATTCTGTAGCTGGTCAGTGATTTATAAGGAGAAAATATTACTTTAATATCCAAGCTTCTGCGTGATAAAATGAATCTATTACTATTTGTGTACCGGATAATAATACACACATAATTGTAACATCCTAACAATTTCTAACATGAATCTGTTTCTAAATTTAATTAAAAAATATTGAATCGTGTAACAAAAACAATTCCAATAAATTAAGTCATATTTTCAAACCATGAAAAAGGTAATCGGATTTCACATTAATCACAACGGAATAATGTAATAGTATATTACAATATTCATTTATATATATATATATATATATATATATATATATATATATATCAGCACCTGAGAAACAGTCAAACAGTCGTAACCAATTATCATTAAAATGTTGATATGACCATCAGAAAATTCTTGTTATTGAATATTGTTATGTTGCGAAATATGGTATCTACAACGTTCAACTAACTCCCAGTTCATTGAGAAAATGAAGTAAACCCATTGTCTTTCAGTGAACAAAATATTTATATTATGTATTTTTCCCTTATTAATCCACTGAGAGAATTTTTGAGGGAATGATCTTGTGTATCAATTAACCAATCTCTACTTATAAATATTTTTTTTAAATTTTACATTGCTTATTATTAAAAATACCTTTCAGGCTACATAGCTATGGTCTTTCGGACATTTGTTGCCCAAACGTTTTGTCTGCTACTGCGGCAGACTTTGTTTTATATTGATTACATTGCCGATTCTATTTGTTGAAATAATGTAATATTAATTATAATCAAAGACATTAAAATGATTACTGGGTGAAGTTTTTCGATCTCATATTTCTTCCAATAATTACTTTGGCAGATTAGTCGAAATTTCGGATATAAAGAATTAATTGTCACAAATTTATAGGATAGAAATAGGGAGACAATGACAACTTTTTCCAATGCAAATGTAGGGGGAAATTTCATTGAACGAAGTTAGGCATGTGACATTTACCCCTAATTGTCAGGCACATCATTCGCTGGTGCTTTGTAGGTCATATTTTTAGGAAGTAGAATTTTCGTGTCCTGCCAAACACCGCAACATGATGGGTTGCCTGCCAACCATAGGGTATTGATAAGAGGAAAGTACCCAAACCCGAGACCTCATCTTGTTTTCGAATATTTTTAAATCCCATTTTCTGCACAATTAAATCAAAATATATAAAAATGCATAATGCATGCGTGGCTTAGTTATGTAATGTTATATTCTACTGAAAATTATTATAATATATTATTTATAAACATAATACATTATTATAATAATATAAAATAATTATAGCCAATTAGTATGCTGCATCACTCTATAGAGCAGCAAATCGATGCGCGTGAGCTCCTCGATTAAGAACCGTGCGCTGGTTTGGGTACTTTCCTCTACATAAGTACGAGTAACCTCATAATACGACATTTCCTACCACATGTTTGTTGGGAAAAGTTATTATTGTGGACTCTCCGGCATGTTATCCAAGTTTGAGATATTTATTGAGACATCCAGTAGTGAGAAATTTCACACAAGAATTTTCACACAATTTCACACAAATTTCACACGTGTGATATTTGCCCCTGAAGGTTACACAATCGTATATGCAGAGGTGTTTGGCTTGTACATGTAATCTTGACTTCGTCAGAACACGATCTGCAGAACACCTGTGCACAAGAATTTGCTAAAACATCAGGAGCCAAGTGTGACATACGTAACTCCGTTACATGAAATTTCTAATCATGTATTCATTGACAAAACGTTATCATTTTCGATCCCTTTTCATGCCCAAAAAATGAGTAGGATTTATTATAATATACTCTGTAAATAGTAAAATCGCTTCCAATCAGGGATCCTTTGGTTCGTGCGTCATTAAATTCAAATGAACAGTACCCAATTCTCCCCTAATTTCGGCCACCACGCCGCCTCAGTCCTCGCAACCGAGATGGCGGGCTATCGTCATTCCAGCCACGCGCCCGTGTAGAGCATCGGTGCATCGTCAATAGCGGGATATCTCTTGTATTGAACCCATTCTGCGGCGGCGGTCGTTGTATGCGGGGGCGTGGCGGAGCGGAGCGCGGAGGGGTGGAGCGAGGCAGTGTGGAGTGGGCGGGGCGGAGAAGGAGCGGAGAGTGGCGGGAGGGGTTGAAGTGGAGAGAGGCGGCGAGGAGCGGGTGTAGGCGGAGCCGAATGGGATGGACGTGAGAGGGGGGTGGGGTTTGGAGGGGAGGGAAGGGGGCGTGGCGTGCAGGTAGTCAAACAGGCCCTTCCGCGCGATAAGGAACAACACTCGCGAGCGCCCGCGCCCTATCCGCCGCGCCCAGCGCCGCTCCGCAAACGGCGCGCCACGCCCCCCGCCCAAACGCGCACCTGCCCACCCCCATCTCTGGCGCCTTCTCACCCACCCTCAACCACCCACTGCACTAATGTAAGGAGTCCCCATCCACTACACTAAACTCCACCAATCTCACACCCCTCGCACACATTGTTATTCCCACCTCAACCCTCTCATCTCATAGTTTCCATCACCATTCACACAACATCGCGTCCATTTCACTACCACTCCCATTACACTTCTTTCGTCTCACTATTGTCACATCACTTCTTCCCCATCATCGCTCCCACCTTACCACTCCTACAACACCATTTGCGTATCTTACTTCACCACCGTATCACAATCATTTCTCTATCTCCACCTCCGGTCTCGCCAATATAAACACTCCCCTTCATCCCTCCATTCTCAACATTCCCCCCCCATTACCCCCTATCATCCTACTCAACCTCATCTCAACCTTCCATCTCAACCCTCCACTAACCCTCTCTCAACCCTCATCTCAACCCTCCATCTCAACCCTCCCACTCAACCCTCACATCTCAACCCTCACATCTCAACCTTCACATCTCAACCCTCACATCTCAAACCTCACATCTCAAACCTCTCTATCTAATCCTCCTGTCTGAACCCTCCCACCTCACACCAACTCTGTTATATCCTTAACATCACGACCTCCCTCCTGCCGTCCAACCCCATCCCCCGCGGTCGTTTACCAACGCCGCAGCGTCGAGCCCCGCACCTCTCTCCACGACGCGTCGCGTCGCAGCAACTGCGATCCCCATCAAAAGCCAGAATTAAATACCGGGCCCAGGCCCGCGCTCGCGCCGCACGTGTGTAGCGCCGAGCCCGTTAACGGCGCTGATTGACGCGGCGAGCGCAGCGCCACGATAAGCGAGCGGCGCCGCGGGGAGAGGCACGGAGACGCGCAGAGGGAGCGCGCCCGCCGGTGGAACTGAACCGCCGGGAGGAAAGCGCGGATTCGAATGCTCCACTCCCAGCGAAAAGAGGGATACGACCTTTTTGAAAATTTCTCTGAACAACAGACCTCGCATCAAAAAATGATTTTCACATACCTCGGGTCCAATTACCGGAAGCGGTAGCCCAGTGCGTCAACTGATGTCACTGCAGCGCCTCTGACCGGGAGGTCCTAGGTTCCCACTCCGCACGGCGGCAGGATTTTCGACACTAGCTTTTCAGCTAGGTCGAATTCAGTCGCTGCCTGGAGGAGAATTCTAGAGGCTGGCTGCCCTGATTGGTAGTTTTCCGTGGTTTCTCCGATCAATACCAGGCGAATGCCGGAGCCTAACAAATGGGCTACGGATCGCGCGCGATATTTCCTTCCTCTTCCTTGTCCTATCCTTTCCTCTTACACACACACACTAAATGCCCTACACTACCACATATTCCGGGAGACCGGTCAGGAGGTTAGAGCTTGTCCCGGCTGGGGCGGTGCCCCACTGGTGGGAGAGTCCTGGTTGGGGGAAACCCCACTAGCCGACGGTAGGTCCGCGCCGGATCTCGCCATCCAGTGGGGAAAGATCACCGCCATCTCTCGAGGAAAAAACATGCACTACACTAACGGGACTAATGACCAAAGCTGTTGATGCGCCCCGAAACACGAAAAAATCAATCAATCAATCGATCAATACTCATGCCAAATTTAATGAAAGTGGAACAACGCGTTTGTATGTGAGAGAGTAACAAACAAATGCAGACTAAACATCCAAGTGGAATTAAAACCGGTCGTGTATTTGCTCGTTCAACAAATAATATTTCTTTAAAATATGACTAATTGGTGTCACCTGGATGGTTAAGGTCTTGAAACGGGAGTGCTGTAACTAATTCCTCTCAACAAATCGCGGATTGCAACTGCATCGAGAGTTCTTGACAGTATTTTTTATGAGTGCATGTGCTGCAAAAGTAAATACTTGTAAGAATGTGGATAACGATGACCTTAAAATGCCTTCGGCAGTATATAAACTTGACAATGAATACAGAGTAATCATCATCTACGTGCAAAATAAAGGCTTAAACGCGAAAAACTAGACCATAGTTATGAATTAATTAAGTTTTTAAAATGTTAGTTTATCTAATAGGACCGCAACGGAACTTAATGTGTATACAATCATATCTGCGTTTCGTTATGAAAAGAATCAAGCATGACATTACTGATATCATTTCATGGTTCATTTTTTATACAAATGTTCAACATTCCGTGTAAACACCACTGACCACCAATATCATCAAATATTTGAGAGTTGACCTTTGTCTACAGTAATACTTAGAATTAGGGCGATGCAAATATTAAGATAAATCTATATAATGCTATAGACAAGCCGGCCTGAGCGGCAGAGATTGCTAAGGCTCATTAACTGTCTGGAATCGAAGGATCGCGGGTTAGATCGGCATAGATGTTTGTGTGTTGCGGCAACACCATATATCACCTTCCAATCCTCATCCTTCCATTCCTGACCGCTCTGGTATAGAGGTTTGGGGCACTTGGCGCATCTGAGCATTGGGTTCAAATCCCTCGTAAGGCATGGACGTAGTATGATGTGACACGGTAGGGCTCTTCTACCCGTCATATATCACCTTTCAAACCCTCTTCCTTCCCTTTCGAGACATCGCTACTCTCCCTCGAAACCAGCTGTAGGGACGCCCAGGTCAACATTGTGGAAAATCAAACTCAATCCAACTAAATCAACTGCCAAAATATTCTCACTAATACCATTTTCTCACCCACCACCACTATAGTGGTTACCATATTAATAAACACACAATTCCATGGACACCACAAAACCAATAAGTAAAATACCTCGGGATGAACTTCGACACAAGACTCAACTGGAAAACACACATAACACTAAAACAACAACAAGCAAAAATAAAAATAGCTCAACTAAAATTCCTTATCAACTCCAAAAGCCGGCTATCTCTAACAAATGCCACTACAATTTATAAAGCAATAGTCAGACCATTAATGCTCTACGCATGTCCCATCTGGACCAATGCATCTATTTCTAACATTAATAAACTTCAAATTGTACAAAATAGATTCCTCAGATCAGCAACACATGCCCCATGGTTTATCTCTAACGCCCAACTTCATAAAGAACTGAATATATCACCGATCATCAAACATATTGCCCATCTTTCCAATAATGTTTACT
Organism: Teleogryllus oceanicus; assembly: GCA_964035755.1. Taxonomy (NCBI): domain Eukaryota; kingdom Metazoa; phylum Arthropoda; class Insecta; order Orthoptera; family Gryllidae; genus Teleogryllus; species Teleogryllus oceanicus. The sequence goes on from CAXIVR010000004.1 coordinate 22,743,428, forward strand.
CCAACCTAAATACAATTAACCGAGCCGTCCATACAACCTGGCCACTATAAATGACTTCCCTACTAGAATTAAGAATAGATTTCCTTTCGAAACGTTCTTGAACATTTTCTCTACTAATTGTTCATAGTAGGGGCTCTTGTAGTGTCCTACACCTATAGTAAGGTAGTTTAGTTTTAAGTTTTAGTGTTAAGTTTAGTATAAGTTACAATGTAAGCCAGCAAATGCACATGAGATAGTAATTTAGTACTGATCTGTAATTTCCAATCACTCAATAAATTAAAAAAAAAAAAAAAGGACGCCCAGCGGTCTGGTCTGAGGAGCAGCCGCTCCTCGCTCCCTGCTCTTCGTGGCAGCTCCGGAGGCAGATGGGGCAGATTACGTCATATGTTATCGGTAGACCGCTTGCGGCACAGTGGGTCGCGTCTTTTTCTTGGGGGAGGGAGGTATTTTCCATTGCTCGAACTGAAAATGTCTCACAGCTCTGGAAAAGAATATTCCGACAGAAAAACAGAGAAATATTTTTGTAACATTTATTGGAACATTTACAAGTAATACACACATTTTTATGATTTGAAAGTAGGAAAAAGCAATTTTCATTGCAGTATGGGAAGAAAATTTTCTTTTTGGAGGTTGCGTCAAATATGCCTAATTTTTTGTTTCAAAAGTGTACTCTAGTACTTTCAGAAATTTAATTACTGCGAAATTACAGTTTATTATGCTACTGATAATGAATTATTCTAAAGGTTGCCGAAAAATGTTACTAAATAAACTAATAATGGGAATACTGACAGTAAATGATATTAATTTTTTTTAAATCAAGCTAATTGCAAATCAATTATTTTTCTTCTTACATTTCATATTTTGATATGTAATGGTACTTTTCATTCAAGATTTACAAATTTTGAAAGAAAAAATACCGTTCACAATTGTCCGTTGATTTAAACATACGTAACATTCGAGTAGCATTCCTATGCAGTTTTGGAAAACTTTTTGAGTGACGTTCTCATAAAATCTAATAAATGCTTCTTTTGTTTGAAATGTTTCTCTTAATTCAGTGTCACACGGCAAATCAGTTATTTATAATTGAAAATCACAAGGAAAAAAGCCTATTTCAAGAGAAAAAGGTGTAGCAAATATATAAAATTATAATTGTAAATCAAACAAATCCTTAAATCGGATTTAAAATTCCAAATACAATGTTCTGAATACATCTACACATTCTCCACAATCTGATGTTTGATGAATATTTGGCACTAAAGCTAATTTTGAGAATAATTAGAGGTTCTTCTCTCCCAAAAGAAAAACTTTAAAATAAATAAAATTAACCTCTTTTATATTGAGTTATTTTACTGTTAAAACAATAGGAACTTCAAAATATATCCGACATGTACTTCTTGAAACGCATTGTTTCTCATAGTACTGCAAACTTGCGTTCTTCTTTAAGATTACTTGTCATATTCAGCAGCATGATTAACCTATAATGTCGTTGCAATTTAAACTTCATGATATTAAACACGTTTTTCAAAACTAAACATTCGGCATAGCTGCCGCCATCTGCGAAAAGATACTTTTATTTCCACACTGCATTGAAAATTGTCGGTGTGGGCGCTTCGATTTGTGAAGTCGACTTCGATGTTTCCGCGGCTGCAGTTATAGGGACACTGTGACAGAGGTTATCGCAAGCCGTGCGACGTGGCATCTCCGGCGTCTTTTGAACGACACCCCGGAGCCAACAAGGCTCCGCGCTCCCGATTCGCTCTGCTTGAGCAGCCGTGGCCTATGAGATACCTCAACAAAAGATTACCTTAGAGCGGGCTGAGATGAATCTGCAAGCCACCTCTGACTGCCGAGAAGGGCAGGGTCCCAACCGCGTAACAAATTGGGAAAAGCCGACGGGCAAAATTCCCGGGATCCGCAAGTTATGAAACCTAGGATGGATAGATTGCAAAAAGAACAGAAATGTCAAAAAATGGAGCTAACCAAAACATACAAAAAATATAATACTATATACTATTGTGCTAATTGTACAATATTTACTGCAAAGTACTTCATTGTATTATGTTCTGTAACTTACCTCTGCATTCAAAATGTTCAAATGAATGAATGGAATTATAAATGGATTTTTTTTTTCATCTTGAGCTCAGAGTCGTTCTTGCAGTGTGTTGAATAAATCACTAGGAACAGAGTTTTGGCCACATCTCCAATGGTAAACCTGGGTGAAACCAATGACAGTATTCTTAGTGGCGCTTTTCATTATTTGGCATATTAACTGTTTAATCATTTCATCATTGATCCTAAATGTATTGATAATTTTGTTTTTTCAAAGAATTTGTGTGAACCTTTTCAGTAGTCGAATCTCTGTTTATGATCTCTCATCAAATCTCTTTAACCTTTTTTCCTTGTTAGTTTGATTTTAATATAGATTTTAAAACATCTAAAGTATACATGCTGTATATAATGTAAATTTTATTACATATGAACTTGAATTCTAATTTGTTTCCTATATTTCCTGATTTTTTTTATTTCCTGATTCCGGTAATTTTACTCCTGTTATATATATCACATCGTCCATAGTTTTACTGAAGGAAATCTACCAAGAATCACTACCAAAATAAAAAGAGAACCTCATCTTAAGACAACTAACATCCAAATTTTCAATCAAAAAGGAATAAGAAAACAAGTGAAACCGTAACAGGGAATCATTCTTCTAAAATTATGTGTTCTTTTTGGCGGAACTTGTGGCAACACGCTCGCAATTTTTGAAAAACCAACAGTCACCTGTCAAAATTGAATACTTTTACAATACAACAATTACAACATTGCAAATACAACAATTATACAAATGTATAAAATTCGTAAACTATTAATCAGCAAATAAGAATATGCAACTCAAATCTATAAACAGAAAAATGAAGAGAGAATACTATAATATAGCATCTTAATGTAGCATCAAGGTTAAGAATTCTTGAAGTGATTCCTCCACAAATCTTGTGCGTCGCCTTCGGAGCGTTGATAAAGTGACCATTAACTCTTTACGAGGAAATACTACTGTACCAATGGTGCAACTCCGATCGGCACCTTCGCACCAATACTTGCAGCCGTTTTCGCGATAAGGACGTAGTGACGTCTCAAGATAGCAAGAGAGTGCTAACGCCTGATTGCTGATCGCGATTGTCGCCCTCACGTTCTCGATGCTCTTCCAACCGAGACATCTACCCTCTCTCCGTCGGGAAAAACGCTTGATGTGAGTACGAACGGAGTTCGATTTTTAGGGGAGCAGCAAATGTCATGTCTTGTAAATTACTCTTGTACATCTCTTACGATAAACTTGTCATTAAATTGTGTAAGCCTAAGGAACAAAAATTACATTTTTAAACAGAATTGTTAATTTTTTTAAATTAGAGAAGATGGTGAACTATAAAATTATTATTATTATTATTATTATTATTATTATTATTATTATTCCATCCCATTCCCGAGCAAGTGTTCCCATGCTATGATGGGGGGGGGGCACGTACAGTAAAGTTTCCAGATGAACCAGTCCTGAAGAACGTTTAGATTCTGAAACGCTAAGCGAAAGCCATTATAGTAATAACCTACAATTCTCTTCATAATTGGTCATTAAATCAGTGTTCTTTCAACATAGTTCATTAAATTCTGCTAATTAAATAATTTGATTATTCACTGTTCATTTATTCACTTTATCATTATATTCTATCAACATTTTGAAAACTACTGTCAAACTGCCCTATTTACTCTTGTTCTTTTCTGCACATCGCTATCTTGTGCATACTTTGCTGATACATATTCTACATTCGTCACTCCATCGTTTGTTTATTTGTTTGTTGCGTCCAACTCTTACTTTTTCCAGTCCTGAGATTCAATGCTGTTGTCCTGTGCGTCCACTTGAGTATGTCTAACCGAATGACGTGTCCTAACCCATCTCCATTTCATTTTTCTGGCATCGCCGCTTGCATCTATTATTTTAGTTTTCATCACATTGCCTTCGTTTTTTACATCATGAATAACATTAACGTTTAATAACATTGTTTTGGATCAATTTCTCGTATATAATTATTCTTCGTGGTGTAAACGATATGATACTTATGAAGATAAGGTTAACTTTATTTTTTAATGTATTTCAATTTTCCCTCGGATTCATTTTCATTCTTTTCTCTCGGATTCACACTTCATTCTTGAGAAGAATGCCAATATCTTTTATCAGTCTTCAATATTTTATTACCAGACGTATACCCTGCTAACAGAAAACAATCAATGCTGAAAGTACGAACTGTTAATTCAAAGATTTGAATTTTATATTTATTCATTTGCAGTAAGCTTTCTCTCACTCTTAGAAACATATTGACGTCGGTTTAGCATATAATACCAAACTAACGAGTTCATTAAATAACGTACAAAAGACGCCCCTTTTCCTTTGATCACAAACACCGCGCTCAAAAGCAGAGAGTAATTTTCACTCTCCCACATTTAAACGTTTCAATTTTTAGCCTGAGCGACCGCATGAATGGATCTCTTTTCATAACTGCGTCTAGTAGTAAGCAGACCTCGGGAACGTAAACGCTCCGGAGTACAAAGTATCTCGAGAAACAAATTCAAATCGCACGCAGCCGGAGGGGAGTAAGGCAGACCGCCGCCGTAAGCAAAGAAAATAGAAGGAAACAGGCGCCACTTGGAAAGCGAGAAGGGGAAATTTCGAAAGGGAGAGGCGACGTCAGCAGGTTGTTTTACATAAAGAAACAGCGGACCCGGAAGTTTGCTGTATAAATTCATGTAGACATTCAGATTCAGTGGTCTGTGCGCTACGAGACGTCTCGGCGTCGGCGTCGGTGGCGACAGTTGGGACGAGGAGGGGGAGGCGGCGGCATCTGCAGCGGCGGCAGCCGTGCCCTTGCAGAGACTGCTCAGTCGAAATGGGGATAGAATAGAATAGAATAGAATAGAATAGAATAGAATAGAATATTTATTTTGCTACTTAGGAATACATAGAATACTTCCGGTGGTATCGTTTTCTAAGAAATTACTAAAAATACACAAAATAAACATCAAAACCACCGCCACCGCCACCGCCACCGCCACCGCCACCGCCACCGCCACCGCCACCGCCACCGCCACCGCCACCGCCACCGCCACCGCCACCGCCACCGCCACCGCCACCGCCACCGCCACCGCCACCGCCACCGCCACCGCCACCGCCACCGCCACCGCCACCGCCCACCGCCACCGCCACCGCCACCGCCACCGCCACCGCCACCGCCACGCCCACCGCCACCGCCACCGCCACCGCCACCGCCACCGCCACGCCACCGCCACCGCCACCGCCACCGCCACCGCCACCGCCACCGCCACCGCCACCGCCACCGCCACCGCCACCGCCACCGCCACCGCCACCGCCACCCGCCACCGCCACCGCCACCGCCACCGCCACCGCCACCGCCACCGCCACCGCCACCGCCACCGCCACCGCCACGCCACCGCCACCGCCACCGCCACCGCCACCGCCACCGCCACCGCCACCGCCACCGCCACCGCCACCGCCACCGCCACCGCCACCGCCACCGCCACCGCCACCGCCACCGCCGCCACCGCCACCGCCACCGCCACCGCCACCGCCACCGCCACCGCCACCGCCACCGCCACCGCCACCGCCACCCCGCCACCGCCACCGCCACCGCCACCGCCACCGCCACCGCCACCGCCACCGCCACCGCCACGCCGCCACCGCCACCGCCACCGCCACCGCCACCGCCACCACCGCCACCGCCACGCCACCGCCACCGCCACCGCCACCGCCACCGCCACCGCCACCGCCACCGCCACCGCCACCGCCACCGCCACCGCCACCGCCACACGCCACCGCCACCGCCACCGCCACCGCCACCGCCACCGCCACCGCCACCGCCACCGCCACCGCCACCGCCACCGCCACCGCCACCGCCACCGCCACCGCCACCGCACGCCACCGCCACCGCCACCGCCACCGCCACCGCCACCGCCACCGCCACCGCCACCGCCACCGCCACCGCCACCGCCACCGCCACCGCCACCGCCCCCGCCCCGCCCGCCACCGCCACCGCCACCGCCACCGCCACCGCCACCCCACCGCCACGCCACGCCACCGCCACCGCCACCGCCACCGCCCCGCCGCCCGACGCATACCCCAGCCATCGCCAGGGCGCGCAGGCGTAGAGCCGGGCTGGGACGGCAGCAGAGAGGATGTTTGAGGACCAGGCGCGAAAAGACACATCGGGGCGCTGGGACCGATAGGGTGCTGAGGACCACGAAGTGGGGCACCGATACGGAGCTAGGGCAGAAGGGTGGTGTGTAGCTTTTTGTCAGGCAACTAGTGTTCCTGGAATATTGGCATGCATGGAAGATAATAACTATGCTGCTCCTCTGGGTAGAGTATTACGTGTTAGTGAAGATTTGTCGTTGTTAATGTTACCATCAACACTCCTTACTAACTTTCATTCATAATTCGACCTACGATGATAAAAGAGAGCAGAGTGAGGATATTGAAGCTCAAAAAACTCGTTGATATGTTAATGTTTTCCTAATACAAGTAATATTTTTTCGCATACTTTCATTTACAATTAAAATACTTTTAATGCATTTAACGTCAAGATTAAGCCCGAGATATAAATATATGACTTTATGGCTTCATTTGTAAGCGTCATTTAGTACGTGAAGTTAATACTTCATCATATTCTTAAAAATTTCATTAACTCTGCAAAACTTTGTTAATAAGTACTGCAATTTCATACAATTTTAATATGTTTAAGGTGGCTGTATTTATCTCATAAATGGTCCTCTGTGTAAATATTCTTATTAGAGAACCTCAGACTACATATTGCCGCCCTTCATATACAATTTAGAGACACAAAGGAAACATTGAATTTTATCCTCATAATGAAAGGATAATTAGCCATTATTTCTATATATAGTGAAATAATATTCTAATTTTCTTGGTAATCAAAATTGAAGTCCAATTATAACCGTGTATGATGGAAAGAGGAAGAGTAATTTGAGCATCCGAATTGAGCATAACATTACTTCTTTTAGTGATAAATATCAGTGTGACTCTTCGATACAACAATAAGTTGTCTATACTCTATACAAGACAGATATGAGAGTAAGAAATGAAAACTTCCTAGGCAAAAAAAATAAAACTCCCATAGTTAGCATTGTTGGAATCCACGTTTTTTTATGAACACAGAGAAATATTCGATTGAACTTATTCCTGATTAAGTGAATCGAGAGTGCAGTTACATAATAAACATCCACGATGCTATTGCAAACTCTGGCTCATATTGGGCCGTTATTTAGTCTGTCTGTAGCATACAAGAATCTCTTTGCTGCACTTTAGTATTTATCCCAGTGTTGACGTATGACGGAAAAACAATTAGAGGATAATTCTATAATTAGAATTTCTTCATATCTCAAATTCCTCCTAGATGTTTATACATTTAGAATTAGATACCTCAAGCCTCTTTGTATTGAAGTACTGAAAAAATGTAATACGTTTTGATGCGAATATCGTACTTTGATCAACATTGCTCAACATGATTTTTTCATCTGATTCTAGTGATTCTGGGAGCTTCAACTGCTAAGGTCATAAGTTTCCAAAGTGTAGTGAATGGTTCTTTCTTTTTATCTCGGAAGGCGACACTGATCTTACCCCACTCGTGGGCGAGATTCGGCACCGTTCTACATGTCGACTTGTGCAGGTTTTCCCCTACCTGGTAACTCCTTCCAGCGGGGTACTGTCTCGGCTTGGACAAGCTCAAATTTCCCGACTTGTCTCCTGACATGTGTAGTATTGTATTGCATGTAAGTGTATATGTATGTGTAAGTAAAGGGTGAGGTTAGGACAAGAAAGAGGAAGTGAAGATCGTGCGCGGTGCGTGGCCCGTTTGTTGGGAGTACTGCTCCGACACTCGCCTGGTGTTGAATGGAGAAAACACTAAAAAGTACTGATCAGAACAGCCGGCTGCTATAATTCTCATCCTCACCGGAGCTGAATTTGACCTAGCTATGAAGCTAGTGTCGGAAATTCTGCCACCATCGGGACACGAACGCATCGGGACACGACCTCCTGGTGAGAAGCACTGCAATGACGTCAGTTCACAGTTTTCCCGTCCCTGAGCATTTGGAGAGGGAGTCTTTGGTTGGGGTTTCTCCGCAGAACCAGGCGTGGGCGGGGGGGCGTGGGCGGGGGCGTGGGCGGTGGGGGTGGGGCGGGGCGTGGGCGGCGGGCGTGGGCGGCGGGGCGTGGGCGGTGGGGCGGGCGGTGGGCGTGGCGGTGGGGCGGGCGGTGGGGCGTGGGCGTGGGCGACGGGGCGTGGGCGGTGGGGCGGGCGGGGGGCGTGGCGGCGGGCGTGGGCGGCGGGGCGGGCGGCGGGGCGTGGGGGGCGGGCGTGGGCGGCGGGGCGTGGGCGGCGGGGCGGGCGGCGGGCTGGGCGGTGGGCGTGGCGGCGGGCGGGCGGCGGGCGTGGCGCGGCGGGCGGGGCGCGGGCGGGGCGGCGGGCGTGGGCGGCGGGCGGGGCGGCGGGCGGGGCGGCGGGCGGGCGGCGGGCGGCGGGGGGCGGGCGGCGGGCGGGCGGCGGGCGGGCGGCGGGCGTGGCGGCGGGGCGTGGGCGGCGGGGCGGGGCGGCGGGCGTGGGCGGCGGGCGTGGGCGGCGGGCGTGGGCGGCGGGCGTGGGCGGCGGGCGTGGGCGGCGGGGCTGGGCGGCGGGCGGGGCGGCGGGGCGTGGCCGGCGGGCGGGGCGGCGGGCGCGATGACAGGACGCATGCAGTCCCTTTGCTGCCTCCAAAGCCCTACCTTCCTCGTTCGGCTAGAACGAGCGCCTGCATTGCGGCGATATGAATAGCATTCGCAGTAACGCCACTTTTACCGTGTCTCTGGTGCTAATCACCCTTCGGCTGCAGATATGGACGAATAGCTTGCAAAGATAGCCGTCTTTGAAAACGAGGTGCAAGATTTAATTGTAAATTATGTCACTTATGAAGAAGAGTTTATTAAAAGATCAAATACAAATGTACTGTTATAAAACACTCATTTTTAGAAGTAATTATATTTTACCTAACATTAAGCGCGAGATGTGATGGTAATTGTTAACTATTGCTAATTATTATCTATTGTTGGGATGCTCATTGCTAACTGAAAGAAATGCTAATTGTTAACTATTACTAGTTTTACACCTCCTTAGTTAAATTTTCTTAATTGTAACCAATTTTTATTTCTATGTTGCCTCTTTCCAGTCGGTTTGTTTTTCCTGTGCTCCTCTTTGTACTACCGAACTTCATCAAAAAATTCCTTCTGTATCCTTATCTATTTCTTGTATCCTTACCTACCCACTTCTTCCTTTCTAATAGGTCTAATAGTCTGTCATTTTCATTGCTTCTGAACTCATTATTCATAGATCTATGTGGACTGGATTTTTTCATCAACATTCATTCAGAAAGTAACTTTGTGAAAAGTTCGAAGAACTCAATTAGGGATTCTTTAAGCTCTTTTCGCAGTTTTTACTGGCTTTCATTACTTCCCGGTGTTGTTTGTCCGAGATTTCCTGGGTGAAAGCGGACGCACTTAAACGTGAGCTGCCGCAGATGCTGCGCATTAAGAGAAAAAAGAATTAAGAGGTGCGTGACTGATCGCACTGGATGCTGAAATGAATCCGCCAATCGGAAACGAAACACCAGCCGATGAAGTTGTGCTGCGGAAAATTGGCATTGTTATTGGGGGGTAAATAAACACGGCAAATCATGGTCGCCGCCGAGAGATTGAAAACGGGGACGGAGAGTGGCGCGCGAGGAAGATGGCGAAGAGCGGTTGGAGAAGATGAGAAGGCGTGACGGGGGGCGGTCGATGGGGAAAAGAGAGCGTAGGCTGGCCTCCGAGGTCAGAAGGAGAGAGTAAAGACAGCGAGGGGACGACGAAGATAGGGTGACTTGGCTGTTTTTGGCGTAGGTCATGAATAGACACGTAATTTTTAGACAAATACCTATTGTACTGTTTCGAAATATTCTAGACTAAAAATTAATTATAAATATTTCCGAGCTTTAAAATATGCATCACATGGGTAGAAATCGATATATTATTTTCTGCTTGACTTAACGATCATACATCGACCACATTAATAGACCCTAAAACACCTATAACAACATTACAGCAAAAAAATGTCATTCTCTATTAGTGATATAATTTTTCATCTATGCATCTATCCAGATATATAAATCGATTTCCGTGTGCAAAATTGCATATATCTCCTCTCCAGGTGCTGCAATCGTAACCATAGATGGAACAGCGATAATACATAATAATCCTGACATTTGTGAGAAGAACCCTAAATATGGATTTTACGACCAATATTGGAGGTGTTCACCTCATATTGTGGAGTTAATTCCAATACCTTCTCCTTCCTATATTACAGTATGGGGAGGAAGACAAAAAATTGTATAAGTGAACTAAATTGATTTTGAACATCAGGCTGAATATAACTACTTTGAAGTGTAATTCCGAATTAACGAGATGCCGTTATGCATCAAAAATTCTATTGAGTGAAACCTCAAGAGACGGCACAGTTCACTACCAATTTTCCGAGCTTTAAAATATGCATCACATGGGTAGAAATCGATATATTATTTTCTGCTTTTACAATAATGAAAAAACAGATTCCAGACAATTTACAGTAAGTGTTGATTCTATATTGTGAGGAAAATTATGGGCAATCATTTAATTTCTGAACTTTAAGAGAAATTCTCTTCATTGTATGATGTATCTCTATTTATTATAATTATCATTTGTCACATAATATGATTGTATCTCTATTTACAATTATAATTTGTCACTTACATTTATAATTATATTAATTTTATTATTTCGTACTAAATTTGTAATAAAACAATTTTAAGTAAAACTTTATTTCGAAACGATATTTTATCTCAATTTATAATGCTTATTTAAGAGATTATTAAGCCTATTTTGACTTTAAAAAGGCTATTTTAGGTGCATGAAATTTGAAATTTTGGAGCCTAAAAATCCGAAGTTTTGTTTCGAGGACAGTGAGCTGCCACAGAGGTGGAAGAGGAGAAGGGAAGAGGAGGGCAGTCGAGTGAGAGAATTCGGGATTGCGAAGAAACGGAATTTGAACGGCGGATTCACAGGAGAACCTGGGCTGGGCGCAAGTGGAAGCGAACAGAGTCCGAGTATGGAAGAAGGCGTGAGTTGAAGCGAAGACGAGCATAGCAGGAGGACGGGAAGGACACGGAGGACGGAGAGCGTCGAATGGTGGGAAGTAGGGCAGCAAGTTGGCAGGAATGTATGTGAGTTGGCACAGAGAAAACGGTGTGGACGTCGGAAACAACCGGAAAGACGCGAGAAATGGCGAAACGGTCAGGCGGGAAGGAGGCGGGGGCGACAAGTGGGAGGGGCCGGTGAGGACAGCGGGCGGGGACGGGCGGAAACGGGGTGCGGGGCGGGACGGAGGCGGCGGCGATGGTGCGACAAGTGGGCGGGACCGGAGGGGACAGCGGAACGAGGACGGGCGTGGACGGGGTGCGGGGCGCGGCGTAGGCGATGGGGCGGGGCCGGTGTGCGAGGTCAGGTTGGAAGCGGAGGCGATGCAGGGGCAAGTCGGGGCGGGGCCGGGGAGGACATCGGATAGGAAGCCGAAGTGCGGGGGGGGGGGGGGCGGGTAGGTTATGAGGCGCGCTGCGTGCGCGAGGCGCGGCGCGGGGGCTTTGCCTAATGGCCTCCTCGTGCGTCTTGAGACATTCTGCGGAGTCGCCTTCTGCCGACTTTTCGAAAGCAGCACAACAGCGCCCTCTGTGGTTGGGGTCTGGCAGCGTCCGCGAAGGCAGCACACGTCTGACGAATGTGGATGAATTTCTGGATTGTATGAAAGAGTTCTTTAGAGACACTTTGAATGTTTACTTAACTACGTGAACCGTGTCATAAGAAATTAATATCTCTCCAAGTTACATAGGTTGCTCGAAGTTCCCCTGTGCTTCAAGATTTGAAGTTGATGGAACAGAGCAAGTCAAATAAATAATTTTACATAGTTATAATGAATACATGCCGTTATTCACTAACGTTAGAATGAAAATTCAATATCATTAAACGACCATTACATGTAATTACTGTATCTTGAAGAGAATTGAAGAGTTATCATTGTTAAAAATTATTATATCATTGTTAAAAAATTATTATACTATTCATAGGAGCACATACTATTTATTAGCAGTCTCCATGAAAAAGAGATTTTAATTCAAATCTTTAAATCCCGAATTCTTGTTGTTTAATTATTTCCATCGCAGAATAAAATATAACTGGTCAATCGCAGGTTGTAGCGGTATGAAATAGGGTTAAAGAAAAAGAGAGAGAGAGAGAGAGAGAGACGGACGGACGGACGGACGGAGTCATTGCTCCAATAAATACTAGCATTTATTCTAGATATAAACTATCATTCAAAAGATAATATTTATTTAATTTAAAATGAACATTATTATTCCAAACAGTAGTAGGTACACCAATTATTTACATTACACCAAAACTATTCAGAATTATACCTTCCTTGTAACTTATAGTGCAGATTTCTAAAATTTATTGTTGCTATTAGCCATCGAAGTATGACATACAATCAAACATAAAAGGAGAGGGAGACGCGAGACCCGTTCGCAAACGATTGCAACGTTACGACTCCCGTTAACAACTGTGATTCGGGAACGATTACGACTTGACGTGCATTGGGGTACCTTTTCGAACGAGTTCGGACTGCAGCGCCTTTTACCCGGAGGTAATAGGTTCTAGTCCTGATGGCGGCAGGATTTTCGACACTAGCTTTTCAGCTAGGTCGAGTTCAGTCGCTGTCTGGAGGAGAATTCTAGCGGTCGGCTGCTCTGATCGGTAGTTTTCCGTGGTTTCTCCGACCAACACCAGGCGAATGCCGGAGCAGTACCCTACCAAACGGGCCACGTACCGCGCGCGATCTGTCCTTCGTCTTCCTTGTCCTATCCTCTCCCTTTACACACACTCTTACACTAACATGCACCACACTACCAAATATTGCGGGAGACCGGTCGGGAGCTTAGAGCTTGTCCCGGCTGGGGTGGTGCCCCGCTAGTGGGAGAATCCTGGTTAGGGAGAAACCCCACTAGCCGACGGTAGGTCGGTGCCGGATCTCGCCTTCCCGCGGGGGAAGATCACCGCCATCTCCCGAGAAAAAAAACATGTATTACACTAACGGGACTAACAACTGAAGCAGTTGACGCGCCCGGAAACACGAAAAATCAATCAATCAATCAATCAATCGAATGAGTTCGAACATTTTGTTTTGTTCACTCCATTAAAAGTGCATGAGTTATAGTATTCATTTCATGTAATCCTTAAATATTTTGATTGTTGTATGCTTAAGTTCATTTAGTTTAGTCAAAGATATAAAAAAATATTCATATTGTTTGGCTGATAAAATTTCATAAAACGTAATAAAATGTGTATTCGCACGATAAATAATTAGATCTAATGTAAATGTTTAATTAAAAATGAATACATCAAAAATACTGGTAGCACAAGAAATTACATTAATTGGCCCGTATTGCTTGTCACAAATGTAAACGCCAGTCAAAATAAATCTAAACAAAGAATTACATCAATTATTATATTGTTATTTTCACTTCAAAACGGCATTTATCTACCCCCAATCAATAATCTCATTTTTCAGCAAATCAACATTTCAAGCTGTGAACAACTTCATCAACATTTCAAGCTGTGAAGAACTTATAGAGAAAGCAGTTTTTTTAGTTACATTTTCCTTTCTCTATTGTTATATCAATCAAAAGCATTTACAATAATTCCATACCAGAGTAGCAATTGCCCACTCCTTAATACACTCGTGTACTCGATACCATAGTATCAGGCATTGCAACGTTATTCATTGCGACGAGCGCACCGGCAGCGACGCGCGTCGCGACCTCTCGTTAAAGCGAGGCACCGCAGCGGCAACGGAGGCCCGGCGTCCGCACTGGAGCTCGCAGAAGCGTTTATGCAAATCCGGGAGCGATCTCTGCGCCGCGCCGCCGGACGCCGCAACGCATCCCCCCCCCCCCCCCCCCCCCCCAACCCCCCCCGCCCGCACCATCCCTCTCTTGACCCCGCCCACAGACCCCGCCCACAGACCCCGCCCACAGACCCCGCCCACAGACCCCGCCCACAGACCCCGCCCACAGACCCCGCCCACAGACCCCCGCCCACAGACCCCCGCCCGTAGACCGCGTCCATAGACCCCCGGCAACAGACCCCCGCCCACAGACCCCCGCCCACAGACCCCCGCCCACAGACCCCCGCCCACAGACCCCCGCCCACAGACCCCCGCCCACAGACCCCGCCCACAGACCCCGCCCACAGACCCCGCCCACAGACCCCGCCCCAGACCCCGCCCACAGACCCCCGCCCACAGACCCCCGCCCACAGACCCCCGCCCACAGACTCCCGCTCACAGTTCCCCGCTCACAGTTCCCCGCTCAACCACATCCACTCAAACAGACCCGCCTCCATACCCCACCTTCAGACTCTGACGACCCTGCCTCCAAACCCTGCCTCCAGACCCCGCCTCCAGACCACGCCTCCAGACCCCGCCTCCAGACCCCGCCTCCAGACCCCGCCTCCATACCCCACCTCCAGACCCCGCCTCCAGACTCCGCCTCCAGACCCCGCCTCCAGACCCCGCCTCCAGACCCCGCCTCCAGACCCCGCCTCCAGACCCCGCCTCCAGGCCCCGCCTCCAGACCCCGCCTCCAGACCCCGCCTCCAGACCCCGCCTCCAGACCCCGCCTCCAGACCCCGCCTCCAGACCCCGCCTTCCAGAGCCCGCCTCCAGACCCCGCTTCCAGACCCCGCCTCCAGACCCGCCTCCAGACCCCGCCTCCAGACCCCGCCTCCAGACCCCGCCTCCAGACCCCGCCTCCAGACCCCGCCTCCAGACCCCGCTTCCAGACCCCGCCTCCAGACCCCGCCTCCAGACCCCGCCTCCAGACCCCGCCTCCAGACCCCGCCTCCAGACCCCGCCTCCAGACCCCGCCTCCAGACCCCGCTTCCAGACCCCGCTCCCAGATCTTGCCTCCAGACCCCGCTCGTGCCTTAGACCGCAACCACTCTGTCATGATATCCTCTTCCGCCCCCCTTCCTCTTCAATTCATCCAGAAGCGCCGCCGCCTCCCCGATGCCCCAGGTTGCATGTCGCAACTGCCTTTCCCCGACCCCAATTTTACCTTCCTCAGACCTGACACCGCTCCTACCCCGGCACGGCTACCAACGCACGCCCTGACGCCACTGCTGCTGTTGCCAACGACACCGCTGCAGCTCTCGGTTTTACCCTCTGGTGCCGCCTCCAACAGCCCGCCCGGCGCGCCGGCGTTTCTCATTTTATTTATCCGCTGATGTGTAATTTCTTTCCGCCTTTCCTTTCCGTCTTTTTCGCGGCTCGCGTCTTCCCTTTTCACGCGTGTTGCGCAGCCGCGATTTGATGAATACGCCGCAACACTTCGCTTCACCACACTCATCTCGCCTGCATTTGTCGCACTTGTTCGTTAGGGGGCTTTTAAAATTTCGTAAAAATCTCCTGAGGAAACATCGTTACCGCGCTTGCCTCCGCTGATCTCCAGAGCGGTGGCCGGGTATCGACCCCGCGGCCCTATCTAGGCGGGCGTGCATAAATAAACCCGGGTGCCGCCTTCGTAGCTCGCATGTATATTTAACGGGCGCCCTTAACTCTATCTCTCGGCTTGCTGCTGACCTGGCCTTTCGTGCTCCATCAAGCAACTGCCCCGACCAATTACCTCATGGCGCGTTTCCACCCCTCTCGCACCCCATCCTCTCTCTTCACCCCCCCTCGTTACCCCTCGGCGGGAACACGGCCCCCTCAGTCGGTTGCAACGTAACAACGCGGGTTCTCCGGGAGGTAATTTAGGCAGGCCGCCATCCCCCTCCCCCTCGCTCCCTCGTGGTGGGGGCCCTTAAAAGATTTTTGAGTAAATAAAATGGCTGCGCAGTCAACTAGCTTCGGCGTCTTTTTATCTCGACTTCAGAGAAATTCCTCCCCTTTAACCCTGTGCGCGGCGTGTTAGCACGGCTCACTGTTCTCTTTATGACACGATCTTTAGATTTTTCATTATGGAAGGAAAATAAAATGTCGGGAGAAAGGGTCGCTTTTCGGCTATGTATGACGATGCGAGCAGGTAACTAAAGAGTCCGGTGCAGAAGAGAAATATTGGAGATCCAACAGAAAGAGGAGGTCGAAATTCCGTATTAAAGCAAATTACTTTCTTTTGAAAAACATTATTATGAGCCCTATCAACTTCAGCCTGATGTATTTGATCCGCTTTGAGACGATGAACACTTTCTTTTCATGGACCTTTGATTATCGCTGTATTTTGCACATTTCGATTGAAGTACTGTGTGTTTTCTCGAATATACTAATGAACTTGAAATGTTCGAATTCGAAGTGATCGTGAACTTTTGAATATTAAAACTTAACTTTTGAATGGTAAAACTTTTATAGTTTATTTTGTATTTCAAATATTTGATAACGCAATTTAACTTGTTTTTAGGTTTTGTTAATTCGCCGTGAAGACTAATAGTTCGGCAACGAAATATTTGTAAACATTTTCTGATAGTTTCGGCAGTATCAGTTTGAAAAATTATAACTCGTAATGAATAACAGCGTACTGCTGCGGCTACCCTTACTAACACGCAACAAAGTGAATCACCTCCAACGCTAATAAAAGATGGCTTTAGTAAAAACCGTGGACCCGTTAATCCGTCCAACTGCTAGAATTTTTAAATTATGTTTTAACCAAATTAGAATGAAATCAACTATAAAAACACATTGCCATCGAAATAGTTTGATTTCCTAAAGGAAATGCAAGCGACTTTGAGTTACAATAATTTCGCAGTTTCCTTCAATATGTTTCGTTAACGAAGAAAGGAGACCTTTATTATATCAAAACCAAGACTTAACCCAGCAAAGTCAATCACATTAACGATTGATCGGTTGAAGAATCTGTCCTGTTCTCTCTCAAATAAATTCCGTCTACAAAATCACTTTACAGGTGAAATTTAATATCGTTGCTCTCTTTATCGGGAACTTCATTTGATCAACTGAACGTATCGTCCGATTTATTGTGTAGCGAAATTGAATTAAATACAATACACATATTTATTGTTATGGTTATGATATTGTCTATTTGAAAAGGAACTGACATGAAACAAATTTTTTATTTTAAATATTCTTCTTCTTCAAGCATTAGAACTTTCGTTCCGTTGCGTCTCATTATTGGTTCATCCATCTTCTCTTCGGTCTTCCTATGCTCCTTATTCCTCTTGGCTTGTATTTCAGAATCTGTTTTGGAATTCGCGTGTTTTCCATTCTATGTGGTCTCTCCATGCTTTCCTATATTCGTCAATTTTTTCATTTAGATTATAAATTCCTAGGTAGTTGCATATCTCTTCATTGCGAATCCTGTCTTTCCTTGTGACACCAATACAACCTCTTAAAAACTCCATTTCGGCAGTCTGAATCCTGCTTCTAATTTTTGTGTCCATAGTCCAAATTTCACATCATTTAGCCCACAAGAAATTGCAAAGGTTTTATAAAATTTCATGAGTGTTTTATTCCTGATTTTACTTGTCAGTGTCCTCCTAATAGTTCCACACATTCTGTTAAATTTTTCAATTTCCTTATCAGCATCTATTTCTCCTTTGAAAGACAGATTAAACCTAGGAACTTGAATGAACTTACTTGTTCGATGTTTTGGTTGTTAACTACTAACTTGCATCTAACTGGATATTTCCCTTGGAATGCCATTGACTTAGTTTTTTGAACAGACATCTCTAAATTGTATTCTTTTACAATTATCTGAAGTTCATACAGAGCTCTTTGTAGAGTGTCTTCATTATCAGATATCAAAACTTGATCATCCGCAAACAGAAGTGTGGGTGATATACAGCACCCTTGCCTCACTCCTTTGTTTATAAATTCTTTGAGGATTTTACCTGATTTTGTTCTTACATTAATTTAAGTATCTTTGTACATGTTTCGAATAACTTCAATTAGCTCTTTTGGTATGCCTCTTCTGTCCATAATTGACCATAATTTTCCCCTCAGAACGTTAACAAAGACTTTTACGTAATCTACGAAGACCATACATGTTTGTAGATTGAACTCTCGTCTCTTTTCAATTAATAGCTTTAACACAAACATATTATCAGTACACGATCTTCCTTTTCTGAATCCCGTTTGTTCTTCTAGAGTTATTGCTTCCATTATGTTCTTTAGTCTATTATTAATTATTTTAGCATACATTTTGTAAGCTGTATTCAGCAGACTTATTCCTCTATAGTTTTCGCATACTGTTCGTAATCCTTTTTTAAATATAGGGATAACTAGGGCTGTCTTCCATTCCGTTGGTATTACGTTGTGTGTCCAGCAATTGTTAAATAGATCTAACAGTTTAGATTTTGCTTCAGCTGGAAGATATTTAAGCAATTCTATATTGATATTATCGAGTCCTGGTGTTTTCTTATTTTTAGTAGTTGTTAGTGCTTCTTCTAATTCAATTGATTCTAATTTATCCACTGCATTATGGAGGACTGGTCTGTTAGATATTCTTTTTTCTTCTTCATCCTCTTCATCAACATGCCACAGGTGTTTACAGTAGTTTATCCATTCGTTTTCGTCTAAAATCTGTAATTTTGTAGCATCTTTTGGGTCTTTATTCAGGCCATTATTTGCCTCCCGTGAATATCATGCTCAATATCTGATATATATTTGTCCCAGCTTTCTTTATTTGCGATTTTTACGAGGGTTTTTGTTTTCCTGCATTGAATCTTGCAAAGTTTTAAGGATTGCGAGTCCTTGTTGGCCAACCATTTTAAGTATAATTTCTTTTTCTCTGCTATTGCCTCTTTTAGGTCTTCATTCCATATATAGAGTCCTTTCCTTTTTATGTTTTTCTTCTTTTTCCCTAGGACTTCCTCAGTTTTTTTATTGTTTTATTCTTTCTTGATACAGTCCTACTATGGAAGGGTCTTTCAAAAGCTAACTTTTCCAACTTAAATTATTTAGATCTGCTTTGTTTTTACCACCTTTAAACCATCTTGTTTTAGGCCTATTCTACCTCGTACGAGATTGTGGTCAGATAGAATAGACCTAAAAACAAGATGGTTTAAATATTGTAACAGCAATTACTGAAAACATGGAGTTCTTAAGCAGTTATTAAAAGCCCGCATAACTCATTTTACAGAAACATTTTCGGAGAAAATTAATAAACGCCCATGAAATAATATTGGTATCAAACAGAAACAATTCAAACAGAAACACAATTTGAGCCATAGCATGCCCGCACATTTATTGGAAATTTAACCGGATTTCAAGCCTCCCCGCTTTCCATTCATACCAATCCTGTACGTATTTTAAATAAGTGTATACGGGGGCAGCGGGCGTATTTATGTCCGGCGGGAAGCCCACAACGCAGCGTATCTGATCGCCCTCCCCAGCGCTCCCTCCCGCGCCGCTCCGCGCTGCTCAACAAAGAAATTTTTTCCAATTGGCGAGCGGGAAGCCGTGGCTGCTCACATTCCCCGCCCCTCCCCGCCCCTCTCCCCACACTCCCCACCCCACGCCCTTCCCGCTCTCCCGGGGGGCCCTCCTTATCACATACTTTCTCGTTTCACGCCGACTGCATCACAATATTGGATCCGGCTGAAAACAAAGAGCTCCCAAGACTAAAGGAGACTGCGGCAGGGGCGGGGAGGGGCGGGGCGGGGCGGGACGCCGATGGCTGCGACCCCGGCGCCACCGCCGCCCATCCGGAACATAAGATGCGCCGCCGGCGCGGAGCGTCGCGACGCGTCGCGTCGCATCGGTCGGGACGCTCGCTCCGGGGCGGCGCGGCGCCGATGGCCGCCCTGCCCGCCGCACACACTGGCCTGAACTGAAGCACAGACAAAACAATTGTAACAGTTCTTGTTTATAAACACTTCTAAACACTTCGATTAACCAGGAAGCAAAATATTTAATAATTTTTACTTTCTTGTATACGTATGTATATACGGAGTATAGAGAAAGTTTTGTAATGCTGCGACGGATTTTCGGCGGAAAAAATTAATTGCCGGGCCCTGATAACGTAAAAGTGGATAAATCGAGTTGATAAATTAACAAAAACAAATCCTCTAACACATGGTGTAGCCAGAATCCCTATTTTGTGGGTCCTTGAGACTGAAAAAACAATTGACGCCAAAACGTCCGTCCGTCTGTCCGTCAGAGAACACCTCTAGAACATAAACCATACGTAGGAATTTTTCGAAATTGAAGAATCGAAGCACTTCACGTCCATCTCAGGTTGCATTCATTGGATGTGCAAGTTGACAAAACAGGTAGTACTTGACTACGTGTGAGGTAGAAACTTATTTTGCCAATTTGAAAGTAATTACAACTTTGCTGCCCAATACGAGTTCGGAAACCAAAGAGAGCTTATCGTCTTGCACCCTCCATCGTTCTTGATTTTATCCTCCAAATAGCAAACTTCAATGAAACAGTGCTTACTAGGTTTCCGAGCAAGAAAAGGCGTGCCTATTTCATTTACAGTTAGGTAACTACACATGTCCTTTATTTGTAAGTTTAAGAAATGATATCTGATGGAATGAAAATGTTTCAAAGAACAGTCAGTACGAAACACTTGAGATCGGAGTATTTCTGAAAGGTATAAATTCTTTTCGTTAGTCTCAGCATCCAGCGACACCCGTCATTATTTTGATTACCACCAACTTTTGTGGGGACGAGCAGTCACCAATTACGGGCATCATCCGAGTTGAACATGGTTCGATATAATAATATGTCTTATTCACAAGGCCAAGAAGTAAAAATTCACCAGCGTGACTGTTTATAATTTTTGCCTAACAAAGTTTTCATTATCTTTAAGTTATAAGTGGATATTTGGAATACTTTCTTAAAAACATTTTAGAGTTTTAAAGGCATGTCTTAAATTGCCTGTTAATTAATCCGTATTCCTCCAATTTCTGGCAAAATTGTGTGAATTAACAAAATTAAACGGCCAATTGAAACAAAACATCTAAAACACCACCTGCAAAATAATATTCTAATTCATAAAACAAATACCAACTATGATACTCCCGTTGATGTCCGCTGCCCCAACTTCCCCCTTTAAAATGGCGTCCGTTTAAAATTATATTTTCTGAATGGAAAAAATACAACAGTTGATACTGCCGTGGCCAGCTTGTAAGAAAAATTATATCAAACTTTAGGAAATTAACATCAGATCATTATGGCGATGTATAGAATAGCAAGTACAGAATCAAAATAATCCATCGCTCTTCGCAATTACAATCAACATCAATCGGTCTCTGTTTGCAGGCAGAATTGTGCCATTTAAACGACAATTATCGTTCATTATAATGAGTTTAAAGTGGATAAAACGTAAAATGATCGTGACCTATCTTCTTATTCCAGTACTAGATTGATTATCAAACTCAATTTAACACCCACGTCGTAAACTTCTCTAATCTCGTATTGTAATAAGGTGGCTTCCAAAATTTATTTCTTACATGTCTATTGTAGTAAACCCATATAGTTGTAGTTTTTAATTGACGTGTTTCGCGTGTCTTGTTAACGCGTTTGGGCCCTTTTCTGACCACTGTGCATTGCCAGCGCGAACTCTGCGCGAGACGGATCTTCACAGCCCTCGCCGCGACGGTCCATGCCGCGCCGTCAGCCACTGTCGTCCTCGGTGGGTTATGCCGAAGGAAACGGACCGTAAACCCAAAATTTGACTTATTTCTCTTTCAGACAATTAGGGGTTGAGGGTGAACCGCAGATCACCCGTGAACCGTCCAACGATAGGAATGGAATATTACAAACATACATTTTGCATTTATTCATAAGCAATAATCAAAAATAGTGAGAAGGGACCGAAAATCATGTGTACATTAAGCATTATTTTATAGAAAATAGGACAGGGCAACGGACAGACTAACAGACAGACTAACAGACAGACTAACACAGAACAGACTAACAGACAGACTAACAGACAGACTAACAGACAGACTAACAGACAGACTAACAGAAGCTAAGACAGCTAACAGACAGCTAACAGACAGCCTAACAGACAGCTAACAGACAGACTAACAGACAGACTAACAGACAGCCTAACAGACAGACTAACAGACAGACTAACAGACAGACTAACAGACAGACTAACAGACAGACTAACAGACAGACTAACAGACAGACTAACAGACAGACTAACAGACAGACTAACAGACAGACTAACAGACAGACTAACAGACAGCAACCAACAGACAGACTAACAGAAGACAACAACAGCAACAAGACAGACTAGACAGAAACAGAGCAGACAAGACAGACAGACAGAGACAGACAGACAGAGACAGACAGACAGAGACAGACAGGACAGAACAGACAGACAGAGACAGACGGACAGAGACAGACGGACAGAGACGGCAGACAGGAGGGCAGACGACAGACAGACAGAACAGACAGACAGAGACAGACAGACAGAAGACGAACAGACGGGACAGAGACAGACGGACGAGCAGACGGAACAGCAGACAGAGACAGGAGCAGACGAGAGACAGACAGACAGAGACAGACGACAGAGACAGACAGACGAGACAGACAGACAGAGACAGAGGCAGACAGAGACAGACAGACAGAGACAGACAGACAGAGACAGACAGACGAGGAACAGACAGACAGAGACAGAGAGCAGACGAGACAGACGGACAGACAGGACAGACGAGACAGCAGACAGAGACAGACGACGAGAAGACGGACAGACGACAGACGGACGACGAGACAGACAGACGAGAGACAGACAGACAGAGACAGACGACAGAGACAGACGACAGAGACAGACAGACAGAGACAGACAGACAGAGACAGAGCAGGACGAGAGACAGACAGACGAGAGACAGACAGACAGGACAGACAGGAAGACAGCAGACAGAACGACAGACAGACGAGACAGAGCAGACGAGAGACAGACAGACAGAGACGAACAGACGACAGAAGACAGCAGACGGAACAGACAGACGGAAGCAGACGGACAGAACAGAGGACAGAGACAGCAGCAGAGCAGACAGGACGAAGACAGACGGACAGGACAGAGACAGACGACAGACAGAGACAGACAGACGGACAGAGACAGACAGACGGACAGAGAGACAGACAGAGACAGAAGACAGACAGAACAGACGGACAGAGACAGACAGACGGACAGAGACAGACAGACGGACAGAGACAGACAGACGGACAGAGACAGACAGACGGACAGAGACAGACAGACGGACAGAGGCAGACAGACGGACAGAGCCAGACAGACGGACAGAGGCAGACGGACAGGGACTGACGAACAGGGACTGACGGACATGGACTGACGGACAGGGACTGACGGACAGGGACTGACGGACAGGGACTGACGGACAGGGACTGGTAGATGTACAGACTGAATGCCGAAAACTAATTTTTTGGGTAACATGGGCCTAAGAAACATGGATTCTAACTACATTTCGTGTCCAAGAAAGTAATTTGCTACACGTCGGAGCAAAAATTCGACTTTTTCTATATCAAGAACCCCCAAAAAGGTTCTGTCGAAAAATTGGCATTTTTTTACTGCAACTTTACAATTTATCTACTGTAGTGAACTAAAAGAAATGAAAAGCTTTTGAAACTTGAATAAATGTAATTCACTTATATTCTCCACTTTTTAAGGTAATTATTTCTCGGAAATTTTTAATTCCAATCAATGCCGTGAAAGTTAAACAAAATTCAAGACCATTCTCAATCTATTTTGCATCATTCACATCCCCTGAATGTGTTAGAAAATGTTTAAATCTCAAAGGTCGCGAAGTGTGCATGGTGATTCTCGTGTTGGAGCACGTGACGAGCATAACCATCAACTTCCATCCCTTCCGGTCTCACTCGGTTACCCCTGCAAAATGCTCCGTACCGCCCTGACGTGTTTAATAAATCGATGTCTCTCCTTCCCTCCTTTCCGTCTAGCTCTCCCGGGAGCTGCAACGCCAGCTCCCAAGCCACTCCGGGAGACATTTATCTGCGGATCGAAATGGATTTATGGTTGGAGTGATCAGTCCATGTACTACGCTAAAAGGAAAGAATGTAGAGAGGGAAGGTGGCACTCCAGTTGTGCTAAACTTTGTTACTCCTGCTTGAGGGGGAAGTGACGTTGTAAAACACGAAAGTGTATAGTCCGGTCGGTGTTCTCTGAATTTTTTCTGTGAAGTAAAAAACTTGTTTCAAGAAGTTCAGGAACTGGTCGGAGAATGGTGCTTGAGAGAGTATGTTACACTAATTGCACGATGTGGTTGTCGTGCAATTGGAAAAATTATTCGAGTTAACATTGACACCTGCAGAATTTTTTCTTATATTTTGAGTAAATGCTTCGTAATCACATAAAAGCTTCATATACTTAATTTGTAGTTCACACCAAGTAAAATATCGATTATTGAAATCATTTGTGGGTCACAACATGACAATAATTATAATAATTCAGATTTAAACTAGATGAATTTTTCAGATTTATCAAGAGTATTATTAAAGAATACTTATGATATGTAAAATTATTTTATCCACTTAATTATCTAAAGGAAATTCATAACGAAGTGTCAAACTTTGCAGAAAGGATACAGTTTCGTAATAAGAATTATTAGAACACAATTGTTGCATTAAAACATGGCTCGTATATTACTAATTTTCAATGCGCACAGAAAATGAAACAAAACTAAGAAGTCTCCAGCCATGTGTGAGATGTCTGTGATGTCGTTACATATCAGGAACTTGCAAAAAAATTTTAAAAAATATGACAGATTGGATTATGACTGAAAAAAAGCAAATATTTCATTCTGTTATTTTACATATACTCATACTACCTATGGGGAAGGACAGACCAACATTTGCCGGAAACCAATTTTTCGATGTGAAGAAACCACAAATCGTTGATTCTGACTAACATGTTGGAGAAAGTAGTTTACTACATTGGAACAACATGTCCCCTTTTTCGACATCAGGGTCGTATATAAAAAGATTTTCTGGGGGTAATTGCCACTTTCCGCTGTTGTATTAAAATACGGTACCTTATCTTTACAATGTAAGTACTATGTAGTAGGCGAGAACGGTAGACTATTCTTCTATTTCTCCAAATAAATCAGGAATGAACCCAGACCATAACCTATATTTCTAATTTTGAATTTACACATAAATTATTAGGGAAATTATGCAAACTGAAAACTATGCAGCCCCCGGCCATATGAGAGATTTAAATGGTTTGCTGGGATACCCGAGACCTCTATATAACAAAAAACAATGAAACTGTTTCGATTTTGACTGCAAATTGAAAAGGTTGATTGTGTTATTCCGCACATTATAATATTGTTAGTGCTGACTGAACTCTCATACTCATTGCGTCACTGCTCACAACACAGCTAACTGCATGTGACAGCAGTACTCCAAGGAAGAGGCCCCACCATTAAATGTTTGCTACTCTCTATTGAGTTATTTTTCGCAACTTCTTTGATATTCTTGGTTATAAAGAACTATTGTAATGTTATTATACATATGTTATTCTATGTTACTTCAGTATCCGTGAAGACTGTTTTGTTAAAATGTTTAATAAACTATCAGGGGTCAATGAGGTATCTACCACAATAGTATTAAATTAATTTTTTTGTTTAAAAACCCATATTAAACGCATAATTTCATGGAAAGTCGTCAAAGTATGACGCCATTTTGATCGTACGCTGTACGAAAAAACAGTTTGATCCTACAGTTCGTAACGAAAAAACAGTTAGATCAAAATGGCGTCAAACTTTGACGACTTTCCTTGAACTTATGCGTTTAATATGGGTTACTTTGAACCACTGAAGATGGGAAGAGTGTTCCCGAAACACGTGTCTGGCTGTATGTAATCATATTAAAATTACATTTAATACTATTGTGGTAGATACCTCATTGACCCCAGATAGTTTATCATGGAGTACCACAAAATCTCCGCTGCCACCACAGAATTTAAATTGTTTAATCGATTGTAGTATTATATGGGAGTATTTAATTTTTTGTTCTTGAGCATACGTGCTACGTTTTGGAAAAACATTTTTTGTGGTTTTGTTCAGCATCATTTTTGCTGTTGTAGGCCACTAGTTAACAACTACATTCAGTTTAGTAATAAGAATTATTAGAACACAAGTGTTCCACTAATCTACTGTCTCTTAGTAACTACTATCAACATTAGAAATTCACTTGTCGCAAGATGAATTGTCACATTAAAACGAGAATTGTAGTATATTGGAATTTTGTTATAAAATGTTAGTAATTAAATAAATAAATATTAATATCAGTTTGTCGCCTTTTGTAAAATGAATAGTCAAATTTCAACGAAAATTATTTTATAACATATTGGAATGTTAAGAAAATGGATAAAACGTACAATTTTCCTATCAGAGCATCTTATTACAAAACTAAGCGAAGGTTTTCGCCGAAGCTGTTTTCATTTGTTGTATACGTTTATAAGTTCTGCTTTCGCAATTTTCTCATTATTTTATTACATTTACTTAATATGAATTGATTATTATTTTATGATTTCAAGCGTGAAAGTCTTTAATGGTTTTGGAAAACTAAGAGTGAAAGAAATAAAAAGCTAGCATTGTCAACATTTCCAATAACGAAAAAATCCCTTAGAATGGTTTATTTTTTCCTCAGAACAAATGCCCCCTTGCTACCAAACGTCAAATGCCTTCCTTGCTCGTAAATGGATATGTCACTCCAAGCGTTATGATCGTTTTTGTTGATTCTTCTTTTAATTAATGATTTGTGCGGATATTATGAATGACGAACTTTTGTCCTTCCTACATAAAGTGCACCAAACCAATCCATTTGCAATTACTTGAATTGAAGACACGGCATTCATAATAAACTTTACTGTAGAAGTCTACTATTATTCGTCCCACACAGACATTTACAATTCAGGCAATCATCAAAACTTACAGCATTGGGTATGTATGAGCATGGAGGCTATGTTGATTCAGATGCAACACATTGACAGCAATTACTTTGAACATCCCAGCCATTGTGTAGCATGGACTCATCAATAAGAATTTGCTTCCGAGTGTTCAGTTCAAGAATGTGGCTCTGTCGTATCTTCTCTTCTACCTAACTGGTTATTTACACGATAAACCCAGAAAATGGGTGGTCGCAAACCATTCCCATCTCCGAAAGGAAATTTGTGCATTAACACCATTCTGAAACCAATAAGTGAATTTGTACAAGTTCTGTAATCCCTATGGTTGGATGGCAACTGCAGAGGGTTGTTCTTACAGTTGCTGCAAACCAAACAATTCGTGGCGCATGCAGCCCCTATTCCAGACCCTCCATATTTAAGGGGCGCCGCCAGTGCGTGGGTGGTCGCGTCCGGGGCCCCACGCAGACTGCTTTAAACCGCGGCGGCCGGCGAGCTGTTATCAGCGGGCGGAGGCGCCGATAGCCCCATCCCCGCCCCCGCTGTGCAATATTGATCGCGTTTCCGGTGGGGAAGGGTGGACTTCTGGGGTGGCATGGGGGATGGCGGCTGGGCGTCGGAGGCGGTGGTGGCGGCGGAGATAGAAGCAGTCACAGACAGGGCGGCGGTAGCGGAAGCGGAAGCGGTGGCGGCCGTGGCGGAAGGACGATGGGGGTGGACGCGATTTGGTGTGGTGGTGGGGGTGGTGATTATGATGTTGGTGATTTGATTGATTTTTTCCTGTTTCCGGGCGCGTCAACTGCTTTGGTCATTAGTCCCGTTAGTGTAATGCATGTTTTTTTTCTCTCGGGAGATGGCGGTGATCTTACCCCACAGGATGGAGAGATCCGGCGCCGACCTACCGTCGGCTAGTGGGGTTTCCCCCTAACCAGGACTCTCCCACCAGCGGGGCACCGCCCCAGTCGGGACAAGCTCTACGCTCCCGACCGGTCTCCCGACATATGTGGTAGTGTGGTGCATGTTAGTATAAGTGTGTGTGCAAGGAGAAAGGATAGGATAAGGAAGGGGAAGGACAGATTGCGCGCAGTCCGTGGCCTCTTTGTTAGAGCACTGCTCCGGCATTCGCTGGGTGTGATCGGAGAAACCACGGAAAACTCCCTATCAGAGCAGCTGGCCATCAGAATTCTCCTCTAGGCAGCGACTGAATTCGACCTAGCTGAAAAGCTAGCGTCGAAAATCCTGCCGCCGTGGGGAGTGGGAACCCAGGACCTCCCGTCAGAGGTGCTGCAGTGACATCAGTTGATGCACTGAGCTACCGCTCCCAGTTTGTTGCTGTTGTTGTTGGTGATGGTTTTGGTGACGTTGGTGATGTTGGTGATGTTGGTGATGTTGGTGATGTTGATGTTGGTGATGTTGGTGACGTTGGTGATTGGTTGTTGTGTTGGTGGGTTGGTTCCTGTTGGTGGTGGTGTTGGTAAGGTGTTGGTGGTGGTGTTGGTGAAGGTGTTCGTGGTGGTGGCGGCGTCGTAAGGACAGTAGGGGCGTGAGCGGCGGGGGCGGAAGTGCGATTGTTAGGGTTGTGGTGGTGGTGGCGGAGGTGGTCCAGTGACGGTTCGCCGCGGGGAGGCCAGAGGGAAGGCCCCGCCGTCCTTGACGATCAATGGGCAGGGGGCGCTCAGGTGGCGGCGGGGGCGTCCGCGTGCGTCCGCTTCCGGTGCACTCTCACCGCCGCCTTCCCCACCCCCCTTCGCCCCGCGAGCTCCCCCGCGTTCGGGCCGGCCGCGTTGCGCTCTTGTCATCCGGCCTCTCGCGCACCACGCCCACCTCTCCCTCGACCCCAGCCAGCGGTCGCCCCGCCAGCGCCACCGCGGAGTGCAGCGCTGAGCGCAGCTCGTCGCCACGACTTTGTTTTTTTTTGGCTCTGGTCGCACACGGAAGTTGTCATTGATGTCGGAGTTCAAGTTCGAGGTTGAAGTTCTCATTGATGTTTATCGGCGGCGATGGTGAAACGGTTAGCGTATTGGGCTGTTATACCCACGTTCGCGGGTTCAAACCCGATCGAAGCGAAAGGGCGAAAAAATCCCTCGTACGCCTTCCTTCGGAGGGGAAGTAAAGCCGGCTGTCCCATGTTAGCATATTAACTGCATGTAAAATATCCTCAAGTCTAAATGAAGCCTCTGAGCAAAATTCAAATTGTCTGTTTTGTCGCCCAAGTAATACCTTCTTTCTCTCCTAGTAGGTGAAAGGATCGTAACGAAATTTGTGTCAGACGGAAGAGCGGGCCTCATGGCCTGAGTCTCGCCACGTAAAATAAGGCATCATTCATTCATGTCGAACTCTCACTGAAGAGTAACGTCAGCTGGGGTGCGGTACTTATAAGGCCCCACCTTGGGCAGGTGGGTGGGACCGCCTCGGTAGTTGGGTCAGCCTCGGCAGTTGGATCGCCTTAGTGGGCCACTTTGGTCAGTGAACACTTCAGTGGGTGGGGCGCCTTAGTCAACTTCGGGAGGTCGGACCTCTCCGGTAAGTCACCTTGGTTGGTAGGTGGGGTCGCATCGGTAGATGGACCCTTTCGGTAAATGCGGCTTTGTCGGTAGGTAGGGTCGCCTCTGTAGATTATATCCCTTGTCAGATGTGACCAATACGGCGAGCGGTGAGCGAAAAGGCGCAACGCCTTGGCGTCTAGCGTGCCAGTGATTGGGAGGTTACGGCTTCGATCCCGGCAGTGTGCTTCACATAAGCAATTTTTTGCCGTCTGCCAGAAATAATAATAAGAAAGTAATAATATACATGTGTATTTGGGTGTGTTGATGGGTGTCTGTTGTTGTGTGTGAAGGTGTGTGCGAATGAAGTTGCAAATATATTATTTACCGTAAACTCGGTTTTTACCACACAAATCTTGTGAAAATTCAAATGAATAGGTGAAAACAAATAATATTTCACAAAAAAATGTATCTGCACTAAAAACAAATCTTACATTTCTGCATACATGTTTCAAGGTTTTTATCTCATCATCACTGGTCCTCAAATAACCTCTTTTTACCTGTCCACGTTCCTTGCAAATTAAATTGATCGCATCACCTGTTGTTTCTTTACTATGTCGGCGTCCAGAGACTATTTCCGTAGCTCGGAGTGTCCGGGAGAAATGTAGGAAGGTTGGAAACTTTGTGCAAGTGAGTGACCTACAGCGTAGGGTGCTAACTGTTCTCCGCTGAGATCGATGTTTATATTCCGGCCGATCCAGTTGTAATTTGTGGTGGAGGAAATGAGTTCCCAGTTGATTTTCTCGGCGTTCTCCCGTTTCTCACCTTGCCATTTCACCATTGCCCTATCACCAAGCATCTCATATAACACGTTTATCAGCTAACTTTAAATTTGCTTCACCAACTTAGATTAACCTACGCAAGTTCAAATTTTTTGATTGCAGTAAAGCAACACAGAGCATAAGTGGCCAACTATCGCGCACTTTGCTTTCCGAACTCTGAAGTCCAAAGTTCCTAAGTGTTCCAAGCCCCTCCGATTTTCCTCGGGAAAATGTTGACGGATAATAAAGTTTGCTCGAGTTTCTCTCGAAATTCGATTGAAAATGAAAAGTTTATGGTGTTATGACATTACGACGTGAACTAAAATTTCATATTCCAGAGGTTTGAAAAGGTTGCGTGTTTGTAACGCATTCAGTGATACTGCACAATGTTGAACATTTGTCCAAGGCAAATTGCAACAAGTGTTCAAAGTATTTGATTCTTACGTTCAAGCATCATTTTATGTATCATTTGAATCAGTCAAAATGTCTTAAATCATTAACAAAATTACCTGGAGCGGTAGCTCAGTTCATCAACTGATGTTGCTGCAGCGCCTCTGACGGGAGGTCCTAGGTTCGAGTCCTGACAGTGGCAGGATTTTTCGACAATAGCTTTTCAGCTAGGTCGAATTCAGTCGCTGTGTGGAGGATAATTCTAGCGGCCGGCTGCTCTGATTAGTAGTTTTCCGTGGTTTCTCCAATCAACACAGGCGAATTCCGGAGCAGTACCATAACAACGCCACGGACCGCGCGCGATCTGTCCTTCCTCTTCCTTGTTCTATCCTCTTCTCTTACACACACACTTACACTAACATTCACTACACTACCACATATTCCGGGAGACCGGTTGGGAGTTTAGAGCTTGTCCCGGCTGGGGCGGTGCCCCGCTGGTGGGAGAGTCGTGGTTAGGGGGAAACCCCACTAGCCGACGGTAGGTCGGCTCCGGATCTCTCCATTCAGCGGGGGAAGATCACCGGCATCTCCCGAGAAAAAACATGCATTACACTAAGGGGACTAATGACCAAAGCAGTTGACGTGTCCGGAAACACGAAAAAATCAAATCAAACCAAATCAAATCATTAACAAAGTTATCATATTAGTTGTCGCTCATAATTATGCTAATCTATAAAATCAAAAATATATTAAATTATTGAAAAGTAATGTCATCTATTATTTATTATGTTCTTATTTTCTTTAAGATATAGTTATTTTGTTTTCTTAGTGAAATGTGCTTAAAGAAAGAATCGGCTCCTCTTTTATATACAGTTCTTCAAAATAATAATAAATTATAAAAAATAAAAACGTATCACTTAATGAATGTACAAGGAAAAATAAAAATCAATACAGTGCAACTTAAATGATTTCTTCACGTTTAATGCCAACGCAATACTTCGTTCAACAGTAAGTTCCAAAATATTCGTTTAAACCTCAAAAGCACAACTATTAAAAACAGACTCTCAACTAATCGTGTTGACTAAAAAATATTATAAGAGGTAAATTATGTTAATTTTAGGTTAATTGAAGAAATGAAGCATTACAGAACATATTAAATTTATTAAAATTAAAATATATTAAAAATTCAAACAAGTTTCGGAATGCACTTTTAAAACTCAAAAGAAGAACCCTCAGAATAACCTTTTTATAGCTGAATTTTGTATTCTGAAAATGAATTTAAAAAACTTAAAATTTGAGATTTTAGCAGAATTGAAGAAACGGAATATTACACAACTCTCTAACCGAAAGATTTCTCGCGCTTTCAATTTCGGATTTAAAATATTTTTTAGAACATTTCTACTTCAATTTCTTTAATGGTAACATAATTTTATAAAGTTGGTTGAAACCTTTGGAAATGCAACAATACATCGGTGAAGTTGTGGTACTTTTAAATTTTCGCTTTGCTTTCTAAAAGGAAAAGCATTTTAATCGCCGAAAAATGGCGATTTTTTTACAGTAACACTCATTGACAAGCCCTGGCATCGAAACAATGGATAAATCCTATTCTTGTATGTAGTAAATTAGTTTCATAAGTTGTGTAGTCAGAACCCATGTTTTCTGTGTTTTTGATTCCGAAGCATCGACTGACTGACTGTTCGTCTGATCATCTGACTATGTCTGCCAGTCTGTCTATTCATCTGTTTGCCTGTCCGTTGTCCGTCTGCCCGTCTGTCTGGTTGCGCGGGTGTCTGTCTGTAGTGCGTCTAGACCTTTAAGACGATTGTCTTCAAAATTGATATTCCCCGATCGATCTGAACGAAATCAAGGCCCTGCGAGTTTGAAGGAATATTCTGATTATCTCAAAACGGCCCCAATTTTTTTTGTTTAAACTTTGACATCGGATAGCGTAAAGAATCTTAATAACGGAGCAACGGAGAAAATTTAAAGAAAGAATTTGGACCCGTCATTGGGAAAGCAATTGTTTAAAAATTGATGATATTGCACACAAAATTACACGAAAATTTCTCATATTTTCGAAAAGTTGTACATGACCTTATTTCGAGATGTTTCAACAACATATTTTATTACCACAAAGTCTCTAATGTGTTGGAGGAAGTAATTTACAACATAGAGGAACAAAATGAAGCCACTTTTTCGTTACCACGGCTCAGCAATTAGAGTTTTTCTGTCGAAAATTCACCGTATTTCGGTTCACATTTTCAATACTTTACCTTCAAGTAAGGGCGAAGTAAGGGTTGCCAGTTAGGGTAGCCGAAGTAAGGGCCGTAATCTGCCGCCAAGAAAGAGCGAGCAAGAAAAGGCCAGAATAATTTATTTTTTTACATTCTAGAGACTTGAGACGGGCTTTGAGACTAGCTTTGAGACGGGCCCGATCGACCAGACAATATTAATTTGGAAAAAATTCTACAAATAGTTTAGACGCTAGTGATGTTCACAGACGAACAGACAGACGGACGTTTTGAAGAAAAAAAATTTTCGGTATCGGGGGACCTCATAACATGTATTTCTGTTGAAATCTCGAAATCGATTTTACGTAGCAGTACATAACTTTATCTACTCAAACAATAAAGTGCGGAATTATGGGAATATTCGGACGATTTTGGATACATTTGGTTGTTTTTCGTGGGATGATTTCGCTCGCAGGTTGTCTGGCAGTGAACGACCAATATTACGCCTGCACCGTGACCGTGGCCTAAGTGACGCTTCGTCTTTCAATGCTTATCGGTTGTTCACAAACATTCGTAACCGTCGCCATGCATGATCGCTACGTGGAAACTCCAGCGATCTCTTATTGCGAAGTCTTCCCGTAAACACATCTTACAGTTTTCCAACTAGTTCAGTTGTCAAGGAAACAACATTTTATTTCCGAGTCCCACCTAAACCAAGAGATCTTTCCCGTGCGGTGAAAGCACGCTTTAAAAACTCTCTCCACGGTCCACGCGCACGTGACTTGTCCAACATGGCGGCACCGTGCGGCGCAAAAAAGAGAAATAATTATAATATCCTCAACTAATACGTGCCCGGGGACTCAACCAGGCGTGAATTAGCGTCTTGGCTCGTGGTTGGGCGAGTGTCGCCCAGAAGATAGATGAGGGAGACGCATTCCACTATACGTGTGGCTGTGGAGCGAAAATGAATTCTAAATGAAGGTGGTGGGTCTGACGAGGGAATCAAGTTAGAAGCTGATAAATCTTTGTTGGCGTTGGAGCGTTGACGCGCGAGAAACGATAAATGTGATAGTTATCCTGTGAGCAAAATGATGCACGAAATGTATCCTTTGGACACATCCTTTTTGTGACATTTTTATTTTTAATAACATTCACGTTTCTTAATTACTTTATTATAACTTTCTCGTATAATATAGTCACATTAATATTTGGGCAAAGCCAACTTTACTCTTCTTAACTTATTTTCAAGTGCATATTGACTTATAACACACAATTTGCGACATGAACATTTAAACCATTATTGCAAATGATGGTGTCAACTGGAGGACTAAAATTTTAAACTATTCGAAAAAAATATGACGTGTGTATTCGGAAAGGAGAGTGTAATTTCGCTTTATTACTCGGACAATTCTGCGAGTTAGTCGAAATTGGAAATAATTTTCGTCTTTGCTACGAGATGGTGGGGTCAAAACATCCCTAATCATGAACCGAAATATCACAGCTTATGTCCAGTAACTATTTTGACAGCAGGAGTACCAGGCATGTCTAAGAAAGATGGACCACAAAACATTAGGTAGAAACACTACGTTCGAGAAGCGACAATTCTTGATTATTCATCACACCAACGACCGTTCGCAAAGAAAAATAACAGAAATGTGAAATATTCATGTGAGTACAGAGTTCACATATAACTGATGTTGTATTTGCAGGATCCAGGGGTAAATTGCACACTCAATGTTCATAAACAGTTTACTGGCACTATAACAAATACACTTGAAATAAACTTAAACAATAACAAAACAATTCGGATAACGCTGTTCTTGCCCAGCAATGTCTTTATCTCTGGCAGTGCTCGATAGCGAGCCGAGGCGGCTCGCAGGGTCAGGCGCCGGCGGTTATCACCGGCAGGGCGATAAAGTTCTACCGCGAGGTAGCTGGCGGCGGCGGCGGCAGCCCCAAGTCCACTCTTATCGCTCGTAGCTGAAAACGCCACGGCTGTGACGTTTTTTAAAAAAATTGTTTAATTTATTCTTCTTGTTCGACAATACAGTCTTTCAAGACTGTGACGTTGTAGCGAGGTCCGGCGGCGTTGTAGCTAGGTGCGCTGTTGATGTACGGAACGAGAGCGCTCCATTTTTTCCCCCTCGCCAGTTGCCCTGGCAAGGCGGGAATTTATTCAAGTACTTGGTATACAAAAATGCTCCAACCGTTAGGTTTCTCGAGCTGTGGGAGGGCGATATCTTAAAAATACTAATTAAAACTAATCTTAGACTAATTAAAACTATACATGGCCACTTTGGGCTACTTGTTTTAAACAATAAATATGATGAAGTACTATAGTTCTTTAGATTGTTCTCATTTCTTCTGTTTTGCTTAAAATTTGTTCATTCACTCACTCAGTCATACATATTAATTCTATATTTACAAACCCATTCACTCGTACATTCTTACCACATGCCACTGCACTTCACTATGAACACTATATACACTTTGATTTACGCCACGGTGCCGACTTTACTCAGGCGTCTGTGGCGCCGCGACGTTTCCAGACTGGCGGCCCA
Organism: Teleogryllus oceanicus; assembly: GCA_964035755.1. Classification (NCBI taxonomy): domain Eukaryota; kingdom Metazoa; phylum Arthropoda; class Insecta; order Orthoptera; family Gryllidae; genus Teleogryllus; species Teleogryllus oceanicus. The sequence goes on from CAXIVR010000004.1 coordinate 22,778,995, forward strand.
GGCCAGGCGGGGCGCGTTTCCGCCCCTCCCACGCAGGCGCAGAGCGCTCCGCTCCCGGCCTGTGGTTTTATACCTCACCGCCCCGTGAAGGGGAAGGGGAGGGGCTGTGCCCCTCCACTAGCGGAGCGTAACCCCAACTCCTCTTCTAATTGGGGGGGATACCACAACAGATATCCAAAAAAGAAGATAAGACTGAATCCATACCATAGAGAACGTGACCAGTTAAGACCAGTCATAGCGAAGAACGCTTGTTATTGCGCGAGTGAAGAAACATTACAAGATCGGTGTTCGGGAGCTATCTGCCAAACTCTGCACTTCATCTGGAACGTCCATCCATACGGAAAATGTGCTAAGAGATGTTGGATATAATGCGCGAATAGCTAGGAAAGAAGTCTTTCATCTGTGAGGCGTATAGAAAGAAGAGGTTGCAATTCCAAATTAAAGGTGCAAAAGTGCGTTGTGGACGAAATTTTGGGATGAAAGGAAAGCAAATTCAGTCACTTAATAATAAGAATCTCATTCAAACAGTAAAACATGGAGATATGCACGTGATTATTTGGGGCTGTGAAGCCGCTAGGGGCGTGGGATAAATTCCTTTCTTTCAAGGTAGCATGGATAAAATGCAATTGTTTTAAATTTTATCAAGGCAATGACCCTTAACATGTGGCCCACGTTGTAAGAGAATGGCTTCACTACATATGTCCCAAGATACTCGACACGCCACCCCAATCTTCAGCCTTAAACCCTATTAAGAAAAACAGAGGAAACTTTCGTGCATTTTGTTTTTAAGTAATACCTTTTTAATTGTTGATCTTAGTGCGGAAATGGTTTTGTACAATTTTAAAATTCATAAAAATTCCTACACTTTGGCTCTTGAAATTACTTTTCTGAATCAAATAGTATGAGCTGTTAGGTTTTAAAATGTCGCTAAATATTGCTTTTTATTGTGAAGTAGCCCAAAAATTCTAATTAGTGTCTAATTAGAGTCTTTAGTGCAGTATTTGGTTAACCAAGGTCATTATAAATAAAAAGCGATTAAAAAATAATGTTTTAATACACATTAAGATTGAACTCACTTTAGAAGTTTCTGATAAGATTGGCATTAGGTCTACACATACTGCCAACTAACTCGATTTACTTAAATCAAAAAATTTTCAATAGAATAAACAGTAGTTATTGTATTTCTTAGTCTCAACCTTCATTTTATTATTATTATTATTATTATTATTATTATTATTACTTCATTGTCGTATTTCAATCTGGCCTCTCGTGAAAGCCTAGCAAATGAAGCGTGGGATATTCGAATTTGCAATTTTGAACATTTATAAAAATTTCGCTTAACTACTAATTTTTTAAGTGTACGTGACCTTTTCTATTGAACTGGTTTTTAGGGCAGATTTCATTTAACAAAAAATCTGCCATCAATATTGTATTACTTTCGCATTTTTTGTAATTTTTGACAATGCATAGGTTTGCTGAAAATGGGACCAGCACATCTTTCTTTGATACAAACAAGGAAAAGTTTAAAGAAAATATTGGAGCAGTTTTTGAGAAAATAATTGTTTAAAATTATTTTATAATTGCATATTTCACACACAAGAACGCAAAAAATACTCGTATATTTTCAAAAACTTTACATGGCCGTATTTCAAGATCTTTCTTTAAGCAATAAATTTTATTTAACAAATCTCTCTTCAATAATTTAGTTATATGCAGACCGTCAGACAACAATTGACTTGTTGTGAGATTCGATTTAGTAGTCGAAGAAGCATAATGAAAGAATATTTAAAAACTAAAATTTCGAAAATAAGAAACTTCTATTTTATTTACCTATTTAGATGATATTCGGTTATTTGAGTGTGATGACCTGATAGTACATTCCGAAAAAGACTGTCAGTATTTTAATAAACGGTAAGTAGAAATATATTTTAATATTTATTTCGTGGCAAAAATACAAATGAGATTTAGGAAAAATGTGCTATTTCATCTTCACTGAGTTTTCGACAAAAAATCTCTTAATACAGTCATCAATTAATGTTTTCATTTAACTAAAAAATGTATAATTACAGAATAATCATTAGAAAAAATCTTTGTTAGTAGATATTTGTTTGTTCGATGTTCTACCGATCACTTTACTGGAAAATTGTTTCGTAAATTAAACGCTGGGTTGAGAATTCAAGAGAGACTTTCCAAGGAGAGAAGCCAGGGGAAGCTAACACTATTTGAGATAAAATGTAATGTAATAAGCAATTCATTGTTGGAAGTCAATTGGTTCTAACGAAATTACGTTCATCATGAAGTCACTTGTTGTTTAATTACGAAAAGAGTTTTCATGTTTCTTCTATAATTCACGAGTCGAGAAATTTAATTTGTTTTGTGGTTTTCGTATAAAGAATTCCGAGTGTGAAGGTGGCAGGGAGCAACGGCATAAAGTTTCATGGCCGTAACGAACTTCAACGTAGCCGTATCCCGCGTCGGAGGCCTGATGAAAGGCAGGTAACCCAATTTCATATTTCTTTGTGGAGACCCCTCGAGCTGCTTCTACTCCGTATAATGCAGTTCTTGGCCTTGAGAGAAAGTACGCTTTACATTTGAGGCAGAACGACTCCCATTAACTGCAGAAATACAGAAATAGCTTTGGAATTGCGCCAGACGTGTGTCCTTCGAAAGCGCGTATCTGGCGGGAGACCGCGACAGTAGGCACGTAATACTACGCAGAGCACGAAATTGTTTCAGTAGAAGTAGAAAATATTTCTGAAAACATTAGAATGTTCTCTTACGAGTAAGATATGAAACCGTTTTATTTATACAATGTCAAAAAAAACAGTTAAAAACTGAGTGCGACGTACTATGAGTAGAAGTGTTTTCTGCGCAGGTTTTCTTAAATCCTAGGATTCCTATCTTAACTCATATACAAGTTGAATTATGGGAATTCTGATGTGGTGTTGTTGACGTTCTTATGATAAAAAATAAGAGAGGTCATCTTCGTCAACATATTATATTTATACAACATATTATAATATGTTGACGAAGATGACCTCTTTTATTTCTTCTCAAGTTGAATTATCAATACAGATATAAGCAAGCGCTTTTAGCAAAAATTAATAAAACATTAGCTCCCATGCAATAAAATATATTTTCAAACACAAATCATCTATATATTTGGGCTATTATTGGGCTAGAAAACGTGCAGAGATAATGAAGTTACAGCCCAGAAGCAAAACCAGGGGTCATCTCAGCATTCGGTTAAAGGATCAGGGAAACGGGACGAAAAACACGATCGGGATGGGAGTCATTGACCCAGAAGCTGAATTACAATATTTCTTTCAGGTTGCTTAGAATCATACATTCCATTAAATATCATTGTTAATATTACTTTCCTTCTTGGTTCTTGGTATAGTGTCTAATGTCATAGAAACAGTTGTGTATCAGAAATGATTTTACTTCGCTTGAAATGATTTTACTTGTATATCGATTTTAATCGATTTATGTCATCTGGCAATGTGTTGTTGAATAAAGTACTTCGTATGAAGCCGTTGATACTGAGATCCGATAAATTGATTACTACGTCGAATGTTATAGTTATAGACCTTAATACTGATGTGTGTACGAAGTTACAGCTAAAAAGAACGACCAATATTCGAGATCAAATTTTTAAGTCGATTCTAATACTTTAAAGATTCCAAACAAAAAAAAATTGGTTCTTTCTTCCACATTTTTAAATGAGGAAAAACCGTGTTTCACGCCAAATTTGGCAGCAAGTATGTCCGGAACGAGGTTGCAAACTGTTCGAAAATACTCGTATTAAAGGTCTACGCCCGATCCTACAAGAAACTCGGCAAACCAGCACACCAAAGACTCACCTTCTCTACCACGAGGGTCCATTCGTCGATAGATGTTATTCTTTGACCTCTTTGCCTGCGTCATTTATACTCGTGTCCATCGCAGTAACGCTATCTCGTGTTTTTCCTCGCATCGCCGACGGAGCAGCATAAATCTGGAGATCCCCTGCGGAAGATACAAGCCGCTCCCTCCGCCCTCTGGTTCTTCGCGGCTGTCCTTACGCCTAACACGTCCCACAAGGGCTGTATCTGACAGTACTTCTGCTCGCCGGCGGAGAGATTGGAAAGCGGAGGGGGACGAGAAGGGTCAAGAATTGATTAAGTGGACATCTTGTAAAAGCAATATTTTGGGCGCCCCCTCGACGTCCGAGATAAAGCCCAAGCGCGCCCTTAGCATTCTTAAACGGCGGAACACCCTCCGACCCTGCGCCTCCGCGCTCGACCGCTCCTCGCCCCCGCCCACTCCCCGCACCGCCTGTCCCTCTATCGCCCTTTGCCTCAGTCTCCTCGCTCTCTCCGCCTCACTTTCTCCAACCGCCCCATGGCCCCAACAATACTCCCTGCTGTTCCTTCTTGTTCCACACTCCCTGTTTCTAAACCCTTTTTGCACCTCTGGTCCTCGGTTCAAGTCCTGACGACGGCAGCATTTTCGACACTAGCTTTTCAGCTAGGTTGAATTCAGTCGCTGTCTGGAGGAGAAGTCTAGCGGCCGGCTGCTCTGATCGGTAGTTTCCCATGGTTTCTCCGATGTACACCAGGAGAATGCCGGAGCAGTACCCTACCAAACGGGCCACGGATCGCGCGCGATCTTTCCTTCCTCTTGCTTGTCCTATCCTCTCCCCTTACACACACACACACACACACACACACACACACTAACATGCACTGCACTACCACATATTCCGGGAGACCGGTCGGAAGCTTAGAGCTTGACACGGCTGGGGCAGTTCTCCGCTGGTGGGAGAGTCCTGGTTAGGAGGGAAACCTCACTGGCCGACGGTAAGTCGGTGACGGATCACGCCATCCAGCGGGGGAAGATCACCGCCATCTCCCTAGAAAAAAACATGCACTACACTAACGGGACTAATGACCTAAGCAGTTGACGCGCCCGGAAATACGAAAAAATCAATCAATCAATCAATAAACTCTTTCCCTACTCTCTGATCCCATTCTCTGCACTCACTCCCTTCGTCCACTTCCTGTCTCTATTCCTTGTTCTCCCTTCCTGTTCCCCGCCCGCTCGTTGATATCGCTCTGGCCCGCCTCCACGCCCCACCCTTTCGATTCCCGCCCTCGCTGACGGCCCCTCCTCCGAGCCCTCTCCCGCCCCCCTCGGCTCCGTCCCTTTCCCTCCTCGCTCCTCCCTCCCCTAGCCTATCGCGATCTCCGCTACTCTGAATGCGCCTATCTCCAATCATATGCAGGTCCCGTATGGGATTTATGCTCCCATGCATCGCATCTTGGCGAGTGCGAATGTCCGCACCCTTGAATAGGGGAATGCGTGCAGAGATACGGACCCCTTCGGGAGGTATCGGCCTACAGGAAGACTCCAAACGTTCTTTTGTATTGAAATGAAGCATTCTAGTGTTTTCTTATATTTATATGATTTTCAACCTTCTAGTGTTATTTTCATTAAAACATTCTCCTATGTTTAAATTAATTATCGGAAAATTAAGTTACTGAAAATTCAAAATTCAAACTTTTTCTATCACTTGCCTCGCAATTATCTTCAAGTATTTACTAAGAAAATAGTGGTATCATTATTTATAGATAAGGTACTATGATTTTCTTTTGTGCGTTCGGACACACTGGGTATCTACAAACAATGTAAAATCTACACAATTTCTTTTTGAGACGTTTTTGAATAAACTATATTAGACTACTTTGCTTTGTTCGAGAAAAAATTTAACGGACGGATGAACCGACGGACAGACGAACAAACGGACGAACGAACGGACGGACCGACGGACGGACCGACGGACGGACCGACGGACGGACGACGGACGGACGGACGGACGACGGACGGACGGACGAGGACGGACGGACGAGGGACGGACGGACGACGGACGGACGGACGACGGACGGACGGACGACGGACGGACGGACGACGGACGGACGGACGACGGACGGACGGACGACGGACGGACGGACGACGGACGGACGGACTGACGGACGGACGGACCAACGGACGGACGGACGGACCGACGGACGGACGGACGAACGGACGGACGGACCGACGGACGGACGGACCACGGACGGACGGACCGACGGACGGACGGACGACGGACGGACGGACCGACGGACGGACGGACGACGGACGGACGGAACGACGGACGGACGGAACGACGGACGGACGGAACGACGGACGGACGGACCGACGGACGGACGGACGACGGACGGACGGACCGACGGACGGACGGACGACGGACGGAGCCGGACGGACGGACGACGGACGGACCGACGGACGGACCGACGGACGGACCGACGGACGGACCGACGGACGGACCGACGGACGGACCGACGGACGGACCGACGGACGGACCGACGGACGGACTCGACGGACGGACCGACGGACGGACCGACGGACGGACCGACGGACGGCCCGACGGACGGACCGACGGACGGACCGACGGACGGACCGACGGACGGACCGACGGACGGACCGACGGACGGACCGACGGACGGACCGACGGACGGACCGACGGACGGACCGACGGACGGACCGACGGACGGACCGACGGACGGACCGACGGACGGACCGACGGACGGACCGACGGACGGACGACGGGAGGCGGACGGACCGACGGACGGACGGACCGACGGACGGACGGACCGGACGGACGGACCGACGGACGGACGGACGGACGGACGGACGGACCGACGGACGGACGGACGACGGACGGACGGACCGACGGACGGACGGACCGACGGACGGACGGACCGACGGACGGACGCTGACGGACGGACCTGACGGACGGACCGACGGACGGACCGACGGACGGACCGACGGACGGACCGACGGACGGACCGACGGACGGACCGGACGGACGGACCGAACGGACGGACCGACGGACGGACTGACTGACGAACTGACTGACGAACTGACGCACGGACGGACAACCCGACCGATCCACGGACGTTTTCCTTCGTTCCAGTTAGTGTGTACCTTAAATGATTTAAACTGTGTCACATCATCTAAAGAATTTACGATGACTTTTATAAATTCCTCGCTTAATTCGTCACTATTTCCGTGATCTATTTGTCTAATATTTTAGCCTAGTTTGTAAATGATCTGCTTTAATGTTTGTATAGTCTCTTTGATAAATTTTAATTATTTCTCTTCGATTTGTACTTTTTTTGTAATGTGAATCAACCACTACTCGGGTATGATCGGTTACGTTTAGTGGCTCTCGTACTTTTTTACATTTATATTTACTTTGGGGAATACTAGATCAATGATTGTCTAACTATTTCTATCCACTCAAGTTGGCTATTTGTTGGGATATATAGTTTGGTGTCGTCAGCGGCAAAGATTTTTCTCGACAATGTGTAGTTGATCTTACTATAGTTCTAGTCAAACAAATGGGAATCAAGATGATAATGGTGTTATGAGAATTTAGTGTTAGCAACATACTCTACTGTTACAGTTCAAAAATACTTCCATTTATCATATATCATAAAAAATAACGATGAGCAACTGCTTTTAAGACATAATAAGACATTTTGTTGCCACTGATGTAGGGAAGGTAAAGGGAAGGACGAACTTAAACTTCAAAAATTTTCCTCGATTTTGTAAGAGGTTTACTATCCTGCATGGTCGTCTTTCAAAATTACAATTAATTACAACAAAAATTGAAAATCGAATTTCTTCCACTATTGATGAATGAAGAAATATTCAAAACGAAAACGTTTTCCATCTTTCCCCACATATGGGATAAGATGAAGTGGGGTAGGTAAGATAACGAACAGAAACAATACATTAATCATATTATAATCTTGATTTATGTCACAAAAAGAATCTCACTTACCAACTAACAAAAAATACTGTAAACTACAGTAGGCTTCAACACCTCCAAAAATTGAAATAATCAGGTATAACATTCATAGTCCTATACAAAAATTGCATCTCCAAGGATTGTTTGACTTGATGCTCTTCTTGATTAAATGGAGTCTTGAGTTTCCTAGATAAAGTTTGAATTTCCTTTCCGCTCGTTCCTCAGTATATATTTTGAACTTTTCGCTGCAACAATGACACTTGAGTTTTAATATCGTCTAAAATATGTGCATTCACTGCCTTTTTATCCCATTTTCTCCTGCCATTTTTCCTGATGTACAATCGAGGTACGTACTTGCACTAGTGTGTAAAGAAGAAAAGCCATTAATAAGTGAATAGAATAAAAGAAAACATTAATAAATATCCAACATTAATTATAAAACTGATGTTATAAAAACGAAGCTATTATATCATCTCGGGCCACATGACCAAATTTCAAACTCATCATATCCGTAATGTTGTACATCATCTCACCCCATCTCTCAGTTTTGGTTTCAAACTCGCCTGCCGGTATTCTTCTTTGTTAAAACAACGCACATAACACCGATTTTTTGTTACAGTTTAAGAAAGGATGAGCTAAAAGAAATTACCGTAGACGCGAAGTTCCTTACTCTTGAAAGCCCCAAAATTATAAACTTCACCTTCCAAATCACCTTTGGGTCGGTCATGGCTCAGGGGTTGATCTAAACTTGATCTGAACTGATTCCAGTTGATATTGTTTGTCTGCCGTGAGAGGTCTGTCACGGCAGAAACTGTTGGTGCTACTTTTGAGTATGTTAGAGAAATACCGAGTTCATCTTACACGCTTCGTCATCTTACCCTCCCTTCTCCTCCATCATCTCATTTTAACGATACTTTGTGCAAAAGCTCCTTTCTAACTGTGTTTCTACGATTCCTAGAAGTAGCATTAGCATCTGCAGGGTTACAGGAAGTGAGATAAGGTCCGAGAACAAAGGCGGATTCGGTGGTATAACGGTCAGCGTACCGGACTACCCGAGTTTGGGGGCTCAAACCCGATCGAAGCCGTGGATTTTTAAGGGCGAAAAAAAATCCCTCGTACGGAGGAGAAGTAAATCCGGCTGTCCCATGTAGTAGATTTACTGCATGTAAAAGATCCTCAAGCCTAAAAGAAGCCTCTGAGCAAAATTGAGATCACCAGTTTCGTCGCCCAAGATAATACCTCCTTTGTCCGCTAGGTGGTGAAAGGAGCGTATCGAAATATGCGTGGTTAGACGGAAGAGCGGGCCTGATGGCCCGAGTCTCGCCACGTAAAATAAGGCATTAACTAAACTAAACTAAACTAAACTAAACATTCCGTTGACACGGCAGAGTTTCGTCCGACGCGACGCGACACGATGGGCAGGGAGGGGCAATGACGAGCTGTTGACACTCGGTGTTAATGACGTTGCCGCCCTGCCCGACCTGCCGCCGGCTCGGCGTGGGAATTGGGCTCTGGGCCATATAAGCTTCAATTAGCACTGCCAACTAATTACCGAAAGTGAATGGCTATTCCAGTGCCATTTCCGCCGGGTCCCGGGCGGCCCCCCCTCGCCCACCCGCCCGTTTCACATCTCTTCCGCGCGAGTTCCATCGCGGGGTTGTAATGTTGGTGGCGTCAGCTGCGAAGATCCCACTCGACAAAATCGGGTTTTGTTTAAGGAATTGTTACAGGCAAGGAAATGTCATTATGTCGCTAGGAACTGATGTATTCACAAAATATATAACGTCATTGATTCTAATCAAACCTGCCACATCGCGTCTGATCAAACGTTATGATCAGGGTCCGGATTTATACTATCTAAAAAATAAGACATTTATAAAAATAACTATTGAAAATGAGCTAATATTTTTTATTTAAAGATAAATGATATCATTTTTTCAAGAATACAAAGAGTAAGTGAAAAAATCACAACAAAACAAAGCCGATTTTCTCCAAAATTGGTATTCCTCTATCATTATAAAGGAACTGAACGTACTTTGAGTTTGAAATGGATAATTTGGTTTTTAGAGGTATTATACAAGCCTCAATGATATTTTCAATATTTTCTCAAAAACGGATCCCAATGGTTTGTTTTGTTTCATTTGTTTTCTTCGGTCAGCATAAAAATTGAGGTTGAAGCATCAGTTAATTGATATATGATTGTTTCAGCCAGTTAATTGAATAAAAATTTTAACTCGGTTAATCAAGATCTCAGTTATTTGAATGTCAAATAATCAGTATTTCACTCGAATTTGAGTCTTCCAGCCCTCCCTTGCTACTTTCCTGCTTTTTATTTCTATTAACACTGTCCACATGATGAAAATGCAATATCCCTGTTTATTATTTTTCTCTTTTATTCTTCCCGATAAATATGTTTTTCTGTGATTGACTCGTACACATATTCAACTTTAATATAGCCATCTACTTAATACCCCTTTAATTTCTGAAATTCGTTTATCTTTCATGCGTAGGGTGTGCACATCTTATCTGATGTAATACAAAAAAATGAAAGTATTATCCATGTTTTTCTGGATGAGGAAGTTCATATAGAGAATAAGCTTATTTGATATTTATAGACTTAAATAGCAATAGAGGTAATAGCCAAATGATCTTTATTTTTTGTGTACATTACAACGCTACCATGGTGTGAAGTAAAATTGTGTTATTTCTTACGTATATCTAATATTGAGTATAGGCTTTTTCCCTAATGGCAATCTCTAATCATAAGTGTCTCTTAAACGTTTTCAAAAATTTCAAAAAAAAAATAAATTAAACTGAAAGAGGACGTTGCTACGAGGAGATTCTGTGCCAAGTTACAAAAGATGTCACAGCCTTTAGATAATCTCAAAACATATCATGAAGAGAATCATCTTCACTGGAATACAAAGAATGAACTAAATAAAAAATGTATAAGGATACATATATTACACTCACATAATATTCATACTTAATTACTTTATGTTACTATTAATGAAAAATATTTTTAGAAGACATTGTGTGGTCATGTTAAGCGCTCTACATGTACAGTCATGTGGTTTACGTGGAGATCTCGTTAGAATACGAGTCCTTGCCGGATTTGTAGTTCCCTTTCTCAGAAATGGTTGTGATATTTTTCTGTTAATCGGGCCTGAAAACATTTTCATGAACTTTTTATGAATAATTGTCCACAGTATTTACCATTTCTGGAGTAACTAAGAAAAATAATATGTATTTTATTTCTTTCGACAGACACTGGAACTTTGCTGTAGCATCCAGTTATAGATTCATCAGCGGCATTCTTCCATTCATACTGGGCACAATTGTAAGTGTATTATTGTAAGTAAAGTGAAATCACAGATACAATCTTACTGGCATATACACAGGCTTACTCTTAAATGACTGAATCTTAGAGGACATCAAGTCCCTAAATCATTATATTTCTTATTAGAAGTCTCATTATACTATGAAAATGAAAAATTGTGAAAAAGATATAAGCAGATAAAATATTAAAATTGTATCATCTATAATTATCATATGTTTAAAAGATTTTCCACTGAATAACGATCTTTGAGACAACTACGAAACATGGTTTTTTGAGTAGGCAGCTGCTATGTCTTGTGTATGTCAGTGGGACTTTAAGAGAACTTCAATGTTTGTGGAAAAAACTAGTCATCAATAGAGGCAGGCACTTTTAAACAGCTTCCTCAAAGAAAGATTTCTGTAGAAAATTAATGAGTTTAGCAAACATAATAGACGAGGTTTTGAATGCACTACAGAATTACAGTTAGTTTTCAAAAACAATAATAAATATTTAGTTTAATGATAATCATAATTATTGCAAAACAGTTTCTTTCAAAGGCTCATGCAAATGCCTTAAACATGTAAACAGATTCCTGAAGTTCAGGGAGACTGTTTACTAGTGTTTGTGATTTAGTTCTCTTGGAATCTTTTTACTAGTGCCACTGAAACCAGTTTTACATGTTTTTGTAAAGAATCTAGTGTATTTTCATAGATAATTATTTTCATGTCATTTGCAATTAGAACTATGATTACTTTTATTCAGAGGCATATTGTTAATGTGCTACGTATTAGAATAGGGCTGAGGATCATTTCTTCCTTGTGATCCAAAAAAAATAGTAATACGGAAAGCGGGGTTAATGAGGGTCACTTTTTTGCTTTTTCGTTTTGTTGTACTTTCATATCACAGATTATTTATTAAGGTTATGTTATCATCACAAAAAAATAATCAAAAAATCACTAAAACTCTCTCAAATATCAAATTTCTAAAAATTTGCATTTGGCCCCCATTACACTCACATGCGTGTAAGGGGAGTCACTAGAGAAATATGAAGCAAAATGAGCACATTAGTGCTTCAAACAGTATTTATCTTGTTTACAATAAATGTAGGTGTCTAAAGTAATGTGACTCCCAAGGTTGTTCACGATCAGGAACACTGGGTTCAGGACAGTTGGTCAAGTAAGGCTTTTAAAGTGTTTGAGCCATTCGATGAATTCTTCATCCGTTCAGCCATTCTTGCTACATGTGTAAGTAGAACCAGGGAGCCGTTTAAACTCATTCAGATCAATAAATTATTTTAAAGGGACATTGGGAATCACGCTATGATAATGAGAATCACTGACCACCATTACCACACAATCACTTACTTATCATAACTACTCATTAACTTTTATAAAATGTTTAAAATTACTCGCAATTGGTATCAATTGATTTGCTGAAGTACCTCCCTTCCAACAAATTTTAATTCCAAAAATCTCCAGGTTAACGTGAGCAAGACCTTATTTTCTGAGAGCACTTTCTAACATTTCCCTTTCCTGGTACGAACGCGCTAATCGTCGATGTATGCTTTCTTTGGCTCCGACCATTAAGTGGCTGTAGTTATCATGACTAATGGTAGGTAGAAGAATATGTTTCTGCCTTTCAATATGGTTTGATTACAATATTTTTCGATAATTTACCGCTGACTCGGATCACCCCGTGACCTGCATTACCCCCGTGACCTCCGTCTCCCCCAATGATTCTCCTATAATTATAATATTTTATTGCTTATAGACACAAGTATCAAGCCAGGTCATCCAGTTTCAAAATAAAAACATTGTCCATTTTTTAACATAACTTAAAATAATTGCCTTAGTGAACTCGAACATTTTCTTTCTTCAGTAAATTATTACTTTAATTAACATATTGAATACATTTTTTAATAATAATAATAATAATAATAATAATAATAATAATAATAACAACAACAACAACAACAAGTATCACAGTGCATCAACTGATGTCACTGCAGCGCCTCTGACCGGGAGGTCCTCTGCTCGAGTCCTGACGGCAGCAGGATTTTTGACACAAGCTCTTCAGCTAGGTCGAATTCAGTCGCTGTCTGGAGGAGAATTCTAGCGGCCGGCTGCTCTGGTCGGTAGTTTTCCGTGGTTTCTCCGATCAACACCAGGCGAATGCCGGAGCAGTACCCAAACAAACGGGTCACGTACCGCGCGCGATCTTTCCTTCCTCTTCCTTGCCTTATCCTCTCCCCTTACACACACTTACACTAACATGCACTACACTATCACATATTTCAGGAACTTAGAGCTTGTCCCGGCTGGGGCGGTGCTCCGCTGGTGGGAGAACCCTGGTTAGGAGGAAACCCCACTAGCCGACGATAGGTTGGCGCCGGATCTCGCCATCCAACGGGAGAAGATCACTGCCATTTCCCGAGAAATAACATGCGCTACACTCACGGGACTAATGACCAAAGCAGTTGACGCGCCCGGAAACACGAAAAAATAAATCAATCAATCAAAAACAACAATTAGTGGGTACGTGGGTGATTCAATCGCACAGGAAGTTTACAGCTGAACCCCTTTACTTGTCCGGTTGTTTAGCTGCCATATTCATCTATTCAGTTAGGAAAATGATTACATCTATAGTGTATCATCCTCCCCAGTCTGGCCCGGTATGGCCTACTCTCCCCGCTCGGCTTTGCCCTGCTCTGACCTGGCCTGCCTTGCTCTAAAGCCGAACTGCTCAAACCTACCGAGCTCCCACTGTTCTCGCCCTGTGCTGCCTTGACTCAATACTATCCGCCTTACCGCCAGGTTGTGTGTGTTGTCGACATTTCAGGGGAGGCTGGTTTTTGTAAGTCACCTTAGGATGTTGCCAAAATTACTTGGTTTTAGCATACAGTATATTGTCTTCGATAATCACTTCTTTTTTATTAAGATTTATTATTTAGCTCAAATAACCAATCACAGCACTCCATGCTTACCTTTTTGTCCATTCTTTCTTCACTAGGTTTATTTGGTCTATTTTTGAGAATGCTTGCACATATCTTGTAGGCTGCAGATTGCACTGTTATCTCAAAATACTTTTCACATTTGTTTTTTGGCCCCTTTTACTTTCTCGCCCATACGAAGATACTTCCTAAGTAAAGAAAGGAAAACGAAAATTCCGGAAAACGACGATTTTTTGGCAGAAAATCTTTCATTTGCGGGTCCTGGTAATAAAAAAGTTGATGAATTCACTTGCTAAATACAGAAAAATTCCTTTAACACTTGGTGTAGCCAGAAATCATGTTTTGTGGTTGGTGGAAAAGTTGGGTGAAAAAGAATTTTAAAAAACATGTTTGATGTGAACGGAGCGAAGATTTATTATGTAAGTGCCAGAGATTTGATTACGAATGGAAATGATTTGATTACATTTGGAAATGCTTTTGTTTATAAAATGGTATTCAACAAAAACAGGGCTGTGAATGGTAATTCAAATGAAGTGCTGAGTAATTCAGAACACGATATAGGAAGTGATTCTAATAACATGTTTTTAAATCTAGGAAAAGTGTTTCAAGATACGATCAAAGTGTACATAAGATTGGATATTAAGATGATGTTGAAAAACAAAATGTTCAGAAGTTTGGAAGAATTTCGAGAAGATGAAAATGAGAGGCTTGTATGAGGAAACCTTACACGGTTACCATTCAGAGAAATAACTGTTGAACAAACTACCAAAGACCTGGAACATTTACATATAGATGTGTGATCCGATGTCCATTATAGGCCTATCTATTGGTGGGAATAAATACATGACGCCGATTGTCGACTAATACAGTGCAAGATACTGTGTGGAATTTCTTAAGAATAAGCAAGAATGCACTACTAAAATAATAGATTTCATAAAGCATGGAACCGGGAAGAAAGTGAAATATATAAGATTTATAAACGCCAGAGAGTTTATAAATACGCTGCTGTTAAATTTCTATGAAATGAAGGGAATAAAATTCGAGACAACAGAAGCGTATTCACCAGAAAGCAATGATATTGCTCAAAGAGCGAATAGATCAATCACTGAAACTATTTCAAAAGGACGTTTTTAATTTATTTACATTTACCAAGTCGATTTGGGGCAAAAGCGGCGACAACCGCAACTTTATGTATATAACGTTACGCCAAGTAGCAAAAGAGAAAAAGTGCCTATGGAATTATGAACTGGTGTTGGACCGAGCATTAAACATTTTCGGGTATTTGGGTGTATGCGGGTTGCGTAATGATTTTTGTAAATATCTCTCCCTTCCCATCCACCCTTCTAGGGGTGTCTTATCCCTACAGTTTTATTTTCCGTATTGAAATTTCCCAATAATAAAGCTATACCAAGTTTTATTGAAATGGCAATTGTTTAAATGTTGAGCTGGAACACGAACACACACATATACATATCCATTATTTTTTGCATATTAATATTTTCGACAAAGAATACATTTGTGAGGCAATGTTTTCACCAACAGTGAGTTAAATAATAGTTTATATATAATAATTATATTTAGTATTATATGAGGTTATTTTTCTGACCGTATGTCTAATTTTTGTGGATTACATGATTATAAACAGTTAATTAATTATAAACAGTCAATTCGCCAATCAACATTGAGAATTTTTTTCATTAATATTGAATCATAAAGAAAAGTTGTTTTTAGAATGACAAAAGTTTATAATAAATTAAAATAAATTGAGTCGTGCGGAATCTCCTAGCGCCCGTACTTTTTTTCTTCTTTTTTCTCTTCTCTCTCCTTACGCGAAACGCAATGCGTCTAGTAAAGGAATATAAATTAAATATCAAATAACTAGACATACATTACTTGTACAAAAGTAAATGGATTCCAGTCACTGTCGTAAAACTATTGTTTGTAAATAATAAAGACGTCATCAAGACGAAACACAATTGCGAATCGTTACAATGTTTCGCACACGCTTCGAGGTTTCGCACACTGTGAAAAAATTTGCTGTTTCCCATACGGAAAGCAAGCACGAGAAACAGCATTTCGCGCTCGGAATGTTAAAATACGTTTTTGCACACGTTTTAGAGAAATGAACAAATAGCATTTATTTTTGAAGAGCTGAAACTTGCTTGGTAATTGGTTTCTTTCATTCTTTAAAATTACATTAAGCCCTCTGGACATTTTAAAATTTTCTCAAAAAAGGCTCAAATTTTCTTCTTTAAATTTGGTGTAAGAATAGGGTAAAATGCACTTATAAAAGTGGCACAGGTCTAATGTTCGCAGTTAACTCTAAATTTTCGGAAACTGCAAAAGTTTGAATTTTTCTGCATTTTTCTACAACTGTAAAATTAAAGACAGATTTTTCCTTCAAATGAAATTTGTTGTCCATAAATAGTTCTTTCATCAAAGCCATGTAGTTCTTTTGAAAATATTACTAGTTTTCTTGCAATATTGCGTGCAATATTTGCTATTTTAAAAAATAACTAAAACATGATTTTCTCAAAAAACAGCTCAAAATGTTTTCTTTAAAATTTTGATGGGGTAGTGTCAAATGTACTATATACGATGTCATAAACGCCGTATTGCTCTATTCTTTTGTTTTTCAAAATTGACAAAAATGTAATTTTTTGACTTGTCTCTCAGGACAGTAATATTTACATTCAGGCGATTTCTTCACATTATTATATTTATAAGTACATGTGCTATAAAGAATGTCATATAAAGTTTCTCAAAAACTCAACAGTTTTCTGTTAAAATGAGCTCAAAATTCTGCATTTTCAAAAACGCTCAAACGCCATTTTCTCAAAAATGGTTTCTAATTTTTCTTCAAACTTTTGCAATGGAGAGTGCTAATTGCACTGTTTAATATTCCGGAAAGTTTATTTTCCTGTAGTCTTTCTTTATTATATAAAATGTATATAAAAATTAAGTATATATTATATATAAGAATATTTTATATTTGTATGAAAATTATACAAATGTAATTTCGTTTAAATATCTCTTATGCTTTTAATATGCACATTTTCACGAATTTGTATACATTGTTAAATTTGAGTGGAAGATCTTCAAATTACTTCAAATGAAACTTTTCGAAAACTCAATAGATTCCTGTGAAAGCTTCAAATTTGGCATTTACAGTAACACTTAATGCCATTTTCTTAAAAACGGCTCCAAATTATTCAACGGGAATTGCTATTTAGGACGAGAGTTTAGCCTTCTTAAATATTCTTAAATATTTCGGTTCTACTACTTGGAAACCGAAAAGTTGAGAAAATGTCAAAATAATGTACTTTGGGCGAAGATAGATGGCAGCTGGCCAGAGAATGGAGCAAGACCTTAAAGCCAGTCCACACCAAGGAAATTAGAAATATTTGCTATGAGAACGACTGTGCCATTTTGTAGCACCTATAGTTTAAATAGAGCTTTAGATTTCTTGAAAGTATTTGGTAAGATGCTTGTCACCAAAGAATGTTTCCTAATGCCATTAAGTGGTTTCATAATATAAGGTGCAGTTTGTTTAATGTGGGATATTCCCTGTCCTGAACAGTGTTTTTTCACATGATTAATTATTTTTGTCATTCTGGGGGTAATGCATTGACATACACAGAGTTTTCATTTAATGTTGTGCTGGTATTTGAATGTATATTTATGTTACTGAAACAAAGTTGATAAATTTATTTTCCCTAAATTTCTGAGAAATTTCTATTGATTGTGTGTGCCATTTTTGTGAATTATGCAATGCATTATTTTTTTAATGAAGTTCAATGTTTTTGCAAGTTGTTGATACATTTTCACTGGTATGTCACACAAATATTGTTTTTTTTGTACTTTGGCTAAATGTTAACCATTCATCAGCAGTTTGGCTTGTTTAATTAGTTTGTATGGAGCACTTTCATGTTTTGTCGAAAGCAATGAAATTAAACTATATTGAAAACCAGAATGGTATGAGTGACATTTTATAAATTCTGAGAAAAACATGTTTACAAGGTTTCAGTGCCAATGTAATTTCGTAGTTTAATGAACAATTGAAATGCTGTAATTATAATGATGAAACAAAGGACCATGATTTTACAGTGATATTGAATTAAATAAACAGTTTTCTCAGAATTTATAAATTATCACTTAAACCATTTTGGTTTTCATCCATTCATTTGTTCTGGAGGATTCTTTCCTGCATATTACTATGGGATGATCAGTATAAAATGCAACCCACAGCAGGCAGAGCGTAATGCACTGGCAACCATATCTGAGCGGGTCAGATAGCTGCTGGTGGTTTCAAGCAGGTAAACTGATGGGAAGTGCACTTAATCCCCTCTCCCACTAATGCCACCCTGAGGAGAAGAGCAGGTGAATGCCGTTTTCACAAATTCAATGAGAAGGGGAATGCGCCTGCTTGTTTGGCGTCGAAAGAAATCTGAATTGTCAAGAACGACGATTCCTTCGTATATTGTTTAAAAGTGAAATAAACTTGCCATGTAAAATATATATTGAGGTCAATTTAATAGTAAACTTTGCTTGTTTTAGTTTCAAATCAAGATACATACACTCCAAAACATATGCTCCAGAAATGTATGTTTTATACTTTTGTGTTTTAAATAAATATTAACAAATTATAAATTCAGATTTGCAGAACAAATGTTTGTTATTATTATTATTGAATAAGGCTACTTTAAAATAATTAACTAATCAAAATATAATAAAATTTAATTTCTCAGTGTATTCTGATACGTATCCACCTTTTTCTGTTTCTTTGAAAAACAACAGACGATTAATATGTGTCAATAAATGGCACACCATACTCCAATCTCCTTTTTTTTTTTTCCCCCCCCAATGGATCACACACCTCCTGTCTCACGATAGCATTTACTAACCGAAAGATGGTACTCTTTGAAAGATTGCGTTCGGGAATATTCCTCCAACACGAAAGTGCGTTGCTCAACGCTGAGGCGCATCGTAAGTTAACTGTGAAAGAAGGAATCTATAAATGAAGATGCAGGCTGTTTTGTTTTGAGTAGATATGTCCCACACCACAGGAAGGGGATGGTGGTGAATGGAGGGTCGCTGAGATGCAGTCGAAGGAGTTGTTCCAGAAGCACTGTTGCTAAACTTTCACTTTTCTCTCAGTGCCTTGAACAGCAGGGTTGCATTTTATACTGATCACCTGGTATACTCCTATCTTTCTCATGATATTTTAATTCCTTTGAGTATACATGATTGTGATTTCTGTTTTTTATTTTTTGAATTTTCTGTGGGAAAACTGTAATATTAATATATCTTTGAAATATATTTAGCATCAAGTTAAATTTGGTATTTAAAATTGTTGCTGATTATGCCTCGCCTCAGTTTTCTGAATTTTTTAGAGTTAACTTTTCATATGTCTTTAAGAGAAGTGTTAGGTTTCTCAGTAAAGTATTGCTTAATAATTTTTGTGTTCAAGTGTGCAAATCCAGGCAATGTGATCACTAAAATGAGAACCTAATTGAAATCATTTGAATCAACTGTAATAATTTGGTCTTTTACATATTTTGAGAAATTAATTTACAGTTGTTTGTAATTGAAAAATTTGAGTAAATTTTTGTATTATTCTACCTCATTTGATTCTAATTGAATTGACATATGAATGTTCACATGTTTTCTTGGTGTTTGTCTTGCCTTCTTCACAGTATTTCAAGGCTTTGGGGATATACTAATCTGGGTAATAAATCTGGGTAAATCCATAATAATCCCAGGTGTGGTGGTTGGGTTGGAGAGGAGATGAAGTTTGAAGAGGAGAAAATATGATAGGATTATTAAAGTTGGAAAACCTGATGTTTGTTTAGAATGGTATAGTGTAGATAGATAGATATGATAGGAACATGTACGTGTTTAGGTCTAGTCTTCTCAGTTAGTTACTTTCATCTAGCCATTAGAGTTGTGTACTTCTCCCAGTATTTTCAATAATTTTTACAAAATTTCCAATTTTGTAGATCACTTTGATAATTTAATAAAATTTTAAGATGACCAAACTCAATCATTTTTAGAAATGATTGTCTAACAGGGGTTCAAACTTCAAAGAACATTGATCAAATGTGGACATTTCAATGAGTTTAAAACAAAATCATTTGATGAAAAAAAAAATTATAGAGTTCTGTTGTATTTGTCTTGTATGTGTGCTGTATTTGTCTTGTGTATGTCTTGTATATCTCTAGATCATGTTCTCTGATTCATGTTTTAATTATCTCTTCTACTTTTTTCAGACTGTTCACTGTTTGTATCAGCTGTCCAAGAGTTCAGCAAAGAAAATTTAACTGAGAAGAGACCACAGTTTGAGTTTCACTTACATCTTAATGTAACTCTCATTTTGAAGTTGTTCAGGACAGCTAACATTTTCTACAAGTTGTATCCACTTTTTCAATACTTGTGAAATGTCATGAAATGTTTCTCAGAAATGATGAGTTTGAGATCCTTTCACTCTGGATGTAAGAAGGGCTCTACCAGCGAACAGTTTATTTTACAGCAAATCTTTATTCATATTGAGTATTTCAAGTGTATATTACATTGAAAATCAGAAATACCATATCTTAAATGGACTGAACTTGTGCACTTGTAGTGCTATTTGTGAAGTGTTAAAAACAATGGTCACAAACATTAATACTACACTTACACAATGTGATGTTGATCTTAAGACTTCATTTTAATGTGAAAGATGGGACATTATCCATCAGTAGGTATTGTTCCTGCTTCTACATGATACATCAGTATGTTTTAATACACAACCATGAAATATAATTCCCTCCTAACAAGATTGAATATAGAAATGCACCCTAAGTTCCTACTCAAGAATTTCCTCCCCTTTTCATACTTATTAAGTTCAGTTTTTGTGATATGTATCGAAAATTTATTATACAGATATTTTTAATGCAATGTTCCTTCACAAAATGAAGCACTAATCAACATTGGTCCATTGCCTTTGTCATAAGAATCTAAATGTGCCATAAGAAAAAGTGCTTTTGTATGTATTAAAAAGCAATGTAGATTTATAGATGGAAGGGAGATTGTTCTGATGTTGAGTTAATGACTAACTTATAAATTTTATTTTTGCATGTGAATTAATTTTTCAATTAAACTGGATGTTTCTTCAATTCTTCCCTCCAATATATTCCGATTTTTTTAAAATGAATACCCTATTCCCATACAAAAAAATGAGTATTGTAGCCAATCATATGGTGTAGTACCTACTGTGACAAGTTTACATTGACTTGAAATGATATGATTAACAATTTCCAGTGCAAAATTCCATTTGGAAAGTGTATGAGGGAAGTTCAGTTATTGATGAACATTGTGTATGTGTATTTTTAAATGTGGATTCTGCTGTGTAGACTAAGAGGCAAAAGAACTTTACTGATTCTGTATCATTGTAATTGTTGTGAAACATGGTGAGGATAATGAATTAAGAGTTAACTTCCAGGATTCTTATGAAAATGTGATGCTGCAATGAAACTGAGAAACTGTAATGTTGTGTGCTTCATAACTGTGAAAGGAGCAGAGTTCTGTTCCATTGGTGAACTTCTTTTCAAATCAAGATTTACAGAAATTATTCCAACATGATGACCCCTTAAGACATCTCTGTAAATGCCATGATAAAATGTTGGTTTTTGATGCAGATTTTTCTCTTTCTTCGCCAAGATAAAAATATTGAGAAGAGAATAGATATTCTTTCAATAATCTGTCCAATTAATTCAAAGTTAAATTATAGTTGATGGCAATAAATACACCTCAGCAACTGATTACTACACAAAGTCACCAATGTGACAGAACTTAATGTGTTACATGTGCAACCAGAATTTGCACTTTTAAATGTTGTATGTTGATAAACATGTCTTGAAAGTATGCAATATTATGTTTAAATACTTTCAAATTAATGCTGTTTTAATTTCAAGGAACTGAAAAATCTTTGGTGCATATCAAAGTAAGAAAAAAAATTTCAAAAGTTAAGATTGAAATACATGAATAAGAGGGATAAAAATACTGGGGAGAAAGACAGACATGGAAACATATAACATAGGCTACATTGAATTGTCATGTGTTTATTAATGAAATCAAATATATTTCAGAGAACATCTTGAGATGTAAAATTATATTGTAGCAAAAATAAAAATAAAAAGCAATTAACAATAGAAAATTCTTTTTCATTTTAATTGCATATAAATAGCATATAATTCCAGATTTCTCTTATTTGTTTTGTATTTCCTCATTTTTATTATATAATGTAAGGTAAAGATATGGAAAAGAAGATAATTGTATTGATTAATATTATGTTCCCAAGTATGAATGTCTTATTAAAAATTATAAAGAAGTCTTATTTTTCAAATAGAGCTGAAGAATCTTTTATCTTCTTTAAAAAGGAATTTTTCTTTGAGCATTTATTTGAAACTTTTCTTTTATGCATTTAATCCTACATCACGTAAACAATGTAATTCAAAGTCTTAAATCATCTAGTGAGATATTTAGGGCTTTAAAAGGCTAAATCACAACTTTTAGTTTCCTAATATTTTTACTACAATACCTTGCTCAAAATGTAAAGGGTCTCCATGTACAGAGATTGTCAAAAGTATTTAGAACAATATTTTGTGGTTGTAATGCAATAGCATAATGAAATGAGTGCAGGCCCACCCACAAAACTTTTACCTGGGCCCCCCTTTGTAAAAATGTATAGCAAACACAAGTAGTGTAAGTACCTTAAAAATATCCCTTAAAAATAGGTCCTCTTTTACCTAGGCCTGCCTACATTGTGGACCCGAACATTATGCCACTGAAAGGATGATATTGTGTTCTAAAACAGTAGAACTAAGGGCAGGGCTAGTTTAACATAAATAATATGTAGCATTGGCCATGTGCCTCATGCTTTTTGAGGCCTTGTACTTTTGTAACTTTTTGTAAATGACATGGAAGCTTAGTTCACAAAAAAATCAAATTAAAAAATATAGAGTAGTGTATAGTTTAAACTTAGCTTGTTTAACTTGTCGCAAGAGGAATGTATGCAATTATAACAATAATATGCACAGCAACGTAGTTTGTTTTTATCATCAATGTTTTCAAAGTCTACAATGAAAGTTCACTTGAAAACAAAACACTTGACTTTCAAAGAACCCTTTAAGTAAGATAAAATAAGATTCACAGTAAGATGGGAGAAACAAAGAATCATCTTGAAATTGAAATATCTTGCAAAAAGTTTTTCAATTAAGAAAAGATTAATGAAAGCTAGTTGCAGTCAAATATTCTGTCAGTGAATTTAAATTATTTCTAAGGTTGTTAAAGTTAATTCGTAATTTCTGTATGAAAAAATGAGTAGTGTAATGGATAGAAATGGAAATCTTCATCAGTTTCCATTTTATTAATTTATTCTGACAAAAATTGTTTGTCTGATATAAATGACAATCTTGTAAATATTTTAAATTCATTAATTTTTTAAAAAAAAACCCCATTTCTATAATACTGCTTGTTGCATGTAAAGCATTGTTTTAAAAACAAACAAATTATATTACAGCATTGTTAAAATATTAATTTTTATTAGAAATTACGATTACTAGTTACATGAAAAAAATTGTAATATTTCCCTCTTTAATTTTCAATATTACTTGATCAGGAAAATATGTCTATCTACAGTTAGAATGCGTTTATCTCCAATCTCACTTTCATTCTGCCATTTGCTTAATATCTAAGTTTTATAACCAGGAGATGACCTGTGTTTTAGTACTACACAGCCTCTTTTTTTGTGTGTGTGTGTGTGCTCACCATGGTGCTCTGAAACTTTTGTTTTTTGCAACTAAGGTTTTCTTAGGTTTAGCCACATGTTCCATAGGTTAAGTACTAAATTTTAGAGAGATATACTAAAATGTAAAGTGTGTTTTAATGATGATTAATTATGATTCATTTAATTGGCAAATATGTAATGATTGATGGAACAATGGTAATATGTAAAGAAAAAGATGGTTCCAAACCCATTGAAGTTCAACCTGGATACAGAAAGTACAGTTGCTTCCTTCATGATAGTGTGGATGAAATTAGATTTCACACTTCAAAAGGCTCTGAATGAATAAAAGAAAAATATTTTTGATTTATTTATCATCAAAAAGACAGTAAAAACTATATTTGATATGTGGGGGAGAAGTACAGTGTGCCAGGAAAGTCTCTCTGCACTGGTCCAAGTCAGGGCCTCCTATTAAAAATTGCATTTATATTGTTAGCAAACAGATCGCTGAGAAACAAATGAAAGGGACAACACTTCCAGCATCTGTAATGATTGTGGTGAGAACAGTATTTATGTTTTCTTTTGTCATTTATTTATTTATTTATTTATTTATTTTACGTCAAAAAAAAAAACAGTTAAAACAGCGTATGACGTGCTATGGGGAAAAGTGAATTGTGTGCACATTTTCAAAATTCTGTGATCCCTACACTAAGTCATATGCTACTTAAATTTTGAATTTTTGAAAGGGAGAAAAAAAAAAAAACTCCCATGTAATAAAATTTATTTTCAAGGATAAACAAGCAATAAAGATTGAATTTTGAAAATTTTGAAAGTCTGAATCTTCTTGTGGATATTTTCTTGCACAACTTTCCATAGTTAAAACAAAAGAAGAATATATTTGAAGGACTCAAAATCAAAGAAATATTTTCTGATAAGCAACTGTCATGTAAGAAAAAAATGCATGAGAATCATTCAGAAAAGTTACCTTTAATTTTCCAGCAGAAACTTTTGTTCTACAAACAAAGAGAAAATTGAAGAAAAAAATAAACTTGCTTTTCATCAAGAAGAATGCAATGTATGCTTAAAGAAATCACTTGCTTCATTCCCATTTGGATCTAGTTCTGGAAAATTGTGATGTAGTTTCTGATTATTAGAGTAAGCATTTTCGTCGAACTATGTCAGTGTTAACAAGGCAGGTATCTGGATTACATCCTTAGTAACTAACTAAGCCTGGTCAGTATTAGGGTAGCATAAGATTAATTACAAAAGAAAAGACAATCTATCTTTAATAAGTTCTATATAATGCTACTTAGAAGAGAACAAAGCAGAGTTAATAATCATGAATATGATTTAAAATTACAACTGACCATACTTGACCATTTTAGGTTCATTTTTAAATTCGGCACAACAAAAGACATAAACCAATAGCAATATCCTTTTTGAATCAGAAAAAGGTATAAGATTTGTTGCACAAATATGTGTTTTGTAAATTTAGAAATTGAATACTATTGGGCTAGATTGTTCATCTATACAAAATGTGTAAAGAAATGAAATAGAAATTTTCTCAAAAATCTTATTTACATATTTTTGGAAAATAGAAATGATTTGACTCAAAATTGCACCAAAATTTACTAATTTGAGAAATCTGTTTATAATCTATATAAGGTTTGATTCATGCATTACTCAAAAACTGACAAAAATGTATACATGATTAACTATCACTACTTTACAGTCTATAATTACTTTCCTTTATCACACTTAGCAAAACTTGATGGCAGCAACCAACCAAGCACTAACACCAGTTCCAGATGTGCATGACTCTTCTGAAAAATGTGGAAAGTCAATTTCATAGAATGCAAATGAGACCTTTTTCCTATTATTCTTTAAAATATATTATGTTTTTAAAGATTTCCATTTATTTACATTTTACGATTTTAGTTACAACTAAAGAAAGACACAAGAAATTAATACAGTTCACACTCCTTGCAAGAAAAATAAGGTAGCAATAGATAAAAATCATCAATCACAAGAAAAAAATTAAGGTACGTATCAATAATAATAATATATTTTAAGAAACTAACATTTTCAAATATAGTGGTAAATCACCTATAGTGGTAAAAAAATGTTAAAAACATGAAAATTCACCCATATCATTTAGTGTTAAAATAGTATAGTCAAAGATAATTAAAATAGGTGTATCAATACATAAACTAGAAAGTATTCTGTGATCTATAATCTCTTAAATATAAATATTTCTTTCCTTTTATACTTTCGGTGAACGACAAATAATACACCTCAAAATGATACCTTTTGTAGTAACAAACCTATGTTTCAAAGGTTCATTCAGATCTAAATTTTGTTTAGCATGAGATACAAAAAGTACAGTTTCATCAGTATCTAGTATTACACAACGGAATTTTCCACTCAATTTCAGAAACAAGATCTATAAATTGATTTTATTATTAAAATTTTTTTAAAAAATAGATCTCCTTCGTCATTTCTTTATCTTCCAATCCTTCTTCGCCATTCGTCTTGATATTCGTAATTCGTCTTTCGTATTACGTCTTCGTCTTTCGTTTTTTGTCTCAGTCATTCATCATCCACTTTCGTATTTATTTTTCACATTTTTTTTTTTTTTTTCTTTTTCTTTTGTTTTTTTTTTTTCGTTTTTCGATTCTCGAAGTTCGTTTCTCGGTTTTCGTGTCTCGGTTTTCGAGGCTCCGTTTTCGTAGCTTTGATCTCGTGTCCCGGTTTTCGTTTCACGCTTTTCCTGTCTCGGTGTACGTTTCTCAGTGTTCGTTTCTCGGTGTTCGATCTCGGTTTTCGTGTTTAGGTTTTCGTTTTTGGTTTTCCTTTCTCAGATTTCGTCTCTCGGTTTCCGTGTCTCGGTTTTCGATTCTCGGTTTTGTGTACCGGTTATCGTGTCTAGGTGTTCGTTTCTCGGTGTTCGATTCTTGGTTTTCGCGTCTCGGTTGCCGTGTCTCGGTTTCGTGTCTCGGTTTTCGTGTCTAGGTTTTCGTTTCTCGGTTTTCGATTCTCGTATTTCGTGTCTCGGTTTCGTGTCTCAGTTTTCGTGTCTCGGATTTTGTGTACCGGTTTTCGTGTCACGGTTTACTTGTTTCAATTTCGGTTTTCTGTTTTCGTTTTCAGGTTTTCGTTTTTTGGTTTTCCTTTCTCAGATTTCGTCTCTCGGTTTTCGTGTCTCGGTTTTCGATTCTCGGTTTTGTGTCCGGTTTCGTGTCTCGGATTTCATGTTTCGGTTTTCATGTCTCGGTTTTCCTTTCTTGGTTTTCGTGTCTCGGTATCGTGTCTCGGTTTTCGTGTCTCGGTTTTCGTTTCTCGGTTTTTTGTTTTCTGTCGGTTTTCGGTTTTCGTGTCTCGGTTTTCGTGTCTCGGTTATCCTGTCTCGATTTTCTATCTCGGTTTTCGTATCTCGGTTTCCAAGTCTCGGTTTACGTGTCTGTTCACGTGTCTCGATTTCTTGTCTCGGTTTTCGTGCCTCGGTTTTTGTTTCTGGGTTTTCATGTCACGTTTTCGTGTCTCGGTATTGGTTTTTCGTTTTTTTTTCCCGGTTTTTCGTGCCTCGGTTTTTGTGTCTGGGTTTTCGTGTCTCGTTTTCGTGTCTCGGTTTTGGTGTCTCGGTTTTCGTGTCTCCGGGTTTTCTGTCTCGGTGTTCGTTTCTCGGTGTTCGATTCTTGGTTTTTGCGGCTCAGTTTTCGTTTCTCGGTTTTCGTGTCTCGGTTTTCGTTTCTCGGTTCGGTCTTGCTTTCGTGTCTCGGTTTGCTTCTTGGTTTTCGCGTCTCGGTTTCCGTGTCTCGGTTTTCGTGTCTAAGTTTTCGGGTCTCGGTTTTCGTTTCTCGGTTTCCAAGTCTCGGTATTCGTCTCTCTGTTTACGTATCTCGATTTCGTGTCTCAGTCTCGCATTTTGTGTCTCGGTTTTCATGTCACGGTTTTCGTTTCTCGGTTTTCGTTTGTGTCTCGGTTTTCGTGTCTCGGATTTGTGTTCGGTTTTCGTGTCTCGGTTTTCGTTCTGGTTTTCGTTCTCGGTTTTCGTGTTCGTGTCTCTTTCGGTCAGTTTTCGTGTCTCGGTTTTCGTGTCTCAGTTTTCGTGTCTCATTGTGTTCGGTTTTCGTGTTGTTTTCGTGTGTTGGTTTCTGGTTTTTGTTCGGTTTTTGTTTCTTTAATGTCTCAGACACCAAAACTGAGACATTAAAATCGAGAAACTAAAAACGAGACACGAAAACCGCGCACAAAAACCAAGACACAAAAACGCGAAAAAAACGAGACACAAAAAACGGGGACACGAAAACCGAGACCAGAAGTCGAGGCCGTACACCGAGACTCCAAAACGAAGACTTAAAAACCGAGATACGAAAAACCGAGACTCGGAAAGCTAGACACGAAAACCGAGACACGAAAACCCAGACACGATAACCGAGAAACGAAAACCGAGACACGATAACCACGGCACAAAAACCGAGATAGGAAAACCGGAATACGAAAATCGAAAAACGAAAATCGCGAAACGAAAACCGAGACAGAAAACCGAGACACGAAAACAGGGAAAAAAAACAACCAAAAAACTGAGATTCGGAAAACGAGACACGAAAACCTCACGGTTTCACGAAAACTGTGAAACGAACGAGACACGAAACGAGACACGAAACGTGACACAGAAAGCGAGCCACGAAATTCGAGACACAAAAACCGAGACATGAAAGCGAAAAAAGAAACTAGACACGAACACTGAGACACGGAAACCGAGACACGAAACCAGACACGAAAACCGAGACACAAAAACCGAGACACGAAAACCGAGACACGAAACCGAGACACGAAAACCGAGACACGAAACGATACAACCGAGACAGAAAACCAAGAAACCAAAATCGTGAAACGAAAACCAAGACACGGAAACCGAGACAAGAAATTGAGGCAAGATAACCAAAAGTACGAAAAATCGAATAAACAAAATACGAAAAACAAAAAACGAAATAACAAAAAAAACAAAAAAAAACCAAAAACCAAAAAGAAGAAATGAACACCGAGACATTTAAACCGAGTCAAGAAAACTGAGAAACAAAAACAAACCAAAACGTAACCGTGACACGAAAACCAAGACACGAAAACCGAGGAACGAAAATCCAGACACGAAAAGCAAAAACCGAAAACCGAGATACCAAAACCGGGACACGATATACGAAAACCAAGACACGATAACCGAGACAAGAAAACCGAGACAGAACAAACGAGACAGAACAACCGAGAAACGAAAACCGAAACACGAAAACCGAGAACGAAAACAGACACGAACCGAGACACGTAAACCGAGACAGGAAAACCGACACGCAACCGAAACACGAAAACCGAAACACGAAATCCAAACAACCGAGATACCTACGCCTAGACACGAAAATTGAGACACGAAAACCGAGACACGAAAACCGAGACACGAAATCGAAAGAGGTAAACAAAAACACTAATACGGAGACACGATAACCTAGACAAGAAAACTAAGACACAAAAATCGAGACTCGAAAACCGGACACACGAAAACCGAGACAAGTAAACCGAGACACGAAAACCGAGACACGAAAACCGAGGCACGAAAACTGAGACACGAAATTCGAGGCACGAAAAACGAAACCGAAATCCGAAAAACGAGACACGAAAACCCGGACACGAAAACCGAGACACAAAACTGAAACACGAAAACTGAGAAACGAAAATCAAGACACGAAACGGAGACACGAAAACCCAAACACGAAAACCAAGACACAAAAATCGAAAAACGAAAACAGAGACACGAAACTGAAACATGAAACATGAAAATCGCGACACAAAACCGAGACGATACCCGAGACACTACAACCGAGACGCAAAAACCGAATCACGAAAACGAGACACGAGATCGAGACACGAAACCGAGACACAAAATAACACGAAAACCGAGGCACGAAACTAGACACGAAACCAGACAAAACCAAAACACGAAAACCGAGACACAAACCGAGAAAGGAAAACCGAGACACGACAACCAAGACAAGAAAACCAAAACACGACAAGCGAGGCACAGCAACCAAAACACGAAAACCGAGACACGAAAACGAAGGCACGAAAACCGAGACACGTAAAACGAGACACGGAAACCGAGAAAGAAAACTCGAAAAACAAACACCGAGACACGAAAACCGAGACACGAAAATCGAGACACGAAACCGAGACACGAAAACCGAAACACGAAACAGAAGAAAACCGAGATCGAAGAAACGAAACACGAAAACCGAGACACAAAAACCGAGACACGAAAACCGAGACACGAAATCCGAGACACGAAAACCGAGACAACGAAAACCAACCAAAATTGAAAAACGATTTCGAAAAAACAAAACCGAGAGACACTTGAAAATTGAGAGACGAAAACCGAGTCACGAAAACCGAAAACCAAAACCAAAACGAAAACGAAAAACGAAAAGTAGGAAAACAGGAAAACGAAAAAGGAGAAAAGGAAAAACGAAAAACGAAAAAGGAAAAAGGAAAAAAGGAAAAAAGAAAAAAAGAATCACGAAACCAAAAAAAGACAAAAAAAAGAAAAAAACGAAAAAAGAAAAACGAAAAAGAAAAAAAGGAAAAAAGGAAAAAAGAAAAAGAAGAAAAAGAAAGGAAAAAAGGAAAAAAGAAAAAAGGAAAAAAGGAAAAACGAAAAACGAAAAAACGAAAAAAGGAAAAACGAAAAAACGAATAAAAGAAAATGCGAAAACAAACACCGAGACACGAATAATACCGAGACACGAACACTGACAAACGAACACGTTGTACGGAAACCGAGACAAGAAACCGAGACACGAAATCCGAGACACGATTACCGAGACACGAAAACCGAGACACAACAACCGAACACGGAAACCCAGACAAAACCGAAACGAAACCGAGACACGAAAACCAAGACACGAAACGGAGACACGAAAACCGAGACCCGAAAACAGACAGGAATACCGAGACCCGATAACCGAGACGCAAGAACCTAGACACGAAAACCGAGACACGAAAACCGAGATACGAAAACCGAGACACGAGAACCGAGACACGAAAACCGTGGCAGAAAACCGAGACACGTAAACCGAGACCGAAAACCGAGACACGAAAACCGAGACACGAAAACCGAGACACGAAAACCGAGACACGAAAACCGAGACACCAATACCGAGACACGAAGACCGAGATACAAAAACCGAGAAACGAAAAAAAACAAAAAAAGAAAAAAAAACAACCAAAAAGCAAAAAAAAAAAAAAGAAAAAAAAAAAAAACAAAAAAAAAAAAAAAAACAAAAAAAACAAAAAAAATAGGAAAAACCGAAAAAAGGAAAACACGAAAAAACGAAAACGCGAAAACCCAAAAAAACCCAGACACGAGGAGCGAGATAAGAAAACCAAGACAGGAAAAAGACACGAAACCGAGACACCAAACAGACACAAAAACGAGACACAAAACCCTATACACGGAAACCGAGACAAGAAAACCAAGTCACGAAAACCGGGAAATAACAGAATCACTATAAACGAGACAAGAAAAATGAGACACGACCACCGAGACACGACACCGACACGAAAACGAGACAGAAAAGAGACACGAAAATCAAAACACAAAACCGAGACACGAAACCGAGACACGAAAACCGAGACACCAAAACCGAACACGAAAACCACGAAACCGAAACGAAAACCGAGACACGAAAACCGAGAAACGAAAAGCGATAAAAGAAAACTGAGACCCAAAATCTAGACACAATGACCGAAACAAACACCGAATACAAAAACCAAACCACGAAAAACCGAGAGGTGAAAAAACCGAACAGAAAACGAGACACGAAACCGAGACACAAACCAGACACGAAAACGAGACACGAAAACCGAGAAACGAAAAAAACAGAAGAAGAAAACGAGACACGAAAACAGAACGAAAACCGAAACAAAAACCGACACGAAAACCAACACAAAACCAAATTACAAAAACGAAAAAAAAAAAAAAAAAACAAAAAAAACCAAAAAAAAAACCAAAAAACCAAAACCAAAAAAACAAAAACGAAAAAACAAAAAAAAAAAAACAAAAAAAAAAAGAAAAAGAAAAAGAAAAAAAGAAAAAAGAAAAAATAAAAAAGGAAAAAGGAAATAAGGAAAAAGAAAAAAAACACGAAAAAACGAATACGCTAAAACGAACACCGAGACACGAACACCGAGACGCGAAAACTAAAACACGACAAAAGCGACACGAAAACTGAGACACTTACGATACAGACAGATACGAGGAGCGAGAAACAAAAACCAAGACACGAAAAACAACCAAAAACGAACACGAGAAACGAACACTGAGAAACGAACACCGAGAACGAAAACCGAGACACGAAAACCGAGACATGAAAATCGAGACACGAATACTGAGACACGACAACCGAGACACGACAACCGAGACACGACAACCGAGCCACGACAACCGAGACACGAAAACCGAAACACGAAAACCGAGACACGAAAACCGAGAGACGAAAACCGAGACACGAAAACCGAGACGCGAAAACTAAAACACGACAAAAGCGACACGAAAACTGAGACACTTAAACCGTGACACGTAACCAAGATACGTATATTGCGACACGTAAACCGAGAAAAAGAAACGAAAACCGAGACACGAAAACCGAGACACGAAACCGAAACAGAGACACGAAACGAGACACGAAACCGAGACACGAAAACCGAGACACGAAACCGAGACACGAAAACCGAGACACGAACGAGACACAAAAACTGAGACACGAAAACCGAGAATCCAACACCGAGACACGATCACCGAGACACGAAAACCGAGACACGAAAACCGAGACATGAACGAAAACCGAGACACGAAAATCGAGAAACGGAAATCAAGAAACGAAAACCGAGACACGAAAACCGTGACACGAAAACCAGACAGAAATCCGAGACACGAAAACCAAAAAGAACGAAAAACGGACACGAAAACCGAGAAACGAAACCGAGACACGAAACCGAGAAACGAAAACGAGAACCGAAACCGAGACACGAAAACCAAACACGAAATCAAGAGAGGTAAACCGAGACACTAAATACTGAGACACGAAAACCGAGACACGAAACCAGGAATCGAAAACCGGACCACGAAAACCGAGAGACGAAAACCGAGAAACGATAACCGAGACACAAAAATCGAGAAACGAAAACCGGAAACGAAAACGAGAAACGAAAACCGAGACACGAAAACCGAGACACGAAAACCGAGACGAAAAAGACGAAAACGAAGAACGAAAAACAAAAACGAAAACAAAACGAAAACAAAACCGAAAAAACAAAAAAAAAAAAAAAAGGAAAAGGAAAAAAAGAACAAGGCAAAGATGAAAGACGAAGACGAAAAACGAAAGATGAAGATGAAAACGAAGAGGAAAGTTGAAATCGAAAGACGAAGATTAATGTCGAAGGGAAGACTGAAGACAAAGATGACAGACGAAGATGAAAGATGAAGATTAAAGACGAATGACGAAGAAAAAGGGAAAAGGCGAAGATCACAAACTAAGGCGAAAGACGACGATGAAAGGGTAAGTCGAAAACGACATACGAAGACGAAAACGAAGATGAACATTGAAAGACGGAGACAAAAGAGGAAGGACATCTATGTCCTTCGGCGAAATGACGAAAGATGACTTTGTCTATCCTTTTCGTCTTTCCTCTAGGAAGACATAGACAATGTACGAAGAACAAAGACGAAGATGAAGATTGAAGACGACGTAAGATGAAGATGAAAGACGTAGACGAAGGAAAAAGAAAACGAAAGACGGAAACGAATGACGAAGACAAAAAGAAGGCGAAACTCAAAGACGAAAGACGAAGCCGGCTAAGGAGTGAAACGAAAGACTATGAGGAAAGATGAAAAAAAAAGAAAGAGAAGACGAAAGACAAAGCGAAAGACGAAAGACGAAAGAGGAAGACGAAAGACGAAAGACGAAGACGAAGACGAGAAGGAAAGACAAAGAGAAAGCGAAAACGTAGAAGGAAAAGACGAAAGATGAAGGAGGAGGAAGATAGAGACGAAAGGAGACGAAAACGAAAGACGAAAGACGAAACACGAAGACACGAACGGAGAGAGAAAACGAAGCGAAACCGGAGGAAGGGCTAAGACGGAGTGCTTAGAAGAGAGTAGTATTGAAGATTGAAGTCTAAAGAAAACGAAATTCGATGACAAAATTTTAAGACAAAATGCGGGCAGAGTATAAGCAACTCTTGCCACGTGCTGTGGTCCGTCATGTGACCTGCTCTAAAGCAATCAGCTTGCGAGGATTTGTTTACTTTCTTACAGTCAGCGTTCAGCGTTGCCGCTCAACGCTGAACTGACTCATAAGAAATCGCGGAAGGGATAAGCTTCGGCTTCTGCGAAAGTTATGAACATTACGTCAAGACGAGTTGTAGCCTGTCAGTAAGTGTTAATGTTTTGAGATTTAATTTATCTGTGATGTAGGTTGTGCCATGTGCGCAGTAATGCGTGGCAACAGCGCATCGAACTGTCAGAGTCGCTTATACGCTGCCGGTACTGTAGGGGAAATATTAGTGGAAAGGATGGAGTCGAAAGCGAAATCCGCAGACCAGACTAAAGACAATGATATAGACGTTCCGGTAGTGCGACAAATAAGTTATCCCTATGGCGAAATAATCGATTTTGGCACGAGACAGACAGAAAAAATAAAGAAGCAGCTTAAACGAATCATAATCACTTTAGTCCATACTATGTACCAATGATACATTTTGTATGTATTTATTGTATGGAACTTATTTATGACGAAATTGCCACTCCAAAGTGGTTCCAAAGTGGTGACAAATATCATACAACGTCTACAAACGTCATACAACGCCATCATACATTCATTACCATCTTCACGATTAGTCGTCTCGGTAGTTCAGTGGTTAGAGCAACTAGGCGTGAGTTAAGAGACTCGAGTTCCAGTCCTGGTCGGCAGGACAATTCTTGGTTCGAATTCAATTGAAATACGTACATTGGTTTCTCAGTAACAAGATCACATCTTGGATGCATTTACGAGTGTGCGGGGATATTTCTGAGGCAATGAATTCCTGTTTCAAAAAGGTAACAGGGTAGTGACAATTAATTTTTACACAAACATTAGGCCAATGAAACCGTTCAAAGGATTGGTAGTTTTGGTAGCTTAGTGATCTTGTGCAACAGTATGTAAACCAGCATACCTGTGTTCGAACTTAATATTTTTTTAACACATGGAATTATTAAAATAGATTGGTTTCTCAGTGACAATGTCACATCTTTGATGCATTTACTGTCTGTAATATATTTCCGACGTAATTGGCTCTCCAATAAGGATGTCAACAAAAGTGGCAATAATGTGATGTGGGGAAAATATTTTTAATTTTATTACTTTAATTATTGTTGTTGTTTTTATTACTGTTATTCAATTCGCACAGAACGTGAAAAAAATCTATTCGGTCTCCAGCTATAAAGCTGGAGAGCTCTCATAATTCATATATTGTTGCGTCAGATGCTCAGGAACTCAGTTGATTCATTAGTGTTTTTATTGATTAGCGTCAACCTCTAAGTTCATTAGTCCTGTGAAGTGTAGTGCATGTTTTATCGCGGGAGGTGATGGTGGAGATCTTCCCCATCTAGATGGCGAGAACCGGCACCCACTTATTCCTCGGCGAAAGACGGGTGCAGGACTTTCCCTACCAGGCATCCTACCAGCGGAACACCGCCTAAACCGGAACAAGCTCATGTGTGGTAGTGTAGTGCATATACATTAATTTAATAAATGTATGTAAGTAAGGGGTGAGTAAATGACAAGGAAGAAGAAGGAAAGATCGCTCGCAGTCCTTGGCCCGTTTGTTAGCGTAGCATTCCGGCATCCACCTGGTGTTAATCGGACAAACCACTGAAAACAACAAGATCAGAGCAATCTCTCTGAACAAGATCAGAGCAATCTCCGCCAAATTCGACTAGCTAGTATCGAAAATATTGCCACCGTCGGAACTCGAACTCTAGGTCCTCCAGGCCAGAGGCACTGCAGAGACATCAATTGATGCCTTGAGCCACCGAAGTCAGTCCCAGAAAGTCCGGAATAATTCAAAAAATGTATATTACTTATAAATTCAGGATAGCAGTGATTGATACTTCTACTGAATTTACAATCATGAAGTACGGTAAACGCCGCTAGGCATCAAACATTTGTTATCTATGTTTTGCGTAATGGAACAGTAACTTTTTTGTTATTCATGACAGTAGTGTTGTACTCTATGTAGTATTCTAAACTATGGCGCTGAAGAATTTTTTAAGCCTGTTTTTGTTATTTTATGGCTGTGTCTTTACGGACCTGAAACAAAACACGTGTTAATTGTTAATACCCTTGCGGGACTTCCTGATCCTTTATGCTCTCGGGCTTTTTGTATACTTTATGTAACACCAACACAACACATACATTTTTATGAATTACTTTTATTAAAGTTAAGATGCAAGCAAATACAATAAATAAATAGTGCAATGATCAAATAAGTAAAGTAACTCGTTATAAGCCTTATTTTACTTAATTGATATGAAAATTGCAATTTTGGAATGTTTGAATTTATAATTGCCTCCAGTCACTCAAATTTCACTGTTACGTGTTACCTTTTTAGACATGCTTCTTGAGTAGCAGTGCTACTCATAGAAATAAGATATATAAGGCACATTGACTAACATCCTGGAAATGGTATTTTTTATATTATGAAATATTCTAAATAACTTTTAGCAATAGACGCAAGTAACCTTAAAGTATGATTTCATCATCTCAATTTACACTGTTGTATAACTCTCACATACACCATGAACATTTACATATATTTCTCGAGATTTTACTGGAAACCACTGCCCGTAACTTTGTTATCTTTTGAGAGAATTTCCGCAGAACTTCATATTTTTTTTCTTTTTATATGAAAAAATCAGTTTGACAACGATTATGCAATAGTAATTAGATAGATGCAATCTTTTGTTCATCGGAAGTCATATTGACAAATGACTATTACAATGCTTCTTTTCACTAACACACAAGAAAACTAATAAAATGTTTCGAAATCTCGTTTGATTCAGTAACGAACTAGTAATCCATAGTTTTGTATGCACCACGGGCGTAACTACGTTTCCCCTCAGGCGACTTCCAACCCCCTTGGGCCAGAGATCCTTGGGTTTGGAATTCACCCTCGGGGCCAAAAAACATCTACTTAATGCCCTAGATACATAAATAACTATTTTGTTTAGTTTATTGCAGTATTATGGGAGATAATGTTTTGTTGTTCTGGAACGGAGTGCGTGCTTCTTTCTGGAAAATCTTATTGTGTGATTTAGTTCACACATTTTTACTGCTGCAAGCCGCTAGTTATTATTAATTTTTTATTATTATTATTATTATTATTATTATTATTATTATTATTATTATTATTATTATTATTATTATTATTATTATTATTATGTGCAAACTTTGTCACTTTTTGCCAAAAATTCCTGTACATAGAAATTTGTAATTTTTTGATCTTGTGATTTTACTTGCAAATTTAACAAGTCTAACGTCATGTTTTATGAATCGGCGAATAAAAATCTCGTACAATTTTTTTTTATAATTGTGTAATTTTTTTCAATTCAAATAAGTTTGGTATCCTTCCTAAATGTAATGTTTGATTTCCCGCTTATTTTCCGTCAATCGGTTTCTCTTCCACGATCTCTTTTTTGTCTTGTTAAATTCTCATCTCGCTGAAAATCAAATTGTGCTTCTCGACCATTAGGAATTAATGAAAGCGCTACGTTCAAGTAACCTGCTGACTTTGCCAGATGACATATAATTCCCGTGGAACACGCGACCAAGTCCTAGAGCTGCTTACATATGAAAATAACTGT
Source organism: Teleogryllus oceanicus (assembly GCA_964035755.1). Classification (NCBI taxonomy): domain Eukaryota; kingdom Metazoa; phylum Arthropoda; class Insecta; order Orthoptera; family Gryllidae; genus Teleogryllus; species Teleogryllus oceanicus. The sequence goes on from CAXIVR010000004.1 coordinate 22,816,812, forward strand.
TCCGATTGCATGGTACACATGCCCCAATACGTAATGGGATTGTAGCTTGGAACGAAGGGTTTCGTCCATATAATATCAGATGCCCAAATTCATCTATAGTCAGGGAGTGTGGTGAGAAAGATGGTCTTATCGATGATGTACATGTGGTTTTTCGTGATGTTTGGGGTTGCTACGGGAATTGCACCTCCTGAAGACCTGGATGCTGTCCTTCATCTCATTGAAGATTTTCTGGAGTTTTCGACAAGAGCCGCACCTCAGCCACGCGTGAGTGCTCTGGTGTGCTGGGGGCAAGGTAACTTTCATGCAAATTAAGTTATTGTAGTTGGGGGTTTTGTAATTATCATTGGAAATGTGTGGATAACACACTCTTTAAATAAAAGTCAGCTGTAAAAATTTGCAATTGGAGATCTGGTAATTCTTGTTTTTAAATATGTTTTTATTTCTTTAAAATGTCAGGTGCACTAGAAGCAAAAAAAGCACTATACGTGCACTAAAAGAAAAAAAAAGACGACTTTCAATAGTATTTCATAATGTGATGTCCGTGATTTTACTTTCTCGCATACTGCTCACGCAGGGGGGGGGGAATGTATTGTAATTCTTGGGCAGAAATAAAATTACTAACATTCCAAAACAACGTAACATTCTTTCTTTTCGGAATTTTAAGTCTATTCTGTCCATGTTTTCATCTCAGGCGAACTTTCCATAGCTACGAAGCCAAGGAGAAGAAATTGAATGAAATAATAATAATAATAATAATAATAATAATAATAATAATAATAATAATAATAATAGTCTTTATTATTTACGAGGCTCAGGTTGTAAGGCCTGCTCTTCCGCCTAACCACTTAAATATTTACATTTACATAATTACAATTGAGACGTTCGGGAGGAAATAGTAATAACTGACATTTCAAGTTGCTCACGAAATTGCAACGATTGTATTAGCTAATGGAAGTATGCTATACATAACTAATGAAAAATAAATTGTGAATGTATTTTCATTGTCAATTTTCTGGATTCTAAAGCTAACATGATATAAGGAGACCCCATGTTTCTTAACTATAAGAGAGGCGTGGTAAGTCAATAATTTTGATTTGTAAAAGTCAGAAATTCTCGAATACCCGAATGCCTCAATTGTGAAGAAATTTAAAGAGAAAGGAAGGCATAATTTACATTTATATCTGGGATGCAAAATTAGGGACCATCCCGGCACACGCCTTAAGCGATTGAGTAAACCTGGAAAATCTCAATCAGGATGGCGGCTTAGAACCGTAACACTCGTGAAACATAAGAAAATAGGAAGATTGAAGGAAAAGTGTCAAGACAGAAGGAAAGTAGATGGAGTTAGAATGAATTAAAAAACTGTGGAAGGTGGGGAGAGGAAGATATAATATGAATATAAAATTTTTGATGTACATGGATGCAGTTTTCCTAGGCAGATGAACAAGATGTATTCTGCGTTGCAAGAAAATGAAAATGAATGAAAATCTTATTATATAAAATGTAATATGGTAGCGTCATAGACTTGACTCCCTACTCCTGAGTTGCAAGGTATGGGGATGAGGAAGCCAAATATAGGCTCCCTCATATAGACTTGATTTAGGGCATTGAATTAGACAGGAAGATATGTCGTTAGGGCTTTCAGCGATAGTGTAAAGAGGAGAAAAGTACAAAGTAGAGTTGCGTTTTGAAATGTAATCAATTTGATCAGTGATGATGCGTACGTGGTGTTTAATTAGAGTGAAAATGGGAATAGGAGCTTGTGTTATTTATAGTTAGTTGTTTTAATCCAATCACTGAGTTAAGTTATAAATTTCCTGAAACCACTAATTTTGTTTTAGATATGTGGGTAGTGACATATTCTAATTACAGTGACAGTAAATGACTTACTGTAGGATACCGTATTGTGCCGAGGTATGCATAGTAATCGCGAGGAACGTGATCGTTCCAGCGTCAGCATTTTAAAGATGCAATAAATGTGTTTGATAGTTATTATTCAAAATTTTATGGACAAGGAAGAGACAATGTAAAGTTCTCCTTTTTTCGATTGAGAGAATTTTTGTTTGACCGTAAAATGCCGATACGTGATCGTATCTTCCCAGATCGAAAATGAAACGGATGCATACATTTTGTGTTAATTGTAATTTGCGCTGTTGCTTGATCTTTAAGTCTGTAAGCAGGAAATTGCAATAATCGAAATGAGGCATTATGAGTGAATTTACTAGGCGTATGAGGGTGTTAATAGGTAGTAGTTCTCTGAAGCGTTTTAAGGAATGGAGGCCTGAGAAGACTTTTTGGCAAATCTTACCTATTTGTGTGGTTCAGCTAAGTGTGTTGTCTATATGTATTCCTAAGTTCTTTACATCGCTACACCAGGGAACAGGAGAGTTACCTATGCTAATTTCCGGTAGGGGGATTTCTCCAACTTGCTTAATGCGTTACGAGCGCCTATTACTAAGCTTTGCGATTTCATTGGATTTAATACGAGGCCAAGGGCTTCTGCCCATTTATCGAGAGAATTTAAATCATCGTTTATTTTCTGGACTAATGAGTTTAACTCCGATGGGTATCCACTTAAAAAGATCTGAAGGTCGTCGGCGTACATTTTGTGTCCACAGTAACTGAGGCATTGTCCTACGCCATTTACATAAAATATTTAAAAATGCTAAGGGTCCTAGGACTGTTCCCTACGCAATACCACGAGACGTTTTAACGGCAGTGGATTATTTTTCATCCGATACAACGATTTGTTGTCGATTTGAAAGATATTGAGAGAGCCATTGTATTGTGGGTTTAGCGAAACCCAATATTTTCATTTTTTTGTGATCGACAGAGTCAAATGCTTTACTAAAATCTATGAGAACAAGCATTGTTAGTTTGCCTTTGTCAATGGAGGTTATAGCTTCCTCAATAATATTTAAGAGAACAGTTCTTGTGTTTCTGCCTGACCGGAAGCCTTATTGTTGATCACTTATGAGACTTTTGCTTTCGACATAACTTATAATTTCACGTCGGGCAATTTTTTCTAAAACTTTCGAGTTTGTAGGTCTGTATTCTGGAGGATTTGTGGACGTTTTAGAAAGAGGGTGGACAAGTGCGGTTTTCCAAGAGTTTGGATACGTTCCACTTCCTAGAGAAAAACTTATTCCGTCAGTTACAATGGGATATATAATTTCGGCACTGAGTTTTAGTAATTTGGCATTGATGTTATCTGTCCCTGAGGCGTTTGATTTGAGACTCTGAATGGTTTTTAAAATGTCATAATAATTTGCAGATGCGAAAAAGAATTCTTCCTGAGTGTGTTTCGAAACTGATGTGTCCAAATTCAACACACTCAAACTTCAGTCAACAATTTATTGATAGAGAAAACAGGTACAGAGCTATAGTGCCGAATATCCAGGAGAAAATACAAAGAAACTTAGCCGAGTTGTCGTAATCAGTAGAAACACCAAAATATCGCCGAGTCACCAATTCTCCGTAGTGGGAATGTCCGTGGTCGCAGCACTGTTCGTCGTAATCACAATTTTCCAGGTTCTATCACTTGTCGCCACACACCTCGCAGTTACTCGGCCGCTCACTCTCTGCCTTTCCCCGGGCCACGGCCGGCTTATATTCGCTCCGGGCCGCAAGGTCCGCAGGCTGGCAGGCGTAGTCGGGGGCGGAGGTTGTGACTCGCCCCGCTCGCTCAGGCGTGGCGGCCGCACATCTTTTAAGGCCTGCGCTTGCCGCTGGCCGCTGCCGCCAGGGGTGGTAACGCCCTACTGTGGCGGCACCTTTGAAACTGTGCGGCCGGTCACGACAGAAACAGATCGTAAGATTGAGAGAGTTTTGTTTTTTGAGAAATTGTTGAAGTGAGGAGCCATGTTAGCAAAACGCTGGTTAAGAGTATCAAGGGATATGCATCAATTTGTGTTGGGGTTCGTGATTTGCCTAACCCTAAGGTGCGCAGCGATTTCCATACTTGTTTTGAGTCTCTATTCGTGCCAAGAATACTGTGATAATATTTAATTTTAGCGTTCATAGATTTTTGCGTTACAATATTTCTCGTTTTTTTTACTGACATACATACTTATCTCTGTCAAGTTCGCCCTTTGTGTTACAGAGAAATGGCGAACGAAACTCGGGGGAGAAATCTGTCATAACTAAACGGCAAGTACGGGCAAGCCCCACGTTCCATGTACAAGGAAATTATTGAGATGAACACCACTTGGGTTATCGAGACCCTCAGTTAATAGAAAACATGAAGGTTTGACTTTGGAACATCTCGGCTTGCCGAGGTTTCGTTCTTCTTATCGTGAACTCCTAAAAGGACTAAAAATTACATTTTTCAGGACACATGCGTAGTACTTTCCGTTAATTTTTATTTACTGAAAAATGTTACTTTGCTTTACGAATACGGCAAAGACTAGTTTGCCGTATACTCACGTGGACTCACTGCTGGCAATACACATACATACACACACACACAGCAGAGGGACTGCTCACACACATACACACACACTTTGGCATCTGATAGATAGTGGTTTAGCCTGAAAGGCTACTAAAAACTGGAGGGTCATCTCTGTAAGAGAAAATGATTAAAGGAATGAATCGGCCAGGAGGTAAATGAGATTTAAACGGATGAGAGCCTGTTCCCAGAGGATTAAACGATATATTGATTTATTTGGTTAAAAAACAGTAAAAACTGTATATGACGTATGGGGGAGAAGAATATTTGCGCACGTTATGAGTGCCGGGAGAGAAATAAGATGTGAGAGCTGATTTTCATACTAATTTAATAACTTGAAAGAAGTGGTAATACCTCTTGGAGACGTGAAAATATAGAAATATCGTATGTAACTTATAATCTAAACAAAATAAATAAATAATTGAAATTCTAATTAATATTTACAGTTTGTACGCTGAGTCCAGGTGCTGATGAATGAATAATTCTAATTAGTCCCAATTATAATTTTTAAAATTAAATCTACAAATAAAAAAACTAGGCATACAATAGAATATTTTTGATTTTAAAGACAGAAGATTTTTCTTTGTAAATGCTTTATATTAATATTTATTACATGATACATACAGCGCAACGTATCGGAAAGTACTAGTTGTTTCCATCGTCAGGCTTAACAGACAAAATAAATAAATATAATATTTTAACAATGGTCAGATATAAACATAAGAATATATTATTAGTGTACACAAGCCACAGCAAACCGCATTTTGAAAAAACTTTTGAGTATTTTTTAACTTCCTTTCATACAGTAATATAAATTATACAGAGATACCCAAAAGTTTTTATCAAGACTTGGTGTGAAAAATTAGAAATTGCAGATACAAATTACGCGAAAACTACTGGGTTTTTAGGAAACATTTTACATGATCTTTTTTAAAGAACTTATTTTTTACAACAGACTTCCTTAATTTTCTTAGGTTTGGAGCTAAGCGAATAATACTCTATTTCTTCGTAACTGATCAATTTGCAACAAATCATATGTTTTAAAACATAACGTATAATTTTTATTTTGTAGTAAAAAATCAAATCCTGATGTATTATGAAAAATTAGAAGGTCTGTTGGGGTAATTCACATAACACTGAAACCAATTTTAATGTATTTTCGATTTTACATTTATTAATAGAGTGTTACGTAAAACTGAGTGTTTTCTCTCTTTAGATAATATCAATGGTTACGAGAAGTGTTTTTAAATATCTGTAAACAATTGCAAATGTCGGCACAGTTTAATATTAATACTCAATTAAACTAATATGTAAAGTATCAACAAAGGAAATGCATACCACACATAATTTTTGAATTTATCAAAAATCAAAATGTCAATTTCAAATTTGCAGTCGCTAAGATTTTAAGATTAACTTAAATATGGAAAAAATTGATCAGACACATACAGTTTTGAATTACAGTCAACTCTAACTTACTATGATTTTCTCCTCTATACGTCACATAGTGTTTGATTGTTTTTTGACCAAATAAATAAATAAAAATAAATAAATACTAATTGTAACTGCACTAAACCTGGTTTCACTATATGTGAATTACCCCAATAATTCTTTCAACGATTCATAATAATTATTTTTTATAGAAGAAATATGTTTCATACACAAACTTTTATGTAACATTAATATGGATAAAGTAATTAAATTTATCGCGAATAAAAATCAACATAACAAACATAAAAAAATCATCAACATAAAAAAAGCTTCAAAAACCTTTAAAAATAAAAAAGTTAAGCCTGACTTGTCAAGAAATAAGAAAAGCAATTCATCACTTTTATTCAATTTATTCAAACAATAATATATACTTCTAATTTATATATGAAACATTGTTTAAATTTTATAAGATTTGCTCTCTTAAATAAAGTGAACCAGGAAGAGCTGATGATGATGATGATGATGATAACGAAAATCATGATCACATGATCACAATAACGACAAGTGCCATACTCAATCTCTGATTGGAGATGTGAGAGGTTGTCTAGAGGCCGGACTTCTACGGGCAAACATTTCCTAATTTAGTTACGAAAATAGGTGCCAAAAATATTCAAAATAGGTGCATATTCAGGTACAAACTACATTATTTTATACCATAACATGACAAATCCACATAAAATGTTGAGGAAAAATATGTAAGTTATGAAAAATATGTGAACCTATATATATATATATATATATATATATATATAGGTTCCACATATATATATATATATATATATATATATATATATATATATATATAGGTTCACATCATCATCATCATCAATTATATCTCCATTCCCTTAGGAAATTAATTGAATTGCATGTACATCTCAATGTTAATGAAATCAACATTTAAACGCTTATCTGTCAGAAAGTTTTTATATGCAGAAAAACTTCTACGTGACAGCAGTGGGAGCATTCTAACACTTTGGGGCAATCCTTTCTTCTAAGGACAAATCATCAATTCTTGTAAGCTTTCAAACATCTGTAATTTTGGCCAATTTCCAATTTCTGAAACACATATCCTTCTAAACTCTTATTAGCATCTGTGAAAATTCGAGGTCGGCAATTGCCACTCCTGGTGCGAGACTTTATTTCTATAAGGGACATTCAGTTTTGTAGTACTACCTTGGATCTTTAGAAGTTATAGGGAGGATTTTATCTTAATATATTAGCTAAAACTAGCTTAATTCTGTCGTAAATCTAATAGTCAAAGTTCGAAGACCTTTTGGCCCACCTAAGATGTAACTGTGTCGTTTTGCGCAGGGGACCTGCAGCTGTGGCGGGCGCTGTCAGTGGCCGGGCAGCGGGGGCGGCTGGCGGCGGCGGTGGGGGCGGCAGCGGCGGGGGCCGAGGCGCGGCGCCGGGCGTGGGCGGGCCGCCGGAGCCTTCCTGGTGGACGTACGCTGCTCCCACGCCTCCACGCTCCTCCTGCAGGTGCGCGCCGCCAAGCCTAGCCACTTCACACGGGCGCGGCGCGGCGTACGCGTAGTGGATTGATTGATTTTTTCGTATTTCCGGGCAAGTCAACTGCTTCGGTCATTAGTCTCGTTAGTGTTGTGCATGTTATTTCTCTCTCGGGAGATGGCGGTGATCTTCTCCGCTGGATGGCGAGATCCGGCACCGGCCTACCGTCGGCTAGTGGGGTTTCCCCCTAACCAGGACTCTTCCGCCAGCGGTGGACCGCCGCAGCCGGGACAAGCTCTAAGCTCCCGACCGGTCTCCCGGAATATGTGGTTGTGTAGTGCATGTTAGTGCAAGTTTGTGTGTAATGGGAGAGGATAGGACAAGGAAGAGGAAGGACAGATCGCGCGCGGCCCGTGGCCCGTTCGGTAGGGTACTGTTCCGGCATTCGCCTGGTGTTGATCGGAGAAACCATGGAAAACTACCGATCAGAGCAGCTGGCCGCTAGAATTCTCCTCCACACAGCGACTGAATTCGACTTAGCTGAAAAGCTAGTGTCGAAAATCCTGCCGCCACCAGGACTCAAATCTAGGACCTCCCGGTCAGAGACGCTGCTGTGACATCAGTTGATGCTACCGCTCCCGGTGCGTGTAGTTGAATCATTGATGTTTTCGGCCACGTCAGCTGCTATAGACATTAGTCCCGTTAGTGCAGTGAATGTGTTTTATCCCGAGAGGTGGCGGTGTTCCTCTCCCAGTGTAAGGTGAGACCTGGCACCGACCTGCACGTCGGCTTGAGGGGATTTACCTTTCCAGGTATCTTCCCTTACACCTGGTATACTACCATGCGTCTGGTTGCCGATCTCTGGTATCGGAGATGTAGATGGCGGCAGATGCACAGACTATATCAGGGCGACAATACTCTGGGTCAGATAAGCGTGGGTATCTGGATTTAATTTCCCTTTTTAAAGAATAACGCAACGCGCTGGTTTAAAGTGCAAGCAACGATAAGCAACATAACTTTATTTACTTTAAAAACTATCCTTTTTACTTTCTCGCATACGTAGTACAGCTGCACCGAAAAAACGGTGATTTTTCAGCAGAAATTTTCGTATTAAAGACCCCAGATACCGAATAAGAGAATAATTCATGTTCCTGTATTTAGTAAATTACTTCCTCTAACACGTTATGCAGTCAGAATCCACGTTTCGTGGGTCCTTGATTCCGAAAAATTGGTTTTCGGCAAAACGTCTGCCCGACGCTCGCATCGCTAGCGATTTAACCGCACCCAGGATGTTTACCAAAATTAATATTTCCCAATGGATACGACTGTCACGGCCCTTTGCATTTGAAAGCGATGTTTTAATTTCTGTACATGAACTCTCAAGGATATTTTCAAATATTTCTTAAGTTGGATTCAAACATTTTTATTAAACTTTGTAGCGGGTAGCGTCCACTTAAGTCTAATTATAAGGAAATCTTTTGTAAATTCATTGTCCCTTACTATTTAGTAATTAATTTACCACTTCCCTATTTTGTTCGGCCAGTAAATTAATTAATTCTAACTTTTCCACTGTTACACACGTGTTACACGTGTTACGTTTCGTGTTACACACGACACGGCCTGAATTCACTTACAATTCCGTTCTTCCCTCCCTTACAGAGCAGGTGAGCAAACTGCCAAGATCCACCAATTGAGGGTAAGTCAGGTAAATGAATCTCCCGAGTACGACAATATATAAATATATACCCACAGATGTACCAAACCAGGCGAAAAAAACGGCATAACAGCCTGCTTGTTCTAAAAAACATTTTCTTTGTCTTCACAATAATGTTAGAACAATAATACATATTATTGTTATTGCTCGTGAAAACTGTTTTTGTTAAAATATTTAATTTATTGAAGTGTTATATGACAGTATTCTATTTCCTGTTCTTGTGCAGGAAATAGGTGCATGCTACTTTTGGGAAAACCATTTTGTGTGATTTTCAGTATTTTTGCTGCTGCAAAAGTTGTTGGAGTATTTTATTATAAATAATAAAAATTACCGGTGGAGTAAAAAAGAACATTTTTCATAGTCGGGTTTTCATTGACTATTTTGTTGCGAAGACTAAGAATAAAGTTCGTCAAATTGATGTGACAAATGGAGTGGATTTACTAAAATATCAATAATATGCCTGAAATTATGGTGCATTACTTGTTTAATTGCAGGCAGACGAGTTAGGCCTGTTTGCTGATCCATATCGTTGGTTGCTGCTTGACTTCGTTAATTACACCGACACACAGAATGCTACAGAATATGAGGATGATCTTTGCTCCGTCGAAGAGGTTTGTATTCTCTAACGTCGTTCACTCATTTGTTTTGTAAAATGTTTTTCCCTTTGATTCTTTTGGTAATTTTGCGCAATTTTCAATTGTTTTAAAATTTTAATATTCACTCTCCTGTTGTATGATCTGAACTAGACACCTGCATAACAATGAACACGTTCCCTTTAAAAAAAATTCAGAAAAAAAATTGTAACCCTAGATGAAAACGTTTTAAGACGGATGTTACAGAGGTTTTCATCTAGGGTTATGGGGTTTATAAAAGTTCATCTAGGGTTTTCAAAACGGGGGTTATAAAAAAACTACATGTAAATTAAAGCAAAAGAGTAAGATTCAGGTGAACGTTTGAAGAAAATTTTCGAAAAGCTGCCAAATAATCTTCGAGAGGGGCAAATCTTGTCAACGTAATTCTCTCCGCGACGTTTTTTCCAAAAATTAAAATTGAAAATAAATTAAGATATTTCTCATCGATGTTATAATCACTTCCAAAATTTGTAGATCAGAATACTATTCTACTTCCAAAATTCCCGTTTCCACACAAATTTGACATATAGAGACTAATATATACAGAGCAGTAAAAGCAAGAAATAAAAGTCATTACGAGTCCATTATTTATTTTCTCAATGCATTCACATCCTCTGAGCAGGAAAGATGAGGATTGCTCAAGAACCTACCATGAAAAGAGAAACTGGTGCTAAATCATTTTATTCCAATTTTATAAACTATCAGAATAAATGCAATGAAGTTCGTTGGGAATTTTCATACATATCTCCTGATAAATTCAATTTAAAGCTAGTTTTCATACAAACCCGGACATATCCACTTTGAAATTTATACATTAATTTCATAGTATTTTTATTCATAACGTGACATGACCACAATCCCTCTCTTTGAGATTTTATTGGTATTTACCATGTTAGAAGTTACCAAACGAGTCATTTACCGCTTATTTGGAGGAAAAGGTAAATACACTTCATTTCTATTAATACAATTGTTGTATAAAAAGAAAGGCATTTCCAAATCTTAGGATTCAGAAAGCACTGGCTCAGACTTCCTGGCTTGTGTCCCGATGGGTTTTCAAGTTCCTTGGGTCTGCGGAGTTTCCTCGGCCACTCGAGAGAAACAATGCGAACCTTTTCCAGGTATTTTGTCTAATCCTCACTTGCAATATTTAAAGCATAAACGGTTGAATTTCCTGAAATTTCCAGGACAACTACATATTTTAGAGAATCAGTCAGCTAGTTGCTGACCATGAAATAGATTTGTTCTTTCTGTATGTGAAACATTTTGCTTCAATGTCGCTATTTACTGATCAGTTAGAGTAAAATATTATCCCACATAATAATTCTGAGTCGTGGAAATAGAGGTGTCTGTAAGTGACATTACCGAGCTTTCGAGAAATAGAAAAAAATTACGAAACGTTCAAACCTTAAGATAAGGAAGCATGACTTTTTTTAAATATGTAACAAATAATTGTTTTTTCCTAAAAGGAGAAAAAATGAGAGGATAGGACAAGGAAGAGGAAGGACAGATCGCACGCGGTCCGTTCGCCTGGTGTTGATCGAAGAAACCACGGAAAACTACCGATCAGAGCAGCCGGTCTCTAGAATTCTCCTCCAGACAACGACTGAATTCGACCTAGCTGAAAAGCTAGTGTCTAAAATCTTGCCGCGGTGGGGAGTGGGAACCTAGGACCTCCCGGTCAGAGGCGCTGCAGTGACATCAGTTGATGCACTGAGCTGCCGCTCCCGATCCTCCGCTTTTTCATTTTCTCCAATGATTCTTATGTTTTTCAAGGAAAATTCCCATCGTTCGCCTTATTGGCTGCCCAGGAACGAGGTCATCCCCCAACTCAGCCTTACGCGTTCGGAGTTGGGATGGAAACACGTGCGCGGGGCGAATTGACCCACGGGGGAAATCATGCCACTCAGACGCCGCTGGTCCTCATGGATTTATTAGGTTATTATCGCGCAGTCGGACCGCGTGCAAGCCTCGTTACGCCTGTTTGCCCGATTATCGACATCGTTGACGCGCGCGACTACTTCTCGCCTCGTTCCGCCTTTCATCGAATTCTGCAGTAGCTGCCTCAAGTAATCGCCTAGTTCTTTGAGGAGCTGAGCACGTGTGCGCGACGAATTCACCCCTGCTAAGGTCCGAATAAAATTAGAATGTGATTGACATTCCGTGGTCACGTGACGACGCTAGCGCCGTAACCTAGGCAACAGCGAATCAGAAACTTCGGCATTTGCACATTGTTGTCATCTAAAATTAGGGAACAAACGTTAAAAGCAAACAAATATTATAAATATTTCAAAAAAATGTAATAGGAACAAACGTATTACGAGTTTCTCAACATTTCTTTCTTCTGTTTGTCAAATTACTGTTGAGAGAAGGTGGTAGAGTGCGCAGTATGCTGCAGCACCACCTCCCTCCACACTCGAATGTCAATCACATTCTAATTGTATTCGTAGTATAGCGCCTTTGCTCTCCCTGTCGATCATAAATCTGTCGACGCATCGGCTGCCTACCGTCCCGCTCTGCGCGGCCGACCCCGCCCCATTTCGTTACACAATACGTCTTTCTTCACTCTTTCTATTGTAATATAATTTCTTTATATTATGATGTCTGGATGTACGATCCATCACAATATAGAAAAATCGATTGTCGGCAAACGTCTGTCTCTAGCGTATAAACAGTTCAGATGATTTTCTCAAAAATTGATATCCCCCCATCTATCTGAACGATCTCGAGGCCCTGTTAGTTTGAGGATATTTTGATTTTGAGGGGACTTTTCATGAAGTCTCAACATTTTCAAAATAATCTCAAAAATGGTTTCAATTTATTTTTATTAAATTAGTCCTCGGATAGCGTAAAAAAATTAAAATGGTACAATTTTAATTTTCGTTGAACTATCTGAATTATCGAAAATTGCAAAAGTTATAAATAACCCAAGAAATGATGTGCTGGTGTAGCACCTCTAGTTTCTCATTACATACTATTACGTTTCTAGGTGGTGAATTAAAAGTCTCGTATTATTTTAACAAAAACATTTATTTTGTTTTTTACTCTAAATATAAACAGTATTCTATTGCTCTCTCGGCCAAGGTCTTCTCCTTAATTCACAAAAAATTCCAGCCTTTCTTCTTCCAGCTACCCATATGGATACACGATTTACTTTCATCTTTAATTTATTAAAATATTGGTTAAATTTTAATTTGTCTGAGCAATTAATTGCAGTGATGGTTTGCGATGCACTTTATGGTTGAATCTATTTCATCAGGGATGAATGTTGATGAGATAGAACGATCATTAGAGGGAATGATGACATGTCGGCACCCTAAGTTCAAAAGAACGTACGTCCAAATTTACTACTTAAATTGACTCAGGTAGGAAAAGAGGCATTTTAACAAAAGCAAACGTCATTTTGATATTTCTATATAACGTGTATTTGATCCGCTTGTGACCCGGTAATTATTGACCGGATAGGGTCAATAAAATCCAATATACAGTGCAAAACAAAAGGACTGATGCTACTCGACACGATGCAAAACGACTGATTCTTTAGAAAAACATACTTACTACGTCTAGGAACAAGAACTATTCATTTTCAAGCTACAAGGACACGCTATCAGTGATACACAAAAGGAGTTTTTCTGTCGAAGAAGAGCAAATATGTACTGCAGCATTTCAGTCCTTTCTCTAGACTACGTAAGTACAATGCGATAAAGTGAAACATAACATTTTGACATACATGTGTTTGCACTAACAATATGACTCACACTGGTACGAGAAAGCACTCATGCCAAGAACCATCGGGATGCGATAAAGTAAAAAAAAAAATCCGCTAAACTCTTTCTACGAGCATCCGTGCCTCAATGGTTCGGGAATTATTATCGGTAAAGTGTATTAATTTTCCCCCCTTTACTGATTCGTCCTGTTTAACCAGATCACCTCACGAAGAAATGTGTGTTTGAGCAGGCGGAGGCGGCAGCTGCTGCGGACGCCGAGGCAGCTGAGTTCGAGGCCCGCCTGGGGCTGCGCGGAGCGCTCGTCGACTCGCAAGTAAGACTTGCATCAGGGCAATACCCCCTGCGCAGACACGTTCAGTGTTTGGGAAAAGGTGCACAAACTGAGCACTGGTTGAAGGGGTCAAGGGAAGCAGTTTGAGTGAAACGTGAGTCTACGAGGCCGGGGGACGGCGCTAGGTTGTGTCAGAAAACGCGTCAGGCCCTCTGTGAGGTCGGCATAGCAACGCGCTCTCGAGTTAGTGGTCAGTGTTCCAGGTTGAGGGTTAAAGCAAACCTTACGGCGATAAATAGTGCATTAAGAGACCCAAAAGAACGCGTCGTTTTCGGTGAAGAACAAGAAGGTACTGGAAATGAATAACGATTTCATCGTTACACTTTAATTCTCTTAATAAAAATAAATGAGTGTTAAATTGATCATGTGTGACGCTGAAATAATTATTCATTTTCCATAAAATCTGTTCCATTTCTTTGAGACGCCTACTGGCGAAGACAAAATCGAGTCAAAATAACATGTAAAATAATTTTAAAACACGTATAATCGCCAGCAGGCAAAGGTCACATTAAAAAAAGAAAGAAATTAATTAAAAGCGTTGTTAGTAATGGTGGATTACTCCGAGAAGCGTAAAGCGCTCAACGCCCCCCAAGGGGCTTGGAGACGCGTTGCGTCAAAGTAGACGCAACAAATTAAAAAAATAAAATAAAATAAAAATTGAAAAAGAATGTAAAATTATGTTTCCATGAATATGAATAGCAATCTCCAAACGCGACGGAGATGAAAGTGGTGCTGCTGCGGGCAGGTGGTGGTGGCGCAGATGGTGCCTGGCGGCGGGGCGCGACTGCTGGAGGTGCACCGGCGCGCGGCGTCGGAGGCGCTTCAGGGGGCGGCGGTGGGGGCGTGGCAGCGGCGCGGGCGCGGGCGTGGGCGGGGCGTGTGCTGGCGCGCCGCCCCCGCCCTGTCCGCGCGCCGCGGCGACCTGCGCGGCCTCGCGCTCAAGTCCGCCATGGTGGTGACCGACCGCGCCACCCTGCGCCACCTCGACGACGGCGTCGACAAGCACATCGACACCATCACCAAGGTCGACTACGTGCTCGTGGGGCTCGTCGCGCACATGATGAACGCCAGGTCAGCCACTTAGAACGCGCTGCTCGCGTAGTGAAAATAATATCTATTCTTGTCCAAAAAACGGTGCACTTTATTCACAAAACAAACTCGCATTTCACAGAGCGTCTCTCATGCGTCAATGCCGAGACTCCGAGTGCTTCTATCTGAGCTTGTCGTTCCGCATTACAAACGACGGTCGTGGCCCGAAATTTCCACCAAACTCTCAACAAATATAATTCTAATGCTTACTAACAGAGATAACATGTGAGGAGTCTCAATGTACGTAATAGGGAATTCCTCCCCCTCCCAATAAGAGAAATCGCTTATAAGAAACAATACGGAATGTCCGGAGTCTTATTATATAAATATTGCCATTATGTCCCACATGTAAGAGAAGTTGAAACGTCAAATACTTCCACGCGGTGAGCGATTGGTTTTCACTTTTTCGTCTCACTTCGTAAAAAGAGAAATTATTGTAATTGTGCGCCGGAAAACGTTGATTTTTCGACAGAAACACTCTTATTGCCATCTAATAAAAAGTGGAAAATCATCTTCCTTTATATGTAGTAAATTACTTCCTCTAACACACTGAGTAGTCAGAATCCATGTTTTGTGGGTCCTTGACACCGAAAAATCGATTGACTGCAAAACGTCTCTCTGTCATCAGCTCTAGCGCCTAAACCTAAATCAGACGATTTTCTCCAAAATTGAAACTCCCCAATTAATCTGGACGTACTCGAGGCCCTGTGAGTTTTAAACGCACAATTTACAGTGACGTTCATAGTTCATAGAATGCGCTCGGAAAGAGGACGAAGTATGACGTCCGCAAAATTGGCTACTGTGCCTAAGACGCGGCTTTTTGCAGAATCTATTTACTTCGGCCGCGGAAGCCTACGATATGAACGTAGAATGTATTAATATTTTGTTACCGATTGAAGATAATCGAATACTGAATATAAATTTAAGTAAATACATGATTATTAACCAAACATTGAAGAAAAATTGCAAATACGAAAAATTGGGCTACGTTGCATGTAGAACCCGTCTACATACATGCATACCCGTTTAGAGCTAATCCCTTCTACACTAAGTAGAAGAGTTTAGCCTTAAACGGAGTATTTCCATCCACTCGCACAGATTTCCAAATTTAAGATGGATTCTACGGTCAAAAGGTCTCAAAAAGCTCTGTAGGCCTTATCACTCCATGGAGTGACATTTGTTCACTCAGCATCCAGCACACGGTGCTGGACACGTGGGGCTACAACACCAACGGCTCCTGGAGCGGAATGGTGGGGTACCTGCAGCGCGGCCAGGCGGAGATAGGAGGCACTGGTCTCTTCTTCACCACTGACCGCATTCCCATCATCGACTACATCGCCATGACCACGCCCACGGGGTGAGTGCACAGCGGATTCCCGCAATGAGCATGGACCGCTCGAAAAGTTAATTATAATTCAAAGTTTATATTATGCTGCCGAACTCTAACAACGTTTAGATTTTTAGATAGATGGATGTAAATTGATTCCTACGTGGATGTGTGGTGGAAACTGCATTATTGTTGGAACATTCTATAATTTGTTCATGTTTTAACACGTCTAATTTTATAATATTTCTTGTTTGTTGCTTGCTTGTCAGACCTTTCTAAATTTGTTAATGTTTAAATGCACCTTCGTTAAAATATCTAAACTTCCCCCCCGAAGATGGCTACAATTTTATACTTTGCCCGAAACGTTGAGAAAATTATAATAAAATACTCATATTTAAGAGTTGTGATTTGTTAGTGTTCTTTTCTGTTCGGATGAGGTCCAGTCGAAGACTGTGATGCCGACGTTTCAACCATCGTCACGTGGTCTTCCCCAAGGCTGCTCTGCATCCTGAGGAAGTCTACAAGACCGTAAAAAAGTCGGCATCACAGCCTTCGATGGGGTATCCCCCGGATAATTCATGATCACAAGCAAGACTCTTGATTCTCAAGATAATTGTGGATATTTTTACTTTCTCGTTTCGGAGTAGAGGCGAATTTTTGACAGAAAAACTCTTATTGCCGGGCCCGAAAAAGTGGATAAATACAGTTTCTAAATTAAGAAAAAAATCCTCTAACACGTAGTGTTGCCAGAATCCATGTTTTGTGAGTCCTTGATACCGAAAAATCGATTGATATCAGAACGTCTGTAGATGTAGATGTCCGTCTGTGTGTGAACAATGCTAGCGGCTAAACCGTTCAGCCGATTTTCTCCAAATCTGATATTCCTCAACTAATCTGGCTGATGTCAAGGTCTCTTGAATTTGAATCCGATACTTCAATTTTTGGGGGTACTTTACATGAAGCCCCTGTGACATTTTCCAAATTTTCAAAAAAATGGATCCATCGCTTTTTATTAAATTTCGTTGTTGCATAGTGTAAATGAAGTTTAAGAGGCCGAAGCCTCTTACAGGTCGCTCTTACAGGACCTCTTATACAGGTCTCACGTTTGATGAAAATATGAATTTTTCGAAAATTGCAAAGAGCGAAATTTACTAAACCAAAAATTTACAAAAGGTCAACTATTTTTTCAGCGTCTTCCTACAACTAATTAGAAAGATAGATAATGTTTCCTTAATGACATCTGTTACTTAAAGACAGATTTTGAAATAAGGTCATGTAAGACCTTAGCTACGCATCCTGAGGAAGTCTACAAGACCGTAAAAAAGTCGGCATCACAGCCTTCGATGGGGTATCCCCCGGATAATTCATGATCACAAGCAAGACTCATTAAGGAAAATCAGTCGAAAATTTGAGTACTTTTCGCGTTATTTTGCGTGAAAATGCCGGCGAGAAAGTACGTGGTGTTCTAGCATCACTAGTGTGACGTACTGGGAATTAATAACACAGACGACTGTTTCTAAAATAAAAAAATATACTTATATTTACGCAATAATTTACAAGTTGAATTTATAAACGAAAAATCTCTGGCAACCTTTCTATTCCCTTTGCCGCGAAACCCCGCGACCGTTTCCAGGCCTAGCCCGGGACCACTGCTCTAAACAAGGCAAGCAACGCGTGGTGCGAACCTGTCGGACACTGAGTCCCTTAACCACCGTTATCACATGGCTTGACGCCAAACCGATCTTCGCCTGGAAGGCCGCATGCTAGGATAGCACCGGAGATATCACTCAGTCTTTCGACCCTCTACATATCTCGCGTAGGCGCCGTTGATGCAGCCTTAAGTACCCTGAGGGCTCGCCCCTCCCCACGGCGCTCAAATGCCGGCGGGCGTCACGAAGGCTCGGCGGCCAGCTTCCTCTTGGTTCTAGCGACATCGTCCCTGCTTCGCACCCTAACCTTTCTCTATAGTTATTTTCGAGCGGGGCTTCCCTGTCCCATTCCCTTGGCCTATTCAGCGCGTCCTCGGCCCGGCGCGAGCCGACCGCCCCAACCCACATCCGGCTCAAGCGTGGGGGTGTAACGGTTTTTCGCCACACTAGTTTGGTGCTGTGCGTCGCAGGTCGGCGTTCATCTTCCGCGAGCCGCCGCTGTCGTACGTGAGCAACCTGTTCACGCTGCCGTTCGAGGGCGGCGTGTGGGCGGCGAGCACGGCGCTGCTGGCGCTGACGGGCGCGCTGCTGCTGGTGGCGGCCGCGTGGGAGGACGCCGTCGAGCCGCCCGACGCCACGCGCCTGCCCGCGCGCTGGGACGACGTCACCATCCTCACGCTCGGCGCCGTCTGCCAGCAGGGTGAGCCAACAACGCCATTCCTTCGGCGGTACATTAGGTTTCATTGGATTGAGTTTGTCGTGTTTCCGGGCGCGTCTACTGCGTTGGTCATTAGTCCCGTTCGTGTAGTGCATGTTTTTTCGCGAGAGATGGTGATCTTCCCCCGCTGGATGGCGCGATCCGGCGCCGACCTACCGTCGGCTAGTGGGGTACCCAGGACTCTCCCACCAGCGGGGCAAGCTCTAAGCTCCCGACCAATTTCCCGGAATATGTGGTAGTGTAGTGCATATTAGTGTAAGTGTGTGTATGGGGGAGAGGATAGGACAAGGAAGAGGAAGGGCAGATCGCGCGCGGTCCCTGGCACGTTTGTTAGGGTAGTGCTCCGGCATTCGCTTGCTGCTGATCGGAGAAACCACGGTAAACTACCGAATTAACACAAAAGTTTCTCGAAAAGTACTCATATATATTTGGAAAATTGTACCTGAACTTATTTAAAGATCCGTCTTTAAGGAACAGATTTCATTAAGGAAAAAGTCTCTTCAATATTATAGTTGTAGGTAGACGCCCAAAAAATGGCGCTTTTTCAATTTTCAAAACTTCTGTGATTTCAACGAACATAAGACCATCTCCATTCTCTAAAGCGTTCTTTACGCTATACGAAGACAAAGTTTGGTCAAACATCTGGTGCCGTTTTTGAGAAAATGATGAAAATGTTTTTGAGACTTCTTGTGAAGTACCCTCAAAAATCAAAATATCTGTTTGAAACTCCCAAAGCCACGAGTTCATTCAGATTGATTGGGGAATATCAGTTTTGAAGACAATCGGCAGAACGGTTTAGGCGCTAGCGTTGGACACAGATGGACAATTTGCCGTTAATCGATTTCTCGGTATCAAGGACACACAAAATATAGATCTGGCTACACCACGTGTTAAATAATTTTGTTTCTAAATTTATTAAGAGAAGATATCCACTTTTTCGTTACGATGGTTTTTCACCGTTTCCTGGTGCATTATTACATAACTTTCTCTTCTTACAAAGAACTCGAAAAAGTAAAAATCAGGTTTGAGATAAATGAGTTCGAAAGTTTAAACTTGTATTGAAATGCATCATTCTTGCATTCACACTTCTATCATTTGTTGTAGAATACTATACTGTAGGATATACTGTTGTTTGTGGAAGGTAGACCAATCTACAATCCTGGAGAGCGCATGAACTCAAAATTCATATTTTTTTAGTTGTGTCCCTATTGCAGCTCACGAGTGATATAAATTGGCATCTCTTGTGTAGTCGTCTAAGAACTTTGTACCTACATATCACAAACAAAGTCCTGCCCCCAGGCTCGCCCTCCGAGTCGCGGCGCGTGCCGGGCCGCATCGTGAGCTTCATGCTGTTCGTGCTGGTCATGTGCCTCTACACGTCCTACTCGGCCAACATCGTGGCGCTGCTGCAGTCCTCCACGCACTCCATCCGCTCGCTCTCCGACCTGCTCAACAGCCGCCTCGACGTGGGCGTCTGGGACATCGTCTACAACAGACACTACTTCATGGTAAGACATACGAAGGCGAATGCTCTTGGCCAGCGGCGTCTCCTGCTCAGCCATCATGGGGATGCGATCAGTTTTACGGGCCAATTAAGTTGTCTATCCATACTACGATGTACATACTTCTCTAAGAAACTTTGAAAATTGGTAATTGCGCATTGCTTGCTCTGACAATAATAAAACAATACTGTCATGCATGTGGAATGTGGTCAAACTCCCTCTCTCCCCACCTGTTATGGAGGCCACAGCCCTTAGCAAGTGACCCCTGGGAGGCGATGGCGAAGCTTTGGGAGGGGGAATACAGAAGCGCCAATGAGAAGTCCGAGATGCGACAGTCAGCGCCACATCACCTTCGGCTGAAACCTCGCATCTTGCGCACAGCATGGTGAGAGTTCAATGACCTCGGTAACGAATCGATGCGGTCGAAGGGATGTTTCTCGGCCTGTCACATCCATGGAGGCGACAGACGCCTACCGGAAAGCGCATAGGGAAAAACCGAAAAGTACAAACGGATCCGAGAGATGTACTTGAAGAGAAAAATATTTTCAACAAAAGTTTTAAAAGAGACGAAAAACTTGGGGATCCGACACATCACTCGCATTCATTGAGCCTACGCCACTGCTCTCGGCTGTTCATGATATTATTTCAAACAAGCTATCGTGGGTCCTTACCACCGAGACTTCTTAAAGAGAAAAATAAGAATGGGTATTACACGCCTTTTTGGTAAAGACAGTATTGGGTTAATTTAAAAGCACTTTATCCCTTTTTGTTCGTTCCCTTCTCCCTGTTGTGTCAACTATCATTAAATAACCTACTCGCGCGGTCCGTGGCCCGTTTAATGGGGCACTGCTCCGACATTCTTCTGATATTGATAGGAGAAAACATGGAAATCTAGCGATCAGAGCAGTTGGCAGCAAGAATTCTATTCCACACAGCAGCTGAATTCAACCTAGCTATCAAGCTAATGTCGAAAATTGGCCACCGACTCGACTCGAACCTTAGAA
This sequence comes from Teleogryllus oceanicus, assembly GCA_964035755.1. Lineage (NCBI taxonomy): Eukaryota > Metazoa > Arthropoda > Insecta > Orthoptera > Gryllidae > Teleogryllus > Teleogryllus oceanicus. Next base: position 22,837,890 of record CAXIVR010000004.1, read on the forward strand.
CCTCCCGGTCGCAGCAGAGACAACCCATATTGCCCTCTATCACACACACTCTCACATGCACAACACTACCACACATGCCGGGAGCTTAGGGCATGTCTCGGCTGGGGCGGTGCCCAGCTGATGGGAGATACCTGGTTGGGGAAAATCTCCGCAAGCCAACGTAGCCCGGCACCGGAGCTCGCCAACTAGTGGAGGAAAATCACTGCCACCTTCCGCAATTAAAAATCCATACTTACAATACCAATTACCTTAGTAGTTGACGCGTCCGTAATCACTAGGCAACGGATTTCCATGTAATTACATGTTTTTACAGGAACTAGGTACCTACATTCAATAATATTTTTTGAGTTTTCAAGATATTTTGAATGAATTGAAACTATTTTTATTTCACATATTTTGGTATAATTACATATTTTTACATATTTTACCAACTACTACATATTTAGTTATATTTTAATATATTTATACCTCGAAACGGAACATTTCAGATGCGCGTTTGAATAATATGTTTCGCGATCATCTTTGTTAAAAATCAAATGTAATGCTGCTGGGCTTCTATGACCAGCATATCTTCGGCATAATTGCCCCCGCTCACTGCATACTCGGAGTCAAGAACGAGCGGATTCCTGTGAACGAAAGTAATTTCAACTACGATTTTGATCATGTTTCAAACGGCACATTCGTTACTCGATCGAAAACTAACAAATATTTTTTACAGAAAATTATCTTATGGATTGTTCCATTGAAGGGGGGGTAACACCCTCCCCTGTGATCCATCACTGGCTACACGGTACTACTGTTCATTGGAACTCTGGCTTCCCGTAAACATTGTAATATATACTATGAATGTATTTTGAAGAAATGTAGAAATTTTATTTCAAATAAAATTCTTGTGTGGTGAAATCTAATGTAGAATTACTTCTGCAGAGGTAGAACCTTTCAGCCACTCCGAATGCTTGTTAAGAACTGATTGGCGACGTTCTACGCTCGGAAAATGCAAGTAGAGAACAATTTTAAACACAATATTGAATTTTTATTTTACATATTTCCTAGTTTTTCTTACATATTTAGGAAAAAATAAGTACATATGTATGTACATATTTTGCATTTTTTATTACAATAAAACCCGTTCCCTAGTAATCACTGACTCTAGAGTCGATGAATCCGAGCTCAACTGAGTGGGTGGGGCTGCCGTGGCATTGCAGGTGGCGAGCGACCCGGTGCGGCGCGCGCTCTACCGCAAGAAGGTGGCGCCGCCCGGGCAGCCCGCGCGCTTCATGGAGCTGTACGAGGGCTTCCGGCGCGTGCGGCGCGGCCTGTTCGCCTTCCACGCCGAGTTCAGCACGGGCTACCACATCATCCAGCGCACCTTCCGCGAGGACGAGAAGTGCGGCATCCAGACCATCCGCTTCCTGCAGGTCATCGACCCCTACCTCGCCATCCGCAAGAACTCGTCCTACAAGGAGGTCATCAAGATGGGGTGAGTGGAGACGTTGCCCAAGCGAAACAGCGTCTTCTATGCAGGGACATGTTTGTGATGTAATATTAGATAAATTTCCATTTACGTCTGTTATAGATTGATTGATTTTTTCGTGTTTCCGGGCGCGTCAACTGCTTCGGTCATTAGTCCCGTTAGTGTGGTGCATGTTTTTTCTCGGGAGATGGCGGTGATCTTCCCCCGCTGTATGGCGAGATCCGGCGCCGACCTACCGTCGGCTAGTGGGGTTTCCCCCTAACCAGGACTCTCCCATCAGCGGGGCACGGTCCCAGCCGGGACAAGCTCTAAGCTCCCGACCGGTCTCCCGGAATATGTGATAGTGTGGTGCATGTTACTGTAAGTGTGTGTGTGTAAAGGGGAGAGGATAGGACAAGGGAGAGGAAGGAAAGATTGCGCGCGGTCCGTGGCCCGTTTGGTAGGGTACTGCTCCGGTATTCGCCTGGTGTTGATTGGAGAAACCACGGAAAACTACAGATCAGAGCAGCCGGCCTCTAGAATTCTCCTCCAGGCAGCGACTGAATTCGACCTAGCTGAAAAGCTAGTGTCGAAAATCCTGCCGCCGTCAGGATTCGAACCTAGGACCTCCCGCTCAGAGGCGCTGCAGTGACATCAGTTGGTGCACTGAGCTACCGCTCCCGGTGATAAGGCACTGAGGGAGTTAGCGCCAGGCATAAGGAGACATCCTTAAACTATTGATCACGTGACTAACGACTTTATACGGTCATAATGAACAACGTTCAATAGAGTTTTCGCAATTGCGACATTGCGTTATGCATTATAACAAAAGAAACGTTTGAAGCGTTGACCAAAGAAGTTGCATCATATATTAGAGAGTCTAGGCTAGCGACGAGACTTATAAACCACGATACGATACAAGAGTATAATAAATGTACACTGTGTTTGGAATTTTAGATTTTGTGGGCCTCTGCAATGAGTACGCCGTCTGGAATTTTCAATCAACTGTTCTTGAGAACGTAGGAAATATTTTCAAACAGCGTTCATTATGAGAGTAAGACATAACCTATCCCAAAGATATGATTTCAACTTATTTTTCGGAATTTTTTTTTCCTGTCACTTCTCCAACATTTACCATTAATTCTTGCCAACGTTGTAGAGATAGTAAGGAATAGTTGTAACTGCCTCACATACGAGAATCGGTTTGTCGGAGATGGAACAACCCCAACGCGACCATTTTGCCGCTTGTAAGGAGACCGTAGAGACTCCTGTAGGCGTGCACTATTTTTGAAGGTATAAGGTCGTACTTACCTAAGGTAAGACGTTATGACTTCAAGATCCGTCACGTGACTGTTAGTGAATAACGTCGCTACCTTACGCGTGGCGCTAAAACTCCATATTCTACGACGCGCGTTACTTCATGCGCGTCAATGCAACGCTCGCGTGCAGGGGCCTTAAAACCATCGTGCACCGAACTGGGAATTCGGTGATGGCTTTTTCCAATAGGATGACACACCTGTGAATATAATTTTGTTGGTTAATTCATGCTACCCTACCACATATTCCGGGAGACCGGTCGGGAGCTTAGAGCTTGTCCCGGCTGGGGCGGTGCCCCGCTGGTGGGAGAGTCCTGGTTAGGGGGAAACCCCACGAGCCGACGGTAGGTCGGTGCCGGATCTCACCATCCAGCGAGGGGAAAATCACCGCCATCTCCCGAGAGAAAAACATGCACTACACTAACGGGAATAATGACCTAAGCTGTTGACGCGCCCGGAAACACGAAAAAAATCAATCAATCATGCTAACTGAAACGTGCGAGCGTGAGCAAAGACAAAACAACACGTGCTCACTTGCGTGTCGAGGTTCCGCAAAATGCGCGAGCGCGGCGTGCAGTCGCGCACGTGGCGCCGCCTGCTCACGCCCAAGCCCGAGTGCCTGGGCAAGGGCTCCAGCTTCGTGAGCGTGGGCATCGTCGAGTGCTACCCAGTGCTCATGGTGCTCGTGTACGGCCTCGTGGTGTCCGCCTCCATGTTGTTGATGGAGAAGCTCCTCTACCGCAGGTATGCGCAGCTTTCCTTAGCGGAGCTGAGTGGAAACGAGCCTAAGTGACGCTTAGACGTAAAGGAAGATAAAGACACTAGAATTATTAGAGAAAAAATATCCTACGCGATATCTCTTATGCCTGTAAATATCTTATGACAAAGTTTAGTTGCTTCGAAGATTTGCTGTTTCTAACGGAGGAAAGGTAATCTAAGTGGTCCAGTGTCTATTGTCTTTAATTACTAGAGCACGCTCTATTATTGAATGAAAGAAAAAGAAATAACCTACTTATTATATATTATGTAAGATACAGAGGTAAGGTATTTTATTACGTATTATTAGTAGTTGACATATAGGCAAGGACCAAAAAGATTTCTGACATTCATCTTTTTAAATTGTTCTTATTAAACTATCACACATGACGTTTCGGAAGATTCTTTTCTCCTTCAACAGACAAATTCACATTATTAACATTAAAGAAAGTGAATTCTTCTTGTCATGTTCTGCAGTGATGTAGATCTCCTTACATATTCATTAGGGGAGGAAGAAAGTCGTTGTAGATCTACTCGTGACCGAGTATTTTTTTTAGTTGTAGGAAAATACCGAAAAAAATTTAACTTTTACAATTTACAAATATTCAAAGAGTTAAACAAAAGTGACACCATGCGCCATTTTTAAGCGTCCTTTGCCCTATAGGATGAAAAAGGTTTGGGCCATTTTTGAAAATAGTGTAGAAATGTGTTTGAGGCCTCTACCCCCAAAATCAAAATATCATTTTTAAAATCGCACCACCGTTCGGCCAGATGGATCGAGGAATATCAATTTTGGAGAAATTCGACAGAACGGTTTAGGCGCTAGCGTTGACCAAGGACGGACTTTTACTGTCAACCAAATTTTCGTTAATTAGGGTTCACAAAACTTGAATCCTTGATGCGGTTCTGACTGCACATTGTATTAGATGAATTTACTACACGTGTGAACAAGAATTATTCATTTTTGCGATATCAGAGCCCCATAATACGAGTTTTCTGACGAAAAATTGCCATTTTCTGTGTCGCATTACAATACTTTCTCGTTACTACGTAACTAGTGAAGAGCGAGAAAGAAACAGGTAGAAGAAACAACAACCTTAGGATTGTTTACTCGTTAAATTGATTTTTGTACTTCAAATAAATACAATCGTTTTTACAGCGTCATGACATCAGTGTTGATTAACTGCTAAAATACTAATTTCCAACATGATTGACAAGGTTTTAATACAACAGTTAAATTTATTGTGTAGTTAATTTTAATACCTCAGTTATAATTGCTGGTTTTCATAATGTTATTTTTCCTTTTGTTTTTCCTATTATTTGATCCAAGCAGCAAATAATGTAATCGACTACTTGATAGCTCAGACTGCCAGATCCCCTGCCTTTGATTGTGATTTTTCATAGTTTTCCAGAAATCCTAAAAATGAATCCTGAGTCATCCCAATGTTCGGTCCTGAACAGAAACCAATATCTTAAGCCATTCCCTTCCCTTGGTAAACGTCACACAATGTCCACGTTCCTTTTTACCTTAATAATTATGGACTATTCGATCTAATGTTATTCTTACTAATGATACTTGCATTATTTATATGATCCTACGTATTATTTACAGATCTGCAAAACTTCTTGGTGTTATGGACTCGCTATTCAGGAGAATTTGGAACTCACAGAAGAAACCTGTTCGCCTAGTAGCAACTTATCGCCAATGACTTCAACTGGGGAATTAGAGAAATAATTTACAAAACACTCTTATTCCTGCTTTTGTGAAAATTTGTCTTTCAGGGATGTTACGGCACGTATGACAATCACTTGCGAAAAACTAACAGACTGCAAGTAATAATTCTCAGAATTCAAATGCATTTCCAAATAATGTAAGGATTCAAAAAATACGATCACTTCTTTTAGAGGAAAGGAAGATTCCTCAACTAATGCCATGGAGTGGGAAGTGATGTAAAAAGAACTTTCTAAGCACATTTTGCAGTGTTTATATTATTATCAATTTCAAAATGGAAATTTGCATTAAAATGAATCTAACAGGTATACTATGTTTTAATGCTAAAAATTGTATAAAAAGTTCATGAAATTTTAACCAATATTTAAGCTACTTTTAATTGGCACAGGAAGTTGGGGTAAAAAAAAGACTACAGTTTGATAACATGAACGGGCTCTAATATTTGAATTAGCTATCTGAAAAATAACACATGAAATTTCCAGCACGTCCCAAGCACTGTTAACGATCATATGACGACATATTCTTCCACTGGCTTCCTAAGAAAATTATTACATTGCAATGGCGAAGGAACTCTCTTCATTAATACTTCCCAAAACTTGCGTACAAATTCACTAGCACATTCCTTACTGTTCACTAAAATAAAGGTTACTTAAGTCAACCAACTGTAAAGTGCATCATATATGCATTTATCAACTTCTGTAAAATTCTGAGTAAATCGTACATAAATCCACCATAGTACAAAATATATTTTAATATATTTCATTATAAATATGTGTCTGATACTAAGTATTATTGCGTTCTTCAAACTTACCACTTTGGGAGAAAATTAAAAAAACTTGTTTTGTGAAAAACATATCTTCGAGTTTTGAACAAAACTCACCCCAATTAAGATCCAGTAGGAGACTATCTTCACTTTTAAAACAATTTACAAATTTGACGAGTTACATGTTTGCACGAGTCCAGCTAGAATTAGTTCTATTAAAATTAAACCTATTAATGTTTTGGCTCTGCAATGTACTTGTATTGTATGAAAGCACAATACTTATAACTAAAGATGCACAAACAAATATACTTACATATTTTCGTAACACAAAAATATCATTTTCATTAAAGAAAAAAATAAGCATATTTTAAATTGTAGATTTAATGAAATAAAACAGTATGTTTCTAATGTAAAAAACACATTTATTAATTAATTACTGCTCAAATATTAGTTTCTAATTAAAACAACTGTAATACATACTAAATGAAATTTTGGACAGTATTGTCTCTTACAAAAAGATAATTTTATCACAATAATTGGACAATTCATTGAAGCTTATGGGAATACTAACAGTGGGTTCTTGGTGACACTGCCTCCTGCTTTGTAAAATCTCAGCACAAAACTACTTTCCTCTCATTTCCACGATATTAAATATAAATATATTCTCTGACAAGAACTAATGCAATAAAAATTTATAGTAATTTGTTTTGCCCTTATTATTAGAGAGAATCAACGTGTGAGTGATCATCTCTGATAAGTTACTTAATTGCAATTTTTAAAACCCCCGGAAGGACTTCCACAGTCAAACAGGCCTCTTTTTTTTTCTTTTCCTTGTTTAATTTTTTTTCTTTTTTTATATCACAAAACAAACAAATCTATTTTATTTTTAAGTTCAATGTCTACTATTGTCTCTAGATTACAAATCAGAACAACAAAGTAAGACAGTCGGAACAATGCAGGCAATATATCGTCGATGCAAATGCAAATTACTGAATGTGAAAAAATGGATGTTTCATAATCAATATTTAGCAACTATCAAAAGTGAGGCTTTGAAGTGTTGAATATTAAATATTGCTATGTATCTACAAAAATTGCTGTGGCAAAGTATCAAATCTTGAGTTGTTCAGCTTTTTTTGTTGTTTCCTGAAAGGTAGTAAATGTAAGATTCCAGAGTTAGCATTTAATTCAACGATGTGTTCCCTGTAGCTTCAAGGTAAGTAACCCTCACATGAAACAGTAAGATGTGGTTAACGACACCATTTTCTAAACTATGATCTATAATGAGTATTACATCGAGTATTATAAGGAATAACATGAATGGCATCAACAAAATATATTCTGCTTAATTTAATATTCCAGCCTTGGTGTTATTGCTGTCTGTATAATTAATAAACCAACATATTCAGAGTAAAAAAATGTGACTGCATACAGTGCTACGGCCTAGCTATGTACTATAAACATTGTACATCATAGGTATGTTGTATGCACTAAATAAAATACACTGCCAATATATCATCACGATCTCATGGAGAGCGAAATGAAGTAATTTATATTTTGTTGGAACAGAACTCATACCATAATTGTACCTATTGTTTTATGTCGAGGGAATGTAAGGAAATCAAAACACATGTGATTTAAGTAAGCTTGGAAAATTATTCAGTCTCTACATTCTCTTTACATACTCGGTTTCAAGAAGTCTAGGTATTTTAAATATCAATTCACACATAAATTCATAAAGATGACTCCTCCACCAGTTTAAAAACCTCTTATTAGATTCCTTACCCATGGCCTCCTCTACTAAGGAGTAGAAAGGACTCTTGCTCTCCTAACACTGAGAAAGGAATAAATGATAAGCAATTTGAAATATTGATAAGCACTTTGAAATATCTACAGATATGAATAAACCCACAAAAATTAATTACCAACCAAAGAAAATTAAAAAGAACTTTTGGATATGGTGAACACATGATTATTAAAAAAACACAGCATGAAGAATATTATCAAAAAATATTAACCCTTAACTAACACGGTCGGCTTCTGTAACGTAACTAACACGGCACGGTCTCACAGACCGCTGTCGTATGTTTTTTTTATTTCACTAAGATTGGCATAGAGGTAATTTATTAATTTCTAATCATACAGGAAAATATTATTTCAATAAAGTTTTTTATTCAGTTATTTTTTTATGTTACATATGTAAAAGCATGATTAAGGTTTGTTTTTACTTTCTGAATCTATTATTTTTGTAAAATATTATTATTAGCATTATTTGTGTGCACATTCTTTACAAACTTTCTTTGCACATTGCAAACATATAGGACGAGCACATTTGAAGCAAGGGTACATTGTTTCTCTCTTTAATTTAGGTGAGCAAAGGAAGTAAGTTCTTCAAGTTTCAAATGTCTCGTGCTCCTCCTGTTCAGCAATTTCTTCTCCAATACCAAGAATTCTCTTGATACTGCTAGATAGTTGTTGAGGTAATGTCCTGTTTTGCAGCCTATACCTCATCACAGGATATGTCAGTGCTTTTGCAAGTCTTCATGAAATCCAATTGAGTCATTTTTGGAGTGCCTTTGAATGTTTGGAAAATGACATATGTATTGACTGTGTTTATGTCAATCAGAGTAAAAAATATTGCCATTGGCCACCTTCTGGTTCTCTACTTGCAGAGTAATTTGCACATTTTTGATCTAGACTGTCTATTCTCTTTTGTGAGATTGTAGTAACTAATAATTTCAGGTTTTTCTGTCTCTTCATCAACTGATCGTGAGTGGTGCATTGACGATATCAGGAGCACTGCTTTGGATTTCTTAGGCACGTGCGATAACATTGTAATGTCTTCACAAAAACCATATAAAGATGAATTAACGGTTCTGGATCTATGAGGAAGAAATTCAACAGGTATTTCTGACTTGTTTTTCTTGAGGGTTCCCACATATGTTATCTCTCTTTTCTGTAATTATTTTACAAGTTGTATGGAACTGAACCAGTTATCTGCCGTAACATTTCTTCTAGATTTTTCTATTGGTTTTATCAGTCTAATTACTGCTTGTGAAGGAATATTTAGTAGCTTCTCTTCATCTGACAAGAGTCATTCCATCAGATCCCTTTCCTGTATACATTGAACAGGTAACAGTTTCTAGCGTCAGTCAAACACATTATTTTTAGTCTGAATTTTGCAGGCTTCTTTGGCAAGTAAACACGGAATTTGCAGGGTCCACGAAATGGTACTAGCATATCATATACACAAACTGAAGGACCGAGGGATAGGCAGGCTTGTGAATTTTTTAAGAACTTATTGAAAATTGCTGTAATGGCAGCAGCTGCATCTGTCTGTTTTCTCTCGTGTCGATCATCAGCGTTATCAAATCGATGAGTTGACAGCAGAAACAGAAATATTTTTCTGGACATAGTACAATGAAATATATCTCTGCCCGTGCCGTCAGTTGCGAACAAGCTGTCAATGTTTTCATTTCCAGATTTGAAAATGGCCGTAAATACCAAAAGTCCTATGAAACCTTTGAACTCAATCATATCAAGATCATGAAGATAAGATAAATCTTATGATGAAGTAAATTTCTGTCTTATTTGAACAATTTTTGCATTAGTTCTAGTAATTATTTCATTTTTCATATATTTCATCATATCTTCTTTCATCATATCTTCACCAAAAAGCAATTTCCAAATGCATTCAATATTAGGATTATTACCTAAATTTTTTGCCTTCTGACGCAGTCCAGGAAGTTGCAGAATGATGTTATGCCGACGAGTGCGAGTGTTTTGAGGTGGTTCCATTTTAGACCACTTGAAAGTTTTATTTTTGCCATAAAAACCTCAGATGAAATATCTTCTTCTCTTCTATCGTATAAGTCACTATCGGATACACTCTCCTCCGACTGGATTGATGGTCACTATGCAAAACACTATTTCTTCATCACTGTCCGAAAAGTCAGCTTCGTGAAGAAGATGAACACTTTCTTCATCATTTAGGGTAGCCATCTATAAACACACTTTACGAGAAAGTTTATACAAAGAAAAAGTCCGAAAAGAATTTCCAAGGCGAAATGTTCATACACTGTTACGTCCGAGTGCCACTGTGCGCAAGACTGACTCTCGTAACGCAACCGACACGCGCGGTCTCCCATACCGCTGACGCGTTGTTCTGGGAAACGTGCGCGATAAACCAAACAGGAAGATGGATCAAGTTACAAAAGGAGTGTCATTCAGAAGGCGATGAGTTTCTTGAAAGGTAGGAGGAGAGATAGCGCGAATGCTTCGCAACAAAGGGAACTATAAGCAATGCAATATTGCCAGCGGTATCTCAGACCGCACCGTGTTAGTTAAGGGTTAATTCAAAAACAGGATCAACTGCACTTCATTTGTATAGCATACCGGCAAGCACTTCATCTAAGGAAAGTCTAGGAGGTTTGGGCTTAAAATATGGACAAGAACTTTGGATTGACCCATAGCAAGGTTAAAGTGCAACTTCACTGGAGATGTACACTTCAGGATGTGAGAAAGTGCCACTCTCCAGCATGTAGACATTAAAAAAACTCTGCTTCTGATAATTACTTAACGTCACCCATGCTCTTCCTAAATTACAACTGAAAGAATTACCACTACTGGAACGAGAAATAAATGTAAGGGAAAAACAAAGAAAATGATTTTTAAAATTAATTTATTGTCCAAAATCGCTTGTTGGTATTCAATTATTACGCCAATAAGTATTTAATTTTAGTTCACTTTATTAACTACAGATGGCGCGCTGTGACTGTTATATCGTTCATTTTTCTTCCCTTTCGTCACTCACGTACGAACCTTTGTATAGTGTAGATCGTTGGATCAATAAAATCCGTTTTTTGATCAAGTGTTCTGTGTTTCGTTACATCCTGCACCAACAGGTTATGGGCCCAGGAATACGCGAGTTGCGCGTACGGTGGTAAAAACGAAAACGTGAGTAAAGTCAAACAAACGTGATTAAACGATCGAGAGTGAACGAAGAGATCGCCACGTCAGCCATTCCAAAAATGGCGTACGCGAACGCGACGAACACGATGCGACTCGAAATGTCCCGCGACAACTACGACACATGGAGGATTCAAGCCGAAACCATATTAATCAAAAATGACACCTGGGGATACGTTTCCGGCGAAATTCCACAACCCGAGGTTATTGGCGAAGGTGCAGATCACGTCGCAGCGGAAAACGCGCATAAAGCATGGTTGGCGGCAGATCGGAAAGTAAAGGCCGACTTGATTTTGTCAATCAAACCTTCCGAACTTGGACATATTCGCGGATGCGTCACTTCACGCGACATTTGGAACAAATTGGAATCGATTTATGCTTCCAAAGGACCAGCGCGCAAAGCAACGCTACTAAAACGGCTCATACAACAAAAGATGCAAGAAAGTGACGACATCACGGAACATCTTGCCGTATTTTTCGATACCGTGGACAAACTTCACGCTACGGATGTGGACATTAATGGCGAGTTATTGACAATTATGTTGCTCTATAGTCTCCCCAGTAGTTTTGACAATTTTCGGTGTGCGATTGAGTCCCGAGATAACCTACCAAACGCAGAAAGTTTGAAAGTGAAAATTCTCGAAGAATATAACGCGCGAGTGCAGAAAAACGATGGTAACGCGAGTGCCGCGATGTTTGTGAAATCCGGCAGAAAGTTCTCGAAGAAACCGCAAGGTGGCGCTAGCGACAAAATGAATAGTGAACCAAAACATTCGAGTGTCAAACCGAAAATCAAGTGCGGATTTTGCAACAAAAGGGACACAAAGAACCGATTGTTTCTTTAAAAAGAAATTAAGTGAAAAATCGGCAAATCTGGCAGAAGACGAGGTTCATACTTCATTCTCCATCGGTAACGAAACTCCAAAATTACGTGATTCAAACACGTTGGTGTCTCGACAGCGGGTGCACAACTCATTTGTGTGGTGACAAAAATGCATTTACGCGCGCGAAGGAAATGCAAGGTGACTTAAAACTCGCAAACAATTCGGTAACGGAAGTGAAAGCAAAAGGTGAGGTTAGAATCAAACTTCAAAACAACGCGAGTGACACCGTTACGTTGCAGGACACGTTATATGTTCCGGATTTACGCAATAATCTTATTTCTATTGCAAAAATCGTCGACAAAGATCATGAGGTGACTTTTCGAAGAAACGACGCGGTCATAAAAGACAATAAAGGCGAGATTAAAGTTTTTGCTGAAAGGATAGGTAATTTATTTTACTTGCACGAGGAAAATCCAATGGTCAAAAACGAATGTAAGGTTATGAAGGACTGGCACGCTCGGCTCGGTCATTTGAACTCCAGAGACTTGATACATATAATGCAGAACACGATTGCCACCGGATTGGAATTCAACGATACCGTGGACTTGACAAAATGCAACACGTGTCTGGCCTGTAAAATAACAAGTACTCCATTCAGCAAACGAGAAAACACTTCGAAAGAATTACTGGAAGTAGTTCACAGTGACCTTTGTGGACCAATGAGAGAAGCGTCTTTGGGAGGCGCACGATATTTCATGACATTCATCGATGAGCACAGCCGGAGGTGCGAGGTCTACTTCCTGCGCAACAAAGGAGAAGCTGTCGAAAAATTTGTCGAATTCAAGAATTTTGCCGAAAACCAAACTGTTCGAAAGATAAAAATTCTCCAGTGAGATAACGGTAAGGAATTCTGTAACGACAAAATGACATCAATTCTAAAGAATGCAGGAATCCAGCAACGATCGGACAGCACCGTACACGCCGCAACAAAACGACATTGCGGAACGCAAAAATCGAACCCTCGTCGAAGCCGCTCGATGTATGATTCATGAATCCGGGTTACCCACAAGTTTTTGGGCTGAGGCGATCGCGACAGCCAATTATATCCGAAATATTTGTTCTACGAAGGAAACACCTGGAGGAACTCCGTACGAGAAATGGACCGGGAAGAAACCAGACCTTCAACATTTGAGAGTGTTTGGGAGCAGAGTTTTCTTCCTCGACAAGTCGTCAAACCATGGCAAATTCGACACAAAAGGCGTACCTGGAATATTCGTGGGATACCCCCAGGGCTCCAAGGCGTATCGGATATGGATATCTGAGTAACGGAAAGTAAGCGTTTCCAGGGACGTAAAATTCCTCGACGAGTTTGATTCGGGACCTTCCGGCAGCGATTACGCCCCTGAAGAGAAAGCGTTTTACCAGACGATTGAACGTGTCAACGCGGAAGATCATCCCCCGCAACTTGCTGAGATTGATCCGAGCACCACCGGTGCAAGAATCATAGACGACGAACCATTCTTAGGATTCGAAAACGTAATTGGCCCCGAAGTACCTGCCCATGAAAATGTGCTACGTTTTCCAGAAGCCGCCGAAGGAGTCGCAAATCAAGAGAAACGAGGACCTGGCCGACCAAAAATTGTCAGAACCGGAAAAAGAGGTCGCCTTTTTCCAACTAGACCTTTCAAATTTGACACTGTGCGACGGCCCGAAAGGGTGTTGACGCGATGTGATTTCTGCCCAGTGCTCTGAATGTCAGTGAAGAAATTCAAGCAAGCGCGGGTAAACGGCGGGAGTAACTATTTCGTATGGGGCGATCTGCAGACCTCTCTGGGCGGACCCCCTTTGAAGGCGTGTCGTTAGTCAATCGCCGGCTCTTTACGGTGCCAGTTATTTGACACTGACAGGGACCCTGGCGAAGCCGAGTAACCCCCGGGATAAGGGGTCGATCTTCGGGGCGCTGGAAGGCGGCTACTGGCCCCCAGGGGTGCCAAAAACGCCCCAAAAGCACGTCTCTCCCGGGCGTGTGCAGGAGATTCCCGGGCCGTGGTACGTCCGGGTCTTACCATACCCAATTTGGGTAACCATAGCAGCACCATGGCAGAGACACCAGAAACATTTAATTCCGGTGTAACTCGCCCGCTCAGATCGTCGGAGGCGAATTCTCGGGTTTACGCTCTGGGAGCTGAGAGTGCACGGCCACCCATAATTGAACTTCCCTTCGTTGCTGGAAACTGCGCTCAAGAGGGCAAAGGGAATTACCTCCTCGCCGACGCGAAGAATGCCACATGCAACTATAAAAAGTAGCATAATTTTTCTTGTTTGTATGTTTCAGAGCATCTTCGCGTATGCATCTCAGTGCTCTGAAACATACAAGGGGCACGATGCAGCAGCTTGCCATGTTGGTACGTGTAAGGATGGAAGGTCCCGATAGAGGAGCCTCATTGTGGGGAGTGTGGGCTCTCCTTCAAGTCTAAGGCGGGAGTCTCGGAGCACAAGCGGACGGCCCACGCCACGCTGCGGAACATGGAAAGGTTAGAGGAGGCCTGCAGCCCCATTGCGGAGGTCCTGAAGCCCCTTCGCGGGTGGGGGGGGGGGCAGGCCTTCAGCGCCGAGGAGCTGCACCACATGCTTGACCTCAATCTGGCTACGCCGGACATTAGTCCTGAAAGTCTGGCAGAGCAGTTGGGGAAGACCCGCAAACAAATTGCGCATAAGCGGAGAGAGAAGGCGTACGCAAGGCGCCTTACCTTACTTAGAACGGAGAGAAGCCATCCCACCCCTAGCAGAACCACAATGGAAGCCCCAGTGGTCCGGGACGAGGGCCTGCAGGCACAAGTTGTGCAAGGGGGGGCTGAAGGCACATCTGCCGACAGCGAACAGCAACATCACTAGTCACTCTCCTAGTCCAAGAACACCGGCGAGTCAACCGGTTGAACCCGGCGCATTCCTCCTTTACAGGGCTCGCCAACTACAGAGCGAAAATTTTCCCAAACCCAAAGGGGTGGCCCCCCTTTACAGGGACCGCCAAACTCTCCCATACAGAGTATAAATCTAGAGGGTCCCCCTTACAGGACATTAAACACAAGTGCCTCTATTTTCACACATGACCCACCCAGTTTGATCCTGCCATGGCGTCACCCCCTCCGCAGTCCTGGGCACAGACGCTGCGCGAGACTTTCGCTAGCGTCCCAAGAGGGAGCCAGGCTTCGGCGGCGAGTGCAGGCATCTCCGCCGCCGCGGTCCAACAAACAGTCAGTAGCAAGCCGATCTCGATAGAGTGTACGCTTCATTAGTAGCTCAATGAGGAGTGGAGGCGGCTGCGCCTCCCAGGCGAGGGCGAAAGCCCAAAGAACCCCGTCAAACGAAACGAAGGAGTAAAGCTCGAAAACGGTACCGCTACGCACGGGCGCAGGAGCCCTATGAGCACGATCCTGGACTGCTTGCCTAACACCTGCGCACCGGCGTGGGCGGTGCCGACGAGCCGACGCTGTCGGCAGAGAGGGGATAGGTGTTTGATCTGTATCAGACTCTCTGGGGAACTTGTCCCCCGACGGATGTGGCCGGCCTGAGAGCATATGACACCGATGCTCCACAAAAATAAATGCGCGAGGAAGAACTCTTCGCCCCGTTCGATGCCAAAGACATGAGAAAAAGGATTAAATCCTTCAAGAGTAACACGGCTTCTGGCATCGATAAGATCAAGCCGGCTCACCTAAAGGGGGCGAGTCTTATGGGCGATTTGGCCCAGTTTTTCAATCTGATCATCCTCCATAGCCAGGCCCCCAGTGAGTGGTCCCACAACAAGACCCCTCTAATCCCTAAGACGGTATGGACCCTTCGCGGGCCGCCAATTACTGGCCAATCACAATTTCATCTGTGATTGCGCGGCCCTTCATGGAGGCGTGGCTGCGAGGCCGTCTCATTGAATGAACGACAGAAAGGTTTTGTATCTGAGCCTGGCTGCTTTGAAAACGTGCAGATTCTGCACGAGGCATTTCAGGCGATGAAGAAAAATCGTGGGGGCGTGTGCGTCCAACTGGACGTGGCCAAGGCCTTCGGCACTTGTGCGACTCGTGAAGGACTCTTACCGTTATGTCCACACCTCAATCTCCCACCTTGACGGGGATATAGAGATACGTCTCCGTCGGGGTGTCAAGCAGGGCGATCCGCTCTCCCCTCTTCTACTTAACCTAATCATGGACCAGCTGCTGCTGCGTCTTTAATCTCAACCAGGGCTCGTAGTAGCTGGCCAAAGTCTTGGCGTCCTGGCTTTCTCCGACATCATGGTTTTCGGCCAGGACCCGCACGACGCCCAAGGCGAGCTCCGTGTGACGGAGCAATATCTAAGGGCTCTGGGGATGGAAGTCGCGGCCTCCAAGAGCGTCGCCTTCCAAATCAGAGTGGACCACAGAACCTGAGCTATGCAGGACCTTGGCGTCTCCATATTCGACGGGGCAATCAAGGGTCTCCGTGGCGACCAGTCGCTGCGGCATCTGGGAATCAGCTATTCGCCGTGGCTGGGCTTCGATGCCCGTGACCTGCCGGCGAGCTCTGATGGAGCACTAGGACGGGTCCAGGCTGCAGCACTTAAGGCCAACCAGAAGCTGCACCTGTGGCAGGCCTACATCCAGCCGCACTTCCTGGATACGTTGGTGCTCGCGATCCCTTCGCGGGCCTCACTGCAGCGACTGGACATTGCTGTTCGTCATGTCTTCAAAGACATCAAGCTGCGTGCTGTATTGCAGCTCGAGAGACGGCGGCCTGGGGCTCCAGAGGCTTACGCTGGTGCCGCCGGTCGCAAGAGTTTGTAAGATGGCGCGCTCCGGAGACTCCTCCTGCTGGGACATCATCCGGTGCAGCACCGACGACCGCCTGAAGCGGGCGGCAGACGCCTCCCGCATCACCGGGCCCTGTAACCTGGAAGAGGTCTTCTCCCTGAAGAAACGGCAGCGAAAGGCGGAACTCCAGAAATGGTCCCACCTCAGCTGCCAAGGGAAGGCCGCACTGGCGCACGCGGATGACTCGGTGGGCAACGCCTCTCTGGCGAAGCCCTCCCTGTTAAAACCGTGCCGCTTCGTAACGGCCCTACAGCTCCGCACGGACACCGCGGGCAACCGGACCTCCTCAAAAGGGCCATCCTCCAGAAGGACCTTAGCTGCAGAAGATGTCGAGCTGCACCCGAGATACTTGGGCACACCCTGGGCCTTTGCGTCTGCACCAAGGTGGCGCGCATTCACCGGCAGATTAAATTAAACACTTCATCGAGGCGCACCTCTTGGAGCAACGGGGGACAACGATTGCGACCGAAGTATCTCGCAGCCTCCCTGACGGGTCCCGACTCAAGCCCGACCTCATCGTGTTGAGTGAGGAAGGGGCCTTCGTGGTCGGCGTAACAGTCCGCCACGAGGGTGCGAACGGACTTAAAAGGGCGCTGCAGTGAAGATTAGGAGGTACCGTCGTGCTCCCCGGTCGCGGCGCAGCTCTTGAAGGCAACATCCGCTATCGTGCTTCCGGTCGCCGTTGGTGACACAGGGGCCATGCCGCAGCAGACCATTGTGGCACTCCGACAGCTCGGCATCACGTCGGACATGGACATGCGGACGATCTCTCTCGTGACTCTCCGGTCCTCGATTGAGATCACATGTTCATGGGCTATGATTGTGTCGGGTAAGAACAGCAATGGGCCACCTTGTCCATAGCCTTCTCCTCTATCCACCTTTACGCTTTTACTTCTGCTTTCTACTATGTTTCAACTTCCACCTACGCACACATTGGAGCTCTCATTGCGGGCGGCAACGCAAGTAATGATATGCGAGTCTTGCGGTACCGCAAGGCGGCGGGTGGCCGAGCACTCTTAAGTGCGAGGCCTGTGGGGCATTTCCGCGTGGATTTTTAGTTTTAATAATCAGCTCTACCAGTATGTAACAGAAAGCTCTTTTCTTCCTCATAGGCTATGCATTACATCTCATCATTGCAAAAAGCTCAAGAACCTATCATCAGGAACTGTTTCCGGAAAGCTGAATTTGGCAGACCAGAAAGATGATGTTGAAATGGAGTTAGTTGTGGGAGATTTACCTATCAATCAAGTGGACTTCACAGAATATGTGGATGTAGATAAAGATGTGGTGACAGCTGAACTAAGGTCTATTGAAAAATTGAGAGAGAAATCAACGATTAGATTGTTGCAGACAGTGATCATGAAGTGGATGATAATGAAATAAATTTAGTAGGTTTCAGTAAAGCCATTGCAGTATTAAAAACTGTTAAAAAGTTTCTTGTGCAACACAGTATCGCAGATGAGGTGATGGAACAGCTATCACATTTGGAGGGGAAGTGTATACCTTAGACTTATATAATGTAAAACAGACCAAGCCAACAGACTTTTTTCATTAGTAATTATTTTAACTGCATATTGAACTCTTCTATTTGGTAATATCATTTCTAATAAAACAGTAATGTAAAAATTAGTTTTTATTTTGCTCATAATATTCAATTTCAGTTATGCATTTTTCTCACTTGTATATTTTTTCCCTTCAGTTCCCTGAAAAATGTATAAGTGAAGTTTTACTGGAATTGTTAGTAGTATTTCATTTCCAACTTTCCATTTAGAATTAAAAATAATTAGGTACACCTAATTTAGTTCTTTGTGTCAAAAGAACTATTCAAAATTTTGGACTGTATGAAATAGTGAGAAATTACTTAGTGTACTTGTTATTTGTTACAAATAAATAATAAATAACGAAATGTACAGTTTTTTTAGAAACTCTTGTCACTTGCACTTAGTACTTTTCAGTTCAAACCAATTCAATTATCAATGGCTTTAGGAAGTATATTAGAAATACCTAGTGAAGATGATCAACTAAATATACAACCACAATGACCGTGTCAGTGCCTTCTCACGCTCACTCTAGGGACCATTCCAGTAAGGATTAAGCAAGATCTAGACAAGGTCTGAAATTGTAAGAGTAGAAAATATACCTAGTTTGTGCAACACACGGTTCTCTGTAATCCACTTCTTAAAATGCGAGAAATCTCATATTCAGAGATATGTGGTACTTTCAAATGGCATGATCTCATGTCACAAGGAAAAATCACAGGTTTTTATTCCTTATTATTTTGATACATTGAATAGACAGACATTTTTTTATACATAATTTCATGTACTCCATACTCGTAAATGTTGCCTAAATGTACATTATTCAGAAATTGTCAACCTAGACGTCAGCAATCAGCTGCGTGTCTAGGAGTAACTCTACATTTTCCAAATATTTCTAACATTAATGCCCCTGTAGAATGATTGTAAATAGAAATGCAGAGCTTTTTTGTTTAGAAATCTCAAAAGAGAAACCATTACAAACTGAATATACACAGTGTCACAAATGAACCCTCAAAAAGGTGCATTGTGGTCAAAAGATCACAATTTTGTTCACAAGAGAAAAATCAGGAGCAAAAGATCAAAATGGATTAATTCCATGATAAAATAAAATGGGTTTGAAGTACTCATATAATAGGATATAACATTTTCTGATGTGATAATTGTATTTTTCCATTATTTAAAAGAACTTAAAAATCTTTGACAGGGCAAATCTTTGAAGTACACACAGAAATTTTTAAATAGAAGTAAATCTGCTTAAAGAAAACTGAAATGAACAGGGGTAAATACATTTTGACACATGGCTCCACATACAATCTCTCTTCTGTATGGTCATTTTGTCTAAGAACAATTTTTTCTTCACCCTCTGGATAAATATTACCCACGAAGAAACATCTTTTAAGTGATTGAGGAAACTGAAGCAAACAGTTATCACTGTCTGAAATAGTCTGCTTCTCATGGACTAAGCATGGCTAAGTAGTAGCATCTGATCTGAAGACAGAATCTATCGAAGTTTGCAAGATGGTGTGATAGTTCATATGGAGTTTACATTTCTTTATTTCTGTACTAATACCTGGCATTATTTCTGTATCTGAAAATTAGAGACCAAAGGATTTTTGAAATATAAAAAGACCATATTTAATAAATAACTAATTTCATTTTCTCACTGCACAAAACTAAGGTTTTGGCAGCTACGAAGAACTACTGGAAGTTCTACCAAGTGTTACTTGGCCTCTAGATGTCTTTTGAGCAGCTGGAGATGGTTGTGGATCTGTAGTATGTTGATGGTGCTCCAGATGGTACACAAGACTGGCACTCTGAATGAATCCTTGGCCACAAAGTTTACATCGATGAGGACGCACTCCTGAAAAATACACCTTTTTCACCAGATGCAAATCCAAAGCTGGGGCACCCACAAAAACTGAAAGATATTGAGTACATTCACATCTCATGGGATCAGAGACAAATATTAAAATAAGTAATTTAAAATGGGTGGAAGTAGGTGCCTTCCCATGGGCTATACCTCCAGCACTGCTGGAAGATCCTTGGCTTTTCGTACTTACCTAATACGTACCTTCTAAGACAGAAAAAGGGTCTTTTGGCCCAGTTTATTCTTTAATTTAACAATTCTTGAGAACTATTATATATTGAGAAACAGTATTCTAACTTACTTCTCTAAAGTGCTTAATGTCTTCCAAGACTTTTTTTTTTTTTTTTGGATTGCTAATTTGGCCTATATTTTACTTTCAGTAGCGGTCATTTTTATACCTCATTAATGTATGCAAGATACTATCATATTCTCATCTACACATTAGAAGTGTGTATCTTTTAGAATTTCTGAAATAATATTATTTGCAACAGAGACTGAAAGACTAAATTGATTATTGACAGAGTGCAAGATCAGCGACTTTTGACGAATTCAATGGCAACAATAAATAAAAACGATCCTAACTGGGGCATGCTTTCAACTTCCAGAACAAATCAAAATGAAGATAGATGATTCCAAGTCTTAAGATTACTACTTCATTTTGATGCGAGACTAACATGAAAAGTGTACCCGACTTTTCACAAAGAATTAATGGAAAGCATACAATTCTATGGGAATGACACTGCAGAGTGTAGACAAACCGCAGGCTAGCATCCATTGCAGGTACACTTTTCTTGTGCAGATACCCAACAAACAAATAAAAATTGAAATTAAAATATTTGGAGGTAGGGAATCTAACAAATGAATATGCATTGCATGATATTATTTTTATTTAAAATCAAAGTGATCATGAAACTTAAAACATTACAAACAAATTAAAATGAAATAAAAATGCAAAAAGCATTTACTCATGGAGTGAGTTTCAAAACTACAAATCTACATATTTAAAAAAAATAAGGTATTCTGCCATGGTTTCATTTAGAGATTCTACTGAACCGATTGTAGTATTTTTTTCCTTTAAATGAAAGAATGTGATCCCTAGATGTGTTATCATATATTGTTTGTGTTGATTCACCAACATTTATGGTGTAAATTAATTAAGCGGCTGCTTCATGGGTGCGCTGCTTGATGCTTTATTTTAATTGTTGAGATTTGTTTACAATATGTCAAGGTTTTGTTTCAGTGTAATAATTGCATTGTGGTGTTGACAGTTTGCATGTATTTGCTTTTGTGGTGTATTTTGTAGAGAACGTTCAGACAGTAAGTTTTGCTTGGTTGTACTGAAGTAGTGAAGTTGTTCACAGGTTATGTCGTATTCCGAATCTTTGTCCACGTGCCCTAAAAGACGCAAACATACATTAACCGGGGGAAAGAAAGAGTCAGTGTAGGTATCGTGATAGTGAAGTCACTTCGTTTTCTGTTGGGTCGTTGTCTATGAAATTTCAGTTTTGTTCTGATTTGTACTTCCCATCAGAGAGAAATTCTGCAAACCAGTACACTCTGTGTTGCTTAAATGGGAAAATAAGTTTACCTTCACGCAATATGTCAGAGGAAATCAAAGAGTTGCTTATAGAAGATGATGACACATCAAAAAACGTTAGAAATAACAACAGTGAGTATAATAGTACAATTTTGGGAACTCCACATCACAGAATATTTTCATTGTACCCTGAAGATCCATACAATGCAACGTATTATGGACATTAGTCTGGGCACAGTATTTCACCTTTATTTCAGATCTCACCGTCAAATTTTGCCGGGTTCTCACTAGTAGATATTAAATGAGTAAGTGCGGTGAAGTGCTGGTCAGTGCAATTCAAAGCAAAAACAGTGTAGTAGAGTGTAGTGTAGTGTAGTGTAGTGTAGTGTAGTGTAGTGCAGTGCAGTGCAGTGCAGTGCAGTGCAGTGCAGTGCAGTGCAGTGCAGTGCAGTGCAGTGCAGTGCAGTTAAGTGTAGTGAACACGATCAATGAATTAAAAAAATTTTAGCCAATATTTATGTAGCTTGTATTAAATTTTAGCATCACCAACATATAATTATTGGATATAATGACAGAGTTGAAATATTTGTTATAATACTTAATATTAGTGATAGTATGATTATTGCATGTTCGGCTTGTACTGTACTCCTTTATTATTGTTGTTATTATTATTATTATTATTATTATTATTATTATTATTATTATTATTATTATTATTATTATTGTAATCATTGTTATTTAACTGCCACCAGGTCATACCCAATTGCAGTTCAAATAAATGTATGTATGTATGTAAAAAAGAAGAAAAGAGGAAGAAAAAAACAAAACAAAGAAGGAAAAAAAGGGGCAAAAAATACTCCAGTTCTGCATTGATAATTATCCAAGATTTGCAGCATCAATAGGTAAATTATTGACATTTTAAGTATGTATTCAAATCAAAAAACTATTCTTTCTCAAAACGCTTATCACCAGTTTTCTGCCCACGATCATCAATTCTAATATGAAAAAATTATTCAATTACAACAAGTCTCATGTGCAACTTGAAATGTTTGCACATGCTGTTATGGTATGTGTTTACTTAAGATATGTGCACAAATTGCTGCCTACCTGTATGACGATGTCGATGGGTGGCCAGGGTACTGCGTCGAAAAAACGCTGCTCCACAATCTTCACAGGAGAAAGGTCGTTCATTGGTATGATGACGCATATGGCATTGAAGGGTATATTTTTTTCCAAAAGCAGTGCCACATACTGAACACAAAAATGGTCGTAATCCAGAATGGGTGCGTTTGTGAATTCGTAGATTTGCAGCATTGGAATAGACCTGTAGAAGAACATTCGATCACAATTGTTTCCCCAACTGATAAGTTCAATTTATTTCTAAGAATTCATATATGTAAAAGACTTTTTGAAAGAAATTTTTTGCAGATCATTACGTTATGTTGAAATTCAGACCTTTGTTAAAAAAGTATGCATCTTGTTTAACATTTCTACCAGGAAATCAGAGAGCCAAATATTCCTTCATTAAACCCTGGATAAGCATTTGAATTTCTACAGAAAAATTACTTATTCATGGTGGGTAGTTGACTGCATGAGACAGATGATTCAACATGATTAATACAGTTTATAATAATTAAAGAGAACATATTTAAAGTTATTAATTTTTTTTTTTTTTTTTTTGAGATGAATGGAATGTAGCTAATAGATGTATTGTCTTTCAGAGTTCTTCCTATTTGATGACGTCTGTTTGTTTTTATTTTGCTTATATTTAATTGTGAACATTGTGTTAGTACTTAATCACTTGCACTGTGATGAACTGTTGTGAATTGTGGTTTATATTGTCATTTTTGATTTAAATAACTAGATCACTTGTTGTTCACTTAGGGACTTTCTTTCGCTTAGGCATGCGGTCCAAGGTTTTTTTTTTTTTTTTGGGGAGAAGGTAGAGTAGAAAATTGAATAGAAGGATTGAAGGTTGGGTGGTTCCTGAGGAAGAGTTTGCAGCAGAAGAGATGGTGACGGTGTTGGCGGGTGATTTTGTATAGAGAATAGACAGATGTGGCTAGTAGAGCGATGATAATTAGGTGAATGCATTGGTGGCTGTCTGGAGCAATGAAATAATTGGGTTGTTCCAAAAGTTTAGCCTTCTCATTGATGGCATTTAGCTCATTTCTAAGTTTGTTAAGTGGGATTTGGGGTTTGTAGTCTTAGATGTCTAGGAAATTAGAGATGCGAGTGAAATTAATATCAGGCAGGGAAGAGTAGTTTAGTTAGTGAGTAATGGGGCGTGGAAGCGTGATGGGGCGTCGTGGATGTTTAGGAGTCTGTTAGAGTGGGGATTCAGGGTGACGGAGCGACGGGATGCCCAACAGGTCATGGGGAGTTGTATCTGGCCTGTGCCGTCAATTACAAAGAGGGAAATGGTAGTGGAGTTAGTAGAGAAGCGAGAATTAGGGCAATGTAGTGTAAATTCTAGAGGGGTCGGTGCTGAAAAACCAGAGGTTGGAGTTTCTGGCACAAAAGAATGTGGGTGGTGGTTTGTTTATAACTTTGGTTTTGCAGAGACATTTAGCATTGTCAGTATGTCCAGTGAAAAGAGCATATAGGCAAGAAGAGGAAGGAGGGTTGGAAGTGTGTTTGCGAGGGGGGCATGCTTTGAAGTAGTCGTTAATAAATGCTGATTTGTCTTCTGTTATGGCAAGAAATGGATGGGAGGGGATGATGGAAATGGATAGGGAGCTCATGGGTAATAGGACAGGGAGAGGAACCGCTCTGAATAGGTGGAAGAATCTATTAGATGCACAAAGTGGGATTTCGATGTAAAGGTGTAGGAAGTCTGAATCGTTGCAATTACTTTGGAGATGTCATAATAGATGAAGAGGAATTCTTTTTCAAGTGGAGTGGGAAGGTGGAGATCACCGGGAAGGTTGTTTTCGATTTGTAGTGAGGAGAAGAGTTGTTGAGGGGGGATGAAGTAAGGGGAAAGGCGGAGTTGTTGTAGTAGGGACCAAGCGGTTTCGAATTGGTTCAGGGTGTTTCCAATTTCATGCGTCAGCATTTGTAAAATTCTAATGTTGATAGAGTTCTCTTGTGGTGTGGTCAGATAGGTTTTGATAGTTTTGAATTCGATTAATGGAAGTAACGAGATTGTTGTGGGCTATGGCTAGTTTATTGAGTAGATTGCCATTCGCTTGGGAGTTGTAGTGAGTTTGATTAATTAGCAGCAGCAGTGGCGTCTTGGTTCATGGCAGTGGCTGGTGTCGAACTTGAACGGCGAATGGCAGAGATACCGCACGGAGGTCTCAGATAGTTGTTGTCTTGTGCGCCCCGTATTTATATGATTTTGGAGGGTTTCTGAAAGTGCTCTTGAGAAAGTTGTGTCCAGAACTGTCAACATGATTTCTCAGAGCACTCTCTTTCCCAGAGTGACGATTTTCCGCTTTGTGCTTCAGTTTGGAGTCATGTGGCGAGAATAACTGAAGTTGGAATTTTTAGTTTTGATATGGGTCATCACAACGTATCACCAAAGAAACACCCGCTCAAAACCTCCATTGTGAATGTACTGGCCTCCAGTAATCAAACTGCAGTTGCAAACACAGTGTGAAGAAAGAACTACAAACTTTGTTCACAATCAAATCCAACAAATAGTTCATAGTGAACGAGAGTCGTACCCTAAAATAAGAATTAGCCAAATCTTTTCCCCTAGTTAACAGAAGGATAAACCTAATATGGGATTTAAGAAGTATATCATTTCTGACACCCACCTTACCACACTGGTCACATACAACAGGCTGGCAGTCTTGAGGGCGCTTCCGAGGGTATGCCAAAGGTTGCGTTCCTGTGTGTGAAGTGCGCTCATGAGATGTGAGCGCTGCCCGTGTCAAAAATGCTTTCCCACATGCAGCACAAACATGTGGACGCTCACTTGAATGGAGGGCTCTGGAAAAGTCAAAGCTACATAATTAATGAAAAACCATAGTATGTTCTATTTTTGAATAATTTTTGGCAAAATACAAAAACTTTAAATGAAGGTGACCAAGTAAAGTCATAATCAGAAATTTTATTTCCAGTTTATAATTATATATTTGTAAATGCTTCAAGCTCTAAATTCCATATTTTCGGAAATGCTCAAATTTGGAGCCATTTTCTAAAAAACTGCTCCAAACGTTTTGATAAAATTTTTCATACAGACAGTGCTAATTGCACTGTTTAAAAAATTAATTTTTTGCATTCTTTTGTTTTTTCAAAAATTACCGAAATGTAAGTTTTTTGAAATGTTTCTCATGCCATTAATATGCACATTTCCAGCGATTAGTATACATTATTGCATTTGTGCATGAAAGTGCTCGAAATGACTTCAAAAGAAGTTTTTCAAAAACCCAAAAGATTCCTGTACAAAAGTGATTCCAATTTCTCATTTACAGTAGAACTCAAACAACATTGACTTAAAAATGGCTTACAATTTTTCAACAAAAATTTCCTCATAGGATGAGGTTTTACTCTTCTTTAATATTCTTAAAGTAATATTTCAGCTTTACCATTAGGAAACCGAAAAATTGATAAAATTTTGAAAAAATGTACTATAGGCAGTGATAGATGGCAGCTGGCAAGATGATGGGGCAAAAACGTAAAGCTACCCAACACCAAAGAAATTAGAAAACTAATTAGTACGAGAAAATCTGTGCTAATCTGCAGCACCACTAGTTTCAAAGAATTGAACAGGGTAGTTTGTGAAGAACTATTTTTACTTTCTCGTATATGTGATTATATACATAGTATTAAGAAAGTTATGTAATGTTGTGTGAAAAAACGGTGGATTTTTGGCAGAAAAAAAATTCATTGCCAGGCCCTGATAACGAGAAAGTGGATAAATCCAGATGCTAAATTAAGAAAAAAAAAATCCTCTAACACATGGTGTAGCCTGTATCATTCAATGTAATACGAGATCAATGAGTAAAATTTTCATCATGCCCAACTAGGTATGTTATATAGATTCTTTGCAACAATATATCAACAAAAATAGTTCTTTTTTCTTCATGCTTCTAGTTTCTGCTCTATGCACGAGTACCACACCCATATTTGAGCCGTTAACATTTGGAAACTTTAAACTTTAAAGACATTTTCTGAGGTCCAAATGTTCTTGCATGCCAAAGAAACAAAAGTAGTATCTTTTCTGAACCAGAAAACATATTAATAAAATCCTTGATTTGTTTTAAAGTCAAATGTACACTTCATTATGAAAACCTCAAAATGAAGGTAATGCATTAAACTGCTTGTAAAAAATTAGAATATCTTTTTAAACAATGTAATATAAGAAATTAGGAAAATAGAGTGCATTCAATCACTATTACTATTCAAAATAAAAAAGTTGTGCAGAACTCAAATATTTCAGTAGATATTTAGCCTAAGGTTTTGTTACTGCCAGTGTTCCCTAAATAAAAACATCTTTGAAACATGTCATCTCCACAGGTGATACTCCAGTTTATGATATATAGATTACCTTTGCAAACATCACACCTTCAAGCTTCAACATTACTCACTTTCACAATTTGCACATTTGTTAATTTTGAATTGTACTGCGTTCCTGTATTTTGCATAAATAGTGCGCCAATAAACTTAACCTCAGCAATCAGGGATAAATTTAAATGTTTAGCCTCATTAACCCCTTGATGCACTGAAGAATATTACACTTAAAAAATTACGGGGGCCTCTGAGACACACTTCTAGTTTACAACAGTAAGACTTCGATAATGGTGTCATTTTATTTGCAATCATTCAGTTCAGGTTTCATTTTGCAAGTTTTTCAATAGTTCGTTTAGAAAAATTTATTGTATCAAGTGACATTTTCATTGTAATTTTTGTGCTTATTGATGTAAACAATGTTTTTATTCAGTGCTGCAATATCTACTATATTGTATGAGAGATGCATTGGCCATTGGCATGTTTAAAGCCTTGAAGTACAGTCATCAATCATCTGAACCATCAAATCTATTCCTATCTTTGTTTCATTATATAATTAGATCATTTACGATTTCATGATCAATAAACTGCCGATTGTGATGTATGGACCTAAGCATGTAAATAATTTTATTTCCTTTTGCTTTGGAAGACAAAGTCAAATTATTGGTATGAGCAGACACATTAGAAAAAATTGTTTGTTATGGTTTTCAGTTCATTTGGAATTTCTTTTGTGTTTTGACAAAGTTCTTAGCGAAGTAAGTTTTCTATAACACAAACTGTGAGTAGAGACTTAAAAATATTATCCACAGTAAGGTTGCATCCTCCGTTCCTCAAGGCTTGGATCAGTTCATTCACCAGATCTGCTTGTCTGTTTGCCTAACACAGCATATGCTGCTGTTCAGAGCAAACCCATTCTCCACATCACAACACAACACTATCTTTATGGCATACTTAGCAGACTTATTCTGCATATATGGTTTGAAAGAACACTGCCGTTGGTTTACCATCAAAGTGCATGGACCTTCAAATGTCTTCGAAACCACATATATTAATTGTTGCTGAGAAAAACAGATCACTTCTTTTGCTCAAAAATAATCCCTTCAGCATGATATCAAGCTCTTCTTAAAATTCAAATTTTCACACATATCAACTGAAGGAAGATTAAATGTTGATGGTTGCTACTTCCCGCACAATTTACACAAGGAATGTGTTCACGCTTGTGGCAGAAAAAAAACTAAATTTTGTATTAAACATCTGCTAAATCAAACTGGTGTCGTAAAGTGGAAGTAAAAAGGAATTTTATTGTTGTTGTCCATTGTCAATCCTGGCACATTTTTCCTCAAAAAAATACTTTGAACTAGTTCTCAGAACAATAGGAGGCTTTTCAGGCCCCTAAAGTGTTTTTTTCTATCACATTCAGTTTTTGGAAAATTGTCAGGTTTTCGTATTTCAAATTAGCACACGCTATGTCATATGTAAACACAGGGCTGTGGCAATTTGCTGCTTTTGATTAAAAGCAGGGTAACAATGAGTCGGTGTTGCTACCTGATTAAATATGTGGATTCAGTTTCAACATCGTCCACAGTTCCTGTGAAATTTATGACTGATTAAATTTCAAATGAATGTTGGCAATGTATTACAATGACTTATGTCAGCCATTAGTCCTGTAAACACATGGTCCTGACATTCCTACACCAAACCCACTACATGACCTACCATCTACATCATCTTCAGATTATTGAGACTGATGTGATAGTGAAATGGTCGTTACTTATTTCCTCCCTTCTCTCTTCTAGAGAAGACCCCAGTTGCTTAAGTAAGAACTTAATGATTTGGTGCGAGATTTTGGCCTCTCAAAGGAATTGGTGCAGGTTTTAGGCTCATGTTTGAAAGAGAAAAATATGCTTGCTCCAGGCACATTTTACTGATATAGAAAGAGAGAAGGAGAGTTCCTTGATTATTTCACGAAAGCAGGTCAGTTTGTTTACTGCAACAATGTTTATTATGTACTTTCAAAATTTGGAATAAGATATGTCAGTGATCAATGGAATGTGTATAGATTGTTTTGCTTCATATTGGAAATCAATATGTTTTAGTGCCAGTAGCTCATTCTGTTCATTTAAAGAAAACACATGAAAACATGGAAGAACTTAAAAAAAATTAATTATGAAGAACACCAAAGGGTTGTCTGCTGACACTTGAGTTATTGGAATATTGTTGGGACTTGAACTAGGATTAACTATATTCCCCTGCTTTCTATGTGAATGGGATAGCAGAGTTCGTTTATTGCACTGGGTCAAACGGGATAGGTTAATCAGAAATACTTTGAATCCCAGAGATAAAAACAAAATAAGAAGTTTGGTTAATTGCGAACAAATTATTTTGCCACCATTCTGTAACAAGTTTGGTATAATTAAAGTTTGTCAAGGATCTGAATGAGAATGGAGATTGCTTTAAATATATTTGTTAAAAATTTTCTTTTCTTTCAGAGGTCAAGCTTAAAGAAAGCATCTTTGTTGGACTTCTAATTAAAAATCTGATGAAAGATGAACACAATGAAACTTTAATGAGTGATGAAGAAAGAAGGTTTCAAAATACTTTCTGCCAATTGTTAAGGAAATAAAAAACATCCAGATTTCAATCTACAGTGGATGAAATGCTAATTTCCATGAAGAATTTAGGATGTAACATGAGCATCAACTACCATAACCACCTTCATTTCTTCCCTTATAATCTTGGGGATATCAGTTATGAACATGGAGAGAAGTTTCATCAAGACCTGAAAGAGATGGGAAAACGTTACCAGGGCAGATATTTTGAAGTTATGAAGGCAAGACGACTGTTGATCCTTAAAGTGAGGAAGTGTAAGATTGTAGAGAAGGCAACAGAGGGGGCAAAATTTCAACAAAAGGAAATGTTAGCAGATTTTCTGACATTGTTAATAAAAATATAACATTATTATTAATAAGCATAAGAAGCCAATAAGCATAAGAAGATTTTTTTTTTTTCGCAGCCCTGCTCTAAGATGACAAGAAATATTATAAGCCACAAGCAAATCACAATAGAATTAGAGCAATGCAAAAAGTCAGGGGGCCTCCATGGCCCCTTAAATGCATCAAGGGATTAAATTATCAAGACAGTACTTTGGTCAGACATCTGTTTCCCTAATAGCCAAACCACATCCAAAACCATGTCCCTGTTCACTTCTTGATATCATTGATTTTCTTCATTTTCTTATGGGAGATTTTTTAAATATATGTAAACACAACTTAATGCATGTCCATTCCTAAATTGTATTCTTGTCACTATCTTGTTTTTGTTTGGTTGGTGTCTAAAAACAAGTCCATAACCAGTATCTCCTCTCCTTTAATAGTATTGACTAATAAATAGTGAAAAATTAAAAATATATTGGAGAAGAAAAAATATACTATCACACATCACAGTTGAAGCTCAAAATGATGTTGGGCGAGATAGAAGACATTTTTAATTAAGTAGTTTTGAACAAAGATACCCCACAATGAACTATTTCCAACAAGCATGCATCTCTCAGAACTGCATTACCATTTTTCTAAAAACACAAAATATTCCACTCCCCACTGACACCTAGCTCCCTTTCTTAGTTTTGCAATACAGTACCTCTTCTATCCATCAAAATCACTCAGTTTTGAAATATGAAAAGCTTCAATCATTCATTAAACCCTAATGAAAATTGTAAATTGAGTACCGACTGGACAAAATGTCTGCTGTTTACTCATATGTATGTCATTTGTCAGGACTGCATTTATGTGTACCTACATAAGCTACTGACCAAGCTAATCAATTGAAAAAAGCCAATCATCAAAGGAAAATGTGTCTAAAAAAAACAGGTAACACATCCATTGTAATACTAGTAATCACATCACATCCAATATGAAACAAAAGTTATTTGTTTAAAACGGGTTACCCAGAAAATATGAAGGCAACACAAAAGGAAAATACTAAAATCCACAAACAATGCTACGGCTCCAGGCAACATCAATTCTAACTGTTGGCAACTCCCAAACATACAAAATATAAAGTTACTGCACACCGGTGATTTTTGAGAGTGAACCGCCTGTTGAAAGCTGCTCCACAGATGTCACATGTAAATGGACGCTCCCCAGTATGCTTCCTTAAGTGAGTAGTGAGGCTGTCTTTCTTAGCAAATGCAGCCCCACACAGTGCACACACAAAGGCCTTGAGGCTCCTGTGACTCACAGCATGAGTTTGTAGGCTGTCATCTGTGGCAAAGCATTTGCCACATATGGTGCATGTGTGGTTGGACTCTCCTGAGTGCACCTGTACACAGGCATGCTCAGTGGTAGAGGCAAAATAAAACAAAACTATTTATGACATACGGGGGAGAAGTATAAGAAGTTATTATGAAGCTTCTTATATTTCTCTTTTGCCAAGAATGCACTGATCAAACAAATATTTAACATATTCCCTATATACCCCATGTTCATTTCCATTTCTATTGTATGTTATGTGGCTTATCAAGAAAACTTTGACTTCATTAAGCTTTTCAGACATTCTTGTACAATGAACATTGACATCATCATATATTTTACATTCTGGTTATGTGCTAAGGACCACTTAACACACCTTTTACAGGAATGCCCGAACATTTTATATGAAATATTATTTTCTCAATAAACCATAATTAGTGCTATTGATGCTAAAAAACCTTTGAGAATTCCAACATGCGACTTTGAGAATGATTATAAATTTATTTATGTTAACATTCCTAAATTTGTTCTACAAAGTCAGAATCCGTTGTACATATTCATTTTTTTATGATCTTCTTAAGCTTACATTTAACTATGCAACAAATTTTATGAATAACTTACAGATCTATGAGTGGCTAGAAAACTTGGTTTGCTAAATGCCATTCCACATACATTGCACAATGACTGTTTTATTGTTCCAAGGTCATTCAAATGTCCTTCCTGGCACAAAGCATCACTGTTTGTTGCTTTCAAATGATTGTAAGGTACTGCCACAGACCTACAACTAAAACACAATCACTTTATGCAGAATAAAATATTAAATGATGAAATCATTCAAAGAATGGACAATATATAATAACTGAAGCTAAGATAAAAATAAATTTAATGTGCCATTTCAAAGAAATATTTCTTTGTTGTACTATACTGTAGCAGTATGGCCTGTTCCTAAGCTGAGAAAGAGCATATTTTGTGAATGTTGCAACTGTTCTTTTATCATCACAAAAGAACACAGTTATACAGAGCTTAGATTATAACCGGATTTCCTCATTTCAAATTACTGGGTACAATTTTATTTTTTACTAATAAGAATTAAGATGTTAACCTATCTTATAGGCACTATAGTAAAATTTAGTATACCCTGCTAGAATGTTATTATGATGTTAAGTTTGGCTTGTCAGTCAACAGTAACAAACTGATTAGTAATGTTCAAAGATTTTGTATTTCCTTCTAATGTGCCTAATTAAGATAGTTCACATACATTAGTTGTACTTTTACTACATACCTATTGGAAGTGTCAACATTTTCCTGGCCTTGCTGACACATACGCTTCTGCAAATGTATAGTTAGTGAATGCTTCCGTGTAAATTCACCTTTAAAAAACACCGTCACAAAATACATTTTTAAATAATGTATTAATAAGCATATTTATAATATATTTAATAATATTTACACATGACAATCGTTTAAAAATTTCTTTCAACAAATACTGTGTTACTTCATAGTTCTCATGTGTATCTCCTTGAAGCCCATGTATTTATCCAATTTTTTCTTTTAGCTATTTATGCTGCATTACTTTAGACTTCTTGGTAAAGCCATATACATGATTTCAGTATTAAACAGACACACATTATAACTCTCACTTTTAATATCAATTTTACAAAACCACATTTACAACAACAGCAAATTATTGTTATTATAACAAAACTTTTTGAATCTTCAGTGATGATCTTTAGAGAAAAATGTATTGCAAAGGAAAATACCTGCACGATAATAGTTTTCCTACTTTTATAATCATTTTGAGAAAACATAGGGCCTAACATGGTGTAAAGACCATGGGTTCTAATACCTGTGATTTCAAGTGCTCGACTGGCAATATGGGAAATGGGTACGTTACACACTTCCTAATTTTAGAATAATGCTTCTCATTAACAAATAGGTTCCCTGTGGATACATGAAGATTTTAACAGTTGAGAGAGTTAGTAATAGTATTTCAGTCATTGCTTAATACTAATTCCTCCATTTCATTTTTTTATTTATTTTAAAATTTATTTTACTTTAAAATTTTTTAGAAATGCACATTCCCTTCCAGAAATTTCCATGGTACATTGCGTACATTCTCCTATCTTTCACTAAAAATAAAAAATCAAAGAAAATTATTTTAATGACAGTTAACTTTCTCATAATACCGTTTAGGTTTTCTGTGGCACACTTAGTGGGCTGTGTGCTTCCTAAATGTTCTTCTTCAGCCTAAGTTGGAAGATACAAGCCATGCGCAAGAAACAGGGACAGAAAGAGTAGGACAAGATGTAGTAAGTGTTCATCACTTATGCATAATGAACATTCCAACACAAAAACAATAAAAGAATGCCTAAAACAGGAATGATCTTAAAAGAAGTACTATTTTTATGAAGTGACTTGGAGTACTAAAAGAGAAACAAATTATAAACATTCTTAATTCTAACAACTTTGTCTTTAATTATATATTAACTGATCAAAATGTTCACATGTTTGTAAGTTATTTCCTATTTTCAAGCAATCATGCATAATATTCTTGTGGGGTACACATGTACTCTGCTTGGTATTCAGGGCTACATTTAGAGCCTGCTATGTGGAGATTAACATTGATCTTTAATGCTTTTTTATCCATTTTTGAAAACCGTATGAAAATGGAAATAAAGTTTATTAAAACATGTCAACCTATGATAGCATCCACTTTCAACTACACTCTTCAAAGAATAAATAATATTTAATAGGCAAACACTAGCAAGTGCAAAATGTGTATAAAGCTATGACAAAAGAAACTAGTGGAGCAACAGAATGGCACAAAATTTCTCATACTAGTTAGTTTCCTATTCTTTTTTTGCCAAGTCTAGCTTTACGGTTTTGCTCCATCCTCTCGCCAGCTGCCATCTATTACTACTACTCAAACATCATTTTTTCACCTTTGCTCAATTTTTCGATTTCTTAATGATAAACGAAAAATTACTTTCAGAATATAATAGAAGAGTAAAACCTCGTCCTGTATGGAAATTTTCATTGAAAAATTTAGAGCCGTTTTTACGAAAATGGTGTTTAATAGTTTCTGTAAATGCGAAATTTGAAGCTTTTTTTCACAGAAAACTATTGAGTTTTTCCCATGAATGTAAATATTAATGATGTAAGAAACAAGTCAAAAAAATTACATTTTTGTAAATTTTGGAAAAAAAAAAAAAAAAGAAAAATATGGCCTTTACGTCATTTTATTGAGTACAATTAGCACTATTCCTACCAAATATTCAAAGAACAAATTTTGAATGGTTTTTGAGAAAATATTGTTTCTGTTATTTTTTAAATGGCAAATATTGCACGCAATATTGTGCAAAAGCTCGAAAATTTTCAAAAAGTGTACATGACCTTAATGAAAGAACTAATTATGGACAACAAATTTCAATTGATGGAAAAATCTCTATCTTTAATTTTGTAGTCGTAGGAAGATGCCAGAAATAATTCAAACTGTTGAAATTTTCAAAAATTCAGAGTTAACCCAGAAAATCACACCTATGCCACCACTATAAGTGTATTTTTCTCTATTCGTATAAGAAATTGAAAGGAAAAAAATGAATCAGTTTTTGAGAAAATTATGAAATGTCCCAAGGGCTTTATGTAAAATACCCCCAAATTTTAAAGAATGTTTTTTCAAAATTTCAAAGCTTCAACTAGAGCCAAATGGACAGGGACTTCTTCAATTTGGAAAAACTCCTACTCACGGTTTAGGCGCTAGTAGTATTCACAGACAGAAGGATGTTTTGAAAAACAAAAAACACTTTTCGGTATCAAGGCCCCCCCCCCCCCCATTGAAATCCCAAAATAGATTTTCCGCAGCATGACAACTTTTTCTATACTACACAACCTAAACCTACATATACGAGAAAGTAAAAATTATGAATCATCACGATTAATATCATTATTAATCATTATCATCATCATCATTATTTTTATGATTTCCCTTTTTCCCCCCAGTAAAGGTGCAGTGATGACTCTAAAAATTATATTGAATAGAATGTCTTTTCAATATTTGTATTTTAACTGTCAGTTGCCTAAAATAATACACCTACGTATTTTGGGAATCTCATTTTATTACAAAATCTCAAAATACTTCATCGTTGTGTTTATCATGCTGAAAGAAATTGCAGAGACGGGGAAACAGTTTAATTGGAAAGTATTTTTGTCAATGAATTTTGATGCCAAATTCATATAGAAAAAAACAAATAAATTTTTGAAATTCATTTTGAAGATGATAACGTTGGAGTACTGTCTCAATTGTTTCCCATAAAATGGGTCTTATAACATTTTTTTTTTCTTTTTTTTTTTCCCAAATGTTTAAACAATGTGGATGGTAGTGAAAAATTTAAAACAATTTTTTCAGTTGAAAAATTTGAAATTCGTGCCGAAATGTGATTGGAAAAAGTGTTTCACCAATGTTTAAACAGTTTATATGAAAATTATTGAAAGGTCTTGCTTAACAGGATGATTTGGAACATTTTGCTGACAAATGTTTGTTTTATATTATAAAGTATTTATATTATAGAAATAAAATTATCAAACCCTTCTGTTTTTAGATTTATCTATTGTTTCTAATATAAATTAAATTACTTAGTTTTAGGTATATTAATCATTTATGTTTTTTTTCAACATTTCTATTTCAAAAAACGAGTTTAACAATTTTTTCCAAGTAACTAGCATGTACCATTGCGTGTTTAAATGATCACAGCTCTGTGGCAGCAGCATCTGAGGGTGCCACTTCCGTTCGCACATTGACAACATCGTTTCCCTCCTGATATTCCCATGGAGGAAAGAGCTGGGTGGGTTCCCCCAGTGCACCGATTTTTACTCATTCTGCCCAGCACCAGTTTCCATCAGGAAACGTGATCACTTCATTTGAAAAGCGAGAGCAGACGTCATGTTTCATGGAGTGCAAGAAGTGTTGAGAAACATTTTTTAAAGTCATAAATAGGTAAATTTTCAACAGTGACTGACAAGAAATAATATGATGAAAAGGTAATTGCAATAAAAGATGTAATAATTAAAAAAAACTTATCTGTTTCTATTTCAATGACGTGTAACTGTGGGCGTTTAAAATCCATGCTAATATTATGACTCGCACTGGTGCCTGAAGCTCATTGGCTGAAGTCGGATGCGCAAGAGGGCACCCATCTCTTTCCATCATGTACTCCCACCATGTTTTCCATAGAGGATATTCCGATTGAGTTTGATACATAATCGATGTAACATCTATAGGATTTTGATTTCTTATGTAATGTTGAAATCTGTGTTTAAATATCGGTTAAACAGTTTTTCCAATCACATTTAGGTGCGAATTTCAAAATTAAAAAAATTGTTTTACTTAGTTGTTTTCACTATAGTTCACATTCTTTAAAAATCTGAAAGAAAAAAAAAAGTTACAGAATGTTATAAGACCCATTTTAGGGGAAACAGTAATCCAACATTATCCTGTCAAAAATCAATTTAAAAATTTATTTATTGTTTTCTACATGAATTTGGCGTCAAAATTCGTTAACAAAAATACCTTCAAATTAAACTGTTTCCCCATTTCTGCAATTTTTTTCAGCCTGATACACGCAATAGATGCTGAGAAAAACATAAAACATGAAAAAACATGTTTCCTCTTGTATCTCTGTAACAGATTGTGAAAAATTGATAAAATTTTGAAAAAAATGTACTTTGGGCGGCGACAGATGGCAGCTGGCAAGAGGATGGGGGCAAGAATGTAAAGCTACCCAAGACCAAAGAAATGAGAAAACTAACTAGTATGAGGAAGTGTGGGCAATTCTGAAGCACCACGTACAGATTACAATAAGGAAACAAAGTCGCTTACCAAATTCTCCAGTTACCTTCAAACAGTATCAGTCACATATCTGCTTTACCCTTGTTAAACGTACCTTATTAAAAACATTCATCTATCTTACCGTTCATTTTAAAACTAATGTATGTAACTAATGTAGGTGTAGTCAATATCTTACATTTTAATGGAAAGAACGTGGTTTTCTCTCATTGCCAGCAAACATGGCAGAAGTGCTTACAAGTTTGTTTCTTATATTTTCACAGAAAATATTTAAAATTGGCGATGAGTAGTTCTTTATACGACTTAATCCAATACTCAATTCTTTGAAAAATTTACTGTTAAGTTTGTCATGATATTTTCTAACAGTTGAGGTTTACTAGATAACTCGGTTAGTGTGAAAAGTCATTTAATAGTAATAATTCACATTTTTTGATATTATACAAGGAAAACGTATTAACTATTTGAAACAGGGAAACCAATACCCTAGACATATCACAAACCTTTAACTACAAACGATGTAAAATGAACGCAAAATATAATTTCATCATTCACTGTGAGCTGCAATTGTTGTTCACAAAGAAATACATTTCTCAATCACTTACCCTTCAGCGGTTTCTCCTTAGGCAATTTAAATGCTAACGAAGGAATGAGACACATTGCAATATTTTCTTTTGGAACCAAAAACACTGCATAAGCCCATTTCAATAATAAAATGATTCCAATAAATGCAACTGAAATACAATCGCTACATAAATACTAAACTATGAAGACATTATACAATACTGTATTATTCTCTCAATATTCCACTGATGAATCATTTGACTAAACAAAACTAATCAAATCTTGATCTTCAAAGGCTGCCAAGGTCATGAATTTCATCTGATCAAAACCATCACATTGTTTAACAGCATTCTTGTCATGGTAACCAATTTCAATGTAACCCACCTCCCAAATCTTAAAGAGATCAAATACAAAAATTTCACATTTTTGGTAATATATACAAAGATTTGACAAAATGTTAAAAAACAAAATATTTAGAGAACTTTTCAATAAACAGGATGGTTTACTTTCCGTTTTTATGAAATAGCTATATTTTTATTTTGTTTGATTAAAAACATACATTTTTCAGACTCCTCATCAGGTCAAATCAGACTCTCAGAAAATCGGAGAGAATTGACCTCTTTTGAGTTATGGAGAGTTTAGGGGGAAATTTTCCATAGTTTTTGAGAAAATTTGTTTAATTAATTTTCATGATTCCGTTCATGCTATTTAAAAATATGATTCCATATATTCAAAAACAATGATTTTTCCAAAATACTTAATTAATTTTAAGTTCGAGAGATTAAAAATTACATATTTGTGTAATTTTAGAAAAATCAAAAGAATATATCAAAATGGCATTTATTACATCTCCTACACTGCATTTAGCATTGTTCATACGAAAAATTTAAGAAAAAATTTGGAGCCCTTTTTGAGAAAATATTGCTTTTAAAATTGCCCATCTCTCAATCAAAATTACTCAAAAACTATTCAATTTTCAAAAGACATAAATAACATCCTTGAAAGTACTAATTGGAAAAAAAAATTCAAACTTTTCATTTTTGAAAATTAAGATTTAAGAGTGAAAATTAGACCTATGCTATCTTGACAAATGTATTTCACAGTAATTCTTACACACAATCTAAAGAAAAAACTCAAAGCCATTTTTGGGAAAATTTTCAAAATGTCCCGTAAGTTTGATTGAAAAGTACTCTAAATTCCCGGAAATTTAAAAACTTTTTCAAAACTGCAGAGCTATGGGTCAGGCCAGATCGACAGGGGAATATTCATTTTGAAAAAAAATATACGAATAGTTTAGGTGCGTTGTTCCTAAACGACTGAAAATTATTTTATTTCAAAAATTTCACTAACCTAATATTGTTTGCAATAATGAGACATCTGTAATTTTTCAGAAATGTTTGTTCTCTCAGTGTTAACTTTTGCACATACATAACAAAGTGACATCTAATCCTTATTTTTTTCAAACTGTGAAGTACATACTCGTGAGATGATTTGTCGGTCCTAGTTCACAAACAGCAGCAGCAGCAGCAGCAGCATTAGGAGACGATGGTTTACGACGAACAACAACAAAAAACTAAACACAAACAATAATTGCCGCTCGAAATCTCGTATGCACGACGCGAAATGACACTGCACAAACTGAGACCAATAAACAGAGAAACTTTCAAAGTGGTAAATCTTTCCACAAAAGAAACTGCACTAGTGCACTCTTCAAATGCACATTTTGAATCAACAAACCTAATACAAAATCAAAATAAATTCCTCCCAATATACCTAAAGAATGCATTCAAGACAGTCAAGAATTAAATTTTTATCAATAACGCATGAACCCATAAAATTAAGTTGCGAAGATCAGAAAAAGACATAATTGGTATTCCCCTTCGTCTCCTTCACAACGACAATATTATCGTTGATATTTTCGTTTTCGCGGCGAGTCGGATGCCTCGTGCTACGCAATTGTAACTGTCTATAAGCGTGACATCGTACACTACCGGCTTGCAACTAGGCGCCAGTGAGGGCACTTGTCAGGCGCTCTTTGATTTCAACATAATTTCATACAACTACAATACTTCAATTATTGAAATTAAACGGAAAATATATACTCCTAATAAATGAAAAAATATTTTGGGATTATCCAGGGGTTGTGCAACATAAGCAGGAGTCGCCACTACTCAACGTGTATTACATAAACAATATTATAGGCACAATACATGGGAGCATTCGTGTTCTTGCAGAGTTAATAAAATGACATGGAATCATAGTACCAGTTTCCAAAGCTATTGATTGCTAGCCTGTTTATAAAAGTAATGAAAACAAACTCAACATTTGAAACTATGAAGACTCTCAATTATCTAAGTCCACATTAACCAAAAGAGTAGCGATTATATTTATATTAGGGCTTCCCCAGTTCCATAATCATTGGATTCCCTTTCAAATATTGAGTGTCATTAATTATTGTCGCTTAGTTTCAGTTGTCTCTCTGGGACTGCGGTAAATGTGTTTATTCTATTTATATTGTATTAGTAAGTAATTTGTATTCACAGTGAACAATAAACCATTAATAAAAAGTTTGTGCACATACCTTTACCAAATGAACTAAGAATTATTCAAAATCAGAGGTAATCTCAGCCCCAATGACATAGGGTGAGTCTACTGTATAAAATAAGATTTGATTACAAATATTTATGCTGTAACTGCTGATAAATGTTGAATACAGACAAAATTACTTCCATGAATTGAACCTATATTAATGTCATTATTATGAAGGACAACATATAAAGCCTTCTCCTAAGTAAAAAAAAAAAAAACAAGAACGTAACTTTCCAAGCCTAAAACTATAAACAATTCTACAACAAAACGTTATAAGAAGTTGTTTTTTTTTGTAGGAAATATTGTCCATTGTAATTTTGTTAACAATATAATTTCCAGGACTGATACAGAGATACAAAACAAAAACCACCCTTGAACGGCTCTGCCATCTCCTGATCGCTTCCCACACTAGGAGTTTTGGTGATGTACCGCAATGTACCAATGAACATTATTGCCAAATTTCCAAACTTTGGGATTTATTTCACACAATTATCATTTTTGGTCTAATTTGACTGGGCTAAAAGGGATCGAACTGCAGAAGTATCATCATCATCATCATCAATTGTTAGTCAAGCATTGTAAAATGTTTAAAATTATTTTTACCACTAATATTCTCAAATATATACTTTACAGCAATGATTGTACTTTGTAATTTTAAATTATTTGAATTAAAAAGCTAATATTAGAACATCCTTCATTACCGAAAAACAAACTGAAGTAACTACACTCCATTTCATTAAAAAATAAAATTTGATTTATTGTAAACAATTGAGAAGAAACAATATTAATTAGTCAAATGAATTAAGTTAACAAATTTCTAAATAAATTACAAACATAACACATTTAAAATACAGATTATGACTTTACACACTTCAAAAGTGAAAACTCAAAATATACATTATTTTGTGTAGGTAAGGCAGATTGAACCAAAGGTAGCGAACTGTGGATAGCCTATCATAAATGATCACATTTTCTGGAACTATTCTAAATTTAATAAAGAAACATTATTTGAAGGGAAAATTTAAGAGAGAAAAAATAGCCTCTCTTTCACAATGCACTTTGATGAAGCTATTGCATGCTTTATAATCAACATTAATTGTGAAATATAACGAGCGGACAATTACTACTGGAAAACGAAAGATGTACTGAACTGCAATATTTAGTTGCGAATCCACATTTTTCTCTCTGAAGTGCCATAAAAAATCATTCATTATAGAAAAAGCTACTTGTTATTGACACTGTAATTAGCAAATTTATATTTTCTGATGCTGTTTCCATCATAGCCTCCATTTGCCCTTGACCTCAAATTCCTGCTCATGCCTCCATTAATGTCATACCAATAGCATATAGCACATTAATAAGAGATCTGATCAGTTCTTTAATTTTTATCAACAATGGGGATGAAAAATCTTTTTTAATAGTTTATCCTTATACCATGACTAATAAAGAAGTTTCTGTCTGACATCTGTTCTCAAACAAAGTTTGATAGGCACAAAGATTTAGGAAATTGTTATAACAAATAGGAAGTAATGATGTAATGAACACTACGGAAAATAATAAATAAAATTGAACTTCGAATATCAACAGTTAACTTCTTTCATGTAATGATTTCACTGCAGAAAATACTGAGTCCAAGAGTTTGCATGAGTGGAACTGATTCTGAGAGCATGGTTTAGAAATGCAATAGCAGCAAATCCAAGAATCCATATTTGTAAAATTAGCAAAACAAGTAATTGCATGCAATTATTTATTAAATTTTATTAAATAATGCTGTCTAATTTCAATACATTAATAGTTGAGTTAGGACAGGGAAACTCAAAACATTCATTTCTGTCAAAATTTTGACATCAATTTTTTCAGCAGAATAAAAATTGGAGGAAAAAAAAGTTGAAAAAATTATAATGCATAAA
Source organism: Teleogryllus oceanicus (assembly GCA_964035755.1). Taxonomy (NCBI): domain Eukaryota; kingdom Metazoa; phylum Arthropoda; class Insecta; order Orthoptera; family Gryllidae; genus Teleogryllus; species Teleogryllus oceanicus. Next base: position 22,880,091 of record CAXIVR010000004.1, read on the forward strand.
AGGGAAAAGCATTTAACGTTTAATTTTTTTTTTTTTTTTTTTCATCCAACACATGGTCCTAATTATCAAAAAATAATGGGGACTATCTACTACATATTCAAAATAAACTAATTCTTATTTTGTTCTTTCTCATACCAAAAAAAGATTTAATAAAATTAATGAAAATAATAATGGTATTTTGAACAACAACCCTCCTTGACGATGCCAGTGACATCAAGCAGTTACAAGGAAATGAAAATAACAACAAGATAGAAATCAGAAAGCATAAGTCAAAAATGTCAGGGGGTTAAAGGAGGAACTACGAAGGAAGACAGGTGCAATAAGAACCAAAAAAACAGCAACAGAGTGCAAGTGAAAAAATACTTGAAAGGATAAAAGACATCACGAAAAGTTATTTTATGTGGTCCTTAGTAGGTAAAATCAATTGTGAATCAAAGTTTTAATAGTAAACATGGATGTTAAATTAAATCATAACAACATCCTACGAACACAATCTTATTATACTAGAACAAACCTGTCTTTTTTTGTTCCAAATGATTTCTCAAAATCTTCAATGTCAGCTTTTGGTTTTTGTTGAGATTCTTGGGAGAATGACACAAGCTTATGCTGTGACTTATGCTTGTGTTTCAGAGGGCGAGCTTCCTTTAATTCCTGACGAGCAGGTGCTGTTTGTTGTATCTCTGAACCCAAACAGCAATGACTACAGCCACATAAACACTGAACTAAGAGATCAGAAGTGTCAACAGCCACACTGCATACGCTACCAGTCATTCTGTATTACAAAAACAAAAATTTATTATTAGGCAATGTTTGCACATGGAAGAATTCAAAAGATAAAATATAGAAACAGAATCCTAAACTGTTATCAAATCTCGTTTCAATGGGCAAATAAATTTACAAATTGGTTTTCCAAATTAATAAGAAGGAAAATAAAAAAGACAAAGACAGTATGTTAATATCTTATAATGTAAATCATATGGAATGTAAATATGGTAAAATATGCTTGATATTTTTAAAAAGTCAGCTTTCCCTGTTTTTGTTCAAATTTCCATCAATTCCTAGTATTTGCAAAACCCACCGAGACTTCAGGCAGAAGATTCATACAACAGACTTTTCTAACAGGCATGTTGCGATCTCTCAAATGCAGTACGTCCAGTGTGTACAACAATATAATGTAATAACATTTAAATAAGTAGCCCATCTTCAGTGCTATGACATCGTTATTTTTTTACCTATCGACAATGCGGCATTAAGCTATAATGTTGCATGTTTCCATCCTCAATTGACTATGGTTTACTGAATTCCTCACATTGAATTGAACATTGTTCGGATGTGGCTTAAAGACTTTCGCTGCAGGATAAGGGGCATCTGCAGTGCTGGTTCTGCACCTCTGGATGACAGCAATAAAGCTATCGCGCTAAAGAATGCTAACATGCAATAAAAAGTATTATAATCTATTTAAAAATCACTCACTTCAATAAAAGAACAGCGTACGAAAATCAAATTTAACAAGAAAATCCCTACTGTTAGTACCAGACAATTTTGTTCGGCGGCAACACACAGTACCACGACGAAAATCTGAGCCACACGAGGAAACGCTATCAATGATGCAGCGATTGTACCAACTTCACAAAAGTACATTAAACTTACTCGAAAAGGAATTTCTTCATCAAAATATTTTCATTCAAATATAATAAAAACATATATTAAATTCACTACATTATTATGAGTAATAATTAAAGGCAGACAAAATATATTAACAAAAATTCGCACTTTTATGAAACGCCGTTAGATTGGCCATAGTGGCGTTTGGGGTGTCCTCCCTGCGAACAATATACAAACACACTCGCGGGAAATTTCATTGATCCGAGATGGAAGTAACCACGGTGTAAGATTTATCTTTTACCGTGGAAGTAACTGAAGAAACCCGCCGTTTCATTTAACAGGCTCAATCATAAAAATTGTACTTTTGCAATGTTAATTTTACTTTCTCGCTACCGTTACCGTGGTAAAGAGAAAGTTATGTATTGCTGTCCGAAAAAATGGTGAATTTTCCGCAGGAAAACTTTATACAGGGACCTGTAAAAGAAAAAGTAAGTCAACGAAAAATACTACTGAATTTAGAAAAAAAATCTTCTAAGACTTGGTGTAGCCAATATCCATGTTTTGCGGGTTCTTGGTACCGACAAAACGATTTACGGCAAAACGTCTGTCCGTCTGTCGGTGAACAACGCTAGCGGCTAAACCGTTAAGCCGATTTTCTTCAAAATTGAGATTCCTAGATCGATCTGAGTGATGCCACGGCCCCTTGAATTTGAAACCGATATTTTAATTTTGGAGGGTACTTTACAGAAGTATCAAGGATGTGAAATGATTACACTTCCAGCGCTCAGTACACAATATTTATTGCATTAAAAATGCGATTATCAAGAAGAGTGTGAACTCTTTTTCTCAAACACGGAGCCAGGAGTCGCGGCAGACTCGTAGAGATGTCGTATATTGTCCTGCGTCATTTCGTTTCAGGCCTCTTGAATGGACGCACACGAAACTGACCGTTTCCAAATAATGCACGAGCGAGGAGTGTTCTGTAGGGAGCGTCCCATTGCATCCCACACGTGCTCGATAGAGGAGTGATATGGGGATGCTAAGGGCCATTAAATGGTGCAAGTGATTTGCAGGAACTCCCTAGCGATGGCTGCTGTACGCGGCCGGGTGTAGCCCTGCAGGAATATGCTGTGCGTGTACAAGGAATCGGTGAGTTGTTTTTCGATGTGGAACGACCTGAGCGAAAGTTTCAAACAATTCGGGCGATTCCTTCTGGGTGCAACTCTTTTTTTTCTTCTAAAAGGGAAATAACAATCATTAGCCTTCAAGGAATATCAGATTGGAATGCAACATCGCGACTCGCGAATTTCTATGAATTATGTGTCATTGTTGTGAGTCACAACTTGTGACGTGATTTAGCTGTATGAAAATCAGTTGTAAGTGTCAAATTTGTGTTATTTGCTTGAAAATGTTTAGTTTTGCACCAAATGTACGATTTGTAATGAGTTTTACAATAAATGATGACAGGTGTGTTAATTCGGAGAGAAATTGGGATATAAATAGTATCACATAACTATTACTGAAGGCGAGAAGATAGTGCTATTTTAGCACCATAGTTTTGTGGTTGTTTGCAATTTTCGAAAATACAGAGTTCAATGAAAATGCGAACAACTCCAAATTTCATTGCCTTTCTTTGCTACGTAAGACGAAAAAAAACTTAAAAATTTGGAGACGCACTTTTAGAAAATAATTGTTTAGAATAGTTTCACGATTGTCTATGTTTTACGAAAAATTACGTAAAAACTACTCAAATGTTCTAAAAATTGAACATGATCTTGAAGATCAGTTTTCGATCAACAGATTTTATTAAAGAAAAATATGTCTACCTTCATTATTGTACTAGTTGTAGGAAGATGCCGAATAAAAGTTTGAAGTTTTGGAATTTCCAAAACATTAAGCAGCCAATTAAGAGCCACTAAGATGGCAGCGAAGAAGAGGTTGAAGCAAAACAAAAACAATTTGCCTAGACTGAGGATATAAGGAAACTAATACCAGAAAGTCTGTGCCATTCTGTAGAACCACTAGTTACTTTCTCGTATACATACTTGTATATGCGGTAATGTACGTATATAGAGAAAGATATGTAATGCTGCGAAAAATCAATTTCGGGATTTCAACGGAAATATTCGTTTTGTTGTCCCCTGATCCCGAAAACTTGCATTCCCTCCCCCCCCCCCAAAAAACGTCTCTTCATCTGTCCGTCTTTCTGGAAACAAAACTAGCGCCTAAATGGGTCATACGATTATTCCCGAAATGAATATTCCCGACTTGAAGCTTGCAGTTTTGAAAAACAATCTTTAAATTTTGGGGGCACTGTATATGTTACCCTGGGAAATATTCAACATTTCAAAAATATTGAATGTCTAATTTTTTCCTTTAAATTTCTTGTAAAGTGAAATACACTTATAAATATGGTGTAGGTTCGATTTTCACTGTTAACTGTGACATTTCGAAAAATCTAAAAGTTTGAATTTTTGTTCGGCGTCTTCCTACAACTTCAATATTGAAGATAGAGATTTTTTCTTCCAATGAAATTTGACCTCCACAACTAGTTCTTTCTTCAATGACGTGCATTTTTTAAAAATTGTAGTAACTTTCGCGCGATTGAGTGAAATATGCAATATTAAAAAATATCGAAAAAGAATATCTGAAAACAGGCTCCAATTTCTTTCTTTAAACTTGTCTAAGGAATTGCGCTAAATGTACTTTATAAGATGACGTAAACGCTATTTTGCTCTGATCTATTTTTACAAAAATTACAGAAAAAAATTGTATTGACACATTTGACACCTGTAATAGTTACACTATCGGCAATTTGTATAAACTATTACATTTATGAGTATATATTCTTCAAATGATGTCTTATAAAGTTTATCGAAAACTCAAAAGCGTTCTGTGAAAGCTCGAAATTACATATTTTCAGAAACGCTCAAGCGCCATTTCTCGATAAGGCTCCACGTTTTTTCTTTAAAACGTTTGAACGGATAGTCTAAAATGGGCCCAATAACATAACATAAATGCCGTTTGATATTTTCTTTTGTTTGTTGTTTTTCAAAAATTTTAAAAGTGTAATTTTGAAATATCTTTCATGTCGTTAATATTTACATTGCCAGCGATTTGTATACAGCATTGCATTTGTGGATGGTTCAAAGATTTCCAATGAAATTTCTCGAAAGCTTTCTGTTGAAAAGAGCATCAAATTTTGCTTTTACAGAAACGCTTAAACATTGTCTCAAAAATGGCCCCAAATGTTTCAATGAACATTTCTATATAGAACGAAGTTTTACTCTTGTGTAATCTTCTTGAACTTGTGTTTCATTTTAGCATTAGAGGGTCGAAGAATCGAGAAAATGTGCGAAAATGAAGTTTGGGCGGCGATAGATGGCAGCTCGGAAGAGGGTGGTTTAAAACCCACCCTCTCAAACTAAAGGAATAAGAAAACCAACTAGTTCGACGAAGTCTGTGCCATTCTGTAGCACTATTAGTTCGCTAATGAAATCTGTTAAATAGCTTGAAATAAGGTCGTGTTCAATTTGTGAAATATATGAGTAGTTTAGCGTAATTTTGCAAATTTAAATTTCCCGTATTTATTTTACTATAATTTTTAAGGAACGACGGCGGCGACTTTGGCAATGACATTGATCGGTTTGGCAGTGTTGGATACTACTTTCATGTTATGGGCTACCGCTGACCTTAGAAATAAACTTTGACTACGTAACTATACATAATCTTTTTTTTTTTAATTGGTTATTTAAGGTCGCATCAACATCTAGGTCATTAGCGACCACTATTGGTGTTAACATATGGTAACTATGAAGATGAAACGATATGAGGATGATAAGGGGTGAAAGGACGAACACAAATACAACCATGCCCGAGGCGGGACTCGAACCCGCGACCCTTCGGTCCGAGATCACCACGACACTTCTGCCTTAGCGATACATAATCTTTGATTATATCGTTTGTGTACTTTGTTCTTCTCCCTCCCCCCCTCTCACCCCTTCTGGATCCGGATTATTTTTTAGAATTTTGCATGGTACGAACCTTTGCAAAGCTTCGTCTATAATATCTATAAACGCGCACCATATCTCTTCCATACCTCCTTCTGTTCTAAGAAAGCGGTTGTATTGTTCTGTAAGAAAGTCATGAAGTCCCTCCACATTTGCTTTATTGAACTGACGCACTTTCGTTCCTGTCGTAATACATTTCCTTGAAATATTTTCGTCTAAGTCAAGAAGAACCGCTTTGTGATCACTAATTCCCTCGATAACTTTACAAAATGACTGGTGAAAAGTTTTTTCGGCCTAATTAGGTAAACATCCAAAACCGTGTTCTGCCGCGTCGCGTTCCTTACTACCTGGGCTAATCCCCTATCCCAAACTAGTCTTAACAAGTGTTTGGACTTTCCCCTCGCTCATGGCTCCCTCCCAGTTTGCGCTGGAAATGTTTAAATCTCCTCCGATAACAATAGGATGACCATTTTCATTTCCTGTTCTCTGTATGATATCTTCCATAATTTCGTAACCGTCACCCGGAGGCGTGTAGCATGCAATAATTTCTAATAAGATTCTTGAAGTAGTAATTTCTATTCCTTTCATTTCAAACTCTGTACTAATCCAATCTAATCTAATATTTATGTCAGCTTTGACGCAAATCACCGTCACCTGTACTATTTCTATCTCTCCTAAAGATCTTGTAATCAGAATGAAAAATTTCCGGGGGTCCGATTTCCTGAGTTAGCCACGACTCTGTCCCTATCACTACGTCGGGATCGCAGACATCAATTAGATTCCAAATCTATTTCTTTCTTGATTATACTACGACAGTTCACCTGCAACAACCTAATGAATCCCTTCCTTACCTGAATGTGTTCTCGGGATTGCGTGTCCCCCGAAGTCGCACCCGCCGCCGCCGCCGCCGTAGCCTCTGCCGCCGCCGTCGTCGTCATCGCCGCCATAGCCCCCGCTGCAGTCGTCGCCGTCTCCTCCTCCGCCGCCACCGTCGACGACGTCGCTGTCACCATCTTCGTCGCCGCCGCGGTCTCTCCAAAGCACAAGACTGCGCCAACACCGATGCCACGGTCTTCCTCGCGCGCAGTCACTTGGCTCGCAAGCATGACTGGATAACCGTCATGCAGGCGACCCAGCTTCCATGCACCGCGGAAATTTAAATATACCGTCCCGTGTGAGGTCCTCTTGTTCCAGCCAGTGGTTTGGATCTACGAAAAGACTATCGATCTTTCCGCAGGCCCACCGCAACCCTTGTTTTATCTGCCATGTCCTGCCGATGTGCACATCTCGGCGTTGCATCACACCTGAGAGAACAATTCGCGCGTTTTTTAAATTACTTTTTAGAGCATGACTTTATTCTATGCTGGTTCACAGTGTCGAAGATGAGTTGCCTTTTCGATACATTTGTGCCCACATGCTCAAGGATGACTTCCACGGCTTCATTTTCTTCCGCTCTTTCCACGACGGATTTCATTTGCACAACGTGTATTCCTCGAAAAAACGAAATGTCGGCTCCTTTCTTGTTGCAAACGCCTCCGCTGTGGCGCAGCATCGAATCTCCGAGCACTTTGACCATGTCCTTGTAAGGCTCCTCATCAATGATGGTGTTATTTATTTCAGTACACGGATGCGTTGATTGCTCCCGAACACTTTGCTTCTCCAATTCCTGGATCTTGAAACTCAGTTCCCTAATGCACTGCTATACTTCGGTCAATTCCGCTTCAAGTCTCCCCAGTCTTCTCTCGCTTCGGTCACATTTGGGGCACGTGGGTGCCGGCGACTCAGCAGCAGTGCGTGTTCCGTGACATTTACAATTTCTCGTTATACTAACGACGATCAAAAGGCTTCTCTAATAAACGCTGTTCAATACACTCACTGCCAACAGACAAACATCGCGAAGTTTGCTGTGACATTTTTCAAAATCTTACCAAACAGACAATAGTTAACTTTGACACAATCACATACTTAATATGTTTCAATTTTAACACTTAAAACGTGCTTAATATGTTATTATGTATTTGTACACTCACCACCAATGGTGTCTTGCATAAAAGCGCATATCTAATTTACTCTGTCCGTTTACACCCCCGTGAAGTTTACTTTGTCCACTGTTTGACCACATTTGCCCACCGTTTAGAAATTTTTACCAGCTTCCGTTCAAATTTACAGGAAAAAATATTTTTTAGGAACAACTTCACACTTTTATGAAATTACAAGACTTTGCCTAAAATATTAAAAATACCAAAATTTGAAGTGCGCTTTCGTTTGTCCATCATTTGACTACGTTTAATCACTAAGTTATTTTTACCACGTTTCCTATAGCAGATATGGGCGAAAAAGTATTCCACTGCACCCAGAAGTGTGTATTTGGCCGGAAAAAAAAATCAATTTTTTGTATGGATTCGTTTGTCCATCGTTTGACCACGTTTGCCCACCCTTTAGTAAATTTTTACTTTTACCCTTTTTTAACATTGTTACTTGACAGATTTTTGTTCTCGTAATTTTCTCGGGTTACCGCCGGTAGCCCACAGTATACGCCATTGAGGTTTGACGAAACGTCTGACTACAGGATAGGTCATGAGTTGTTTTTTTTTTTTATTAACACAATGAAAATTTACAATCTATTTCAATTCGAAATAATAAGTAAATATAATTCAAAAATCATGAAAGTCATGAGTGAGTTGCTAGTGCTCCTGCAGGTTAACTGTAAACATTTGTACAATAAAGCAACATATTTGAGGAATTTTGTTGATTTTATTATCCGGACGAAATAATTACGGAATCGTGAATTGTAAACAATATTCATAACGGTGAAATCTTTCGATCGGACAGACGGACGGACGTTTTGAAGGAAAAAAAAAAAAAAAAATCGGTATCAGGGGGCACCAAAACGTGTATTTTCGTTGAAATCTCGAAATCGATTTTCCGCAACATTACTTAAGTTTCTCTATACTACGTATATTACTCCGTATATAGTATGTGTGCGAGAAAGTAAAAAAATACATTTTTGTAATTTTTGAAAAACAAAATGGAGCAATAAGACGTTTGTGTCATCGTATAGGGTTCGTTTGGCACCACCACTAACAAAAATGTAAAGAAAAAATTTGGAGCTATTTCTGAGAAAATCTTGTTTTTGTAATTTTTGAAACTTGCAAATATTTCACGCACTATTGCATGAAAACTACCACAAATTTCCTAAAAAAAAACAAAAAAAAACAACTGCATGACCTTTATGAAAGAACTGTTTATGGACAACAAATTTCATTTGAAGGAAAAGTGTCTATCCTCAATTTTGAAGTTGTAGGAAGACGCCGAAAAAAATTCAAACTTTAACAATTTTCGAATATTCAGAGTTAACAGTGACAATTGAGATTTTGAAAAACTTCATTGGAAGAACTTCCACTAACAAATGCAATAATGTATACAAATGAGGGGAAAGAATACACCAAAATGAAGTTATGGCTTGCAAGATTACATCATATTAAACAGTGCTATTACCACTATACATTGGAAAAGTATGAAGAAAAAATTTGGAGTTATTTTTGAGAAAATGACGTTAGAGATATTTCAGAAAATGCGAAATTTTGAGCTCATTTTAACAGAAAACTGTTGAATTTTCAAGCAACTTTATATGACATTAATTAAAGCGCATGTACTCATAAGTAAAATATCATGCAGAAATCGCCTCATAATAAAAATATTACCAACATGAGAGACCAGTCAAAAGAATTACATGTGTCATTTTTGAAAAACTAAAAGAATAGAGCAACTTGGCATTTATTTCATCATATAGAATTCGTTTGGCTCTACCTCTAGCAAAAATTTACAGAAAAAATGTGGAGCTGTTTTCGAGAAAATCTTGTGATAGGTATATTTTTTAATTGCAAATATTGCACGAAAAGTACTAAAATTTTGAAAAAGGTTTACATGGCTTTCATGAAAGATCTTTTTATGGATAACTAATTTCATTCAAAGGAAAAAGTCTGTCTTCAATTTTATAGCTGTAGGAAGGCGACAAAAAAATTCACGTTTGCAATTTTTGAAAATTTAGAGTTAACCACAAAAATGGGTCCTATGTCACCTTTATACGCATATTATACTCTATTCTTACAATTTACAGAAAAAATTTGGTGCCATTTTTGAGGAAAAATTGAAAATGTCCAGGGGGGCTTCATGTAAAGTATCCTCAAATTTTAAAGAATGTTTTTAAAAATCTCAAAGCTTCAACTAGGGCAAGATGGACAGGGGTTTCTTCAATTTAGAAAAAATTCTACAAATGGTTTAGGCACTAGTAGTGTCCACAGATGGATGGACGTTTTGCTTTCAATTGGTTTTTTGGCATCAAGGATCCACAAAACAGAAATTCTGGCTAAACCACATGTTAGAGGAGTTTTTTTTAATTTTAGAACTGGATTTATCCACTTTTTCATTGTCAGGGCTCAGCAATACATTTTTCGTGCTGAAAATCCGCCGTTTTTTCGCGCAGCATTACATTACTTTCTCTATACGTATTACTTCGTATATAGTCCAAATATGAGAAAGTAAAAATTCAGCATGTGCGGCCTGAGCCATGCTGCAGTATTGAAAGCACAAGTATTGCTACTCAGTGACACACCCAGGTAATCCCCCACATATTCTGGCGCTCACGTGCTAGGGGTCATCACAAGATACGCAATGTTTATTCTGAAAAAGGATATATACTGAAGCAAAATTGCAGAAATTTGAAATTTTTTTACGACAATTTCACTCGTGAATTAAACACCAATAGTGTAGTGTTAACTACATATACTTATAAAATGCCCCAATCAGGAAGTCTACCTCAAAAAATTTATTGCTCTTTCTATCTGATTTTCCATACCTACCTGTTCCTACTACCCAGTAATTAGTTGCGACTCAACTAGGTTAGGGCATAGTATGTATTGATTGCTGTGTTGATGTACAATAAATCGTGTATGTCCTATATCATAACCTCTTTGATTTTAAGATGCTTTCAGTTATTTTCAACATTTGGTGTTTTGCATGTGATTTCATTCATGGAATAGTCCTATTAAGTACCACTTGTGCTTTGGAAATTCTCAGATAAATTCCCTCTTTGCTTTGTGAGTCGGGAATTTATCAACAATTTCCAAAGCACTTGTGGTATTACTTATGATAAATGAAACCAATTATAAGCTTAATTTGTAATATTCTATATTCGATGGATTAAATAATATACATATATTAAATGTTTATACAATCAAAGTCTTTCAAGAAATGCTGTTATTTAATAGGATGCAGTCTATGCTGGTTATCCTTTCACACCCGCAAGTCACTATCACTTTACTTGAATACCACTGAGAAAAATGAAGTAGTAGGTCTGATCTCTTGTCAAAACTATTTTTTTCATCATAAAATCAATCTGAACATTGCTTTAGAACAAATAACCATGTAAGAAATAACTCAACAGCTATTTTCTGTTTTGATATTTTACCACATAGCAAGTTCTCAAAATAAATTCTTAATACTTCCAAAAGATAAAATTATAAACTTGCGCAATTCAGGGGCACAATGCAACCATAGTGTCTTGACCAAAAGAACTTTCATAGTTCTAAAGGTCACACAGACTTGAATAAATTAAATATTAATGCATCATAGAAATGGTCCACTAACTTTAGAAAGTTGCAACATTTGATGTAATTTCTTGTTCCTTTCTTGTATATGAATTATAATATGCAAGTGTAACGTTCCATCTATTTGTGTACATCAAAAATCTTTTCTTCTTCTAATTACAGCAACTCATATATGCACTCATAAACATCAAACTGACAAATACTGTGAAAAAATTGATCACACAGCTTGGACCTAAAAAACAGCAAACAATCTAACTGTAAATTTCAGGAACAAAAGTCAAAATAAAACATTTGTTTCAAATCTAATAATGTTCTTAATAGAACTTTCTTAGGCTTCATTACAAAATAAAAGTATGTGCATTACCAACAAGACAGCCCATCATAAATTCAAGATTGCCTTGAATTCTGATTAGCTACTTGTGCATATAGTTTTCCCTAAAATATTCTTAATACTTTACACAATTTATTAACAACACTTCCTTGCACTGTGTTCAATTTTCTGGATAGTTAGTTTAATTTTGTCAGTTGTTTTGTACTCTTAATAAATAATAAGTTTGTTACACGGATTTATATGGACCAGGTTTATACACCCCTGTATGTGCTCACTGAAGTTTTCAAACCACAACATACTTAACATTAGTGTTCAGTATTTTCCATTTTAAATGTAAATTGCTAGTTCGTTTTCATGACCATTATCTCAATTCACACACACTGTTGAACAAATATGGCAAAAGCCACAACATAACGTTCTAGACTTTTTCTGAATTACACATTTCAATTTGAAAGTGAAATCACTGTACACGATAAATACAACTGTCATATTCAGACAATAATTTCACATTCCTCTACGCCATTTCTCTGCGGTTGTGAATTCTGTCATAGGTTTTCCACTCATTCCACATGTACCAATGCCCACACGTCCATTAACATTATCTGGGGATGCAAATATACTTTTCTTGGTCATTCCTTTCTTGAATGCCTGTAAAAAGAAAGCATTACCCTCAGATTGTATTTTTAAACCATTATCATATACAAGCACATATATCTGATTTGTAGAAAAAATGTAGATCCATTGATATGTTTGTACAGATTTTCAGACTTTCCTGTACTTCAATAAATTAGTATACCTGCAAACATATTAATGGATCTTAATCTATCTGTCAATAGAGACTAACAAGAATATATTCATGAGAGTCACTTTTTTAGCACTTTCTGCTCATTTAAAAGGACACAATGCACAATCGTTACAGAAGATCAAGAATAAATGGCTATTAATGACATGCATTGTAAGCCTTTTACAAATGGAACCGTAAATAAATGTAGATCAATGCGAAATTATGAAGCCAATGATAAATACGAAGGGGTAAAAGCAACATTGTCCTAATCATTTGTTTAATTTTTGTCACCCAGACATGTTTCAGTTTGTGTAGATATTACAGATAATGTGTAAATCTGATTCCTGATTTAGCTGGTTAATGTTCACATTATCCAACATAGGTGAATAAAGTCCAAAGGCAGAACCATTTCAAAGCATACGTGTAAAATTCATAGTACTTTATGAGGGCAGAAAGATGCTTTGTATTTATCGATAAAGGTTACTAGTCATACATAAAGAAGCTAATATTTTTTCAAAAGTAACAGAATACAAATTGGCTGATAATTTTGAATTCCATTCTTGTTGTCTTTTTGAAGACCTGTTTTAAAAATATTTGGACTTTTTACACCTGATGCATATCTCAATATTCATGACAAATGCGTTACATCTCCTTCAATGCCTTTAAGGATAAATAAACTTTCCTCACAAATAATTTGAATTTTGTTTGTCTCTCAATAACTACGGATACTTGTGTTCATATTTATAAATTAGACAATCACACTAAAAATGTTAACCACAAGACTGTTTGGCTGCAAATACAGCAAAACTTCGATTTTACGTCATAAGTGAGTAGTCCCGACACAACATGTAATGTATAACTTTTCCTTGATTTTACATTTTCATGATTTTACGTTTTCCTCAATTTTGCATCTGACTTGTGAAGTCCTACTGTGTATTAAAACCCTGATATTAAGATTTTTGTACGGCAGGATTCTTAATTTAGACAGACATTCTGAAAGAAAAGGCGGTAACGATGGTGTCCGTTTCGGGAAGAGTGGTGGGGATACATATAAATGTTATGTGTTTTGATAATTACAAATCGAAGTATATTGTAGTGAATGTTCTGAATGGGTTGGCTGAGTTAGTTTGTCACCAATGATAAGCAAGTGGCTGGTTTTTACTTTCTTGCAACCGCTTATGCAGTAGAGAGAAAGTAATGTAATGCTGTGGAAAAATAGCTGTGCATTTTCGGCAGAAAAACTCTCATTGCCAGCGAAATCGGTAACAAAAAAGTGGATATATCCCGTGGCTAAATTTAGGAAAAAATCCTCTAACATGTGGTGTAACCAGAAATGAAGTTTTGGAGGTCCTTAATGCTGAAAACTTAGTTGGTGCCACATGCCTGTCCATCCATCTCTGAACAACACTAGTGGCTTAACTGTTCAGACGATTTTCTCCAAAATTGATATTCCCCTATTGATCTGGCTGATGTCATGCTCCCTTGAATTTGAAATGAATATAGTAATTTTTTAGAGTACTTTACATGAAGCCCCTGGGACATTTACAAAATTTTTAAAAAAATTTAAAAAATGATTTCAACGTTTTTTATTAAATTTTGTTCTTGGATAGTGTGCAGGTTGCATGTTCATTGAAAACTCTGATTTTTCAAAAATTGCAAAAGTTCAAACTTTTTCAGTGTCTTCCTACAAGTACAATTAAGAAGAGAGGTTTTTTCCCTTAATAGAATCTTTTCCTTAATGATAGATTTTGAAATAAGACCATGAACAATTTTTCAAAAATTTGAGTACTTTTCGCATAATTTTTGCATGAACGAATGTGCTATTTTAGCACCACTAGTTTCTATTAATTTCTTTTCAATTAAAGTTTTAATGTATTATTTATTATTTTTAGAATTACAATGTGTTTTGGAACAAAATTTGCAAGAAAATAATTTCCTCAATTTTCCTTTTTTTGACCAGTCCCTAAAGTGGTGTCAAATAGGAGTTTCACTGTAGTTTCTATCTTAAAGATCAAAAAATGATAAATTACTACTAGTTTTCACCCAGTTGCCTTAGTCATCCTTTTTTATCCAGTAAAATATTTTGTCAATCATAAATGTATGAGTTATGGAGATTTATAATATCATGCCTCAAAAGAAAAGAACAATCACCTTTGAGTGAAATGCCAGCCACTTATTCTTTTCACCTTCACGTTCTTCTTCCATTTGTTTGTAGCGTTGCAATTTCTTCTGTTTCTTTTTCTTCTGGTATTCTCTTTGTTTTGACAAGGCTTGCTTCCTGTGAAAGGAAACAGAATAACACAAATATCAAAACCATTTGTTTAATTTCTTTGAAATCATCGTAACACTGCATCTGATATAAGGAGACATTTTTAATGGTTCTACTTGAAAAATTCAACAAAAATCACTTACACAGTTGATATATTTCATTCAATTACAAGTAAACTCTAAGGGAAAAATGACAGGGCATAATCAAACTATGATATCAATAATGAATAAAATCCATATTTATATGCAAACAAAATGTAGTGCAAATTGCTTATCATTCGTTATAAAATTTCCTTCATTACAAAACACACCCACTTTGTTGCAAGATTGGCCTGTGACTTGATGCTGGTTGAGAATGAAGCCACATATTGCATCTTTAAATGATCTATTGCAGACATCCCAATCATTGGTACGTCCAACCATAAAGAATTGCCTTTATGCTGCCCAATACTCATGTTGGTTTCCCTTTTAATTTGCTACAATTTTTCCATTCAAGTTTTCATTTCATTCATGCAATTTCCCAACAGTGAATAAATACTCACTTTGTTTTGCTGTCAGGTCCATCCTCCACAGGCCTCTTTACCCCAGCCTTCAATTCCTTCAATAAGGACAAGGTAGTGACATCTGAGTTGTTGTAATTGTCAAAGACAACAGACACCTCTTCTCCATCCTCTGTTATATCTTCTATTGTTGCTTCATAATATCTAAAAATAATTAATTTAAACATAAATAAGAACTGCGATGAGGGATTAAATGAAAACAAAGCATCACCACATGACTGACATTTTAAGGCCAATTAAAAATGAATTTTAAGTTCTCATGCCTATGTTTCTAGGTTACTGGATCTCTGACCTCCCATAACAGTACAATTTGGCAAAAACACTAGTTGTATTACCAAATTGTTAAAGGGCTGATCTAGGTCTTTCTTCAGTAACAATTCAAGTATCAATAAAATTGCAAATAAACAAAGTTCTTCCAAATATGTAGTGAGAAATATAGTGAAAAAATTCTATAGGCAATTAGCAAAAGGTTATTAGCATAAAACATTCACAATAATGCAAAAATATTGTTAAAAACAATCTAGTGGTAACTTGACAGTGAATGAAGAGTAATAATTTAAGATATGTCTTGGATGAATATCATGTTTTTCTCTTAATGACATACGATGATAAAAATGTTGATAAGTGTATTATGATTGTGCTACTGTTCAAAAGTAAAAGGAAGTCTCAAAGAATAAAAACCAGTGAACACCAAACTGCATTGATACACATTCATTTCTCTTCTTGCAAAACCATAAAGAAAAAATCCCATATGACATAATATTCAAACAAAAGAAAATCCAGGTAAGAAACTTCTAATTTTTCTCAAAGAGTCAAAGGTATACTGACACAAAAAAACAACTCCAATAAATTAATCCATATCAGTGATCGACACAATTTCTAATGAATATTCAAGAAAATCCCGTTAGGCCAAGACGAGAAGTCTCCACAAGGAAATTTAACAATTACTGAATCAAATGAGGTTTATTAATTGCCTCCAAATTTCATTATGTACATTTATAAGCAATAAATTTATCTTTACTCCTCCCAAATACATGGAATTTAATTTTCTTTTTTGGTATAATAACAATAATTATCTTATGAAATGGCTAAGCAGGGCTGAATGAGCGAGATAAATAAATGAAATTCATAAAGCTTTGAAAACTGTCAGAAGAATCTGTGCTATTAATGACCAGCATAATCTTAAAGAACCGATATAAAGTACATAAAGGAGATTTAACCTATATTTCTCAGTACACAAATGCTAGAATTCAAATTAAAATTATAAATCATCTTCCAAGATAAGCATCTTTAAAAGCAAAATCAAATGTAACTTGAGTTAAATTAATTCTTTTAATATTTTTAATGGTCTAAATTTTCAATAAAAATGTTTCACCTAGTAAATAGTGTCCAAAATTACTTAAGAAATCATATTTACAATTGTACAAAGCTGCAGAAGTTGAAGAAAGAGAAAAAACAAGAAAATGAAGAAAAGACATGAGAAAACAAAACACAAACATCCAAAACAAATTAGAATGAAAAAAATGTGGGTGTTGGCAAACTACTTAAAATTCTTTTGCTTTGGCCTTAACATATCAACATGACTTCAAGTATTTTTTTTTAATGCAATTGTTTTCCAATGCAAAAATTCAAAGGAAATTCCCACATATTTTAGTTGAATTAATTCAACTTATCTTTTATGAAAATCATGATAAGCCTTCAACAAGCTATCTATGGCAACAAATCTTATTCTTCCTTTCATCAACTGCAATTTAAGGAAATCTTGAAAGTAAATAAAGAGAAGAAATTTTACAAAAAATACCACAAAATTTAGTTTCCTTACTCGTGACCTACTCCAATGAACATTTGGACAAAAGGAACCTACTTATTTTATTCTGATGACACATGACAGTATGATATGCCATAGATATCTAACCAGGAACAAAAGCTGCAAACAATGAATGTTGGTGTACTCAAAAAGGGTAAACAATGTTTTGCTACTGCCTAATCTAGTGATCACAAGCAATGAACTATAATTAAATTAAAGCAGCTGTGTGGTGGGGAGTCACATGTTTCTTCTCAAATTTTCACTTTTTATTTTATAAATAAATGACTTGCCCCACAAACAACTGCTTCTAGTGAATAAACTGTTAACAAAGCAAAAATAGAGGAAAGAATACAGTAAATATACATATGCTTTTTCGTAGAACTGAGCAGCGTGGCAGCACACCCACATACCCTAAAAATTATACCCACTTATGGTCCACTCCAGTTGTCATCACTTTTTCATATCTGCAATCAGACAACATTCCAAACAACTAGATAAAGCAACACTCACCGTCAGTGCATAGAAGAAATGTAACATCTAAATACCTGTTTAGCTTGTGTAGTTTCTACTCTTTCTGCACTGCATAGAAGAGCAACAAACTCAATGACTCATGTCATCTAGGACAAAAGTCCACAGATGCATTGGTAAGGACACTTCACCTGAGTCATGCATTGAAAAAGCTGACAAAACACATTTGAAGCATTTGGCTAAATGAAGATCACTGTCACATATTGTCAAAATAAATAATTTAATGACATTGTTACTGTGGGATAAAATCATTCAAAAGTGCACACAATTTAAAAACCGGCGAACTTGCAGCTACATAACTGTAACCAGAAAATTCATCCAGTTTGCATAGAAACATATCTGTCAAATACTTAAATTATGATTCACAAAAGGGAGACCACTTAAACAAACCATTTTTTTTATTACAAGTTATGATCAAGATCATATATTTAAGGTTTCAGAGATAAAGTAGAGTCCAGTACACCCTTAGAAAATGGTCATAAGGAGAAAGGGATGACAGGGTCTTAGGGGAAAAGAGATTGGATGGAATCAAGAATCTCCAGAAAATTTACAAAAAAACAGTAGCAAAACAATTAATAAAAATTATGTATTCTGAGCTTACATCTGAAATATTTCTAATAAACTAGCTTGGAATGTCTATACCATACAATTCAAATCAGTGTATATTTCATTTGCCACACGGTGTATTGCTCGCAGTATACTTTGAATTACTTTTACAACCAAGTGGATGTTTCATTATGCCTGTCCAGAAAGACACTTGGGCCTTTGGCTTTTACTATTAACATAAAAAATACTTGTCTATGCAGTGCATAATATTGCATTTTATATAAATTGTTTTTTAGTAAAACTTACTTCATAAATCCAAGAGATGGTGATTACAAATATCTTTTCAAGAAAGCATTCATTTTGTAAATTCCGCTAAGTCCACTTAGTCATATTACTGTCTTGTCGCATTTCCTTAAATATATATCATTTAAGAATTCCATGATGCTACACATAGAACATGGCAGATACAAAGCTACCCCACCCAACCATTGAAGACTGCTCAAAACTTCATAGCATTCTCTCCACCGTGATCTCCCCATTCACTTGAGAGATTTGAACGTTTCCTCAAGTTGTACTGGACTCTTCCAATTAACAGTTTTCATCAACTATATAAAAATATGTCTGTCAAAGACGAAGATACTTGCTAATCATGCACACTACATACAAGTTCCAATAGTTTTGGTACATTCTAATTACATGTCACATTAAACACATCAATGTTCAGTAAGACTTCCAATATTCAACATAGGTTTAAAAAAAAGAACAAATTCAAAACTTTACAATGGTCTGATAATGAAAATTAATTAATAAGAATATTATGATAGTTTTCAGAAAATCCCTAAAAGGTGACAGGATTTTTAAAAGGAATTTCTAAGCAATTTTTCTACATCAGAAGTGCGAATTCTGATGCAATGTTTCTACATCAGGTGTACGAATAGCAACTTTCATTTAGCCAAATGAATTTTTATAACCAAGCAATCAAACAACAATCATTCAAAGAAGCAGCATTTGAACTCTCCACAACTTGATTACGTAGGCTTCCGCGGCCGGAGTATGTCTCTTGGCTGTCCGGGACAAGCCGCGTCGATCTGCTCGTAGCTGGCGTTTCGGCCAACATATTGTGGCCTTCCTCAGAGCGTACTGCTGCATGCAGAACACTCGGAGGAAGGCCACAATGTCAGTTACGAGCAGATCGATGCGGCTTGTCCCGGACAGCCAAGAGACATTCTCCACAACTTGTTTGAGACTACAAGTCTTCATATTCTTCAGTTATGATCAAGCTCTGATTATAATTTAGAAAGTAGAAAATACTGTGAAATGCAATTCTTAATTTTTTAATGCTACCAGTTTTAAAACTTCCTGTCTTAAACATATTCTCCCTTTTTCTGACAAGAATGAAAAATAAAATTTCAGGCAATACATATCTATTTTGATGTGGAAATCCCTCCACATCAAGTCCAAGAATTTTGCCAGTTCACTCTAACATTTGAAACCCTCTGTAACCTAATTACATGCTACAATTACTGTACATGAACTGGCAAAGTACAAAGGGTGCCCATAGGAAATTTACAATAGTTGCTCAATAATAATACTACCATGAATTTTGCATTGGTGCAACAAAATATTCAATTATAATTAATTGAAATATAAATATTACTTGGTTAATAACAACTTCAACAATGTAATAAATTATCTGTCAAGGATGAAGAAAAAGCCTAAATATCACCAGTTGCACCTGACAGCACCAAACTTCCTTGATACTATTGGTAGCATTAAAAAAAAGGAGTTTTACATACTCACGTGAGTATTACCATTATTTACAAATAAAATTACTTTGTTATTTCATTCTGTTTCCACATTAATTCAGAAACTATGTTTGCTTTAAGTTAAAGCACAATATGTTATATTCACGTGCTACTGACTCAGGAAGATAACATTATAATTTTGGTTTAATTTCATACAAAATATGCTCAAGATCTTATATTTTCAATGTACATGTCATGAATCAGTTAGAAATCAAAGCTTGCATGAAGAATACATCAAGACCTTAAACACGCCTAACTAATCTTTCGAAATAATGGCATAATATTGTACATACTGCCCATCTCCACTCCAAATGGCCAAACATTTCTCGCCAACCTTCCAGTCTTTCTTCACACTTTCATCAACTGTTGGCTGTTCAACTGGGAGCAATTTAGTTGATATTTCATCACTGTCACTTGTACCTAAAAATGCAAAATGCAATAATAAAAAGCCTATTTAATGTTCACACTTCACATTACACATCACCTTTCACAATACAAAATATAACTTACCAGCAGCTCTTCCCGTTGACTTTAATTCCAGTAGTTGAGTCTTGATCAGATCACGAGTTAATTCAATAACTTCTTCTAGATCTGTTTTGAGTTTCATAAGCTCTTCATTATCTGGGTCTGTAGTCAATGCAGCTTCAACCTGTATTACAATTGTTTAAAAGCTGAAACCACTTCTACTACAGTAACTTTCGACTATATAAAATTCTTACACTATGGTATACAAGATAACAAGGTTTAGATTTACTATGGTTCATACATATCAAGCAGAAGTAAAAACACAAACCTGCTGCAATTGCAACTTATAATTATGAAGGTTTCCATTCAAATCGTCAGCCATTTTTGGAAAGTTAATTTCTTATCGCAACCAATAATTCCTATTTCAATTTGATTATAATTACTGAAATTATTTCAAATTGTATTAATTTAATGCCGATTCTGAGCACAATTAGTAAACAGAACACACAACCACTAAGCCATCAGCAACCGCCATGTTTGTTCCATTCTGTTTCCATTCACTTGAGCTGGTTACGGCTGGTCATCGCCAGTTGTCACCCAACTTTCGCTTTGCCGTCGATGTTGTTCTTTCTTCTCAGAGTTGCCAACTACATCTTGCATACATATTCGCAAATGTAAGTATGTGGACACTGCAATGTCTATTTTAACGACAAGTTTAAGATTTTTAGATAATGCGAGAGTATGTTTATTTAAATTTTCAGGTTTTGATTGGAATAAAATTATTTGAATTCAATTTTTACAATTACCTACTTTACTTACCTCCGTGGAGAAGTTTGCTCGTCTGCAACCAGTCTTCTGCAACCTTCGAGGCATGTAAGTCGCAACTCGCATGAAAAAGCCGTGATCGCAATCGCAAGCGGCGGGCAGGGAGCTTGAATAGTATTGTTGAGTTGTGTAACTTGAGACGTGTTTGTAGGTAACTCGTAATTGCCCGTAATATTGAGACAGTTCTTCGATTGAGTTGTTTTGAATTTGGGTTTGTGTTTTTTGTTTAGTCACTTGAGTGGTTCTTCTCGTAAAATCCAGGAGAAAATTGCCGTCAATGTCGTATCAGGTGAGAAAGTCGTGAAGACATCCGTATCATTAGTTACTTTCTTCGTTTTACTAATTGAACTTTTTTTTTTAAGAATCTTAGTTATGGAGGATATCCGGGAGGCGCAGGTTCCGGATATCCTGGAGGCCAGCAGATGTCTGGGTACCCGGGTGCCCAGCCCGGTTCTGGGTACCCTGGTGGTCAACCAGGAGTAGGGTACCCGGGTGGTCAGCCAAATTCCGGATACCCAGGAGGACAATCGTATGGAGGTGGTCAGCCCCAGCCCCAGCCCCAACAAATGGGATATGGAGGCGGTGCTCCACCTGGAGTCAGCCCAGAGGTTCAACAGTGGTTTGCGGCAGTTGACAGGGACAGATCTGGTCGAATATCTGCCTCAGAACTGCAAGCTGCACTTGTTAATGGGCATGGAAAAAATTTCAGTGAAACTGCATGTCGACTGATGATTGGTAATTGTTTGCTCTTTATTAATTACACAATATCAGCTATTATTTATTTATTTAATTAATTTACATAAGACATTGTCTACAACAAATGTATTTATAGATTTTTTAAATGTTTCTCCAATATTATTAAAGACATTTTTACAAGTTGGTTGTATTGTGATATGGAGAGAGGGTAGTTACTAAATTTGCCCCCCCCCCTTTTTTTTACTACTCAAGTTCTAAATGTTTGAAAATTTACTTTCAAAATTCTCTTCTAATATATGCTACCACTTTATAATACTTCCAATGAATTGCTTGTATGGAAATGCCTTTTCAAATATTCTAAATTTGTTTGGTACTGGTTCAAGTGTTGTAGGTTGTTCTGGTTGTTTCCATACATCTCTGTTTTTGGGTTTTTCCTTATAATAACATTATGGGCAATTTGTCTTCTTGCATTTTGGATTCACATACACTTTATTAAACAGAATTTCTATGAGTTTAATGCAATTGGCAGAGAGATACAAGATTTTTTTAATGAAATGAATGTATTGCTAGCCTTTTGAATTCTCTTTCCCTGTGGCACACAATTTAGTTGTGGCAGCTGCACAGTGGAGAGAGGTTTCAACTGCCAGCATAGAATTCAACCTTGGGTTCACTTGTCTGTCATGTCGTAGGCCATAGGGGAATTCTCTCCCTCCTGACTGAGCTTGCAAAGATGTATGGGTATGGCTTCTATTTATGTGTCTCCCTGTTAGTGTTGAAAATCATAACCGCTCGGGCAGAGCATTGCTTAAGACCATGTGAGGGTATCAGAAAGTCCTAGTACTCTAGTTTGTGATGATTTGTACCTTGAGAGAGTCAGCAAGCAGTCCAACTTCAGCCACTAGGCCATGAGGTGGTGTGTATTTTTATGAGTTTCACAACCAGTTTAGCAATGGTTAAAAGAAAGGAAGAAAAAAAAATACGAAACTAACTCTTGCTAAACCAGAAATTTTTTTGGTCCTGATCGATTCCAGCTTAGATAGATTTTACTTTATTCCAAAATTGCAAAGTGTTGGAAATGTTTATTTCCAGTGTATGTGTAATGTATTTTAATTTTTTCAGGAATGTTTGATCATGATAAAAGTGGAACTATTGATGTGCAAGAGTTTCAGATGTTGTACAATTACATTAATCAATGGTTGGCCACATTTCGCTCATATGACAAGGATGGCTCTGGCAATGTTGAGGAACATGAACTCTCACAAGGTAGGACTCTTTGTGTTTCACTTTGTTGCAAATGTAGAAAGTGCAATTTCATAATTTTTAATTATTTTTATTTTCCAGCTTTACATCAAATGGGTTTTCGATTTTCTCCTCAGTTTGTCAAATTTTTAATTGAGAAAAGCGATACACAACACCATAAGTATATGTCTGTGGATCAATTTATTGTGACCTGTGTGCAGATTCAGAGATTCACTGGTAAATATAGTGATATTAACATTTTGATTCATATTAATGTCAAATACTTGAAAGTCTTATACAGACAATGATTCTAGTGTAGTAATTAAAGGTTCTTTTCAATTTTTTTTTTCAGAGGCTTTTAGGACCAGAGATAAAGAAATGAAAGGAATAATATCAATTAGCTTTGAAGACTTTTTGGGAGTTGCTTTAAGTTGTAACATATAATTGTTAAAAAAAAATCTGGCCATTTCACCATTGAAAATGAAGACATTTTGTTATTTTTTGTGATGTTAAAATCTAAAACCTCGAAAGATTAAATTGTTTCATTAATAAATTGCAAGGTTATTTTAAAAAGTTGCCTTGCCAATTCTCAGAATATTTTACTTATGTAATGTTTTTAACTTGTTTCAATTTCACAAATAAAATATGCAAGTAGTGGTATATCACAGTAAAAACACAAAGTGGGCAAGGGACATGATTGACTCTTCTATCACTTAGCCTGAAGCATTTTACAGTGCAAGTATTGTTGCTTACTTGGTAATTTTTGAATACCTTGAGAATTGTGTGTGATGCAAGTTATTTTTCAATTACTAAAAATGAACAATGCAAACAACATAGAGGTGCCAGAGAAGAAAAATCATTATTGCAAACATGGAATGATTTGCTTGTGTGATTACTTCATCATTCCAAAATGTGTTCCTACCAAACTATTGTAACAAAGTATTTTATGAATATTAAATACCTATAAAACTTCGATTATGTAACAGCTTTTTAGCCTGCAGAATTTTTTTGTAGAGGTCAGTATCAAAGAAAGCTGAATTGCAGCTTCCCAGAATACAAGTGTCAAATATATGAAATGGCACATTAGAGAAATTAAAGACTTGAAGGGAACTATTACTTCTGATTTATCTTGTATTGAGTATGCATCTTTCAAGGTCTAATATCGCCTATTATAATATAATTTTGAATCTTATTATTATTGTTTCTGTTGGCTTTATTGTATGTAAAATTGTGTATCTTGGATTAATTTAGATTAAAGAGCACTTTTAAAATGAAAGGTCTTGACTACGGGGTGGAATTTGTTAATCTAAAACATCACCAAAAATGATCAATAAAGAATTTAGATGAATAACTTAAGCTGTTGGATGTGTTACTGATGTAATCGAGGCTTCTGTCGTTCAAGTGAACTCGACTTGCAGACTTTTGGTTTGGACTGGACCAGAAAATCTGTCTTTCGTTATTGTGAAATCTGCCGAACCCACAAGGGAGCTGAAAGTGTCACAGGAATCTTAATTACATACCCACAACTGCTGACATTACAATTTCTGAGCAAAGGCTACTCAGGAATTCTATCAAGAACATTAGTTGCATCTTGTATAGATTATTTGAAGCAAATACCATTAAAACAATATAAAAATCTATGAAATCCATGAAAAATGCTCTAAAAATGATGGAAAAAGTGAGAATGACTTATTAATTGAAATTGGTGAGAAATGCTGTATAAAAATGGGTAATTTCCTTTTGTAATAACATAAAATGAATTTCTGTACTAAAAGGCCACATTCTAAAACAAGAAGAAAAAAATGACATTTCATTAAAATCCACCCCGAGTCATGACGTTGGATTACATTTGCAGGAAATAAACACAGTAGTAACTGGTTAAAATCATGAATATCATATTGAATTGTCTCGAAAATATTTTGTGATGTTTGCGAGTATAAAAGTAAACTGTTAGAATTATTTTTGAAAGGCAAACCTAAACCTGGAGCGACTTAGTTAACAAATATTTTTTTAGAATTATTAGAAAAGCGGTCAATTTGATATTGTAATACTAGTATTTTTTACCTTCCAAGTAGTTTTAATTATTTCTCTAATGAAGCTTTCCAGTAGAAAATAAAAATTCATTATTATGAATGATATTTTATGGTATTATTATAATTATAGCAGTCATTTAGTAGTTTAAAAACTTCGTGCACAAATGTGATGCTTGTACTATTGTTAAGATACCTTTTCTCCTTGGAGCAATACAATTTTCTTTATGTATTTGTTTTCTCTAATACTCGGTTGTATGTATTTGTAATAAACTTATAAATTCTCAAAATATCTTTTCTTGTAATTTGTGAGAATTGTATTTCAAGTAAATTCCTTTAAAAACCTTAAAACAACAAAGTCAAAATTTCAATTTTAAGTCATGCTTTAATCAACAAAATCCTGAATGAACAGTCAAGAGCTGTTGAGAGGTATTACAAAATTGAGAGAGATACTGGAACAGTTTTGTAAAATTATATAATTATATCCTATGGTTAATCAACAATTATATTTACAGGGATTATTTTTACTGGTGTCAAATACTTTGGGGACACATTTAACGTCAAAAGAGTAAAAAAGTTCATATTAACATGGTTGCGGAAATTGTTTATTACAGTTACAAGGTATTGAAAATTACAAAAATTGCTTGAAGTGGCTTCCTTCTGCTTCAATGCATGTCGTAATCCTGCATGCTATTGCATACACTGTTAAAAATACCTGAAGTGTTCCATATTTGGTCAAATCCAGCGTGAACACACCTCGAAATGTCAATATCAGGGGCATGTCCACAGACTACGAAATCCATCAGATTGAGCAGGCCATTCAATAATTTCCCTGTGGCCAATCCATCTTTGAGGGAATTCATGATTCAAACAATTACAAAACATCAGACTAAAATGAGTTAGTACACCATCACGTAATGAACATTTTTTATTGGATAATGTCCAGAGGCATGTCGTCAAATAAATGCCATTCAACTCACTTTTGAGTAACCATTGATATGTCTCTGCATTCAGACCTGAAGGAGAAGTAAGGACCAATAAGGTAATCGCATATAATTTCACCACAAATGTTTAAGCAGGATCTCGTTTGATATTTTTCCTGAGGTACTTGTGAAGGTTTTGATAAGCCCAATTATGACTATAATGAACATTGAAGATATTATCACTAGTAAACTCAGTCTCATCAGTGAACAGGGCAATTAGAGAAAGTTTTCCTTATATGAAAGTCCACCACATTTAATCCTTGCAACCACTAAAGGTGATGTGGGTACAGAAGATTTTTGTGGAGAATTCTTCAGATATAGTCATGTGACTGACACCTTCCTTTAATGTGATGTATCTTGTGCTATCTGCTAAGTTTTTCTTAACATTATAAAAAACTCTTTCTTTATTCTCAATGCTTTATATCTCTCATGGCATCCTAGCATCCACAACACTCTCAAATGAACCACTCACTCCCACAAGCATTGGTGAATTCGAGAGAATGTTCATGAACTAGGTAATTGCCTACCTTTCTGCATAAATCTCACGCACTTGTGATGCATTCCTACCAGCAAGGCTATAAATTGAGTTAACAGATTGTTAAGATAGAAGAAAGTACATACCTAATATTTAAAATGAAAAAAGGAATTTCACAAATGTAGGACTATGACAGGGATGCACAGTATTCTCGATACTATTTAACTTACACATGAACAACATTACCAAAACTTGGAAGAAGGAAATGGAGGACTATTGAACATAGAGCCAAAAATTAGATTAAATTATATTGCTGCAAAACCCACCCTATTATACAGTAGTGAAACATGGATTCTGAAACAGAGACAAAAAAAATCGAAGCAACACAAATGAAATATCCGAGATCAATTTTAAAAGTTTCAAGGAGAGAGAAGATACATGAAAAGATCCGGGAAACACTGATAGTTAAAAATCTCAGAAGTTGAAAACTACGTAAAGAAATGGCAAGAACATATTAAAAGAATGAAGATGGAGCATTTCCCCAAAAATGTCCTCAAATACAAACTAAGAGGAAGAAGAGTCCCTGGCAGACCAAGTATGCACTGGGAACATCAAGAACACCTTGGAAGCAAGAGAAGGGATATTGATAAACCAAAGGAACAGGCCGATGATGATGAAAAAAAATGTTCGTCACTTATCATGAAAGACTACATGTGACATTTTATGACTTTTATGTTTTTCCAATGTATGTTCATTCTTTACTCTCCTTATTTCCGGTTTTCGAAGAAGGCTCTCCAGCAAACTATATTCATTAGCACTTTTTAAAATTTCTTCGATTGTGTATTAGAATTTTTTTGGGATTCAAAGAAAATGATTTCAATGATAAACCTATCAGAAATACTCTTTCATTATTTTTATATCATACATATGGGTCATACCCAACATTCACAAAATATTTATGTAACTCTAAGTGTGAAGCAAAAGAAATGTTTTTTTTCCTCTTTCTTATTTTTTATCTGAGAGGTTTTGCCTACCAAGGAAGGAACAAAGTCAGTTTTATAATAAGTTCATTTATTTATTAAGGAAATTAAACACATTATAATAAGTGAAAAGTACCTCAAAACCTTTTTTGTATAGTTAACAAGAAAAATGTCTATATGCAGGGGCTTCTACAATTGACTAAAAAAACATAAAAGCTAGAGGTCCTTCTTGGAAGAATTTCTTATCAAAGAATTTCTGAATTCTTGATTCTGAATGTTAGCAGCACAGGAACAGCACTGCCATAAAAAGACACAGAACAAATTATCCAACTAACAAATAGAGTCCGAAAACATGGAACTATGAAATACTTATTTGGAAAATTAATGTACTAATTTTCAAGAAATTGTATCAAAATTAAAATGCTTGCCAGGAGTAATGATAAAAGAGTACAATAGGGTACACTTTTGAAAAGAGGGAGATTACAAAAGAGGATACTTTCTAAAAGAGAACTTGTACTCTTAAAAGGTCAGGTAATCCTAGCATATCAGTTTGTTCACATCCCTGAAGTATTTAGTCACCAATAAAGTTACAATTTGTGTATATTTCAAGACCATTATATCTTGCAAAATAATCTTCAGTATTATAACAGCCATGTCCAATTCCTGATTTTCTCAAGTCTCTTTTCATGAGGAAAATTGAACTCTGCTGCACATATGGCCAATTATTCATGCGTATTAAAGCTGCATTCATACATCTGAGTGGCATTCAGCAACGATGAGCTCCTTTTCTGGCTCAGGGCATCAATTGCCACTGCAGTGCCTCTGACCAGGAAATTCTAGGATTTGAGTCCTGACTGTGGTGGACTTTTGACACTAGCTACATAACTCGGTTAGATTCAACCACTGTTTGAAGAAGAATTGCGTGGCCAGCTGCTCTGATCGGTAGTTTCCCACGGTTTTTCCGATCAACACTAGGCAAATGCTGGAGCAGTGGACCCTAACAAATGGCCCATGTAGTGCACACAATCTCTCCTTGTCCTTTCCTTGCCTCTTACTTGCACACATTTACACTTACATGCACTATACTACCTCATATATCAGATGACCATTTGAGAGCTTAGAGCTTGATCGTCTGGGGCAGTGCCCTGCTGATGGGAGAAACCTAGTTGAGGGAAACCCCATAGACTGTAGTTCAATGCCAAACCTCACCATCCAGGAGGGAGATCACTACTACCTCCTATTATAAAAACATTCACCACACTTATGGGACTGATGACCTTAACAGTTGACATGCCTGGAAACTCTAATCAAAGAAGCAAGCAACCAAGCCCATAAATTAACATTATCCTGCCAGTCCACAAACGTGGTAGAAAATCTAGAAAAAGTTCTTTCAATTAAAAAATAAATTTTTTATTACTACGAAACAAAAAAAGTGTTGTGTCTGTAATTTGATATTCAAGATGTTGGGAATGGTTAAAACATGAATTTATAATCATCTTGAACTATTAAATACCAAAAATTTTGAAGAAAACAAGACTACCAGAATTTCGTAGAAAAGCACAATTTCTTTGCATATCACAAATTTCAAGAAATAATTTGGAGCATTTTTAAAGTACCAATGAGTATCCAAATTTTAAAGTACTAGTACAAGTTTGTATTTAAGTGATTCTCAGAAACTTAATACAGCTTTTAAAGCTTTGGTGAATAAGAATTCATGAATGTGTGAAATACATCATTTCCTATATTATTTCAGTAGTATACATACTTTTTGTGACTCTCACACTCCACCAGTCTTTATAAATAAGAATTCCCTCTAAAGAAAGAGAATTTAATGGAGATGTGATGAATTGCATTTAGACTCTAAAAATATGAAGGATTTGTTGAAAAAAGAGCATATAAATATTCATCTCAAATGCAATTCGCAATACTTGCCTGTTTTTTTTTGATTCTATATCATTAAATAACTCCTAAACAAAGCATTTTACGGCCTTAAAAACTAAAATTTTGGGGCCAGAGGCCTCAAAGAAATGTCCCTCACATCATAATATACAGGATGATATCTTGAACATTCCATTCCAATTTTGCTGGTTCAGCGCTTGTCAATTCTACCCCACCTATTCAAAGCCTGTAGAATTTTCAGCAGAATATAAAATTAAACTAATTACTTGATATTCTACATAATTGAATTACATGGGTGTACCTATCTACTCAGTAAGAATAGTTTGTATTGGCAAAGGTGTATTTTATGGTTATCAGTTACATGGAGACATGTAGAGAAAGTGGCGGAGGAGAAGAAGGTCTCGAAGAAAAAGATATATTACAGGCTTAATAAGTAAATGGAAAAATAGGAGAGAGGGTGGGGTTTAACAGGGGAGAGTTCATGCATGGGTACAGTAGTATGTAAATATTAAAGATACATGAGAGATTTAAAAAAAAACTTAAATAGGTATTTGAAATTCTTGGAAATAACACTGATGGCAAATTTAAAGCAATTTTTGAGAACACAGAAAATCTATACTAAGATGGCTAGATCAGACACACTAGTAACTAAGGATCTGGCTCAAAAGATCATGCATATCACGGTGTGCAAACCTAAACCTTAACTGCCGCTGATGATGCAAATTTTATTTATTTACTTTACGTCAAAAAACAGTTGAAACTGCGTATGATGTGCTATGGGGAGAAGTGAATTGTTGAGGAAATTTTGGAAATGCAGAATTGACTGGGTGTGGCACTTCACCATATTAAAAAGATAATAATTAAATTTGGAGAGTCTCAAGTTGAGTCAGATCAATAGCAGGATTATTGAAAGTGCAGGCTGCTGCGACTGGAGTCAATAGACCTATTTAAGATCAATAGGCCTAATAGATACTTGATATCTGGGAGATGCTGTATCCTAGACACTGTTGTCATCATGATAGTTGCAGGATAATAATTTTGATAAAGAATCTGTATAGGAATGTTTAAAAAAAAAGATTTTGTGTAATTACATAACTTTCTGTACTCTATTTACACAAGGAAACAAAAGGGCAATATTTTGACACCTTTGGGATTATTGAAAAAGACTTTTAAAGTGTTAATTTGCTTAGAGCTAGTGAGAATTTGTGGAAGGAAAGAAACTGAAGAGGAAAGCAGACAAAGTCAATGATTTATTATTCACTCTTTTATCTGGGAGGAAGATTTGTTGTGAATAATTCGAGAAATTCCTTGCCAAAATTATTGTTTTAAATCCTTTCCTGTTTTGTTGTGCTCAAAGGTCAGACCCTCAATTCACAGATCTCAATACATTTTCTTTTCAAAATTTTCAACCAGATTCTCATATTAGCAAACCTGAAAAACAGGTATCATCTCAAAAATATTCCAAAGGACAAAAATTAAGGCATTGTTTTAAAGGGCAATACTTGTAACCCAATACATTTTAGACCTTCATCTCAACTGGCAGAATTTTCAAAAATTACAAGTAGGCTTGTGCCTTGTTTCAGCTCCATTCTCAGCTGGTGCTATATTAGCTGCATTATTGCTGTTGTCTTGGGTCTGCCCCATTGTCCCGGGACAGCCAGGGGCTCCCAGAAGATGACAAACTTCGACAAATTCGAGAAAGACTTCAACAATAAACACAAGCAATTTGTCAATGCAGATAATATTCTCACAAATACACAACCCAACTTCAATAACAAATCTACAGACACACTTTTCCTTTCTAACATATTACTTTTCTCTCCTTTGGTATTATTGACTGTTATCTAGTTTTAACAAAACTAGAAAGGCTAGATATCTTATGCATCATAGGTCAGTGGATCTAATCATATTAATCAAACCACAGCCAAGAAGTTGTATTCCAGTGCATTAAAGAGAACAAGATTTCATTGAATTACTGCTGCCCTAAAATGATAAATTAAGTCCCTCAAAGACTTGTCCTGGAGTGTACTATTCTATATAAAGTCTTTGGTTCAATTAAACAATAAAATAACTTTGTTTGCAGATGATAAAACATATTCTTTAAAGCAAAAACAACAATCAGTAGGAAACTAAAACTACAAATTGCATGTGCTAGTAAAATAGTTTCAAGGCCAAACTTATAATAAACACTAGCAAGAGATTGTACGAGATTTCAACAGGAATATAACATTGAACATCAATAATAAGAAGAAAAATTTAATCCCATTGGAACTGTTTCATGTTGACTGAATTGTAACTAAAGCAGAGAAACTCACTGGATCATAGAACTGCAGTATGCCTAGTGTGGCAAAGTGCCTTTTTATTGTTGTTAGGATTTTATGACTTTTAACAATAGAAATCACTTAATTGTAATTCTAGAGTTGATTTAGTAGATTTTCATTTCGCCTTTTTTTTTCATTTTAGTTCTAATGCTTATTTTTGGCATTTTGGCTTGTTTGTGACTTTTCTGCATTTTTCGTCATTATTTTCCCATTTTACTTTTTTCTCTCCTACCACCAATGTCTATCAAGCTGGAAACATATATGCAAACCTGGGCAAATGAAGGCTTGGTCCTGTATTGTCTTTCTGTGAGAGAATCTGAGAAGGAAAGGAAGATGATAACAGTGAAGATTTTTCATATTTTTCATTGATGTTTATTGACTTGTTTGCTCACAAGAAATCTCATTCTAAGTTTGTGTATTGTTTCGGATCCCTTTTGAGGACAGCTGTCTGTACATGATATATTCTTCTCAGTTCCTTCTTGTTCTCTTCCCCTTCTGGGGAATACGACGAAAGAACGAAATCTACAATTCCGTTTTCAGTGATACCATTTCAAGATTAAAAAGGGAGTCTACAGTAGCATTTTGTAGAGATAGCATTGCAAGTAAAATAAATTGAAGTCATCATACCGGATGGTCATGTGCAATCAAGATTACAAAGAAAAGGTAGTTTCCTTCCATTGAGGACTAATGTAAATTTTAAAGTTTGAATATAAATGTGAATCATTTTAATTATTACTTTTTTACATTAACTACTTTTAAATTGTGATTTTTTAATGTTTCCTGTGTTTTTATCCCCTACTTTACCCAGAATAAAAGCCTCTTTTGCAGACCTATTTGAGTAAAAATAAATGCCTTTCAGCCTACCTAGTTTAGGGAAAATAAATGCCTGAACTTCCAGGCTCTAGTAATAACCAACCTTATTTGTCACATATGGTTACAATTGTATATAAATCTCAATAAGTATTAGGGGATATATTATAATACAATCTTTTTATTTATTGTTTTACTTAAGCAGATTAAAACTATTTATTTCTGATAACTTTTTTTGCAATAACACATTGAAAACCGTAAAATTTGTGTATGTATTTTGTGCTTTGGGTCAACTGTCCAACTTTGCTGGCTAGCTATTGATGTCCCGCATGTCTGGGCCTGGGTTAATTCCCATGTTTGGTGGGTAAGAGGGGCTGTGGCAAACACGACATAATCCCTCACTGTAACTAGCAAACACTGCCTGTCTGAGCTTTTCTTCATCACACAGCTACAGAAACTATGATGATTTTAAAGAAAAGCTACAACTCTATTTTTACCTCAACCATGAATCGATCCTGGGATCATACCTATGGGAAGCTAGTATGATGCCTATGAGCCATTCTAGAGGCACTGTAAGACTTATGAACAGCTAAAATTTGTTCTGAACCTATTCTATCATAGTCAAAAACTATGTGAGATGATCATAGATTTCATTCTGTTATTATCTTAGTTAAAAATATTTCAATTTTGATGTTGAGAATCACAGAATCCTCAATAGTTTTGTGTAAGTGGTGTACATGTCAATGTTTGATATGCACTACTTAGATGTCAGGAAGTTTTTTGACAATTTAAATATTAATTAAGTTATTGGTCTACTTGTTTCATTGGATTCAAAGTGATTAATGAACAAAAAATTTGTAACTATCAATAAATACATACATTTCATTTTCAGAAGATTATTACATTGCTAGTAAAGAGTCAGCCTTTTTATTACAAATTTGGTGCCTAATATTGTTGCCTCAGTCACTTGAACATTGAGAAAAAACACTAGTAGCTTATATTTAGGTTATTGTAATAGGAATATTTTGTAAAGTAATCAGCCATGACCCTATGAAGTATCTGAAATAGTAATATTTAAGGACTCATTAAAAAATATATAATATTGCAAAATTATGACTTGTTCACTCAACCTTTGTTTTAAAATAGCATTCAGCCTTTTAGAATACAAGTCAGGAAATAAATAAATTCTCTCACAGATTCATGAAATAAGGATGAAGGAGGCAGAATACAATGTTTGTCCCGTGTGACAATATTTTGCATTGTTACAAAAGAGAGGGGGGTAATATCACAATTGATACTCTGCTCAAAGCCACTGTTCTCTTAACTTAACTTATTTATTCTATGTCAAAAGCAGTTAAAAATTGTGTGTGATGTGCTACAGGGAGAAGTATATTCTGTGCATGTTTTCTTAATCCTGGGATCCCTCCTCTAAACTACATACAAGTTGAATTCTGAATACAGAAAAAAATAAGCACATTTGGCCACAATTGTTAACAAAATATTCACACTGATGTAACAAAATCTATTTTCAAAGGCAAATCAGCTATACATTTGGGTTCTTATCCCTCATCATCTTTGTGAAGGAATATACTTCTGCCATGACATGGAGAATGATAATTTGAATTACTTTATTTTCTACTGAACTCTAAAAGACATGCGCAGATAATGCAGCTACATGAATGGCCAAAAGCAAAAGAAGAGGCCATCTCAGCATTTGCTCAAGGGATCAGGGAAACTAGACAAAAAACATGATTGAGATGGAGGTCATATACCCAGAAGCTGAGGTACAATACTTGTTACAGGTTGTTTAGAATTATACATCCCCCCCAAAAACTAATATATTAAATATCATTGTAAAATTTAATATTACTTCCCTTTTTGATGCTTAGTATGGTCTCTAATTGTGTAGAATCAGTTTTACAGTAGAAAAGGGTTTACTCGGAACTTAAACTTGTGTATAGATTTCAATTGTTTAAAGATATCTGGCAATGTGTTGAAAAAATAATATGCATGTGTTGTATGTGAATTGTTTGTAGTGAGCTGTTGATACCGACTCCTGATAAATATGATTAGTAATATTCCCACTCTTCAGTAAGCCATATTTGACAAAAACCACTGATTCGTAAATCAAGAGACAAGAAAATTATATCAGGAAGTAGACTTTGTGCAAGACACGACCATCTAGAATCATACAATGCAGGGGGCTCACAGTAACTGACCCTCTGGAAATTGCAGAACTCTTCGCAGACTACTTTGAAGAGGTTGTGACGTCGTGGGAACACAACAGCAATCACAGACCTGAGATTCAGATATTTACAGATTTATTAATAAGTATTTACAAATAAATAGTTTGATCAGTTATGTAAGCTCTGATAGACCCTATCCCCCGATCGCAGGAGCGATCCTTAAATGATGCAAATCTGCTCGACTCGTGGCCCTCGCCACTCCTCAGCGAGCTTATGCGCACAGCATAGAGCCCTGGCGACCGCAGTCACCCATGGGAAAAGTGTTTCACAGCTGCGTCCCAATACATGGGTTGCCCTACGAGCATAGCTCGTCTCCGCACCGCCCTGGGCGCAAGTTTTGTGCATTCGCACGAGGTTTTCACTCAGTTCATTACCCACCCCTGCACTTTGGGCTCTCGCTTATATACCGTCCACATCACTTGACACGCAACGTCATCTCGCTTTCTCGCGGTACTTCATGACACGTGACTGTCACGCTGCCACTCATTTTGGGCATCCCTTCCCATGGATTTGTGGAAGTTCCCAAAATACCTTGGGGTGCCTCTGCCCCTAGCTACTTTTCACTTGTACTTTCCTTTCTCCAACCACCATTCTCTGACTGCCCTAATCCTGCAACGCAGTGCCTGCAAGGCACCAGTCTTCCTACTTGTTAATACATTACATTGCAAGGTTTACACAAACCACTGAATCAACTACCAATCATTGGAAACAGATGCACAGAAACAATAGAAAATATTTAATTTACAAATGTAGAGAGAGCCCAAACACTCCTCGGACTGGATGAAAGCTCTTCTAGTAGCCCAGACCATATTCCAATTGTCTATTTAAAAAATTGTGCAACACAACTGGCTCCAACTCTCAATAAACTCTTCAGACAGTCACTTGACACAGTAAAAAACTTCCGTCTGCATGGAAAATAGCAGAGGTTACACCTATTTTTTTAAAAAAGTGACAAGTAGCTTACACAGAATTACAGGCCAATAAGTCTGACAAGTATGGTTGGGAAAGTGATGGAAAGACTGATAGTCCAAAAACTCCATTACAATGCACAATGCATCTAATGCCCAGAGAGCAACACGGGTTTGTACCAGGGAGATCAACTGTCACCAACCTGATCAGCTCACTTGAAGTGTGGTCGAAAATGTTAGATCGAGGACAACCTATGGACGTAATTTACTTGAACTATACTAAGGCTTGGACAAAGTTCCTCACAAGCGAGTGATTTATAAACTAGAAGCAATACAAGGCAAATTACTCGCATGGATCAGAGATTACCTCTCAAATACAATGCTTCAAGTACGTATTGGAGACACGTTATCGACATCCCGATCTGTTACTAGTGGGGTTCCTCAGGAATCTGTTTTGGGACCGATGCTGTTCATTCTATACACAAGTGACCTTGGTGAGGTGAGTTTTAGGATGATACAAAACTCTTTGCAAATCCATTGAACAATTACCAAGTGTTACAGAACGATCTTATTAAAATGGAAAACTGGTCTGAAACATGGTTACTCCTGTTGAACATTAAGAAATGCAAAGTACTTCATATCAGAAAAAAACAACAACAAAAAAACTTCCCTATATGATTTCAAAACTTGGAGACCACAGCACAACCAAATGACCTGGGTGTTATAATTTTGCAAGATTTGAAATGGGAAAGTCAGGTCACCATGGTTGCCAAACAAGCAAATAGCATTCTATATATGAATAGGAAGGCTTTCTCTAAACTGCACAAAACAATGATTAAGAGAATGTATACAACCTACATCAGACCTGTGCTTAAGTACACAATTGTGGTCTGGTCCCTATATTATGAGAAAGATAAATGACAATTAGAGAAAGTATAAAGGAAAATCACCAGGATCTCAAGAGTGTGATACAAAAGACTACCAACAGACATACCAAGAAATGTCGCTATTCACATTGGAACCGAGAAGGTATAGCACTGACATAATTGAGACATAAAATTATGAATGGCCGCTATAATGTTCCACAATACGCAGATATCTTCACAAGATCTACAGATGACAGACTACAAGGACACACGATGAAACTGAAGAAAACAAAAAAAACAAGGATAGGACAGAGAGCACACTGTATCACCAATAGGGTCATCAACACATGGAATAAACTGCCAGCAGAATGCATTGGAAACACGACCTTAAATGCCTTCAAAACAATGTGGACAAAGTGAAGTTCACAATCCAAACAAGAGTTAGCAGAGTGAAAGATGGGTGATGAACTAACAAGAAATGTGATTAATACATGCCAATGAATTGAATTATAGATTTTTATAAGTGTATAACAACTTGTTGTTGCCACCATTAATTCAATAAATAAATAAAAATAAAATAAATAATGGTAACATTCCTAGAATAATCAAGAGAGGCTTATACAAATCATGTGAGTGGGATTTGATTATTATTCATTTAATTCTTTTTTGTAATGTAATCTAAGAGTCTGGGAGCTACTCGATGTATTTCCTCAGAATATTATACCATATCTCAGGTGGAAATGAACATTCTTGAAATATACACAATAAGCAGTATTAAGGCTGACTGAATTTGAAAGGAATTTTTTTTGGGGGGCGAGGTCTTTTTTGAAGGGGCCCTGAGATTTTTTTTAGGATAACTTTCTTAAAGTAAGACAATGGGTAAATTATTATAAATACATCATGGTAATAATAAAAAACTCTGTGTGAGTCCTCCCCTCATTTATTTCATGAACATCCACACCTTCACACACACGCACACACGTGTACATCCTATACACAATTACGCTTCCATACATAGACATACAGAAATGAAGATACAAAATGCACCATCCCGTATTGCTTCAGGTTCCTATTCATTTTATATGAATCTCAAATACTGAGTCATTCTTACACACTTTTTGTAAATATTATTTATGTATGATAATTTCACTAAAAATTCCATTCTTAATAATGATGTGGACAAAAGAAAAGAATTGCTTTTTATCAAGTGAAGGAGATTCCTTATTTTCTGATTCCTCTTCTCACCTGTGAATAAATATTCAGGGTACAATATTTACATTTATTTTAAACCTGAGTACAGAATATGTTTGTTTTATTGAAACTTACATAATTTTAAAATGATATTTTTTACAGCATAATTTTCTCAATATATATATAATCATAACGTTAAGGAAGCTTATGTACAGTTCCTTGTATAAAAACCTAAGCCATCACATGTAAAATGAAATGATCACATGCATACAATAACCAACTTGCTTGTCGTGAAACAAGCACAAGTTTCTGTTTTGTAGATCATAGATGGAAGATGTCAACTTCAGAATTGTTGACTGCACCGTGTATGATTTACATTGTACTGATGCCCTTTGCATTGTTACTTCCCTTTTATCAAATGTGAAACTACCATATTGAAAGGAACTTTTCATTGCTCAATCAATGTTGTGAATAAGGAAACAAAGGGTTTCATGCATTGCAAAGCATGAAATGCTAACCCTTCATCTACCATACTGTTGAAGGTGAATGTGTTTGCAGTAACAGAAAAAATATCTACACCTATACAGTTTACAAATACTTACATTTACTAACGATCAGGGTAAAACAAGTTCAGGAGAAATACAAGTTGGTTATCCACTTATGCTCATGCATTCAAATTATTATAAACTTATATCTATTTGGTGCGGTGACATTGGGTTGGTTTGATATTTATCCCTTCCAATTCACAATTTGCACCACACACATTTTTTAAAGCTTGTACCAGTACATTTGATATTTTCTATCAACACTTAATTTCAACAACTAAATTTAATGCAAAATACGGTTTGGCATGTAAAAATCTCTGCTGGTTTCAGATAAGTGTTGCATCTATTATCCTGTCTCTTTTGAAACTATAATAATTTTTAATTTTAGGAATAATAGTTTTAACCACTAAAAAATTAACCACTAAAATTTTCAAATTACTACAATACATTTTTTAACTATATCAGAATTATATTCTTAAGATTAATATACTCTTCTCTTAATACAAACCAGTAGAGTATTCACATGCTGAAATCATGATTGTGTGTAAGCAACAAATTAATTTATTCAACAGTAAATTTCACAGTAATTGCACTCCAGGATGTGGGTTCTTCAACTTTATACTAGTTTTACTTTTACCGGAAATGAAGCTGATGATGAGTTTAGGAAAACACGCCTTAATGCATGTGCTCACTCTGATATATCCATTATGCAGAAATAATTTTTTTCCATTTGAGTTACTGAACATTTTTATGATAATTCTCTTAGAGTCAATTAAGTTGCTTTTGTATTACATTCTGATGAAATTAAAATTTAATTTTCCAAAAGTTTTTTTATAAGGCAAATTAGTGTAATTGTATATATTTGTTTTAATAATACTACTGACTCTATGATTAATCAGAAAATGTGAAAATTTATTTCACAATGTATGGTATTTTATTTGTTAAAAAAAAAGTTTATACTAATGTCATATTGGAATGCCTTGTCAGTAGGAATTGGAATATTGTCCTTGGTAATTTATTGTGGTAAAATAAAATATGTATGATATTGATGAATATAACCTTTTTTTTTTTTTAAATTTTAATTATTTTTTTGATAAAATTAGAAAAATAATGTATTTATTCAACGTCCTATAATTTACTGCTCATTTCAATACCTAATTGTCATCATTTAATATAAACATACTGCTTGCAAACCATGCTAACTGGAACGTCAATTATGTTATTTCTCCTCAAAAG
Organism: Teleogryllus oceanicus; assembly: GCA_964035755.1. NCBI lineage: Eukaryota > Metazoa > Arthropoda > Insecta > Orthoptera > Gryllidae > Teleogryllus > Teleogryllus oceanicus. Next base: position 22,919,659 of record CAXIVR010000004.1, read on the forward strand.
GAAATGAATTTAGGTATAAATGAAGAAAGTATATTAAGGACAATGGATTGCTATTTTTGTTAAAATATATGGCAGAATATTATCTTTTGCCATAAATACTATATATTCTCAAATTATCAAATAATGTACTTGTAACAATATTACTAAATACTCATAGGTTTGTTGTTGTACATTAAACAAACAGTTCACTAGAAACAGGATAGGACAGAGTACATTTGAAAATGTCAGCAGGGCAATCATATAATGGCTGCATTAAGGAAGTTACAAGTAACATTCAAATATGTTTAATTAAACCAAAATAATTTGAAGAAACATAAAAGAACTTGCAAAAACAATCTGACTCACAGAATTTGTAAAAATTAACTTAAGAACAATAAAAATTGACACAAATGAAAACACACCTGTTTTTTACAAATAAGAACATCAAGTTTTATATGTGAAAGGAAAGCATTTGTGCTTATTTCTTTATAAAAATTTCATACAGTTAGAGTGAAGTGTTCTGTTTTGATATGGTCTGATAGCTATAACACTCTAAAAATAAGATTAATTAAAATTTACTTCAAAAAATTTGGAGAATGGAAGACATGGTAGTTCATTTATTTTATTTGATTATAGAACAAAACAATATTACATTAAACTATTAACATTAATAAATAAAAGAGAACCATGCAATTCTAAAAACTTAAAGAAATTTTAAATTCATGAACTCATAATTTCATTATTATGTTGTTATGCAATATTGTTAAAAATTACACAATAGTATTTATAAAGAGATATGTTTTAAAAACTTGATGCACTCATTCAGAATTTACACAAATTATCATTTGTAGGTATTCAAAGTTACTCATGTATCAATGAGGAAGAATGCAAAAGCAACAAGAAAAAGAAACAATGAAAAACTAAATAAATAATGGTTCATCACATCAAAGCATTCTTTAACATTGTAGTAATAATTAACGTTCCAATAAATTCTGAGCACAGTTGAAGATATATGATCTATGAAAATATAAATAAATTATCATTCTAATGAATGATTTGATTTATCCAAAACTAGATTTACTGATACAAGCCCATTTTATTGAGTTTACTTTGAAAGACCCAGTTAAAAGACACCAAGTTTATGGTATGTGCTTGCAATTCAGTGGTACACATATACCTTGAAAAGGAAAAGCGACTTGGTATTCTATAAATTCGTAAGGCTTCTGGGTTCCTCGTAAGAAATGGGCTTCTATTAGTTTCTAATATCAACTATAGAATTGACACATCCTCATTGTATCAAAATAGCAACGCCCTACATTCCTCTCAATTTTTTTCTTCATAAATTGTGGCCAATAATTTTCTATGCAAGCAAGTGCATTTTATCTAAAGTCTACCATTATGGTGTGATTTTTATGAAAATGTATAAATCTTTATTCTAAAAAGATTTATTCGTAAGTCCTTTGAATGTAGAGTCATACTTTAATAAGTTGTTTTCAAAGATGAAAAAGTATGAGAATTATATGTATATATATATTTGTTCTTATTTTTTTAAAAGTAATTTTCTGTGTAAGTAGCATTTTTTTTAGTATAATTCCTAGTTTTGTAATGTATCTTGTATATATTATCTCATCTAGTCTAACGTACTGACCCTATGTCACATGATCTTAATAAATTAAAGGGCCATTCAAAATATTTCGTGTAAATTTAAAATGCGTTCTTCTTATTTTTTACTACTACTGAATTTAAAACAATAGATTTTGAAAAATTTTCTTTTTAGTGCCGTCTCTGGAGTTTTTTCATCACATGGTAGCTTAAAAGTGATAAATTTTGAAGTAAGTAGCCTTCTCCTGGCTCTTTCTTTCTCAGTCATTTATGCATTCACTGATACTATCAATATCTTCCATTCATTCAACTTGCAAGGAAATAAGCAATCATAACATCAACAATATATAGTAACAATAATTATAAATTAACAATGTTTCAAATCACATATGATTGACAATAATACCTGTGTGATGGAGATAATAATTGAAATTTTCGTCTTTTGGAAAGTTGCACATTAAATTTCCGATCAATATTCACATACATGAAGCAAAAATATAGGTCTTATCACTGTGAGAGAATTCATTTGCAATAAGTTTGGTATAGTTGAAGTACATATACTACATTCAGTTGCAATATTGGATACATGAATGAAAAATTGTATACATTATTACAAAGATCATTCATAGTTTAATGTGAAATATAGAACAACACTAAATGCATTAACATGGCACTCCATCACACAGTTCCTTCAAAGAATTATGTTAATAACATAGGAAGTTACATAAAAATGAGTATGTAATTATATGTAAATACTTCAATATTTTAAGAAAGAGGTGCAAATATTTAACAGGATATTGGAATAGGTATTTGTAAAACTTTTGTATTCAGAAGTAATACAATGTCTTTTCGGTCTACATTAAAATTTATCATGAATTTTAATATTCTGCTGGTCCATTAAAAGCACAACCACTTTGCTTTATAATCACACCTCACTACAACGTACTAAATCAGCAATCATATCACATGTATAAACTTCTGATAGTCCTTTCAAAAGGAATTGTTTGCGTATATGGGAAAATAACACACTAATGAAATTTAATTTCACTGTGAACACAAATAATGAGCAAATAGAAGTGAAACAAGGAAGATACAATTCTCATCTCAATTGCTGAGTTTGGCATCAATTCCTTTAAAAATATTTTAGGTGAGGTTGTACATTTCACATCCTCTCCCAAGTCAGCTTTCCAATCATTAGTCAAGTTCTCTATGCAAATCATTTTGTTTTAGAGGTATCATGGATTGAAAAATACAACAAATAAACAAAATCCCTCACTCATACCAGCTGCTTGTAAGTGGTAATATAAGAAGTGAATGAAACCAAAATAAATTAAATACAAAGCATAAAATGGAAATGTAATGGTGACAATACTTGTAAGTTTTATAGTGAAAATTTATGTCAACATACAAAGAGAGTAGAAACAGTAGGATCTACCAGTGGCCATTTGAAATTTAACTATCCCTTAGAAAAAATACTTTAAGTGATTTTCAAATATTATGATGGAATATAAATGGAATAAAAATAGAGTTTCTTCCTATCTGCCAAAGTTAAATCCAATACGTACACAGGCATGTACTAGAATAGCTGGCTTCAGTGAAAAGTGTTCATTGTTAATGGACTGTATAGTGTTTTTAAGCCAAAAGATCACTTCACTGAAAAAAACTGACCATGCAAGTCCATATTGGAGAAAAACTGGGCTCTGATTTTTCTTCAGTTGCGTAGAAATATTTTGTACACTTTAAAAGAAAAAGAAACTCCATAAAGTTGTACAAATGTACACTGTAACAAGTAAATCATATGAGGAAAGACAATTCAAGAATTTATTTTTAGAAATTCGTTGTTTAAGAAATGACAAACTAAACAAAATAATGATTATGAAGATACTACATATATTCTATAAACTCTTATTCCTTGTGTCTTAAAAACTTCATCCTTTTAAATAAGTTCTTCATTTTGTAACATATACGCATAATTAAAGAATAGAGTTAAGTCTTCCTACTCACAACTTCGGTCTGCAGTTGTGTCATAGATGGAACACAGCAGACACTACAGAAGATTTATTCACGTAGTCTGAAAGGAAAAAATATATTAAACAAATAAACAAATAATGAATGAGAATGTCGAACATAATGAATTAATTAATTTAGGCTGCTCTTCATCAAATATTATGTGACCTACATTATTACACCGTCTGAGTTACCTCAGAGCAACTGATGCCTTCATAGCAACTCTGACCAGGAGATCCCAGTGGTTTGAGTTGCAATGATGACAGACTTTATTTAAATTTATTTACGTCAAAAACAGTTAAAAACTGTGTGTGACATGCTGTGGGTTTTCATAATTCTGTGATCCCTACCCTAAGCCATATACTAGTTGATTTGTGAATATAAAAAGTAATGAGTGTTTTTTTGCAAGGATTGTTAACAAAATACTAACTCCAATGTAATAAAAACTATTTTCAAGGGTAACTCAGCTATAGATTTGAGCTCTTATCCCTCATCATGTCCTTCATGAAGGATGCTGCAACATGGAGAATAATAATTTGAATAACTATATTTCCCACTGAATTCTAGAAGACATGCACAGATAATGAAGTTACATTTATGTCAAGAAGCAAAACAAGGGGACATCTCAGCATTTGCTCAAGGATCAGGGAAACTCAGGTGTTGATTGGAGAAACCACAGAAAATTATCGATCAGAGCAGCCGGCCAATAGAACTCTCCTCCAGTCGGTGGCTGGACTCGATCTAGCTATCTAGGTAGAGTCAAAAATCCTGCCACCATCGAGACTAAATGGTCCCGGACTCCTGGTTGGGTCTCCCGGTCAGAGGTCTGCAGTGACACCAGTTGATGCCCTGTGCCACCTTTGCCGCTATAAATTACTGAGAGTACAATGTGACTCTGCAATGAACTCATTGGGCATGTGTGAACGTTTATTGTTGCTTGCGCTCTACATTTGGAATGAAGACTGTCGTGGGAAGTGATGGGTTTATCCAATTATAAGTATTAGTGTATCTAAGTAGGTATTGTCCGATTAAAATAACATGACTTGAGACAGATCATCACTTGTGATGCGGTTATTCAATCGAGAGCTTCAATACCAACCTAGTGGTGCTAAAAGAGCACATACTTTCTCACATTGTTTCTAAATTTGTTATTTTAGATAATTCAGTGTTAACTGAAAATGACCCCTGCACCATTCTGTTAAGCGTTCCTTACTCTATCCATGGACACAAATTGAAGAAAAAATTTGGAGTTTTTTTTTTTCAGAAAATGTTTTTTTAATTTGCATTAACTTCATGCAGAATTACAAAAATCTTTTTTTTTTTTTTTTTTCAAAAATGGGTACATTATCTTTTTAAAGATCTGATTTGTTTAGAACAGATTTTATTTCAAACAAAAATATTTATCTTCAATACTATACTACTTTTGCAATTTTCGAAAATACAGTTCGCCAAAACTGGACTAGCACAATTTTTATACCGTCCGTACGATGAGAAAATTTAAAGGCACTTAAGGTGCTCCAACAGCGTATACTTTCTCGCGTTATTTCTAAGTGCTCGGCTACATTATACTACTTCACAAACTTGCAATAGTGTTTTCAACCCGCAAAGATGTTTTTCCCCACCGAGACTCAAACTCTGGTCCTCCGAGTTGGCTCGCCGAGAGCCTTACGTTATAGACACGCTGTGAGTTACAAACTCAGGCCGATGTTTAAAAATGTAATTGCGTCAACCTAATATACCCAACACGCAATTTTTGCAACTTTCGAAAGTACGGAACGTTCTCCAAAATGGGACCATATTTTTAACCCTCCTTTGTTACGAGGAAAAAATTTAATGAAAACATTTGGAGCGGTTTTGACATTTTTTTTAGACTTTGCATAAATTTCAAACAAATTACGCGAAATCTACTTTTTCTTTCAAAAAATTGTACACGAGATCTTTTAAAGAGCTGACTTTTTGCAACAGATTTTGTTTATGGCAAAACTCGCTATCTTCAATTTTGTTCTTCTTTTACAACAGACTTTGTCTAGGACAAAACTATTTTTCTTCAATTTTGTAGTTTGGAATAAAATGGAGAGTTCGCCAAAAATGGGACTAGCTCCATATTTTTACCGTTCCTTGATACATACGAGGAAAAAATTTACAGAAAAAAATTGGAGAATAAACTGTTTAAAAAGTGCCTATATTTCGCGGAAAATTTCGCGAAAACTACTCATATTTTCGGAAAATTGTATGTAACTGTTTTTCAAGATCTGTCTTCAAAGAAACAGATTTTATTAAGGGAAATTCTCCATCTTCAATATAGTTGTAGGAAGACACTTAAAAAAATTGCACTTTTGCAAATTTCGAAAAATATGGGATTTAAACGAACTGGAGACCTGCATCATTCTCTTAAGCGCCCTTTACGTCATCCGATGTCAAAGTTTAATAAAAAAAGTGCCATCTTTGAGAAAAATTGGAAAATGTTTTTGAGGTTTCGTATAAAGTACCCTCAAAAATCAAAATATCCAGTTGAAAGTTCCAAATTCTCGTGTTCATTGAGATTGATCGGGGAATATATCAATTTTGAAGAAAATCGGCTGTACGGTTTAGGGGCTAGCGTTGACCGCAAACGGATAAACAGACGTTTGGCCGTCAATCGATTTCTCAGTATCAAAAACCCACAACACGCGGATTCTGGCTACACTACGTGTTAGAAAAAATAACGTACTATGCAAAGCAACATGAATTATCGACCTTTTCGTTCCAAGGCTCGGCAATAAGAGTTTTTCTTCCGAAAATTCGCCGTTTTCTGGCACACGATTGCATAACTTTCTCTTCTTACGAAGTAAGTGCGAGAAAGAAAAAATCTAAAAATAAATCAAAAGTAATCATCTAAAAATCAATCAAAAATATGAAACCACACCCAAAATTTAAGGCTAATTTTGTGCTCAAGGAAAAAAATTCAGTATTTATATTCCAAAATTCACGGCTGGACAAAGAGAAACAATTAACATCGGTTCTTACGGGTGAAAAACACACACAAAAAAACAAAACAACAATAACAACAGAAAAATCTGAAACACTTCCAAAAATTTAAGGCAAATTTTGGGCTCTAAGAAAAAAAATCAGCATCTATTTTCCAAAATTCAGGTCTGCACAAAAAAACAAAAACTATTAACATTGGTTTTTACGGGTGAAAAAAAAACACAAAAATTAAAAAAAAAACAAAAAAAAAAACAGAAAAATCTGAAACCTCTGAACCCACAGAAAAAAGTTAAATTGTTTCTTTTTGTACCGTCCTGATTTTTGGAATATAAATGCTAGAATAATTTTTCCCCTAGAGCCCAAAATTAGCCTTAAATTTTGGGTAGGGTTTCAGATTTTTTCTAAGGTTTTTTAATGTTGATGATTATGCGCCCACAAAAACCAATGTTGTTTCTCTTTGTACAGCCATGAATTTTGAAATATAAATGCTGAAATAATTTTTTTCAGCATAATAATTTAAGTTTCATATTTTGAAGTGATTTTGAGATAGATTTTCTGAGTGGGCGCTATCAGCTTTAGTCTAAAGCTAGCAGCGTCCATGATTTTGGGAAAACAAAAGAGCCTAAAAGTCGGGAATATATCACTTTATTAGCCCAAAATTAGCCTAAAAGTTTGGATATAGTTTGGTTGAGATTGGTTTTTGGGCGCTGCTAGCTTTAGATGGCTCTCGCCCATAAATTTAGAATACCCCAATAGTAATGCGCATTCACCATTTGACCTTCTACAGTGAAATCTTTATGGATAATTTCTTTGGAATTAGAGAAAACTGTGAGCAGTGTCTTGACAGTGTGTTTCTGCATTCGCACTTTTTTCGGTTTCGGAGATTCTGGACCTTTCCATTCAGAGCTCTGGCAGTTTGTAAGTGGCTCATACTGAAAACTCCAGGTTTCATCACCTGTTACGATGCATAACAGGAAGTCTGGGTCCTCTTCTGCCTATCATTTCATGTCTCTCCGGTCATGTCCTCGTTCACTCTGCAATGTTTTTGATCGTCCGTGAGCCACGAGTGTGAGTGGGACACAAAGCGACAACATATTTTCTTTTTAGCCACATTTTCAGCCACAATGCGATGCACAGTTGTTTTAGGAATTCTTACGTTTCTCAATTAATCTGGTAGATGCACAACAATCATTTGGAAGAATTTCAACCACTTTTCGAACATTTTCTTCGACTCGAACTGTCACTGATGCTCCTGGACGTGGACCGTCTTCAATGCTCTCTCTGCCATCACGAAATCTTGCACACCACTTAAAAACGTTTTTAAGACTCATTGCTTTACTACCACACACGCTGTATCATTTCAAAAGTTTCTGTGGCACTCTCACCCACTTTCAAATAAGCCTTAATGCTTGCATGTTGCTCCATTACTCTTTTCACGACCGAGGATCAAAATAACATTTTCGTTTACGAGCAGTCTGCGATGCCAGCGCTGTTCCTTTTGAAAACTGCAGGTAGTCGAAACACTACGCTACTTAATTCCTGCATCAGATCACAAATTTCAGTAGTGGTTCCGCGAATACGAAATCGGTTAGCTATTCTGTGTGTATTATTATAAAAATTAAAAAAAAAAAAATTGGGCAATTTTTGAGAAAATGCAGAAATGTCACAAGCGCTTCATATAAAGTACACTCAAAATTTAAAGAATATTTTTCAAAATCTTAAGAGTTTCGATTCGGGTCAGATCGAGGTGAAAATATTCATTTTGGAAAAACTCCTATGAAAATGTTTGGTGATAGTGTTGTTCACAGACGGACGGACGTTTTTCCGTAACCCAATTTTTCAGCATCGATGAAGCACAAGTCGTGAAATATGACTACACCCCATATTCTCGCCAGTCCGTCTGCAGTCTCTCTGCCAGTCCGTCTGCCAGTCTCTCTGCCAGTCCGTCTGCCAGTCTCACTACCAGTCCGTCTGCCAGTCTCACTGCCAGTCCGTCTGCCAGTCTCACTGCCAATCCGTCTGTCTCTCTGCCAGTCCGTCTGTCTCTCTGCCAGTCCGTCTGTCTCTCTGCCAGTCCGTCTGTCTCTCTGCCAGTCCGTCTGTCTCTGCCAGTCCGTCTGTCTCTCTGCCAGTCCGTCTGTCTCTCTGCCAGTCCGTCTGTCTCTCTGCCAGTCCGTCTGTCTCTCTGCCAGTCCGTCTGTCTCTCTGCCAGTCCGTCCGTCTCTCTACCAGTCCGTCTGTTTCTCTGCCAGTCCGTCTGTCTCTCTGCCAGTCCGTCTGCCTCTCTAACAGTCTGTCTGCCTCTCTGCCAGTCTGTCTGCCTCTCTGCCAATCTGTCTGCCTCTCCGCCAATCTGTCTGCCTCTCTGGCCAGTCCGTCTGTCTCTCTGCCAGTCCGTCTGTCTCTCTGCCAGTCTGTCTGCTCTCCGCCAGTCCGTCTGCCTCTCTGCTAGTCCGTCTGCCTCTCTGCTAGTCCGTCTGCCTCTCTGCCAGTCTGTCTGCCTCTCTGCCAGTCTGTCTGCCTCTCTGCTAGTCTGTCTGCCTCTCTGCCAGTCTGTCTTTTCTAAACCGTTTCTCAGGATTTTATGTAAATGCGATATTCCCGGATAGATCAGACAGATCTCAAGGCCCCACTATATGAAATGGATATTTTGATTTTTTTGGGTACTTTTAATGAAGCCTCGACGACATTTTCAAAATTTTCTCAAAAATAGCACTAAATTTGTTTGTTAAATTATTTTCTTGGGTAGAGAATATACGCTTAAAATTTTTTTTTTTTTTTTAAATAATTTCATTTTTTTATTTAGATCTTTAAATAAGGTTCAATTTCTTGAAAATGTGAGTCATTTTTGCGTAATTTTGAAATAGAGGCAACAATTAAAAATTGCGTCAACTAGATTTCCGGAAGTTCACAAACTTCTTCATTTTTTACTGAAACACATTAAAATCTCTGAATTGCCGAAAATTACTTATTTTCAATTTTTTAAAGCGTTGGGAGGGTATTTATGCTGACTCAGGCGATTGGTGTAGGGGTTTTGCCAACTGCCCACTATCCTCGAATTCGATTCCGAGTGTGGTCAAATACTTTTGCGGCTGGAAACGCTTTTGCGGGTTTGATTAGTAGCATCACATTACGTAAACGTTTACAAGTAATGCGAGAAGGCACAAGCTGTGGTTTCAGCACTAGGTTTTACGTGAAGTCCTATGCAGAGAAGAACAAGGGTATCCTTTCAGTCAACTCTCCAGCCCGCGGCAAATAACCATCTGATTTTTATGCGACATCGCAATCACATGCCCGAGTTTGTACGAAGTCAGTCATTTATGGTGTAAACAACCCAATATGTTTGACACAGAGGTAAACGAACGTTTATAATGTCATTTTTTTAAAAAAACGTTTCATTCACCGCAGTTTGTTGACGATTCCTCCTTTTTTACATCGTTTAGGAGTTCGTGCTTGTGATGAGACGAATCGACAAACCTACTTTCTTTCGGACGCAAACGAAGGAAGTAGCAGATTTTTCGATTGGAATTTGCGTGTGAATACTAGCAGTTCTGCAACAGCGCAATCGCCCGTCGCCTCATCACTGAGATTCAGGCAGAGCGCTGTGCAGTGGCGGTGACCGAAATCCAAAATTTCTTCAGACGCCTTTTGCGATGTCAGTACTTGGAGGCCGCATTGGTGAAGGAATTATTTTTTTGTGATATTTATCCTACACATACACGATTGAAATTTTGTTACAGGAACTACACACTTGAGTCAGATATTTTTCATTCGTTACAAAATATTTAGAAAAATATTTAGCGTTAGAAGTGCGTTATACTTTACATTTAAGAACGCATGGGCACAATCAATACAAAAAAAGTGATTGAAAAATTCAAAATTACCACGTTTTTAAATTTATGTTTTTTCTGCGGTGTGTAACAGAATAATAACAAATATTAGTAGGTAGGTACACAACAATGAAAATGAAGGGTGAATGTTATTAGTTTTCATTATGTCATCCTCATCAGACACATACTATTAGAATATTACTATAAAATGTTATTATTACTGTACAAAATTACTCGGCACATTCGATGCACCGCTGAGGGAAATATATTTATTTCCTCGGCTAATTAAGGGATCCAACTGTAATAATTGGTAGTTAATGAACATTTACATGTAGGACCAGGCTTTACTCTTCTACAATATTCTTATAATCAAATTTCAATTCTAGCTGGGGGACCAAAAAAAATTGAGAAATTGAGAAAAAATTTAGGCTCCAATAGAGGTGTGCAGAATTACGCCCCGACAAAGGAGTCTCGGCGCATCAACTGATGTCACTGCAGTGCCTCTGACCGGAGCCCAGAGTTCGAGTCCCGACAATGGCAGAATTTCCGACGCTAGATAGGTCGGGTTTCAGCTTCTGTCTGGAGAATCTAGCGCCCGGTTACTCTGATCGGTAGTTTCTTCGCTCAACACGAGGCGAATGCCGGAGCAGTATCTTAACCAGTTACGGAGTAAACGGGCATAGACCGCACGGGATCTTTCTTCCCTCTTTCTTGTCCTATCCTCACTCTTTACTTACATACACATTCAGAATCCATGTTTTGTAGGACCTCGATGCCGAAAATTATATAAACAGCAAACCGTCTGTCCGTCCGCCCAGGGCAAAAATTGGAGCTAGGCACATTTCCGGCGAACACTGTATTTTCGAAAATTGTAAAATGTTAACATTTAAAAGCTACAAAATTGAAGTAAGAGATTTTTGTCTTAAAGAAAAACTATCCTAAAAAATCATCTCTTTAAAAAAAAGATCACGTACAATATTTTTAAAAAAAGAGTAATTTAAGCATATGTTCTGTTTGAAGTTTATGCAAATTATACAAAAATTCTCAAAACCAACTCTTTGAATGTTATAAAATGCTAAATTTAGAATTAATGCGGATGGGGTTAGGGTTGGGGGAAACTCTAGACTTCGGTTTTTAAGGGTTGCGCCAAACGTCAAACGGAACCATTGTGCCATTCACAGAAAGCATCTACCCAATACAATAGGCAATATCTGTATTGTCAGTGGGTGCTTACGATGAGACTCGATTTGTGCCGAAAGTGGCGGCATTTTTTTGATTAAATCTAAATATAACATTAGAAAATTTAAAAAATAATTTAATTCATATGACTAATCGTAGATTTTAATCGATACATAGATTAATATAAATATAATCCATTTAACCGTATTAATTAGTTATATAAAATAATCGACTGTTGTAATCGCGATTGCATCGCCCATTCCTACTGCGATCCATGATGAAAAGACATATGCGAGTTATTGCGCATCGTATCCGGCTTCAGCCAATGAGCTTCATGCACCAGTGTGTGTGCGCATCACACTATTAGCAGAAATTTTAAATGCTGACTGATACCAACATTTTCACTTAGTTACGAGTCATTGAAACATATATGAAGTATTTTAAAAAAATATTGCAACTTTTATTTTAACTACACCTTCATCGTGTTATATTTGTTTGGTCACTATTGAAAATTGTCACTTTATGCTAAAGTTAAATTGTTTCTCAACACTTCTCACTTGCCATGCAGCATAGTGGGCAGTGTACGACCTGGCTTTTTAGACGAAGTGCACGTGTTGTGGTCATGTGGTTCGTTCTGGTGCTGCGCAGAACGACCAAAAATCGGTGCGCCGGACTAGCCCACTCATATCTTTTCATCATGGTTGTGTCACCGGTGCCTACTACGATCTGCGCATGCGCAAGCCTCGTTGCGTACCTGGGTGCGCTCACCAACGTCGGTAGCTACTTGGCTGCCTATGCTGCGTCCTAGGCATAGGTGCCAACGTTTCAGTCTCTATTGTACGACTTTCCTCAGGGAGGAAAGCTCATTGGCATTTTGCCTGAGGCCAATGAGAAATGCCAATGTGCATTTCGCCCAGGGGAAAGTCGCAGAATGGCGGCCTGTGCCTATACTGCGGTTTTTACAGGCCTCTCAAGGCCCGTCACCACGGTGGCGTTATGGCGCGGTTTCTCGCGTCTTTCTCTATCGTGCCGCTAGGTGTCGCATGTTCGCCACCGTATCAAGGAGTCGGCTGCAGATGAAGCGACACCACGGAGGACGACGCGAAAAACCGTGCCATAATGCCACCGTGGTGACGGACCTCGAGTGGCCTTGGGAGGCAGCAGCTGCCAAGTAGCTGCTGACGCCGGCCGCGGCTGCCTTCGCTCTCACCTTCAACGTCGTTCACCGGAACCGCGCAGTCCACGGACGTTGCAGTAAACTTCATACGTCCTCGCCGCCCATGGGGATGACGTCGGGCTTGAGGAGGTCCATCTTGTGGATGTCGACGACGGTGGCGCCGTCGGCGGTGGTGGAGACGAGGCGCGCGGGCGGCGGGGGCGCGTCGGCGCCGCTGGGGCCGGCGACGGGGCCCAGGCGTCGTCGGCGGCGGCGGACGAGGAGGCCGCGGCGAGGGGCGAGCAGGGCCTCGCCGCCCCCGGAGACGCCGGGTGGCGCGGGGGCGAGCGCGCCGCCACGGGACCTGCGCCACGCCGCCTGTGCGCACGCCGTTCCGCCACGCCACACCCCACCCCTCCCCTCTCCGACGCTTTACGCTCACAAGGCTAAAGGCGCTCCTTAATCTGCCTCAAGTGCCTATTTCCCGCCTGCGGCTGGAAAATCTGGTGGGCGTTGTCGGCAGGGAACTACTCTCGTGGGCGCTCCTTGCGTCGGCACCGGAAACTATTTAACCTGACGTAATCTAACATTATTTGTATTTTGTACTTTATTAAAAACAAACGGAATAAAATTATCAGACAACTATAAAGGTACTTCATGCACGTTGTCACTCACTATGACAATCATTTTTCAGTTTACGATAATCAGCTTCCAATCCTATTAACTACTGTCAATATTATCTCGGGTAATATTTTTAAAACGAAAATTATAGTTATCGGAATTTGTACAAAATAGATAAAACATATTACGATCTTCGTATCGTGACATCTTATTACAATAGTCTGTATGTCGACTAGTATAATTCTTCAATATCAAACTGTATCAGATTGTTACTTATTTAGTAAATAACTAACTCGAGAAAGGTAATTCACTCGTTTCTTCGTCTCTCCGGCAGTAATGCTTTCCTCTTGTAAAAGAAGCACATCTATCTCCAGAATAATTAAATACTATTCATATCTTTCTTTCACTCAATTTGTAACATTTATTTTTTAACCTCTTTGAAATTTCTCTTTTCCAGCAAAATTTACTTCGTCGAACCAAATTTCGGCACAACTGTACTGGTTTTTGCAATAAAATTTCCTTTTCTTTAGAAAAATTCCCAGGAAAATTCCGTGCCTTGTTCATCGTGATGACAAATTTATTCTCTTTTATAGATACAATATTTTTTCTTTAAAATATTACGGCCCTCAACAAACATAACCTGTAGTTGAAATAACTAAGAAAAGTGTGCTACGTCCAATCTCGTTCCTTTAAAATTAAAATTTGCGAAACCTGCAAATTCTTTATATTTATTATGTACCATAAATATTTGCGATCATTTTCTCCAATCGATGCCTGGCAAAAAATTTCAGTGGCAGTACAAATAATTGATCTGTTTGCACCTGTTTTCAAGAATTAACTAAGGAAAATTTGACCTTCGTATATTAATTTAAATATTTCTTAAAACACAAGTCAGTTTCTAAGTAAACTGGAATTCAAAACAACTTTTAACAATCTAAATTAGAAACCAAAATCAACAATTTTCTAAATCTACTAGCCATCAATTGGTGATAAATCATTTCACTCATTTTCTTAATAGTTGATCTCTCAAAAGAAAAAAAATCTTTTTTCTTGTTACAGACTGCCAGTCTGCGTCGGTAAACCATTTTGTCTCAATAATGCAAAGATCTTTCACAATGTGTACGTGACATGGTACAAACGCTCGTTTTGTGTAGAGAGTATAAGAGTATAATCTTTGAAAAGCAGAGTGTTAATTGCTGTACACCTTTTTTAGCTTGTTTCTTACAATGCTTATGAAGTCACTTCTTGAAATGAGTGAAATTGCTTGGTTACATAACTAAATTTCATTGTTCGAATTATGCTGATCTGTAAACAAACTGTGTAGAGATAAATAATGAAAGAAGCAAGTATTTTTAACTACACCTATTCCAAAATTATTGAGAGGATATCACATTCGACTTGAAGAGATGGATACTTTTAATAAACACTATAAATATTTTGACTTCTATTTCCGAGTTTTCACATCTACCTACGATTTCTTTAGTCACAGATTTATATAATATTTTCTAAAAATAATTTATTGTCTTTTTAAAATCATTTTGTAAGGAGGTATATCCTGCCTTTGTCATTGAGAAGTGCCAACACTGTGCACAGTGTGAACATATGCAAACAGTAAAGTGTACGTGCATTTAGAGTTCACTCAATGTGCTGACCCTTTTGGTGAAGCAATAACGTGCTTACAGAAACAATCTTCAAAAGATATTCTGATTTATCTAAATGAATTTACATTGAATTGTAGTACCTACATGAATATTTCTTGAAATTCGAAATCAGTATGTATATCGCCACGAGGCTTGTCTATGATTTGCAATGACTCAATACTGAATACAAAAGATACTAGTTTTTTAGCCGATAAAGTTTTTAAATATATAAAATTCATACATTTTCGTATGATATTACATTAAACATTTTACGACAGGTTAAAATGGTAAGCATAGCAAAAGCAAAATGTTTCTTTAACTTTCTCATTTTCTATTAAAAATGTCAATCAGTTAAGAGTCAAAGTCGAAAAAATGAGTATTTGAGTAAATGAATGAATATTAGATTTCATTATTTGTTTAAAACACATTTTTTTCATTCCAATGAACATGTATTCGCTTACCTATTCATTAAATTCCGTACGAAGCACAGCTACAAATACACATCGTAACCACAGAACGAACTAACAAACAACTAAATAAACATTTAATAATGAAAAGAACACGTTTCACAGACACCAGCAAGACATCAGAGCAATATCCAGGAATGCAAAAAAGATCATCTAAAAGACCACATAAAGAAAGTCACATTTTTGAGCAAAGACCATTCAACCATGCGTGACTGATGCTTGGAATTCCATATATAAACAATATAAACTAACATGCACGGTTTAGACGAAACTGTTGGTCTAAAACAAGCATAAACACAATCAAGGCATCAATTGATCAAACGAAAAATCTTCTTTTCAAAAAATTGGAAAATTATGAGATAAAAATTAAACATTTATATTTTCCTGGACGGTACATGCAAGCCTCTGCATTTAGCTCAAGGAAATTCTATATTCCGATTCATGATACTGCCAAAAGGGCTCATTCCTATTTGCAAATTGGAAAGTTGAAATATCTTAATAGAACGTGAGTTTATATCAAAATTTACGGGTGCGCTAGTATTTCTTTAATAATTACTGAGAATTCAGAAAGGCAAAATTTACATACGCGGAAGATTGACGCATATCTAATGTGCTTGGAACTTACATTGTGTACTTGTATTTACCTTCACACCCTTCTCACTCTACATATTAATACCAAACTAACATAAATAGGGAATTCACACACTCGGGATCATTGTAACAGGACAGAGACAACCGTACACTAGCACTCGGGGAGTGCGCGAATACAGGGTGAAGAAGACGCACAACACACACGTAATGGCTTCCAAACTAGAACACATTTGACATCCAACACAGATCCACACAGTCCTAAATCGAATTACTTTTTCTGTAACACAAATACGTAATTGCATGGAAATGCACCATTCCAGTTACAATGAACCTACGGAAATCAGTACAGAGGGGCAGGTATAGACTACATCAATATTTTATATCTTAAGGCTATTGGCTGCATGAATATCGAATTTCTAATTAGCAGATTCATACATAAGCAGCTATAAAAAGTTGACGACCAGAGCAACACTTCAGCAAAAGGCATGCTCAACTTTGCATGGAGAGATAAAAAATTATGTCACTTGCGGGCTTCCAAAAAAAAAACGCAGATTCGCGGGACCGTTAAGATAAGAATTAGCAACGAACAAGAGTCAGAAATGTATTTAAGCAAGAGCCGTAAGGTGCCATTTTGTTGGTTGAGTGGTACACTGCAACCTTGCAGACATTTCATTTCCGAAAGCTCGACCACGGCAAACAGTGCATTCTTCCCGTGTTTTCACGAGATTAGAACGGCACTCATTTCCCCAGCAGTGCGGTAAAATAAAAATGACGGACGCATGTATTATATAAATGAAGATGAAAACAAAAACAAGCGGCAAGTCCACGCCAAAACGACGGAAAGATAAAATCCATAACAACTCGCAATAAAAGAACCACATGCTCAGGACAGTGGCCGTGACTACTTACGAAAGTTTTCGCGCATGCGCCTCAAGGACACACAGGGCCGGCGGCGCGCGGCGCAGTGGGCAGTCGCGGGGCGGTCGCAGGCCTCCGCTACATCAAAGGTGAAAAGCCCCGTTCATTACACAACCACCACACAGAGACCGCGGGGCTCCACGTCATCAGACACTTGAATAAAATGGCGGTTTGACACGAACAGTTCGGTGAGTGAAACAATTCAATAATACAAGAGTATTATTATGGTCCGTGAAGAAATAATAATAAAAATAATGAATTCCAATCATACCACATAAGGTAGCAAAATATTTACTTTATTAACGAATATCAGAATTTTTAAATTCCTTCTCTCCTAGGGTCCATCTGGCAGTGTAGTCCTCGAGTACTTGATGGCTGTATTGCTGGGAGATGCGAAATTTCACGTTTCTTGCATCCCATGTGTAGCTACAGAGTGTCCTTTGTCAAGAAAACAAAGGCTATAGAAGCAACGTTCCTCTATTCAGGCCTGCTCTATGGTCTTTTTCAAGTTAAGTCTGCTTCGCCCAGTTTCTTCTGTTTTTCACCCAGTTTCGTCAGTTCAGAAAATAGTCACTTCAGACTTCATGTAGTTTGTAAAGAAAAAAAAACACCTAATTTTTCTAAAAAACCTTGTATTCAGTTTTATCTCAGTACGCATGGTGTTATTTGCTGTCGTTTTATCCATAACAACCTTTAAATTTGGCTAAATATTTGAGGTTAGATATGTTCGTATATTCGACCAATCATTTGTGCTTATTTTGGTAAATTTATTTATGAAAATTACGGTAAGTTAATTAAAAGCACCAATGCAGAAAATTGTATTGGATTGATAGTTTATGTTTACTATGTTATCTTTTGTACGAATGAAGCTCTAACTCAATGAAAACATTCAACAGTAAATAGAAAATTTGTGACCTTCAGAGTTCAAGCATATCTTTTTGTTCTCACGTACGGAACATAAGGCAATGAAAACGTTTTTATTACAAAAACGTATTTGGTCTGTAAAGGGTCGTGTTTTAGTACAAGGGAAGTGTAGTCGACTGTTCCATGTTGTAGATTTTCTGCATGTAAAAGTTCTTAAACCTAAAATAGGCCTGTGACCTAAATTCTAATCGCCTGTTTCGTCACCCGCGTAATACCTTCTTTCGTTGCTAGATGTCTAAAGGAACTAAGCGAAATTTGTTCGGTCAGGAGGAAGAGTAAGCCTCATGGCCTGAACCTCGCTACGGAAAAAATGATGTCATTTATTTGAATTATACGTATGCATTCCTATTTCATGACTTGATATTTTTCGATGCCTACAGACTTTCCGACTTCGTCTGTTTCCTCCAGGTGCAGCCACTGTAATTTCTACCAATTTCCCCATACATCTCGCCGATATGGCTCGTGAGTCCATAGATGACCTGGTAGACAAGTGTAGTACGCGAGCTTAATGCGCTTTGCCCGGTATTAGGGGGAGGAAGCCATGCCACAACTAGTTATCTAACGCTGCGACTCTTAGCCCCGTACATTACGCGCATGGACTTATACACAATTTGTCCGGGGAAACGCTAAAAATTATAGGGAAATGGAAAGAAATTAAAGGGAGGCTCAACAGGGGAGGGCGTGCCTCAACACACGACTTCCATGCCTTGCGCGGGACACGATCTCACAGCCCAGGACTTCCTTGGGCGCAAATCCCCCTAGCCAGCAGCCTGGCCTAAGGACTAAGTACGAAGGTCTTCCGGTCTAAGGACTAAGTAAAGATTAATGTTCTACAGGCTCCATTTTCTTCATGACACATAAAACAATGAAGTTGTTAAGATATAGTTCTTCCACAATTTTTGTATTACCATTTTGGCGGAGAAGTATAAAGCTATTTTGAGTTCATCCTGTAACAATACGACTATCATCTACTTACGAGTTAACTCATCAGATCTTTACAATGTTACTTGGGAAGAGGATTCTAGCATTGTTTTCCTTTATCTTTCGCGAAATGCTGGTTAAAAAAATCACTGTAATTAAGTTTTTATAGAAACAAAATGCATTATTAGCGTTCTGTTAATACACAAGCAAGCAGATCACCATATGAACAATAGTTAGACTTTACGAAAATTCGTTGCATCATATTTCATGACGTAATATCTATTTTTCTCTGCTAGAGGCTTATAGAATCATTAGTAAAATATTTTAAAACGAAAGGCATGTAGGAGAGTCAAATGGTTTGCCCTTCATCTCAGCTGACCAAGTTTGCTATGTCACAATGCCAAAAGAGGACTACGATTCCTTTAATCAATGTATTTGGTCAACGTTTGTAGTGTATCTGTTAAAAGACCCGTGAAAAGCTCTCACTCCCTTACTAGCTGATCTGATCACAGTAACCCTTTGCGTAAGTCGTCGATTAGCACCCGAGGAAATTCGTCGAATAAAATCTTAATAACTTTGTGCTTTTTTTAAACGCCATATTTTACTTTATTTTATTATACAATTATTTTCACGAATGCTAGTAATAATGGCAATTGGTCAGTTATTCACTTCTTTTCTACGAAGGCTTTAATGGTTTTCATGAATTATTAATCCAATGATATCCTAAATTGCATCGTATATGATTCATAGCATTCGTACTGACTACTGTTCGTTATGAGATACATAAACGATTCATAACGCTTATAAACTAATATTTTCTTAACTTAGGTCACTCTGCAGCTTCCAAGCAATACAGCAATACCACGATGCGATGTAGATTTGACATGTCTGCCATCACAACTAACGGTGCTGGTTTCTATTCTCTTTCGCTGCAGCCGATAAGCAGGTCGTTGCACTCGATACGATTTTAAGATACTTTTACTTCTACGGGATTCTTAAATTGAAAAGGTTTATCTCGTTGCGATTTACACTTCATGGCTACTTTACCAACAACGCAGTCAAGGATGTGTTGTGCCAACCGCTTGCCAGATGGCACAGGACCAGTGAGGACGGAGTACTGACCTGCGTTGTTATAGATGGAAAAGTCTTCTCGAAAGAAAAAAAAGTGAATCTCAATTGAATGCTAAATCGGCCATGACACTTGATGTCTACATCTACAAAACAATGGAACCAAAATAAGCATTGAAACAGATCAAAAGTTTGATAAACATTTCGTGTAATAAACAACACAGATTTACGCATTGTCTTTATTTAGAAGGTAAAAGCCACAAATGCTAAATCCGTTTTAAGACGTTCATCGTGAAATATTTCATACTTCTTATGTAATGTTTGTCTTACAGACCTCGCCCTGGAATTCATTTTACAACAAGCTGCAATATTGCAAAATTATATTGGCTCTCGTGTACGCTTATTATTATTATTATTATTATTTTATTATTATTATTATTATTATTATTATAGTAGTATATCACTATTTTTATTTAATACAGAAGCGTCTCAAAATAAATCAGCTGTTAGGGCTTGTATAGGAGTCTAAGAGGATCACATTGTCAATGGATATGTGTTGGGAAATCTTATGTAACAAAGTTACACGTGTGATATGTGCTACTGATGTGGCAACTGTTGTGGTAATGGTGCACAAGTTTTTGGGAGGTACCAATATATATATATATATATATATATATATATATATATATATATATGATTTTATGAGAACGTATACTTGCCAAACGCTATTGATAAGCACGAGTAACACACTAGTTGCCCCTACCTATCAGCAGCACAGGTCACATATGTAACTGTGTAATATGAGATTTCCCGCTTATGTTTATTGGCGAAAAGGTATCATTTTCAACCCTACTACAAACCTTAGATATTTGTAACATCTATTCAGATGCATCCTTGATATATTAATTTATCGTATGCAAATTAATAAATGGAGTAGGAATATTTTATTCATTCACATAATTCACAATTTCTATTTAAAAAAATTTAATGTATACATTACAATCTTTTTATAATTAAATTAAATTTTAATGATAACGTTTACTGACTTTTATGTGCGTATACGAATGTTAGAATTCATAAGGCGCAATATCGGTTTACATTCGGACCCCTGTGTCATGGTTGCCTTTGTATCCAATTCAGGTTCACTTTGATAACGTGAAGACTTATCCAGATATACTTATTCACGACGGAGTTACCTGCGATAGCTAGAGGAGCATGTCACTCTCAACTGTTTAAAGATGGCTACGCGCGGCTAGCAACAGCATAAAGGCGGGGCAAGCCGACTTTCTAGACTACCTGGGCAGGCAGTACCTGGAGAAAAAAGGCAATGCCCTTACCTCAGATGTGTGCTGTCATCTATGGGAGTCGCTCGTAACCCATAACTGCGAACATACTACGAGTTAGGTGAAGCCTCTTGCACCGTGCCCCTAAAACGTTTTTCAGAGGGCGCGGTAATTTTGTTTCACGGTCATTTCTCCACAACGTGAAAGCCGTGAAACAAAAAGTTGCGGAAGTGATTTTTCACAAACATCTTTCCGCATTGCATCATCTTCAATCATTTTCAGCAAAACATTTTACTGAATATTGATGTGTCCATACCGACATGGGTGAAAGAGACCACAATCCAAGAGAGGAAACATTACTAGTGCAATGATTTATACACTGTCATGACATCGGAGTGTGCAATTGGATAAGGGGCCGGTAACGATCACCATGGACCGTGTCAGAAAGAGGGGCCATAGAGAAAGTAAGAGAAGAAAAGAAGGCACAGAGCTAGAGTGAAGGGGGGCAAAGTGCAGTCCGCCACAATGAGACGAGGATGTAACTCACGATGTTATACCGAGGCGAGCCAGTCTATATTGGAGGGTATTTAGCAGGTCATAGTGAAGTTGATGATGAGCAATCGTCATAGGAAGCTGTGGAAAATGGAAATTTATCAGTTATGCTGTGGACTTTTCTCTACAACATCCATGTTACAACACTGAATGATACAATGGGAGGGATCATAGACAATCGAGCACTTTTCCTTCTGTATTACGGTAGGATATAGACCAAAATGCGTACATGTAACATCACAACCAACGTCTGCTCATTGTTCTCGATATGTCGAAGTGAAATGTCTTCCTCTCACTGAAAATAAAAATTGAGAGATCATTACATCCAATTCTGCATCACCTAATTGCCTAAAGTGGAAGAACAACAAAATATTGATATGATGTTGAATCTTGATCTTCAAACGTAAAAGCACACACAGGCAAGTTATTGAATTTATTTGTTATAACTTGTATTAAAAACATGTTTTAATATTAGAGTTTCAGCTGAACCTAATCAATCACTTTTCAATTTTGGCCGTTTATAATTGTATGTACATACTATTAGCATATTTAGTCAACTTTTGAAATTATCGCAAGGCAGATTTTTTTTTTCAAATTTAAAGTCTTTTCATTTTTCTGTTTCTAAATTAACCAAATTTCCTGATAAAAATTGAATGAGTGCATGTGGAATACGTAATTCATAAAAATAGCTTTTGTTTAAAAATGAATGGTAAGTTCTGATTCATTTTAACAACGCTTACGAGTGATTTTAAAATGACAATTTCAAACAATGGATTAATTTGTTAGACATTTAGTAATTCGATATCAAATAATGGTTATGAAATTGGTGACAAAGTAACATAATGAAAAACAGGAATTAATCACAGTACTTGCAAAGTTGCCTGGCGCCAGGTCAGTGCAGAAGTAACTATCTTTATGATTATATTTTCGATGTAATTATGTGTCAGTATATCAATCAATAATAAATAAAATCAAATAAAGGGACTTTTGATCTTTTGAGAATATAATATTCTGTTGTCATACAATAAATATATTTTTCGGAATGTGCTTCATCTGTCAATTGCTACTTTTCAAGTTGTTTCTTTTTCAAATGTATAGTAACTTATTCTATTTCATGAGATACACGCTAAAAAAGACTCTATCCAACAAAAAGAACACGTATGAAATAAAACTGCTTTGTTTCTAATATGAAGTAGAGAGACTTATCTCATTTGTAAGTGATGAGCAATACTAGAAAGATGAGGAAACGGGATCAACGGAATAAATACGCAAGTTTTTAATGTGATGAAAGTAAATGTACAATCTGATTATATAAAAGGGCAATTCATCTGATTAATATCTGAGTTGAAATACCTTTTTTACGGCTATATGGGTAATTAATCACCACTTCTAAGGGCATAACGCCTTCATTTCGTTATACACTATGTATAGAACGATTTTCCTAAGGATGAGCCGAAGTGACAGCTAGTGCTGGCAACATAACTGAAGGTTCTGTGGTCGTCGTGCCCTCCAGCCCATTAGACTCCCTTCCTGCATTCGTTCGTTTACAGTTGGCTAACATGTAACTGCCTTCGATGCTTCCTTTTGTGATGTCCTCGTCCGACAAAAATATAGTGCGCCTCCAGAAATAATTGAAAAAAGGAAGTGCAGTGTTATATGCTCTTCTGTAAAAATTCTTTTTTCTATAAACATTACATTACATTTACTTTTTGTGTGATAAATATTATGTTTATTTTAAAACCGAGACTTGAATGCGAAAGGCGTACCGGTGCTCGTGTTTCCGGCTTAAAATCATGTTTCGTTCTTCGTGGCAGTTTTCTTTTACTGATTGTGAGAGCAAGTTAAGAGACATTCCACGTACGTAATTAAATTTAAATATTTCCCGAACACGCGAACGTGCATATACCTTAGCGAAACTCTTGGACTTCTGTATACTGATGTTTCCAAATACTTTACGAAGAGGCGTGACTGAACAGCTGTCGTGGTGGACTGATACTTCTCTGAATTACATGTGATGTTCATTTGTTACGCGAACTGTCACATTAGCTCATTCTTACGAAAATCCTTCTATATTAAAAGTTACAGAAATTTAATGTAAACTTTTGCTATTTCGTGATTCAATATTTAACTTTTCATATAGTTTTCAAGATTATTCGTAAGTTAAAGTGAGAAATTCTAATATAACAACTATCTAGAGTAAACAACATTCTACAGTAAATCGTTGTCGACTGTAAAGAAATGGGCTTTTTCAACATTTTAAGGAGGAAATACGGATGTACAGTTTACAACTAAACCTGAAAAGGTTTTGACTTATTGGCTGTGTGGGTGACGCCGCGTAGTGGGCTGGGAGGCCGATGTTTTGCCTATTATGTTGCAGGCTTTCTAAGGGTAGTAACACCGCATTACTGCGCGTTGGGTATTAGATGATGTCTGGCCTGGGCGCCCGAGTGGGGCAGGTGCGCCGCGATTGGCGGAGGGGTCCCTCTGATTGGCTGGCGGTCCGGAAGCCTTCGACATGACGGGTGAAACGTTGGCCTCTCAACCCACTACGCGACATCACCCGGACAGCCAAGACGTCATGGACTCGCCCTGCGGAAGCTTATATGTACACTGAAAAGGTTTTGTTATAAACTTGTTGTTACTGACGTGTTGGTGTTGTTAGGTTGTGTTGTTATAAACGTGTTGTTATAAACGTTGTAAACTGAACATGTTCCACGAAACGTCACAAACAAAAGATACTAACACCTGGTCTTTGGTTTCCTGTTTTCGTTCCACGACTGGTTTTCCGAAGGTCATTTCATATCCTTCTTTATTTAAATAAAGACTTACATAATAAATATACCTTGAGGTAATCAAAATATAAATAGCTTAATCTCAATTTGGCTGATTTATTCTGAAATACATAATAGGTCTATACAAAACCACCGAAAGATAATGCACAGAATCGTAAACATATTTTTTTGAATTTTGGCAAAGTTAGAGAAACTGAACAAAAATAATAATATTTAGTTGAAAAAGTATAACTCGTAAATCTACAAAAATGAAATATTTTGTCAAATGTTTTCATGACTTAGGAATTCATGAAGATTACAATCAAAATTACTTCTCAGAAAAGTGATATATATATATATATATATATATATATATATATATACACACACACGCACACACACACACACACACATTTGCGAGTGTACGAATACAACAAAAGATGCAGTAGTATGCTTTTGTGACTGCTTTGTTGCAACTCCCAAATGATAATGCTGTCTTTTATTTGGTATACATTGTAGAAGATAAGTTCACGAAAATATGCCTGGTAATTCCTTAATTGAATAAAAATGTAATAAAATGAAGTATCAAGGAATTTACAAAACATTTATTTCTCTTCAAGCAAATCGCTTCCGTGTCTTCTAACGGGGGAACTATGAAATCTTTGTGCATTTCTTTGACACAATCAATTTTCTAGAGCACACACACATTCTTCCGTTTTTTCATTTATGTAATGTAATTCAGCGTAAATAATTTCAGTTCTCGGTTAAAAATCGATGCCTCATCAAAAATACTCAGTAAAACGTGTACATAACGTTGGGGGGGAGAGGCCAGCTACCTTACAGTACCTACTTCATCATGAATAAAAATGATATTTCATATGAGAAGAAAAATGATTCAATAAATGTACGAGTGACAATGAAACGCGGACTACTAGATTATCTCCAATATTTCTGTCCTCGTGGATTAATTGACTTAATATTTTAATGCCATTTTTCTTTTTGTGAAATTTAACTTTTGAAATAATCACCAAATTAACTACTTTTTTAAAATACAGAGGTTTTTTCATTCGTTTTACTCTTATTATTTTTCTAGTTTAAAAATGTAACTATTAATTTATAAGAAAAAGAGTTATTACTTGTTGTTATTATTACAACAATTATTATTAACTTTTATTAAAATGTCATTGAGTCATATTATTCATTTTTATAAATAAGCCTAATATGATCTCTGTGATTGCTTTTAGGGCAAGATTATACTATTAGGGCAAGATTATACTGTTTCTTCACTTCAGATTTGTGAAATTCTCACCAAAATGGTTAAATGGAAACAAATTATCCGCATACTTTTATGGATAGGATTTTACGGTTTAAGAATTTACAGAAACAACTCTTTCGAAGTGCACCATCTTATACTACACATTGTTATTAAGCAATATTGGTTAAAAATTTAGTATACTATTTCTCAAGATTTTTTTTGATAATCTAGGATTTTCACTCGTGAACTAGACTTAGTAAACATCACTCATTAAAAAATTTGCAGATCATTGTGTGTGTTATTTTTACAGGCTTGGTGGAATCACCTTTGAAAGTCTACGCTTGGGGTCTTCGGATATTCAATAATGTCGCTTGAAAGGAATATTGCATTATTAGAATGAATAAATTATCAAGTCAAAAAGTAAAAAACTTCTTTCGCGACTAGTTAGAATGATGCCAAGGTTTCCTCGAATAAGTACGAGGTCTGGGTTGTGGTCTGAGAAGTGGTGGCAGAAATATCCAAAACAATGTGTCGTCGACGACGGAATTCGAAGTAGTCTTCCACTCTGAATTGCTTCATGAAAATTGTGTGACAATGACGGCCTAAATAAAATGAGTAAGCAAATCTGAGTAAAAATTGCTACATGAGGAGGTCAGATAAAACTTCAATATTAAAAATAACTCTGTGATGATATGTATGCGAGAGCTAGATGTGAAGGTCAAAACTAAATGGAAATTCATAGAACTTGGAGTTTAAATATCGAAATATTAGAAGAACGAACTAGCCGGCACTCGCGAATCCAGTCTATTGCCACCACTTCTCGGTTATTCTGGTCTTCTGTACTTTAAACAAAAATATTTTCTACAGAAGGTCGCAAAATTGATGATTAACATATCAACAAAAATATTTTGAAATAGTTCGATTAGAATGTCGCTTTTAAATATTATATTATTTTCAATGTGAGATGCAGAAAAAATGAAAATAAAAGAGATACAGTTAAGGAAAAATATGAGTAAACTTATATAGAACTTCAAAAACGGAAGGCGTTTCAAATAATACAATTATACTTAACATTAGAAAACTAAATTTAGAACTTGATCAATGTTCATATCATTTTATTATTCACTCCATTCTTTATATCAACATTAAAATTAAATTTTGTCTTTATTATGTCACTTGCTTGGAGTGAAATGGTCAAGTGAAGTAAAAATATGCAGGAAAAAAATTGGTTCCACTGTCGGGCCCATTCGCCAACAGGTGAATTGCGGAGAAAATGAAGTACAACTATTGCGAGGAGCAACTGAGCCACGGGCGTCCAGCTCGAGGGGGTTTCGGCGCTACCTACTGGTGCTCTCGGTGGTCTTGGGGCTGCCGGGCTCGTGGGGCGGGGCGTGGGGCGAGCCGCCGTCGTCGTCGGGGCCGCCCGCCGCGCCCGCCGCGCCCGCCAGCGGCGGCACCACGATCACCACGTCGCCCGGCGAGTGCTCGTCCGACCCGGAGCCCGGCGACGCCGCCGCGTACTGCGACGGGATGGAGCTGCCAACCACGCGCCGACATTACACACTCGCTTTGCACACGGGGAATCAGTCATTTCATTGTCTAGTGATTCCGGGCGCGTCAACTACTGTGGTCACTATTTCCGTAAGTGTAGTGCATTTTTTTCATCCGGAGGTGGTGGAGATTTCCCCCCACTGGATGACCAGGGCTGGGCGCGTCAACTACTGAGGTCATTATTTCCGTAAGTGTAGTGAATGTTTTTCATCCGGAGGTGGCGGTGATTTTCCCCCACTCGATGACCAGGCCTGGGCGCGTCAACTTCTGAGGTCATTATTCCCGTTAGTGTAGTGCATGTTTTTTCTCGGGAGATGGCGGTGTCTTTCCCCGCTGGATGGCGAGATTCGGCGCCGACCTACCGTCGGCTAGTGGGGTTTCCCCCAACCAGGACTCTCCCACCGGCGGGGCACCGCCCCAGCCGGGGCAAGCTCTAAGACCCCGACGGATCTCCCGGAATATATGGTAGTGTAGTGCATGTTAGTGTAAGTGTGTGTGTAAGGGGAGAGGATAGGACAAGGAAGAGGAAGGACAGATCGCGCGCGGTCCGTGGCCCGTTTGTTAGGGTACTGCTCCGGCATTCCCCTGGTGTTGATCGGACAAACCACGGAAAACTACCGATCAGAGCAGCCGGCCGCTAGAATTATCCTCCAGACAGCGACTGAATTTGACCTAGCTGAAAAGCTAGTGTCAAGAATCCTGCCGCCGTGGGGAGTGGCAACCTAGAACCTCCCGGTCAGAGGCTCTGCAGTGACATCAGGTGATGCACCGGAATGGAGGAAGGAGAGGCAAGAAGCTCCGTGTCCCGGCTTCACCCGGTAACCACGTCGATAGCGTGAAGGTGATTGCAGTGAGGAGGGGAAAGGATATCAAGCCGCCCGGACCTTGGGTGGTCCCTAATTGGACTATTTCCTTCGTCGTGGCAGTGGCCTGGTACTGTGGTACTTGTCCCTGTGGCAATGTGAGTGGCCCATCGTTTCGACTCCGGCACTGGCCTGGAAGGCCTTAGCTGTGGGCTGGAAGGGTGGCCCAACCCGGGCATTGAATGGGAAGGTTACCACGAGGGCAAATTGCGTTCTCGCGGGATCCAGGTGTTATACGCGCACGTTTTCTTGAGGCCCAGTATACCTACCCCCACTCCTACAATAATTTGTGAGTTGAATTATGAAAGAATGATTGCAACGAGCATTGTGGACAAAATCTGATAACCAGAAATGTTCGATCCCATGTAGTAGAAACAATTTTGCATCAAAAAACGAACTACAAATTTGATATAAAATTCCTTGTGAAAATAACCCAACTGCCCACTCCTCGCGCAACGAGCGTTCGCGGCTAGTACCAGCCTGTCGAAGTACTTTTGCGCTGGCGGGGGTGCGAATAAAGGCGAAAAGCATAGGTATCCAGTGCGGGATGGATTCTCCTCGGTGGAACCAGTCTCTGTGAGTGGTATAGAACGATTTTCGTAAGGATGAGCCAAAGTGACAGCTAGTGCTGCCAACATAACCGTGAACGTTCTGTGGTCGTTGTGCTCTTGAGCCCGTTAGACTCCTTTCCTGCATTTGTTCGTTTGCAGTTGGCTAACTTGTAAATGGCTTCGATGCTTCCTTTTGTGATGTCCTCGTCCGACAAAAATATCGTGCGCTTTGAGAAATAATTGAAATTAGGAAGTGCAGTGATGTCTCTTCTGTATAAATTCTGTTTTTCCAATAATATTACATTGAATTTACTTTTCGTGTGATAAATATTACGTTTATTTTAAAACCGTGATGGGTACTGGTGCACGTATTTCCGTCTATTGTGCCGTTGCGTGGTGAGCTGTGCTTGAGAGCTTTCAATTTACATTCGTGGCATTTTTCTTTACAGATTGTGAGAGCATATTAAGAGATTTTTCCACATACGTAATTAAATTTTAATATTTTCCGGACTCGCGTACGCGCATATACCTCAGCGAAACTCTTAGATTTCTGCATAGGGATGTTTTCAGAGAATCCATTAGCACTTTATGAAGGGGCGACTGAACAGCTGTCGCGGCGGAGGGATATTTGTCTGAAGTACATGTGATGTTCACTTGTTTTTACGAACTGTCGCTTTGGCTCATCCTTAGGAAAATCGTTGTATAGACAACGCGGGGTTCCTCCTGTAGGTCCCAGTGGCTGCCGAGCGAGGCTTGCTGTGGGCGCTCACCTCAGGGTTACGCGCTTCTTGATGCGGTGGCCGAGGTCGGAGTAGCCGCGGTGCATGAGGGGCGGGCGCGGGCCGCCCGGCTCGAAGCTCTTGGCGATGGGCGTGTTGGGCTCGGACGCCTGCTTGTCCACCAGGATGGGCTTCGGCCGCAGCACGGCCACGGGCGCGAGCGTCTCGTCCGCCCCCGCCCCCGCCGCCGTCGCCGCCGCCCCCGCCGCCGGGTTGTGCGCGGCGGAGACGGCCGCGGCCGCCGCCGCCGCCGCCAGCCCCGGCGCCACCATCGGCAGCGCCAGCAACCGCTTGCGGTCCTCCATGTACAGCTCGATCAGCTGGTCCAGCTTCACCTCGATGTCGTCCACCTG
This sequence comes from Teleogryllus oceanicus, assembly GCA_964035755.1. NCBI lineage: Eukaryota > Metazoa > Arthropoda > Insecta > Orthoptera > Gryllidae > Teleogryllus > Teleogryllus oceanicus. The sequence continues at coordinate 22,949,487 of CAXIVR010000004.1, forward strand.
CGGGGCGAAAAGATCGTCCGCCTCAAACATTGCACAGTTCACAGATAGGATTTTTGGTATATATGTACTATATACCTATATATATATATATATATATATATATATATATATATATATATATATATATATATGTGTGTGTGTGTGTGTGTGTGTGTATGTATATATTACTTAGGTATTATACATACATTGATCCATTTATGTAAGCTTCAATTAGTTATATCATTTTTCCTAATTAACCTAATTAGTTGAAATGAAATAAAAACGTTCTAAAATAAATAATTTATACACAATCACTTTTCTTACAAGAATATCTCTACTATGAAGAATTTACTTTACAATCATATCCTGTAATATTATTTGGAACTTAAGATATTTTGTTAATTAAACGATTAGCCTTCAAATAATCTAACCTTTGTTTAAGTCTTAGAGCCACAGAGGTTCATGATGTCATGGGAGTTGGATTATTTTTAATAACTGAAAAAAAAAATGTTTTCGGACAATGAAAGGGCATGTAAATTTCAGCGGCTCCCACTTTCTACCATATTCAGTAAACACTTCTGTGATTTTGAGAGGGGAAGTATGGAAGCAGGAGTGACCACAGGGGGTTCACATGTTTTGCTTAGCTCTTGCTTTGTCATTGTGCGTCGCATGTGTAGATATGCATGAAGTGAACGTTATCTGATTTTGGTTCACGCATGCATTGACCCGTATTTGTCTGCCGCAGGCTGCCTCAAAAGAGTTTAGAGCAGTGTATCATTTGAACCCAGAACGATACTATGTTCAAAAACTTCCTCCACGAGGATGATTAGTCTTTAAATCTTGCGTTGCAACTCTTTTCGTTTTACTTCTCGCCTTACTTTGTAGGGAAAGAAAGTATTGTAATCGTGGACCGAAAACGGTGAATTTTCGACAGTAAAACTTTTATTGCCATGTGCCCTGGTAACGAAAAAGTGGATAAATCTTGTTTCTTTGTATAGTAAATTACTTTTTCCAACAATTTGTTTAGTCAGAATTCATGTTTTATGAGTCCTTGATACCGAAGAATAGATTGACGGATAGAAGAATAGATCAGTCCTTTAGTCTGTTCGTCGGCCCATTCGGTATTTCGGTCCGTCCGGTTTGGGCGTCCGTCTGTCTGTGCATTTGTGTGTCTGTGCATTTGTGTGTCTGTGCATTTGTGTGTCTGTGCATTTGTGTGTCTGTGCATTTGTGTGTCTGTGCATTTGTGTGTCTGTGCATTCTTTGTGTGTCTGTGCATTTGTGTGTCTGTGCATTTGTGTGTCTGTGCATTTGTGTGTCTGTGCATTTGTGTGTCTGTGCATTTGTGTGTCTGTGCATTTGTGTGTCTGTGCATTTGTGTGTCTGTGCATTTGTGTGTCTGTGCATTTGTGTGTCTGTGCATTTGTGTGTCTGTGCATTTGTGTGTCTGTGCATTTGTCTGTCTGTGCATTTGTCTGTCTGTGCATTTGTCTGTCTGTGCATTTGTCTGCCTGTGCGCTTATCTGTCTGTGCGTAATGAAATCTGTATTTTTGAAAAATTAACCATTTTTGAGAATCCATAAGGGTATATGCATATTGGAGAAAATCTTGTATTCGGATTACATTAGGCATTAGTGTCATTCATGGACAGAGAGACACGTATTTTGAGAAAATACTTGTTCGGTATCATGTATCACCTAAACGTATCTTTTCACCTAGCAATGTATACAGAAATACTGTGAAGCTAAAACAGCAAGCACTTTCTCGCCATTAGTAATGGAAATTAAATACAGTCGACTCCGATTACAATGATATTCTTGGGACTAACATTTTTAGTTTACCATATACGAGGTTCAGTATATCCGATGATATCAAAATGAAATAGAATTTAACTATAACGATTGATTTTATTAATATGGAGGGACCGAAAAATACATTAACAGAGCAAACTAAACATTTCAGTATCTTTATTTGTTCTTAATACATCTATTATTTTCATTTGTTTTCTTCATACTTTTTCATTAGTAATTTTTTTAGATCTTTCTCCAGAGTTCGTGCTCTCTCCATACTTGATTATACATTGACCTCTGTGGCTAAGTATGACACCCTTCATTGCCTCATGTACAGTTGGAGCGCTCTCTCACTCTCCGAAGGTCCATTTACTCGCCTAATAACATATGAGATGCTTTCGGTAGAGGGATGGTGCAAGTAGCTAAAGAAACTGCTTTTCCGCGCCGGACGGCGGATATCACCAGTCTGTGGCAGTCGCATGCTTCCTGTCGCCTACGTAGAACTCAACGCGCTTTATTCTATGGATTATGAAGTAACACCAAGTTGAAACCGAAGCAAGCAATTGCGCGTCGCCACTTGTAGCCCATGCAGGACACGACCTTTGTGAAACTGATTGATTGATTTGATTGTGCCGTGTCGTGTATCCTGCCGCCGTGGGGAGTGGGAACCTAGGACCTCCCGGTCAGAGGCGCTGCAGTGACATCAGTTGATGCACTGAGCTATCGCTACCGGTTTTGTGAAACTGAGTGGCATGAGGTCATCAATAAGGTGCCTATTTCGGATCCACTACCTTCACCTCAGGGGAGACTTATTCGATTATGATCTTTGGCCAACGATATTTTTTTTCAAGCTGCCTAATATTGGAATTTGTGGCACTGAGGCGATCTATTCTTTTCCAGGAGAGAATTAATTTCGAGGACATATTTCCTAAGTTCGCTATAGCCGAGATTCAGGTTTACTATAACCCAAGTCTTCATATGCTTGTAATGTAAGTGAAATGGGACCAGTGACTTAAGCTCATTATAACCGAGGGTTCACTGTATTCGAGTCAACTAAATCTGAAGTCAACTGTAGCTTCAAGCACAAATTAAATAGTTTCACGCAATCGATTTTTTTATTAAAAACTTTAAATGAAAATTTATTTCTGCCATTGAATTTATTGTGTAAGGTATGCAGTGTATTCACGAATCTATGGAATGGGTTTTTTCGCCTTACAATATTGTTCGTAAGCAGTATGCGAGAAATTAAAATAATTAAAAGTTAATATACATTACGTTACTAATAGCGTTGGCAAACAGAAAAATATATAATAGTAATTATTAAACACTATGGTATTGTAATGTTCTACAAATATATAAAAGAATTAATTTATTATTACCACCAACGAAAGGCAACCATCATTAGCGTCTTCTGTTATCAGTGCGGCGTTGCCACAACGGATTACAAGAAACAACAATGACCACTCATTTATTCGTTTTCACATTTAACACAATTAAAGAACACAATTTAAAATGAAATAACAAAAATATAAATAATAATAATAATAAAATGCATTATGAAATAATATACAAATTCTAACACGACCTTGATAATACGAAAAACTAATAACATGACTTTATTTGAAGACCTGTTTCTGATGAAAATATTTCATTACGGAAAAAATTGTATCTTCATAATTGTAGTTGTAGGAAGACGCCAAAAAAATTCGAATATTTTCACTTTTCGAAAAAACGGTGTTTTCAACCAACATGAGACCTACACCATTCTCTTAAACGTCCTTCAGACTATTCAACGACAAAATTTAATCAAAATGGATGGCGCCATTTTTTTGAAAATGTCCAAGGGTCTTCAGATAAAGTACCCTCCTAAATTGAAATATTGGTTCAAGGGGCCGCGACATCAGCCATATTGATTGAGGAATATCAATTTTGGAGAAAATCCGCTGGACGGTTTTGCCACTAACGTTCTTCACAGACGGACGATCAGACAGACGTTTTGCCATCAATCGATTTTTCGGTACTAAGGACCCATAAAATATGGATTCTGGCTGTACTGTATGTTAAACGATTTTTTCTAAATTTAGTAACTGGATTATTCGCTTTTTCGTTACCAGGGCAATGTAATAATAATTTTTTTCTGCCGAAAATTCGATATTTTTGCTTTTCTCTGGAGGTGGCGGGGATTTTCCCCCGTTGGATGGCGAGGTCCGGCGCCGATCTACCGTCGGCTAGTGGGGTTTCCTCCTAACCTCTCCCACCAGCGGGGCACCACCCCAGCCGGGACAAGCTCTAAGCTCCCGACCGGTCTCCCGGAATATGTGGTAGTGTAGTGCATGTTAGTGTGTGTGTGTGTGTGTGTGTGAGTGTGTGAGTGTGTGTGTGTGTGTGTGTGTGTGTGTGTGTAAGGGGAGAGGATAAGACAAGGAAAAGGAAGGACAGATCGCGCGCCGTCCGTGGCCCGTTTGGTAGGGTACTGCTTCGGCATTCGCTTGGTGTTGATCGGAGAAACCACGTAAAACTATCGATCAGAGCAGCTGGCCGCTAGAATTCTCCCCCAGACAGCGACTGAATTCGACCTAGCTGGAAAGCTAGTGTCGACAATCCTGCCGCAGTCAGGACTCGAACCTAGGACCTCCCGGTCAGAGGCGCTGCAGTGACATCACTGAGCTACCGCTCCCGGTTTATCTGTACATGAATTCAGAAAAAAGCGACGAGCAACTTACCTGTCGCTCAACTTTGACGACGCGGCTGGCGAGGCTGATCTTGGATGCGTACACATCCTTCGATTTGGACCCTTGCTTGCCCAAGATCTGGTCCAGCCTGGAAGGAAGTCACTCGTGTGCAACACACTATCAATGCAACTACTCTATATTTATAACATCTGCCAACTCTCTGCGAGATTTGCGTTATATTCGGGAAATTACTTCCCGAGTAAAACGCGTATAGTAACAGGTAATAATAGTATATGCAGTGTCAGATGTTATACGTTTCGTCATAGATTTAGAAAAAGATTGACTTTTAGAATACTGAGCAGTTGATATTTACTTTTTTTTGGATATATATTTTACAGCCTTTTTTGTAGGATAATATCGTAGTTATTTGATGGTAGTTAAAATGTCACTAATGCCCAGTTATGGAGCGAAAAAATTGTCAGCATTATCACTCGTTATTGTATGTACATATTTCTTGCTAATCAACTCTTCAAATATCTCAGATTTTTTTGTATTTTACAATCTTTCACCATGTTCAAACTTTAGTAGATTTGGTTAAAAGTTCTGTATTTACTACTTCTTAATATGAGATATGTGGTAGAGAACATTTAGAATTAGTTTTCTCAAAGAATCATCAAATTATCCTTATATAAATAATGATGCTCTTTAAATTCGTATTAATTCGCTACAAGCTAATATAATAAATGGAGGTTGCGTTATTTAACATTTGCAATATGGTCGTCAAAATTGTAACTTTGAGTGTTCACGAAAAAATATTACGGGGTATTTTGTCATTACAGAGGTTGCACAACATTATTATTCATGCAACAGTTGTGTATGCTCAGATCAAATAATATGACTGGGCGTTAGAAGATGAAAAGAAAATTGATGAGATTCGCTACCAAGAAGAGATTCTCTCAACCCGTGAGAAAGTAATTTGCAAGCACAGTAATAATCTGTGTCCCAAGAGTTTAATTATTTTTTAAAAAAAGTATTAGAAACATTTTAGTAATGTTAGTTTTTGAAAACTGAGTCTGACATCTGCCTACCATATCTCTTCTTTTGTTTGTAAATTACAAAGTTGTGAAGAATTTTTATTTAATGCTTTTGTGAATGTTGAATTATCATAAGATCTTGTAGATACACTTCACAAATACAACTACGTGAAAGGCGAACATACATTTAATAGTGAGAGTTAAGGAAATATTTTCAACAGAAGAGAAAGTTAAAGAGAAATTTTAGTACACATGCAGCAAGCAGGATTGAGTATTAAGCTACATTTAGTTTGCTATTTACACCTTTACCCTTCGATTGTTAGTGAGTTTTCCGTAGTGCATAGTGTGGAGAGTAGCATAATTGCATTGGCGGGCCAGGAATAGGAAGACACGCCTACTCCTTCTCGTACTATTCTGAGATGAAACGGCTAAGGAGTAAAAAGAGACGCTCGATGCTAATTGGTATTCATCCTGACTTCAGAATTAATGCCGAAAATATATTTGCAAAATCTTAGGTCATTGATATTAATGTCCCGGAAATGATAAAGTAAAAGTAAGAAAACTTTTCAGTAATCCCGAAGACAAGGTTATGTATGATACGTAATCAGTGATACGAGGAGGTTCATGAGGCTTCAGCCTCCCCCCTCCAGAAGCCAATTCGATATATTAAAAAATACTGATTTTGCTACTTTTCTATACTAACAAGTCATTAAATATACCAATTGTTAACGTTTTGATTATCAACTACAAGTCAACAAATTAAAATACATTTTAAATTCAGCCGAAATGAAACATTTTCTGTAAGAAAACATCACGTCGGCTGGACAGTACACCTGTACCCTCCAAGAAAAATATTGGTTGCGCCTTGATATTTTAGAATTAGTAAATTTTAATTAATTATATATAATTTTACAATTTCTAATTACACAATAGAAAAACATTGTCAAGTAGTGATGAACCTCCACAGTTTTGATCAAGGATCAATCAGTACAAATAATTAAAGTAAAATATCGTATTACACAATAATTAAGGTTAATTGTTTTGACACAATGGAATTGGCACTTGTCAATTACCTTCTTTTTAAAATAGAATTTCATATGGACACGTAATTGAAATTTAATTCCAATATTATTTATGTTTTATTTGACGTATAGACATTTTATGATTGAAATCGAGTAATATTTTAATGTAATGTTATTGATATACATAAATTATTTGCTTGTGCCAAAAATAAGATAATTATAACGAAATGTATTATTAAGTTCAGAAGATATTAAAAAAGTAGTATTACTGCGAACATCAATTTTATTTTAATGTCTAGAAGGTTAGAGAAACTACATGATAACTATCTTTGTTTCGCTTGTTTCAGCTACCTGAGAAAGAGCGTCTGGAGAAACGATGGGAATTATTCGGAAACAATTACAGTCACATCAGATTATGTAACCTATTTGGGTGATTAAATGTTCACTTCTGGCAATGCAAATCTCATAGACCAGACATAATCAGACTGACATGCGATGACAGCAAACGTCAATTACCATAGCTATGATGTAGATGTCCAACGTGACGTGCGGGCCATGATAACATTGATTTGAAATGTAACAGGTTACAGTTCGTGAAGATGACATAGACTTTAACTAAATTTTACGCCATTTAACGCATAACTTTTCAGATTTTTAAATATAAAATTACATTCGCAAATTATATATTTGGACCCAAGAAGGATGCACATTTTCAGGCTTGATCCAGTAACTTTTCTTCCTTGTTTCTTAACTAGCGTCTCGTAATACTAATTCAAAATAACATCTGTTACAAAGGCAATTGAGTTATGGTTAGTTTGTAAATATTTGGTAAGTTTCTAAAAAATGATCATCGAAGAGGAAATAATCAGTGACCCATCATTTTCTTGTCTTCCTTTTCTCAGCCCGTTGCGTAATTGAGAATCTGGGATTCGAGGCTCTGAGGCAAGTGGTGTCTCCCCGGAACATAACATTTAGTTACAGAAAGCAATTTATCATGCTCTAAAGCAGGCAGCAATGCAGCGACTAGCCAACCGTGCGAAAACGTTCGCAATTAGTTTCAAAATTTTTAGTCATGTGCGGAAAATATTTCTACGTTCAAGAAAATATATACGGTCTTAATCGGCCGTTTTAAAGGACCCTAATATAAATCACCCGTTTTCAGTGGAATAAATTTTCTTTCAGATGTCTCATCAAAAAGAACTTCAGTAGCATTTGTGATTTATTTACATAAATTTTACCTTGTCTTTATCTTAGTGACTGGAAGAAATATGGGCATATTTCATGTTTGTCAAAGCTGCCCCATTTTAAAATATGTACAGTGCAATGGAACAGAATTTGTGCTGCTAACAGCAGCACTAGGATTTGAAGAAGGGAAATGGAGTCGTTTGAAGGAGTTGTTTTTTTATAAAAACAAAACAAAAGATAGAAATGCTTCTAAAATGATAAATACCTTCAATTAAAATAGTTAATTATCAAGGAAATAGATAATTTAAAAAGTTTTTTCTTTCCGTGTACATGAAATAGATATTTTCATGTAATGGCTAAACCGTATAAGATAGAATCAGTCTAAAGACCCTCCAAAGAGGAAAATAAGGAAAAAAGGACAAAGAGAGTTATTTCAATCAGAATTCAGACGGCATAGAAAAGGTAATTGCAAGTATCATTCTGTATTTATTTTGCAATAATTGGTTTTCTAAATAATTATAATGCCTTCGTTAAAAGACGCAACGCGTTCCTTTATAGATTAACCACCTCACTTCACACGATCCAGGTGAATTGACGGGATGGGGAGAAAGGCAGAACGTAGGAAGGGCCATGAGCAAGACAGTTGGGCGCTACAGCTTTGCGTGCGTGCACATAATGCGAGTCCGTGTCCGTGTGTGTGGGGTCAGGGGAAATCGGGCGTGTAGCAGAGACGCCAGTGGACGCTGAACGAAAAGACACGTCTGCCTCCTAGGCACGCATATTCGGATTTAACGCAGCATGCTGCCACTTTCTGAGAACGAATCCTTGGAATACGTGTGAAAGGCGAGCGAACTTCCCAACATCCATTTCAATCGTCCACTTTGTCACTCGGAACGCTGTGGGGACGTATCGTAGTTGTACAAACGGCGTCCACCGACATCCCCACTGCTGCCGATGGGTTTGTGGCGTGGACCCACCTGAACTGCAGGTTTTTGACTCTGTTCAAGAGATCTGCATGCCCGGACGAGTATTGCTCAATGACATCTTTAACATCGTAAGGTTTCAGAGCCTCTCTAAACTTCTTACGAGCCACAAAATACTTCAGCTAGGAGGGGCAAGACAACACAGAAAAAATAGTGAAAGAAACAGCACAGCACAACACGTCACATCACAACACAATACAACACAACAACAACAACAACACAAGAGAAAGGACGTTAAGAGCAGAGCGCCGGTGCCAGGCCACGCAGCGCGAGGTGGAGTGGAGATGTGGCGGCGGCGGCGGCGCCGACGGTGGTGATGGTGGTGGTGGTGATGGCGACGGCGTCGCCGGCTGTGGGCGCCGCGGGCGTCGCGGCGCGGCCGTCACCAGCTGCCTCCCCTCTCACCGGCCCCTGCTCCTCCTCCTACACGCCCAATTCGGTTGGTGATGATTCTTGCTCCGATCAACCAGCCGGTCCCCTCCCTCTACACCCGACTTGGCACACTCAGCCCCTGATTTCCCCATGCGCCCAACTCGGTAGGCTAGCTGGTAAGGATTTGTACACTTCGTACCAGCCGACCCTCTCCCATACACCCGACATTGCACGCTCCATTCCTGGTTTTCTCAAGCGCCCAACTCGGTATTCTTACTCTGTTCACCAGTCGGCCCCCTCCCCGACACCTGACATTGTACGTTTAACTTCTGATTTTCCCAAGGGTACAACTCGAGACGCTAGCTGGTAATGATTCTCACTTTGCTCACCAACCTGCTCCCTCCCCTACCCCGACATTGCACGCTCAGCTCCTGCTTTCCACAAGCGCCCAACTCGGTAGGCTAGCAGGTAATGATTCGCTCACTTCTCACCAGCCAGTCCCCTCCTCGTATACCCACCATTTCTTGCTCGTGGCCCTAAAAATCTCGATGCTCTACAAATCGATATGATAGCTGGTGAGGATTCTCGTTTATCTCGTTACTAGCTTGTCCCGCCTCCTCTCCCACCATTCATGCTCGGTCCCTCCTTAACCAAACGCTAATGCGCAGCCTGCTAGCCGAGGCAGGAAACCTGAATCGTCTTCTCAACTGACGCATTTCTTTGATTATGACCTTGGGAATTTTAAATCTCGATGTTTACTAATTTCCAAATATTTGTCTCCCTCGCGAATTCCCTTTTCCTTACCTCCCTTGCTGATGAATCATCGTTTTCGTCCCTCTCTTGCTGTTCATCCTTTGACTCCATCCGTGCTCTTACTCATAATTTACCTCAATCTTTGCATTTTACTCATCTTTTGTTTCATTTTAGCTATTATTTATTGGCTTGTCCCATCGTGCACATTTTGCTGACTGGTTAACTGATGACTGCCTGGCTCTTTGTCTACCTCATTGGCCATGGATAGAACCCATCCTGATTCCCACTAGACACTTTTTGCTCATTGCATATCTCTTGTCTCAATTCTTGACTTTCTATTTCTCTTACCAATGACCCATAATTTTCTCAAAACTCATTAATGGTATGTATCCCTTACCATAATTTTCCTTGATCATCGTTCCACTTATAGCAGGTTTCCATTGTTTGTTACGACTCTTGCTAAAGTTCTCGATTCTTGCTCAACCTTACACCCTTGGCCGTCGCTACATTTCACATATCATAGTTTCTGCGGTGGGTAATAATGTTGTCAAGTGTATTACTAGCGTCAAGTGATATTATAAATACACATAATTATTGAAATAAAATGTTTAATGTTAATGCACAAAGCTCAAGAATAGAAGGAGAACGTAATGAGTTCAAGACAATACACACATTTCTACTTTTAATGTTAATGGAATTACTACTTTTGGCGCACACGCACTTGTGTTAAGAGAGAACCTTTAGTTAAAACAAATGTTAAAACATGCTATCAGCACAAATCCGTTCTTTCTTCATTAGAGTTAAATTGAGAGTACAAGTTCTTTATTCGTAACTAATATTTGTTCCAAAGGTATAATCTCTTAAAAAGACGCAAGATTATTTATCTCTCAAGAAATTGATTCTGTTTCTTTACTATTTTCTTTTATAGAAAATAATGATTAATTAACTCTGTTACTGGAAAATACTTAAATGTAATTCCTTTAACAGTAAATATCTATATCAATGTGTCATTTATAAAACATTTTGTAAGTCAGCTCATTTAATGCAGTAGAATTAAATTTCATGAAATTTTCTCTCAAAATGCATAGAATTCTCTTTCATATATCGGGCCTATGTTCTACCTTTATTTTACAGTTTTTTTAAAATCGTTTCTGAAAGATAATGCAATATTGAATTGCTAGTCCTAACTACATCATAATACATTTTAACTTTTTTATAATAAGAAGCGGTTGTTTTTCAGGAACAAAAAAATCTTTGAGTTCAAATTATGATGAATGAAGGATTTGTTCTGATCAATGAGTACGAAAATTGTTAGCAAGGGCATTAAAACAGTGTAAAAAGAGTATCAATTCATCAACAAATGAATCACACATGAATAATAGTGAATATAGATAATTAGAATCGTAATACCGTATTAAATCATAAGACCTATGCTTGTTCATTGTGTGCTCATTTATTACAAGATGTCTCCTTTTTCACTGCATTATTGGGTTAAAATTACTATAGTTTTTAGAAAAGTGAGTTCTCAAAATACTTGTTAGTATTTTAGATAAATATCAATTAATTTTCAATAATATTTACTCATAATAAAGTATCTGAAGTATGTAACTTTTTTATCTGATTTTATTCTTCAATCTCTAATTTTAGAGTAAATATTAAACTGAATGATTGCTTACATCTTTTGGCCTTTCTACACCAATCCTTGTTTCAGCGTCTTTTCTTGTATTAAATCCTTGAATTATTTTACAACGTAATATTAATTTAATGATCTCATTGAAAGTTGCATTTTTCCCGTTGCATTTTTTTGCATAGTATTTATTCAACCGCATTTCTTGATATCAGTATCCAACTTTTCTGACTTACTGAAGCCGTCTTACGTTGCCTGCCACCTCATCATTTGCGAAACACATTTCTCTTTTATTTTAAGTCGTTTTAGGAACAAGCAAAGACAATAGAGGCGATTATAATTTTATGCATAAGTAAGATTTCAAAAATATAATAAACGTAATAATTAATCATAATTTTCCAAAATAATTTAAAACACTCGCTTTGCACTGGGGAGTAATCCTCCATTAATGTGCGCGATTGGGGAGTAATACTCTATTGCCTATAAGTCATGTCACGTCACGTCGCAGTCAGTTATCAAGAGGACCGCCAGGTAGCATCTCCGCGTACACGCCTTCTGCTACGCGCTCCTGCGTCACCACCCAGCGGCCAGAATTGGGAAGGAAGAGGGATAGGGGTAGGGTTTAGGACACTTCACAGGGGTTGGACTAGCCCTCGTGAAGCAGTCAAACTCATTTTGTTGAAAAATTTCATATGAGATTCGACGGGAATCGAACCCGGATCTCAGTGGTGAAAGGCAAGCGACTTCGCTATGTGCCACGAGCAAGCCACGAGCCACGAGCGAGAATTCATCCATTGCTTTGACTTGCAAGAATACCCACGTCATAGTGATCATTATATACGTAAATGCGCTCAGACAGTCATTGTGATACATAATGTAGAAACGTGTCCTCTCTTTCGTTCCAAGACTTCTCCTCTGCTTTAGCGACCTAGGAAAAGGCCATCGTTCATTTAAAATTTCGACCTTTATTCATCGTCTCATCCGTCATTCATCTTCTCACTCATCACCAATTGGGCATATTCCATCATTTATTGCCGTTTACCTATTCTTTATTGTGTTTCATTAAATGTCTGTTGTTCCTCTCATTGTTATTTGCCCATTGTCTTAGCCTAAAGCTCCATCTTCCCTTCCTCACCATCTGTACTCCATTGTTCATTGACTGAGGCCCATCGCCTTCCACTCATCGCTTAATGTCTATCACGCATGCCCCACGGCTCACTGCCTATCGCTTTGCGTAACTTTTATCTCTATCGCCCACGCTAACCACAGGCCATTTCCTGTATTCATTGACCATCGCCAATAAAGTGTCAATTAGTCCCAGATTATTTCTCGTCATCGACTTTTCGTGACTCCAGCCATCGCTTATCGTCCTTAAAAGGAATTTAATGCTTGTATTTAACTTTTAATATTCATTTGCATGTACTTTATAGCCCCCTCGTGTATTGTGTATTACCAATAGCCCATCGTACACGTACTATATCCCTAAGTCCATCATTTACTACCCATCGTCCACCATTATTCAACTTCACTTAATGTTCACCACATTACAGAATGTTCACCACATTACATCGCCTATTTCCCACTGCCTATCGCTCACTACCCTTATGTAGCGTTTATCGCCCATTGCCCTATCCTTCTGTCCATCTATTTGAGGATTGCCTAGCACCCGCCATCCATCTCCCACTCCCAAGGAAGAGTTTATTTCCTGCCTCTCACACCAACCCTAGAAAGAGTTAATTGCTTATCTCTCGCAATCCTTTTTCCGTGACTACTGCCCACTTCCCAAGGAAGAGTTTATCGCCTCATTACACATCATCCGTCGTCTGGGCCAACTTCCCATCTCCCTGGGTGGCGTACAGCGCCCATGCTCACTACCCACCGCTCTTTGGTGTCATTAATCGCACATGCCCACAACATCTCCCCTGGGTAGCGTAAATCGTCCAAGCCTATCTGTCCTAGGTGGCGTTTGTCGCCCGTGCAAACTAACACTCCCCTGGGACACCCATGCCCACTGCCCATCGTTTCTAGGTGGCGTTCATCGCCAGTGCCCACTACCATCTCCCTGGGTAGCGTACATCAGCCCACTGCCCATCGTTCCTAGGTGGCGTTCATCGCCAGCGCCCACTACCATCTCTCTTGGGTAGAGTAAATCCCTTCTAGGGGCCATCGCCAGTGCCCACTACATCTCTGTGGGTAGCGTACATCGCCCTGCCCATCGTTCCTAGGTGGCGTTCATCGCCCGTGCCTATTCCCCTGGGCGGCGGCCGGCGCGAGGCGGCGCCGCGACGCACGCGGGCTTCGCTCCTGGTTAGAGGGCGTGTGGATAGAGAGCATATGAGACAACACAAGAGACACACAGCCACAGCACTTCACGTCCAGTAGTGACGGAGCGCTAGGCCGGCGAGCTCTCGGGGCGTGCCCCGAAAGTCGTGGCCAGATCGCTCGCAGTTCAGAACGGGCTCGCACGAAATTTGGCTCCGAATCGAGGCGAGGGTGACAACTTCAGTTACGTTATTCAGCATCACCAAGATAATTTGAAAGTGGTAATGTGATTTGAGCTACTCATCACTTCGGTTTCGATGTGGACAGTTTCATGTGTAACACAAACGAGACGGAAGTATATTGATGCCACATGTACAGCAGTGAGATTGTGCATAGCGCCTTCAGATCATTCCGGTACGATGCACAGGTCACTCTAAGTACCGTTGCTGGGTCAATCCAATGTTTACAGAAACCAAGAATGAAACGATGTTTTCTTAATTACCAAAAGAAAATTAAAAACACATGCACACACAAAATTAGTCTAATAGTTTGCACTGATATTCATTTGTTAAATTGCCTGGAACACAACAGAAAGAAAACACCATCTGGTCACATTTTGATGCAAGTGAATGCATTGCTTTGACATGCGCAGGCACAATTCCGTACATCACTAGTTAGGTGGGACCACAGCACAGATACGTCGATGCTACATATCATTCTCAGAGCACACAACGAAGACGCGAAGATGAAATTCGCAGGAGCAGCTAAAGGCGTGGAAGTCAGGAAGGAAAGATGTGTTTTTGCAATCCAAAACATTGAAAAGGAAATTTTATTTCTGAAGAACTCTCGAAATGAAGTACTTGGAAATGGAAGTAAACTGTACAGAATATTACTAGGAAGTGAATTTAACAGAAACAAATTACCCATTTTTTATTGACAACTAAAGTTTAATGTAATTACAAAACAAACTAAATTTTCCCAACTACCATAACCTTACATCTCAAAACCCTACATTTGTGATACAATTTTCTTCATTTTCAATATAAGAAATGAAATTTGGAAATTATCACTTACAACATAGTGGTGTCAAAATCAGAATAAAATGTTTGGTACAACGATGTACATACCTCTAAAAAGAACCCAGAAGACCCAAGAGAAATTAAATATACGCTGAGAGACAGAGGAATGAAATATCGGGGAAAGAGCGGACAGAATAGAAGGGGCAAGAGAGGAGAAGAAGAAAAGGCCAGAAAGAGGCGAGAGCGCGAATGAAAAATGTAGGTCCTGCGCTATGGCGAGGCCCAGCGGCGGCACCAGTACCTCTGCTGCACATTCTTTACTCGGCCCAGCAAGTCTACGTGTCCCGCGGAATATTGTTCAATGACGTCCTTCACGTCATACGGCTTCAAGGCCTCCTTGAACTTGCGGCGCGCGACAAAGTACTTCATCTACAGAGGGCGGGGAGCGGGCAGAAACAAACAAAACAAAAGAGAAGAGAGGTTAAGTTCGCGGTGGGAATGAACATGGGGTTCACTCCCTGAGGTTGGCACATTGTCGACCAATCGCGTACGTGCCTAAATCAGATTTAGTATCAACATGGTGGAAACAAATATGGTGAAACGATTTAGTTATATAAATAATTCACTGCTATAAGTTCTATTACTGAAAAATATAGTTTATAAATATGTTTTTTATACAATCAATGCTTTCTTAACAATATTTGTTGTGCAACAGTTTCCAAACCGATTCTTATTGTGTCAGAGATTTAGATAATAGGGAAACGTACGCCGCAGATCTAGCAATATTGAGCTAAATCAGGAGCTGGGATTCCATGTGGGATAAAATACCAGATAACTTTTATAATACAAACGCGTTATACTATACAATGACAAAGCAAACAATAGTATGTAACATGTAACATGCTCATTACAATCCTAGAGAAACTATCAATAATACAATCGTCGCGCGATTTGCAATCCTAGCGACGAAAGAATTGAGGGTTGCAATTTATCACACAGATAGAGGTATTTTAAATTGTATAGAACTATTTATTTTTATGGGCATATTTACGAAAGCAACTTCCTGTTTTAGCAATCTTTTGATTTTTTTTAAAATGCCCTGTAATTCACCATGTTTGTTTTCATCATGTTTAATTTCTCAGAACTGGTTTCTGGCTGCAATCAGATGGTGACGAGCTGGGTCTCTTCAGCTGATCTTGAGGGTGTTTTGTAATGTCTGCAAGAAAATAATTCTAAATATGGCAAACTATTTCTCCGAACTGCTTCACGTTCAGATGATTTGTAGTCACTGCACGCCAAAAATATTATTGTCAAAGGAAACGGTGATTGATGAGGCTTCAGACTGATTTAATTCTCATGGCATTAAAGGGAAATTTGCGAATAGTAGTAGTTTTTCCTTTAATTTTTGCCCAGTGAATGTAGTTTTCAAGAGAATAAAGTTGCATTTTAAAGATTGAAATAATTAGTATTTAAGAATCCCTGAATTAATATCAGAAAATGTAACTTTTATAGTCATATGGTACCTTCACTCTCGTTTACGTACAGCGAATTCAAACATACTCTCTCTTTAAAGCTGAAACAGTACATCAATATTATTTAATTTATTACATCAATAATTTTCACGCTTTAAGAATAATTTTTATGACAAGTTAAGAGAAAACTATTAATTATTTTGACAAAAAATACTATTTAGCAGTAAATATCTTAATCAGAAAGTCATGAAAACAATTGGAGTTTTGGTTCATTCACTGAAATTAGAATGGCTATTCGTAAATCTTTGGAACATAAGCATGATGATGAACATTTTGAGTTAATATTATCTAAAAAAATATTACTACATTACTTTTCCCATGAAGAAGCTTTCAATCCATTGAATAATAAATGTAGATAAATTGAATGATTTAAAAAATTAGAATTGTTGCGAGGTGGAGAACTATGTTACATTTTTGATTCCAAAAAATTCTATCACGACAGTTTCATTTTACTTATACATATGATAATCGCTTCTTCGCTTGTTGTCAGCCTGAAGCCCCTCAATAAATCCTTCCTTTAAAAGCATTTCCTGTGGAAAAATCTAAGACGTATCATTAAAGAATGAAATATGTGTTCCAAAGTGATATTAAAAATGTCAGGCGTCCACTGTTTCAGAAATGAGAATGCCTAAATTGGAGACATTCTAAATGAATATCTGAAACGGAATTTCTACGAGTTTGGAAAACTCGACAAAATCTTCTTCATAGATGAGAACCTCCATGCAGGAAGATATCAAGAGCAATCAACAAGAGGTCATGACCAATCTGTGAGGTGAGGTGGAGATGGAGGGAGGGCTTTGTAAAAACTATGAATAAAAATAATATTTAGGTGAGAAATCATGGCAAATGGAAATACAAAGGGGAGGAGTTTGGGTATATGGAAGTCACAACAAGTGTTTGGAAAATAAAGATCAAAGGCAAGTGACGGAATCCTGCCGAAAATGATCGTGCCGGAGATTCGTGGAGAAATGGTAGAGGATAGTGGAGGATGGTGAACAATGACAGAGGGAAGCGGGTCTCGGTAGAGAGTAACGCAGGGGGGCTAGATAGTGAGTAAGGAGAATGGAGGGTGGTGAAGGATGGTAGAAAGAGGAAGGAGGATAATGGAATGAGGAAGGGGGATGGTGAAGGCTGCTGGAGAGTGTAGGTTGGTGGAGGGTGGTGGTTGGTGGAGGGTGGTGGTTGGTGGAGGGTGGTAGAGGGTGGTGGTTGGTGGAGGGTGGTGGTTGGTGGAGGGTGGTGGTTGGTGGATGGTGGTGGTTGGTGGAGGGCGGTGGTTGGTGGAGGGCGGTGGTTGGTGGAGGGTGGTGGTTGGTGGAGGGTGGTGGTTGGTGGAGGGTGGAGGCTGGAGGAGGGTGGAGGCTGGAGGAGGGTGGAGGCTGGAGGAGGGTGGAGGCTGGTGGAGGGTGGAGGCTGGAGGCTGGAGGAGGGTGGAGGCTGGAGGAGGGTGGAGGCTGGAGGAGGGTGGAGGCGGGTGGAGACCGGTGGAGGGTGGAGGCGGGTGGAGGCTGGTGGGGGTGGGAGCGAGAGGAGGGGTGCGGAGGGCGGGCGAATGAGAAGCGAAAAGGCCGGGCCAGCGCGGCGCGGTCACGAGCGAGCGACGCCCAGGGCGGGGCCGGGCGACCGCGCCGCGCGGCGCGGGCGAGTCCCAGAGCGCTCTGCCTTACAATGTCATGACGTCTCAAGACGAGGAGTACCACAGGACCTACGTTCGCACACACGCCGGAGGGGTCACACACTACTTCTTCGAGTCTTTATAGTAGTGACTAGAATAGTGTTTTATTCTTCCGGGTTTCGGAAACTCGCTTCATTTACCTCTTTGTTCGCCAAATAAAACCATATTTTTACAACATTTATTAGTTATTGTTTAGGATTAGTATTTTTCTGTTACTGTTAAGAGTATGCTCACCATTATATGTTTGATTAAGAAAGGTAGCTTCTAACCTTTGAGAGAACGATTACCCCAAAAAGTGTTGATCTGTCTTATGGAAAAATTCTGTTAATATTTAAGCAGTTGACCAAGATGTTTGTTGCAAGACGAAAAAGATATTCATGTTGAAAAGTACGTACAATTGCATTTCAAACCAAAGTGAGGTCATTTATTAATGTCTTCCTTGTGGAGAAAAAAAAGCTTCACATTACGATAGAAAATTACATTAAAAATGAAATAAGGGTTATATATTATTTTAAATTCTTTTTTTCACACGTAAGTTTCCAATTTCCGTTTATTCGAGAATCAACAATCGTTCGTGTATACCACACCATTTACAAAGGGATCGTTATGTAAAGTATGCTTTCAAATGTTTTCAAGAGCAAATAATGTTCTTTTACACTTACGATTGACCTAGAACTTCGTGACGGAAGTGATTTTGTGGACAAAAGTGACGAATACACCGACTACAGTTAAACGGAGATAAACTAAAATGCTGACCTACTAAAATAATATTTGCTCTTTGACGATTAATATTTGCTCTCACGTTATACGCCTCTTTTATCTCATACTTTTCTCCACCTCTGACAGTGTATTAAAGACATTGATAAACATCTAACTAATATTTACGAAGCTGTTTGTGCGTATTTTACTTTTCCATATTGCATCAATCGCTTTGATGGTAAATAATTCAATTAAAATTAACAGAATTTCTCAGAAATTATCAATGTGATTATATTAGGAATTCTCCCATTGGTGAGAAAATCTTTCTTACTGAGTAAGGAAGAAATAACTTGTGGTTAGCATGGACCCTGTTTATAAACTGCTCATGACGTAATCGAAATTAACATTATATGTAAAAAAACGGATAAAATTATTTTTAGTGATATTATTTTCACGTTTCCATATTGCATTATTTTGAATTACTATCCTTAAATCATATCAACACACCCTATTGTCGTAACTCATACAGTACAGTGTAACATATCGGGTCGTTAATCTAGTAGTTTGTATCTAATTACCTGTCTCAAAATGGAGTAGGCATGAAGCTCCATTTCAACGCGAATGTAATTATATAGGAAATAACTTCAGTGGCGTAACAAGGAGTCTCTTTGACAGAATTGAAAAGTGACTTGATAGAAGGGCGTTTATATCGACATTATTTATAACATGGACCTCAGTAACACTAATACTTATCATAGGGATCCAAAGCATTCTACTTCATATTTTTTCAGAAAACAAAAATTAACAATATTTATATTTTTAGCGCGTGAAACTGATATGAAAAAACATTATATATAACATGTAACAATATAAATATTTTTTCAAAAATACTATACTTGTACCTTACTAAATGGACAATGATTTCAAGTTCGTTTTCCGCTCGTTTGGTTACTCCTTCGAAGAACTTGTGCCGGAAGTATTAGTTGCACGGATGAAATATGTTTTAAAACTCTTGTCAATTTTGCTGAAAGATTTGCACGTAAAACGAAGTTTTTGAATTAACGGTATTTTACTTCGTGTTCATTTGTTTTAAATTTTGTCAACGATTTTGGTAATCAGCGTTTTATAATCTGATTAACACAATATCGTTTGAATTCACAAAATATATTTGAGCGATTGTTAACGTTTTTTATTAACGGGGACTACTTTAGAGATGTGTACATTGTTGGGGTCCAGTAAAACCAATCTGTCCAGACCATCTTTAGTTACGCCACTGAATAGCAAACTAAGTAAAACGGAAGTCAAGAACTCCATTGAAGCAATACTACAAGCTACAAGCCAAGAAAACCAGTGGTATGCAGGGTGAAAATACTTTATTAAATCTCACGTCAGTGCACTAACAATACAAATACCTTACCCACCGTTATAGAGTGATGATTAAATAATCTGCAAGAGAAGACAAAGTTCGCAGTGAATGTGCTTCCTTGAACTCACATATGAAGCAACAAACCTCTCAGTTTGGTCCAACAGAGATCTTTTATATGTTTCTCTCAATGTCCAAAGCAATCCACTCAGATCCTGTGTGTGGTGTCACACACAATGCGGGTATGTTGAGTGATCGGTCGTACTGCGTTCTGTTTCTAGTTACACGAAATTTCGCTCCCACTCACGCTATAGTTACCGTCAATGATCCGTCGTCGATGAGGGTACCTGAGGTCGGAAGAGACGCCAAGAGACGTGGCAGGATGGCCAAGAGCTGCCCGCAAAGAGATGGCGTCAGGAGGGCGGTTGCACCTCCACTGCCATCTCTCGGACCGCACCGGCATCAGGCGATTCAACCGCCTCCCCAGGAATACTTCATCCACTCATTTGAGCCACTCGTGTGCTCACCTACGCCTATTACCAGATGATTTCTAGGCCATAACCACTTTGATTCGATTGTATTACTGACCGAACCTGCGTAACTTACGAATATATTCTACAGCAACTTAATGTAAGTCAGTGACAAGGTTGTAAGATTACCAAACCATTAAGGTTCTTAAATGAATATAAAAACGAATCCTATCTGGACTCATTTTCTATATTGTTGCTTGATACCGATAAGTTTTAAAAATATTTACCTGTCTTAGTTACCAATTTCCTTAAAAAGAAAAATAATTTTGCTGAGGCATTGGTACGCGAAGATAATACTGCTTCATAAAATATTTTAATGAAACAATTATTAGCGTCAATACCTTGTTATTTTAAATATTTTAATATGAATATTTAGATATGTACGTAAAAGAAGTTGGAAGACTATGTTACACTAAGTCCTCTCTACATAAATTACAGGAAACTAATTTTTTTGAATTCCATAATTCTTTATTCATCTCTCATTACACATGCTATAGTGTTTTTTGAGTAAATACGAAGCTAGCAAATGCGATCTTTCAAGAAGCAACCAATGAATGTACAACAAATTCAAATCTCACAAGTGCTATTGTCTAAAAAAATATCAATCTTAATATAAAACGTGTACTTTTGTTAGAGCTTGCCAAAGAGGTAAATGAAGTAGATCAAAGAACTCGAGAAGAACATATTCAATTATTTTTATATTAAAAATTTCATTGGAGGACTGCACTCTGGGACTTAATTGTTTTCAGACTATATGACACGACTTAAGGAAAGAGAAGGCAATCGTTTAGAAATTAAATAACTGTGCATGCTGTGTGTACAAGATGTATTTAAAATGAAAAAAAAGTTAATGTAAAATTAGTTTTCTTTATCCGGTCCATGAAAAGAATTAAAAACTATGAGAGAACATATATTTTTCCACATTCCACATTCTATACATCTAATTCGACAGAATTTATTTTAGGAAGAGAGAAACTTCTATTTAATTTATATGCTGACTGAAAAGGAACATGATGTGAGCATGGTCCATCATGGATGATAAAACATTTCTTACTGAGATCCACCTGAAAAAGAACTTAAAAATAAAGATCAATAGCATTTAATTAATAACAACTACCCAGGATGAGTAATCTGAAAAATTAATATATCTTACTGAAAAGAAATTAATATAATACATGAGTACATTATGTATGCTTAATAAGGAGCAATAGAACAATATTTAGTTGGAGTAACAGTAGCACTTTTGTTTAGAAGATTCATTATTTTGCATGTATTTCAGTTCATAATTGCAATCATTGACAAGTAAACTAATTTTGTTTAATAATTGCCTGAATGAAATACCATCGCTAATTGCCAAATGTTAAAAAATAATGGTTTACATTGTAGAGAAGGTATTAAAAACGTTCGTTGCTTTGAATCTTCTTTACATTTGTGCTGTATTACAATTGCAGGCCCCAGCATTGTATCAATAACATAGGAAATATTCATTCAAGCAAGGTTAAGGATTGAATAAAGAAATTAATTGCAATGGTAAGAATACCTTGGCACGACACTAACATTTTTACGGTTATCCGGGATATTTATTTCTTGGCGACCTTCCTACCATTTGACCATTTGATTATATTACTTAAATTTCATATGACGTCATTACTAAATTGCAATGCTATGGAGATATTTGGATAACATTCTCTAATTGGTAAGGAACAAAATAAAAAAAAAACTTTTTAATAGATCTCAAAAACTTTTTGTGTAGAAAAGATTAAGGAGTCCATTCAATTTTTAGATTCAGGAATGAATTTAAACTTCTGAACACATTTCATAAAAAAATAAAAACAACCAAACAAAGAAAGATGACAAGTTTCACAATTATATCTTAATTATATTACAGTTATATTATTCTTTGAATGAGAGAGATGGTCACCATCAGAGAAACCCGGTTCACAAGGCGAACTACAGAGAGATGCTGAATTTGGAGAGACGGAAAACGTCAGGAGAGGCAAAGTCAAAGGCAAAGTGGTGGTGGGGGGGAGAAATGGCCAGAGTAGGGGGGGACGAAGCTGGGGGAATGACGAGGAGACGGCGCGGTGAGTCCTAGGCGGGGCGAGGTATGGGTGGAGCGAAGTATTGGAGGGTGAAAGCGTGCTCATGAGCTGGGTGAGGATTGGACGGGGCGAAGTGTGAGCGAGGTGTGAGCGAGGTGCGAGCGAGGTGCGAGCGAGGTTTGCGCGAGGTGTGAGCGAGGTGTGAGCGAGGTCTGGGCAGAGCGTGATGTGAGCGTGGCGCCACGTGGGCGGAGCGGGACCTGGGCGGCGTGTGATGTGGACGGGACGAGGATTGGGCGGTGAGTGATGTGTGATGTTGGCGGGGCGAAGTGTGAGCGAGGCCTGGGCAGGGCGTGATGTGGGGGGGGGGGGGGGGGGGGGGGGGGGCTGGGCAGGGCGTGATGTGAGCGTGGCGCCACGTGGGCGGGGCGGGACCGGGCGGCGGGGGGGGGGGAGGGTGTTAGCCGTGAGACGCCTGGGAGGGGAGGGGCGGGGCTTGCTGTGGGCGCGTGGCGCCCGGCGGCTCCTACCTTCCGGATGGCGCGGATGGCGCCCTTGTGCTGGTTGGTGAGTTGGATGCAACGCGGCTGCTCCTCGTCCTCGTCTGCAAGCAGCGCGGCGCCGGTCAGGCGGGGCACGCAAACGCGCCCCGGCGCCCCGCCCTCCGCGGAGGCCCCGCGCGGTCCGCTAGCGGCGGGCGCCCCACCCTCCCCCCTCTACTCCCCCTCTACTCATGCATCCGACGGACGCAAGCCGAGCCAGGATTTGCGCGTCGCAAGGGTAACAAGTATTAGTTCGACAAGCCAGTTAACCTGAGAGATATCATAATGTATTCTTGTGGTTTCATTTCTTAATTTGGAAATTGTAAAATCACGAGGTATTCTGGATATTCCCCGGAATTTGGATGGTTTTCTTCAGATTGAGAGACTGTAATAGAACAATTTTGTAGATAAATATTAAAATTTGTTCATGAATCGTCCTGTGAAAGTTACTGATACAATTACACGAATCAACTGTTCGCGTTCAATATTTTTATTACATTTATTTACATACCAATCGGTCTTATTTTACGACACTCGGGATGAAAAAATTTGCCAATTTTCTTATTAACATTATATCAACAACACATTGTCTTACGTTTTTTATTCTTTCTTCGTAATTTGGAACGGTTTTGATTTGTAGAAGCGCCCGCCACTTGCGATGGCCGTGTGGGGTAGAGAATTCACACCAAGGGGATGTTTTGTAGTGATTTTTTTACTAATTGTTGACTTTTAACAACATGTGACATAGAGCCGCTCTGTGCATGCGTCTGCTTGCTGCATTCGAGGTACAATTTACATTACACGAATGATTCTACAAAAATATATAAAATATGCGAACATAAAAAATATTATTCAATATAACAGTAATATGCGCTTTAAGGTTTTAAATGAATTATATTCTGTGGACCAACAATTTTGAAATATTCGCATGAACAGAGCACAAAACTGAAGTCTTTTAATTATCTTTCACCTACCGTTTGACACGCACATTGGAGGAGCGTGCTTGCAGTTTTGCTACTCAACTATTCATTACACTTTGTACTCAAATTTCGAGTATTAAAAATGCTCATTGCTTTATAAGATTAGCTTCTAATACTTTCGATTTAGTATAATTTTAATTGTTAAAAAATATCGCTACGTGACACAATACACAAATGCGGTGCTCGAAAATATTAAACGAATGCAATATACGCAGCGCACTCCGGAATATCACATCTTTTGTGCATTAACAAAAATTGTCTTCTTTTTTTGGAACTTTGGATTCAATGAAATATAAACTTCTATTTACTACTTCAACGTTACGATACGAATGTTCCGGAGCAGCTGCAAAACTAGAAAGTTCTTAGAAGCTTTGTTACCAGCGACTTACTCGTCTCGTGCAGAGCATTTTTATGTCGCACGTTCACGGATTTCTACTTACAAATATTTTCAACTGCGACCTTAAATTTTAATTTTAATGTTTGTGTACAGTTAATATTTTTACGTTAACTACAAAATTTATTTTCAATTTTATATATTAAACAACTGAAACACATTGTATTTCATTTATTGAGACGTAATATAGCAACCAGAACAATGTTAAATTTGTTCAAGAAAACTGTTGAGAAGTCGTGAATGTCTGACATCATGGATGCTTAATACATTAGTAAATAATGATATTTGAGTTATGCTTGAATCGGACGAACGAAAGACCATTATTCAAGATTCATAATAAATTACTATAATGAAATGAAACAAAATAATATTATTACTACATGCTATAGAAGATAAAAAAAAAAGTTTAAGCATTTTGAGAATGTAGCTTTTAACTATCTACTATTATCAGTTCTTCACGTTTAGGATTTTCATACTTATTTCCTTCAATTTTGAATAGTTTGCTAATTTTTGAGTAATTACTTATCTTTGTTGAAATGCAACAAGAATTGATCGAACTTTCATTCGATCTCTTCAAACATAAAAATACCATTTTCAATTCATGGGAGTCAAGGCAACTTGCAGCAGAATAACTTATCATTGAATTTAAGAAGAAATAAATCTTATACTAAAGAGCATTGTGGTTGACAAGGTGGAGTAATGATTTTTCCCCATTTAATTAATATAAAGGGTATATGTTAAAAGGTATGTAATAATACGTTTGGGAAAGTCATGTTATTACAGAACGACGCCGACAAAAATGAAAACCTAACTACATAAATAAAATCATATTAAAATTTACCATACATGACTAAGACATTTTGGCTGAACAAAATACTAAACAAATTATATATTGTTATTTTCGCAAAATGTCAATCTCTTTTTAAGTCAAAATAATAAATTTAAAGTCAAAATGATTAATAATCAAGATAAATTTCGAAAAAATGCGTTTGCTGTAATAAAGTTTTTATGGAGGAGAATTTAATTAGTGAGAGGTGGATTAAATATACAGAAAATATTTGATTTTGAAGAAAAAGATCTACAATATAGTTATTCGACAACATCAATGAAAATACTCGACATAATTGCATTGTCAATTTTTGTGTTATTTCCCAGTGGTAAAACCTATATTATTAACAACGTATTAAGAGAAAAATAATTCATATTCTCCTGTTTTCATTTCACATCGTAAAATGCCTTATTATAAACTCATTTACATAATGCATATGATCTTGCTATGAAAATATGGAAAGCGTATGTGAGGTCCAAATTCACTTGCGTTTACACCAAGAAAGTATTTTCCCTTAAGGATTCGTTGCTAGCTCTTGATTTTATCAACACAGTGCCTAGAAACTTTTCGAAAAGTTAAAAAAACTTAGAACTACATATAAAAAAAATCATTATATACGCCACTGGTATTCTGAAGTGAAGAGGTGTTAAGTTCAATCTCACTTTCAAATCAGCAAAAAATAATAACTTAAGACATTTTTGTTACGCTAGTTTTAAAGGACAGCAAATTACAGAAATTTGAAGCTTTAATAGAAATTTTATACTTCAGAAATTTAAGAGAATTGTTTTCGAATTTATTCCACGTTGGTGTTTTTAAGGATTCAATAACACCACTACAAATGCTGAAAGTACAGCGAGGAGGAGAAAACGCAAAATGACAATACAACTACATCAGCTTAATTCTGTTTACTTAAAAATTGTTGTTAAAAAGCAGTCCCTATTTATTAACCAATTTTACCTGCCCAACAATATACCGTAACTTGCAATTGTGGTATTAAAAATACCCAATAACCGTTACCTATTATACAGGAAAATTAACCGTTATCAGCCACTTGGATTAAAGAAAAACTCTTGTCTAAATACTAGATGGAACACTCATTAGGCAATCAGCGTATTTTCTCCTGTCATTTGATTTCAAGAGAATATATTGTAGCAAAGTAAGTTCCCTGTTGGTCCTTCCACAGAACCGCTGCTACTACTAATGCACTCCAGCTGCACTCCCACGTCTGCTGCAAGTTGCCTCGATTTGCGGGGGCCGGATGTCGCACTTGCGTGCACGCACACGCGCACGCACACGCGCACGCACACGCGCATGCACACGCGCACGCACACGCACGCACACGCGCACGCACACGCGCACGCGCACGCACGCGCACACGCGCACGCACGCGCACACGCGCATTGCACACGCCCGGGGCCGCCGACACGCTCGCTCGAGGTGCGGCGTCTTGCAGGCAGGCAGACACACGCACGCACGCACGCACGCGCGGGAAGCAAGAGAACCAGAGAAAGAGGAAGAGACAGAGATCGTGTGAGACACAGTAAGGTAGAGAAAAAGAAAGAGAGGAAAAGAGAAGGAAAACAGAATTCATACGACGTGATTGTCGCACGTGAGTTTGCTTTCTTTTTATTTCGAATGCTCTAAATTCTACAGGAACAGCGTAGACAACAACGGTTACGAAGCAGAAGCAAGTTGGCGGAGCAGAGCAAGACATGCAGGGCGTAAACGCTCAGGCAGACAGATGACGGACGCTGAAGAGACGAAAGAATTCAGATTACGCAGGTATCGCGAATGTGATCTGATATCTGTTAATCAAGTATAAAATGTTGTGGATTGTTCAAATTATATCAGAATATTTTCAATAGTTATTTGTCTATTCTTTATGGGATTGAAATCATGTATAAGATTTAGTTTTAGTATATAATTATTTTTTATATTTAACAGCACTAATTAAACATTTCATCTACGTGAGCAATTGCGATAATTAAGTGTAGTGTTTTACAGTCAAGTCATAAAGGAAAACTAATAAAGTATTAAAAGCTTGAACTGTATGAGCAAAGATAAACTAATGAGAAATTAACAGTACATTGATAACATATAACTAGTTGTCTCAATAATATAATTTACATTTCAACTGACTATCGAGAAAAGTGAACAATCCCATTTTTTTAACTACCCCCCCACCTCAAGTACTCAAGCAACAACTCAAACCCATTCCAAAACGGCTCCAATTCTACATCGTATGCGAGGCCAGTTGTATGCAGTGAAGGAGGTCAACGACTACTCATCACACACTAACAAAGAACAACAATACAATATAAAAAAGTCAGACTCGAAGCGGCCCGTTACCGTCAGGAGGTGCTTCGTCCCGCAGAGGCCGAGCGCGGCCTGCGGAGCTCGCCCACGCGCATACCATGACGCGCACACTCGTGCGCACGCCACGCACGCGCTACTCGGCACGAACTCGGGGGCGGAGAGAGGATCGTCTTTGCGGGAGAAAACGCACGTAGCTTTGCGCACGCTTTTGCGCGCACGCGATGGATTGCGCACTTTCGGGTGCGCACCCGGCGGTGCGCGTTAGATGGTATTTATTACTTAAATCATTCTCGGGAACGATGACGTAGGTTTTCGTAGATCACGAAAAATGCGGCGGTGCGCATTAGATGGCGTTTATTATTTATATCTTACTCAAG
Source organism: Teleogryllus oceanicus (assembly GCA_964035755.1). Taxonomy (NCBI): domain Eukaryota; kingdom Metazoa; phylum Arthropoda; class Insecta; order Orthoptera; family Gryllidae; genus Teleogryllus; species Teleogryllus oceanicus. The sequence continues at coordinate 22,977,464 of CAXIVR010000004.1, forward strand.
GAGGATGACGTAAGTTTTTGTAGATCACGAAAACTGCGGTGCGCACACGGCGGTGCGCGTTGTATGGCATTTATTATTTATATCTTACTCTAGGAGGATGATGTAATTTTTTGTAGATCACGAAAAATGCGGTGCGACACGGCGGTGCGCGTTATATGGCATTTATTATTTATATCTTACTCTAGGAGGATGATGTAATTTTTTGTAGATCACGAAAAATGGGGTGCGCACACGGCAGTGGACATACGTCAGCTCTTATTGTTTATATCTTACTCGGGAGGGGGGGGGGCGAGACAAGTAACTATTTGTAGATCACGAACTTTGGGTTTCGGCGGTGTGAATACACCGTATGCAAGCCTCTTATTGTTTATATCTTACTAAGGGTAACTAGGTAAGTATTTGTAAACTCCGAAATCACAAATTTTGGAGTGTGCACGCGGCGTTGCGTATACAATCCCGCCCGAACTGAAGCGGCAGGAGCATGGCGCTCGCTATTCATGACCTACTTGAGGGTAAAGAAGTTTGTACAGAAAGTATAAGACGCTCACGCGCTTTCCTATTTAACCCAGTCGCGAGCAGATTGGTATTTGTGTCAGAACACACGTGTGAAGTGCGCACCCGGTGCATCATCGGCGACGGAGCCTATGCGGCCAAAGCACGCACACACTCTCCATGTCACTAGTTTCATACGCGCGCAGAAATTGAAGGGAAACTATCCAGCCTCCGGCCTTTTTAGATGCGTCTATGGTTTTGTTGGATACTCTGGAACTCGAGGAAAATTCACAAACAATAAAACGTCCATTATTACTGAAAAATGTAACTTCATTTTCTGTGCACGTCTTCTAGAATTCAATGGGAAATACAATTATTCAAGTTATCGTTTCCATGTTGTCACGGCAGGAAGTATTATTCCGAAGGACAACATGGATAAGAGTCCAAAATTTATTGCTTATTTACCCTTGAAAATATATTTATTACATGGGAGCTCTTTTTTTTCAAAGTTCAAGTAGTATATGACTAAGTGTAGGGATCACAGAATTTTGAAAATGTGCACACAATTCACTTTTCCCCATAGCACGTCATACGCAGTTTTAACTGTTTTTTTTGGCGTAAAATAAATAAATGCAAATATTTGATTATGTTGTTCCGCCTGTTTTCACTTTGCGTCTACCGACTGATCTCTCGTACTATGTGAGTAACTGCTTACGTCAGAGCTGGCGAGACGCAACTACAAGACTGGAAGTAAGAGCCGTCAGTCATGAAATATTTGCTATTTACATGTTACATTATAGAGAGACAGCTTTTTTGGTATTCTAGGTATGTAAAGGAGTAATGTAGTGTATACAGACTATGCTATGTTGTTGCAGTATTCGTGAAGACTGTTGTTAAAATATTTAATTTATTAGTGTTTTAAGAGAGCAATTTATTTGTTGAGCTGTGTGCTTGTTGCCATTTTGAAAACCGTTTTGCATGGTTTTGTTCAGCACAATTTCTGCTCCTGTAGATCACTATTTCCTTACTGATTCGGACACGGGGTTCGTCTATCTATGAAAACACGTCACTAAGCTTTCAACCAGAGTACGCGGAATTTAGCATTGATGAGGGAAGCACATACTAGCAATTCACTTGCGTCCCCGCACGCACCACAATACGCACACAGTGCGAGGTGCGCACATACGGTGCGTACACAGCGTCACGGTAGGCACACAAAGCGCGCATCGGATTCGACACAATTTTTTGGGCTCTGCGCTAGGGGCGAGGCCAGAAGAGACCTGCATTCGGCTGAATATTGGGCACACATTCGAGTGAACGTGCTAATTTACGATGAATATCTGTTGCAAATGTTCTCGCGAATGCTTGGTTGGCTGATGAGTGATTCCGGGCGTGTCAACAACGTTGGTCATTAGTACCGTAAGTGTAGTGCATGTTTCCCCCGGGATATGACGGTCATCTTCCCCCGATGGATGGCGAGATCCCGCGCCGACCTACCATCGGCTAGCGGAGTTTCTCTCTAACCAGGACTCTTCCACCAGCGGGGCACCGCTCCAGCCGGGACAAGCTCTAAGCTCCCGACCGGTCTCCCGGAATTTGTGATAGTGTAGTGCATGCGAGTGTAAATGTGTGTGTATAAGGGGTGAGGATAGGACAAGGGAGAGGAAGGAAAGATCGTGCGCGGTCCGTGGCCCGTTTGGTAGGGTACTGCTCCGGCATTCGCCTAGTGTTGATCAGAGAAACCATGGAAAACTACCGATCAGAGCAGCCGACCGCTAGAATTCTCCTCCAGACAGCGACTGAATTCGACCTAGCTGTTCTGGCGAAGCGATGCTCCAAAAAGGCAGGGCAGTGTAAATCAAATTAGAATTATTCCGTGAAAATACTCGTAAGTCGTTCAACATGGACATGGACAAACGTGTATAGTTAGTTCTTAAACAAGAAACTCGTCGAAAGACCGATTCAAGAAAGGACACGTGGAACATCTGCGGGACAAAATGGCTGAAAATTTGAGAAGAAATGGGCGAAACCTGATCCTTATAGTTTCTGCAAAACATTAACCTAACCTCACTAACGCAAAAGGAATATGAGTTTCTCTTACGAACATCTCTTTAATTTATTAATTATATCCTAAAAAATAGCACTTAGGAATCGTTACATGTTGCATATTCGTAATAATTTGAAAGCAATGGTTTGGTGTAGTCTAACAGTATCGTATGACCTGTATCATTCGGCAGATTTACGAAATCAGCCGCCCACTCCCGACTGTTCTTCGGCAGAACACGTTTCTTTTCTGACCGCACCCTAGCACGGCGAAATGCGCCTTTCTGGAAGGACTCGCACATGCAGCCTCTGACCTTGTGGCGCACGTTGGCTCCGGTGCCAGTGCAGTGACACACGAATCGCAAACGTGAACTGCGAAGTCCTACGTTGTGGATGACGTGCGCATTAGACCTCGCAACTTCAACCACACACACTGCGGTATTCATGTTGCTGACCGCAAGTAAAGGACGATAAGTTCTGTAGAAGATTTGTTTCTTAGCGAGAAAGGTAAAAAGAAATTAACTTGGAGGATGATGAGTATCCTTAATATAGGGAGTGGTGCTACGGAAACATGTGAAACACAAAACAATTTAAAATTATTTTGATATGTGGTTTCATAAGCTGCACTTTACGATAAATAGTCATCTTTTAAATATTTACTCATAACCTTCAAGAGTGCATTGAGAATTATTGTCAGAAGATACGGTCAATTCCGAATCAATTCTATCCGGCGGGATGACCAAGTGCCATAGAAAAATTTTTTCTATGGCATACCCCATCCTTCTATTCTAAGTTTTATTATTTTTAAAATTATAAACTAAAAATTAAGGTACACGTCTATGTTCCATTAAATAATCAGCCTAATCCTTTGAACATTTAAGAATTGATTTGAAAACCTCCAAGTATGCCATTTTGTCGCCGCAGGCGACAGAATGTAATTTTTTAAACTACATTCTTGTAAATTTTAAAATTGAATTTTAAGAACTACTTAATTTTTTAACCAGTAAACAAGTATTCGTTAATATTTTAGTAATAATAACAAAATATGAAAGTTACAAAAACACTGATCAACTCCAAAGCAGTTATTGTTAAACATGCAAATACCTGCTCATACAAATATCAGCAAAAATAGAAAAATAATTCAGTTGGAATATTTGACTTTAGGTACTAGTTTGTTATTGATATATTTGGAACATATTGAAAATTAAATTATTCGCGAATTCAAATGAGAAAGAAAAAAACATTACATTCTGACAGATGCATTTTGACAAACATTAAAAATCTGAATATTAATTCCTATAAAAACTTTTGTTACTGCAGTTAACTAAGGTGAAATCTCAAATATTCAATGTTTACAACACAAAAATCATTTGAAAATCCCAACGACATCGCAAAACAAATGACTGATGAAATATAAAGAATGTCAAACAAACATACTGCAAGAATTGCCTTGGGATTTTGAAGCATCAAAGAAAGAGTTTGATTCTACCTACATCGGAGATACAGCGGACTTAAATGATCACTTATATTAAAACTTCTGTTATATTGTCTTTATTTTGGATTGCTTCATCCTCCAGATGAGTACATACCTAGTCTTCCTTTTAACCATAAACAGAAAATGAAAATTTTATATTTTCAATTCTGCCATTTTATAATATGTTCATTTCTGAACATAAAGAAAATTATTCATACGCAAATAAAAAATAATAATAATTTTTAAATGTTAAGAAAGCCTAATATGTATTTCTTAAGCCACTCTATCAAATTTTCTTACCATTAAAATATTGGGTCTAATATTACAATATATGTTGCATTTAATTTAACATTCCTAATACGTATGTAAATGTATATACGACTAAAATAATTATTAGCAACGAGTAGGGCAATTACGCGTATAAAATATTAAAACACCGGTATAATCATTTTCTAAAAGAAGGATATAGGCGCAAAAACTTAAAATAATATTCTACAAAAACTACACACCATTATGAAATATGAGTATGTTGAGGTAAAGTATATCCAATGCTCCCTAAACAAGTGTTTATCCAAACTTCTAATACGTAAATTTTGTCGTTAATAGAAAATAAGTTAGGCCACCTTTAGAAAAATGCAGAACTTTCGCCTGTCCCTCAAACGAAAGCAAGTACAATTTTGAACAGGATGAAACGGTAAACAACGAATAATATCAACAAAAAATAGTTTTTGAGATTCATATTCTGACACCATTTTTGTTTTCTAAGGATATCATGAACCTGATAATGATATATGTCTTGTGTAAATCAGTAGACCCACAAAATGGTAGAGTTTTTCTCGCATTAGTTTTCTAGAATCTTTAGCCTGGGATACCTTTTCGGAATTGCCCCACCCTTTTTGCAGCTACCAACTATCAACCACTAAAAGCACATTTTCTCAATTTTTAGGTTACCTAATACGATAATTAAAATATGAATTTAAGAATATTACAGACGAATAAAACATGGTCCTAGGATATGAAAACTTTTAAGGAAAAACGTGGAGCTGTTCTTGAAAAAATATCGTTTGAGCGCTTCTGAAAATGCGCAACTTTGCATTTATTTCTTTTTCACAGAAAACTTTCGAGTTTTTGAGAAACTTCATTCCAAATCACTTAAAGCAGTTATACTCACAAATGGAATACTGCCCGTAATATAAATAATAACAACGAGAGTTAATTAAAAATATATAATAGGGTAATTTTGAAAAATCAAAAGAATTCATAAAAATGGTATTTATTTCATGCTATTTAGTGCATTTAGCATTAATCGTACCAAAATTTTCAAGAAAAAGTTGGAAACGCTCTTGGGAAAAACGTTATTTCCGAAAATATGCAATTTTGAGCTTACTTTCAGAAAAGTCGTTTATGTTTCTGAGAAACAATAAAAAAATTCAAGCACATGTACTCACAAATGCAATTATGTATACGCCCGAAATGTAAATATTACCTGCGCGAGTGATTAAGTGTAAACTTATGCCAATTTAATGAATGCATTTAGCTCTATTTGTACAAAAAGTTTAAATAAAATATTTGGAGCCATCTTTGAAAAATCTTGTTTCAAAATGCCTTTCTTTCAGGCAAAATTGCCCGATAATTACTCAAATTTTGATGAATTGTACACAATCGATTCAATTAGAAAAAAATCTATATCTTCAATATTTTAGTTATAGGAAAACACTAAACAAATTTGGAAAATTTGTTCGGCGTTCTTTACATTTTTTCCTCAAAAGAAGGCGAGACTCGTAAAGAAATTGGTGCTGGTTGGATTTTTGTTGAACACATTAAATTTTCGAAAATCTCAAAAGTTTAAATGTTTTCGGTGTCTCTACAAGTTCAATCTTAAAGAAGGAAAAAGTTTTCTTAATGAAATCTGTTCATAAAAAACAGATCTTCAAATGAGATGAAGTTCAATTATTTAAAATTTTAAGTTGTTGTTGCGTAATATTGCGTGAAATAAAGGCACTTTGAAAACAAATTTAAACAATTATTTTTGCAAAAAACACACTCCAATATCTTCTTTTTTTCTCGTATGTAGCAAAGAATGGCAAAGAAAATAATGCTTGTTCCACTTTCGACGAACACTGTATTTACGAAAATTGCGAACAACAAAAAATTAACATTGTGAAAGTACAATACTGATAATAAAGATTCTTTGTTAAATGAAATCTACTCTAAAAGAAATCAATTCTTTAAAAAAGTCATGTACAGGGCAGAGAACACCTTCGCGGATGATAGAGTCGGGTTCGTTAGAAATTTTTGCACGATAATGATGTAGAATGTGTGGAGAGAATGTACGTTTAGTTGAGATCGACAAAACAACCCGAATAACTGGAATGGTCCATTGAAATTTGAAGTTCACATTGTGATGGAAGAGGGAAATGAAAGTGCAAATTTAGGAAATAATAGGAATTATGGAAAATATTAGAAAGTGATTCATTGTTTCCGGTGTGGGTAATAATTCTCACTTACGAAATAGTGTAATACATCGAATGATATAATCTACATAAAAACTTTTATTCTCGCAGAAATTGAAAAACAAACAAATAAAAATACGCAGCTTCTGAATGAATGTGTCCATGGTTTTGTTTGATATCAAGGAACTCGGAAAAATAATAAAACGACGAACAGTTTCAATTATGACTGAATGATGTAAATATTTGATTGTGTTATTCCGACTAGTGTTATGGAAGAGAAACGTTTGATGTTCTAGGTATGTAAAAACTGTTGTTTTATTCTATTGTTGTGTTATTACAGAATTCACGAAGACCATTTTTTATTAAAATATAAAATTTATTGCAGTGTTTAACGAGAGGATTTTATGTTTCTTGAGCAGTGTGCCTGCTACAATTTGGAAAATCGTTTGATGTGGTTTGTTCAGCAGCATTTTTGCTTCTGCATACCAGTGGCCAGTTGTATTTGTCTCTCATTCGCCATTTTGACAAGTTACTGATGTACTACTCGCGCAACTTTTCTTGAACGATGACCTTGCTTCTCCTTCCCTTGAGTAATAAACAGTTGAAGGCAAGAAGCTCGCAGCGAGCACCGATGACAACATTTCAAGCATTAAAACTTTGTTGGCGCGAAACAGAAGCTAGGCAAAGCTAGTTGCTTTCATAGTCGAGAACGTCTGTTCAGCTTTATTACCATTATCTAAAGAAATGGCAGAGGTAAGTCCAAGTCCTTCAAGAGAGGGATATAAAACTCGTATCTAGTGTCCCTGCTGTTGCCTACCCAGAGGGATTAACTGATCGCACACTTAGCAGGTTTGACTTTGATTTTACAGAGGTTGGCATAACTGTAAATACTCTGGTGGCCGACTTTGTAACTAATACCCTCACTCCGCCCGCATTTCTTCAACCCATCGTTCAAGAAAAGTTGCGCTAGTAGTATATGGTGCATCGCCCATCGGACACAAAATCGTCGTGTAAATGGCTTCCAACGTTTTGTACGGATTGCGAAACCTCCAAATCACCAAGACCATTTCATTTAAGTTAGTTTGAATGCACTATAAAAATATAAATTCTGTGGTGGAAGAGGAGATATTGTATTTCATAAAGATTAGTAAGGATCCAAGACATATCAACCTCAAAGTTTATAAAATAATTTAATAGTTTAAATTATTATCCAGTCAAGAGATGTTTCGGGAATCTTATCCCATCTTCAGTGGCACTTCAGAGAAAATTTTATGAATAAAATAATTTAAAAAAATATATAAAATTAAATCGGCGCGTCTTTGGTAAAAGTGGGTAGTCGTGGGTGCTGACAGTATTACGATTCTGACATAGTACTGACATGAACCCTGAATAATATAGTGGATCAGAATTGTTCAGAATTGGATTTTAATAGAGAAGTAAATATAATTTTGCACATATATAGATGTGATAATTGTAATTCCGCATATGTAGATGAATCAGGTAGGACTTTTCTTGTAGCATTAAAAATACTAAGATCTTGGAGACTGAAAGCAAACTATTCTTCATTTGCTATCTACGTTATTCAACAAAGTCACACTTCTGACCCTAATACCAATTTCAAAATCTTCTATTTAGAAAATAAAGGAAGTAATATAAATATTTTAGAAAATTTGGACATTTTAAAACTATTCAACATTTAATAGGCCACAGTGGACAAGATCAAGCTCGTAAATTTAGCCCCGTATTTAAAACACTTCAGTGTCTAGCTTCTTCACTTTTGTATTTCCTCCTTCAGCTTCCCAAATTCACAGTACTATACAAGATGGATGAGATTTGATTTCTGCGTGTTTAACCCTTTCATTTTTGTACTTCATTTCTATATGTGAACGTAAGTTAGTTTGATTACATGTGTTAATTAAATTTGATTCGATAATTTTCGGCTCTGTAGTGTCAGTGAAGATCGGATAAATTTCTTGAAATATGTCATGTGTGGATAACTGTTTATACTATTAAATGATAATAAAATACTTTGTCTTTTGTACGTCTTGAATTCTTACAAATCAAGACACATTCTTACATCGCCGCAGAATGTCCGCCTTGGCGTGCGTTTTAAAGCCGAGTTCTCTTGTCATACAGTTCAGTCTGTGTATCGTGGGTCCGCGCAAGCGCACTGGTATTCTCTTCGGCAATGCCACGTGCTACGTCTCCGCTGGCCGGGCGCAGCGGGTCGTGCGGGCAGTCGCCGGAGAGCCGTGGTGAGCGGTCGCCCGGGGGGGATGGGGCGGGGCAGGGCGGGGGTGGCAAACCTCCCTGCGCCCCCTCCCGCAGCGAGGCAGAGGCAAAAATGGAGTAGCTGTGAGAAAAGTTGAAAAATTGGAAACCACGCGTGGGTGAAGATTGAAAAAGCTAAGCTAATAATAATTTCTCAGCACTATTTCCTCAAAATATGGAAGTGATGAATATTAAAAAACTTGATTAGTGGTATGAAAAATAGAAATCAAAAGCTCTATACTGCGGTGTAGATCAAACCAATGTCCAAAATATTTCCCTCTCAAGAAAAATGTTAATAATATGCTCCTAAACCATTCACATACGACTGACACCAGAACGCATGCAGATAAGTTTCAGATTCTTGAAGTCAGAAAAATAGTAAATAAGAGTATTATCTTACGTTTTTTCAAAACATTTTCCATTGAAAAAGATCATGAAAATATCAAGAAAACAGTTTTCATAGGCGAGAGAAAATTAGAGAATTTAGAAAACCGTGTGCATGGTTTAGAAGCAGCATCTGCAAATAAGAAAGGGAGCGTTATCTAAGAGTAGCCAGTTGTGATTTCTACAAGCAGTATGAGAAAAAAATGATTTCCGAGAGAAAGAAAAGGCAGATGGTAAATCGTGCATCATTTTTACATTGCCGGCTGGACGACTCGTGAATGGTGGCGAGGTTTACATCGTCGGACGCGGCCGCGCCGTCTGGCGAGAGCAAAGATCTAAGCCACTGGGCGCGCCTCCTGTACAACGCCCTACTACACCACTTTTGAACTCCTGCAAGAGAAACATTCATTGTACACAGCGCCGGGACGGGGCGGGACGGGACGGGACAGGACGACGGGGTCCGCGGGCGCGCGAGACACTGACACACCAGGCGTGCTGGGCGTGCGACGCCCGCCCGCCCGCCCGCCCGATCGCCCACTGTTGCCCCTGTCCCAATGAGGCGCCCTTTTCGTCGGAGGAGCCCACAAAGGATCCGCACAACAAACGCCAGATACAGGTGGTTCCGAATGTTGAGCATACGTAACGACTAATCATTCGCTGAAACAATGCCCAGGAAATGCCTAATAATTCTGAATTATAAGAATACATGTGAAGATGTAACATCGCTGAAAGTCCAGGCACAAGGAACGCCGAAGAGATACAGTTTGTTTCGCAAGGTGAGACCAACGTCCAGAGTTTATATTCGCTGGGAGGCGAAGAAACAAAATCTTATGACTGAATTTTATATCTTATCCAAGCGTAAGGCTAAACACATAGGTTAACAATACACATGTTCTTTATTTAAAACACTAATAGTCACTACCGCCATGTTTTGTGAGATTATATCCATCTTGATCATCTAGATGAGATATTTAAGCTCCGATTACAATCTTGAAAAGTTGGACGCTGGTCGTTCGAACTTGTACGTTGGATGCTGGCATGCCATATTTATGTTAAAGTAAATGGTTTTGAGGTAGATGATATTGTGGTTACATTATAGCTCAACTAATCAATTTTCTGTAAAGCTCACTTTTACCTCATTACCTTATATAAAGTTACTAATACAACAATAGTCTTGAATCGTGTTTGATTGTTTTTCGTGTGAATACATTAATTATGTGTGAATTTATTTGGATATAGACCCTATCACTCGACAATCATAGCGACTTTCACTGAAAACTCCTGCAAATTTATTTATGGGGGCGAAATATCTACCACTGATACAATGAAAAATTGTGTGGCATTAGATATTTAATATCACTTAAGATTACACAATGACAAACACGTTTTAATTCCTTTAGTCCCAGCAGAAAAGATTTGATGTTTGATCTCAAAATTGGAACCATCCCGTATGTGGGATTGTCGCGTAAAATATTGGTTGTCATATACCTGCATTTGTAAAATGATGAAGCACTATAAAACGCTACTTTAAAGAAATAGTTCCACAGGAAATTAGGTACTTGCCTTTCCAGGGATCTAAAGAGAAAACTCTTAGGCAGATTCGAAATAATGTACTTCAGATTTATGTAATGTTTTAATAAATATACATAAATTTATTTTATATTATTTCAATGAACTCCCAAAATAATTCACAAACGTGAATTTGAGTCCTCTTTTGAGGGTTCAAAAGTGACTTTGTCTTCTTGGATACTGGGCTTAATGTAAATACGCCATTTGTAGTTTTGAAATTAGTTTTCATCAAGACAGCGTAGAATGAACCTCGTCATTTGGAGACGAATGAGGGGATTGGCGCAGCGGGGAGGGGTGGGGCGTAGCGGGGCGGGGCGGAGAGAGCGGGGGTGTGGCGGGGCACGGCAGAAGGGCGTCGCAGCCGCCGGCCACTAGGGCGTCACCAAGCGACACGTGGGTGCTGGCCGCAGGGGCCTGTTTATGTACACGTGACAGCACACAACATGTGGCAGCGATCGGTGAGGAAGAGACAGAGCGAGAGAGTGAGAGAGTGAGAGAAAGAGAGAGAGAGGACGGACAGAGTGCCGCGGTGAAGGGTGGCCGGGGCCGCGCAGCAACGTGGTCGAGTGGGAGCGCAGCGGCACCGGCGGCGGAGCGGGGACAGGGCGGCGCAGAACCTCTCGAAGGATGTCGGAAACATTGCTACATAAACCTGCTACTAACGATATGTGAACCTAATCTTCCATAATCATTTTCATTTCATACTGGAGGGTCAATGGAGATGTTTAACTTCACTTAATGAATTCAGCTGATAATGGTGTACGATTGTTCATTCTATGACTTCAAGGGGAAGTAGATTGAATGCACTGACGTTTATTTATCTCATTAGAGGTAACTTAGGGTAAGGTACTTCTTGCCCTTCCGGTTCAAAGTAAAGTGAATAAAATACAGTTATGAATCAATATAATAACGGTCATGAATCTACATAGTTTCAGTCCTTGCAAAATATCGAAGTAAATACTCTGCACTTTGGTTGATTTAGCAAAATAATGCTATATTACAGGTAGTTTCTTGACTCGCCAGTCAAATTCCGGGCAAGCAACTGTTGGTTGTGTAAACATTCTGAAAGATGGAATTGTGTAGATATGAAGTTGAAGACGAAGTAGAATAACGAAGCATGCAAGGCGTAAATGCTATAAGAAAGGTGCATGTCGTTTGATGAGGATTTAGCTAAAGGAGAAGATTTTTCATTTCACATCTTTGAATTTACTGGATAAAACAGAAATCTTTCACTGTAACATTAGGAGGTAATGATGCAAGAAGATGAAAAAACAAGAGGCACTAAATAACTCTTTTGACTTGAATAATGAAAGAAAGTTGGCTTCTTACAACAGTTGAATAAAAATCATGTTAATTTATCCTGATGAGTTTTGAGTTCGTCAATAAATGGACACAATTGTGACGATCATGGATGTTGGGTAGCTAATAAGAATTTGTTTGCAAATTCTGCATGGCCAAAGCAAACAAGCTGGATACATAGGAAGGGCGTCTGAAGTTGTACCTATAATATTTACGTGTTTCCTACATTCCATTCCATGCTTAACGATTTTGTCTCAAAGATGACCGCATCACACGGATTGTAAGAATTAAGTAGATCAAGATCTTGTACATGTAAACTTCCTCGGGAACCGCCTGCCGCCCCAGCCCACACTCCACCGCCGTTGCCCTCACGCCCATCTGTACACCAAACGACAGCACACAGGACACAGCAACGGCCAGCGACAGGCGAGGCGACTCGGGGCCCATGCGGAGGAGCGCGGCGCCGGGGCCTGCGACGCCGACGGCGAGTGGCCCGGCGCGGGCGACGCCGGCGCCGACGCGTCGCCCCCGTGGCAATGGTTGGGCAGCAGCAGCTCCCCCGCCGCTGCGCACGCCCACGCACCCCCCGGCGCCCCCGCGCTCAGAGCGCGCGCGCGCGATGCGGCCGCGGGCGGAGCCCAAGGGGGAGGAGGACCACAGGCCCGTGCACGCTTCTAACGCTCACGCCCAGCTCAAACGCAAGAGAAGAACAGGCCGTCGTAGTCAGGTCGGAAGTGCAGAGTCGACGAGGAATTGGGGAGTTTGGGAGACGATGGTGGGTGGAGCATGCGAAGGCGACCGAAATCACCACGCAGCGTAACAGCAGTTGAGAGGACAACTGTGGGCGTTTCCAAGCGCTCGAAAGTTGAGGTAAAGCCCAATGGCGGGAGAAGAAGAGAACGTTTGGGGTGGGGGAAAAACACCCGAAGGCGTTCGTAAATATCCAGTGCCGTCACTGAAACAACTGAGGCACTCTGGAGTTTGCGGGATAAACAGGTTGCGAGGACGGTTCAAGCAGAAATCGAGGAATCAGTGCGGTTGGAGGATGATGTCAAAAGGTTGATGGATCGGATCTGAAAGATAATAATGTGAAGGCGATCGAAAGCATTTCGGAGAACAAAAGCACGGAGAGATCAATCATGGAAGTTTCCAAGATATTTGAAACTTCAGGTCCTGCGACTGTAGAGTCTGAAGCAATTAAAGGTGGGTTTGTGGAAGAAGGCCACGGATGAGTCGAAGACCTTCGTGAACTCAAGATCTGTAGAGAGTATTCGTAGGCCTAGGATGCAAAGAATGGGTTTGTGGTGGGAATCGACCTATCGAAGGTGAGGAATAAGTACAGTAGAACGCGGGTTGAAGGAGGATGGTGGGAGAAATACGAAGGAATGCAGTGATGACAAAACCATGGAAGTTCACTGGACGTAAACATAATGATCAGACTCAATGCTGTCGTGGGAGAAGAACGAAGTTCACGAGGGCATGTTGCAGATATCCAACAAGAGAATTTGAAATCACTCGCAAGATAAAACCCATAGCAAAGGGCTAAGGGCAGCGTTCATTCCAGGTACTGAATTTTCAGAGGATTCCGGAAAGCTAATGGCCGGAAGCCTATAGGCTATGAAGGCCGTCAACAGCACCACGGAGGCCGAGGGAGGGAAAGGGGTCACAATTTTCCAAGACGTTCGTAAGTTCAAACTCAACAAGTTCGCCTTGATTTTCAACGAATTCAAGGCTGTAGTTGACCTAGGCAACGATACAGGATGAACTTACCATTTTATGTAATAGAAGGTTCGTTAGCCTGTTAAGGAAGCATAACGATTGGAAAGTGAGAACTTTCGCATGCGCCATTTAGCACGAAAGGGAGGTGGGTACATGACTAATGGCGTAGGTTTACATAACGAATTTGAGCTCTGGCTTACCATTGTTACAAAATATATACGTGCTTGTCGTTCTTAGAAGGTGATTGGAACAGAACGATCATGAGAGATGCGAAATGATCAAGAGAAATGTAAGGCCGGAGAGTGAGAATTTGGAACATAATCAAATAAGATACACCAATATTCAGATTCTCAGAACAAGCGTGATAGTAGACGTTGCTTGTGCCTGCGGTTGCGAGAGTGGGAAGGATTGACAAGATTTCTTATCACGTTAGGTCATTTTGTGTTGTTTGGGAATTTGGAGTTGAGGAGGTGGAGCAGTAAAGAACAAATCCGCTTTACAGACTGGGCTCTCTGGAAAATTCCGACGATGGCGATGTATTAATGAAGTAATGTTGGTAAGGTCAATTAGAGATGGAAGAAGATTCTCTCATGAGTTAACAAGAGATCTTCTCTTATGATTTAACACAAGGATGTCGACAAAATAGAAAATAATTAGGATCGCTAAGAAGACCAGCAAGTTGGTGTAACCTTTTCCGTTTGCATATATTTATATTTTTTTCTTGGGAATATCAACGCCAGAACGGATAGGAACGAGAGAGTTTCCCACTCTTCAGGATGGAGTGGAACACTTAGTTTTCATGAGGGGTGTTAAGGCGGACGCCTTTGCCGAAGATTGTACTCACGTTCATTAGCACTGTAAATAATAATGTTCCTTATCGACAATGTTGGAACAGAAAAAATGAATAATAGAGCTTGAAAATATTTACTTGTACAAAAACTGTGCTAAATTCTCTATTGCGAAATAAAAAATCAAATTATTGCAAAAAATTTACTAACGCTCCTTATTAGAAATACGGCGTGGAAATGAACTTGGAAATTAAGTGATTTGTTTCTATTCGAGTACGGTCGGATGTCAGATCCAATTAAAGACAAATCTATTTTAATTCTTCAGATACAGGTGGTTACGAGAGGTACATGAAGGCCATTAATACATATTCAGTCGAAGAGGACTGTCTTGCATATGCTTTCCTACCACGTCATTAATATTACTTGTGAGGCACTATATGTAAGTTTGTATAATAGAAGGATGCGCACAGGAATTATATTTTGGAGATGAAAATAAATAAATAGAAGTATATGTAACCATGATCGTAATCTGATAGGACATATAATTCAACCTTAAATACGTTTGTATGAATACAAGTTGCTTTGCTATTTCTGTAATCACGAATCAATCGGACTTTCAATTGAAAGCGGAAAAAGAGAAAAAATCAATAATATCATACTGTGCATGATAATGTTCGTCTCCAAGAAGTTACCATTGCAATTTTTCCGCAAGCCGTGGAAAGTTTATTATTTACGCATGACATTGGATGAGATCAAGCTATGTGTTAAGCCATAGACATCTGACTGTTTTTGTCGCGACTTACATTGGACTCGAGTTCATAGTACTGCAGGAAGGCCAGCTGAGGCCATACTGAAGTTGAGAGAATGGGGTGATTTTGCGAATTTTACATTTCAAAAGTCGTATAATATTAATATTTTAACAAAACAACTTAGGAGGAAGTTATTGAAAATATGGATATATTTCGTTCCTTGTAAGTTTTGCATATGTCGATTTGAAATATATCAATATCGATTTAATCTAGCATTCTAACATTAAAAACGATATTAATATTCTATTCATATATCCAGAAAGAGAAGAGTAGAAGAAAATCATTTTTATTAAGTTACAAGATATGTTATGTAATCAGATTTTGTATCAGAATGAAATATGTTAACTAAAATTAGATAGTATCTTAGTTTTTGGCTTTACGAGTTTGATAGGAAAAGTGGAATAACAAAAAATGTTACCATGACCAAAATTAATTTTAGTTTTTCAATCCAATAAATAACATAATGTAATATTATTAAAATGTGTGTATGTATATATATATATATATATATATATATATATATATATATATATATATATATATAACCGAATTGCCATTTATGAAGTTGAAAAACATCTTCATTTCTGAAAAATATAATTTTCGAGGGGAAGCTCAGATGTGTGTGTTAATAATGTTTAATAATGAAAAACTTTTATGAATGAGAATTATTTAGGCATTACTGATCGGCGGTCTTCATTCTCTTACGAAAATGCATCTGTCATTCCAGTTAATTCATATTTTCCCCACAAAATCGATAAATGACATCTCTACAGAAAAAAATATTAGTAAGCTCATGAAAAAAAAGTCGAACAAAAGTAGTTGTGTTGGTAGAGGGCACAGCTCTGCGATGCTACAAGTTGGCTGCCCGCAGCGGCTCAAGATGGCCGCGACGCAGGCTCTTCGAGACACCGCCCGCAGCTGCGCATGCGCAATCACCGCGATGTCCTGTTAGTGTACGCGAAGGGGAAGCGCAATGCAGCCTCGGGCGCAGACGGGGGGCGGGGGTGGGGGCGGGAGCTGTCGCTGCGAGGCAGGGCGCGTGGCGGTTGCTGTTAGTCCCCGCGGGGGCGGGTCGCCACAGCTCGACAACGCGCGCGATCTGCCAGGAAGCCACCAAACAGACTACGGGGAAACACAACAGCCGCAGGGCTACCAACATGCGGACGGCCGGAACTGCAGGGTTGCCAACGACATCAACGCGGGGCGAAGGGGCTTCATGCGGGGGGCTACACGGGGATCACAGTCTGACTTACCGTCGGACGCCTTCTTGGCGACAGAGGGGTCTGCCACAGAGTCCTCGCTGTGGCTAGCGTTCAACGCCCTGTGACTGTTCGCGCCACCTACATCCCAACAATGGAAACAACAATGTACCTTCGTTGGGTCCTCTCTCTTTTTCTCGATCGTACATTGTTGCTGCAACATTAGGGACGAGTGAGTAAATCAATCAAGGCAAATTGCGAATTGTATGGAGGTTATGACCAAACGGGGACCAGACGATGTTAAACGAAGCGAGACGCTGATCGATGCTTTTGGCCACCCTTAAATGCATAAATGCTCATGATCAGTTAGTCCCAATTTACAAGAATACTTCAAGATGTCGTATTAGGAATGTGAATAAAAGAGGAGATCTGTCTTGAAAAAAGGGGAGACGCAAATTACTTTCAAAATAGTGATCTTCGTTCCTTTCTGCTACTACAGTTTAAATTTATCATTACGAATTAACGAACAATTAAATAAAATTCTACTAGAAAAGAAAAAACAACAAAAAATAATATAAAAATTCAATAAAAATGTTACTGGCTTGAAAAAAATTTTCTGTTTCCACTACGTGACGAAAATTTGTTGAATATTTTTTCTTATTCAATGATTATCCGATAAGATTATACAAGCGTTTTTCATTCTAACCAAATCTAAATGCTTAATTTTACGTCCCGATCATTATGGTATTTGTAAGATGGTCAATTCGAATGTATTCAAATGTAGATTTGAAAATATTTTTTGAATTAGGACACATTAATAGTACACAGTTCCAGAAAAAAACTATTGTATTTTAATTAAAAGGTCCCCGGTGGTCTCTATGGAAATTGAATTTTGAATCTTCTAATGGCGATATTATTTGCAAGCAAGCGCATATATTTATTCAACTAATGAACAGTCACAAGTTTGGTCACGCAAAGAATCTGCAGAAAAACATGCTATCTTAAGTAGAATTAGTTTTTTTTCAATCCAACTGTGAAGAGAACAAAGGGGTCACTCCACACACCAACACACACGCATGATTTGAAAATCCCGATAAATCAGACTGGTTCCTAGTGGAAGGTATATTTGAACTTTACAGACTTAAGTTGTATTATCAAGGTTTGAGAATGAACGAAATATTCCTTGGAGTATTTCAGAAGGCAGAATCTTCAAGTCCAGAGTAAATATTGAGTTATCCTAATATTTAGGTCCAGTTTTGTAATTCGTGTCTAAGCTTATAATCATACCCCACCATAGATAAGAATTTTTTTGTTAAAATATTAGTCAATATTGATAAGCTTGATGAATATTTATCTATTACGGGTTCTGCTAGTTTTTCTGAACTACTGAGTTACCAACAAATGTCTTTCAGCTCAAAGAATAGCAAATAACGTACGATATATGACAACATCTAAAACCCAACAATACAAGCGCGTATAATAGCGTTGGTGGCGGTGCTGGGGGTGGAGGCAAGGAGGCAGCCATTCTAAGCGGTTAACTTTTAGGAGCTGCACTTTTCACACCTAATTTTGTACATAATGGAGCATTAACGCTCGAAAATCATCTCCCCACTATTCATGCGCGATTTGATTTTGGAACTGCGGTCAATGTATTCACTCTCGCAGTTTAGCATCACGAACAGGGAATATTGTCAAAATCAAAGCTCTCCTCTCGTCGCAGGCATTAGACTCCAAACAAACCGATAAATGGTCCTTGATAGTCGTGGCTCCAATGCTGTTAAGAACTCAAACTCTGGACGTGTCTGCCTTGTATCAAAATCTCCCACATACATCAGACGAGCAAGTGCCAGTCCCAACGCTCTGCCCCGACACCCCTGCCAGTGGCGGGCTAGGCCTCGTCCCCGTGGTACAAATGCCCTCGCTCGCAGGGCCTCGCCACATACAAGCGCAAGCGCCACAAGCTTCATTCCAGCGGAGTGTCCGGCGTATGGTCGGCACTGCGCAGCAAAGACAACTGCAAATGAAGACAGCCAAGTTGTTTCCATGCATACCGTAAAAATATAGGTCTTTGGGTGATGCATGACGTAACAGGAATAAAAAGGTACAAAGTTCAGTGCTCGACCTCAGCGAATTTCCGAGGAAAGATATTTTTTTAAAAAGCTGTTTTGATGGGGATTTAAGTGGAATTTCGTCACCGTAGCTGGAGGAACAAACCGCGCACAGCTTCGGGACGACATGTGTGAATCGTCCCGGTGGAACTGCGTTTAGCGAAGCCTGGAAAACGCTGGCTCCAACGCCAGTGCCACAGGGGCGGAGCGTTTACCTGAAGGGGCTGTTGGGGAAGACGGAGGGGGTGGAAGGAGGGAGTCGAGGCTCCCACCCGCAGAGGCATCGCGAGGACACGACCACAGTTACCTGGCCTGTCGTCGACGAGGAAGCTACAGCGAACGCAAGCACGCCGAGCAGCGGAAGAGACAGACAGACACAGGCAGACAGACAGAAGGCGAAGTGACATGGGAGTGGGAAGAGCGCACGCCACGGGCGGTCTCAGGACACTAACCCTCCCTAATGGTCCTAAAAACAGAGTCGTCTCTAACTGAAGATTAAATTTTGCAACTTCTTTAGCAAAACCACAGAGTAATATTAATTGAATAGGGCAGAATGTTTTTTTTTGTCATGAGACGAAGCAAACTAAACCTCGAATGGCATTTAAATTATCATCTTAGCCCCAAAAAAATATTTTAAAGTTCTCTTGTAACGAGACAATGAGGGTTAGGTGTGAGAACATTGACCATTGCCATTAAAAATGCTTTTAACTTCGCGTATGATAACTTAGGAGATCTTTAGTGTTTTTTGAGAGTTAATATATAATCTGAGAGTTGTGAGTGAATATTGAAAATTAGACGCAATTAGAATGAATGGGGTTTTCGGACATACGATTTAACTCTCT
The DNA here is from genome assembly GCA_964035755.1 of Teleogryllus oceanicus. Lineage (NCBI taxonomy): Eukaryota > Metazoa > Arthropoda > Insecta > Orthoptera > Gryllidae > Teleogryllus > Teleogryllus oceanicus. Next base: position 22,996,914 of record CAXIVR010000004.1, read on the forward strand.
AATTGCACTTCATTTCACGAGTAAAACAGTGTATTATTTTGCTCATTTACGGCTATAGTTTTACGACAGAATGAGAGAACTGACACATTGAGAACTGATGTGTTGCCAAATGAATTTCTGTGGAAATACAAAAAATAACTGTTGGACTTAGGTAAGCGAAGAAACTTTGGACGCTAAATATTGACTCTTATCAAATCTAAAGTCCACCCAAATTATAAACGTAATCCTCTTCAAGAATAAAATAACTTATTGTAATTTTATCATTTTCGTTTAATCACAAAATACCATTCAATATAAAAGATACAATCCAACAATTGATATATTTTCCCAATAATGACTCAAACGGAATATTTTCACATGTTTTTCAGAGAGCGGAACAAGCTTGAAATTACAAATCAAAACTATACATACGAGTAGCTTTCCCAACTTACAGCCCAAACTGAAAAATGCGAACAGACTACCATTTTCCTCAGAGCTGCAAATCCTCTAATCACAAGGATGTTTCTCAATTGCGTTAAATATATTGTATCGCGAATATAAATCTTGCTTTAAGTATGTAAATTATATTTAAACTTATGTGAGGACTCTATATACAATTCAATTATTTTGTAAAAAACTATGCGTATTTAGGTTAATTTTAGGTTACCCTGATGATGACCACAATTCATGGTTGAAACGTCGAACCATAGTAGTAATAAAAAATATTATTTATTAGACTGTGTCTGATTTAATGATCGTCACTACGCAATTCATCGTAAAAAGGACAGAGACGTCAAAAATCAAAAGAAAGGTTTTCTTTTCTCCGGATATCGTGAATGCTTCAATCGTTCCTTAGCAAGTCCGTTAAAGACCATTGAAGTCAGCTGAGCCGCACCGTGGCGCCAGAGAGGTGTCGAGGCGGTGGGTGAGAGGAGTGCCACAAGGATCGGATTCGGGGCCTTTTAAAGCGCAGCGGCGTCGGCGGTTCGGCGTCGCCCCTCGGCGATGGTGGTGGTGGCGGCGGCGGCGGCGCGTCCGCGCGCGCGTCCTCACTCACCCAGATTCTCGGAGGACGCGTTGAGGTCCTGGAAGCCCCGCGGGGTGCCCGCCGCGCCGCCGCCCGCGCCCGCGCCCGCGCCGCTGCCCTTGGCCAGCGACGGCGAGTGCAGGCTGGTGCTCTTGTGGCGGCGGATAGTGGGCAGCCGCGACACGAACGAAGCGTTGTGCTTGAAGCTGGAAGATACGCGCCTGCACGTCAGGGTCAGACACACTGTCCGGCGCCGCCCGGCCGCCCCGCGTGGCGAGTGGCGGGGGGCGGCGCTTCCGCGGGGGCACGTGGCGGGGGGCGCAGCGGACGACGCCCGGCGCAAGGAATGGCACTCGATGACAACGAGATTTTTACGACTCTTCCACTTTGGGTGTCGTTGTATGGCTGCAGCAATGTTTTTCGCATACACTTCCTACAGATTTACTATACTATTTTTTTTGTGGAATAGGCATTCATAAAACTACATTTAAAGTTATTATACAGAAAATCTACGAGAAAGTTTTTTTACAAATTTTTTTTACTTTTTGAATTACCTGTGCTGAACATTTTAACAAGCAAAACTTGTTAGAATCTTTGAAGTAAATTATTCTTGCTCCTGCTCATTTGGAGAAAAATTATAGGTTTTTTTTTATTTTGAGAATTTATGGTTCACGATTTCCAACTATTTTCACTCTGAATTTCAGTTACACTTGTGAGATGATAGACTCGTAGTATACATGTTCTACTTAATTACACTAGATACATTTATTGATTTTCAATGTGCACATAATGGAGATTATTTTTTGTTATTACAGAGAAAGAAAGATGTGATTCAAGCAGACATACTTAACATTCGGAATTACGTGTCATCGATCATCATCGAGTGCTCTTTATTCTTTGCGCCAGGAGGTTTTTGAATGCACTAGCGCTATTCACCGAAGCGATGTAAACAAGTTCTTACTGTCCCGCACAGAAGAATGGCAAAACACTGATCTCCTAATCGTGGAAGAAGACCAATGCATATTCAACTTGTAGCCTGGAAGCTCGTCGGAAAATGACGAAGCTTCACTACAGTGATTCGAAACGTATATATATGTTTATTATTTTGTTAATTATTTACATTTTGGTATCGGATAAAATGGGGATAATACATACGAATTTTAGAAAAAACTTGTGTTATGATTTACAGTATAATAAATAATATTCTACTTTATAAATTATACCGTACATTGAGCAAATAACTTCATTTCTTCTTATTCTTTTCTTTTATAATAGCATTTTCTGTAGCGCACGGTGACTAATAAAATATCCTTTATTTTAAGAACTTGTAAAATGAGAAACTAATGTACTATCAGTTGAAATCCTATTATTTTCAGTCATTTTCTGCCGTCGTTTCTGAAAAGATAAATAATACCCTTAAGATTATTATGTTTAAAGCATTTATTGAAGAGCTTTCACAACCTTTCTTTTCACTGCAATATATCCTGAAAAAAGCTTAATTTGACGGCCGCTAGAATGTTGAAAGAAATGCCTATACCTCTAGGATTCTGGAATTTTATAGAATTGGGACAGAGAATGAAAAAAAGATTTTGAATAGGCAGTTATGAAGAAAAAGATACACCGAGCGTTAAGCTGCGTAACGAACATATAATACAATCACGTTTTGAACGAGGCTTTGGCAGATGTAAGTTTGCTTATTACAGTAAGTTATTCGAGTTTGCCAAGCTTGAATTAGAACATTCAACGCAATTTTCAATTATTTTAAATTTATTTACATTTTATTTTTAAATATTATACTATTTTAATGCATAAGCTATGAAAACACATTCAAATGTGAACTACAATTCTACACATCAATACATCATTCCAACATCAAAATACATGGGCACTTACGATTTCAGCAGCCGCTATCCTTGCAAACAGAAAAACACATAGAGCGCATCCAGAATACCAATCAAGATGCGGGGTCACTCCATGCTAGGGGTTCTCAAAACAGGCGTCACTCTACAGGCTATCAGGGTACCACATTACGACACTGATCACCAGCTGTACATAAACTACAGCCATACATGCAACATTGTGCTACACTTATCAAGCCAAGTTATATACAGGGGTTTCCGAGGTCACTATGCTTGTGCCAGGAAACATATACCGCTTTTAATGTTGTTTCTTTATAAACATTTACAGTTGAAATGGATTGAACGGAGTTGTCTTCTAAGGGTAGAGTTCTGACGTTGGTGCCATCAAGAACATTTTTTTTCTTTGTTGGAGTTGCAATAAATTGTTCACATTATTGCAAACCGCTCTTTTTTCTGACGTTTAAGTTTTCTTTTAAATTATAGACAAAACAAATGCTTGGGTTAATTAAAATTATAATGGTAATAGTTAAAAAAAACAACTATATCAATACATACAACTATCACATCTCAACATTTCATTGGCAGTTCCACAAATGTAAAATTGAAAACATTATACGTTGGAATTATAATATGAAAAAAGCATAATAATTACGAATAAAATCAATTGAAAACCATATTCATAGAATATTCTCGAAAAATGTTCACACTTTTTAGAAATAAAATATATTTACAGAGCTACTAAGTATACTTCAATAATCAAATAATGTTTTCATAAACTGAAAGTAGATATTACATTATTAGAAATCTCAAACGCCTCCATAAATAAGAATAGCTTAGATATACCAATGAATCGATATAGGTACCTAAAGAAAAAAAATTTAAAACTTGTAATATGTAATATAATTTATACATAACATTACTTAAGGTAATATAATTAAAAATAATAACATTACTTAAAGCATTATTTACAAAATATATTCGAGTTGATAACAATGCCTTAAAAACTAATATTGTCATAAAGAGACCGATTGACAATATGAATTCATCCCTACAAAATTCGATTATGTTTCCTGAACCGTTGAAGTGACTCACGGACGTATAATAAAACACCAACATTTTCGTTACTTGCGTTCACTAACACTAAGCGAAGAAGAATAAGAAAGGGGCAATAACAAGAAGCTCGGGCAAGCCGGTTGAAGCAGACGGCAGGCAAGAGACAGACATGCTAGAAGATGGCTGTCGAGGGCCGAGCGGTGGAGGTAGGATGTCCAGGGGGAGGGGGCACAGCGGGTGCACCGCCACGTGGCGGCCGAGGGACGAGGGAGTGGGAGAAGGGGCAAAACGATAATCACGCTCGCGACACTTAGAGCCAAGAAAGCGAAGTCTGGTTAAGAGTCCGAGACGCCTTTGCCTGTGCGAAACACGCATAGTCCTCGGAAATGCAGTGGTCACAGAATCGGAGCTGGCATCTCGAGACGTCGGTGCACAAGTCATTCAAACAACCGAAAAAAAAACAACCAAACTCCCAAGCGTGGGGCACATCGCATGTACATAGAGAGGTGTGGACATGGAAGGAGAGGTAAAAGTGGCTGCAAGTTTTGAAGAGAAGGACGGGAGTAATTCTGGGTCCTCTTATGAAGTTTACGTATGTTGAAAGAAAGGTGAAAAAGGGAGATAAGGCGAATGGGTTTCCTGGCTCTTTAATTTTCCTCTCGCATAGAAATAGGGAATACAATTTTCAATTTTATCGCAATACATTTTGACGACTTTCTCTCCTAAGATCGTGTTTCTATCAAACGCATAAGAAATGCATCAGAGAAAGAAATGTTATTTCTTGATATTTGTATCAAACCTTATTGAATTCATACAAGATTCTGATGAATTTAATATAAACATAGTTATTAAGTTCGAAAAGAGCTAATCAAAAGTGCGTGATGTAATAAAGTGTAGTGATAAAAATACAGATTATATCTGCCTTCCATTCGCGTGACTCATTTTTCTCTTTCAATGACTTTTAGAAATCACGTATCTTGATTTGACTTGATTTATTTTCAAAAAAGCAGTAAAAAGTGTGACGAATGGGAGATAAGTACACAGGATAAAAGTAGTTTCTAATTAACTTGTCCTCCTGAAGTTCCTTTAAGAGTGAAAAAACTGAATAGAAGTGCTAATTCGACAAGCAGTAGTTTTCGAAGCGCGACCCGCGTTTTATAAGAGCAAATATATTCTCGAGACAATAAAAACTTTTGATTTTGGTTGAAAAACATAGAAAAGTCAAATATTTTATAAATTACAACTATTTTTGAAAGTTATAATTTTAGTTTTGGGAAGAGGGACGTTAGAAGTCGAAGGTTGATGGTGGACAAAATTTGATATTAAGGGTTTGGGACGGTGTGAGTTTCTCCTTGAGGAAGGAGTTGGTCAGGGAAAATAAGATTGTAAGTGAAAAATAGTATTTATGATTGACAGTTAAAAAACAACAAAGCACAAGAAAAAGATTGACCAGAAATGCTCATTTATATTCATGTAGCAAAAAATGAAGGAAAATTGAGCTTTCAGGCATACAACGAAATGGTAGCAGTTATGCATATGAATAACTAGGATATAGAAAGTAATGAATGGAAAGTGGATTAGAAAGCAAAGCAGTGACTTTGGAGGCTGCGAGGGAAGGAGGTAGAGAAATATTACTACAAATGTTACGAGTAGACATTATTTTATTAATAATGTGAGAAAGGATTAGGGAAATAATATTTGAAGATACGAAGAAATGAAATTATGGCAGAGAGAAATACAAAATGAAATGAACTGTCAAGGAGAAAATCCGATATTATCATGGAGGAAAGTGAAAGGATTTTTTAATGTATTAAATTACAATGAATGAAAGGCTTATGAAATTAATATGGGCAGATGGAGAGAACATAATTTAGCAAATGATGAAACTGAGGATATTGGACGTCCAGAAAACAAAGTGGATCGGCCGCATAAAAAATAACAAATAGAACGAAAATACAAAAAGAAGTCGAAGGTTTTCGGCAGATGAACAGTCAGAGGAATGATCAAAGGCATGAAAGGCACCAAAGGCATTAAAGGCACGTTAGAAGCTGATGGAGACATACTTAAAGGGTGGGGAAGATAGAGAAAGCAAGAAAATCCGAAAACAAGGAATATCAAAGGTAGGAATCAAAAATACAAAAGTTGATTTCCAGAAGTGGAAGTCAAGACAAGGGCACGAAAAAGGAAGTATCGTAACATTTACAAAAGATATAGCAGGCGGAATAGGGAGAGACATAGGCGGAAGGTCGTAGAGATCAGTTGTGCCAACCTGATAAAAGGAATATCAAAGAAACTGAAATTAAAACCTATAGGGAAAACGATGTGATCCGCCATAAGGAACCTTCAGGTTCAAGAAAAAAAAGGAATTATAATGCAAACGAGGGGGATAAGGGTTGAACTTCATGGGTACAAGAAAAAGGTAAAAACATTATCGAAGGGAATTGAACGAAATGTCAAAAGGACGTCGAAGGGAATGCGAACAAAGAAACAAACCGGATCGCCCAATCAAATAGGAAACAAGAGTCGAAGGTTCGGGACGCGGAGATAGAAGTGCCAAGAAACACAGATAAAAGTAACAAGAAAACGAAAATCCACATGGAAGTTGTCGTAACTCGGCAAAGGAACACCCCACAGGAGCACGAACAAAAAAAACAAACAAACTCGAACCGGAGCGCACACGAAGGCCGTTGGAGGCAGGTGGGTGGGGAGGTGAGTCGAAGTGAGAGACCCCGAGGGGTGGTGGAGGGGGGGCATGCAGCGGATCGCGGAGGCGGCGTGGGCGGCGGCGGCGACGACGGCGACGGCGACGGCAGGCGAGGGCCGTGCCGTGCCGAGCCGTGCCGCGCCGTGCCGTGCCGCGCCGTGCGCGAGCACTGACTCTTCGCATTCGTCGTCCTTGGTGTCCTGGCGCGTCATCGAGTTCGACACTACCAGCAGGCGTTGCTTCAGCTTGACCTGCACTCGCTCGGGGAAGCTGCGCCCCTCCTCCCTTGGAACAGAAGACGCGCCGTCACTGCGCCACCCCGCGGACCCCGCGCCGGCGCCGGGGCGGCCGCGGGGGAGGGACGGGGCGAGGGGGACCACACAGCTCTCCGGAGGCAAGGGCTCCCAAAGACGCAGGGACAGAAACGGCTCCAAAGGACACGTGGCAAGTAGTGTCGGTGGCATTTTGGGAGGGGTGACCGGATGGCCCTCTGGAGGCAAGGCCTCCCGAGGACACAGGGCAAGGAGAGGCGTACGGATGGACGTCCGGAAGAAACGGCTCCAAAGAACACGTGGAAAGTAGTGTCAGAGGCATTTTGGGAGGGGTGACCAGATAGCCAGGCCAAAGGGGGGGGGGGGGGGGGGTGCGGATGGTCCTCCGAAGGCAAGGATTCCAAGGGACACGGGGCATTGAGTGCAATTTTGCTTCGAGAGGATCTTCATGAAATCGTTTTCACTGCTCTTCTGTATCTAACAGTTGATGAGAATATGTGGCCGATACCGGGTAGGGTACGGCTGTACTCAATACGTGAACCGAGAGGTTGATGAAACTTTGGGCAGGAAAAAGATGAGAATGAATCGACAGCCTTATGATCATGCCAGGTACTTCCCACAAGTCGGTATTGTGAAACTGATGGAAACGAGATTGACGGTATGAGTTTGTAAGAGGTTTGAATTGAAATCTAAAGGAAGAGATTATGAAGGAGATGATCTGAAATATTGAGCGATCATCATATATATAAATTGAGATTTTCGCCTGTCATTGTGAACATATCTGACCATTTCAAACAATGCTCGTAAAATATATTATTCTCAGATTATATGACTTAGTAAGAATTTACGTAATGATTAGGACAGCGCGGATTTGCAAACGTACCGTGCGATGAAGTAATAGAGCAGAGTGGAGCGGGAATCAGTGGATGGGGAAAAATCTCAAATTCGCCTCCTAATTGCTTCTGAATTTCCGACAGGTCCAAGGTAAACAGATACAGTGATGCAGGCGACAAATGAGTACCAGGGTTCTGTTTTAAGGATTTTTACTGCTTTATTTCACAGATTCTTTGTTGCATGCCTTAGTCTTTCTTCCTCAAAGTTGATTTGAAATGCCATGAAACATTGTGAGGGCTTCATATAACCTACCTGCTTACAACCATATCGAGGTGAATGAATGCTACTTTGCTTCCCTTGGATCCTGTATTGTTTCTCCAAACGTGATAGAAAAAAGGGACATTATTTATCAATGATAGGCACGTAAGTTAAGTCAATACATATATTTGAAGTTTATAGGCAATGAAATCATATTTGTAGATAATTTAATTTTACATCTTAATACTTATTTAATAACAGCAATGTACAAGCACAATTATTCAGTATTCACCTGGAAACGCCTTCGAATATACCATGCGTTTCAGGCGATGCTCTACGTCATCTGGGGTTGCAAATCTACCGTACATTCTACACATACAGCAGCGGCTGGGGTGGCAAGGACGGGTCGACACTAAGGAGATGCAAGGGTCACGAAGTATTTACAAAGTAATTGGGAAATTCATCAGGAAGAGAAAAATAATGGACGTTGTCATCTTCATAGATCTTGTCTGACAGGCAGTTCTCATTGAAATAACCTGGTTACTTTCAATCTTTGTCATAGAGGATCTGTTCTTTAGAACACATAGACATCAATAATAGAAACCATCCATGCGTAATAGTTAAATAACGTCAATATTATTTAAAATTTTTGGGCTGCAAACCAAGATGTTCTTACGTCTGGGGATATTCTAGGTATGCAACTGTAACCCAGTTACATGAACGTCCATTATGAGGCTGAGAATGCCAAGGAGAAGTGGCAAACGAGATGTGAGAATGGGGAGGAGCCCTGCAATTGCTCTCCTCTGCCCGGGCGACGCCTCATCGCAATAGACCGGCTTAGCCCGGCCATTGTCGCCTTCTCTGAGGAACGACAGGAGGCCGGAACGCTGGCCGCACTCCCAACGACGTCGCGCGGGCAGCCGAGAGCCTGAGGCCTATGACTTCGCCAGGGAGAGGGAGGAGTCGGTGGTGAGGGAGGAGGCGCCTACGAGCCGCGCTACTTCCTGCTCTGGCGGGGGCGGGGGCGGGGCAGGGTGGGTGGGTGGGTGGGGACGCCCCTGCACTTACATGAGCGCGGCTGCGGCGGCGGCGGGAGGCGTCCAGTCACCGCCGTGTTTGTGGTGATGTTGGTGATGTTGGTGATGGTGGTGGTGGTGGGGATCGGTGGCGTCCGGCCGCGTGCTAGGGCCGGCGCGTCTGCTCGGCGGGGAGCGGACAGAGAGACACGCCAGTGAAGAGGGGACAGACCTTGCACAGACGCCGTAAGGCACTATAAAGGGGAGTATTCGTTGCCGACGTTTTCGATCCTTACTTGACAGATGTTAGTATAAAGGGATTGCTGTAAACCCAGCGTTTATCACTTTCGACATTGATTAATTCTTAATATTAATAATTTACTTTGTGCCAGGAAACTTTCTCCGTAATGTATAAACGTAAATACGATTCTATGTCGATTTATTTTGAAGATACAAGTGCTGAGAAAGGTTTGTATTTATATAAAACATGTTTTGTATAATACATTTTATTTCAATTACTTTTTCAATTACATTACATTTTACTTCAATGGTACTATTTTAAGTACGGACGTTAGCGAAAAAAATGGATAGAAAACATTATCTTACACATGTAGAGTGACCTTTGTATATGTGTTGAGTAACCTTCACATATTTTCACATTTTTAGGATCCTCATGGACTGAAAACCAAATCAAACTCTAAACTATTCAATCAGCATCATGCTTTAAATGGGTTGGAAACCCATTCAAATGATTTTTGTGTTTTATAACAAAAAAAGTCTTTACGTAACTGTGATCACACAAGTGTTACACAGTCAGCACACGGTGCCATTCGAGATTAGGATCGAAAATGACGGCCGCGAATAGTGCTGGCGCGAGATATCTGTGCACGCGACCACCGTTAAAATGCGAGCTGAATACGCGAGAAGGGAGACTCTGCGCATGCGCAATAGATTCATCTCCGCGCACTATAGCTGTTCAGAAAACATCAGGTACCACAATCCAAGGTTCGGATTCTAACCTTTCAGAAATTACATCAATAATTTCTTTCATTGGTTTTCTTGTCTACTTTCTTACACGAAATGTAAATGTAATTTTTTGGTGACGAGACTACCTAGCAAATAGCTAGAAAGTCGATGTTTGTGAGGCGGCTTTCAGTGTAGAATCTCCCTCCACGTGACGTCATCCCAGTGCACAGATTCCTCGCGCGAAGCCTACTACCTGCCTTTACAGAGCTGTAGACGGGGGGTGGCGTGGGTGGGGCGAGAGATCGCCCACCTTCTACCCTCGTCGCAATGGGGTTGCGGGCGCCGCATGTGTGCAAGGCGAGAGCGCGATTCCGTGTTTGCGGAGCTTCTCAGTTCTGTGAATATCTTCCGAGCAAATCAATGGCGCCGAGCGCATCTCTCTTACTCCTTTTAGTACATCGCAATGCGACTGGGCACTGAATGTACGTACGAATACAATGTGAAAAGTACATGCATGTAATGTCTTGTCTTCATGCTTCACAATGTTCAGAATTTCTCGTGCAGACAGAATTCCCACAACATGGGAATTCGTTGGTGTGTAGTATTTACGGCTTAATCAGAATATGTGCACAAAGTTGATGTGGTGGATGCGATGATGCGTTGTCTGGAGCAATGTTGACGGTTCGTATTAAAATATCATTTGATAGGTTTACGGATGACTGAGGTAGAATTCAGTTTTGTTCACTGATATTTCGTGTAGTTACGGGTACAGTCATGTAGTGTGTGCACAGCGACGTGATGTGAACTGGATAACGGCCGGCAATGGAAATGAAGGAGTAAGTGGAGTAAAGTGGGTGGGGGGGGGGGGGGGGGGAGGGTAAGGAGTGGAGTAGTGTGCTGTAGAGTGGCAGACTATGGCGTGACATGATTTGATATTTCGGCAGGTGTATGGGCTGATGCGATGGGGAAGTGAAATGGTATATGTAGAGTGTACATAAGAATATTAGGTTTAGGCCCTTCACTTAAAAATGATAACATTGCAATTGTCGGCAAAATATTGTTAATTACGAAATTATATTCCCTTTTGTTCATATTTTTGTAGCAATAGCATTCGAAGACTGTGGATTACGACCTTCAAAGGCAGAGAGTGCGTTGAATTCAGATGATTGCCGTTAATATTCTCAGTAACTTAGAGAAACGAAGTAAATTCAACAGATGTACCAAAAGTGACAATAAGTGACATTAACCTCCACTCTTTAACTATGAAAATCTTTCATGCAATATTTTTTATTTGCTTTGTAGTACAGTTATTTTGTTCCAAAACATGGTGTTAGATTAGCATTATCTGTTGTAAATGAATTGTTTTATTAAAAGTCTTGAATTCCCATTGATCTGTTAACATTTAAAACTAAACAACTACTGGTTTACCTCTTGAACATTTCATACTAAAAACTAATTTATTTTTTCGACTTTCGAACAATATTAATTTTGGTTAAATGTTATTCATTAAAATAGGTTGATAGAAAGAAGGAAAAAATAAATTGATAACTTTATATACTGCAGGGTACGAATTTAAAGTCAAAATGATTATTTGAAATGTTTGGCCCAAAGTTCTTTGGTTCATTCCTAACAAATTCACATTTGAAGAGTGATGCATAAACAATAAATAACATTAAAATCAAAATAGTTGAAATTAACTATGAAATACCAGTAAGGGAATCGTTAAATCATTTAATAGTTAAGAGTGTTGTTTTAACGCCGCAGTCACAAATCCCATACTGTTTTAGCACCGGCGCACGGACGATGTCGGGTGACAAAGGACGGGCTCGGGGCGCAGGGGGTAGACGGCGCAGCGCGCCAGAGGCCAAAGAGACAGACAACGTGAAGATGCAAAAGATACACAACATACACTGGAGTACAGTTGGTGTACACTCATGTTTCAGTATTTACAAATGACGGTGTGTGACAACACATCCAGAAGCAGGTACAATTCGTCCAACTCAGCCCGGAAACCAGGCTGCCACATCAACTACTCGAGAACATCTCTACACAAAACAGTTCTCAATATTACTTCACAGTTCTTAAAGATTACAACTAGTGTGCATTTCATGGGCACCATGACATACAATCCATGTGATATCAAACACTGTAGCATATATTCTTGCAAGATTCTTTTGGATTAGGTGAGTAAGTTTAACAATTGTTATACTTGATATCTAAATTTTATGCAATTTGAGCAGTGTCAAGATTGTGATAGTAGGGTACATCTAAATATAGTTAAGACACTGAAGTTGGCAGTTTTGATTCAAAGAAACTAAGCATGAAAGAAACATCAGAAAAATGTGCATGAGTTAAGTTCAATAGAATGTTTTGTAACACAATGGATTAAGAAAAAGAGAAATACTTACTCGTAAAGCATTTAATAACAATTTTAACAATTGAAACTCATTTTAAATTTAAATTGGTTACATTGAAACACAGGAGGTACTGAAAAGAAGTAGATCAGAAAGAGAAAAAAATAGATTATTTTGTCAGATCTCAGAAGAATAGATAACATGTCAATCACGAAATATCTTATACATTAATGTTAGTAACATTAATGTACGTTTACTCCAATAACTACACTTGTCAGTTAAAATTAAATAAAAAAACTCAGGATAACATATTTTTGAAATGTACTAAACTGTATTACCTTCAACTTTCAGGTTCCTTGAAATGCTAAACTTAAAGATTTTGAATTCTTTCTTCATTTAACTTTGCAAATTATAACCTAAAACGCGTTTTGGATCGATCTTGTACTTAATCTATGGATAAGCCGAAAGGATCTAGCTTTTATCTTTAGAAATGCGTCTTTAATAAAACTGCTAACAGGAAAACGGTTATTAGACTTCTTCAAAATTCTGACGAGTCAGGACTGGTATCGACAGATTCCGTATCAAAGATGAAGGAAATATGTGGCTCTCATAGAGACAATTCTTCCCCAATTTTTCTCTGCGAAATTAAGCCTAACCAGGAGGCTGAGGTTTCCACTATTACTGACAATAACAGAAAAGCCGCCTAAAGGTAGGTGTGCCAACCTCGACCAAACAAGTATTCTCGACGGTAGGTCTCAACGTGTCTAAGAAAGCTTCCGCTGGAATATTTCATGCTGTCGTGTTTGTTCAGGAGACCCCCCCGTTTTGCTCAGTGTTGCCAAAGTTTCTGCATATTGTACATGAAAGCCCTGAAGAAAACCTTAGTTCGAAACTTAAGCAACAATGATGCGGTCTCTTCAGAACAACAAACGCAGGCTGATCGTTACATTATCTTACCACCGGAAATGTACTTTTGTAAAGAAATTGCATCCTCGTATAAACAATCGGACTGCCAACTTCTGCGCGCTACGGCTAGGTGCGCGGTGACATGGGAAGCACATGCACCAGGTGAGGTCGGTGCCGAAACATTCTGCCCTCATTTCGCGAAGGAAGCCAGAACTCACGGATATAAATGAGGTTACGCTCATTTAAACTATAAGATCTACGAACTAACACATGAGAAAACTTTTACAACTATAAAATATTCCGCCTTAAAGGGAATCTCATACCAATTTTCAATGAGATACTTTGGCAAAAAAAAAAAAAGTTGGGTTCTTGATATTGAAATGACGCTGATGAATTTACTATTTAATTTTGTTCTCAGAAAGGAGACTCCAGAAAACCATTTGTAATGTGTTTTAAGCGGTTTTCATGAAATTTTAATTAGCTTTGTAATTGTAAAAAATCTTTGAGAAAATCGTAATTTACATTACCTAGTGGAAATGTGCAAATGCTTGTAGATAGAAATCTAGGGCAATTATATTAAATTACTGAAGAGGTACTGGTGGACTTGTCTTTTGAAGGGGTTTCGGCTCATTTGTACGCCTGATATTAGTCGTACAATATCTGGAATAAATTCAAGAACTAGAGAAGTATACATTCGACATTAATACTTTTAATACAATGTTTATTCACATCTTACGTGATGTATCTTCCAATTTTTAGTATAGAATACTTCGGCTCACTACATTACATTCCAAGTTTTTGAGGACAGTTAGAAATATAGAAAAGAGGAATGCGATCCGAATTTTACAATTAAAAGTTTGTTTCTTTTGAATTTCTCACACACGAAATGGGGCAAAAAACCCATCATAAATCATTATTCAACGTTGTAGTATCGTAATATTCGCCAATAAACTATGTAGTCTATCGGAAACACTAAACTTATAAACATAAGTACTTCCCGAGAATGAAGTATTAACTGATGCTGCGAAATTTGCAGAAAGAGAGTTTCTCCTCCTAATTTTCCATGTTTTAGCCTTGCGGGATAGAAATAGGAAAGAATACACTGTTTCAAATGAATTCATAGGAAAAATCAAATTGTATTCCATTTGAAATTCAACTAAAGAGCTGTTACAAATTACTAATATGAATTACAGATCTACTGTACGCAAGAAAGATGTGAATATCACATTCCGTATATGCCAATAAAATGTGCTCTATGTTAGGCATTGCGATTCTGGATAAGAAACAACGTTTCCTGGGCCACCAAAGTTTAAGGCCATTAAACACTCTATTATACACAATAGTGACCATTCTTATTTCTAGTTATCGATGCTATTCCAAATGTTATCGGATCCGAACCGAATGCATATTCTGATGTATTTGCGAATCTTTTGAATCTTCTTAACATTTTATCAATAGATAAATGTAAGAATATATAAGAAGGAACTCTGTCAAGACATACCAATTCTGACAGATGCCACGATTCTCGAAATTTACGGGATTTATTGAAATTAAATTAATGTCTCATGCGTCACAGTCTGCAAGATAAAATAAATAATTCCTGTCATTTCATTAAGTACACTAAAGGTAGTTAAACTTAAAACTTCTTAAAAGAAACAGGCAAGAAAATAGATGTAAAACACACGAAGTCAGACTTCGAATCGCTCGAGAAGATTCGATATATCGAATCCTTAGTTTATCTTACATTCCTGGGGATTCATGGACTAGACTACTTATCTCCTATTCCATCTCTCATTTCCTTCGCTATGCCTCTGCCTCAGCCACAGCACACGTTCACCAGAATGCCAAAACTTCAGTCCACTTGTGGTATAAAAATTTAAATTTCTTCGAAAAATATTTACTTTTCAAACTAGATAATCAAGCGCATTGTTATAACTTTTATTGGTCTTGTTATTATTATTATTATTATTATTATTATTATTATTATTATTTACAAATAAAAATAATGGCCAAATCATTTACTGCCTTTCACTGAACTAAGCTACAACAGCACGGGCAGTGTTTCGCGTCGCCGCCACCGCGCGCGCTGCCGTCGACGGTCGAACTGCGCCTGCTCGCTGGAGCCCAGCGCGGTCGCCGGTGATTGTGAATTCACAGGGGTGAATGGGTGATTGCAAGCGATGCACGCAGGTTTCGAGTCGTTTTAGAAACTTGTGAAACTTTAATGCCCTCGCCCTCGTCCCGATTACAGGGCTCGGTCCGCTCGTGCGCGCATTTTTCAATTTCCGTCTCTCGAACGACGGTGGCCGCAGCCAATTGGATTCGCGGCTGGCGACCAATTTCGCTAGAGAGAGCTCGGGTGTAAGTTAATCTCTACTGAGACAGAAAACTAAATGTCATGTAGTCAGTGGTGGGTCGTGATCTTGCCTTTAGCGTGTGGAGCTCGCACGAAATATCAGTACACTCTACGACCGTTAAATAGCGAGCGAATCACACGATTTATTTTATTTATTTCTGTTATTTGAGATCGCATCAACATCTTAGGTCATTAGTGACCACTATTGGTGTTAACGGTATGGTAACTATGAAGATGAAACCAAATGGCGATGATAAGGGGTGAAAGGACAAACACAAATACAACCATGCCCGAGGCGGGACTCGAACCCGCGACCCTTCGGTCCGAGATCACTACGACACTACTGCTTTCGCGATCTCGATCACTGGGGCCGATGAAAATCACACGAGAAGGTAGAAATGTGCATCGGCAGGGCGCAGCACTTGCACAGTAGAGTCATCAACGCATGTTATCGCTGCTCCGAAAACATTGGGTAGCCCATTCAGAGCTAGAGATTTTAATCGTTGAGAAATTTTGTTTTGCCTGCTTTAGTAATTTGTTTCATTGTTTTATTGTGCGTCAATAAATGAAATGTGAATGTAATGTTTTGAGACAGATGCTTCTTATCGACAAGCTAGGACGTTCGTATGTTGTTGAGATGGTTTTTAGCGCAGCTGTCTCCCACCTCTGATGTCAGCCGAGTGAACAAATTCCTCGTGAGAACTCTACAACATTTTTCTGGTCTTCTGCATCTCTTCTACCTCTCAGGTCCCCATCTTCCTCCCACTCTTCTTCCCACTTCCTTTATAGAAATAACGCACTCGATCATATGACATGTATGCACATACATACATTTCATTCTTACATAAATTGGGTAATTTCTATTACAAACCTCCAATGCGCGCAGAAATTGAAAGAACTAGGCAGTCTCCGGCCTTTTGAGAGATGTTTATAGTTTTGTGAAACACCCAAGGACACGGGAAAAGTACAAAAACAAATGAAACTGTTTCAATTTTGACCGAAAAATGCTAACATTAGGTTGTGTTGTTCCGCATGTTCTTATTCTGCTTTAACATGTTCCTATGCTGAATCCTCACACTCAGTGCGACACAGATGATTTTATGCAAAATCTGGGCGTCAAGCAAGAGGCTTCCAGCCATACATATTTGCTTTTAACGTGTTGCTTTATGGAAGAACTTTTTTAATATTTTTAATCTGTAAGCAACTGATGTATACTGTATTACGTATGTTTTTGAAGCATTCGTGAAGACTGTTTTTATGAAATAATTATTTTTTTGCAGTGTCATACGAGAGTATTTTATTTGTAGTTTTTGAGCAGTGCGCATACAACCTTTTGAAAAACCATTTTGTGTGGTTTTGTTCAGAAGAATTTTTTCTACCGGAGAGCACTAATCTACAGCTCTGATTTAAGGTTATGGCAGAAGAGAAGAATTGCTTCTTTGGAAGGGACAAGGAGGCATTTAAGTACGCAGTGATCTCACTCTTTCGTTGTCAAATGCAATCTCTGATAAACTTGTGATAGACGAATGCTATATCTCCAAGACGTATGAAAGTATTCTGAGAGATGGTCACTACGCTTTCGCAATACTATTCGCAAAGTCGGTCGAATGCTCCATCCACCCATATGACGCAGTTTCCTATCCTCCTACTCCAGTCCCGCGGGCGCCGTAAGTCCTTTCCTCGTTCGCATTTCTCGAGTGCGCTCCGGCTTTCGTGAGAGTCACTGGTAACTGGCTGGCAAACGCTTAAAGAGCCTAATACAAAATATTACGTTTTCGGAAAGCTTTGTTCTCCTCTTTACGGAGATAAATAAAAAATTAATTTAGAAGCGCGAATATTCACAATCAACCACTAGACATAGGGACGTAGCTGCGTTCCTGCTAGAATTTTTGACGGAAAACGTCCGACACCGCAGGACCTGTGTGGGGCAAACCTGCAAAATTCGTTGCTACAAATTTGGTACACAAAGAATATCCGAACCATATTGTGAATCCAAACAAGCAATACATCATTTAATTTAGTAAAGCTGTAAGAATATCACACAATAATAACCTTGAAGCTGTGACGTCCCTTTGTTGCTACTTTTAAGTGTGATATCACACACTTGCCGCGTGAAAAGTACAGCGCCAAATTGCGTGAATTACTTTATATATATATATATATATATATATATATATATATATATATATATATATATTGAAACGCACCGCGTTTCTGCCTAAAGAAACGGCGATACATCAAGCAAGCACGCGGCAGAACGGTTGCCAGAGGGCGCTCGCTAGCCACAAGAGACGGTTACGGGTGGCGAAGTGTTGTCGGTTGGCCGAGGCGTGGGAAACGACGCCGCGAGGCTTCAGTGTCTGGCTGGCCGCCGGTAAGAAAGGAGGTGCCTGGGGCTGCTCCGCGTTCGAACAAAGTAAAATAGTGTCGCGAACGAACGAGCGCTGAAAAGGTGATTGACGGACAATTTGTGCTAGATAACCATCATTAGTATCTTGGACGTAGTGCCAGAGTGATAGCTATTATCTGGAGTAGTACAGATCGAGAGAACTTGTGTGCAGAGGAGTACACCACGAGACTAGTAGCCTGGTGAAATGGTGAGACACGTGCTCGCAACTGTACTTTGAATAATTAGTGGCGTTTATCAGCTCGCGGAAGGTGACATCAAGAAATCTGGGTGAACCGGAAAGGAGTTCAGCGAGGAGGCGCAGAGGTACCGTGGGAAGATTACGCTGGAGAACGTACTTCGGAAACGCAACGCATCGCATCGGCTGGTCCCCAGTGGAGCGGACTCAGGCAGACAGCGAAGGAGCACGAGGCAACCCGAGAGTCCCCGAAGCCGTCGACGCTCGAGGGGGGAGGATTAAACGGTAAATATTTCCTCGATCGATGTGAGATCGAATGAACTAACAGTGATTCTGGGTGAGGTAAAGAAAAGGATAAAGACCACCACAGATATTGTAATCAATAGTGATTTGTATAGAATAATAAATAGTTCATGTTTATTTTGTTCACGGAACAGTGGTGTTTGATTAATAACCCCGAGTCCATTCACGAAAAAGAACACCTGTCCCTTGCAAATAAATTTACTGCAAACAAGCCGGGCTACCCGGTACGTCACAATATATATAAAGAGAGACTCTTTAATGCCTGAATGAACATTTTAAACATAGGAGCAATGGTAATAATTAGAATACTCTTATTCGCTACTTATAAACCTCATTCAAAGAAGGCAAGTAGTAAAAATAATACAACTGTGAAAAACAAAACTTGAACAGATTCAATTATGTAGCCATCTTTTTACATCACATTATCTATCAGAATAAGTTTGCGATCAAACATTGTTGGATAGTGGAATTTAAACATTTTAAAAAAGTAATTTTTTTTTCGAAATTGCAGCACAATTTCTTTTCCTATCAAGTGAGTTCGATTACATACCAATATTTCCACATCTTCAATGAATGTCATATCTTGCGTGCTTGTGTCTGTATCAGTGTTAGGTACTACATCATTCCTTTCTCACTATGGAGGTGTTTGGATTGAATATCAATATCTTTCCTCCATATTCTTAGCTTTCTCGTGAAAGGAAATTTAAAAGTAGACCAAAAATACTTGTTTGGTTGGCAGCGAGACTTTTGCAATTAAATTATTTCAATTTCATCTAAACCACTAAGGTATGATTCAAGTTTTGGACACGACTGAGAAAAATATTTTGACATTTCTTATTGAAGTATGTAAGGTTTTCAAGGTCTTTTAAAAATATATTTCAGGATCGATTAAATGTTGTATGTGTCGTGACCGCCCGCACGCATTTGAAGGAGCGGCCGCCGAGTGACGTCAGCGGGGCGTTACCGCCCCTGGCGGGAGAGAAAGGCGACCGGTGCAAGCCGGCCTGGACTGTCCGCGCGCGGCCGTCACACCCCAGGAAGCGGGTAGGGACTCGCCACCACCCCTACTCCGCAGCTAGTCGGCGGGTCGCTAACCCTAGCGTGCTATAAGAGGGCTCCGACCTGACGCCAGGGCGGATAGCGAGCGACGTTGTTAGTGATTGGATCCTGGCGAGTGACTTGGTGAGCGAAGAGTGGAGATCAGCTCCGACGACGACCTGTGCAACGAAAGTTGAACTCTCTTGTGGATATTTGACGACTCAGCTGATTTTGGGACTTCTTCTCGACGATAACACGGCTTCGCTTTTGGTACATGCTTCGGGTGATACGGAACTTCGGCAATTGTACCTGGTCTTGAATAAAAATTGTTTTATGAATTCTTGCTTTTTGATTGGATACTACAGTATGCTTTCCAGATTAATCTAACATTTCCAACCACTGCCAGGTAACATTCTACCACTCATTTTTAGGTAAAATGCGTTTCTCCTGTTAGTATAATGAACTTAAAGCCGATATAACAGCCCTCACATTCATTACATTGTGAGCTGATTCTACGAAATATTTTGCTCTCACTGTCCGCTTTGAAACTTGAATGAAGCCGCCGCAGATGCGAAACAAACATCACATTTTCATTAAAGTAACGCGGAATATTGTTATTCCGCGCTGGGTTTTTGATCACGTTCAATATGCTCGGTTCGTGGGCCATCATACGGCTCTCTGCCCCATAAATAGCAAATGAGCCTGCTGACCGCTACGCTTAATTATGGAAGCGGGCCAGGATGAACACGATGGCAGCAATTCTGGTGGCAGCCAACGAATACGCTGCCCTAATACACGTCGGGTTGACACTTAATGATCGAAGAGTGAAACTTCATTATATGATACCAAACCTCAAAAACGGTGAAAGGTAAATTCTCATTCAATGTCCGGTCATAAGTGCATCCGTGTTTGTAATGCTGATTGCAGAGCATGGAAGAAAATTTCACTAATTTTCAATTTACATCCCTTAAATAAAATATTATGAAATTGATTTATGGAGTATGAACTCACCTTTCCTCTATTTATTATTATAAACTTGAAAAAATATTAATAAATTATAAATAATCTCACTTGAAATAAAATGAAATAACCAAGTCAGAAATGCGATTAAAAAAACAATGCAATCGCATTTCTAAAAATATAAATAATATGGAAAGTGTTTATGTAGATTTGGTTTGTAATATATTTGAACGCGGTAACTATTTGGTCACTACTCTTCGAAATTGACGTAAAGATTTCCAGCAATAGGTACGATAATTACAAAACGTAAAAAAACTTATTCAATATGAGAGGAAATGGCAAACCAACTTAAATATGACAGACGCATAACTTCTGTGGCACGATATCAAAATTATCATTTTGGAGGTAACTTTTGCCGGGTCGATTTACTTCTATCTTGAATTTATTTAAACGATCTGCTTATTTATTCACGAGTTTCAGAATAATGTTAAAAACTTCTAGGTCTTGAACAGGGGTAAAAATGATGAATTTTGCCAATAAACGTATTTTTCAAAATTTCACATACCGGAGATACACGCATTTATACATGTAACATTTCCCCCTGACTGCCAGGCAACCCCTAAGCACAGATGTTCTTCAGGTACACGAAATCTTCTTGACTTCATCGGAACGTGACCTGCCAAACATATGTGCATAAAATTTGCATACAAATCAGAAGGAAATGTCGCATGTGCAACTCCCTTAAATGGAATTTCCCACTACAAGTTTTCTGCTAAAATGTGAGCATTTTCGACCCTTCTGCATGCCCTAGAAGATTGTAACATTTCTTCTGAGACATCTGGACAACGTAACGAACCGTATGTGTGTATGCATATAATAATTTAAGAAAAAATCAAGCGATTTTGATCGTTTTAGAAGAATTCCTACACATTCTTTAAGCACTCTACGAATTGTTGAACATGGCAGCCATTTTCCGTGCTTTGAAGAACAAGGCTGCTGTGGCGCGTGAGGCAGAGGCGTTTGGGCGTCGTTCGCAGCGTATGTGGCCGCTTTTGACGAAGCCAGTGGGCCCGCAATTAGGGTTAAACAAAGAATAATCTCAGAAACAGTGAACTTGGATTACGAAATTTAAATAGTATCTTTTCCAGCGACTTCCCACACTAATTTCGTTTCTCAATAATATCCAAGACATTAGCCACGGACATTGAATGATAGTAACATTCCGTCTTGACGTCCATTAGGCTGCGGCGAAGGCAGAGGTGTTTGCGATACGTATTGAATTTAGGACACGTGCAGACACGATTATGGCGTAGCAACCACAGAGCTCGTGAACTTTATTGGATTGATTTATCCCAGTAAACAAGCAATGTTATATCCAAAGAATCCCGAGAGATTTCTGGAATTCGTCGAATTTTCGCGCAGGATTGCTTCGACGCGACGCATCGCATCGTCTGGAACGCACGTCAAAGTGCGCGCGTGTGTCGTAGTAACTAGTGAGCCGGCGCTATGGGGGTTTGTGGGGGCGATGAAGGACGTGGCGAGGCGAGGTGCGCGAGTACTTACGAGGGGGGGCTGGGCAGCGGCACTTGGTGGATCTTCCAGGTAGCCACGGACATGGAGTGCTCGTCGGCGGCGTAGCAGCGCCACAGGCTCTGGATGAGCGTGGCTGCGGGCTGCCGGCGGCGGATCATGTGCTTCTGGCGCTGCTGCTGTTGCACCTTCAGCGCGAACCCAGAGCCCAGGATGCCCTGCAAGCAGCGCGCGCGCAAGCGCTCCGTCAGCGACAGGTTACGGGCCCAGGGGGCGTGGCGCCCAGGGCGGCAGGGGAACCTTGGCACACACGCATTTGGGGAAAATTCCAGAGTTACATAACCCTTATGCCTGTTTATCATCGATGCACAAGATAAGCGACACGCATCACAGATCGTTAGTTTAGAGTAATGTGAAGAAATATGTTAAGATAATGCGATAGTTTAATCAGGAAGAATGTAATAAAGGTAGTTCCTACGTCAGCCGTTGTGCAAAGTAAAACAACTGCTCCTGAGGCACGAAATAACAGAACCACAAACACAGAACCACACACACAGACACACACTCAGACACACCAAAATCGTTTTCCTGAGAAAAGAACACTTTCTCAAAAGTGTCACTTTTCTTGAGCATGGTGTACAGATTGAAACGCATGGGTATAACATTTGTTACATTAATTGAGCTTCACAGCTCGAACGTCGCTAACGGCAACGAGGCCGCCTTACGATTCTTTTTTATTTTATTTATTCAAGCTTGGACTTTGGCCCTCTGCAGACGCATAAAATAACTTCCACAAATGTAGAATATGGTAAGATATGCATGGCAAACAAAATTCTAGTTGACGATAAAGAACAATTTGGGAGTTAAATAGGAGATATATGAGAAAGATGGGAGTTAAATAGGAGATATAATAGAAATATATGAGAAGACTCATCGGTTTGTGTCTACGGGTGGTCGAAACATTTTCTAAGCAACTTTCTTTTTAACCTTTTGCGATGCGGATTATGCTTACCTAGGTGAAACTGAATTGTTGAAGAAATCTGTAATATTTTAGAATAGGATTTAGGAGAGAAAATGGACGGGAAGGTGTAATGACAAGTTCATTATGTAACTGTATTTGGAATGTACCATGGAGATTTTATGTTAGTGCGTAGGAATCTATTTTCGAACACTTTCATTTTGTTGACAAATTTTTGGCTGCGGCAGCTCAGCCTGGAGAACCACATGAGAGTTTGGGACGGATCATTGACTTATAGAGATGAACAGCAACATGTAGTTGTAAGGGGAACGATATTTTTAGAAAAAAATATAACTGATGGACTCTACAAGTGGCTACTACTATTCGGTGTTGTATATTTTGCCGCCATGTAAGTTTTAAATCAAACAGAACCACGCGGTATTTGACATTTTTATTGGGAGGGAGCCAAGAGATATTTCGTGATCGATAAATGAGATTTGGAGGGATGACTGGTCTACTTAGGGTAAATATTTCTTTAAAAAATTACCCTTGGTGCCCAACGGTAACGAAGGCTTTAGCTATATCTATAAAAACTGCAGCAATGTGCTCTTGGACATGGACTCCTATGAAATCTTCAGTTAGACGTAAGACAGGAGGGATTGGAATCCAAACTGATGAGGTAGTATATCTTTGAGTGAGCTGAGGTAAGCATTTAGCCTAGATAATAATTCTAGTCATGTGCATACAACATATTTGAAAATGTAGCGACTTCATATCATTTACTCCACTAAAATATAATATGTAATTACATTATTCATTCCAAATTGAAGAGACCGTGACAATCGCGGAATATCACTTTTGGTAAAAATCTTGCATACTGCCAAGTTGCTGATGTTGTTACATACAACCGAAACACGGGAGGTAGATTGACAGTCAAATGGACAGAAAGATGGACGACAGACGGAGAGAACAACTTATTAATTTACACAACTTACTCTTTTGTAAAGTCATGGATCTACAAAACGAGTTGTTTGTCTAAAATTCGGCACTTTTCCCGCAACATATCAATCCTTTCTACTCCGAACAGACACTTTTCCCGCAACATATAAATCTTTTCTACTCCGTAACAGAAAAGAAAATGAAATAATATTTCCAAGTCCCTGTAAGTAACGATGCGTCATGAGAGCGTAATATAATTAGGTTTTACAATACATTTTGTTTTGTTACTGTGATTTTCTTGATGATTCAGCTCTAGTTTCGTACATGCGATATAACTTTAAATAAAAGATCCCACGTTGATTACCTGGCAAACGGTAATATCCAGACACTAAGATTACATTGAAAATATGTTAATATGTTTTTGGAAGGAAATTTTGATTGAGAAAATAGGCATTATCTACCTCGTGAAATAACACGATCTGAGAGAAAGTAGCTTACTCTATTATTTCAATTGATTGATAATATTCTTTAAACAAAATTAAAATATTACAAATTGATAACATGTGGAAGTGTAGTAGTAAAATTTCACTTGTTGTTCGGTGATAACTTCATCCCACTCAGTCTCGCTCTTTTAAAATGCAACTGAATACTAGTGACAAATTATTAATAACAAATTGGTAATCGATTAAACAATTATTTGAATGTTTTGTTATACCTCAGATGTTGAATATAAACACACAATCAATGCATTTCTCATGGAAGTTAATGCCATTTTCATTGGGAAAGACAACAAATTTTCCTTTTCCCACTTTCTTTGAATTTTATCGGCCCAATT
The DNA here is from genome assembly GCA_964035755.1 of Teleogryllus oceanicus. NCBI lineage: Eukaryota > Metazoa > Arthropoda > Insecta > Orthoptera > Gryllidae > Teleogryllus > Teleogryllus oceanicus. The sequence goes on from CAXIVR010000004.1 coordinate 23,021,646, forward strand.
AGTATATTCTTTTATGCTAGTACCGTTATCAGAAAATTGGAGTGGTAATTGATGGAGAACACACTTCGACGTCAATTAAATTTTGTACAAAGGAGGAATAGAAGATAAAAGCATTGTTTGCTTTTTCTCCCTAGCTGTGAAGAATTTAATAAAGAGAAAGCCCATATAAAACTATAATTTGACTTACAAGTAATTTATTACAAACTTCGCAACATTGACGAACTTCTTGTTAACTTTACAACTGTTCGTTTAAGTTCAATGAGTATAAACAAGTGCTGTCATGAAGTGATATCGACGAAGCGATTTGACTGGCGAAGAAGCAGCTTTTTCTCATTTAATGTAAATGCCACTAAATATAAAATATAATGTGTTCGTATTTCTGAAATTCTTGACAAGATGACATAATAACATCTTGTCTTAATAAAATATATGCAAAAAGCAGTTTCGAATGACAGAATTGTAAAAGATATTCGAATAATTAATAATTTTTGTCCTAATTGACTCAATTAAAGTTTGAATAGAAACATCGACATAATGTGATTTATATGTATTTGATAATAGAAAACTAGCTGATGTAATGCGTGTTACCACTGTATTTATTTATCCTAGGACTTTACCTACTTATCACGCTATTAATTTACCACATTATTTATTAATGTAAAGGGAATCATGTCAGTCTGTAATTTAAAATGGAAGGGATTTTGTTTACGTTGACGCCTCTTCCTCCACTCTGCTCTGCCTCGCTCTTCTCTTGCCACTCACTCACTCCCCCCCGGCGCCTCGGCCACCTGCCTTCACCTCAATGCAACTTCTAGCCCGGTCTCGCCGGGAGCGGTAGCTCAGTGCATCAACTAATGTCACTGCAGCGACTCTGACCGGGAGATCCTAGGTTACAATCCCCACGACGCCAGGATTTTCGACACTAGCTTTTCAGGTAGGTCGAATTCAGTCGCTGCTTGGAGGAGAATTCTAGCGGCCGGCTGCTCTGATCGGTAGTTTTCCGTGGTTTCTCCGATCAACACCAGGCGAATGCCGGAGTAGTACCCTACCAAACGGGCCACGGACCGCGCGCGATCTGTCCTTCCTCTTTCTTGTCCTATCATCTCCCTTACACACACACTTACACTAACATGCACTACACTACCACATATTCCGGGAGATCGGTCGGGAGCTTAGAGCTTGTACCGGCTGGGGCGGTGCCCCGTTGGTGGGAGAGTCCTGGTTAGGGGGAAACCCCGCTAGCCGACGGAAGGTCGGCACCGGATCTCGCCATCCAGCGGGGGAAGATCATCGCCATCTCCCACGGAAAATCACGCACTACACTAGCGGGACTAATGACCAAAGCAGTTGACGCGCCCGAAAACACGAAAAAATCAAATCAAATTTAGCCCGGTCTCCACTCCCGCCCAGGCCTACACCCCCCAAGGGCCCTCAACCTTGATCGGCAATGGCAAATATTATGGAATTTTAAAATGAAAATCTCGTTACGAACTATTCCACGTTAAAATGAATAAAGGCAGAAAATTAAGAAAATCTCAGACCGATTGAAATGTTTTTGCAGGACATACATACATGAATAATAATAGTACATAGGTTACGAAATAGAATGTACAATATACTTTTCTGTTTTTATTTGAGATTCTGAGTTTTTTCTTGGGCGTCTAAAAAAACAAAATTTCATTCTTTGACTGCTTCCATTTCCAAAAACCTCGCTGTGGAAGGCAACAGAACATTTATGCTATAGGGATCACTAAACAAAAATATTGCAGCGAGAAGTAATTCTCTAGAAAGCTACTGTTCGGGTCGGGGTTTAAACGATGGCTCGCAGCGCGGGGAGTGCAGCCAAATTCTTTCAGTTTAAGTGAAGAGGAAGATATATTCTTTGTTCTGCTTTTTCATCAGAGGTTGAATGAACAGATGGATAAAATAAGGGGAGGGTAAGTTCTAGAGAGACAATAACGTAAATCCTTCGAAACGGGTAAGTAGGTCGAATAAGATGAGATTGTAAAAATGAGCAAGCAAATAACAGGCCAAAGAAATTGAATAAAACGATATGAACAAGGAAGTCCATGTACATTTAGTTCCGGGAGAAGTGCCAAAGTTTGTAAAAACAGAAGGCTAATGACACAATGGAATTGAAGTGGTAAGGTTTGTTTACAAGTTGCAATATCAACCCGTCATTTCTTTTGATTTACAGAAACGAGTAATTAATTACAATATTCGTTGGGAAGAGTACAACAAATTTCCTGAGCGTACTTTATCTTCATCGAATGTCACGCAAAACTTCGGTTCGTCATCATTAAAGCTTAATTAAAGTAAAGAAGTTAGTTTTGGGGCGTACTTGAGAATAGAATGAACGTGTCAAGAAGAATCGGAGACCTCTGAAGTTAATTATTTCGTTTGACTGCGATTAAGCACTTGAATGACAAGATACTGGGATCATGCTAATTTAATTACTTTTTCTGTGATCAACATAAACACGGTACATATACATGAAAATTTGCACATTTCATTTTCTCTTTCAAGAAAAAAGGTTTACTAACTGAATGTGCTTTAGGGATCAATGTAAAGTAGCCAAATTTGGTGTCATAGATCCAGATGTAATTTCCAATATGATGAAGGCCGATGTAATTATTATTTAGGTGTTTTAAATAGAATAAAACAAAAAGGGAATTGTTTAAGCAGCGATAAAAATAAAATTTTTACATATAAACGGAAATATTTAATTTAAATACATTTAATATTTTTAATTCTATCTTCAGAAAGTAGACTGTAAGCAATATGTCGCTAGTTAGGCATTTACCGTATAAGCCCAATACTAGGGACAAGAGCTCAGCTCCAGGATTGGCGTCCTTTGGGAAACGGAGATATATCGGAGAATGACTACCCTTGGAAATCAAAACCGAACTCCAAATTCGTAAAATAAAGTAAATAGATTATTGACGGCTGGTGAAATTCTGTGCTTTGTTGTATTGCCTTTCCGGAATAACAAGCATTGTTACGACTTTCCATCACACCACAATTTTGTAACTTTCCATTACAAAATTATATTTAAAGACCGTCATTCTAATTAATCAAGTCGTAACGATGCTTGTTATTCCGGAAAGGCAATACAGCAAAGCACAGAATTTCACCAGCCGTCAACACATTATCTAAAACATGTAATATCTTTTAATTTTTCTAAATCCAATTATAAACGAGCGAAACCACTGTTAAAATATATTTTTATTATAATGTCCATAGGATAGGTAAAACAATTAACATAAAAATACCGCTCCACAGTAAGGTAATATGAAGTATGTCACATCCAATAAGTAAATAAACAATACTATTAACTTTAATTTGACCCGTTCTGATGTGAACATCGTATGAGAAATAATGTGGAATAGAACACGGAGGTTAGGCAATGCTGGAAGGTTTGCAGGAGTGCGTATAACATCGGTTGAAGTTCGGAGACGCAGAAGGCGTCATCCGAAAGGAGCCAAACTACAAAAGCAGGTGTGCAAACTGTCTGTCGCCTTCCGCAAGCGCCGGCGTCTGCCAAGGAGGGGGCGATGGCACGGGCGGGTGTGGGTGGGGGGGGGCGATGCCGTGGCGGGGGCGTGAGGCAGGCGGCGACGGCGGGCGGGGCGGGGAGGGGTGGAGGGGGGGGGGGGGGGGGGGGGGGGGGGGGGGAAGGTGGGGGGGGGGGGGGGGGGGGGGCGACGCCGGCGCCTCCATTGATTTCCTTTAACGAGGCGCGGCCGGCGTCTAGCGCGACGCGATGGGACGCGTCGTGTGACGACGCCCACGCCACCGTCGCTGCGACGCCGCGCCGCGCCAACGGCTTGCGGGCGGGGGTGGGGGTGGGGGTGGGGAAAGTAAGCGATTCGCGCGGCGCCCCGCCATGCCAGGCAAGCGCTAAGGCAGCCAAGCGACCAGTGATGTAGCGGCAAGAATCAGCGATTTCTGCCTCTGAGTACTGGAGTACAAGGATCACAAACACTTCCAAATTACTGGAAAACATAACGGTTTTCAGAATGAATTCCTTTCCATTCTGACGATTTCCCTTGGCAACACATTCAACAATAGCTCCGTCATCCCAATCACGCAGTTTATGATAGCGTAATCGGATTCTTCTTCTTATTAATAATATTATTATTAATACTATTATGAACATTATTAATATTAATACTATTATTAAATTCATTATTATTGATGATCATAAAATTTAATTGTTAAAATCATTTAAATAATTCAATGATATACAATCCAGTAATATCTTATCAGGGTTTTTAATAACTGACAGCTTGAAACGGCAAGAAATTAAATTAAGGATAAGAGCAGTAAGTAGAAACCTATGACTGCACGACAAGTGGAATAAACTGAAGTAACAAATTTTAACTATAAAATCTGTTGTGGAAAGCCTATTCTTCGAAGTATGAATGTCTCACAAGATCATCATTTATCATGAATGTGAAAGGGTACAATTAACAGACACTAATCACTTATTGACGCATTAGGTCGCACATTTTGCAGATCGATGGCGCTGAAAAGGTGGTATGTTCCTCTAATGTCGTCGGAAGCAACAGAGATAAACTCAATGATAAGAATTTCTCACACCAGTTTGCAGGGAAATCTCATGCTTATGGCGCGAGAGCATGGACAGAAAACTCAGTGCTACGATGTGTTAGCGATTACCAGCTGATGTGAATTTCGGAAAGGTAAAATAAAAGTGAAAGTGCTGTCAATATGTGTGACGATAGCTCAAGTCATGAATACATGTTGATCGGTCCTTCATAAAAGGAAAAGGGAGACGGCTGCAAATGTTCCAACTCTGATATTTAAGCAATTTACTAAACACATGACGCATCTGAGTTTAGGTCCTGATTTATATTTTGAGTATATCATTGTGCGCGAGTTTCTACAGTAAAGCATTGTTTTTTATAAGGATCATAATATTGCATCAGTAAACTACTCACGGATTTTTTTCACCAACAGTTACTTTGGTAAGAAGTCAAGGATATAATCCTGTGTCTCACATATAGGATCATGTATGGACAAGGTGACATTTTACCTACAGAAATAATACACCTCCTCTCTCATTCCTGTGTCATGGATTAAACTACTCGATGAAAGCCTAAAACTGGGACACATTAAACTCAAAATAAATAATTTCAAAGTGTGCCTATGAGTTGTTGTGGAAGAATTCCTGAATATTTAATTCATACATTTGTCCATTGCATTAAAAAAATGTTTTAATTATCCACCGAGACTTTAAAAACAAATTTGAAGATACCAATGTGTACTGGAAGTCCTTGTTCTTTTAAAATCTGTGTAATGCCAAAATCTAAACATAAGCGCTGTCAACAAATTCGAAGTAGAAAATAAAACCTGTTAGTGATGACACGTGTCGAAAACTTGTGCCGCAGACATCGTGCGAGCGATTACAGGGTATCACTAATGAATGGGGCTGCCGTGACAGCTAGTTGGTTTTACGACATGAAAGGAGAGGTGGCTTCAGAGAGCCTTTCCGACTCTTCGTTTCGGATCGGTTCTTCCCTCCTGCGGCGCTTCCTTTGAAGCTTCTCGGGCGACTGGCTCTCAGCGCACGCGCTCCGCCGAGGAGCTCCTGTCGAACGCAAGCGGTCTCTTCGCGTCAAACGATTTCGCCGGCGACACAACGGCGACATCCTCAACACGAGACACCTTGCAGAAGCTGCTAGGACTCTCCCGGCTTCCAGGCGACCTGCTTGGGAGGACGGGTAGGATGAGTGAACTAACGCCATGAGGCGTTCTCCGTTTCATTTACTTTTCGCCGCAATGATTGTCAGAAAAGGAATATACCGCATCATTTTGCGTGGTATCATTTTTATTTTTATTATTTAAAACATTATAACGGGATAAACATTAACTAAAACAGTAAGTGGGACGATAAATGAGTAGAAGTAGGGACAGAGAAATAAAAATGAGAGAGAAGAGGATTAAATAGAAAGAGGAAAGAGCGAAAAAGAAAGAGAAAAAGATAAAAATCAGACCAAAACAGAAAGGAGGAAGAACATGGATGGAGACTCAAAACGATAAGAATGATAATAGGAAGAAAGTTAATCTTACGGGAAATGATAAAGAAGTAGAGAGAGCAAGTCAACTAAACATTTGCTTAGGGATTTGAGACAAAGAGAGGTAGATAAAACCAAAACAAAGAAAGTCCAATAAAGGAAAGAGACCGGGGGTGGGGGGGTGGGGTGCGGAGACGACGTCGTACTCACCGCCGGTAGCGCGAAGAAGGAAATGCCGAGCAGCGCGCAGAAGGACGCGATCACTTTTCCCTGCCACGTGATGGGCACCGCGTCCCCGTAGCCCACGGTGCACAGGGTGATCTGCAACACACAGCGCACGGCTCCCCACGGCCCCAAGCCACGCCACGGGCCAAGGCGAAAGAAAGCGTCACAACAATGAAGAAAGACGGCAGTTATTTAATGACGGAATTAAGCAAAGACACTTTATACATAATGAGTTGGGGGCGTAGTGAACAGATCAAAGAAACGTAAAATCTTGAATTTAAGAAACGTCCAAAATTTTACTGAACTGAGCCAAATGGTCAATTTCTCAATGATTTGCGCGGAAATTATAAAAACATTAATATATTTAGTGTTTTTTATTGTGACGATTGAAATTATTTTTTTAAAAGGATTACAATTTAAATTCCTACAAAATTATTAAATTTTTTTAAAATTTTAAAAAAAATAAATTTGGAAATCAATTTCTTTATTTGTTTTCCAAATATTTTTCAGCGTACGTATTCTCCAAATTGGTTTTAAATTGTTTGATACCATGGGAGTTGAAATTAAAAAAAAAAAGAATAAAAAGAAAACGAATTAATAAAATTTAGTAACCTTTCATTTTTCTTGTAATATCTGAACGCCTCTCAACAAGAAGCGAGTTGCAAAGAAATATATCGCATTTTAAAGACTTTTTACAAACGGAAGCAGAGTGCGGTACGAGGTACTTACCACGCCCCACCACAGCGCATCCGCGAAGTTGGAGAAGTGGGTTGGGTTTGCCTCCTTCTCCGCCAGGTACACCAGGAACGACGCGAATATTAGGCCCAGGAAGCCGATGTACAGCGTCGTTATCAGCTCCTGCAACGCAAAGCCCCTTTGTTGCATTCAACTCCGCTAGGCATATCTGTGCACTTGGGCACTCGCTGAGCAAAATAATACTTTTCTTCTGAAGTTCGGGAATAACTGAGGATCTTTGATCATGTAATGGCCACGGTGTTATTATTTTGAATTGTTGTGAAACAGTGAGTGAGGATACAAGCTGGTCATGAAATGCCTGTATGTTAGGGTCAATTCAAACGGGCGCCTTGCGATATTTCGCACATTTCACACTTCAGAATGCCAATCCTAATTTATTTTGAAGAGACTTTACCTAAAACACGAAACCGAAAGTACTAATACATGAAATTTGTCAACAAATGTACAAACGCTTCACTTTTTTTTTAAAGTAAATTTTTCTTATCGAAGGAAAAACTATCAGTAAGACTATTACTTAGAACTTCACACGAGAACCTTGATAAAGTTTTAACTGTGATTTTTTGATATTGATTTTGTGGCCATTGGCATTGTACTCTTATACAAAATATCAAGAGATGAAAGTGATGGGAGGAGTAGAACGGCATGAGAACAATTGTGTGGTCTGTACTGATTAAATATTACATGTTTCTGGGTTCGCTAACTGGTAAGGTCATTATTCTTGTATGTGTAGTGCAATTGTTTCATCTGGGGGTGGCAGTGATATTTCCCTGGTGGATGGTGAGATCCGGCTAGAGGGAGTTTTATCCAACCACACTCATACCGGTCTAGACAGGACAAGCTCTTAGCTCCCGACATGCGTGATAGTGTAGTGAATGTAAGTGTGTGTGTGCGTGTGTGTAAGTAAGGAGTGAGAATAGGGCAAGGAAGGGGACGAAAATATCGTGCAGGGTCCGTGACCCGTTTGTTAGGGTACTGTTCTGGCATTCGCCTAGTGTTGATCGGAAAAAAACGGAAGACTAACGATCAAAGCACCCGACCGCTAGAATTCTACGAACAGCAGCTAAATTGGACTTAGGTATGTCGCTGCAGAAGGAAAACGAGCGACCGCCGGGACTCAAACCTTAGAACATCCCGGGCAGGGGCACAACAACGACATCAATTTATGCCATGAGCCAACTAAACCGGTGCGGAATGCACATCTACACAAGAATAGGAAGTCACCCACAGGAAGGAAGAAGCAAGGAGCATACTCCAGTGCGTCTGTACCCGTCTGTGCTTGTAGACGACGGACCCAAGCAGCATCCAGGTGTCGACGCGTCGGTCCATGCAAAGGGAGGAAGGGGGAGGCTCCTGTGCGTCTGTACCTGTCTGTGCGCGTAGCTCACAGAACCGCGTAGTTTCCAGTTGCCGCCGCGTAGGTCCACGCAAAAGGAAGGACGGAAGACAAAAGGAGGAAGAAGCGAGCACCTCAACATCTGTACCCGTCCGTGCGCGAAGAGGACGGAACCGAGAAGCTTCCAGGTGACATCGCGTCGGCCCATGCAAACGGAGGAAGGAACGGAGGAAGGAACGGAGGAAGGAAGAAGGAAGGAGGAAGCGTCTGTACCTGTCTGTGCGCGTAGACGACGGAGCCGAGCAGCTTCCAGGTGCCGCCGCGCCGGTCCATGCAAACGGAGGAAGGAACGGAGGAAGGAAGAAGGAAGGAGGAAGCGTCTGTACCTGTCTGTGCGCGTAGACGACGGAGCCGAGCAGCTTCCAGGTGCCGCCGCGCCGGTCCATGCAAACGGAGGAAGGAACGGAGGAAGGAAGAAGGAAGGAGGAAGCGTCTGTACCTGTCTGTGCGCGTAGACGACGGAGCCGAGCAGCTTCCAGGTGCCGCCGCGCCGGTCCATGCAAACGGAGGAAGGAACGGAGGAAGGAAGAAGGAAGGAGGAAGCGTCTGTACCTGTCTGTGCGCGTAGACGACGGAGCCGAGCAGCTTCCAGGTGCCGCCGCGCCGGTCCATGCAAACGGAGGAAGGAACGGAGGAAGGAAGAAGGAAGGAGGAAGCGTCTGTACCTGTCTGTGCGCGTAGACGACGGAGCCGAGCAGCTTCCAGGTGCCGCCGCGCCGGTCCATGCAAACGGAGGAAGGAACGGAGGAAGGAAGAAGGAAGGAGGAAGCGTCTGTACCTGTCTGTGCGCGTAGACGACGGAGCCGAGCAGCTTCCAGGTGCCGCCGCGCCGGTCCATGCAAACGGAGGAAGGAACGGAGGAAGGAAGAAGGAAGGAGGAAGCGTCTTACCTGTCCGTGCGCGTAGACGACGGAGCCGAGCAGCTTCCAGGTGCCGCCGCGCCGGTCCATGCAAACGGAGGAAGGAACGGAGGAAGGAAGAAGGAAGGAGGAAGCGTCTGTACCTGTCTGTGCGCGTAGACGACGGAGCCGAGCAGCTTCCAGGTGCCGCCGCGCCGGTCCATGCGCACCATGCGCAGGATCTGGAAGAAGCGCAGGCCGCGCAGTGCGGACGCGGCGAACACCTGCCCGGCCGACCCCATGCCCAGCACCACCACCGACGCCAGGATGGTGATCACGTCTGCAACATGGGCAAAGTTATGGTCAATGAATTGGTCAGGAAGGTAAAGTTTGCAAAAGTACACAAACTACCTCGTCGCACATTGATTCTGAATTCAATTTCATTATCAGCAAAATATATTATAGAAGATAGAAAAGGGATGGGGTGGGAGTGATATATCAAAATACCGAGATAATGATAATGATTATGAATCCAGCCACATAGAGAAGAATATATATGAAAATCAATTAAAATTAAGAAAATCAAAAATTATATGAATAAAATGTTTAGTCGAAACGACTTTATAGTGCATTAAAATATATATTCTGATAAGATTGAATTTTATTACATTTGACAAGTAATCAAATTAATCGCTCGTAAGCAATATTTAAGAACAGTTTTGCAAAATGTTGGTCATTTGATGGAACTATTATTCCAAAAATTTAAAAAAAATCTTGTTTTTTCCCCTGAGCCGTACTTTATGACCTCTTTTCCGCAGCTTGATGCGATGGAGACTCCATTTGGGGTGAACACCAGAACTCGAAAGGTTAGAACGCGGTAGGATGTAGGTATTGAAATGGCTTAAAGGCCTTCGGTCTAGCCACATAGCATCAAGTTATTTAATTTGTATGTGTTATAATTACTTATTAAATAAAAAAATAAAACTATGTTACGTTGTTACACTAAATATGTCATTCAATCAATGTATTGTTTAATAATATTTTTGTGATGGTAATATCCCTATATTACATATGTAATTATATACGACAGTTTACATTATAGCCCATAAGTTCAATACTTTTTCATTTCATTTTTTATTGGAAAAGGTTTCCAATTTAATTAAATAAACGGGTGGAGAGAAAAAATTTAAGGTCATTAATGCCATTTATTTATAATTTTTAATATTAATAATTTTAATATTAATAATTATAATTAATATTAATTATAAATAATTATTAATAATATTATATTAATATTATTTTTGACAAACATATCATGTATACATATTTTTAATTATGATTGGCGCGTGTGAAATTAATATCAAACTAACTGTAATAATATGCGGGTTACGATTATTTATTTATTTATGTATTTACGCATTGATTTATGTATTTACCCATCCATTTATGCATTTTGTTGAAAATAGATTTAACATGAAATTTTAACTACTCTTAAGTTGTATACTTCAACTTAAGGGTAGTCATTTTTTTCCAGAAGGGTGTTTGTGCACAACAGAGCAGGTGATATTTGGTAAGATACAGCTTATTTGATTGATTTATTGATTCAATAACCTATGGTATGGTACTAGTGTGGTAAAAAGCATAATTATCTGACGTCACTGTGGCCAAATTGGAGATCAGGATAGTTGAGAACAAATGTCACAATCGTATAAGGTCAGTAGGGGGTCGATGCCGAAACCTTTTTCTCAGTGAACATGTAGCACAAAATCTCATCTCGCGAAGTTACATATGTGATCCTTTGGTGACGCCTCTGATCAGTAGGTAACTATCGTGTGCAGGTGTTAGTGAGGTACACCGGTCGGAGCCGACGGATGCTCACTGGTACTTGCTCTACGTATATTGCATTCCTTTCTTGTTCAACGTTGGGCTCATGAGGAAGATAACAGCAATACACTTTCTAACGCAGCCATCTCATTGACACACGTAGATTTATTCAGGCGTCGTCTTTCATCGCGTCCACACGCTTTGCAGAGAGAATTGGGAGAGAAGGCGCGCGCGTGTGTGTGTGGGGGGGGGCGCAGCGCTTACCGATGATGCAGAAAGGCCTCCGGATGAACTTGAGGCGGCCGATGCCTCCCTGGTACCTAGAGCGGCAGCCCGAGGACCAGAGCCTGCAACAGTGTCGCTATTCAGGCCGCGTCCTCCACATTCCGCTTGAAAAAGTATAGAATGTCTCGGAATAAACGTTGCTAACTTCTAGATCATGCGGAGTTGAAATCGATCACCTTTTCCCATTGAACATGTAGAGGAAAATTTCATATAACCGAATTACACATTTGCCCCCTGTGTATTCTGCAGATCACCATATAATGCAGTTAAGGACATTTCAAATACCTGCCGAACTCTTATGCCTACAGGATAACCTACAATTCAAGGGCAAATATCACATTGGTGTTCCGTTTTATGAAATTGCACACTATATTGTCATTGGTAAAGTGCTTTTACTTTCGACGCCTGTATATGCCGTAGAAGTTTGCAACATTTACTCTGAGACATTATGCATATGGAAACTGGTGGGATGTAATAGGAACAGTGGCTCCACTTCTGAGCGACATTTTAAAAACTCTTGTTAGCAATATTACAATGTATATTAAAAAAATAAACGTCAAGGAGTGAAATCTTACATGATAGCTTTCAGTAGATAAGATCAGAGCATAGCTTGAAAAATTTGTTGGTAATATGAATAATATCATTTTAAAACGTGATTTCGTAGTTTATGTGCTATCTTAGAAAATGGTCATTCACTGGAATTAATATATTTTTGTATCAAATGAAAATTATAAGCAAATTTTGAATCTTTTTGTATTTTGAATGCAACATTCCCAGATACAGGGAAATATTCGTCGAATCGTGTACAAGCGTCGGTTACCAAAGAGACAGATACCGTAACTTTTTTCTCTAAAGAAGTATTATTTTCCACCCAATGCAATGGTACATTACTTAAATGTTGACCTTCATCTTTCAAAGTCTTTATCAGTAAATGATATATAGACTCATATATTGCAGCTGGAATCATTAATATTTCATCACAGACAATAAATTCTCCTAGTAAATACTTTGCTTCATGAGAGTTAGAAAACAAAATTTCCTTACTAAATCAGCAATATATGAGAAAACACATTGCACGGACAGAATGCGCTCTTTCAGCCACTGAATTACACTTGACAACGGAGTATTTACGAACTGAATAAAGAATAAAAGAATATGCAGAGTTATCAATCAGCAATGAATCGGGAATATCTTGCGTAAGTGTTTATAAGCACATTGTATAAAACTTAACAGTTGCTACAGTTCTCTCAAAATACGTATGATGCGCAAATATGTTGCAAAGACAGTTACTTTTGTTACTTATAAAGTAAATTTCTTCTGATACGAAAGGAATTACGAGAACATTCCTACCAGAGAGTGACATTTGTTTCATTTATACGAGTCCATCCGAGAAGAAGAGCAAAACTATTCGTGAATGACAACAATACTTAAGTTATTGAGAAATAATGTAGTTGGTATTAATAAACCTGTATTTTGATCGCAAAATTCGTCTCGATTTAAATTACCGATTACCGATTTGCAGTTACCTATTTGAGAGATATTGAAGCTTATCTACTCCAGAACACACAATTTCCATGAACATTGAATATTGTGCGACCTTGAGTTTAAAATCTGGAGTTTTCGGTGTTTGCCTTTATTATGTTTGAAGATTGTACAATGAATATAATGTAGTACGTAAAATCACCTTTCGGGTCTAAAAACCTTTTATTTTCCGCTCATTTATCTTATGTTCTTTTCACTATACGTATATTAAAGGAAATCTGTCAAAAATGATAGTTATTATAATTCTACAATAATGCAAAGCGATTTTGCTTTTCCAGTATAATGTAATATGCATGTAAAGACGCAATGAAACCCCCTTGCCATACGCATCGGGTTTTCACATAAGAGGGAGAAGCTCGTTGCTCTAGTTCAATGACGCGGCGCTAGGAGCACTACTCACCTCAGGAAGAACTCGATGGTGAACCAGATGACGACGACCATCTCCATGTAGAAGAGGATGAAGCTCGCCATCTTCTCGTACTCGTCGATCGTCGAGAAAACACTGAGCGCCAGGCACGTGAAGACCATCAGGAACCTGCGGGCCGAACACGAACGCGTTACGCACGGAACAAGGCGGCGATCACGGAGGCACACATCACATAAACAATGCCACAGAAGCCGATCATTCTAGCGCTGTCTGGAGGAGGATTCAAGCGGCGGGCTGTTCTGATCGATAGTTTTCCGTGGATTCATAGAACAATACCGGGCGAATGCCGGAGCAGTACCATAACAAATGGAACAAGAACCGCACGCAAACTTTCCTTCCTTTTTCTTGTCCTGTCATCACCAACTACATAAACACACACACACACACACACACACACACACACACACACACACTTACAAGCACAACACTACATGTGCCGGATCCTTATGACTTATTCGGGTTACGGAAGGCCCGCTCAGGAGATACCTGGAGGGAAACCCCCCTGCGTGACGTGTGAGTCGGTTTCGGATCTCAACGGGGAAGGAACATCATCTCCAAGTATAAAAAATTCACTACACTAACGGGGCTAATGACCATGGCAGTTGAAGTGTCATGAAGTAATCAATCAACCGAGTAGTCTCAGATGTTTAGGCTAGAACGAATACTAAATTTGTTTAGGACACGCCACGTAGATATTTGCATAATTTCGATACCGAACTACTGAATTTCACGGTTCTCGACAACGGTTATTTTCTTACACAAAAGAAGAGTTTTTAATCAATGCTGGATCGATAGAATCTTAATCAAGGTATTCTAAAAATTTTATTGTTTACATTATGATACATTAAATACATTCTGAATCTAAAATTAATTATATGAACTCGCTTTAAGGAAGTTGTACCTCTCCTACGTAGAAAGTGATTGATCGTTCGGTTCCTGATAACTAAAATCTCTTCATTTGTTCACTTCTAGCAAGGGTGTTTCTGAAAGCTCGAGGCATATACAGGTGGTTCAAAAAGAATGTACGTGTTTCAAACCAGTACCCATTCAAAACTAATGATAGCGGATCATCGTGGCAATGCATGGCGGAAAAAGAATGTTCTCTAATTTCAATACATTGTCGCTCTTTCAATACATTGTCATTCAAAACTAATAGTCGTAGATCAACGTAGCGATGCATGGCCGAAAGTGAATGTTCTCTAATTTCAATATATTGTCTCTAAATTGCATGGACAGTAATTATAGCCCTACAATTGCCTTTTGTTCAGTTCGCGCCAAAATGGCGAACTTGGAGCAGAGGGCGTTTTGTGACCTTGAGTTTGCGAAGTGTAGTTCGGTGATTACAGTGCAGAGACGTTTCCATGTGAAGTACCAAATCGATCCTCCTAGTGAATAGAACATTCGTAGATGGTATAGACAATTCTCAAACACCGGTTGTTTATGTAAGGCAAAGAGACCTGGAAGGCCGCGTGTGTCGGAAGAGAATGCCACGAGAATTCAAGCGGTTTTTTAACGCAGTCGTGCGAAATCCACTCTTTGTGCTGTCGGGTAGTCGCACATGCCTCAGACAACAGTTTGGACAGTTTTGAGACGTTGATTGCTTGTAAAGCCGTGTAAATTACAATGGATACAGCCTCTGAAGCATGATGACAAATGAAAACGAGTAGAAGTTGCTAGCCAGATAGGGAATGCTGTCAAACAAGACGACAGTTTTACGGTACCAATTGTTTTCAGCGATTAAGCAATTGTTCACATTAGAGACAAGATAAGTAAATAGAATGTTAGAATTTGGGCTCTAGAAATCCTACATTATGTTGAACGTCAAAGAAATTTGTCGAAACTCCATGTGTTTTACGTAATATCCCGTACACGGACCATTTGTCATTGCCCACTACACAGTTAATGTAGCAAACTACCATGCTACCAGTATGCCACAAAAGTGGCTGTTTCAGAAGATTAACAAGGATTCTTACGCTTTTCAAAAATATGGGACATCCTCACAATGACATCGTGGCACACGAACTTTTCTTAACGAAAATCTCCTTAAACGTTGGATTGGTCATAACGCAGATATGAATTTGGCATTTTGTAGCTGACCACCACGGTCCCAGATTTAAATATCTTTGACTTTTTCTTATGGATAAACATTAAGGATCTGATTTATGTACCCCCCACTTCCAAAAAAAAAAATATTTACTGAAACATAGGATCTGTAATACTGCAGCGTCAGTGACGACGGGCATGGTTGCGCGGATCTGGGGTGAATCGGAATACCGCTGTCATATTGTTCGTGTCGCCAGGGGACCTTTGAAGATAATATGTAAATCAAAATTGATATTACTTTTAGCACACGCGAAACGAAGACTATAGTGAAGGGCATGAAATGAATTGTTGTGGAGTAGTGAATTGAATGTAGACTTTTGTTGAAATGGGAATTAGTGTAAGGTACTCGTGACAGAAATTTTCCCAACCGATTAAAGTTACTGCAAGATCATTCCATCAATTAATAAATATGGCTGAGCACTGTGAATCGCTGTCATCTGTCAATTGTTTTATTACGCATTTGGTTTATTCGACATATATATTGCACGATTGTGTTGCAGTGACTTCTGCTATTGTCATGCCATATAATTTATTGGCAGGTGCGTCGAGGAAGAAAGGAAAAAACAGGGCAGGTGAAGAAGAAAAGGATATAGAGATTAAGAGAAAGAGAAGAATAGGGAGAAAGAAGAAAGGGAAGAGGAAAAAGTAGGAGAAAGAGACATTCAAGAAGGAGAACAAATATAGAAAAGGCAATACCATTATATCAGTTAGGTAAAAACAAAATAATACCATAATTAAAACCTATATTGCAATATGTACTTTTTATACGAATTTGCGTCTTTATTTACAAGCAACCTTTATTAAAATATATTAGACGACCTCTTCCAAGGCACATTTAAAGTTAATTTGACGTTTTACTGGATTGCGATGTGTGTTGGAAGTACACCGTCGCAATTTTCTAACATTTACCTAGAAAACAGTTTTGATAAAACAGTACATTTATTGATATTGTATTATTTATCTACATTGGTTAAAAAACAAATTAAAAAAAAGAATTTTAGAATAAACATGACAGAACAAAAACATGTACCACCACAATAACAAAGTGAATGGCGAGAACAATATATTTTTTTAGTTTGAAGAAATAAGACTTTTTTGACGATTAATTCTTATGTATCTACAACAAAAGACTAAAACTTTAAATATTCAAGAGAAATAACCTCTAAACTGTCAAATAAGATGCATTGTTCAGAATCTGAACTTCCAATTGATTCAAGCTCTCATTATATCGGATTTATAAAAGTAACTCAGACCCATAATTCCCGAGTATTTTCTATATTCACAAATAATATGTAAACAATTTTATATTTCATTAGGAAGTTTTCTCGTACGTTTAGTTCACTATTTTTAATGAACAACATTCATAATTCTTCCATAGTTTCAGGAAGAGATATGAACCATTTTTTTCTCTCCCCGAGTTAGGCGCTACTTATGCAAAGCATGTGGTGCTAACGTCTCCGAGGAAGAAAAAGAACGAGTCAAGGCATCGATGAAAAGTTAGAGCGGACGTTCACTCATCCTGGGCCCAGAGCGCGCAGCTGGGCGCCGTCGGCGGTGGCAGCCAGCGAGGAAATAAAGTACGGAGAAGAACCTCACCCCGATATTTCGCGGATTAATGGGAGCTTTCCGAGAGAAAGACACGTCAAGTTCGAAACACTTTGAATGAAGCCTTCGGCGGAAGCAAATGAATCGACGTTCGCTTTTCCCGGAAGTCGCGCGGGAGGTTGGGCAAAGACGGGGGAGGGGAGGTATTTGAGTCACGTGACGTGCGCGGGTGCAGCTGCGCCGCGGCGAGCGTTTCAGGGAAGAGTCAAACGCGCGTGAAAAATTCGAGCGCCGTGCCACGTCACCGGCGGGCGATTACTCACGGGGCGTGGGGGGGGATGCTGGGTGCGGGGAGCGGGGCGCAAGGCGGGGCGGGGGCGGGGGCGGGACGCGGGGCGCAGGGTGCGGGGTGCGGGGCGCGGGGGGCGGGGCGGGGGGCGCGGGGCGTGGGGCGCGGAGCGGGGGGTGCGGGGCGCGGGGTGCGGGGCGTGGCCGGAAAAAGCGACGTGGGTTCGCGACGAGCGCGAGCAACGTCGAAGCGACTATGTGGTTCCTGGAAGCCGGGTGGGCCACAAGGCGGTTCGCAAAAGAAAACGATAATGCCCTTTTCAAGCGAGTGGGTGTAAAATGCAACCCCAAAAGTATGAACGCAGCACACCCGCTTCAGAAAACCCCAGTGCGCGGATTCAAACCGAGCTGGGAGCGATGTACAGTAGAGTGGCGATTATGTGAGTCCCGGTTACCGATGATTTAGTTTTATTGACTGTTTGATGATTCCTGGGACGTTGAGCTACTTTAATCAACCGCTGGATGGTGAGATCCGAAGCCGACCTTCACGTCGGCTTGCGGCGGACTTCTATCCAACAGGTTTCTCCCCGGGTGGGATACTGGTCCATTCGGGGCAAGCACTAAACTGCCAACTCGTCTCTCCCCTTGTGTGGTATTGTCGTGAATGTAAGTGTAAATGTGTACGGGGAAAGGACAGGACAAGTAAGAGGAAGGGAAGATCGCGGGTAGTATATGCTTGGTTGATAAAGTGCTCTGGTATTCGATTGGTATTGATCGGAGAAACCACGGAAAGCTACCGAAACACAGCAGCCAGACGCTAAAATTCTCCCGCAGACTGGGGCTAAATTCAAACTAGTTATTAAGTGTCGAAAATTCTGCCACCGTCGAAACTCGAATGCTAAGGTATTCCTGTTGACCATGGCTCCAAATTAATCCAGGCAGCAATCATAAAAAACAACAACAAAATAGTCCATTGACTGGAACACCCAAGTATAAGTACACGTAGTACAGTCGACTGCCATTATAGAGAACTGGGGACTAACATTTTTGGTTCACTATATTCGATGATGTCAAAATTAAATATAATTTTTCCATTACACTTTATTTTATTAATATAGAGATAGAGAAAAATACGTTAACAGAACGACATGAAAATTTAAATCTCTTCATTTGTTCTTAAAATATAACGTATTTTAAATTATTTTCTTCGTACATTTTCCTTAATAATTTCTCTACATCCTTCTCCAGAGTTCTTTCCATACTTAATTCTGCATTGTCCTCTGGGTCTATTTATCGTAATGCAATCTTGATACCCTTCAATGCCTTTTGCACTGGTGGAATACCCTCCCACTTTCCGAAGACCCTTTTACCTGCCTAATAAGATAAGAGATGCTTTCGGTAGCGGGACGGCGCAAGCGGCTAATGGAACTGATCGCTTTACCTCCCGGAAAGGCAGATATCTTCAGTCTGGGGCTGTCGCGTGCCTCCTGTCGCCCTTCGTAGAATTTAACACGCTTTACTTCGGGGAATATCAAGTAACACCAAGATTGAAGCTGAGTCAAGAAATTGTCCGTCGCCGTCGCCAGTTGTAGCCTACGCAGGACATGGCCTTTGAAGCATGGCCACGCAGGACATGGTTTTTCCGCAGTGAAAATGAAAGAATATCAGTAATATCATTGCGGGTTCGCTATTTTCATCTCAGGGGAGACTTCTTCGATTAAGACAATTGGCTGACGATAATTTTTTCAAGTTGCGTATTGTTGGAATTTGTGGCACGGAGGCGGTATATTTTCTTCCAGGAGGGAATTAATTTCCAGGACGTTGTATTTCCTTTGTTCACTATAGCCAGGTTCAATTTTTTTATTTTAATGTAAGAAAAGCCGGACCAGTGACTTAAGTTCACTATAACCGACGTTTCACTATATCCGAGTTCATTACAACCGGAGTCGAGTGCATATCTGTTGCAGTTGTGGCCAGGTGACTTGTGCGCTTGGAAGAAATGGCGACGATTTTAAGAATATTGAGACCTACTGAATTTGATAATCAGTTTTCCTCATCATACATTGTGCTTGTCGTTTGTCATTGCCATTTACAGTTTTATTGGTCTGTGACAGTTGCTACCGCGAATGTGACAGAACCGCTTGAATGTGACAGTTGTTACCGCGTACTTTCATTTATTAAGGGGATTGTAATTTGTACGAGTACATTTAAATTTTATCCTTCAGTATATCAACCTCCAATAGTTCGAGATTTTTGAACCGTTATCAATTACCTGGGATGATCCTGGGTCTTCTACATTTTTTAAGGGTGGAATATCTTTGGTACGTTATGACGCCGTTGCAGCTTGTGGCGTGCCCCTGGCAGGTGAACGGCAAAATTACATACTCTAAACATTCCCAGGTTCCACGTTCGCTCAACCACGGAATGGCGAAAATTGACAGAGGATGTCGTTGGAAATAAAATGGTCAACATTTGACACTGCAACCCTTTGAGAGATGTCAAAGAAATTTCTAGAAAAGTAATCCTTATCGGAGATACGGATTACTTTATGGATAGTCGCATTTCCAAGAGTCTGACTTCAAGAACCAATAACGTTAATAATAACTGAGAGGCCGATATCTAAAGATAAATACAGTTGACCTGGAGCACCTCAAAATATTGAAAATGAGAGTTGGCGTACAGTTTATGTTCATCCGTGCACTTTGCTGAGGTAGAACTAGGTGAAAACCGCGATCCATTTTACAGATCCAACAAGGGACTTTGGTAGATACCTCGAGATCCCCGTCACTGATAAAGAGAATGAACGCTGTGTATTTATCTAACCTGTGTAGGTTTTATGATTCAGTTACTTTAATCATTACAAACTCAGTGTGTAATGTGAAACTAAGGGGAATTATCGACTCAAAACGTTGGGAGGCAGTCTGTATGTGTAAATTCTTAGCACAACAATGCACGCATACAGAGTTATATTCTGCAAGCTTCGGTCTCCAAAACTATAAGAGTTCAAAAGAAAATAGGACGAAGAGGAAAATGTTGGAAAGAAGCGGTGAAGGTCCCCCTTTCCTTGTATTTCAGACTTCATCTCCTTTCATTCATCAAATATTATTGATTGTCCGTATTGTCATTCGTATTTAATATGTTATATTATCATTGGAGGGAATTCACGATTCCATGATGCAAGACTTTTAAAACAAATCAATGGCCATTATGACTATATTGTAGTGCGTTACCCTTCATTACTATAGATGTGTTACATAACAATATTCACCTACAAAGACAAATTGCATTATAGAACGCAAGAACCATAATATCTAAGTGATGTTATTAAAAACAGAATGAAAGGATGTAATACAATAAAGGGGGAGATTCCTAAAATAACACACAACATACAATGCCTTGAGCAATTGAATAGTCAGTCAATTGGACTAATTTTAATAAAGCAATATATTCGTAATACTACTGACACTGGTTTAAAACTATTACATCTTTACAACACTTCTCAAAATATACTTTTCTGGTCATGTCTCAAGCATTTTCTGATTTGTGATTTTTACATTTCACGAAACCATATAAAAAGTAATTGCTGGGAGGTAATAAAGTTCACATGTTTTTGTTTCGGTTGTTTCTTACGTATCTTTCTTTTGTTACGGAGGATTCAGAGAGAAGCTACAAGCAATGTAGTGAAGTGCTGCTACTGGATATTGAATATCGTATTATATTCTCTCTGTTCACAGCCTTTAGATGATTGTTAAATGAGATGTCTAAAATAGAAATAGCGCAATACGAAGCTTGCATGTTCATTCCAGTCACACGATTCCCTTCCACTATTTCCACTTCAGAATAGAAGTTCATTCAATGTTGAATCTTTCATGAATATAAAAAAAAAAACACTCCATAGTTACAGGAATCGTTGCACGAGATTGGCTTCCTATCGTGATATACCGGTATAAGCGAGGAAAGAGCATATTGATTACCAAGGAAGGAAGAAAGGGTAGCAGGGAGTGAGAGAAATTTCTGAACGTTTGACTGATAATCTCCTGGAGCAATAGATTACTTCCCGAAGTGTCAAGTGCTGGAGCGAAAGTGAACGAGTCGTGCCAGCGCGCGACTGGCACAAGGCGGCGTTCGGCAGCTGTCAGTCGGGGTGGGTGGAGGGCCCTTCGCGGGGGCGCGCCGGGGGAGGGAGGGGGCGAAGAGCAACGGAAGATACAAATGCGTCGTTGCCTAACGGCTGGGAGAGAACGTGCGCCACCCAAGGTTCGGGCGAAATTGGGAAAATACAGAGTGGTGCAATAGTTATTTATGCACTAAGGGTTCTAATGATCGAGCGGCGACAAAAAGTCCGAGGACCTTTAGACAAAGGGCTTTTTGTCACATACATGACTTTGTTTTTTACGTAATTGTAATGGTTCAGATGACTTCTTTAAACTAATTAGCTAGTAATTGGTTTATCTTTTTATATTCCCTTATCATAATTCCCATTCTTAATTTCCTCTCATAATTCCTTCCTTAAGAGAACATGTGGCACCATTTAACTGTTTTCATATTTCCCTTGTAACCACTATTCTCTCAATCCAGGTCAGTTATGCACTGTTCATCGAGATCCGTATTGAAAGCAATAACATGTCTATAAAAATAAAAGTCAGTTTGTTAAAAACAAATGACATAACAGTCACGTTTCCTCCGTTTGTTGCCATCTGATCCTGAAAATAGTTCTTTTGCGATTAAATAGATCTTATTTTTTTCACACTGCATCCGTATGTAAGAGGTTCAGGTTATGCGAACCTAGATGACATATAACGGAAAGGGGTGTTGGTTGGTGGACATTTTTTAAAAAATTCAGTACTCACGAAAACTTTTATCTACTACTGTATCTACTACTGTAGGACGAACATTTGATGTTCGTCCTACCTACTGCGTGTCGGTCTTTTGGACACATCAAAGGGAGCGAACATTCGCCGAACACGTCAGCTGCTCGGGATTGGGCGAATACTAGCTCGCTGCTCGGCGAATGCTGAATGTGTGGAGACGTCTTTATACAGGACGAGGAAAAGCAATTCTTGCCAATAGCACACAACAATTTACCGTGAATAATTCGCAGGGCACAGTGGGGCCAGGAGCAACCAGCTCCTGAGCGCCTGCTTCGCAGCCCCCACCCATCTGGTCCAGCTGCGACCTCAAGCAGCCACTCCTTACACACCTTGCCCGCGCCCGCCATCCCACCGCCTGCGGCGGCTCAGTTACAGCAACCGTTGAAGCTGCAGCAACACTGACTGCGAGTTTCGAGGTTTCAAATCCCAACGGTGGCGGATTTTCGGCACTACCTTCCCTATACGTTGAATTCAGCCGCGGTCTGAGCAGATGTCTAGCGGAAAGCTGCGCCGATCGGTAGCTTTCCAGGTGAATACCCGGGAAGTATCCTAAAAGACGTCCACGGATGGCGCTTGCTGTTCCCTTCTTGATTGATTGATTGAGTTTTTCGTGTTTCCGGGCGCGTCAACTGCTCTGGTCATTAGTCCCGTTAGTGTAGTGAATATTTTTTTCTTGGGAGGTGGCGGTGATCTTCCCCCGCCGGATGGCGAGATCCGGCGCCGACCTACCGTCGACTAGCGGGGTTTTCCTCAACCAGGTATCCCCAACAACGGGGCACAGCCTCAGCCGGGACAAGTTCAAAGTACTCGACCGGTCTTCCAGAATGTGAGGTATTGCAGTTCATCTTATTGCGTGTGTGTTTGTATGTAGGGGTTGAGGATAGGGCAAGGAAGAGAAATGAAAGATTGCGCGCGGTCCGTTTGGTAGGGTACTGCTCCGAAATTCGCCAAGTGATGATCGGAGAAACCACGGAAAACTACCGATCAGAGCAGCCGGCCGCTAGAATTCTCCTCCAGACAGCGACTGAATTCGACCTAGCTGAAAAGCTAGAGTCGAAAATCCTGCCGCCTTCAGGTCTCGAACCTAGAACCTCCCGGTCAGAGGCGCTGCAGTGACATCAGTTGATGCACTTAGCTACCGCTCCCGGTTCCCTTCTTGACATTTGCTCAGTTCTCTCCACTTAACACCCTGACACTGGGCCAACACGTAACGAGAGACCAATCGAGAGCTTAGTGCTTCTCTCGACCGGGAAGGTGCTCCGCTCGGGCAGATTACTCGAGTGAAGCAAACCATCAGGACACAGAAGTTGAATCTCAAGTGCCAGTGGAAGAGGAACACACCCACACCCGGCCAAAACATTCACTATACTAACGGGACTAATAATCTTAGAAGTTGACGCTCCCGAAAATACAAAATACGCACGACTTCGGTAAGAGTGAACTTCTGGGGCTAACATTTTTGGTTCATTATATCAGAGGTTCACTATACCTGATGATGTTAAAGTTAAGTAGAATTTCTCCATAATGATTAATTTTATTAATATAGAAATACAGCAAAATACATTAATAGCACGTACAGAAAATTTTAATCTATTTATTTGTCCTTAAAAATCAATTCTTTTCAATTGTTTGCTTCGTACATTTCTAATTATTAATTTCTCTACATTCGTCTCCAGAGTTCGTGCGTGAATTTGTGGCACTGAAGCGATATATTATTTTTCAGAAGGGAATTAACTCCCAGGTCGTTGTATTTCCCACGTTCACTAATGCCGAGATTTAGATGCACTATAACCTAATATTCTGATGCTTATTTGTAATATAAGTGTAACGGAATCCGTGATTAAAGTTCACTATAACCGAGCGTTCACTGCATACGAGGGTTCACTATATCCGAGGGTTCACTATATCCGAAGGTTCACTAGATCCAAGTTCACTATAACCGGAGTCGTCTGTACGCCCTCACCAGCATCTCCATCTCCCATCTTCCCTTCGGCCTCTGAAAATATATTCCCCACCTCGACCAAGACTGGGAGGGCGATGGAATGGCGAAGGAGGGAAACAATTCATCTATTTCCTTGGGATAATTCGCGCGAGGCGACAGACTTTGTTGCCGCCTTGATGTGAACTCTTTTGCGTGGGCGCAAATTAAAACTCCTGGATTGTTGCCCCCATTACTAATATATTTTATGCATTTTTAAATTATGCCTTGCAACATACATTTTATCATATACATGTGCATGTTAACGAATATTATTAAATATCATTTTTCAAACTAAAATGATACAATATTGCTGTTGAATGTTTACAAGTTGTCAACATTTTTGACAGCAAATATTATTCACTATACATCTGGTAGACTAAATAGTCTTTTAGCGTGAAATAAACACTTTCTCTGAACATAAAACTGTTCTACAAAACTATAATTAATATAATCCGTGGTAAATACAGAAATATTGTGAAAACTCATCTGGTTTGTTAAATAAGAGTAATATTTCACAATAAAAATTGCATTTCACAACATTACATGAAGATGTTACATTTCTAGCAAACAGATTTCGAAGATATTTTCTTATTTTTAGTGCTCCCCATCAAAAGTACATAAAAGAAACATAGTTTAAATAACTTTGTTCTTTATGAATATCGTCGAAATATTTTTGCTAAGACCGTAATATCTAAATGAAATGTTGTGAAGTTAATTTTATTTATTGTTGAAGATGACTTCTATTTACGTGTCAAAAACGATATTTTTTTAGACTGTCCACATTTCTTGTGGGAAAATGAACGTGCAAACAAATATTTAGGAAACAGCATTTCACAGTTTATGAGATAATATATATATTGTAACCGCTTGTCATCGGCTACACTCATGACAAAAGAAATATTGAAGTGACAATACCCGACATCTTGCCCTACAAATAGTTCCTAGAGTAGCGAAGAGATGGCGTTACCTAGAAACAAATTTCTGAACGTACTTTCGCCCTAGCCAATCAGAACTTTTGTAGAAATGCGAATGTGGCATGAGGCTTGACTCGGACGAGATTGTCTTTCTTTCCGGATCGAGACGCTGAAGTGATTAGATGGGTACTATTCCACCACACAACCGACGAGGGACACGTGGAAAATACCAGAAATGAAGCTTTATTAAAAGGTAATTGTCTAAGTATTTTTCATGGGATTAATCACTGTGATATGTCAAGATTACGTAAAATTTGATAGGAATATTAAACAAGTAATGCAACGAATGTAAGAATAACAGTGGTAGTGGACTAAAATGAATTTATAAAACCACGTTGCTACATTCTCGTTGCTGGAATATAGAAGAGATTTTTTGTAACATAGGACGTGTTTCTGTTTCTTTGTTACAGCTTTTTCAGTTTTAGTTTTGAGCAGTTACTTATTCTACTTTTATTCTATTTCATTTTTATTTATGGGATTTCATTTCGAAAATTCTATTGGAGAATTTTGATAATTCCGAAAAGCATAGTTTATTCAACAACTGGCTCAACTTTCACTAAAACAAAGTTATAATTTGGAGTTTTGGACTCGCATTCTAACGCGACCATCACCTTCGTGTAAGCTGTGGTTTAACTGGGCTGTACAACGAGGAGAAGGCGTACGGAAATACTCCGATTCCATCGCGGTAGGCAGCGCACGAACCGTCGCAGGTTAACGACGACCTTGGGGCGTGAACGTCGCTCGACAGCCGTCTACTCAGCGCGGGACCAGCTTGGAGAATTCGCCGGTCGTGAGTCACAGAAAAGCAGAAAGAATATTTACTAAATTGCAGCTTGGAAAACTTTCAAGATAGAATTATGATTGCACAAATTAAAACGTTGTAATATGAGCTTCCTCAGTAACAGACATTGATCGGACAAGTTTTACTAAATATTAGTCTTGATAACCAGTAAATTTATTTTTGCAGTCGTAAGAGAAATCAGATCTAAATAATTTTTATGTTTATTGATAAAAGTCGTCCTTGTGTATAATTCTTTATCTAAATTCATACATAATTGACTTGATGTTATTTGAAATCATTTAAGAGGAATTGTCTATGTAAAAAAGGTTTTGAACATGAATGAAAGCTGTTAAATTGTTTCTGGTAAAACGTTATTTCATGAACAGTCAAGAGACTTTGTAAAACAGAATTTTGCACTGCGAGGTCACGCAGAAGCTGAATATTAAGTGTAAATATTGAGTGTAGTATTATTTCAGATTGAAAAGGTATTAGTGAATTTTAGTATATTGTTAAAGAATTGTGGGTTTCATTAAGAGATAATTTGTTTTGAGAAGTGTACATATGTATTTACTGTTTGTTTCGTGTAAATGTAGATCAGAGTCACTATTATTCTACAGAAAACTGCAGTTTAGGTAGGGAGTTAGCTACCATTGTGTAATCAAAAGGAAAAGTAATCACGTAGGAGAATATGTGAACGTGAGTGTACGAAGGATCATATTGGAAAGAATATATGTTACTTGTTCTTTAAAACTATGAAATTGTGTTTGTTTGTTAAATGAATATTAGTTAGCAAAGACGAACCCACCACCGATAGGGAATTATCCATAATTTGAGGTATTCCCAGATTTGTGTGACGCTGTAATCACACGTCACGAAACAAGTAAATAACAGATTTACTTCTGTAATTCGGCGTACTACGAAATAGTTAGGTAGATACGGGACGGTTACAATATATATATATATATATATATATAATACATATATATATATATATATATAGTTTTTTTTGCAGTATTTTCATTTATTATAAAATATTCTTGATCGGTCGTGCTAAGGGCACTATGTGAAAACAAACCCCATCGTGGAGTATTCCGAGACGGGACACACTTGTCTCCCAGCAAGTGCCGGCAGCGACATCTCACGGATCTTCCGGGCGTCGCTCTGCATTTCGCGTTGACGATCGTCAAGTTTTCGAGAAAGTTCGCGTTCCACGAGTTCCAAGAGTCGACTTAACAATTCCCGGGAAGTGTATTTCTGTGTTCCCGCCCTCCCATCCACCACATCTTCGCGTCGCACGCGTTTAAGCCCCGCCCAACTTCGCTTTTACGGACGGTAAACGCTTTTCCACCCGCGGGAAAACCGGCGCTTCATTTTATGTCACGCGCGTCGCGAATTGTACGCGCGACATTTGTCGCCGAAAGACACGACATCGCCTCCCGCCAGCCGCGACTTTGTCGGTCGGTATTGGTCATAACCCCGCCGGATACGAGGGCCGCCGACGGGGAATAATTTCGGGCGACGACGTTTACGTTCCGGGGCAGCGTCTGATCCCGCGGCCATTCGCCCGCCGGAGAAAGACAGGGGGCCAGGGCTGGGCGGAGGAAGGGGGAGGAGTGGGTGGCGGGGCAGAGGCTCGGCGAGGGAGGGGCGAGTGGCGGAGCGAGTTTGGGGGTGGTAGGGACGGGTGCGGCGGGGGCAGGACCAACGGCAATGCGGAGACTGCGGGATGCGGGGCGGAAGGCGAGGCGTGTGGCGGTGAAGGGCGGTGAGGGGCGGTGAGGGGCGGTGGGGGGCGGTAGGGGCGGTGAGGGGCGGTGAGGGGCGGTGAGGGGCGGGAGGGCGGGAGGGGCGAGGATAGGTGGGGTGGGCGGGGAGGGACGGGGACGGAGGTGGTGGACTTTGACGCGGGAGGTTTTGTGGCGGGGTGGGGCAGCGACGGGGTGTCGGTGGGGGGAGGGGCCATGGCGGGAGGCGAAGCGGCGCGGGGGACAGGGTGTGTAGGCGCGATCGAGGCGCCACTAACGTGGACGCGCCAGGCTGTTATGGCACCATAAGAAAGACGTCGCTCTTCAAATGGCCTCCGGCCTTGGGCACAAGAGAGTAAGTTGCAGCGAATGTTCACGCTATTTGACACTCGTTTCATGGGGGAGGTCTCAAATGGTCACGAGATTATGCTCAACGGCAAATTTGACTTCTGTTTGGCTGTAAATGTGTAATGTGTACCGGGCACGAAGTCATAGCATTTTTACAATGTTATTTAGCTTTGTGTGTTCTAGTGTATTTTCGAGAGACAAAACACGTGTAATATAAAAGGAGCATATATTTTGTTTATACCATGATTCCGAGAAGAAAGTCCCTTGGGACATCTGACTACCATAAATTTTACTTCGCATAGAACAGATTACAGAATTGAAACCACTAAAATTATAACAAAATAATAAATGAAAAGGGTTCTTTAATAGCTGGTATTTGTCGAGAACATATTTCCTTTTGATTTCGGTACCTGCTTCTAATTATAATTTTAATTTCATTCTTCCAGGCTTAGACGTCATACGAGATGTGTAGATTAGGAACGACTTCGATAAAATGATCTGCGCTATCCCACAATTAAAAAGTGTAAGGACATCATATGCCTCTGTTTTAACAGTATGCTCTTCACAAATGGAGAATCCTATAACACCAAATGTATTGTAACATTTAATTATTTCCTTATCGTTTGATATTGTGATATGCTCGTTTTTCGTGCGGGGAAAGATTATGCAAGTCTTCCCTGCTGCTTGAAATTTTCACAAGTACAGACAGGGCTGCAGCATCACCCACTTTCTACCTGATAGTTTTCCGTGTTTTTTTCCGGCCAATACCAGGATAAGGCCGGAGCAGTTCTCTAAAAAACGGGGCCAAGGCGCGCGCTCTTCCTTGTCCCATACTCACCTCTTACTTACATATACTTACACGCACTACACTACCACACATGCCGGGAGAACAGTCGAGGATTGTCGGAATAGCTTGTAGGGATCGCTTGTCCCAGCTGGGGCGGCGCCCCACTCGTGGGAGATACGTGATGAGGAAAACCACGCAGCAAACGTGCAGGTCGGCGCCGGATCTCGCCATCCGAGCAGAGGAACACCGCCACCACCTCCCGCGATTAAAAAATGCAGTATATATTCGGGACTAAAGTACTCCGCAGTGGACGCGCCCAGAATCACTAGTCAATCAATGAATCAATTAACTTTCTACCTGAGCAATAAGGAAATAAACTTAGAGGCTCCTGACCCCAATACCCCTTAACAATTACTCCGCGTAGTCGACCACACATTCTGGCGGCTGTGGCAGAGACGGGCGGGGAGGGGCGGCGCAGAGGAAGGGGTGGGGGAAGCGGAGAAGGGACGTTGCAGAGGGAAAGGGAATGGCGGTCGGTGCGAGGAGGAGAGAGGTGGGGGGGGAGAGGGGATGACAGGGAGGAACTGGGGGGGGGGGAAAGAGTCGGGGAGAGCGCGGCAGGGTCAGGGCGGGGAACGGAAGGGCGGGACGGCGCAGGGGCGGGACGGCGCAGGGGCGGGACGGCGCAGGGGCGGGACGGCGCAGGGGCGGGACGGCGCAGGGCGGACGGGCAGGGGCGGACGGGCAGGGGCGGACGGCGCAGGGCGGACGGCGCAGGGGGGGACGGCGCAGGGGCGGGACGGGGCAGGGCCGGGGCGGGGCGGGGGCGGGACAGGGAAGGGGCGGGACCGGGGCGGGGCGGGGCGGGGCGGGGGCGGGGCAGACGCGGAGCAGGCGCAAGGGTGGGACAAGGGAGGGGAGGGACGAGAGTGGCAAGGGCGGGGAAGGAGCGGGGCAAGAGCGGGGCAGAACGTGTCAATGGCGGGGAAGGAGCAGGGCAAGAGTGTGGCAGAACGTGCCAATGGCGAGGAAGGAGCGGGCAAGAGCGGGGCAGAACGTGTCAATGGCGGGGCAGAAGCGGGGCAAGAGCGGGGCAGAACGTGTCAATGGCGGGGAAGGAGCAGGGCAAGAGTGTGGCAGAACGTGCCAATGGCGAGGAAGGAGCGGGCAAGAGCGAGGGAGAATGTGTCAATGGCGGGGCATGGGCGGGCATTAGCGGGGCGGGGATGGTGGAGCCGCACGCCCCCGCGCGAGCCGCGAAGGCAAACAGGCGTGACGTCAGTTCGCCGCTGCGCTCGTATAAATCGTTATTTGTTCCGGGGCCCCAATTTAAGGAGGCCATTACCCGCTCCCTGTTTGTCCTCGCGGCAAGGGACAAACACGTCTTCGCGGCTCGCGCCTCCGCGCGCCGTCCTCACGCCGACCCAGGAGCTTTTCCTGCACCCGTGTGGCATTTGAATTCGGATTTAACTAGAGGAGGCTTGCGATACAATAATGCTCCAAAGAATTCGCGCGATCAAAAACCGGCCTGCTCTGCGCTCTACAAATTGAATTTGTAAACACTTCCTCTTTTATGGCGTCCAACTGCCATTATCCATTAAATTCACAATTACATTTCATTCTAATCACTTATATTCGAACCTCATCAATTCGATCCACGTTAATTTGAATTCCGTACATTCTCCCCACCTAAAACTCGACCTCACAAAACCCGACCCTTCTAAAACTCGACTCCCAGTAAACTCGATCCATTCTAATTTCGACACCCCTCAACTCGACCCCCGTAATTTTCGACAGCAGCTGGATAGTTACGTCAAATGTAACTGTTGTCTGGGGGATAATTCTAGGGGCCTGCTGCTCTGATCTATAATTATCCGTGGATTCTCAGATCAGTACTACGCGAATGATGGGAGTAGTACTCTAGCGAACTGCCCTCGGACCGCGCACGATATTTCTTTCCTCTTCCTTGTGCCGACCTCTCCCTTTACCACACTTACAGTTTCGTGCAATACTCTATCGCAAATGTGAGGAGTTGGATCTTTAGAGATTGCCCGCTCCTGCTATTCCGCGGGCGATGCGCAGCGGAATATCAGGAGGAGGAAAGCCCGTAAGTGTGAATCGACTCTAGGTGTAGGTCCGCGCTGCATTTCACGTTTGCGTGAGAGATAAGACTACCATATAACTTGCTTCAGATTTACGGGTATAAAGACTTTAGCAGTAAACGCGCGAAAATAAAATAATCGAATTATCGCGTTCCCGCAAACCTGATCCTCGTGATGATCTGGGCTGTCCGGGTGAGGCCGCGTCGAAGGCTGGGGTGCCGACGTTTCGACCGACATATCGCGGTCCTCCGCAGGGCTGTACTGCGGTCGGCACCCCAGCCTTCGACGCGGCGTCACCCGGACAGCGCAGATCATGACTCTGGCCACGGAAGCCTACGATACCTGATCCTCGTGAGTTTGATTCCCGTTAATACAAACCCGGTTATGCACATTATTCGCAACCCGCTTATGAACACTTCGTTTATTCTAACCTGGTTTAAGCACAACCCCATTGAACACCAATTGCGTTTAATTCCAACCCCTTTAATGACAACTTCGTTCATACGGATCTCCGTGAATTCCGAACCCCTTAATTTCAATATTTTTTATTCAAAACCCATTAATACATACCTGGTTAATTTCAGTCTGTTTATTAAATTCATAACAATTAAACACCTGGTAATTAAATCCCCGTTAAATAATTCCCAATGAATTGAATCCCCGTTAATTTAATCCACGTTAATTCAAACCGCGTTAATACAAACTTTGATATATCAATCTCCGATAATAATTTTAATTCTGTTATTTCGAAACAATTCTGTTATTTTAGTTTGGTTGTTGCTATTTCGTACATATATCAATTCAAACTCCTACGCCAACCACTTTTAGAAATCCAAAATTCCACTAAGAAATTTGCTCTTGCCCTAAGTTTTGAGAAAGTGATTTTATTGTTTCATTAAGTATTTCTGAAGATACTATAGTACTTGGGAACTTTAGAGGAGAAACAACACCACCTCCTATAGATAACCAAAGAGAACATTGCGTGAGACGATGCTCTTAGAACTTGATTAATTCAATCGGATGAAAAAAATCTCTGTCTAAGCCTGGCTTTCTCTTTCAAACGATAATGCACATTAACATTCCATTAATAGTACCAACATGCAATTCTAGACATATGCGAATGCATTTGGTATTCAAATGCATTCGAATTTAATTAAGTTCAATTAATGAACGAAAATATCTTATAATTTACGACCATTTTTTGATAATAATAATAATAATAATAATAATAATAATAATAATAATAATAATAATAATAATTATATTATTATATTATTATATTTATTATATTTATTATATATTATTATTATTATTATTATTATTATTATTATTAAACATTGCATTTCGCGTCTGTTATAATACATAAAATAATTAGTTTGAACAACCAATATTTATTAATTGAAAGAATAACACGTATACTACAGTTTTCATTACGTTTTGGACATGTATTAATGCCTTTTTTGAATTCTCGTGAATAATATTATTCATTGAATGTCAAAGTTATGTAATACTTATATATTTAGCATTTCTTTAAGACTTAGCAAATTTGTTAATAATATGATAGCTTCAGACATTCTGGATACAATATATTATGTTAGAAGTTGAAAAAGTTATTATCATGGGAGTGTTTTTTTCACAACATTCGAGTGAATGACTATTTTACACTACTCTCTTCAGTAATATTTTAAAAATATTTTAGAGACATCTAATTTACTAGTCATACGAGTATTATATTATTTAGTAATCGTTGGAAACTATGAGTAACTAATTTTCACTTCAAAAGAAATGCAAAGAGTGCGAGGCTAGTAAGTATTGCGAGATAAATGATAAAACGTGAAATATGAATGAAACTCGAGAAGGAAACAACTGATAGTCAAAATACTATCAAGTTTATTTCGGTTATTTATTTTCCTCTAAAATGAACGTTTAGGTAGTGTTGAATGTTATAAGAACAGGAAACGCAATTTAACACAATAAATAGTGAATGTCACACATCCGGATTACGTGATTGAGATGATAATGAAGAAACGAGAAATTATCAAAGAAAGTACTATTTACAGAAATAATTCACTCTACTATGTTCATGGAGCAACTAACGTAGCCTGAAAATGAATTACAACAAGAGAATGAAAGCGAATGAAAGGAAGAAAGAACAGAGATCGCTGCCCCGAAAGGCGGGGAGAAAAAGGCGGGAGGGAAGATAATGGATAAGGAGGGATTATGACTGAGGCGGAAGCGCATATGCTGCCGGCCAGCGCAAATATTTGCGAGCGCCGTTTGCCCACCGCGTCGGATTACCTCGGGCGGCGCCCGGCTCGCGACGCCAGGCAGCTGGAGGGGAGGGCACGGACGCACGGGCGGGGAGGCGGAATGAGCGGGCGGCGAGGGCGGCGGCGAGGGGGGGGGGGGGGGGGGGGGGGCGAGGACAGGGCGGTGGTAGCAGTGTTAGATATCTAGGGACGGCGCTCGGACCGAAGATGGTGAACCGTCCAGAGGGTTGGCTTCAGCGATGAGCAGGGAGAGGGAGGGAGGGGAGGGGAGAGGAGGGGAGTGGACTGCGACGTGACGGTGGTGGATGGACAGGAGCGAACCGCATACCGTGCAGGGCGTGGCTGGAGCGGTAACACCCTTGCAGCCCCTAATAACGCGCCAATTACGCGCGGCCTCAGCCTGTCCGCAGGTGCGTTGGCAGCGCCCGTCTTCCCCGGGCAACGCCCTGCCCCGAGCACGCTCCCTGCCAAGCCACGCCGCTTCTCCCCTCTCCCCTCCCCCTCCTTCCCCCCGCCCACCGCTCGCACTAAACTCCCGACAAGGACGTCTGGGCTGTTTGCGAACGAGCCTCCGCGGGCATTTCCTCATTCCTCAGTCGGTTGGATTACAGCGTTATGTGGTCTGTGCTTCCAAGACAAACTATTTGCAAGAACAGTAGTGGCCACGGGCGGAGGTAGAGAAGCATCAGGGGGAGACCTTTTTCTAGAAATTCAAAAAGAAAATGTTTAGGCCAAAGTTGATTCTTTTTCAGAAAATTTTAATTTTAATTTTACATAATTTTAATTTAATCCGCATCCTCTGTCACATTACAATATTATTTTTGTCATTTCTTTAATTAACATTAATATCTTTTTAATTATACAATCACAAATTAGCTAAAACATACTAATAATAATTTGCTATATTCAATGCAGGGAAACTATTACGTAACTTTAAAACATTTTTTCTTGACTAATAAATATTAAATTATATAATTATTATTATATTTTTGTAAAGTTGGCAAATATTTCCAGTTTCAATTATATTAGGTGGATTTTTGATGCGAGAGCTTTTACTTTTCTCAGACAATGAATCTATCGACAGATGCAATTCAATTATTCCGTTTTGGAGAGAACCCATTTGTTCATGATACAGGCTGAATTCATTCTAGTTTCATTCATCTCTTCACCATATTTTAAATAACTGCAATGAATTAATAGGATCTTGTTAGGGGGACTTGTGAAATGCAATTAATAAAAGAATACGAAGAGAAAAATCTTTTCATTTATTAATGTTATAATAAAGGGAAATTGGAAATATGAGAAAATCATATTTTTTAACAATTGTTTTAAACAATGTGTAACTGAAACGGAGGGTGTCGAGAAAAAATAAGATTCTGTTTTTTTTTATCATCATTAGTAAATAAGTATATCCTTTTATTTAAACCAACTACATAACCCAGAGCATATAATTTCACAATATCTCTTTCCTTCCCTTGTGCTTACCGCACCTTCAACCTTCCGCACCTCCACTCTCAACTAAGGCACAGGCCATGTCTTCTCGGCCACGTGTTATGCCGAGAGTTTGCGACCTTGCGCGACGCGCGTGGTACCTGGTGGCGACTAATCGAATTATGGCGCCCGCGTGGAAGGGCGGGCGGCCCGGATCCGGAAGCCGCAGCCGCACTTAACAAGATTATCCAGCCGCAATCCGTGGAAACGCGGCCGCCAACTTCATAGAAATAAATCGCGGCCGTTTCTCACGACGTGGGCGAGTCCTCGCGCAGTTTCTACCCCCTCTCCGCGTCTTTGTGGGCAGGAGTTGCGCGGCCAGCAACGACTTCTGAGACGTCGCTTCGTACGAGAGTTCTGCGGACTAGTCGCTGGAAAGCTACTAGAGAAGCAAGGGTGGACTGAGGTTAACATTCCTTCCTGAACGGAAGTTAATAAAAAACCGTATGTTTCCTCGTGAAAGAACTTGAGAAATAAATTTGTTTCCACGACGAATGAAGTACCCATCTTGCCAGTAGCCACTACCGATCACTTCATCATCCCTATTAGCATGGTGTTTTACACTTATCCACAGGTTATTGGTATTGTTTTCAAAGTTTCCAGAGTTTTTTTACTAGCAATTTTTTATTGTGCTAATTATGATTTCCTCTAACGAGGATCTTAGCTAAGGGCTTAGGAAGCTAAGGGCATTAATTGATGTCACTGCAATGCCTCTGAGCGGAAGGTCCTAGAGTTTGAGCCCTGACGGTGGATGGATTTTCACCACACTACATATCTAAGTTCAATTAAGCCGCCGTCTGGAAGAAAATTTTAGCGGTTGGCTGCTCTGATCGGTAGTTTTCTGTAGAGCAGTACCCTAAAAAATCGGCCACGGACCGAGTACGATATTACCTTCCTCTTCCTTATCCTTTTTTTTATTTGTTACTCTCACTTACATGAGCTACACTACCTGACGGTGGATGGATTTTCACCACACTACATATCTAAGTTCAATTAAGCCGCCGTCTGGAAGAAAATTCTAGCGGTTGGCTGCTCTGATCGGTAGTTTTCTGTAGAGCAGTACCCTAAAAAAATCGGCCAAGGACCGAGTACGATCTTACCTTCCTCTTCCTAATTCTTTTTTTATCCGTTACTCACACTTACATGAGCTACACTACCATATATGTCAGGAGACCAGTCGGAAACTTAGAGCTTGTCCCGGCTACGGCGGTGCCACGCTGGAGGGGAAGAAACCTGGTTGGGGGAAAAAACTCGCGTCGGATCTCGCCATCCAGCGAGGGAAGATCACCATCTCCTCTCGACATAAAATCACGGACTACACTTACGGGACTAATGACATTAGCATTTGAAGCGCTCGGAACCACTAATCAATCAATTCTATGACGAGGACATATCATATCAATAATGCCATAACGGAAGAGAAGCATCACAATGAACAAAAATTCCAAGTTGTAAATCAGTACTAACACTTCGGAAATGAAAAGCTTACTTTTACGAAACTAGTCATTCTACTACAGCATATACTTTCTTGCATTATTTCTACCTTTTCTTATTTCCGAAAATTCCTTAGTTCAACAAAAATGGCTCCTTCGCCATTCTTTCAAGTGTCTTGTTATCTGACCCTACATACATTTTTCCGTCAATCGATTTTTCGCTATCAAGGACGCATAAAATTTGAATTCTGACTATAAAACATGATACAGGAAGTTTTATTATATATATATATATATATATATATATATACACACACACACACACACACACACAAGGATGATTTGTCTGAGATCGATAAACTTCGACACCGTTTGACTGATCTCCATGAAACTTGGTATATCTTAGTGTTTGTTCATGCAGAAGATTTTTATGTCGTTCAGATTTTTTAACTTTCCACTAGATGGCTCTGCAGCACAAAACGACGCTTCAAATAATGCAATTCCTTATTCCCATGGGCTTCATTGTTGCTGGGTGCTGCCATATGTCGTGGGCGGGGTCGAGCAGAACGGGGCGAGCGGATGGCGCGGGATGGAGAAACTAACGCTGAGCTAGGAGACGTCAGGGAGGCGGCGGTTGCGACACAAAACAACTAGGTCGTAGCAGCGCTGACGGACCCAGGAGACAACGGTTGGGTATAATTCTTCTAGATTACTATAAACAAGAACAAGATTTATCCGGCAGGAAGTAATAAGAGCCAAAATTTATTGCTTATTTATCCTTGAAAATAGATTTTACTACATGGGAGTTTTTGTTTTTTTCTCCCTTTCAAAATTCAAAATTTAAATAGTATATGACTTAGTGTAGGGATCACAGAATTTTAAAAATATGCACACAATTCACTTTTCCCCATAGCACTTCATACGCAGTTTTTAACTGTTTTTGACGTAAAATAAATAAAAAAATAAATCCTCTTATTCTTTACCAAGGCCTGGCAATAAGAGATTCTCTATAGAAAATCTGCCGATTTCTGGCGCAAAAATACAATACTTTATTTTTGTACAAAGTAAGGAGAGACGTGAAAAAAACGTGAAAGTAAATCAGTTGACTGACAAAATATATTTAGGAACTTTGAATAAGACACAAACAGATAAAGAGAAAAATGAATTAGGATAAAAGTAGAATAAATAATCTCGGTATATGTCCTGTCAAAATTCCTTCAATTTGCACAGATATTTATAGATAAATAATAGATAAAAACGTTTGGAACTTACATTTTGCACACTAGAACACATACGTGGTACAAACTGCAAACTAAGGAGACGTTTCGCTTCTATTATGTGCTCTTTAATAACAGTCACATTATTCCATAATTTGAGACATGTGTCCGTAGCTTCATGTTGAAGTCATACTTTGGAATGTCGTGGACAGTTTGCAAGAAGTAAACTGCCGTTAATATCGTCCTCAGTGACTTTGACTTTTCTTGGACATAAATCGCAGCAATTTCCCGCCCAGTAGACGAAAAATGTTTGCGTTGTGTTGTCTTTATTTGTGTAGAACTGTTCCGAGAGAGCTTTTTTGGATGGGTGTTCTGCGAACTAAGAAACAAGAAAGTAAGTATAGAAGAAAATACTTACCACAGAGGATGTATTCTGCGTTTTCATATGGATAATCATACGGATTTCGATTACATCTGGATTCTTCCGTAATCATACGGATTTGATTAAAATGATATAAATATTTAAGAATAAGGATTACTCATTTTTTTCTAATTTTCAATATTGTGTTTAAGTGTAGGTGTCCAACTTACTGTTCACGGAACATTGAACCAATGAATGTGGTGTTCACTCTGTCTCCAATGAATGTGGTAAAGCCAGAAATGTTCTGAATGACAGGTTCCTGGATACCATTTGGCGATATGCATGTTTAAAATGTATTCAACAGGCAACAGTAGTAAGTTATGATGAGGGAATCCTAAACGTCGTCAAACAGATAGAAGTAATTGCCCAACCACTCATTAACAATTCCCATATATAAACAAATTAGCCATTATAATTTAGTGTTTTGTTATATACGAAATTTAGTATTTGTTATACAGAAAAATGTTTAATGTATACTGGTAATTATTGTGAAAATGACAGAGCCTATAGACCGTAAATGAGAAGCAAACATTCAAAACGTGTAACGTCCACTTCACTCTTTTCCAATAAAAATGAAACATATAGCATACACTTTACACTATTCAACAGTCTTTAACTCAACGAACGAAAGTTAGTAAAACTGGAAATAAAAACTCAGGTAAAACATTAGAAGAACTTAATTTTTTCTAAATTTTTCATAAATCCTTTTGCATTTATGTTCTTCAAAACTGAAACAGAAAATTGCCGGTGTGTATAAAGAATAGGTGTAAGTGATAAAAAGTTCAGATGACATGTAGCACAGAATTGTCCACAGATCAATTTCAACAATATTAAATAATTGAAAAGGAGAATCTGAATTGAACATGTTCGAAAAATTTTTAATTATTTAGAGGGTAACTAACAATTTATGCGCTAAAATCCATTTTATTACTTAATTTAATGAGAAGAGAAAACATAGTTCGTAATAATTGTTTACTAATGTGTTGAGTGTCTGTTAGTAAAATTCTGTTGATATTCAGTATCTCAAATTTTAAGACAATCAGTTGATAAAAATGTAAAAATAAAAACAATTATTTCTATATAATTCAATTTGCTTATTATTTAAAAAGAATATGGAACTAATTGTCTTAGAATTAAAGATACTCAAAATCAACAGAATATTTCGTTATAATTTCCTAATTATGAAGCTAACAGAAAAAAAGACATCAAAAGGAAATTACGAAGAAGAGAGGGAGGAGCCAAAGAGTGATTTTTCCGACATGTCAATATAATTTATGACATTCCGAAATGTCGAAAATGAATCTTTCACGTGAGCGAGTTTCTGAGACGGCAAAAGAGGCTAATTTTTTTTATTTTGACGGCGCAGGAGTGAACTTTAGTGATCATGAACTTATGAAACCGCTCAAATCGTTGAAAAGCTGCAGGAAAATAAAGTTGCACGGCACCTGGTGTTGACAGGGTCTTCAGAGTAAAATTCCGAACTTTCTGGGATTTTACCCGTACGGTTCACCTCACCTGTGCATCCCACTAAGGAGAGGATTTTTATTTGACGCAATTTTGTGATTTAAAAACAGAGTTTATTTTTACTTAATCAATCTGTGAGGTTGAGTTCCTCTACTCACGACGTTTGGAGAGAACAGGATTTTAAATTTTCAAGATTTACTAAAACATGGAAAAGTATTTTAAATGGAAACACATTGCCATTCTAGTGAATATTTTAGTTTTGGAAAGAAACCGCTAAACAAATTAAAAAAGCAAAAGAAATTAAATATTTTTCTTCCTGAGATAAACACGAAGGGTGATTCTTTGCAACAATGTATGTGATACGGCGGAAATCTGAAATGCGGCATATTTTCAAAGTAGCAAGTTATTTCCCTTATTAAACATTCAGATTAAATAAAGCTGTATGAATGACGAAGATCGGGTCATTTGTGGCTTCATTTGGCTAATGTTTATTTTAAAAAGAGAGCGGTGGCTAA
Organism: Teleogryllus oceanicus; assembly: GCA_964035755.1. Classification (NCBI taxonomy): domain Eukaryota; kingdom Metazoa; phylum Arthropoda; class Insecta; order Orthoptera; family Gryllidae; genus Teleogryllus; species Teleogryllus oceanicus. The sequence continues at coordinate 23,061,311 of CAXIVR010000004.1, forward strand.
AATAAAATAAGTGTTCGTGTGTGAGGGGTCTTTGTTTCTCGAGAAGTATTTTGAAAGGAAATCCGCTGGAAACAAGCCGTATATAGCCCCATGACGGTTTTATGGAAATTGCTAAAGCCGGAGACCGGAAACCACTTATCCTATCACCGAGAGGCAGGGTCACCGCTGGTCGGCCAATGTCCGAAGTGGGCTGTCGAGCCAAAGAACAGAAACAGAAGACCGGAAACCCCTTATCCCATGGCCGAGAAGCTGGGTCACCGCTAATCGGCCAAGGCCCCGTAGCGGGCTGTCGAGCTGAAGAACAGGAACAGGAGACCGAAAACCCCTTATGTCATGGCCGAGAAGCTGGGTCACTGCTTCTCGGCCAGGAAATAGCTCCTATATATATGCGCTATTTCTTCTCACAATAACGAACATCAACTCTGGATTAGCTAATATCATTTTGTTCAGTCAAAGACAAATTGACACTATTCTTCAAACAAATAATGTAATAACTCTAGAAAGTTTTTCAACTATTCCCAAAATATTATATCAATTCATTGGCGGGATTAAAAACAATGAGTAAAATGAATATACCTACAGAATAATATGTATCTCGTTCCTAAAAATATTTCAATGATTTCCGAAAAATGCAACCACCTTCTATATCCGAACTTTTCAGTTCTGAGTTTTGATGGTGGAAAATATAAAAGCAGAAAATCTATCACAAAAGAAATGCCATGCGCAATTGCTACTAGGGTAAGAATATGCACCGTGATTTGCATAACTTCTGTGTTTCGGTTTCGTTTTTTTGCAATTCTTCAATGACGTGCAGTAGAGTTTCAAGACATTTTAATGACTTTGTATTTTGATAAGTTTCAAGAGAATTTGCACACACTATTTCAACAACGTGAATTACGAGTCGACAGTTTCAGAACACCCAGGTTCACTACACAAATTTCTTATCCATTGGTTCCATGCGAGGAATTATAAAATACAAAAACTATTTCTTAGTTATAATTATGCATGTTTAAACAAAATTATACCCTAATACAATCGCAGCACCAAATGAGTTGCCGCAAAACACGAAAACAACGGTTTATGAGATTGTACTATGTGTTCGAATGAGCGTTACGGAACAATCTATGTGGTCTGCATTCACGTTCCCAACAAGACGATACAGACCTGCAAATGGTTCTGCCGCCCCTTCGCGTAAAGCAAGGAAAAACACGCGGCGAACGCAATATCAAACACAATAAAATGTCATTACGGCGCGGGTCGCGGCGGCTGCGCCGGTGCCCGAAGCCTAATAAAAAGGGCGAGCGCCCAAAAGGTGGCGCACAATGAGCGAGAATAAGGCCGCGAGATGAAAGCGGCTCCCGGCAGGTGGGGAGGGAGGCTGGGCGGTGTCGTGGCCGGGGGCGCGGGGAAGGTGGGCTGTGAAAACCGTGTATGCACCAGACTACAGTTCTGATAAGAATTCAGTAGGGCTGTTTCATACATTTACATTGTCGTACATTTGAACAGAAAAATTGTGTCTTGCGCAGTAAAGCTTACGCATCGTACAGAAGCGCAGTTCCGTGTTCAATTCCCAATGACGATATTTTGGTCAGCGACTCTAGCGTTGCATGCGGCGACAAAGGAACACTACCACGCCGATTACATTCGGTAATACATTCGTAAGATAGCTTTGTTCTCATAAATATGACCATAAAGGAAATATTTATATATTTTAATTTCTACTGGAATATAACTAAATATACAACAGATGAAGTAGAATTTTTGAACCATTTTTAAGAAAAGAAATTCTTTAAATCTAATCAACGTTGTTCATTAAAATTGAATAATGTTATGAGGAATAACAACTATTTCTATATTTTTCATGAAAATGACTGATCTAAATCAGTACAAACATTTTACAAATAAAAATCAACTCTGAATGCATGCTGAAGGAGGTTTTGAATTTTGTATCTAGACGGGCAAATACAAACTATGGTAAAACTGACTATGCATATTTACTTTTTATAGAAATACAAGTTATGTTCAAAATTCAAACTCTGAAATGGCTATCAAGGTTCAGGAGCTACACCACCTTATTCAAAGGCTTGGTAAAAAACTTGTTATTTTCTGGATTCCCCTTCTTCTAGATATACCACTGACTGCACCAGGAAGTCATTTTCCAACATCACTAGTCGACCTACGGTCAGTGAAATATGTACATAATATAGCATATACGACAAGTGATAACTGGAAATACTTGCATAGAAAAATGAAAACCAAATGGAGCCAAGAGTGGAAGAATTGCAAGGCTAGCAGTCTTCATAAGAAGATAGAAAACTTCTACAACCTACAAACTTAAAAAAAAAATATGCCGTAAAGATCAAGTTACAATCACCAGAATTAGATCAGAACATACGAAGCTTACTCACATCCACCTATTAAACAAGAATACTCCCCCAATTTGCAATATATGTAATGTACAAATAACAATATTACACATTATTCAGGAATGTCCTAAGTACAACCAATCCCGCCAATCAATCTTACAGAACTTTAATGTTGATGCTTTACTTCATTCAAGCACCCAACAAGAAAAAAATATAAAATTTTGTAAATCAATTAATGTCTCTCACGAACTGTAATACTGTTTTTTTAGTGTATGTATTGTGTGTATTACCATAACATGTGAAATATTAATAATAATATAAACTGTAATGTAATATAATATAATACAATATAAACTGTTAATATAATATAAACTGTAATGTAATTCACTGATCAAAAATGTAAAGAAGTATGTAACCATGCTATGTAACCACCAAGTATGTAACCACCCTTATTGTAACTAACTGAATAGTCGCTAATAACCTCGCAGTTGATGCGACTATAAATAAATGTAATTAAAAAAAGTTATGTTCAAAACTTTTAAAGTAAAATAAATTTTTAATTTTTCTTATAAAATATTGACATTCCAAATGCTGGAATTTTAAATATTTTGTCTTGCTTTGTTTGTCTTGTTTTGTCTTGCTGATGTAATTGTCCATTAGCAAACATAAACAAATAGTAAATTCTTACAATGACAAAAATTGTCAAAATTATCTCCTTCATTTCACAACAGCAACTCGCAAAACTGATTTCTGAACGTTTGTTTAGTATTTGCGTTTGTTTACCGAGTATCAATACTTTTCTCAGCAATTCATTTTCCAAATTGTTATTGAAACTGCTTGACACTTTGACAAATATTCATTAACACTGGCAAAACACATATATAAGTTTGAAGTTGTTTTGAACATTTTCAAAGCAATAAACTTTTTGTTGTCTTCATCTAGGGTCCCACTCAAATAGTGTTTGCCTTTTTCACAAGGATTCAACTCCAAAACGTTCTTTAAAACAAAATAAAAAAACGTACTGCTTGGCATTCATTTCTGCCAAGTTCATATTTAATTCTCTTACGTGTATTTCTGCTAGAGGTGAATATTTTTTTTGTACTGAATGCGAAGCTGATGTTTTAGTTTGAGTTCTTGATCTCAGATGAGAAAAAAAATTACGCCCACCCAAATACTTCACTACAAATTTCTGATGTGTTCGGCTTTAGAAAAGAATTGAGTACCACCTGCTTATAAGATTTTTAAACACCTCAGGTGTTGGGTTTCTACAACTCCCATTACGTGCCTAATTACTGAAAATAAATTTTATAGAGAATACTTAGTCAGCCTCCGACTTAACAAAAACCCAAAGTCGTTGTAGCTTTTTGTGCTTTACATTAACCTAGAACAACTTGAATTTCAGAAGCTATTCATCCTGACACTTTATTCTTGAAGTAATATTATTTTCACTTGACACTTAAACACATTTCCAAGAACAAATTCATTTGTACATATCTGTCAAAAAAGAAAAATCTGTGTTTTCAGTTATGGCTTTTCTTGCCTCTACGGAACTGAATTTTGAGTAACTATTTAAAAAGTCGAATAGATTATTTATTCTTTCACATAATTTTGCAGTGCCCTGAGAATCCTTAGCTCATGATCCAGTGCTAAAAAGAAGCTTAACATGGAATGACTTAAAACTGAACATGCCAATTTTAATTCCTTTTTTGAAAAAGGGGGCGATGACTTTTTGTGTTACTTCTGATATTAATTTAAAGGTATGCTTTTTATCCAAATTATACCTTCTTTAATATTATTCCACGGTACAATGTATTCTTTGCCACTTTCTAATGCAAATTATATATTGCATTTTTTAAATAGTTCCTCACAGTCTTTAACAAATGACGAGACACATTGAAAACAAAAAATATCATTCCTTATACTTAAATGGTTGTTCTACGGACTCGTTCATATCTTTCTGACATTTTAGAAAATTTGACCCTTGATCAGTAAACAAAGCTTTAACTTGCAATTCAATTTCGTTCAGATTTTTAACCCAACATTTAAATAATTCTTTAATTTTATCAGCATCATCACCACCATTACGAAAACAATAGGCTACTGGCTGTTTGTATGTAGTTATCAGACCAGAAAACATTCCAGCTGCCCTACAGTATTATACGCATACTCTGGTGTGTTCAATTCACAAAACGCTCTGACGTGTTTGTGAATTCCTAAAAAAATTCCCTAAGTTCAAAATTAGTAATACAGCACAAATTATTTTGAGTCCAAACAAAAGAAACAAGCGGGTCTTGCTCAATCAGATGAACAAATGTTTCGTAAGCCATTTTGTTCAGAAATGCTTCGTTGGAGCACAGCCGTTACGTTGTTCCCTAACGTGCTGAGATTAGTCCTTTTTGTAAAGTAAGTAAGCTCAATGTGCTTAATATTACTGCATAGAAAGTATCGATTGTTCATATACAAACGAAGCAAAATTCAATATTGTAATGTGTTAGTACAATGTCGGGAGCGAACAAAGACAGCTCTATAGCGCAGCAGGACAATATTTTGAGTGTCTCCTGCGCTAGAATTTCAGAAATTTCAAAGTATTTTTCCAGGTACACAAATATTCTGAATAGTAAAACTGAAAGTTGTATAGTCGTTGCCTTTCAAGTTCAGGTGATTGCTAAGAAGAAATAAAACATTAAAACATATTATCGGAGATTCAGTTGATAATAAGTGAACAAAATGCAAAGCGAAAAACGAAATTTTTCCGCAGATGTTGGCAGGATGCAGAACTTTCGAATCGCCATAATCCATGTGTGGATAGGACAATGGAGTCAAGATAATCTACATGATAATTCTTAAAAAGCAGAAAAAAGAAGGCACCAAACAAGCAGAGATTCTTTCAATAATTTCGGCTCAAAATCAGCAGAGGATTATTGTTCACTGGCACCAATCCATAGAAAGAGATAATCATTAATAACCATCAAAAAATGATAAAGAATTTTTAAAAAATTGTCACAATATTTAGCACTATTCTTTAAAAGAAAGAGAAAATATCAACTATTGGTCGAGCATAAAATCAAACCTGGGGTATTTTTCTTACTTTCTCGCTAGCGTTTACGCAGTAGAGAAAACGTGATGTAATGCCACGCGAATTTTCGGCAGAAAAACTCTTATTACAGGGCCTTGGAAACGAAAAAGTGGATAAATACTGTTGGTAAATTTAGAAAAAAGTCCTCTAACACGTGATGTAGCCAGAATATATGTTTCGTGGGTCTTTGATACCCCAAAATCAAATGACGGCAAAACGTCTGTCCGTCCGTCTGTGAAAAACGCTAGCGGTTAAACTGTTCAGCTGAATTTCTACAAACTTGACATTTCTTGGCTGATATACACGTAGCGGCCCTCTAATTTTAAAGCGCTATTTTAATCTCGGTAAGTACATTACACGAAAGGACATTTTAAAAATTACCTGGGACATTTTAAAATTTTTCGAAAAGATGAATCCTTCGTTTTTGATTAAATTTTTTTATTGGATAATGTGAAGGACGTTTAAGAGAATGCACTCTCATTCGAACACATAGTACAATCACCTTAAGCAGTTCTCATGTTCGTTGAAAACTCTGATTTTTCGAAAACTGCAAAAGTAAATTTTTTTTCTGTCTTCCTACATCTACAATTATGAAGGTAGAAATTTTGTCCCTTAATGAAATGTATTCGTTAAAGAGACTTTTTAAAATAAGGTGATTTACAACTTTTCTAAAAGTTGTGTAGTTTTCGCGTAATTTTGCGTAAAAGTACGGGCGAGAAAATACGTGTTGCTTTAGCACCACTTCTTTGTAATATGTTGTCGTAAAGGTGTTATCAACATTTAATGATAGAATAATTTCATTGGATGTTATGAACATCCTGACAATACATGAAGAAAGCAAATTCATGATTCGGAGAAATGTAAGACACATGCGAAAATATGAGAAATCTAGATCAATCTCGTTATCATGAAATACGATGGAAGGCAAGAGCGTTTCAAAGCAGTCAAAAATTCAAATAATCAGGAGTTATTTTGCGACTGGCGCAGAATAGAAGTGAGAAGGAACCTTGATGAGGTTTTCACAGTTTTGCACGAGGTGCCTACTTAAGAGGGTCATTCATTTGTACAACATGCAGTTTCCTGTAGTGGCCACTTCATGTCACCCAGGAGGTCGTTAATTCTAGCTGCGCAGAGTTATTACACCTGACATGCAAGGTTGACCAGCAAGAAAATTGCACGGCAATTAACTTAACGAGGGTTAAGACCGCCGGACAAGTCTGCTCGTCTCGTGTTCATAATCTCAACATCACCGCAGCATTGGATCTGTGTTTCTGCACATTCAATTGTTTGGATTTGTTGAAGATTTGCGGTGCTGGGCAACATGAAAATAGTTATACAATGTTATTTGCTCTTATAGAAACATACAATACATTAATTGTGTATTAAAGAAATCTTAACGATTCCAAAGAAAATATTTTAGAATTTTAAAATAAAATGTAGACTTGAAGTACAATCACCATGGAAACATCTTGTAGATAACCCAATATTAAAAGTGGAAAATTTGAAACTGAATGTTTCAATATGTTTGATACATTTGTATAAGTTTATATAAGATGAACTATTCAATTATATATTTATCTTTACTACCAGATTCGATGGTTCTATTGACTCCTTTAGGAAAAAACCTGTTTGTATTGTTAAATCATATAATAGAAAACTGTCTAAATACTTGCATTTTTGGTGTTAATGGTCAAAATGTTACTTTAATTTATTATTGCGTTTATGTTATGCTTTATGATTATGATGCTTGAACAAGAAACCATGAAAACATTTAATTAACACATATTTTCTCACTTAGTGGAAAGAAAACTTTTTGGGTTTTAATACCTTCGAAAATTTGTCTTCAATTAACTTCGCTAAAATACACGCAAGCTATTTAATGTAATCGCTTCTAATTTAAACATGCCGGAATGTTAATACAAACATTATCAAAAATATATGAGAAAATCAATAAAACGATCAAATAACATACCAGAACAAGGAAGCTATAAACCAATGCACGAAAACGTAAAAATTTCCATCGTACATATGCAACGAATCATATAGACCTCGAATTATTATTCAGAGAGATTAGTTAAGTGGAATGTGATCTGTGAGAATGTGTTCACAAGTTGGCTGCAGAGAGGATCTGCAACACATGGCGCCAAAAATTATGTATGCAACGAAGATAAGAGGTTTAAAGGATGATGGATGAAATGGAAAAGAGTTGTAGAAGCGATAAATGTCGAGCGAGGTCGTAAAACACCGCCACCACGCATGAATAAACGAACCCATGCGGCGTGAGCTATTAGTGGATCTCGTGTAGTCCACTTCCATTTTATTTCGCGGACACACCAACGCGGTTTATCCGCACCAGCCGCCTACGAAAAGTTCTCTGGGTAGGCTCCTGTTTTTTCAATGAGGATGCCCACTCCTACCCAGGGCTAACATTTCAAATCGCACACGCTGTCTATTTCCCACGCGCGCCAATTTCACAATACGCTGGCTGCTGGAGGCTGCACTTTGCCCTACTTGTTCTGCAGCTGAGAGTCGAGCTCCGGGAGCGTGGGGGGTCGAACGGTTCTGACAAACATGGGTTAAACGCTCGCGGAGTCATCGATCCGATTCGCGCAGTTCCGCCCGCAAAAGAGATGACATTTATTAAAACGGGCGATTTTGACGTTATTAATCCGAATGAAGCGGAGGGCGAGCATTCTGGAAGTCAATTAGGCGCGACGTGAAAAGTAGTCGGAGCAGAAGCAAAGGCGACGGGGCGGGGTGGCAGATCGGAGTGAGTCGGAGTTTAGACGGAGTTTTGGGGAGACGGTGCATGAGCGGGGTAATGCGGTGGGATCGACAAAGTCGGGAAGCGAGGTCGAGAGGGAACAAGCTGTGTTAGTGAGGTTGATATAGGGAGGACGGAACGCGACTGGTCAGGGCTGGGGTATGCGGAAGCGTTAGAGTGGAGTGGGGTGGGGTCGGTTGTAACGCGGCAGCGGGATAAACGTCAGTGCGTACGAAAACGGAAACGGACCCGGAGGTTCCCAAAACGGGATTGGGTTTTCAGAGGGACTTCACGGGGCTATCCTGACTTGACGGGAGAGGACAGGTGGTTATCGGCGATGAAGAGGAAGAGGAGGGTTGGTTAGAGATGGCACTCCAGGACGAGGGTGGGCTGTGACGAGCCGTGGTCATGCGTGACGAAACGGAATGACAGGGGACAAGACAGTGGTGGGCAGGACAGTGAGGGGGCAAAAACGAGCCAAATGCGATGAGGTGGCAAGGTTTGTGAGCGGGATTTCATGGTCGCGGGGATTTGAAGTCTTGGCATGGGCGGTGTCGGGGAATTAACGGTGTGGCAGGGATTTCGGGTGGAGGGGTGTATCTCTGGACGTCGGGGTCTTCGGGTGATGGGGTCTCCGGGTGATTGGGTCTCCGGGTGATTAGGTCTCCGGGTGATGGGGTAATTGGGCGATGGGGTCTCCGGGTGATGCGGTCTCCGGATGACGGGCTCTCCGGATGATGGTGGTGGGGCGGTGTCCGTGGTGGCAGGTCCTTTAGGGCTTTGGGTCTTCGGGGTCACGAAGCGACAGCGTCTCGGGGTTGTGAGTTTTATGGGGAGGGGTGGGTCCGGGCGATGGGATCTCCGGGGGTTGCGGGGACTACGTGTGCTGTGGGTGTGTGGTGCGGGCCGAGGCTGCTACGTTGCAGTTTGGGGTCGCGGCAGCGCGAGTCGGGCGGTGTGGATGGGGCGGATGTGGATGTGGGGCGGTGTGGAACGGGTTGCGTTGGGGCGGGAAATCGGCCGTCCCTCCCGGCGCGGCGTCGTGGATATGGGCGAGAGGCGCCGCTTGAAATGACGAGGGCCCCCCCCCCCACCTTTCCTCGCCGCCGCTCCCCCTCCCCCTCCCGCGCGACCGAACGTTTCGTCGGACTGAAAAATCGTGTAATCAATGGGGCGGAGCGGGACCTCAAGGGATGCATGCGGAAAACGGCGTGGGCCGCGAGGGCCTCAATGGAGCAACCAGATTAGGCGCGGGCTGTCGGCGGTTGCAGGGAAGCGGAGCGGGCTCGATTTAAAGGAACCAAATTCTCCATTCGGACGAACGAGAACGCTGAGGCTGAAGTAATGGTGCTACATAAACATGTTGATTGAATTCTCGCGATGGGAAAATTGTTAACAAGTAATTTACGTCTTTTTCTGTTCTTAAAAATAGAAATACTGACGTTACAAAATGTAGCACCGGGAGCGGTAGCTCAGTGCATCAACTGATCTCACTGCAGCGCCTCTGACCGGGAGGTCCTTGGTTCGAATCCTGACGGTGGCGGGATTTTCGTCACTAGTTTTTCAGCTAGGTCGAATTCAGTCGCTGTCTGGAGGAGAATTCTAGCGGCCGGCGGCTCTGATCGGTAGTTTTCCGTGATTTCTCCGTTCAACACCAGGCGAATGCCGGAGCAGTACCCTAACAAACGGGCCACGGACCGCGCGCGATCTGTCCTTCCTCTTTTTTTGTCCTATACTCTCCCCTTACAAACTCACTCTAACATGCACTACACTACCACATATTCCGGGTGACCAGTGGTGGGAGAGTCCTGGTTAGGGGGAAACCCCACTAGCCGACGGTACGTCGGCGCCGGATCTCGCCATCCAGCGGGGAAAGATCACCGCCATCTCCCGAGAGAGAAAAAACATGCACTACACTAAAGATACTAATGACCAAAGCAGTTGACGCACCCGGAAACAGGAAAAAATCAATCAATCAATCAAAATGTAACAAAAACCGTTTTGCGAAAATTCTTCATATGAATTAAATAAAAACTTAACTGTGTCATAAGAGATTTAAAGGTAGTCTATTAACATATGATTTATAGGCTGTTGGTTAAATTTTGCAACTTTTATTAAAGATTTGTTTAGATTTCCTCTTGAAACAGAAATCAGATAGAAGCGAGGTATATCAAACCCTTCAAGGATGTTTGGATAATGCGCTTCTTGCAGGGAGTAGACGTGTGTCCGCAACTAATACTTCACAGACGGATAGAAGCTGTGTTCGATTCCTGCATGTGAGGCATTACAATTCTGATTAAGTAAGTCGACGATTTCGCTTCCTGAACGAGAATTCTTAATGACTAGATGCTTTGATTGACCATATCCTGGGTTTAAACATTAGGGATTTCGGAGCAATTCTTTAAACAGCGGAATATGTTCTCTTGTGATACATATTTCCGTATCATCCCCCGTTACTAATTCGTATGATAAGGTGACGGGTTAATTCTGTTTTCTCATCTGACCAACATTCGTGAGCCCTCGTCAGAACTGCGAATATACGGATGAAACACACTACTGCGGGCCCGGTTCAGAGATTTGACAGCATGGAAGTTCACGAGTAGGCAACTCGCATTACAGGAGTGTGTTTTCTCCAAAGGGTTGCATGTCCCCCTTCGAATCGCACGCGCGCGTTTTCTTTGTCGATGCAGTTTTTAATGCTGTAACATGCAATATTCAGCACTATCTAATACGGTTACATTTGAATTTGTTCACGGATCTCCTTAAACATTAATATAAAAATGGGATGAAGTGGCAGAAATATCTAAACCAGGTCTCCCAAAGTAGGAAATGTGATGTAAAGGAGAGTGTAACACGATAGGCCGCCGGCTTGCGAGGTCGCAGGCCGGGGACAAGGGCAAGGGTGGTGGTAAGGGCGCGAGTGGTTGCTGAAAGGTGAATGATTTCGAAAATGAATAAATGAGCAATGATCGATGAGGAAAGGCAAACCTGGAGAAAAAAATCTGTCAAGAAACTTGGAAGAAAGAAACAACATCTTCCACAAATTTCAAATGTATGGTTCGGACCTTTGATTTTCATAGAACGCGATCTCACCCCCTGCTTATTACGTTAGTTTAAGAGAATTAATCTTTAAATACCAAGACTTCACCAAGAGATTTTTTAAGTGAATTAGTTACGATGTATCGCGCAGCTGGCCGCGAGATGGGAGAAGAGGTGATGGCGTTGGCGGGAGGGGAGCGGTGGGATGCGGGCGAAATTTTGTGATCTCATTCTCAGTAAAATGAAAGTTGTGATGGGAATGAAATGATAATAATAATAATTTTCGAGCAATTGAGGAATTACAAGATGGAGGAGCAATAAGTCCATCGGAAAACATACTTCGAAAACCGCTATGTAATGCAAAGCGGAGCCGACGACGCGCGGTTGTGAGGAGGCACAAACGGAGGCGGGGATGAGTGTGGGAACGAAGGAGCGGTGGTTCCGTTTCGGACACGTGTGGGAAGTTTTTCATCGAACACATAACAGGAATGGTGAAGACTGTGATGTAAAAGTAATATTGAAAATTAGAGAGCAACGGTGATCCAAAAAGGCAGGAAAAACAAGCGCTCTTGAACATTTGCCGCGCTTTCCGTAAGTCTACCACACATTCCACTTGTCTCCCCGTCACTGAAATCACGCACTTCAGATGCATATAGCAAAAGTTCTGGGTATTCCGCTTCTGAATATCACAATTTGTGGCGAGCGTTTGTCACCTTCCTTCTGAATATCAATACTGGCCGACAGCGTTAGTCATTCTGCTACTGAATATCACAATTGGTCAAAGAGCGTTTGTCGTCCTGCTACTGAATATCAATATCGGTCGAAAGCGTTTGTCACTCAGCTATTAAGTATCACGGTTGGTTAAGAGCGTTTGTCCACATGCTACTTTCCAAAAGTTTCACTCCTTTTTTCAGTGGGACGTGGACCGCCCGAGGGAGGGGCAGAGTGGCGGTGCGGGGGCGAAAAGGGGGCGGGGCGGGGGCGGGCGGGGGCGGGCGGGGCGGGGAGGGGCCGCGGATATGCAGGGGCGGGGCGGGGACCGGGCGGGGAGGGGCAGCGGCGGTGCGGGGGGGGCGGGGACCGGGCGGAGGAGGGGCAGCGGCGGGGCGGGGGCCGGGCGGGGGCGGGCCAGGCGGCGTGGCGCGCGCGGCTGCGGCGTATGGATCGCCCGCAAAGGTCAGAGTTGAGCCGGCTAGCGCCGCGTCAGCGAGCCCCACCCCCACCCCCCCCCACCGACGTCGCGCGACGGGCTCAGGCTCGGCCACCGCCCCCGGCCGACGCTCAGCGTTGCATCTGCTCTACCAAACTCCCGGCGCCAAGATGTACCGAAAACTTTTGTTTGTGGGGTGAGGCTCAACCCGCACGTGAGGCACGAGAATGTTGCACAACTCCCGGCGGCCACGTAATATCGACTTTTGAAAGAGATTTGTATGTCATTCAAATCACAAACCATCATTGGCTCTTCCAAAATGCATAAAAAATTGGAAAGTTCATCTATTGTTGATGTGCTTATATCACAGCTCTCGACATTCACAAGTGAAAAACTTAGACTTAATTCTTGATGATTATCTTAGCTGGGATTGATAGGTCCGTAATATCTGTCGCAAAGTTTATGTATCTTTTCAATCCCTTAGATGTATCGATAAATGTTTTTCTACAAATACAAAGGAAATGTCAGTTGAAACGCTATTGTGCTCTGCCTATAATGCTCAAAACGTGGTTCCTGACATTAAAAATATATTCCGTCCATTTTAAATCCTATAGATTTCAGAAATCTCAATTACTCTCAATTCCAAAACCAAAACCAAATTCTAGAATAAAGCATTCGCGAATACTGTAACCTGAGAGTGGTATAAAGTATCTTCCAACATCAAAAACCGCTCCTCAATAAAATATTTTACCAAACACCTAAGTGATTTTCTTACAAATAGAACATATCATTTACAATTTATATCACTGCAGATTTCAGGTCGCCACAGTCAATCTATGTCCATTTTATTACTACCTTAATAATATGAATAACAGATTAATATATGCTTTCAAAATAATATTTATGTACTTTTGTTGAAAATGCACATGTTTATGACTTATTTGAAACTACCGGAACTGTATTTATCAGTAGGTGCAGTGATGGAATTAAGCAAGAAGACAACTGCATGCAGCAATAACAACATCCGAGGAAAACATTCCATAAATCTGATACTTCAGTTTACGGACGGACGTTTTGCCGTTAACCAACTTAACGGAATCAACGAACTACAAAACGTGGATTCTGACTGCACAACATGTTGGGAGGAAGTAAATCTGCAGGAACAGGCTTTATACACTTCTTCCATGCCACGGACCCCCAAAAAATGTTTGAAAAATAAAAAATTCTGGGATATAGAATGGTTGTTGGCAAAAATGTATTGATATTGCGTCAATCAAATATGTGGCTCATTGGTTGAAATGAGAAAGTTGATTTAGTTTAAAGGTCAGAAAATTAAATATTATGGATTCCACTCCCGTTCCTTAGTTTGATTTTAAAGTTCCATTCAGTAGTTTGCGTAAACCTGAAATAGTACCGGAAGGAGCACAACGGATTAATTATAAAATCGATATTTTTAATAATAATAATAATAATAATAATAATAATAATAATATAATTATAGTAATAATAATTAATAATTGTAACGACAGGTTTTACAATCACAACCATAACGATTCAGACTTATAAAGAGAATGAGAAAAGAAGAATGTATGAGGCAATAATACCAAGGACGTGAATAAGGCTTTAGGGAAAGAAACTACTAAATTAGTGGGGCAGAATGTACAGAAATAATAGAAATTTGGAATGCAAATCTACAGGCTTCTGTCTGTGTTTCCGGGATGAGGTTTTTGAAATAAAATCTAAGTGGCCGTACGTGGATGTCTGTTGCAAGTTGTATCTGGACCACAAAATTGGAATGATGAAATTCAATGAACTATCCTACATTCCCTAACGGGTACTCTGCTTGTGTGCGTCGTGTCTGCCCATACTCACGGTTGGTCTACTGGTGCGACACTGACAGTTTTTTCTGTGTCCTCCTAGTTAGATTGCTATAAGAGAATTCTCAAAAAAGGTTTTGTTTCGAGTGGAGGTTAAGAACTTAACACATTTTTAGAGGTTTTATGGTATCTACAGCAGATGTCCAATAAATAATCACCTTACTCTGGACAAGAGCAATCGATGCGCTATATTTTTAGATGAACTGTCGAAAATAATGTGAATGGCTATTCTAGAAATTTGTGTTTCTGAGGATTTTATTCAGCGGCAATAGTGAAACGCTGTCAATTAGCCAACTACATTTACAGCATAACACGAATCAGTCGCCAGTCAGCCGCCGTCCCGGACACTTCGCCCGAGACCACGCAACTGAAGATGCCCACTGCAGTCGGGGGTGAAACGTTTGACAGTTCAAAGCCAATTGGACCACGGCCCATCAGCCCGGAAGAAAACATGAATAATAACACGAATCGTTACGTCTTGATTAATAAGATTTAATTAATATAAATTTAATTTTGAAATCAAACGTATTTTTATACTTATTTTAATAGATTCTTTTTCATGTGCTTGTGAATGCCTGGGGAGAGACTAGCTGTAACCATCTTGTTGAAAATTTTCTTTTAATATAAACTTGATAAATACCAATAAAAACGTTTAGAAATGAAAATATTCACCGGAGGCGTCACGCTGAGCTAGTGCTAAGAAATAAAATGGAGTACCTCTATTTAACAATAGGCAAATAATAAAAACCAAGTAATTTTGTGGAATATTTTAAGTGATCTCCTAGACAGTTAGACTACTTGCTCCGATTGGTACAAGCAAAGAGATACCAAGAATGAGGATTGCCAAAAAGTAGCAGTAAAAATGCAATCTGAAAAAAAGGTACAGTCATGAGCGAAAAGAGAGAGAGAACGGTCAAAGCAATTGAAAAACCTTCACGGAATGCACAGGAAGAAACACTAGGCTCAAAGAAAGCAAATAAATATTGAATTCGCGTGGTTCTACACAAATTATTTGCGAAGGAAAAGAAGAATAGGAAGTAGGAAGAGGAGGAGCAAAAAAGAGAAGAAGAAGAAGAAGAAGACGAAGAAAAAGAATTACGATAACGATAAAATAATTTGAGTTTGAAATGCATCGTCTATCCAAAGAGTTCATTTCCCTTACGTAGAACTTCATTGGCGCGTCGTTGGGAAGCGTTGTAACCTTCGCGGCCTGCGACAATCCCCCGCCCCCGCTCGCCCGTTCGCATTCCTGTGCACCGCGTCGAGGGCCCGCGCTGGTTCCATCTGATCATTTTACAGAATATTATTTGTAATGATCATATCTGTATTTCTTGCAAAATGTAATTAACTTCATAAAATTTTGGTTGGAAAGATATTTTTAAGTTTCTTACACAAAACTACAAACAAATGAGTGGTAGAGGAAAGAGAGAAAATAAGAGAGAGAGAGAGAGAGAGAGAGAGAGAGAGAGAGAGAGAGACGGAGAGAGAGAGAGAGAGAGAGAGAGAGAGAGAGAGAGAGAGAGAATAGAGAGACGGCGAGAAAGACGGAGAGAGACAGAGATAGATAGATAGATAGATAAATACATAGATAGATCGATACATAGAGATAGAGATAGATAGATAGAGATAGATAGCAAGAGAGAGAGAGAAATGGAGAGAAAGAGTTAATTTCAGAAAATTTGATCTTTGCATATTTTTTTCTTTATTTTATATTTAAAAAAGAGTTTTAAAATTTGTAGGACTTGAAAGTGTGATTTATATTAACATCACACGTTTACATATTACATAAATTTCCTTCATGTTGTGGAAATGTGACGACGGAGTGCAAATATTTGAGACTGTCTGCACTACGAGAAAAGAAAACTTCCAGGAAAGCGACTCTCTCTGGTAGTCGTCGGTGTGCACTACGTTTCCAATATCGCCAGTCTCTTTTCGCTCAGAGACACATTCTCCGGCTGACTGTAAGCAAGCATTCCAACTCGGCGACCTTCACATGTTCCTTTTCCTATCATTATGAGGGGCCGCGTTTGCCAATGTATTTCTACTGACATTAACATTGTGAATGTGAATTGGAACTTGTGATGCTCAACAACACATACTTTCTCGCATTATTTCTAGGTTTGTAATTTACTAAAAGTCAGAGTATTCAACGAGAATGAGACCTGCACCATTCTTTTGATCGTTTCTTGATCTATTCATGAAAAAATAAGAAACATTTGGAGCCATTTTGGAGAAAATAATGGCTTAAATATAGCCTATATTTAAGCCAATATTATCCAAAATTACCCCTATTTTTGAAATTCTGTACAAGATTATCAAGGGCTGTCTTAAATAAACCGATTTCATTCGGAACAAATCTTAATCTTCAACATTGTAATTGTAGGAAAACCCTCCTAAAAAATTGAACTTATGATATTTTCAAAATATCAGACATTTTAACGAAAACTGCGTCAGTCTTTTAAGCATCTTTTACGCCATCTGTGGACACAGTTTAATCCAAAATTTTGGAGTCGTTTTTGAACAAAAATTGAAATTGTTGAGGTTTCTTGTGTAGTATCCCAAAAATAAAAATATCCGTTTCAAACTCGTACGTATTCGAGTTAATTCAGATCGATTGGGAAATATAAATTTTGGAGTAAAAATGGCTGAATGGCTGAATAGCGCCAACAAGATTTATCCACTTCTTCGATGTCAAGACCCCAAAATATGAGTTTTTTTTGTTGCAAGTCGCTGAAGTATGTAATAATATGCAGATAGTAAGCAAGAACGTAAAAATCAAGAACATACTTTTGAGTAAAAACTGTAATACACGAATCATGAAACAATCTATGGTGAAAAACTCAAGTAGGTAATTTAAAAAATAAACCAACCTTCTAACATTTCATCAATAATTGTGAATTATCCTAAGTTGCAAGACTTTTTTCATTTGGAAACTAAGTTAATGAAATAATATTGAATAGCCTCTAAAAAATTTGTCAGTTGCGCAAAGTTGTGCTCTAGAATTTCTGTTAAGCATTTCATCTAAAATGAGAAACCATTTTCGCTAAAAGTTAACCACAGAATCACCAGTCCAGTTTCGTTTTCGCTGAAGGATATTTTAAGTTCTAAGAAAAGGTCAAAATTGAAGTATAAAACGTATACCAAGTTGTATTTCACAACAAAGAAAAACAGATATTGAAAGAAAAGACCTATATAATGAGTATTTTCTCTGATAAATGAGAACTATTTCACAATTACATGCACAATAAGCTAGTAATTGAAAATTTTGGAATAATTAATTAAATTTTCCCTGAAGAGGTCGCACTTTGCTCCAAAGTAAGCTCTCCGACGCCTCTCCGCACCTTGTCAACTAAAAAGAAAACCAGAGATGGAAGAAAAGCCAGGAACAGAGAGAAACGATTGCTATTTTCTGTAGCGGTGTGCAATTAAGGAATTGCGACAGCAAAGGCTTCCAGCATTTCCTGCCATAACCCTACGTAAAATATGCGCCATTATTCTTTAAGACGTCTATCTGCCGCCCGCGTGAGCGAATGAGAGATTTCTGTACAGAATTTCTTGAAAGATGTGAAGTTCACTTGAGTATGTAGACGATCGTGACACCAAGCTACATTTGCAAACTAATATGGCACAGATTAATTTAAGTATTCGTTTATGCACATTCTAAAATGATGAAAATCTTGTAAACACGTGACGAAAAGTTGTAATTATAATAAAAATTAAAAATACAAGTGATACATGGTTATATGTAATTAAAATAACAGTAGAGATTAATAATTTATGTCAGTGGAATCAACGAATCCTGGTAGTTGTACGACACTGGAATTACAGCACTCCCCGAACGAAATAATCACATACCACTAAATTTTGAAAAATACTCTCATACAAAATCAGCATTATTTATCCAATATTTCAAGAATCAGTGGGAATTGTTTTGAGAACCTAATATTCGTTTCTTAAAGGAACTTGAAAATTATAAATTTTCAATTTTTCAATATCGGCTTTGAACACTAGTGCACGTTAAATAAAGAAAAATAATGTCTTCCAGTAGAGCACTGATGTGATCAAAAATATTACATTGACAAGTTAATATTTAGGAGTGTTAGGGGTAATGCAGTATTCATTTATTTTCTTTTTAAAAATCTGTGTGTACAAGCTGAGAATGTTTTATCTTCATATTTACAATTATAATTATAAATTGTGTGTTCCAAAGATAGTAGTTTATACTACTGCATGTCGTTAGAGAAGTCGGGAGTTCAGTTAAAATTATTTACGAGTTGAAAAGTTTGCGGATGTGCAATTCAATATCATCCCTATATTGAGAACCATATGCATCATAAATTGTTTCTGAGAGTTAAAATCTGGACGCACCCGGAGAGACACGGACCACTAAGGATATTCATTGCCAAGTTCTTTCGCTCCGGCATGTGGATGGATGTCTTTTTACATCGACGGTGCTCCAGCCGAAGCTAACGGAATTTCAAACTCGTCGAGTTCCCATCGGGTCGTGGAAGTTAACCCATCCCGGTCGTGGCTTTCATCGCCGAACAAAGAGCAACCAACGTGGAGGGTTTGCTGGCGATGGGCAGTGACGTGTGGCGGAGAAGGATAGAGACGGGGGCGAGCGGCGAGTAGAGGTCGTGTGGGGGTGAGGAAGAGGAGGAGAGGGGGAAGGGGGGGGCAGGAAGGTGGGCATGGCAGGGTGCTAGGGACGAGGCGGGGCCTGCAGAGGCTGAAAGCGGGACGCCAACGGGGGAGGGAGTGAACGAAGGACCATCAGAGGCGGCGTGGAGAAGCATTGTGTTCGTAACTTGCAAAAAAATCGGTTTCGATCGCATCAACTCTCGGAAGCTCACATCCGAAGTTAACCTTAATTTAAGTCTCCATCTACCGGAATAAGTGCGTCATTCATTACCCCGTTTCCCAAACACTGCTGCAACGTCTTTTTATGCTAGAAACGAGTTTCTGAGAAATATTTCTACACTTTCGCATTTGCAAAATACAATAAAGTTAATTGGAATTCAAAAGTCTGGATATAATTATGAATAAATACTCCATTCGCAAGAAGACCAAGAAAGAATTATTAAATTTTGTAAAGTCATTGGACATTTAAGTTCAATGGATACATGCGAATTTTGACTGTTGTTTTGAATTGTTGTTAATACTTATAATTATTACAAATTATACTCTTATATTTTTCTACTGATGTATTTTTAACAGGAAGTCGCTAAGAACTACATTGTTGATGCGATAAAAAATAAACTTTAAAAATCTTATATTTTTCTACGTATTTTGATAAGATTCTGTCTTCACTTTAAACGCATTAGATTCAATCGTCTTGAATGAAAATAAAACCGGTCAGCTTTGCAAATGGAACACACTACGTGGCTGTAAATATGCAATTTAAAACAAATTTATGTCCAACAACACACGTGATTACTCGATAAATGTGATTCAGTCGGAATAAGTTCGTCTTGCGTCATCGCGAAAATCAGTGCGAGAAAGTCTGCTAGTCTGTAGCACCACTAGTCGGCGAAATATTTAATTTATTGCAGTGTTATGTTAAATTATTTTATTTGTTTTTCTTGACAAGTACTACAAACCTGTGCTAAGAACTACAACTGCTTGAGAATGCAAATTTTTGGAAAAGCATCAAGAGTCGCTTTGTTCGGCAAAATTTATAACACTGCAGGCCACTAATTTAGTATAATGAAAACAATTTACTTTCATTATTCATGGTTCTAGTTGTTCTTATAGTACATACGTAGTATAGAAAATTTTGTTTAATGCTGGAGGCAATAACGGCGAAGTTCAGGCCTGGTAGTTGTTTATCAGGTTCAGGGCCTATTAGCTAAAAATTGGATAATACTAGTTCTTGAATTAAAATACTTCTAACATGATGTGCAATCAGAGTCCACGTGAGGTCCTCGATAACGAAAAATACAGCAAACTATCCGTCCGTATATCTGTCGGTGAAAAACTCTAGCCTAGTGGCTAAACCGTAAGTACCTTTTTATCCAAAATTAATATTCAATAAGTGATCCTTCTGATGTAGCGATCCCTTGAATTTGAAACTGACATTTTAATTTTTTACTTTGAACCTCAAGGACATTTTCAAGATAGCTCCAAATTTTTTGATATTTTTTTTATCGCATTGATCGACTTCGTAGATTCGAAATTTGTTGAATTTTCTTTATTTTCGAAATCTGTGAAAGTATATATTACATTATAAGTACATATTGTATTCTATTTTACAAGTTGGTGTAAGTATAACCACATTATTTAAAGCGGAGATTTTTTGGTCAAATAAAATTTGTTCCTCAGAATTAATTTCCTTAATTACTGACAAGGACATTGGCGCTAGTGTCGACATTGTATTTTACAAATTTGTGAAAGTATAACCACATTATTTAAAATAGATTTTTTCAAATAAAAAAAACTTCACAATTATTTATTTATTTACTGTCAAGTACATTTGCGCTAGCGTCGAAAATCCAGGCACGTCCCAGCTCCCGGTCAGAGGCACCGCAATGACATCAGTTGTTGTTCTGAGCTACCTCAGTCGGTGGTGGCTGCGGGTATGCAGCGAGGCGTCCCTAGGCGTCTTCTGCAGTGGCCGCGCACTGACAGCCGAGGCGCCGCCGGCCCACGCGCCTCCCTTCCGCTCCACCTGCCCGCCCCGCCCCCGGCCCCGCCCCCGCCATCGCCCTTCGCCAGCACTGCAGATGCTTTGTTCGGCGCCGCCCCCGCACCCCGCCCTTTCCACTTGACATCCTCTACCTCTTCGTTCATTTTGTTGTATTTAGATATAAAACAGTGAGGAGGAGTCTCCAATATAAAAATAACTTGGTTGAACTGACTACGAAAAGTAAAACTCAAAAGTACTACGAATAATCTTCGTTATTTAACACTTGACTATACATTGGTACCTCTAGCTTTTCTGAACACATTTTATGAATGAGAAAGAAATATGTTCTATACAGACATCTTAAAATAAGGTTATGTGTAATTTTTCGAAAATATACAAGTTGATCCGTAATTTTATACGAAATATAAACAATTTTAAACAATTTTTTTTCTTAAAAATGCTTCAATTTTTTTCATTGAATTTTCGCCTCGTGTGTATGAAAAGCCTTTAAATTAAGCGATGCTAGATGCATTTTTCGCAAACTCTCTGTATTTTTGAAAATTGCAGAAAGTTAACACGGAAAAACTACAAATTTAAAGACAGAGATTTTTGTATTATATGAAATCACAGATTTTAAAAAAGACCTGTATCGTGTTTCGAAACAACAAGTATTTTTCGTTGTATTTCTGTTCCAATTTAATACAATTTATAAAAAGAAATATTTTCTCAACAACAATTTCAATTTTTTGTCTTTAAATGGTTTTCAATGGATAGAACAAAGGACGCTTAACATAATAGCGGGAGTTTAATTTTCGTTGAACTCTCTAAATTGTTGAAAATTGAAAAAGTTAGAAATAATACGAGAACGTATGGGCACCGTTAGCACCACTGGTTGCAGTTTGCAGGCATTTGTACGACATTTGGGTTTTACAATACCAATCCTCTTCTACGAAGCCTCGTTCCTCTCTCACGTATTACATGATAGGCACACAACTAGGCACATCAAGCGCTATTTTGCACATTCGTCTCCAAACATCTCACCTTCCAGGCATTATTCGGCCAGGCGTACGGCTGAATAGTTTCCGTCTCAAACCGCCATCACTTGCCATCTTCATCGTCGCTCCCTCAGCGCCGAGTCGCCTCCCCCTCTCCTCCCACCCCCACCTCCGCTATCGATTGGTTGATGTTTCCAGACGCAAACTATTATGATCACTGCTGTCGTTAGAGTAGGGAACACAATATTCCGAGAGATTGATTTCTTCGTGTTTCCGGGCACGTGAACTGTTTTGGTCATTAGTCCCGTTAGTGTAGTGTATTTTTTCTCGGGAGATGGCGGTGTTATTACCCAGCTGGGTGGCGAGATCCGGCGCCGACCTACCGTTGGCTAGTGGGGTTTCCCCCTAAACCAGGATTCTCCCACCAGCGGGGCACCGCCCCAGCCGGGACAAGATCTAAGCTCCCGACGGGTCTCCCGGCATATGTGGTAGTGTAGTGCATGTTAGTGTGTGTGTGTGTGTGTGTGTGTGTGTATAAGGGGAGAGGATAGGACAAGGAAAAGAAAGGAAAGATCGCGTGCGGTCCGCAGCCCTCTTGGTAGGGTACTGCTCCGGCATTCGCCTGGTGTTGATCGGAGAAAGCACGGAACACTACCGATCAGAGCAGCCGGCCTCTAGAATTCTCCTCCAGACAGCGACTGAATTCGACCTAGCTGAAAAGCTAGTGTCGAAAATCCTGCCGCCGGGGGGAGTGGGAACCTAGGACCTCCCGGTCAGAGGCGCTGCAATGACATCAGTTGATGCACTGAGCTACCACTCCCGGTCAATATTCCTAGAGATGGCGGTGTTCCTCCCCGATGGATAGTGATATCCGACGCCGAGCACAAGTTTCAGAGTACCCTCCCTCCATATAAATTCACCAGGTCCACAGCAGTCGGGACAATCGCTCTTCTCTCGTGTGGTTTTCTGCCATGTGTGATAGTGCAAGTGCAATGAATGTATGTGTATTTATGGAAGGAAAGGTTACCCGCGGAGTGCGGGCTGCATGTTACGCTTGGTGTTGATCGGAGGATCCACGGACAAGTACAGATCAGAGCCGGTCCACTCGAATTCTCCTCCAGACAGCGGCTTTATTCGACCTAGTTACAAAGCTAATGTCGAAAATACACCAGTCGGGGCAGGAATTCCAAGACCTTCCGCTTGGAGGCCCTGTAGGGACTGCGATAACGTTGGCTCTGAGTTAACGTAATCGGTGCAACCTGCGAGAGGAACGTGGCGCGGGCGATAGAGCCGATGACGGAGCAGAGAAGGCCCGAATTGCAACAGGAGTTGACGGAATTGATGGTGTGGAGCCCCAAGGAAAGGGGGAGCGGTGGGTGGAAGGAGTTGTGTGCGAGCGGGGGTGAGGGCGTGGAGGTGGCGGCAATGGGAGGCATGGAGGTGACTGTGATAGACGGGATGGGGGCGTGGTGGTCACTGTGGTGGCAGGGTTGGGAGCGGGGAGGGGTGGGGGCGTGGAGGTGGCGGCGATGAGAGAGGTGGGGGCGAGAAGGTGTTGGCGATGTGGAGAGAAGGGGGCGTGGATGTGGCGGCAATGGGAGGGTGGAAGTGTTTGGGGGGGGGGGGAGGGGGGGCGGCGAGGGAGGGAAGGGGGCGTGGAGGTGGCGGCTGTAAAGGCGTCCGTTCGCGTGCTTCGGGGCGCTTGTCAGCTGTCAGCCTATTGAATCCACTCCGCCCCAACTTTCGACTTCCGCGCATTCTGACACGACGGCCTTTGTGCAACGCAGCTGGCTTACATTAAGGAACCGTTACCTGCGCCAAAAGATACGCTATTTTCAGCTTTGTTTCTCTTAATGGAACGGGAAATAGAGCTGCTGTCCTTCTGATGCGTTGCATTTTTGATCAAAGCGAAGAAATATAGGGCTGGCTACTGATACCATCTTGTTAGCATATCCCATTAGCAGGTTGTGCTGTGGGAGACGCTGCTTTTCATACAGGAGATGGAAGTCTGCGGCTGGCAATCGTTCTGAAACGGCTAAGTTTAGAGCGCAGGCTGACACATTTCCGGGCTAAGCAAAACGTCGGAAGTCTATGTCAGGGGAGACATAAAATGAAAAACGCAATTCTTACAACTCTCTTGACTCACTGACCTACAAAATTCGTTCGTGTCGAGAGACGGTTTAATTTTACGAAATTAATTTATCTTTGTAAAAGTAAGAAGTACCACAGAATTCTCCATCACGCGCGAAAATAAATGTATTAAATTATATAAAAAAATACATGCTTGTATTATTACAATATACTATTATAAAATAACTAAATTGAATAATCATGAATAAACTTGTTAATGGTATTTCATACAATCCGCTGTTAACAGATATGATTTTTACTGGATTTATTGTTTTAGTTTTTTATTTTATTCAGTAATCGCATTAAAATACTCATATATTGAAAACATTGTTAAAAAGGAGATAATTGTGTTAGAATTGTTAATGTCTCATTCTCAGCAGAGGGCGTTTAATTAAAATATACATTGAAAACTCTGTATTTTATCACATATCTTATATAGCTCGTGAGCGCAAGGGATGCACATGATTATTTTCTTATAGTTGTTGCATTGTTTCTTACCAGAATATTATACTTCATAAGTCTCTTTCACAGAGTATTATTAACGACACATGAAACTTATTATAAATATCTTTTACTCAGAAATGAAGTTTCCACCGTATAATGGAATAATTTTCAGGAAAGAATTTATCACGTCAATAATTCACACAGGAGTTTAATTGTTCGATTCAAAAACCTATGGAATTCGTATTGAACGACACGCGAGAAATAAACTGTGCAGCAGACTCTTATTCCGAATTTCAACGTCGCGCTGAAGTTGAGTTTCGTTCTTTGGGGCAGAAAAGCTCTGATGAAGGGGTAGAAATTGCATTCCTATTCCGACTCCGTGATGAACTTCCGCAGAGCAGATCCTAAAAGTTCTCGATTGAAATTTTATCGAAGTATGTTTGGACGATTTCCTTTGTAGATTAAGTTCTCTAGAGAGTGAACCCATTTTGAGAGGATAAGCAAGGGTAAGAAAGTTGTTACACCAGAGTTCCTTGAATTAATTGAAATATCCTAGTGAATAAGCCTTAATGTTTGTTTTATAAATTCGAATTTCGAAAGATTGTAATTCCCATATAAATACAAAAGAAATATGAGTTCTGTAAAACTGGTATTATTAATAGCAATAGTGGTTTTTCTTACCAAAAGACGACTATTCAGAAAAATTAAAATTTTTAAATTTTTTAACCTTTTAATTTTCTTACCAAACTGAATAAGGAGCAAAAGGCTGTTGAAGAAAGCATTTAAAAAGTTGTACATAATGTTAAAATTATTTGAGTTCAACTGAGATAAATAATCCATTTAGTAAGTCGTCTTACTTTAAGCTCTAACGACGAAACAACGGAAGGAGTGTTTTATAGTATGAGTCTTGAAAATAAGCCTATGATCAGTCATAATGCACTGAATTTTGTATGACCACAAATTAAGAGTTCGTTTCACACCGTAGGGCGGGACTGAGCGGGGCGGGACTGAGCGGGGCGGGGCGGGCGGGGCGGGCGGGGGGGGCGGGGCGGGGGGGCGGCGGCGGGGCGGGCGGGGCGGGCGGGGCGGGGCGGGGCGGGGCGGGGCGGGGCGGGGCGGGGCGTTGAGGGGCGTGGCAGGGCCGGGCGGGGCGACGCGAAGTGGAGCGGGGCACGTCAATTCGCAGTGCTTTGATGCGATTTGCATGGAAATGACCTCTCGCGCGGCACAACAGCGGACCACGCCCGCAGCAACATTCAAGATTCGCCGCGGCTGCTCTCCGCGGATGGAGCCGTCGTTCGTCCTTGGCCGCAGAAAAATGCTCCACCAAAAACATTTGGCGACATTTTCGCTCAAGAAAAACCTGTTCGGATTTTCACTCATGAAGAATTGTTTGCTCACTCACTCATGGTTCGTTGGTAGCAACTCTCCGTTAGACTCGATCGTCACCGGGAAATGAACGAAATTCCAGTTTGAAAACACTCGGTGGAATTTATACGCAAAAAATTAAACTAGATCAAAAACATGTTGTGAAAATTGACAGAAACAGTATTCTTCCCATGAAAAATAGTTAAGAAAGAGAAACAGGTTAAGGCAAAAATGTTCTGAGATTTTCGTCTAGTTAGATACGTCTTGATGTCACAAGCTAAAAGGGAAAGGTATTAAGTAATCAAGGAGTAAATGAGATATCATTGGTGTCAAGTGCAACAAATTATTCCCTATACACAGGAAAAACGAAGTCAGTAATATTTCTACAGCTCTTTGACAATGAAATCTGCAGAAATATTTAAGTCCATCATAGACATAAACTTATCTGTAAAACTTGTGCTCTCTCTAGCATATCTCTCAGTTCAATGATCGGCAAAGATGGTTAAGGGCATCAACTGATGTCAGTGCAGTGCCTCTGACGTTGGAATTCCCGGGTTCGAGTCCCAACAATGGTAGGATTTACGACACTAGATTGTCAGCTAGGTTGAATTCAGCCGTTGTCTGCAGGATAATTCTAGCGACCAGCTGTTCTGACCGGTAATTTTCGTGGTTTCTCCGATCAGTACCAGGCGAATGCCGGAGCAGTACCCTAACAAACGAGCCAAGGACTGCACGCGGTCTATCCTTCCTCTCTCTTGTTCTTCCTTTCACACACGCTCACATGCGCTGCACTACCACAGTTGCCTGGAGATTAGAGCTTGCCTGGCTTGGGGCGGTGCCCCGTTGGTGAGAGATACCTGGTTGAAGAAAATCCCCGCAAGTAGTCGTAGATAAGCGCTGGATCTCTCCAGTCGGTGACGGAAATTTTATCACGGGAAGGTCCCGCGATACCAAAACACACTGCTGTTACGGGACCAATGACCGTAGCTGTTGACGCGTCAAAAGTTACCACTTACATTTCTCTCCTCTATGACCCAGCTCCAAACAAATTATAATGAATCAGACACTACTAAAACGATAATTAAAAGAATCGACAGTTGATAACTCACCTAATTTGGATTTAATTTTCAAGTTTACTTAAGTGAATGTATGTTTTAGTCAACTTGATATAATTAAATATGCAATGCTCTATTCACAGCCAAATATTTTTTCCTTAAAGCTCTTATCAAAAATGCTTATATCTGAATACCTACGTTAGTGCTTATTTATGATCTTTTGAAGTGTAAGTTATAAGCACTACACTCTCTCCTCAAAATTGTCAATTGAAAGGGTCACTCAGTTGCATTTAAAAAATTATCCTCTTTCTAGTTGGAATTATAACAAAGAAGTATAATTCACCGCGAAAGGAAGAAAAAAATCGGAAAAAGAATGTAGTTAGTATATTAACACCCTCTTGCATGAGCATTTTCTCTTAAACTTTATGGAAAAGTAAATCAATACAACTTTGTTGACGTTATCGGGCACGCATCTTTCACACGTTCTCTAACATAACTGCCTTCACATTTCTTACCGCCAGCAAAGGGATCAATAA
Source organism: Teleogryllus oceanicus (assembly GCA_964035755.1). Lineage (NCBI taxonomy): Eukaryota > Metazoa > Arthropoda > Insecta > Orthoptera > Gryllidae > Teleogryllus > Teleogryllus oceanicus. The sequence goes on from CAXIVR010000004.1 coordinate 23,088,736, forward strand.
AATAAGCTGTTCGATTCCATATTGCATTGTCATTTCAGAAAAAGCACGATTTGTGCTGTCATATTGATATGAAAAGCTAAAAATGAAGTCCCAATTTCTTTTCACTGCGTGTTACAGCTGTCTATAGAATGAAATCTGTTTGTCAGTTCATTGATGGCCACTCACTCTAATCGAGTTTGATTAAAAGAGGTGGAATTGACTACTACCAAATAATCTAGAAGTACATATGTTAACATACATTAATACACATTGTACACTTTATTCCAAAATCAGTCTTTAAGGAACAGATTTCGTTAAGGAAAAGATCTCTGACATTGTAGTTGTAGGAAGACTACAAGCAACTGGAGTTGTCCACTTTTTTGTTACCAGAACCTTGTAATAAGAGTTTTTATACCGAAAATTCTCCGTTTTTTTGTGCAGAATTACATAACGTTTTCTATAATCAATAGCAAGAAAGTAAAAACATGCAGTTGATATTTGAAGCAAATTTTCAACGAATGTTTATTCAGTTGTATGAACAGACGTTCTTTGAACATTTCAAACGCTTAAAAATAATATTTGAATTTGCTTTTTGCTCTCTTTGATAGTCACAAAAATATTAAAAAAGCTTTTTGAGCTATGTAAAGTTGTGTATGCGAATATAAAGAATCGGGCAAGTACAATCCTACTCCTTATAATGTTTGAAATTGCAATGTAATACAACTTGATCAAGAAGCGTCGAACCAGCAAAATATAACACAATATATAAGTATATACCTGTAGATTACGGTGCGAGAAACGTTTCTTTCAGTTATCTGGTCTAAAATATTACAGAAAATTACTAGAACCCTTCGTTTTGGAGTTATATAACTATATCGATTTGAACAACGCTGCTGCATTTTCACGGGTTGCACATGACATTTATATTTTGATGTGTTTTTTTCAACAAATTAATAATATTTTTTAAGTTACAGTGTAATTAGTCACGTCTCCGTGTAATGTTCTTTCTGTGGACTCATGTAGACTGGTAAACGTAGGCAAACATAACTGGTTGCGTATGAGAGTCGCAAAACGCATCTCTACTACTAAAATAATAAAGGCGAGGATTATAACCAATTATAATAACTATGTTGCAAGATTTCATTTGCATCATAAAATATATATTGGAAATCGTAAATTCAAGTTTTATTGACTTTTATATTACAATAATTAGATATCGTTTTTCCACCTCAATCAGTTCCAAAGCATATCAACTCTGAGGGAAGGAAATGTGTTTTTGTCAACTTCCATTACTTCCGTTTATTCCAAAATGAGATTTGCATAAAAAATAACTTAACGGAAAAATGTTTTTCTTTGGAGTTGGGAACCATCAACATCAACGTAAGATATAAGCATTCTAAAAATTGATAATAAATTGTTACATGAATGGAGAAAAATCTCAATTTGTAAAGCTATTGAGTCAAACGATGTGAACATCCGACAACATGCAACACCATTTTAGGGTAAACCTACTCAGAGAAGAGAGCCATCATTGGTAGGAATTATATCGTCATGTTGTGGTTCAATTATTAGGGAGATATAATTTGTTTTCTGGCTAAACTCAATATATTCTCGAGCATATTGTCGCTAAATTGGAAACGTTTCGGTGTCAATTCTGTTACACCATTCAGCAAACGTACTAGTTTTGTCAATCACCGTTTCTATTTCCTTTTTTCCAATCATGACATACAATTATGGAAATCATAAAGCATAATTTTCATATCACAAAGTGACAACTCTATGTAATGTTTTGGAACATGTTCTTATAATTCTGTTAATGGAAAAAGTGAAATTGAAATGATTAGTGCATTAGGTTTGTATATCTAACAAGTGTATATTACACATTTCATTAGATATTGTATAATTCTAATTGTGGTCTGAAGAAGTTGTTTCTGGTAAGGGTTAAAAAATATTATGGACGTTGTTTGCCAAGCGCTGTTTTAATTTTAAATTATAAAAATTTCACAATAGAAGAATTAAAAAATACGAATACTTTTTTCACGCCCGGGAACAAAATGGATTTTATTGTTAGCGAATGAGAGACTACAGAGAAGCATTCTCCTCCCTAGGGAGATAATATGTACTCCCTAGGGATTAAATTTGTCTCCCTTGTTTACATTACGACAATGAATTCAAACGACATATGAGTAAAAATTTATTTGAACACAACGTAAAAAAATAATGTCTACTTCTTTGCTTCCTCACTGAATTAAGCTAGGCAACCATTCAGTTATGTTGAATGCATCTTTATATGTACACCAATCTTTACATTTGCTCTGTCATACATTTTATTAGAAATTTTGGCATTAAATAATTTCCAATAGCTTCATCAGAAGCGTCAAATATGCATTTATGTTCAGCCTTATCCTCCATTAAACGCCTAGTTATTTATTGACAGATTCCTTGGTAACAAACACTATTCACGTATCATAAATTTTAAATTCCAAACCTTAATATTTTAAAAATATTTTATGAAACTATTATGGCCATTAAAAAAGTAGCGTTAACACCTCATGAGAAAAAAAATTCCCAAGGCTAAAGCCCTTTGACTAAAATTACATTTTGGAAAAAATAATGCATATCTCTTCCTTGATGTATAATATACTTTTTTATATTAAACAAGAGGGAAGTAATAATAATAATCAAACGCATTATCTCAGAGAAGAAGAAGAATATCCTCGCAAAGTTAAAATACGTTGGTCAAAATACCTTTCTTGGTATTCTTTAGAAAACCCAACTATTCTTTGTACGTCCGAACTGTGTATGTTAAAAAATACAATTTTTATTTATGTGATGCTCAGTTTTAACTGTTCCGAGTCCCGGTTGGGGCACTGTATTTTACGTCGCTCGATATACTATAAATCACTGCTAGCAATGGCCTCGATGCGTTGCTACGGAACAAACAATTGCATGCCGCCGGAAGCACGAGGAGGGGGTGGTTCAGATAAAGGGCAAACGCGGACGTAGGATGTGGAACGCGTGTGGGAGAACGGAAATCACAATGGGAGGAGGGCAGATATTCGGCACATGGGTACGAAATGATGGAAATCGTTTCTACTTCAGAACTGTTGAAATCAAACGGAGGGACGAGAAGAAAATTATTTTGTTACTTACTGGGGGCTGGCAGCTCTTGAGGGATGATACCGGGAGAAGTGGCTCAGGTAATCAATTGATGTCACTACAGTGCCTCTGACCGCGAGATTCAAGATTCCAGTCCCGACGGTGGCAAGCTTTTCGATCCTAGCTTGTCAGCTAGGTCGACTTCAGGCCCTGTCTGGTGGAAAATTCTACCGGCCGGCTGCTCTGTGCAGTAGTTGTCCGTAGTTTCTACGATCAACACCAGGCGAATGATTAATTGATTGATTTTTTCATGTTTCCAGGCGCTTCAACTGCTTTGGTCATTAGTCCCGTTAGTGTAGTGCATATTTTTTTCTCGGGAGATGGCTGTGATCTTCCCCCGCTGAATGGCGAGATCCGGCGCCGACCTACCGTCGACTAGCAGGGTTTCCCCCAAACCAGGACTCTCCCACCAGCGGGGCACCGCCCCCGTCGGGATAAGCTCTAAGCTCCCGATCGGTCTCCCGGAATATGTGGTAGTGTAGTGCATGTTAGTGTAAGTGTCTGTGTAAAGGGAGAGGATAGGCCAAGGAAGAGGAGGGACAGATCGCGCGCGGTCAGTGGTTAAGGTACTGCTCCGGCATTAACCTGGTGTTGATCTGAGAAACCACGGAAAACTATCGATCAGAGCAGTCGGCCGCTAGAATTCTCCTCCAGACAACGACTGAATTCAACCTAGCTGAAAAGCTAGTGTCGAAAATCCTGCCGCCTTCAGGACTCGAACCTAGGACCTCCCGGTCAGAGGCGCTGCAGTGACATCAGTTGATGCACTGAGCTACCGCTACAGGTACCAGGCGGATGCCAGAGCAGTACCCTAACAATCGGGCCACGGACTACGTGCGATATATCCTTCCTCTTGCATCACATGCACCACACTACCATACATGCCAGGAGGATTCTTGGTTGGGAAAACCCCACTAGCCGACGGTAGGTCGGCGCCGGATCTTGTCTACCAGCGGGAGAAGATCAACGCCACCTCCCGAGAAACAAAAACCTGCAGTTACGGTACAATGAACTTAGCAGTTGACGCGCCCGGAAACACGAAATAATCCATGCATCAGTGAGGGATGATGTATGGAGATGTAATACGGTCATTGAAGCCCAAGAGTGGTGATATAATAAATATTGATAGCGGCAATACTGATCAGAGGAATGATGGTAGAGTAATGATAGAAGGGGAGGCGAGGGAAACGAGACACCTCCGAATGCAACCTGCTAATAACTCACTTTCTCCACAACAAATCCCACTTGCATTGTTCAGAGATCGAACTCAAACCTCAGAGATGAATGCGTATGCGCTAGCTATTACGTCTTACCGGGAGGTACAGAAAGTGAAACAAAGTCAGAGAGACCCATTCGATGGCAGAAAAAGAAGGGAAGAGCAATTGAGATTAATACAATGTATTAGTCACGTAATGCTCGAGAACCGTATTCTGGTAATGAACTACTCTACAAGAGTTTTGTCTCATGGAATATTTCTATAGAGTTCTTGATAAGAATTGAAATCAGAAACCAATTTTTAATGCAGCAATTTTTGAGAAAATTTTAAAAATATTCTGAAGGCTTCAAGAACAGTATCCTAAATAAAAATATCCATTCTAAATTGAAAGGGCCACGTAGATCACATAGATCGGAGAATACCAATTTTTGTGATAATCATGCTTATGGGTCAGGCTCTATGTTTACAGACAGAGAGACCAACGGGCGGACGGATGGACGGACGGACAGTCGATTTGCCATCGATAGATTGTTCAGTATCAAGAGCCCACCAAACGTAAATTGTCTACAAAACGTTTTAGAGGCAGAAATTTACTACTTAGGAACAAGATTTATCCAGTGTTTGTTACCACTGCCCGGCAATAGATTTTCTTTAAAAAATTCGCCATTTTCCCACAGCATTACAATACTTGCTCTATATTGAGTAAGCCGTGGGCAAGAAAGTAAAAAAGAAAAAGATTTATCAAAACGTCGCAGGCACATTGCAGAAGATAAATAAAACATTTTTGCATAAAACTGCAGCAAATTATATATTTTGCTTCTCCACAACACAAAAACGTGGCGTGGCGTGGCGTGGCGTGGCGTGGCGTGGCGTGGCGTGGCGGGACGGGGCGGGGCAGGGCGGGGCAGGGCGGGACGGGGCGGGGCAGGGCGGGCGGGGCCGGGCGGGGTGGGGCGGGCCGGGGCGGGCCGGGGCGGGCCAGGGCGGGCCGGGCGGGGCCGGGCGGCCGGCCGGGCCGGGCCGGGCGGGGCGGGGCGGGCGGGGCGGGGCGTGGCGTGGCGTGGCGTGGCGTGGCGTGGCGTGGCGTGGCGTGGCGTGGCGTGGCGTAGCGTGGCGTGGCGGACGGGGCGGGGCGGGCGGGGCGGGCGGGCGGGGCGGGCGGGCGGGCGGGGCAGGGCGGGGCAGGGCGGGGCGGGGCCGGGCGGGGTGGGGCGGGCCGGGCGGGCCGGGCGGCCGGGCCGGGCCGGGCCGGGCCGGGCGGGCGGGCGGGGCAGGGCGGGGCGGGCAGGGCGGCCGGGCCGGGCCGGGCGGGCGGGGCGGGCGGGCGGGGCGGGGCGGGCGGGCGGGGCGGGCGGGGCGGGCGGGGCGTGGCGTGGCGTGGCGTGGCGTGGCGGGCGGGCCGGGCGGTGCAGGGCGGGCGGGGCGGGGCGGGCCGGGCGGGAGGGCCGGGCGGGCGGGCCGGGCGGGCGGGACAGGCCAGGGCGGGCCGGGGCGGAGGGCGGAGCAGGGAGGGCGGGCAGGGCGGGCAGGCAGCGGGGGGCCAGGGCGGGCCGGTGCAGGCCAGGGCGGCCGGGCGGCCAGGCGGCCAGGGCGGGGCGGGTGGGGTGGGGTGGGGTGGGGTGGGGTGGGGTAGGGTGGGGTAGGGTGGGGTAGGGTGGGGCAGACGTTTTCGGTATCAAGAATGTCCTTTATAGTCCTCGCTAACGTGCAGACTAGCAAGTCTCTATCGTGGCATTCATAGGGACTGGCAGACATTTTATCCTAAACAACTTTTCGGTATCAGAGATTCAAAGTAGTACACAAAGTATTCTGTATTAATAATTTACTACTTATAGGAAAAATAAATGCTCACTTTTTTGGTATCAGGGACCTACAATACGATTTTTCTTCGAAAAACTAAAATGTGCATCTGCAGTGAGACAACCTACTCACTTATTAATTCGGCTGTTTTATCGAACAATTTCATGAAGAATCTTTCAAACGGAATTATCTCGACCAATTCTAAATTTCGGGCAGAAAGCTGTGATTCTTTAAATACGATATGTAAGTTAGCAAGTTCTGGAACGAATAAGTATTCCAATATGGATCATGGAGGTACAGTGAAGCCTCTCTCCTCGGAGAACGAGTCCTTTCAGTAAGAGGAATGAGAAAAAGTGTCTAACCCATTAACAAATTGTCTGTCCGGGAAACGCCGCGTCGGGGACATAGATGGGCATAGATGTCAACGTTCCTAGATAATTGAATTCTGGAACCATATTTCCATCGTGATCACTTATTATTACATTCGTTGTGCTAGGTATCATGCTCCCGTTATTAAGCTCCATTATTTAAGAAGCTGGTGAAACTACAAACAATACGAAGAAAACGGGAATGTGGCAATAAATGGGAGAAGTTGAGACGGTAGAGAACGGTGATTGAATAGCCTTTCCAGAACGCGCTAGAGGTCATGTGCAGGAATACTATGAGTCGTGACGTAGGGAGTGGAGCATAATGCACGGAAGGACCATGAAGGGAGGGTGGTCGGAACGATTGCGAGGGCGGTGATGAGATAACGAGAGTGAGGATAATACATAGGAAGAGACTATTCCAAGGGCGTAGATGCTGAGGGCTCGCGGAACAGTGACAGCGATAGGAATCCAGCTGGGGCTCGGCGGAGACGATTGTGCGAGTGAGTGAGGGGAGGGGAGGAAAAAGGGGGGGGGAAGTGCGGGGAGGGGAAGGGAGCGGAGCGGGTGGAAGCGAGCGAGGGGCGACTACAGCCACTTCGTTCCGCGCAGAGGCGCCCCTCTGCCGCTCTGCAATTCCGCGAGTTCATTTTCGTGTTTGCGTTCCCGGAGGAAAACAAGGCAGATGCAGATGGCGGCGCGGCGCGAAGCGGCGAGGACCGGAGGACGCGACGAACTCGTGCGGGTGAGCGTTGTTTACCGGGTGCCATGGCAACGCACGCTAGCACTGCGTACTGGCGTGGGCAAACGGGAAGGGAAGTCGAGAGCAAGGACGAGGGCGAGGGCACAAACGAGGGAAGGGGCAAGGGTGAACGACAGGACCAGGAGGAGGTTGACGATGAGGACGAATGTAAGGGTGGGGACGAGAGTGGCTAGGGTGCGGTCGTGGCAATAAATAATAATAATAATAATAACAATAATAATAATAATAATAATAATAATAATAGGGGAAAGGGCGAGGGCGCCAAGAGTGCACGGATTTTTACTATCAGAAACCCTCCATTAGGTACGCAATTATTAACGAGTGAAAACGATTCTGAAATCAGGGTCATTGGCGTAGAGTAGTTTGAATGATTCCAGTCAAGTGTACTCAAATTTATGGATTTAAAAAAGACTGTATTGCGAACAATGAAATGTATATGCTCACCTGCATTACCATTGGGAGAGTTTATAAAAATTGAATGATAGTTGGTAATGATATCGTAAATTTGAAACAAAAAAAATTGGACGAGATTCGCAGTTCCTTTTAGAGGAATTGTTTCAGAGTACTAATTTAAAGTTCTATTATGCAAAGTTATTACCGTTAATGCTTTCAAATTTGGGACAATATATTGGGAGTTGAATATGAACATCATACATGTATTTGTGTTCAAAAGAGAAAATGTAATGCTAAATTTGCATGCCATAAATCGTCGATAAATGATTATTCTGAAATCCGTTGTACAAATCGACAAAGCAAAATCATTTCAACGACGGAAATACGCGATTTATTGCAAGTTTATTCCGCAATTTCATTGCGTAATGTAATTTTTCAGTGCACAATAGAATGCTCTCAGTTCTGTTACTGGAAAGTCATTTGTACTCAGCACTTTTGCACTTGTAGTACATATTTTCATAAGCTCTAGTTGTTGAAACCCTGTAAACGATTTAGGTATCACTTTCCCCTTTACCGCGAGGGTGTGGTATTAAAATCGGTGACACGTCAAGACTCGTTGGATCCTTCATTGAACAATTCTGTCTCATGAGAAATTTGAGAACATGGAGGCACAAATTTACGAGATGACCGAGAAACATACTTCAAGCGAAGGTATCCGAATATCTGAGACCTTCAGTAAAATGTTTGCTACGATTCAACCCGAATATGCGTTAGATGAATCATTTTTGCTTCATCTTCATTCATATCGATAACCTCTTTCAAATGAAAGTATTCCGAAGTCTCTGCATTTCTGTCACTTTCTGACACTTGTTTAAATCCTGTTGTGTTGAGATTTCAATTCTCCTGATTACACTCCGTTCACTCTTATTATATTGATTCATTTTTAATTTTAATGCTCTTCACAGTTCCACATGTACATCGACTCCATGTCTCATCTTTTTCTTATAGAACCAACCTTTGAACTCCACTGTGATAGTCAAACCCTGATTCTATAAGCCCTTCCCATTCTCTTTGCCGACGCGCGAATAGACATGTGTGAGGATATCCATTTGAGGTCCTAGGTTTCCACTCCCCACGGCGGCAGGATTTTCGACACTAGCATTTCAGCTAGGTCGAATTCAGTCGCTGTCTGGAGAAGAATTCTAGCGGCCGACTGCTCTGATCGGTAGTTTTCCGTGGTTTCTCCGATCAACACCAGGTGAATGTCGGAGCAGTACCCTAACCACTGACCGCGCGCGATCTGTCCCTCCTCTTCCTTGTCCTATCCTCTCCCTTTACACAGACACTTACACTAACATTCACTACACTACCACATATTCCGGGAGACCGGTCGGGAGCTTAGAGCTTATCCAGGCAGGGGCGGTGCCCCGCTGGTGGGAGAGTCCTGGTTATGGGGAAACCCCACTAGCCGACGGTAGGTCGACTCCGGAACTCGCCATCCAGCGGGGGGAGATCACCGCTATCTCTCGAGAAAAAACATGCACTACACTAACGGGACCAATGACCAAAGCAGTTGACGTGCCCGGAAACACGAAAAATCAATCAATCAATCTATTATACGCGTGTATGCTCTAATACTTGCATACCCTTCTGAGTGGAAGATTTTACCTCTCAATGCCAGAAGGATTTTATGTTCGTATGTATACCCGCAAGCTTCCATGCTCGTATACTTATACATCCGGAATCCTATTCCTCCATAAGCATCCGACGCTACGCCCGTATGAGCACACTGGAACACATGTTCTGCCCCCTCTTCCCCAGCCGTCCCCTCTTCCACCGCTATACCGTTACCCCCTCCACTACTGGCGCGCCGCCCTTCTCTAGTCTCGCTCCGGCAACAAAAGCTCCGGGACAAATGAATGCCTCGGCTGAAGAGAGGAGCCCCGCCAGCCACGCGCCGCCATGTTTACGACAAATTAGCCCATTTTTCTGGCACTGGAGGGAGCTGGAGCGGAGGAGCGCGCGTCTAGGACCATCGCAGCGTCGAAACGCCAGTCGACAGCGCCCGACCCGCCCCCGCAAACTTTCACAGTGCTGGTGTTGCAATTGGCGGCTTCGGCAGTATAACGGTTAGCATACCGGGCTCTTTGCGCTTTGCGTTCAAACTCTATGGAAACCGTGTATTTTTAAGGGCATTAAAATCCTTCATAAGCCTTTTTTCAAAGGGGAAGTAAAGCCGGCTGTTCCATGTTGTAGATTTACTGCACATATTGATTCTCAAACCTAAAAGAAGCATCTGAGTTAAATTTAAATTGCTTGTTTCATCGCCCGTGTATTACCTTCTTTCTCCACTACATGGTGGAAGGCAAATGCCGAAATTTGCATGGCCAGTCTGAAGGGCAGGCCTCATGGCCTGAGCCTTGCCACTTAAAATTGAATTGAATTAAATTGTGTTCCGCTGACACTGCATTTCAGATGAATTTCCAAGATACACGTTGATCCCTATTCTAATCGATGCGAAGACACACTTGAAATCTGTGAGCGCAGAGGTCAAAAAAACAGAAAGTATTTGATGCCGGGGGCATTTTCAGTTCCGTTACCCATATGTTTTTAATCTTTTTTAAAGTTAGCGTGAAATTAAACAAAAATGTATTCCTACTGGAAATATATCTTTTGAAGTGATACGATTAATATGCGGTACTTGTTTTAAATGAATGGAGTATTTTAAAGGAAGACTTGACTTTCACAATAAACATGGCTCTCACGCTCCCTTGGATTCGCCGCTGTGTGTGGACGATAGCAGATTTCAACGTGGTGGGAAAATTTCATTATATGCAATACGTAATATTGTTAATTATTTGGTCTGATTTACAGAGGAGACTCGCCAATTTGCTTTTAAATTGTATTTCCATTACTTTTACATACGGCAACACTCGAAACATTCTTGAAGGGCAGAAATGACAACAGTGTAGTTTACGAACAGTTAGAACATTATAATGATGAAGGTAATAGAGTGGAATTTAAGGTTATTTGACTTAATTTTACGTCCTAACATCCATGCTTTCTCCAAGATATGACCCTTAAATTTGAGCGAAGATCTTTTAAACTAAAAAATGGATATTTCAGTCTCCATTTTAAAGACATTTAGCTGGTTTGCCGTCTTTTATGCCGAGCAAAAGCATGTCTTTAACAATTGTGATTGAAAATTTAAACAGCACTTTCCTTTATCAATATTGGAAATGGTATATCAAAAGACCCAATTAATACGTTTAAACATTGTCATATTTGTTTGAAATAGTTAATTTATTATTAAGATAACTTAAATAAGTATATTTTACTTCAGAAAATTAATTAATTCGTAGAATTTGACATTTAACTTCATTAACATTTTTACATTCGAACGTGTGATTCCCTAACAAGAAACACTTCCCTCACCAGAAACACGTGAATCATTTTACAGATTTCTTTAAGTATTCACCAAAACTTCTAGAGAGGAAATATATAGTGAGAACATAACCCTCATAAATTCCTACATAATTTACATTCCTAATTATACCAATAGAAAAAATAATTTGCTACAATCAAGTTCTTATAAAAAAGAGTAAATTACTCGCACTATTACATAGAGGAAGTCGATATACGCCGTAAATTAATCCTCATAGTACTTCTACTTCTACTTTCCTTTTGAAGCAAACTAATATTTTCCTAGAATTATTGCAGTTCTAAAATAATTTTTTAACATAATATTTTTGGGAACTGTTTAAGAATCCGCATGTCATCGTTTATCATTTAAACAATGTATAATGTTTAGTTTCTTTTTAAATTTCTGACCAGCCTTTTAAGCCAGGTAGTAACTACGCATTTCCCACGCGTGTTTGACCCACTTCCATCCACCCTCTTGCTTTTCCTTCCCCGCCCCTTTCTGCCCGGCGGTGGGCAGCAGACAGCCGCCGGGCGGCCTCCGCCGTCAACAGGCTCCGGCGCGCCCGCAATGAATATTCACAGCTCCACTCCGCGCCGCAGAGGGGGCGGCGCGGCGGCGGCCGACAGAGCAGCGGAGATCTTCCGAGAAGAATTTGCGCTCGTCATTCGCCGCTTCGCTTTCCCAGGTGCGCTAATTGAATTTTAATTAGCGGCCGCGTGCGGATTAAAGGCAGCCCGCGCGCGCTAGGTTGGCAGTCGGTGTGCCGGCCGAGAGAGAGAGGGAGGTGGTGGGAAGCGGGAGGGGCGGAGTACTAAAAACGCAAAGGGTCAAAGCTGTGCGGCGTGGGCGGTGGCGTGGGCGGTGGCATGGGCGGTGTCGTGGGCGGTGGCGGGCGGTGGCGTGGGCGGGGCGTGGGCGGTGGTGGGCGGTGCGTGGGCGGGGCGTGGGCGGTGGCGTGGGCGGTGGCGTGGGCGGCGGCGTGGGCGGCGGCGTGGGCGGCGGCGTGGGCGGCGGCGTGGGCGGCGGCGTGGGCGGCGGCGTGGGCGGTGGCGTGGGCGGTGGCGTGGGCGGTGGCGATGAGGGCGGCGTGGGCGGTGGCTTGGGCGGAAATGGTACTCAATTAAATGTTACTCATTTGGTACTCAAATTACATGGTTAAATGGTACTAAACTAAATCTGAATTAGAGTATATAACTAAATGAGTGGATAAAGAGGTGTTCATGTTAATTATTTTTTCTTTTTCTTTAGTCAGATAGTGTCAGCTCACGGCACGGTATGGCTTTGCCAAGGTCCACAAGCCGGGAATTCCTTTTAGACTTGCCATTTCCAGTGTTTCTTCACCCAACTATAAATTATCCAAATTTCTAAACGATGTTCATAAGACCTGTTTACAATCCGATTATCAATTTAATGCGAAAAATAGTAGTGAAGTTGTCAATAGATTAAAACTTATTCATTTGACCCCTCAAGATACATTCATTTCTTTCAACATAGCCAAAATGTACCCGTCCATGCCCCATCAACTAATTTTTTCAACTTTAGAAGAGTTATTGACCTCCCAAGTAAAATTCAAGACCTCTAATTTACCCAAAACGAAGATTCTTTTGGCAGTCAGATTAATATTGCGCAATATAACCTTTTTATTTAGTCAGAATCTTCATTCTCAAAATGATGGATGTCCAATTGGAGGTGTTCTAAGCTGCATCTAGTGTGAAATTTCTATGAGAAAATTAGAAGCTGACGTCCTCTCCTCTTTAAACTTAAAATTTTTCACACGTTATATTGATGACACATTGCTTGAAGTTCAGCATGACCAAGATCAGAATGTTCTTGCAAAATTTAACTCCTATCATCCAAATTTAAACGCGTAAATTACGCTCGAACAAAAAGTTGAAGTCACTATCAACTTTCTCGACATTACCATCTTCAGGTTTCCTAATTTTTGCCTCACCAAGTGGTACACCAAACCCACATATGCGGGTGTCATATTTAACTTTCAATCTAATCATCCTACCTCGATGAGAATTGCCCTTGTGAAGAACCTTGTACAAAGATCAATTAATCTGTCCAATTCTATTTTCTATCTGGCTGTTCTTCAAAAGATGTTTTTACTACTAGTTAGGATCTCTTACCCTATTAATTTTATTTCTAAATTTGTGTGTCAAAAACTGAAACAAATCGAACAAAGATCTTCTGTCAATGCCATTGTTCCACTAGATGAAACTCAAGCCATTGCCACTATTCCAGATAAGGTAATTTTTTCATTACCCTTTCTCCACAGTACTAATAATAAAATAAAAAGACTACTGTACAACAATTTACCTAACATCGAATTTGGCAAACCATTATTAATAAATCTTAAGTATTCTATTATATTTTTGATGCTTCGATGTTTCTTGATTCTACCCGATCCGTTCAGAACCGTGCAGAACCCGCAACTGTATGTGATATTAAACTATTGCTCTACCACTCTCAAAAAAACCTTCCACTGCGCATGCCCGAACGTGGCCTCTCCCTCCAAATCTCCTATTTCCCCTTTTGAGTTCCTCTTTTGACGAAGAGGGCAGTGCGATCGCTGCGTCTTCCAATCACCTCTCCTTGTCGCCGACGCGTTTCCTTATCGCCGAGAGGGGAAATCTCAGATGCCACAGGGTGGGGGCAGCCTCCGAGACTTAACCAAAGGTACGTCCGCCATGATGGTTTTTTTGCGAGCGGTTCAGCTATAATTACTTGATATTCTAGGCAATTAAATTGCACGGGTGTACTGTTCGGTAATAAAGTTAAATAAGAATAGTTTGTATTGACAAGGTTGTATTGTATTGTTAACAATCACAAGAAATATATATATATATATATATATATATATATATATATATATATAAAACAAGCGACGGAGGGTCATGAAGAAAAAGATACTACAGGCTTACTGTGGAAATGAAAAAATAGGAAAGCCGGTGGGGGTTTACCAGTGAGAGCCCTCGCACGGGTGCGCTAGTGTTGTGCTGAAAGGAGCGTTGCTTTCTCGCGCGACTAGAGTGAAGGTTCCCTCGCGCGCTGCACCCGCACGGAGGCCCAGGGGATGTCGCTCGGGTGCCAACGCACGCGCATCCGGTCGCCTCCCGGCCGGATATCGGAGGGGAGACACGCTGGGGCCTGTATTTGTACGTGCTTCAAAATTTATTGGATGCCGCTCATTTCGAAAGAACAAAGCTTCCATGGAATTGGAATTTTCCAACCAAGTAATTGGAACGGTATTTGTAATCGAAGAATCAATGCATTTCAAACACTGTTGATACGGCAGTTGTTTTCTTACTTTTGTGTTAAATTATATTCTGTTTCTTTGGATACATTCTCGAGGTTCAGTGACTGAAGTAGTTTTATCTATAAAAAGATTTGTCTCAAAGAGCGTAAATCGTTTTATCTATTTGTCAGCACAGGAATTCCGTGAAAAGATATTAACGCTTTTGCATAGTTTATAAGCAAAACTTTTCTTTTATTTAACATTCCTTTTTTTAAAAGACATGTTATGTATGTAATTACTGATTGGAATATTGTTAATTTTTCTAAAGAGACATACTTATTTGAAGTTTTGTGCTGTTTTGTCGCGTTAATTATCTTTCTTAAATATAATTGGTTGGCTGATTGTTAGTTATTCCGGGCACGTCAACTACTGAGGTCATTGATGCCAAAAGTCAAGTGCATATTTTCCTCGGGAGGTGGCGGTGATTTTCCCCTCGCTGGATGGCGAGATCCGGCTCCGACCTACTGTCGGCTAGTGGGATTTCCCCCTAACCAGGACTCTCCCAACAGCGGGGCGCCGCCCCAGCCGGGACAAGTTCGAAGCTCCCGACCGGTCTCCAGGTGTCTGGTAGTGTTGTTCATGTCAGTGTAAGTGTGTGCAAGGGGTGAGATTAGGGCAAGGAAAAAAGAAAAGATCGCACGCGGTCCATGGCCCGTTTGTTAGGCCCGACGTTAGCTGAAAAGCTAGTGTCGAAAATCTTGCTACTGTCGGGACTCGAACCTAGGACTTCCCGGTCAGATGAACTGAGTGCCATCAGTTGATGCACTGAGCCATCTCTCTCAGTTTAAATAAAATAATTAGAACATCATCGATATAACAAATGGAAAGAAATACATTAAAAGATCAACGAATAAAATAGTACTAAATCAGCTAATATTAAAAAGTGTCGTATCAGCTAACATGCCGTAATATTTACAGCAAAAAAATATGATGAAATCATTTGAGGTACACGAGTTAATTTTGTTCTCGAGATACCGCCGATATGAAGTTTCAAAATTATTCTTTAACTTAACAGCTTAGTCATGCTCCAAATGTAGATTAATGGTTACCTTAATTTTTCGTATCTAATTGAAATTTCCTTAGCATAATAAACCTCGCAAAGTCTTATTACAGCAAGGATGAAGCAACGATAGTTACTCCAAGCACACTCGTAACTTCAAGAAAAACACCATTCTGTGGAGCAACTCCCAATGTATCTTCCAGCGTTATGCTCGGGACATCTGCACGGAAAACATACCGGTAAGAGCAGTGTATTGATGCTGGAAGCCTGGCAGCAAGGCCTTACCCTCTCAGATTTACGACGTTTGAAACGAGCAGCAGCTGCACTTCACTTGCATTTGGGTGGTTACGCCTTTGCCCTGGATGTTCTCTGCACAGAATCGGTAGGGAAAGGAAACCTTCACAACACTGATGTAATGCCACAGCTGGGAACGGATCGCACAGGGCTTCGTTTACTCAAATGTGCAATGTGGCCTGGAACATTGCATAACAAAAAATGCTTCCGTCCCCCAAGGGCCAAATTCAAACTGCCAGAAATCCATGTATTTAATAATATCATACTTCTAATAAAAAGCCAACTTACCACGGAAATATAAATTATTTATAAATAATTATTTAAAAAACAAACCAATGTATAGAACATAAAATATTACTCCCGTTAAATGATAGTGCCTAACAAGTAACCCGATTAACGTGAAAACGGGCAAGGATAAGTGGTGTTGGGAAATATATGGCAACCGTTACAAAAATGGCCATATATGTTTGGAAATAAAGAAATGAGATTTTAAAATATGAAAACAAATCGTCTTCTCTTCCACGTGAAGGAAGTGTTTCCGTGACACTACCATGTAACCATATACATTTTCGCCAAGAAAATCAGAAAAAAAAGAATATGATAATTTTGAGAACTTTGAAAAAGACTTCTTCGCCTGTTTTCAGTAAAAGACACGAGAACGTCATGTAATGATATCACAATTAAACATGTCATTAAAGTTTTATAAAAACAAGTTAGAAGTATCATTTTTGGTCTATTCAGGTATGTTAATGTGTATTTGAACGGTACTTGTCCACCACCCTCCAAAACTCACAAAATCGTGTATATTCATACAAATTATATGCCCCCAATGTTGTGCAAGTAATTTAGTTAGAAATTAAAAACAAATGATGCTGCAAGATGTGACACATATAGTTTTACATTAATAATAGTTATTTACGAAATATGTGTCGTATGACATCTTATTACAATACTGCTGTAGAATTATCACTGAGTGACTGTCTGTAAACGTATCCATGGGGGACGTTACGCAGAGTTTGATAACCAAACGAGTTTTGTAATAAGATGTTACGGTAGGAATATCGTACAATGTTTTATCGAGTTTGTAAAATTTCAAAGAATTATAATTTTCCTTCCAATTTGACGCTTCTTCCTGTGAAATGCGATGGACTTATCTTCATATAATTAAAACTATGCTGTGAATTAGAGCAAGTGGATTCTAATATCGTTTCTTAAGAAACTGTCCCGGTTTCGTAAAGTTTGACTTTACGTAACCAATGTTGACAAAAAAGTTTAAAATCTTATTTTGTTTGTATCAGGTAGAGTTTCGTGAGGTTTTCTTTTGCCGGCAGGCGCAGATGATAAGCAGCAGACGAAGTGTTTTTTGCTGATAAACTAATTTCTCGGAAGGACTGTCTTGAACAGGACGCTTGGTTGAATGCAAATTGCATTGCGTGTCTTATCGCTGACAGATCGATGTAAGTCACTCTCCATAGGCAAATAAACGTAACACTCAGAAGGAAACGACTGCAGAAGGGACCTGTGACGCAAACGTGAGGGAGAAAGGCTCTCAGAATAAACATGAGGTTCTCAGAAAAAAGTAATTGTTTCCACTTTAGTGTATATTGAAGAAATTTAGCCTCAACGCAGTCTATTCCAATTCTTGAACGTCTCAAAAATACATGAATGTTACCACTCTTAAACAAATAGCAGTGAAAGAAATCTTAGGATATTTACTCAACGTTTGGCATTTATCTAATGACATTTTGGAAAAAAAAATAATAACTAGAGGTGATACAGACAACAATACTTTCGCGTACTAAATTTTTCTAATTTACTTGGCGTGGCCTGGCTTTAAAGTCTCGCTCCATTCTCTGGTCAGCTGCCATCTATCGTCGTCCAAAGTACATTTTTTTTTACAATTTCTCAACATTTTGCTTTCCTAGTAGTACAATCGAATTATTACTTCAAGAATATTAAAGAAGTCTAGTCCTAAATAGAAGTTTTCATTGAGAAATTCGTAGCCGTTTTTGAGAAAATGGCGATTAAGCTTTACTGTAAATGCGAAATTTGAAGCTCTTTTTCTCGGAAATATGTTGAGTTTTCGAAAAAGTTAATTTGAAGTCATCTGAAGATTTTCTATTCACAAGTGAAATCATGGATACAACTTTATGGAAATACCAATATTAACGGAATCAGAGGTATTTAAAAATTACATTTGTGTAATTTTTGATAAAAAGAAAAGGATACCCCAAAACGAACTATACGTCATATAAACGACGGACAGAGACAGACGGACAGAGACGGACATACGGACGTTTTAAAAAAAACACTTCATCACTTCTAATCTAATTTTATTATATTCCATGTGTAGATAATATTAAACATTAAGTAAATGGAAAGTGACCAAAAGAAATGATTCCAGAAGATGAATTAAATGCTCTGACATTCTCATTTTTGGAATTTTCTTGTTTGTAAACTACCAGACAAAAATAAAAACTATGAAGATTAAAGCTTTTATGGCTGGAACCAAATCGTGTAAATGTACTAGTTGAACGGCCAAATTAACACTTTCTTCATATCTAAGACGTTTTGAATGAATACATAAATCAACATCAAGACTATTTGAATGAATATATAAAATTATCGAATCGGAAGCAAACCGGCAAATCACTTCAATTCAGGAATTTCTCCGCGGTCGCACAGAGCGAGTTTGAATTGATCCGACGAGGTCCAAGTGACGCTGGGCGTCTCTCAGGGAAGCGTGTTAGGATCCCTTCTTTTACTTAAGTATATTAATGATACCTGTACCGAAAGTTGATCGACAATCAATACTTTTCGTGGACGACTGCAACGTGTATCGAAAAATTAAAGACATACCGGACATGGATCAGTTGTAAAAATATATTAACGAATAGTTGAAATGGTCCTAGGAAAACGGAATGAAAATAAATACAGATAAAAGCAAAATAATTATTTTTAGGAAGTTTTGAGCATAGAAAAAGAACGCCACTATACAATGGATAGAAATACAATTCCGGAGCTACATAGTTCAAAATATCTGGGCATTATAATTATAAGCGACAAAACAAGCAAGTATATGCGTTCGAGAGTTGCGTTTCAAACGTGCAAGCGTGTGCGTTCGAGTGTTCTCAGGAGGGCAAGTGTAGGATGTAGTGATGTGCAGTGAAGTGCAGAGAGGATTTTTAGGTAAAAAGACGAATATAATAATATACATGTTGTCATATGTTAGTTAAACATTGTTTTGAGTAATTCTCATTTTTTGCGATCTGTTTAACGGATAATTTAAATTGATTGATTGATTTTTTCGTGTTTCCGGGCGCGTCAACTGCTTTGGTCATTAGTCCCGTGAGTGTAGTGCATGTTTTTTCTCGGGAGATGGCGGTGAACTTCCCCCGCTGGATGGCGAGATCCGGCACCGACCTACCGTCGGCTAGTGGGGTTTGCCCCTAACCAGGACTCTCCCACCAGCGGGGCACCGCCCCAGCCGGGACAAGCTCTAAGCTTCCGACCGGTCTCCCGGAATATGTGGTAGTGTGGTGCATGTGAGTGTAAGTGTGTGTGTAAGGGGAGAGGATGGGACAAGGAAGAGGAAGGACAGATCGCGCGCTCCGTGACCCGTTGGGTAGGGTACTGTTCTGGCATTCGCCTGGCCTTGATCGGAGAAACCACGGAAAACTACCGATCAGAGCAGCTGGCCGCTAGAATTCTCCTCCAGACATTCAACGACTGAATTCAACCTAGCTGAAAAGCTGGTGTCGAAAATCCTGCCGCCATCAGAACTCGCACTTAGGACCTCCCGGTCAGAGGCGCTGCAGTGACATCAGTTGATGCACTGAGCTACCGCTACCGGTGATATTTTGAATGTAACAGTCCACCAGCCCAAGCCAAGTAGCGCTCTCCCTGCTAATGCGCGCTCGGGGCCTTACAATGTACGTTGAACATAAAAATCTTCATATAGCAAAATTACTTAAAAAATATTTTCTAACATTTGAATTTTAAAACATTGAATTCGCCTTTTTACGCTCGTCGTGATACACTAAAAAAATATGCATTGTTCCGTTTGAAATAACAAATTTACCTCAATATCTCGTAAAATACAAGTGATAAAATGGAATACATCAATTAGCCCCTTTTCTTTATGCATCTCCTTGTAAACTGCATTCCAATGACTTCAACCGTTCAAAAATTACAGGAGGTGCTAAAGTTACCCTATACATAGTTAGCGAGTCCCAATGATGCACACTGTATCTTACAAAATTAATTAACAGGATAGTTTGCACAGTAGAAATATGTTTTTCAGAACACTTTTTAAAGCTATATTTTATTTGTAATCATTTGGAAAAGTTCGCTGAATGAACTTTCAGGATATTCAATGAGGTATTTAGATATTTGTGCAATATATAGGTAAGATCGCTTCTGGAATTCAACCAACTTCAGATATTCAAAAAGTGATCTTCGATAATTAACTCTGATATAGATCTCATACACCCACTTTCAAAGAACTATACCAAAGCTTCAAATCTTCCTTTATGCAATCAAGAGAGCGTTTTCGTTCAACTACCCAAATATGATTTGCCAATAGCAACCAATTCAGGTAACCACTAAATCAGATTTTGACCTGTTATTAGAGAATTCGCTGATTTCACAATCTACAAAAATATTGTCACCTCTTTATGATCCAATCACTGATTTCACATATTTAATGCGCAAGGACATAACAATGCCATATTTAATGCGCAATAACATCAGGTTTAAAAATTACATTTAAAAATCATTATAATATATTTAACTTGAAACTCTGAAAACATTGTTTGATCAACACAAAATTAAGAACTGAAATACAGTTTATCTTATATTATTTTTTATAAGAGAGTTAAGAAAATGAAAATTAAATATATTCACTTAAGGCCATTACTTCACTGTTACACTCTACTGTTAAAATCATTGTTTTCAAGCGTATAAGGAGTCAATAGAACCGTTAGCGCTTAGACAAAAGCTTACTGTTTCACTTTTCTTGTGCACTCTAGTAAGATCATCTTGTTGCAGAAACCAACAGTAATCAGCCATTATTGGTGTATACCATCGTCTTTGGTAGCGCCTTTCACTGTCTTTAATATCTTGGTGAAACCTCTCGCGCTGTTCTTCACTCACTGCTCCCAGGTTTCCTGGAAAGCAGTCTAAATTGGAGTGAAGGAAATGTACTTGCAGACTCGTGTTACATCCAAAAGGCTTCAATTTTATTCAACATATTATTTACACAATATTCATAGTTTGGATATTTATAATTTCCCAAGAACTTATAAACTACTGCTTGGAAGTCAATCCTTGGTTCCCTTTCCGGAGGTGTCATACTTACTTCCAAATAATCATCTTTAGTTAGTTATCTCATCTTCCCTCCTACACAGATACCTTCTTTGACGTTTCCTTCTGCGAGGGTGGGAAAGTCGTTGGTTAGGTACTTAAAACAACTTTCATTATCATCCAGTACCTTAGTAAATTGCTTCATTAATCTTAATTTAATGTGAACGGGAGGTAAGAGAATTTTTTCAGGATCTACAAAGTTGCTTTTATAATGTTCTTGGAACCAGGAATCAGCGTGTTTCTTCTAGGCCATTCTCGTGTTGTTCAATGAGTTTTTCTAACTCGTCTGTCCCATTTAAAAATGTGACATGGACTTTAAATCACCGAATCTCATCAATTCATATTCCTCATAATTTACCTTTTCGAGTATCAAATTAAGAATGTCATATGAATTCTTAAGATAAACGGAAGATGTGACTGGTGCAGGTGCTAAAGTGTTACCAATGTGTAGCAACATACATTTTAAACTTTTTTTGCTTGAACCTATGAAAAGCCTTCATTCATCTGTTTTATCCTGCTAACTTGTTTATGAGGTTTGGAGTGAATACAATATATTAAGGAGTTTTTCTGATTAAAAAACGTTAAAAGTCTTTCTCTCTAAGTCTGTAAACTGTAACATACGTTCCTGGAGCTAGAATAGTATTTGCTTTTAGACGCGAAGCTAAAACTTCAGAAGCATCCTTTGAGAAATTTAAATCTCTTACCAAATCTATCAGTTCTATTTGTGTTCGGTGCTTGTCCAATCAGATTCTTCAGCTGAATCGCCTGGTGTTGAATTTGAATCAGAATTTCTTCAGTGTTTCAGAATTACTTCAGAATTAATCAGCAGTACTTCGAGGTTTGAAGGAAGTTCTGGTATGGGATTGTCAGTGCCATGTAGTACAGGCCTTCCAGCAGACTCCAAATCAGGATCAACCATTCCGCGTCTCTTCTTTGTATTGAATCCTTTTACTTTGCAGATACAAAACGAACAATCGTCTGGATGGTTATTTGGCTCTCGCCACATCATAGAAACTCAAAAACTCAGTGCCTTCTTCTTCCCCTTCAACCAGTTTCTTAAGTCTGCAACACATATAACACTGCACACTTTATGAGGGGCCCACAGCTTATCCTATCGCCTAGTTTCATTCTAAGAGAGGTTGGCTTGGTTTGGATTTTTCATGTTTCCGGGCGTGTTTCTCGGGAGATGGCGATGGTCTTTCCCCGCTGAATGGCGAGATCTGACGCCGACCTACCGTCGGCTAGTGGGCTTTCCCCCTAACCAGGACTCTCCCACCAGCGGGGCACCGCCTCAGCCGGGACAAGCTCTAAGCTCCCGACCGCTCTCCCGGAACATGTGGTAGTGTAGAGCATGTTAGTGTAAGTGTGTGTCTAAGGGGAGAGGATAGGACAAGGAACGGAAAGACAGATCGCGCGCGGTCCGTGGCCCGTTTGGTAGGGTACTGCTCCGGCATTCGTCTGGTCTTGATCGGAGAAACCACGGAAAACTATCGAATAGAGCAGCCGGCCACTAGAATCCTAGCTGAAAAGCTAGTGTCGAAAATCCTGCCGCCGTCAGGACTCGAAACTAGGACCTCCCGGTCAGAGGCGCTGCAGTGACATCAGTTGATGCACTTAGCTACCGCTCCCGGTCCTAAGTTAGGTGTTATAAACATTTCTAAGAAATGGGGTTGTATCTCTCTTGTTTGCACTCTCTGTTTTGCAATCATAAAACGGCCATAAAAATAAGAAAATGTATTTGGGTCATTCACACACTTTCTTCTTTCCGTGATTATAGCTCAAAATTTATTTATTCAAACGGACTAATTCTTCGAAACACTGCTTGAGATGAATTCGAATATCTCGGTCAACACTGGTTGATTTGTTTTGCACAGTTTCTGCTATTGTACGGTATTGTAAGGATGGGGCTATGAAAACCTATGTTCAAAGGTTTATGAATATAGCATTGTCACGAGCTGCCATGCCATGTTCTGTTACAAAATCATGCAAAATGAATTGACAAAATCAATATCACGAATAATATATATTTGCGTTTAGAAGGCATTGAAAATAATGTGTATATTATCAATATCTCTTTGATCACAATTACTGAAATTATTAAAAATTGTGATGTTATAGATCAAAAGTAAAAAAAAATATTTGATTCAGGTGGCCAACGTACGCGTAAAACAAGCGTCAAAATCAAAAAAGGAAAATCCATGTTGACCTGTGTTACTCGGTGTTGCCAGAGCTCCCCAGTACAACCCGTCCCGCCCCCTTTCTTGGTTCACTCCTTCCGTCCCGACCACCTCACAGCCACGAAGTCTGTGACAGCATTACGGGTTGCATCATTTGCAGCAACAAAAAGTAAATGGAGTGGAGTTGGGTTAGTGGGGTAGCATTTTGGGATCGCGAACCCTATTATGTGGGCTTATTTGGAATCGCGAACCCGTAGTTTTTTTTTAGATTACCCCAAATAATTCGTGAAACATTAAGAAGCGACCATGTTGACTTAGTTTTAGGAACGTAAATACAAAGAGAGACACAAACACACATTCATGTTTCTATGCTATTGAGACACGGCGTTCAAGAATTAAAAATAACTGTATCTCATTTTCTAATATTTATGGGCATATTCGAGGAATATCATAGATGTGTGAGATAAAAATTTTGTAAGTAGATATATTTTTAAAAAAGTTATCGGCCATAAATACATTCGCGTTTTCTCATCTGTTAGGTCATAGATATCCACGATCCGTTTATAAAGCACTTTCTATTGTAGCTGTAATGGTGGGGTGTGCATAGGTACACACAGTTTGAACTCAGGACCCTCACCGGCCCGCGAGGTGTCAGTGCACATTCGCCCGTCGGCGACGATTCGCCGCCCCCTGCCGACGCGCGGTGAATAATGCACGATCAAGTCCCCGGAGCGCGGCGGCCCCCCCCTGCCCCCCCTGGAGCCATCTGGGATGCGACGTTCCAACGTTGGCGTCGGGTTGGACGCTTCCACGCTGATTCGGAAGTTTTCCAGGTCCTTCAAAGCGTTCTCCTGCCGCGTGCTTGGGAGTCGATAAGCAGGGAGGAGGGACGCAGTTCTGTAAATACGGGCGCGAGTTTTTAGTAGAACAACGCTGATTTACGAAATGTAGCGAAAACGAGTTGATTGACTAAAAGGAATGACACGCTGTATGGATTTCGATAAAACTCACAATTATTTTTCCTATAGGGTTATCTCTGCAGTTCGCGTGTTTCCGTCGAATAATGTTTATTAAATAATAATACTTATTATTTCAATAGTAAGTATTGTATGCATATTTGGCATCCATTAAGGTCATTAAGGCAGTGCGTGGCTACAATTTGAGAAGGACAATTGCATTTTTTACTAGGTACTCTTCGAGGTTTAAGAATGAAGGTATTTAAATTAAAGAAGGTCAAAACCACTTCTATTAACTCTTTTTTTACTTTTCTAAATTAAGTTTCCTAAGAATTTTAATGTAAGTTCACAGAGCATATTAATGGCATGGTTTTTTGCTATGCAGGTAATTTCCTGATAATTTGCCACAGTATATACAAAAAAGTAAAAATAAATGATTCATAGTTATTTTTCTCGTCATACACGTTTCATTTCTTACAAATGCAAACATGTATTAAGAATTGTGATAAAGTATTATTACATGTTTGCAGTATTCAAAAACAAAGCGGAGTTGATGATGCATTCCATCGTCTCCTAAATAAATGCACACGAATGTCCGCTTGGTAAGATAAGCGCTAATGGAGGTTCCCGGCAGAAAGGTCATGCCCTTTGAACTGTTGCGTCGTAAACAGGGAACTATCGTAAAGCGTTTTGCTAATAGAATCTCTTTCCAACTACGAGTACAAATGCAACGACGCAGAACAAACAAGAGCAGTTAGTACAGATTGCCTCCGAATGAATGTTCCAGGCAGAAAATGGAGAACGTTTCGCTATGTTGTTTTAATGCTACTTCGAAATTCTTTTATTCGTTCTTCATTCTCCGGTCTGTTTGCCCTGTCTCTTGGGTCTCGGTGTATTTCGTCTACCTCGAGAACCATCTCGTGTGACTCGCCTGTTATCTTCTGCCTCATGTTTCTCATGGTCTTGTCTGAGTTCTTGTATCTCTCCCCTTCCTTTTGTCAGTTTCTCTCTCTCTCTCTCTCGATTGATCGCCTTCTCTCACTCCAATTCTCCGAAATTCAAAGTTGGACTTTGGTACGTCATCCATGTGCTTTCCATGTCACAGATGGTCCTTGGGGAGGGGTGTAATTAACCCCTTACCCCGGCACTAAGAAATTGATCGAGCGCCCCCTATAAGTAATTAGAGGAAGACGTTAAAACTACCAACTACCAATTCGGCCTCCCCGTAGATTTTATATACAGAAGGCAACCACGACGGCGAACCTAGCTACTTTAGCTAGTTTTGGAAATTCGCCTACGTCGATATGTTCAACGTGCAAATATTTCAAGAATATTTTACTTCGGACACGACGAGATATGTGCCTTAAGAAACAACCATCCAGCGGGGGAAGATCACCGTCATCTCCCGAAGAAAAAAACTTACGGGACTAATGACCTCAGTAGTTGACGCGCCCGGAATAACTACAATCAATAAATCAGGAAATCCTCCGAAAGCCGACATCTAAGTCAGTTCCAGATCTCACCAATCAGCGGTGGAGGAACACTGTCACCTTAACTACACTAATGGGTCTAATGACCATATTAGTTGACGCTCTCGAAGACATCAATCAATCAAGCATCTCATGTCATCCCAAACTGACTTGGCAATCATCCCAGTACTAAACAATCAGCGGTACGCCCTTTGTCTTATTCTTCGTTTTGAGAAGTTTATTCGCAGTCACGGAGCTACAGATTACAACGAAGAACCCCACGAAAACTCGAGACGCCCGCGATCCGGGGCGGAGTCTTTGAGCGGCGAACTCTGCTCCCGGGAATCCGTATCCCGCACCGCCTTCCGAGTAGAAGCCGCCCTCCGCTGCACGCCCGAGCGGCTTTTAATTGAGAAGAGACATCAAACGCCGCCCACTGCGTCTCCCACGGCCTCCAAGCTGCGACCCGCGGGCCACACGTGGCAGACGGAAGAGCATCTTCCACACGACAAAAACGGACAACGGAACGACACTTGCATTCAGAAAACTCACAGGCAAATTGATTGATTGATTTCTTCGTGTTTCCGGGCGCGTCAACTGCTTTGGTCATTAGTCCCGGTAGTGTAGTGCATGTTTTTTCACGGGAGATGGCGGTGATCTTCCCCCGCTGGATGGCGAGATCCGGCGCCGACCTACCGTCGGCTAGTGGGGTTTCCCCCTAACCAGGACTCTCCCACCAGCGGGGCACCGCCCCAGCCGGGACAAGCTCTAAGCTCTCGGCCAGTCTCCCGGAATATGTAGTAGTGTAGGGCATGTTAGTGTATGTGTGTGTGTGTAAAGGGAGAGGATAGGGCAAAGAAGAGGAAGGACAGATCGCGCGCGGTCCGTGGCTCATTTGGCTGTACTGTTGGGAGTACTGTTCCGGCATTATCCTGTTGTTGATTGGAGAAACCACGGAAAACTACCGATGAGAGCAACCGGCCTCTAGAATTCTCCTCCAGACAGCGACTGAATTCGACCTAGCTGAAAAGCTAGTGTCGAAAATCCTGCCGCCGTCAGGACTCGAACCTAGGACCTCCCGGTCAGAGGCGCTGCAGTGACATCAGTTGATGCACTGAGCTACAACTCCCGGTCACAGGCAATTTGAGGAAACCTAGACTCATTAAGTGTTTGAATGCCTTATATTCATATTGGATGTCGCAGAATAAATGTTACTCAAGTCAAGGATTTTTAAAGGGGATGAAAATTATCACTTTTGCAAATGAACATGTAGAGAAGTTCCATTGATTGATTGGTGATTCCGGGCGCGTCAACTGCTAAAGTCATTAGTCCCGTAAACGCAGTGCGTGTTTTAGCTCCGGAAATAGTGGTGATCTTCCCCTGTTGGATGGGAAGATCTGGAGCTGACCTACCGTGGGCTAGCGGGGGTTTTCCACAACAAGGTATCTCTCACCAGCGGGGCACCGCCTCAAACGTCACAAACTCTAAGCTCCGGTCCGATATGCCGGTATCAGTGGTAGTGTGGTGCGTGTAACTGTATGTAAGTAAAGGAAATGATAGAACAAGGAATGGGAAGGAAAGAAAGCGCGTGGTCCGTGGCCCATTTATTAGGGTACTGCTCCGGCATTCGCCTGGTAATGATCGGAGAAACCACGAAAAACTACCGATCAGAGCAGACGGCTGCAAGAATTCTTCTCGAGTCAGCGACTGAATTCGACCTAGCAATCCAGTTAGTGTCGAAAATCCTGCCAGCGTCTGGACTCGAATCTCGGACCTTCCGGTCCGAGGCACTGGAGTAAAATCAGTTGACGCCATGCGCCACCTCTCCCGGTTGGGAAAATCCATATAAGAGAGGCACGCTCGTGGCATTGGCCTCTGATTAATAGGCAACTCATTATGCCTGGAGGTTTGGCGGGTCATGTTATGACGCAAAGGGATTTCGTTTACTTTCCGAGCATCTGTGCATGATGAAATGCGTAACCGTCGGGGGCAAATGGCACATGTGCAGCTTCGTTGTATGAACTTTACCATCACATGTTCACTGGGAAAAGTTATCATCTCGCCGCTCGAGGTGTCCTAGAAGTTTGTAACATTTATTCTGAAACAGCTTGTAAATACTGACAAATGAGGACTTGTACAAGGCGAACCGGCATATCACATCTGCGACCACGTTTCAATTCATAATCAATACTCGTGTTGAAATTTATGCTTAGTAGCATGTTTTATCAAGTTTACCTAACTTTCAATCACTTTTAATCAGTAGTAACTCAGTTGAACAATAATGAACGCATATGCAAACGTATTTTTTGTAATCGTGGGTTTAAAAATCACTTCAGTGCAGTGAATTGAAAAAGTCAAGATTAAAAACGTGGATTGCGCCACGGGCATGTATTGTCGTCCAAACAACCCATTACCAAGTACTTTTTTATTTAAAATTATTAATAAAATTAAAAAATAATGTGACACTTTCATGTTGTGACACTTTCATGTAATTTATTGTGACAATAATGTGACACTTTCATGTAAAAAACAATGTGACACTTTCATAAAATAATTATTTATTCTTTTTTATAATGCAGAAAAAGTGTATTAACATGAATTAATGGTAAATTTTGATAATGTAGTATACGAAAAAATCAGTAAAAAAATTACACACAATCTCTAGAAGCAATGAATCTCATTTGCATAAAACTAATTTCTTGCACTTTTCACATTCACGGGATGCTTTGCGGTTCAAATTTCTAGAAGAAATTTCATACCTTGAAATGCTACCTTACATACCTACCTTTCATTACTTCAGTTTTCTTTATTGCAACTTCTGTTTCCTTTTATTCCGAATGAAAAACTATCCCATTAAAATATAATATTTTTCAACCTTCGCGGGAATTCAATTAGTAATATTCTAAGAGTAGTCCAAGGACGAATACTATGTAAACTTCCATGGACAATTCTTGTTTCTGGTGATTTCTGAAGTATCAGTAAGATTTTATTCTGCTGAAAGGTGATCGTGCCAAATTGGATTTTGTCGCAAGAAATGGAGGTTATCGTAAGGGATTTGTTAGCAATAAGCAGGTTGACTCTAGTTGTCAACGCGGATTTAACGTAGAAGGGCGAGTGGGAGCCTTACGAGGGACCTAGTAAATAATTTCTGATGATTGACCAACAGACTGCAATCAAGTGATGAGCAATAGATTTCACAAATAAAAGATTAGGGAAATAGTTCTGAAAATCCCAAGCGCATACACTATTCTTCCACGACACCATACACGAAAAAATATAGCCTACTGTCCAATTTTCTCCAACATACCCCTTCCGGTTTAAAGTCTTCTATTTTCAACGGTTTTGTTCATAATGCACTACTAACATTACAATCGTTCCCAAAAGTACACAAAAGAATACTGCTCACTAGAATAACCATCGTCACAGATATCCACCCAAAGTTTAGGGGGAGTTTTGTGTTACTCTCTTCGATCAGCAGCCCACATAAAATGCCTTTTCAGCACTCGTTTACAAAATAGTTTGTACCTTCATTGTTAATTGATTTGACAGGGTTACTTACCATAAAGTAGAGAAAGAGCTACTGACCTTAATGTAACATAGTGAATTGTACACTTGAATTAAAATACAATGAAATCCTAAAAATAGCACATGATATATGTGCTTTTGTTTTGTTCATATGATTGCGCCACACGGCCTACCGATCTGCAACATTTACTCCTCGCAAAATAAAAGTTCACTTACGAAGTACATTATACACCAATGATTCAGAAAACCATAATCGTTTGAATCGTATAATTTTTTATTTGTATTTTTCACAAACAACACAATAAAAATCACAAATGTTTTAAATTCAATAGTTAATAGAATGGGAGATGTTCCTAAAAAAACACGATTGGAAGGTAAAATATTCAGAAAACAACTCGTATCACAAACGTGTTTTTAGAATGTCATTATTTGAATGAATACTCACGTTTTATTTGTGATTAAAATAGAAACTGTTTGCTCTATCCCAGAAGATATGCAACAATAAAAACAAAGTCCTTCAGCTAACTTCGTACTTATACCAAAAACCTGCATGCAGTTTACTCAAGAAGGCAATAGCGCCTTCTGGAAATATTGGAAAATAATATCGAAAGATGAGAATTTGAACGTGGGGCATTTGGAGACCCCTGCGTTATCCGCTTCCTGGCTTTCCTCGTGGCGCCCGCTGAGCTGGGCGGCAAGGAAACGGAATAAAGGGCCGGGCGTTTGGAGCACCTGGACTTGCGACTCGGCAAACAAAGCGCGCCCTACAACGCCCGTTCTCTCATCGCCCCCGCCTTTCCCCGCCTCGCCTCTCCCCGCCACGCCATTCCTCGCCGCTCCTCGCCACGCCACGCCGCTCCCCGCCACGCCACGCCATGCCACGCCGCTCCCCGCCACGCCACGCCACTCCCAGCCCCTCATCTCTTTGCTTCCTCCTCTCGACGCTACAATCGAATTGAGATACACGAGTGGAATTCATTTGGTTCCAGATAGACATTTGTACTCTTGAAATGTAATATCAGAGTTACAGTTGTAAAACTTATGTTTTACATTGTTATATCCAAAAATAAATCTAGAGTGTCTGTGATTTCAGTATTAGTTTTTTAGACAGCCACACCAGCGGTAACTTTTAGGGCATGCAGAGCGTTGCTAAAACTTCGTTGATTAAAGTGAGACGATGCTCATGTGTTCAGATACATTTGTGTATGCAACAAAGAAAGCAAACTAATTTCGTCTGAGCGCACCTGCTACTAATGAACCTAATATATTATTAAGTGATTTGTGTACTTGAATTAAAATAAAATAAGTCATTAAGGATGTCTAAAAGAGAGTGTACAACACACGTGGTAAAAGTAATTTTATTTTTCTCGCAAGATTCAGCCATGTAGCCTATCGACCTCATATCGCAACGTTTTGTACTCGCAAAATGAAATGTCACTTTCATCACTCGTAGCATAAATGACTTTTTTTATAATCTCATGCGAATATTGACAAGTTATAATACTCATTTAATTGTTTTTTCATTTTTTATCTCACAGTTTGTCCGGGTTAATTACGGTAACAGCTAAACCGATTTTGAAGGGTTTTCACCGAAAGGTAGACTATTTTGTCGGGCATAACTGAGGCCATTTTCTTGGATGATTGTTTTCCGTTATATAAAGAAGAATGTTTGAGTATTTATTTTTATAAAATATAACTTATCTCGATCCAGCTTTATCTCGATCTTAATACAATTTTTTATCCATGACTTTCAAAACAAGATAAAATTTCCTTTTTACATGAAATTTCCTAAGAACTACACCCTTCTCCCTTGCTGCCCCATAAAATTGAAGCGGACTCTTTGGCAGTACGAAGTATTTTGAAAAGAGTGAGAATATACGCTGAAATGATTCCAGTGTGTTTGATAGTCCATTCAATTGTCTACTAAATGATTTTTAATGTATTACAAGACACAATTATGTCTCGTGCAATTGATGATAAAAAATGTTTACGATCATATGCCGGGGGTATGAAACAATGCATGTTTACAGCTGCACTTAGAAACGACGGCAGCTGCGAATAAAGCAGGTGGGGTAGTGCACGGACGAAGCCGACGAGTAGGCGCAAGGAGCGAGAAGGAGCGAGAAGCAGCGAGAAGGAGCGAGTAGGAGCGAGTAGGAGCGAGTAGGGGCGAGTAGAAGCGAGTAGGGGCGAGTAGGGGCGAGTAGGGGCGGGGGGGGAAGGGGGTTTGGGCAGTGCACTGCAGGGCAGCGCAGACCTGATCGGGGTATACTACAGATAAAATTTACATTTATTCCTTTATAAAAAAGCGAGAGAGACCATGTGTTAAATAAATACCGAACGCGGCATCCTTTTAGCTGGTAACAGATATTAATAAATAACAATGCCACGACAGATTTACAGCGCTATAGCTCATTTAGTAAATGAACATAACCGCCTCGTGACGTCACCTGCGGGATGTGCTGCAAGCCCTGAGTAAAACCTACGCGTTGAACGTTTCAATACGACAATCATTTTCATGTCACCCACGCGCTACCCCTATCCCGCAGTCTTCACGACTCTCGCGACTTTTTTGTGGCCCCTCCCTTCGTTTCCAACACAGTATGCTCCAGACTCGCGTCCTACGAATAGTTTTCTCCAAAAGCCGCCTTCGAGGCCTCCTGCCTTCTTTAAGACAAAAAATAATTCAAACGTCTCTGGCACAATACGTCAAAAACACCCCACGAACCCACGTCTGCGGCCGCTTCTTTATGTTAGAATTATTACAAAGAGCTTTTCATGCCACACTCGCCTTCCTTGACGCAGAATCCGCGACACAGCAATACAAATCTCCAAC
This sequence comes from Teleogryllus oceanicus, assembly GCA_964035755.1. NCBI lineage: Eukaryota > Metazoa > Arthropoda > Insecta > Orthoptera > Gryllidae > Teleogryllus > Teleogryllus oceanicus. Next base: position 23,120,757 of record CAXIVR010000004.1, read on the forward strand.
ACCACACTCACTCACCACCTCGAGGCTTGCAAGACATGTACGACACCTAATATTATGTATGACGTCATGTGATAAAGAGCACTTACGCACTCTGTTGTCACTACGCACATCAGATGATAGTCCTCAAAAGTGATCTCGCTGTAATGTCCCAGGAATCAGTATTAAATTGATCATGATATATTTTAATCAAATCTTCTACTTCTTCCTCGACGATTTGTTTAGCAACTTCACGGATCTACAAGTAGGCTACCACACAGTTGCACTCGCCATTGCGCTTCACGAATAGATGCGTCATTATGCTATTACCTCAACATCCACGACTACCGTCTCTAGGTTTACTCAAGTTGACCGGCGACGAGACACTGTCTTTCGTTCCTAGTTAAGGACCCGCCTTGTCTTATCAAAACATCTAACTTCAACTACAAATAATCAAGAGGGCAGCCTTTCACTATCTCTAGAATTTATTAAGTTCTTCTAAGCTTATATGTAAATTATATATGTAATAATGTAAAATATATATAAATTATTTGACTCTTATTGTATGTGCTCCTATAAATTAAATTTCAATACTCGACATTTCTTACTTTGAATACACCCAAAATATTTCCCTGAATCCGCTCTGCTTTGATAAGTAACCGCATTTTTCCTCCACTTCACGCTATTATCCGGTCGTTGAGGAGTGCCGGCAATTTTTTCAAACTTATTACTTGCAATATAAATAGTATATTGTATGCTTTATCATCAAACACTAAATCATAATTTCTAAGAATTTGTGGAACCATACAGGCCGTTTCAGAGCGCTTCTCAAATTAACAGCAACGGGAGATTTGGATATTGCTTCGTGACCCTTTGTATTGCGGAAACAACCCGATAATTGACAATCGGTAATTACTGACCAGTAAATTAAAAATAATTGCCTTTTCCCTTTCAGCGTTATGGATACACCAGCAGCGAAATTGGAACAGAAGTGGACCGCGACTCCCACGCGGCAGAGAGGGGCCGTGAATCCAGTCTGTCGCGGCGCGTGTTTTTCTTTCATTTGTTTTGGACGCTGCACTCTCAATTTTGCGGGAATGTGCGTTCCCAACGATCGATATGTGGCACATCGAGAAAACAATGGGCGTTGTGATTGTTTCTGCACAAATTGTGAGCTGCGTTAAAAATGGCAACAAAGACTTTAACAATGCAGTCTCCATTACTTAATGCGATGAATTCTGAGGATTGACGGCTGCGTATAATAACAGTCCTATTGATGCATTGTTAGTATCCATGCTTCAACAATATAAGGCTTGTGTTTATACATCTCAATACATAAACATGCGAAAGGATTGCTATTTTTCATTTGGCAAAAACTGGAATATTATGAGCTCCTGCACACTCTTTCCTTTCAATTATATGGCCACTAAAGGTTCCATTTTAAGTCTTTCCTACAAGAGTATTTGCATCGGATTCCCCGGTTTTTTTGCTTCCTTTGTTTAAATTAAATAGTATTGATACTACTTTAATTACTAACAAATTGCGTTGAATTGAATTGAATGCCTACCCAAAATTATATGTACGTCCTTCATTCTATAAATTTTCTCGAAATAAGTCTCGAGAGGAATTTTATTCCACTTGTCAATATTTCCTTAAATATTGCTAATAATCCGAAACCATTCCGATTGTGAGAAGCTGGGATTTTAACATTCATTGTTGTCCAGAGGCAACAAATCCGAATCTGCTTTTAAGGTTGAAAAGTACCGTTGGTAATTTCTTTTCAATGGTGCATTTTGCGGATAAAAAAAACAATGTTTTTGATTTGGCGCACCACTTCTCAAAATCCGAGGAAGCACATAGTGTGTACATGTGTACATTATAACTTATAAAGGACGAGAAAGCAAAACAACGATGAAGTTTTACATCCTTATGCTCCAGAAATTCGTGAAACGTTTTATGAATATTTTTGGTTCATTAGAATAAGCTCTGAAAAACGTATTTTTATAGAAATATATTTTTAAAGAATATATTAATAACAATAATGATATATTTACACAAAAATAATTATAAATAAAACGGAATAACTGTCAAATCTACTTACTACTTGGAAGTTAAAATTACACGACCATTTGCACCTATGGGGATCGAATGTCCGCGAGCAACAATAAATCTGCATGTAATGAAGTGTGTGAGAGGTCATCCAACACGTTCTATTGTTGACCTTAACACACAGGAGACATACAATGAAAATGTATGGTTATCCATTTTTGACTCAGTGTTGAAAGTACATAAATTTCTGTAATAGAAAGCATGTGAGGTCTATGAATGAAGATTTGGTGATTGTTTATAACTTGAAAGGCTATTGGAACCATGAAAGCAAATGAACAAACGGAAATAGCACTGCGGGAACTCCAAAAATAAGGGATCAAACGCTACAAATGAATTAAACTATCCCAAGTTAATTATATTAACTATTATGACGAAACATAGTAATTTCCTACATTATTATCAATAGTATTTGAAAGGTCATTCGTTAGTATTGTCACAGTACGTGCTTAATAACATTAAGTGAGATTGCATAAGATTAACGATGCTAAATTTCTCATTGAATTTTAATATTTCATTCCAGAGATCAAAGAATCTTCCGGTAATAAAAAATACCGCTGAACATTCTCAAGAGAGTCACAAGAAACAGTACACTAGTAGGCAGAAAAAATATCTGCAATTACGCACAATTTTCAATAATTTGTTATGGAGATTAACCATTGAAGGACTATTGAATTTCAAGTAAGTTCTCGATAACTACTGTGTATGTAATTATTATATAACTATTACAGCACGACAGTTGAACATAGGCAATTCATAGCTTCCTGTTATCGAATATTTTTCTCCTCGTTTTTAAACAAAGAGTAAATACCTTGCAAACGGTGCGTTTAGCTTCTGCAACAACGATCTACGGAACTCAACGAATTGAGGGGGGGGGGTCTGGGTGACGCACTGACCTTTTCCAGCAGTGTTTATGCAATTGGGTTCTCATTGAGCGTTAAATGCGTCACTCAATATCGAGAGCTCGACGATCGCGAATCGAAATCGACTCTTGATGGCGAATGGGCCGCGTTTCATTGCTTCGCAACTCCACCAGGGGCGCAGCAGCGGCGGAGGCCTCTCGCCCGCCGGAAAGTACCGCGACGAAGCGAAAACTCGGGCGAGCCAACTCGAAATAATGGGAATGACGCCGGGCCGCGTCGGCAATCGTTTAATTTTACGACAATCTAAATTTACCCCCCGGCCGCGCACGTGTCCGGTGCTGGAGTGACGGTAGGGGAAGGGGTGACCCGGAACAGAGCTCAGCGGATGTGCAGAGGAGAGAAGGGTCGTGGCTTTTTGTATGACGACAAAAGCGAAAAATACTAAATTCAAACGATTTCATGTTTTCTTGGCATATTAAATTAACGTGACTCAGAATTCAACAAAAATATTTCGAGAATTTTTTGCAACAAGTTCTTTTAAGAGAAACTGACTCATTTTCTCGACAAACGCGATTGATTGATTGGTTGATTGATTGAATGATTTTCGGGGCATATAATTTGCTGAGATCATTATTTGCATTTTTATGGGAGAGAGGTGGCGGTGTTCCTTCTGCGATGGATGACGAGATTCGGCGAAGACCTACACATCGGCAAGCGGGAGAATTATCCCTCTAGTTACCTCCCCAAGGGGGACAGCAGCCCAGCCGGCACAAACTCTAGACTTTTGACTTGCGTGATAGTGTATTGCATGTAAGTATATGTAATACGGGGGATAAAAGTCCTTTGAATTCTGATAGGTAAATGAACGAGAAAAAAACAAGAAATGTACTGTGAAAAGTGAAAAAGAATTGACTGCATGGTAGTCTAAAAATATCATTAGCAGTGGAGAAAAATATAAAATAAGAGAATAGTGGAAAACATAATTAAGGAAAGTTGCAGGCAAAAAGCAAGAGTACTGAACAGAAGTAAGAGAAATATTTAAAACGGACAAAAAAAAACATGGAAAATTGAAAAATAATGAGCTAAGAATAAGAAGAATAAGTAGAAAAGAGAGGGAAGTAAAGGTAACAAAAGTGATGTACAAACATACCAGTGGGAAGACATGATGTAAGAGAAGTAGTGAAAAGTAATGTGTAAAACGAAATCCCAAAATTAGGGCTTGTTGGAAAAGGTTCGGTGACGCCAGAGAGCGACTAGCGTTGAATGCCCGGTGTCTGCAGAATGGGGGAGCATCCACGCTCAGCGAGCAGTTGCATAACAATTACCCCGCGGGTGCATTACGCAAATGGCAACGGGCGCCGGAGGCCCTGCGGGTGGGGGTGGGGGTGGGAGCGGGGATCGCTGTGGAGGTGAGCATCTGCGGTGTCGGTCGTGGCCCAATTGCCAACGAGTGGGGAGCAGGAGTTGACAGAGAGCAAAGATTCTAGGGACGGCAAGGCGTGCACTTCGCTCCCAGCGAGAGAAATATGTGAAGATACACTTAACCGGATAAAAATTCAAGCGGATATTTATATTTCAAGGTAAAATTATTTCCAATTGTTATAGGCATACTTGTAATACTCAAGGAAACATAGCGAGAAAGTCATAAATAGCGAATTCTGTTAGGAATAGTCAGACAATTACGAAGATTAAGAAATCACTTGTTTTTAACTGCTATGGGTTATCAATAAAGAAAGTATCCACAAAGAAAAATGAAAGGAGAGATATTTTACTTTCTCGTTTACTACTACGTAGTTATAGGAAGTTATGTAGTATTGTAGCAAATGGGCATATTTTCTTCAGAAAAGAAAGTTTTATGGATTCCTAGTACCGGAAAAGTGGATTTATCTTGCTCCTATTTGTAGTAAATTACTTTCTCGAATACTTGGTGTTGACAGAATACGTTTTGTGTGACATGGACGTTCAAAATGTGTTTTTCCTTAAAGTGTCCGTCCATTCATCTGTCCGTCGGGCCGTCCGTCCGTCGGGCCGTCCGTCCCCGGGGCCTCCGTCCGTCGGGCCGTCCGTCCGGCCCCCCGTCGGGCCGTCCGTCCGTCGGGCCGTCCGTCCGTCGGGCCGTCCGTCCGTCGGGCCGTCCGTCCGTCGGGCCGTCCGTCCGTCTGGCCGTCCGTCCGTCGGAGCGGTCCGTCCGTCGGGCCGTCCGTCCGTCCGTCTGGCCGTCCGTCCGTCGGCCGTCCGTCCGTCGCCGTCCGTCCGTCGGGCCGTCCGTCCGTCCGTCGGGCCGTCCGTCCGTCCGTCGGGCCGTCCGTCCGTCCGTCGGGCCGTCCGTCCGTCCGTCGGGCCGTCCGTCCGTCCGTCGGGCCGTCCGTCCGTCGGGCCGTCCGTCCGTCGGGCCGTCCGTCCGTCCGTCGGGCCGTCCGTCCGTCCGTCGGGCCGTTCGTCCGTCGGGCCGTTCGTCCGTCGGGCCGTTCGTCCGTCGGGCCGTCCGTCCGCCGTCGGGCCGTCCGTCCGTCGGCCGTCCGTCCGTCCGTCCGGCCGTCCGTCCGTCCGTCGGGCCGTCCGTCCGTCGGGCCGTTCGTCCGTCGGGTCGTTCGTCCGTCGGGCCGTTCGTCGGGCCGTCCGTCGTGCTGTCGAACCTATCCTCTGAAGATTGAGAGACCAATAAGCTAACCACTTACCCACCGAAGTGCTTGCCTTAATGTATTTGCGTACTTAAAAAATGTAGTAAATATGTGAATGCAATCAACAAGCGCGAACTTCACTTCTACACAACTACAAATTCGATAAGTCTCAGTTTTTCGAGGAGAATTATACCACAAATTAAAAAAACATGAACAATCGTTGCAATTCATGCATGAAATCTTATGATTAAGACAGTAAAACTAGCTCAAAATGTTTTTCAATAAACATAGCGAATTAACCGATCCCATAATTGAACGTGAAATTGGAGAAGATTTTAAATATAGGTAAGCAATTTTAAGCGAAATACATGAAGAATAATTTGCTGGGATACTAATACACTAAGGGGACTGTACTTCTCCCTTTGCTGACACCCAAAAATTAGTTGAATTAATTACAGGGTTCTGTGATTAATTGAACTGAAAACTAGGTCGCTTTCCGTAATTAATGTTAATGTAAAAGTATTAAAGTAGAGAACATACCCCTTGGCACGCACGGGAAGAAAAGCATGCAATTACGAAGAGAGCATGTCAGAGTTTTGTGAGTGCAAGCGCATGCAAAAGGGCAATTCTTGCTCTTTAGGAAGGAGACAAAGTACTGGACGAATGGCAAATGAGAGAAGTCGGAGGGGAAGTCAAGACGTGCGACGGAAGTGAGATAACAGAAGCCCTGCTTTCAAATACACAGCGGAATTGGCAACAAGTAAAGAAAAAACAATTGGAAGTAAACCACATATTAGTAAATGGTCTTATGATGATGAAAGATAAAGACGAAGGAATTATTGGTGACTATTCCCCTCATGAAGTCACAACAATAGTATTTAATAATACTTCTACCCAAGGACTGCGCTGTATCCCAAAAATACACCTCTTTCAATTAGAGTTTTCTTGTCTTTTCTTTACTAACCAATATTAAGAGTCAGTCAAAGGATAGAACTAATGGTCGTGATAGAACTAATGAGTAGGTTTTGGATTTATGCGCAATAAAACTATATGCAACTATGCATGCAAATATGTTAAAAGTAAGAAAATACGCACTTAAATTGAAAATATGTACCGACGCAGGCCTTTTCTGTTACACCAATAAGCTACTTTAGCTTTTTGGAAAATAAACAATGCCTTCAATTTCTAAAAAAAGACATTGCCTTATATTTTTCCAAATTTTATAATGTAATTATTTATCTCTAATTTCCAAGAATATTCTTATGCATGTATCGACTTCGTAAGTATTTAGGAGACACTGCTACAATTCGTTTCGCCGTGACAAAGTATGAGAATCACATGGTAAAACTGCACTTATCTTTTTTTAATGTTATCAAGCCGCATTTCGTTCTTTGAGTTTCTAAATATTTTAGTACTAGAATCACTATTTTAGTACTATTAGTCCAGCGAAATTGTTGAGTTTGCTACAGAATTTAGTTTCATTGAAGTGATCTGTTTGAGATAATATTTTTGGAGTTCGATGAATATCACAGGCAGAGTAATGAAGTATGTACTAGTGACAGTTTGCTTTGAATTCTCTCTTCATTTGCAGCCATTCTTGCTGAATTATTGCAAGTTACATCTGGATCCAGTAGAGGAAATACTGTCTTAATTCTTTAAACTTGTAGCGAAGTACCGCATTGAATCATGTTCCCACCTACATAGAAAAGACAGACCCTGACAAAAGATTTTCTGGCAGTTACTCTTGGAATAATGGTTCTCGGTGCAGCATACACGAATGCTCTGAAGAAAGTAAAAGAATAACTTCAGAGTGCAGTGAATGTGCATCTCCGGTAGTATAATACAGATCGTCGATGAAAAAAAAGTGTGACGCACAAACAATCGCCGTATTTTAATGATGAAATGAATTTAGAAAAGTCTCATTTTACTAATACAAATTTCAAAAAATAGTTCATCAGGTATTCGGAATGTACTAGATAAGATGGTTAATTATGACTTTGGCATCGAAATAAGCAGCTCCAAAAACCGTTCTGCAAACTTACATTGTCATGTATGTCACTTTCCTTGTGAACTGACGATATATACCATCATTTTGGAGTAGAGAACCAGGAGTTCTTGGCAAAAGGATACGCAACTGACCGCGATACAGTTCGTATGACATAGGCAAAGAGGGAATATCGAGCATAGAGGGTGTCGTCCGAACCCGGCATCAGCGGCATCGACACGAGGTGGTGTCTTTTTCATAGAGAAAATCGGTCGCGCAGATACAACAGGATAATACCATACAGATGAAATGCCACTACTCAATTAACCAGTAGTGCTAAAACTGCGCGTAGGTACTTTCTCGCCCTATTTTCACGCAAAAGTACTAAAATTTTCGAGAAATTCTAGTCGAAATTTATCTGTAAGAAATAGATTTCATTACGGCAAAAATCTCAATCTTTAATATTTTAGTTTTAGGGAGTCTGCGAAAAAGTTTTGAGCTTTTCTAATGTTTGAAAAAACAAATTTTTAACGGACATAAGACCTACATATCTAGCGAGACATTCTTCTTCACACTATCTAACAACAAAATTTAATCAAAAATGATGGAACCATTTTTTTATAATTTGGAAAATGTCCCAAGGGATTCATGTAAAGTACTCCCCGAAATTAAAATATCGGTTTCAAATTCAAGGGTCCGCGACATCAGCCAGATTAAATGAGGAACATAAATTTAGAAAAATATCGATTGAATGATTTAACCGCTAGCTTTGGTCACGGACGGACGGACGGACGGACGGACGGACGGACGGACGGACGGACGGACGGACGGACGGACGGACGGACAAACGGACAGACTTTTGTCATCATACGATTCTTCGATATCAAGGACCCACAAAACTTGGATTCTGGTTAGACCATGTGCTGGAATATTTTTTTAAAAATTAAGCAACTGTATTTATTCATTATATCGTTAAGAGAGCCCTGTAATAATTTTTTCTTCCGAAAAATCCCTTTTTTTCGCGCAGCATTACGTAACTTTCGCTCGACTCCGTAGCAAGACTACAAACAACATGAAATTAATTTTTGTTCTTTATACATATCATTATATTTAAGGAGGAAATGCAAATATGCAAAATCTATAGCCTCTAATGAGGTATTTAAGGAAGCTGAACGGACGGCAAATGGGTTGTCACGAAGAGCAAATATTTGATACCATCGTGATCAGCGCCCGGAACCTTTTGTGATACAAATATCCACTGAGCTGTGAAATCGAACATTGCAATTCAGACAAATTATTACGACTTATTGTGACTAGAGATATAATGTAGAACATGACAGGAAGGATGAAGATGGAGAAAATGGAGTGACTGGCTCATTGTGGGCTAACAATTGGTTCAGTCGGGGTTTGCCTTTAAAGCAATTGTTGCCCAGAAGGCGAAAAATTTCTCATGCACTACATTATCCTATTAAAAATTGATTTTCAAGTAGTGCAAATATTTCTTTAAACTTCACCCTCCGGCTTTCTGAGAGATGAATGGAACACTATTATAATTAATACATGGCGCATTCTGAAACTGGCCATTTCATTCGTGCGATATTTTTATTAAATACCTCTCATGCTTTGAAAATTTTTAGTTAAATTCCTACATTGCTTCGAAACTGAGAAATTTTATCGGAAATTTGCACTTGTGGTTTAACTTATGAGAATGTTTAAGAATGATTAAATGAGTATTGAATGGATAAAACAAGACGGGGTAAAAGGTATTGCATTCCATGACAGAGTGTAGAACGGAGCATAGATGGAAACGCTAGGACGGAACAGGATGTAGGGAAAAGATACCAATAGTAGAATGGCGAGGCTGTCTCTAGATAGTGCAGAAGATAGTGAGATAGGATGTATAAAACATGGTAAGGGCGGGGAAGAAAATATCGAGATGTGCCGAATGGAAATGAATACAAAATAACTAAATGAGATGGATTGGAGAGGAACTGAGCAAAATTGACATAGTAGAGTCTGTTCCGTCAGAAACTATAGCACGTGAGCGTGTGTCGGGTGGGGGCGTTGGGACCTGACTTGTCAACTATGGCTGAGCAGTTGAAGCCAAAGAAAACAGACTACAAGGAGGACATTGGTAAACAACCGACGAGGAGAAGAAGGGAATATCTAAGTTAAAGGGGCGTTGAGTGATGTGATGTGACTTAGCTTGCCGTAGTCTAGAATAGTTGGGTGGAGCTGGGCTGGGTGATTTAGTATGGCATGAAGTGACTTGACAAGACTGGCGTAAGATCACGAACTTCGGCATGACGTGGCTGGGCATGACGTGACACGACATGAAGTGAAATGACGTGACATGGCAAATTGGCCAGAATCATGTGATGTAACGGGCATGGTGTGACGTGTCATGATAGTACGTAACATGCCATGGGACGTGGTATGGAAGTGCGTGGGCGAGGCCGCTGGATGTTGCGTGGTGCCACATGATGTGACGTGGCGTTACGGGACATGGTGACATGTGACCTACATGTGGCATGGCGTGATGGCACGTAACGTGACATGTAACTTGACGTTGTTGGGGATGGAGTAATCACATAGTGGCGGCGCACAGTAAAGGAAGAATTGCGCTCAAAGAAATCGTTTGCGCAGTGCGCAGGGTTCCGGAATTGCCTTTAAAGGTGTGCGAGACGATGTTTAAATCGCTAGTTCTCCCAGCAATGAATTATGGGGCAGAAATTTGGGGAGTGGATAGGATAGATCGACTAGAAAGCGTCGAAACAGATTATTTCAAATTAATTCTCGGAGTCTCTAGATTCGCAGCAAATGCCGGAGTCCTAAGAGAGGTCGGTAGTGTAGGAATTTGGAAAGATTTTAAAATGAAACCCATTAAACTTTGGATTAAATTAGCAGGTGAACAGGCTGACTCACTTATAAATAGATGTTTTCGGGTGCAGTTACAGGGAAGCAACCAACGCTACTGGTCGTATAAAATTAAACTGCTACTGGAACGTTCAGGTCTGGGAGACGTTTCTCCGGAAATGGTGGGAGATAGGGAACACGTGACATAGAACGGTTAATTTCGGATAGACTTGCGGATATTAAAAGGCAAGAGATCCTGGCAGCAACGGCCGAAAAACGTTCGCTAGTTGCGCAAATTCACGCGAGTCCGTTATGGGGTTGCGAACGTTACGTAAACACACTGCAGAAGGACGCAAGAGGGGGATACGCTTGGTTCAGGGTCGGGGGGTGGATGCAACGTAGATTAAAGGACTCGAATGGTAATGGCATCTGTGTGCTTTGCGGTGATAGGAAGACTGGATCCATATCCTTTAATTTGCAGTGCGACCGAAACTTGGAGAGGAAAATGGATGGGAATGGAAATTACTACTTCCAACATAGGAACGTAACGCTCGCCCAAAACATTCTAGGGGATAAAAGAGCTAACTTCATGAAAGAATTAGGAACATTTCTCGGAAAGGTTCGGACCACTAGAGAAACGGAAATTAAGGAGTGGGAAAACAGCAGTGGTTAGTACGAGCAGAGCCTAGACTGGAGAGAAATATGTAATAAATCAATAAAAATTAATTAAAATTAAAAAATTAAAAAATTAAAATTAAATTAATTTAAAACAAGTTAAATAAATTAAAATAAGTTATATCAATTAAAATTAAATTAATTAAAATAAGTTAAATAAATTAAAAATAAATTAAATTAAAATAAAATAAAAGGAAACGGCTAAAATAAAGCACATTAGGGGCGAAGGGAAGTGGGAATCGGAAAGGTTAGGGCAGAGGCGTTGGTGCGGACGATTTTCTGTGGTGCTGTTTGTTTTCAGGTGCGGTGGAGGCCAAACACTGGAAGGAGAATGCCTGACGCCCGCGCCAAATAAATAGTCTAAAAACCGGATAGAGTAGCATGTACTCGGCTTCTGACGGCAGGTTTTTCCCCCTTCAGGGGTTTTTCCCTCAGCCGTACCTTATGGTCTCGTTTCCGCGGCTTTGAGGCGATGGAGAGACCATTTGGGGTGAATACCAGAAGGCGAAAGGTTAGAACTCGGTAGAATGTAGGTATTGTAATGGCTTAAAGGCCTTCGGCCTAGCCACATTGGATCAAGTTTCTAATTTGGCTGTAATAATTACCTATTAAATAAATAAAAAAATAAATAACTTGACGTTGTTTGGCTGAAGGAGTGCGGAGGTGGTCGATGGGGGGGCGTGACGTGACGTCACGAGCTGTTACGTGGCGTGACATTGGAGACGACGGGTTTGGACGATGTGTTGTGGCGCGGAGTGAAATAAATCGGCGTGACGGCGAACGGAAAGCGGGAGAGGAAGGAAGAGGCAAGGCGGGCTGGGAGGGGAAGGGGGCGGCGTGGCAGGATAGATTGAGTGGGAGTGGAGTAAAATAGGGCGCGGGACTTCCCCGGCGCGGCGCCGCCGCCACCTCTCAAGGCCACCTGATGCCGCCCGTGATTAATGACGAGATTCCGCAGACGGTTCGGCCGCGCGCGGAAATAATTAGGCAATTTCTGCGGCGCGCGCACCCCGTCCCCGCCCCACCCATCCACCCACACCCGCGCACGCGCCGGCCAAAAATCCAGAGGCGAACCTTTGTCTCCCTTCTGCCTGCTCAGAGGGCTATGCGGTTGAAAGGGAAAGCATGGATAACCTCGCACCAGACGTATACACAGATCACCCGGTGACAACGGCCACAAAAGGAACTGAATGAAGTACTTGATTACCTGCATTGTGTCCGTGAGTGGAAGTAATCTCCTGCGCCTTGGTATTTAGACTTTCTTTGTGCTATAATTGAAGGGCGGAAAGTATTAAGTTTGATTTATGATTTGGTGCATTTTTAGTTTGAAGGGAAAAGCTGAAAGCCAAGAAAGCTTCAGAATGTGTGTGGCGTAAATATGAAAATACCCGAATCTGGGAGGGGTGGCTCAGTGCTTCAACTGATATTACTGCAGTGCCTCTGACCGGGTGATCCTAGATTCGAGTCCCGACCCGGCAAGATTTTCGACATTGACTTTTCAGCTAGGCTGAATTCAGTCGCTGTCTGTAGGGGGATTCTGGAGGCCGGCGGCTCAGATCGGTAGTTTTCCGTGGTTTCTCCGATCAATACCAGACGAATACTGGAGCAGTACCCTAACAAACGGGCCACGAACTTTCACGGGCGCGCAAACTTTCCTTCCTCTTCCTTGTCCTAACCTCACCCCTTACACTAATCTACATTACACTACCACACATGCAGGGAGACCGGCCGGGGACTGTGAACTTGTCCCGGCTGGGGGATGTCCCGCTGGTGGGAGATACTTAGTTGGGGAAAACCCTGCAAATCGACGGTATGTATCCGCCATCCAATAGGGGAAGATGACCGAAACCTCCCAATGAAAAGCATGCACTACACTTGCGGGACTAATGACTTCAATAGTTGACGCGCCCGAAATCACTAACAATCAATCAAGCAGACAATCAGTCAAGCAGCCTCAACCAGTGATAAACCATGCTGCTCAGCGGAGGAAATCAGAGGGAAAAGAACAGAAACTTCAGTTTTTTTGATGTACGAGTTCATTAAATTTATTTTATTAGCGAAACAAGAAGCGAATTAATCTCAATTTGCCTTTGTTAATGGATAATGACTTTTTGCACGCCATCTCACCTCTATTTTCTCAACTAAGAGATTTTGTAAATTTGTTGCGAACAATGGCAAACGGAGAAATCTGAAAAATGATTCTTGTAACTTATTTTTACGTACTATGTATGTGTACACCTAAGGAGTTACAAAATAATATACTAAATATATTGAGTAACAATTATAAAATGGAAGATATTACGAAAGTTGAGTATATCCTTTGAGATACATACGTATTAATATCAATAAAGAATTTTTGTAAGATTGTCTATTTTAATTTGTTGAACGATATCCTATTTCCTTGGTAGACTCCACGTTTTGACATGTAATCGAAGGTAGAGCGCACAGAAGTATCTTGTATCCCGAATCAGTTCCAGCCCAGCCTTTGGCACCAAGTTACTCTTCTCCTCTCCCCTCTCCGCATCTCTTCTCTCTCAGTCGCATTTCGCGACGCGCGACACGTCCGCTGTCGAATTTCCACAAATGACGGCGAATTGTGCGCGAATTAGAACGCCGCAAAGTTCCCTTTGCTCCGCCCGGCGCATTCAATTCAACTTGGAAAGCGCGGAAATTTATGCCGCGCAACGCCCCGTCCAGCGCGGCGCTGGCCGGACAGTCGCCAGCCATTATCTCTCGACCGAGCGCCAGGGAAGAAGTTGCCAAACGCCCCGCAGGCAGACGCTCAGCGACTTTGCGGCCGACGCTGGAGGTTACTCATGGCGGGATTGGGTGTGGGCTATGCATGACGGATTGGAATAGTTATTAAGAGTCAATAGGCCGATAAACACCAAATATCAGACGCGGTTGAAGTTTGTAAAGCTAGGCGATAGTCGAGATTTGTACCAAGTCTGTTATTTGTGTTATCGTCCCTGTATCGTTCAATACTTGTCATAAAAGTTTTTAATAAAGATAATAATAATAATAATAATAATAATAATAATAATAATAATATACACATTAACGTTATGTTAATGAGTTTTACAGCTGGTAGTGTTCCACTACAATTACGTGAGTGCATAAAAATTAATTGTTCTTTAGAGCATTTTGTAACCTAATATTTATGATTCGAATTTCCGTTAATTATAATTGCATTTCTATATATTCGTATCCTCCAAACGAATATATTTTTCTCTCATATGTTTATTGTAAATTATTAATATGTTTTGGTAGTAATGAACAACGTATGATAATTATTGTGCTCAGCTATTAGCACGAAAATTACCTCATTTTAATTGGAATAATTCTGAAATACTTATTTTGGTCATTTTGTTTTACTTTCTGCCTTTAAAATAAATTTCTAAAGCGCGAATGACGAGCATCGTTCACGCCTAGGGTAGTCAGGCGGTCGCAAAGAAGAGTTCGCAAATTGCTCCAACAGCAGACGGAATAACGAACTGGAATTCTGGGGAAACGCTGTTTTTTGATACAAAACAATTTCTTATTATTGCATTTCGGACTATTCACTTCTGAATCGACGTAGTATTATTTATGAAGATAGTCCTGTGATTTATTTTCTTTTAGAATAAAATATAGAATAGAATATTTATTTTGCTACTTAGGAATACATAGAATACTTCCGATGGTAGCGTTTTCTAAGTAATTACTAAAAATACACAAAACAATCGTCAAACAACATTAAAATATTAACATGTTACCAAATACAATTTTACAAAATTAATGTATTAACCATATTTACTTTGTCTATTTTTAAAGGTTTTGACATTCTGAGGGAAAGTCTCCACCACTGCTGCAGGTAATTTGTTCCAATTTTGTATCGTTCTGTTTACAAATGAGAAATTACCTACATCTGTTGTCTGTTTTCTTTGCCGAATTTTGAAACAATGATCCTTCCGCACGACGTAAGTTGGTTTTGATAGTATTTCCCGTACTTCATCCCATGGACGATCCCCTGTTATTGATTTGAATTATGCACAAAGACGCGATTTCTCTCTGCGTTTTTCCAAAGTTTCCCACGATTTAAATTCAGAATTTGATCGTCCTCTCTTAACAAATTCTGCAGCATATTTTTGTACTTTCTCGAGAGATTTTATTTGCCCTAAACGATAAGGATCCCAACATTTTACGATGAATATAAAAGTATACGAGTAAAGACGAACGTCCCATACCCCATGCTCTCGCACCAGAACTCAAAAACTACAGTCGGCGTCGTCGACGGGTGTTGTGATTGATGCGCGGGCGGCGGGTACGGGGAAGGCGTGTGCTGACGGCTACGGCGGGGACGGTGAGGACGGCGGAAAGGCGCGTGCTGACGGGTACGACAAGGACGGTGGGAGGGGGGGGAAGGGGAGACGGCGGGGCGGGGAGGACCTCGGGGGCATGGGCTGCGTGGCAACAGTGAACGTTCGGGACGGCGGGGACGGGGAGGACCTCTGAGGGCATAAGCTGCGTGGCAACAGTGAACGTTCGGGACGGCGGGGGCGGGGGACAGCGGGGAGGCGCGTGCTGACGGGGACGGCGGGCATGGCGACCCAGCCACTTGGGACGAGTAGCGCATGTTAGGACGCCAG
This sequence comes from Teleogryllus oceanicus, assembly GCA_964035755.1. NCBI lineage: Eukaryota > Metazoa > Arthropoda > Insecta > Orthoptera > Gryllidae > Teleogryllus > Teleogryllus oceanicus. The sequence continues at coordinate 23,136,466 of CAXIVR010000004.1, forward strand.
GCACGGAGTACACAACTGTATCAATCATCGACGGCGGCGGCGGCGTTCCAAAAACTCCTGGAATAAAAAAGTGCGGGCTGCCGCTGGCGCTCCCCGCGGCGCCGCGCCGCACCGCGAAAGTTGCGCTCCCCAGGGGCGCTGGGCGAAAGGGGGGAAGCAGGTGGACGCAGCGGAGCAACTTCCTGCCAGGTCACTTCGGGTGGGGGAAATGGGGAAACTCGGAAGCAACACGGAAGTGAATGAAAAGGTGCGGGGTTAAGAGAGTGAGAATGGGGAGACAACTCATCCTGGGCTAGATCTAACCACCGCAGTGTCGTAACTCATTTAAAAAAGTTAATTCTTATATTGAAAATTAGATGTTGAAAAGAGGCGTGTTAAATTGACAAAATATTGATTCTCGTGGGAGTGATAACATACTGTGACTACTCTTCAAACTTTCTATTTTATTTATTAATTTTTACAAGTTCCACTCTTAGAGTGTCAAACGGCGTGCGGACACCAGCGTAACTTGGAGAAGCAGGAAAGGTAAGAAAAAAGCACATGTAAAATAATCGAAAAACAGTTGAAAACAAAAATATCGATAAGGGAAACAATTTTTTTTGATACCAGATATAACAATAAATTGCAATTAAATGCAGCTTTTACAAACAGGTGAAGGTGTTATGAAAATGAATATTATTCCCTTGAAACTAAATTTACTCCCTTGTGACCAAAAGAGTGATAGCAGAATTATTGAACATTTACAAGTGACAAGTCAAGTGACATAGTCTCTTGTATCCACATGGAGTGAATGAAGAAGCATGAAAGAATAATGTAGGAGTTTTGTAGCAGGAAGTGAATGAAGAAATGTAGAAACAAGAAAAAGTTGGGGGAGGCGAAAGAGCATGACCGTCTCTCGGGACACGAAGGAAACAACACACAAGGAGGGGTGTGGTAACAACATGCTGCAAGTGAATAAAATGTGGGAGGAAAGAAAATTAAAAGAGTATATATATATTTACTGAACAGATAAACAGTTCCATTAGGTAACTATGATCTAACAAGTACAGGCTGAGATTAAAGCAAAGCTTTCAAATAGCTTATAGAAAATATTAAAACTAACATAATAAAGAACTGCCTGTTAAATCTATGACTTTTACACAGATGTGAGGAATTGTTTAAATTTGGAATTTTGTCTATTTCTAAAAGGTGAATATTTTTCTGAGAACAAACTATTTTAGTTCAGTCGACATAGAAGCGTAAATATAATGATTAATTTTAACTTCTCGCAATTCTACGACCTGATATCTAAGAGCCTTTTACTTCTTACTAAGAGTTTTGTTTTTATGGTGTTAGAAAATTATATAATAAGTCAATTTTAATTCCATCAGTACAACCGATAATTAAATATTTTGCATAATAACGACATCCCTTACATACAAGAAATAATACCAACTTTTACATGCTATCAGCATTCTCTCTTGAACACAAAAATGTACTTTAGATTCATTAGCACCTCTATCTCACAGGATTAAACAGTTATTTTTTATTCCTCCAATGCGGAAGTCCATTTGCTTCTCAGTACAGCAAGTTCCTCTGTGAATAAACTTCCGCCGAGCTACTTCCTCCAAGCGTTCAAAACAGGACGTGGAACATATTGCTGCACGCACACCATTAAAGTCCACGATGGCAAAGGGTGACATGCTGGGGGCGTAAGGAATGTTGTCCATATTCACTTATGCAGCCTTCACTTTACATTCCGTTATGTTAATTTCGCGTGCGATACACGCACAACACGACAAATATTCCGGCCATCAAATTCCACTCTGCCGGGTTCCGTTATGTCGCGAATAGAACATTCTATGGTGCACGGATTCAAACACAACAAAACCTGTTTTATGAATTCATGCGTTATTGGAGTTTTGTGGCAAAGGAACGTAACGTATCATTTGCATTCTTAAAGCCCAATACATGTGTCAACGATGTTACGTGTCGTAATTTTTGAAGAAAAAAAGTTTAATAGTCTATAAATTTGAGGAAATTGTGTTTATTTTTACCGGATTATGATCGAAGTTAGAGATTTAGGTCGTTCTGAAATACTTTCCGAACTGTTGCTTCGTAGAAATATGGTAATATTTGCAATTTGTAAATTTGGAATATTTTACGACAATAGTTGCATTATTCATTTCGTATATTGTTCTTTAACTTTAAAAATATGAGTCTACTATTTGCAAACAATTATAGAGTTTTTAGTAATATTTAACTTTTATTTAGTATTTTTAATTTTTAATATACCATTAATTCCGTAAATACGTGTGTCTGCAATTAATTTTATATTCACCGTTCAAATTAATGTGACGTAATATTACTCAATCAAATAGTACTAATAATTTGTTTATCCACGAGAAAAACATTCAGATGGAGCCATTTTGTATCTCTAGAAACTCCTTCGGTAAATTAGTTTCATAGATTTTCACAATACATGAACAATTGAGTAGTTACTTAAGATTCCGAGACATTAACAGTAAGATAGAACTTATTGAAGTAGCACACGCGGACTCACAAACGTACATACTCATGACGGGATTCAACATAGTCTCGATCGAAGGTAATAAAACTGTTTGCGTCATCCGCAAAAACAACTAAGTTTTTAAGTACGAATATTATATGCTCTCACTGGATCAGGTAACTAGTGTCAGGTATTGTGTAGATAACCACTGCGGTCAGAAGTTCAGGATCAAATGATTTTGAATTACAAGAAAAATGAGAGAGCTCTACAGGTGTAACCGCGAACTGTGAAACATTAAATGCAACTCAATGTAATTACGGTATTTTTATTTAATAGGCCGTTATGTAAATATCACAATTCCCAGCCCTGAATGAGGGGTTCAACAGCAGAGCGCATACGATTTCCAATGACTGTTGAAGGGGCGTCAACACAGCGGTATTTGAAGTGTATGCGGTATTAAAACTGTTGGTTTTATTGGTCGACCACGTATAATCAGCATTAAAAACAGACGGATTCGTGAATTGTTCGACGAACGTTGAGAAAAATAGCCCCTCTATTGAGTCTATCTGTCATTCAGGGGACCACACTTCAGTGATGATCGGAATTAATGGAACAATTTCTGGTGAATATTGCCACTGTGACATTGTGAAGATTATATGAAACATTTATTTTACTAGGTTGATCCAAAAAGTAAGGTTTAGCGTGGTAGAATAAATAAAACAATGCTTGAAAAGTTACAAAAAACGTTTGTTCTACAGCATCCCTGGATTTCTCAACATATTTACCAGACATTTTAAAAAAATATTATTTATATACCTAATGCATACCACTATAGTTCTTATTAAAAATAAATTTAATAAAAAAAAGTCACAGCCGTGTTACCACATTGATGCCCTGAGCTACCTAAGATGCTGATACATTTGTATAAATGTGTGTTTTACGAACTGAATTTGCGGTACTTTCAGAGTTCGCTTCAATGCAATCGAATTCTGTTCAGTATGGACTTGCTCCTTCTGGATTGCTGCAGCCTTAGCTTTTCATGAAGTTCAATAGTCACTTTCGAAATTTTCTCAGTACACGTATAAAATAGCACAATGGAGTTTTTACTAAAATATCTGCATTTTCGAAAATGGACAAGGTTAAACATTTTTCCATCCCTCTACTAACTACATTTTTGAAGAGGGACGTTTTTTGGCAAAATATATTCTTTACATTTAGCCTACATCTTTAAAACATGTAATGTATAATTTTTGAAAATGTGAGTTGCTTTCCTGAAATCTTGAGTGGAATATACCAATTAAAACATAAGTAGAAAAGATTTCTTAGAAAACCACTCATGTTTTCTTTATTTACATTTTTTGTTCAAAGAAAGTTCTCTTAAAAATGTGGCACGTTCAATTTTCATTAAAATCAATTCAATTTGAAAATTGCTAGAGTTCACTTTTTAAAAACTTGTATTACAACTTGAACATTCAAGATACAAATTTATTTTATATTTCAATCTATTTCTGTGTTTTAGATCATTAAATTAGTTCGTGAAGTCTCCATTATTTTCAAAATATTAGACAATTTGTGTAATTTGGAATTACATTGGGGCCAAAGTTCAAACACAAACACGAATGTAGATTTTTTTAGGTTTTAATATTGAAGCTCGACTTTGCTTTTTCTATGCAATTGATTTATCAATATAACAATTTAAACAATTTTATGTTCTATTTAATTGCAATATGAGAAGTCTTCGCAATTTTGAACATTTTCTGAAATGTCAAAGCGAACAAAGCATTTAGATTGACAATAATTCGCCGGTTCACATAGTTCGCCATCGTAGTTGACGGAGTTGTAATTTACAGTCCTGTATTCGATTCCCGGCAATACAAAAGAATATTTTGTCTTCTAATATTATTTACTCGAGTAGATAGAGCAAACCATGCTTATAAATATATTGAAAGACCGATTTATCATTAACAGTGTGTTTTCGAAAATTGCACCTTCTAATCTCCCATGCTTCTTTTGCTGAAGAGTCTTTTATTAGAAGACTGATGGGTTAGTAAAATACAATTCACAACGTTGTGTAATACGGCACTTTTGTGAACGTTACGGTTAAAATGGAAAAGTATGTGCTGCATTAGCATCAAGGGTTTTTACCTAGAACTTTCTAAGGATATAGACACGTTTTGACTCGTGCTCTCTTATGCAGTTCCTTACTCTGTCAGAAGGATTTGCTTTCACCAAATTACTAAGGAAAGGTCTGCTTACGCCATCTCATACCTTTCCGAATGCGCGACTTTTCTTGAAGGCCTGGTTTATGAACGAACTTCCACAAGTATATTGATGTTACAAACCCGAAAAGTTTTGTTTCCAGAGTAAGCGATACATCGTCTCTTGACAGACGGACAGACAGCGGTTTTGTAAAAAATAATTTTCAGGAAGCAAACCCTTTGAAGTTGCTTGCCAAGGATTTGTTTGTTGGTGCCGCGCTGACGGTTGGTGTACTGATAAATAACACGCTGAAATGGAGAGTACTAGCACGGTGCGGTCTGTGCAAACAAACGTCAAAACAACTGCATCGCACCAAGCGCTTCAAAGGACGGCGCCGACACGACGCGTTCAACGCCTGGCGATGGACGCCCCCCCTCCATCGTTCATCGCGACCAGCGGCGTCGAGGCGTCAACGTCACTTCAAATCGCTCCAAGCGTTGCGTTTATGTACGAAGCAGAATTTCTGTCAAAACCCAACTTTCTTTGCTATATATTGCTAAGTTCCTGTGACGAGCTCGCATTCCTAAGTTCAGACAGAACAACAAAAAATATTTATTTTGAAAAAATATCTCACATAATGCGACGAGCAGAGAATAAAAATATCTATTAATAACAGTTTGCATGAATGTCACTGCCAATGTATGTAAATGTTCAGCACAATAACATAATATTCTACAGTGTAATTTATTTGTGATGAACAACTATATAATTAAAAATTAATCCCTGTTCAAAACACATGTCACCGTTATGAGGTATTGATTTTCTCCGATGAATTTATATTGAAAAATAAATGTACAAATTTTTTGAGAGTCTGTAAAGTAGATTAACAATGGTACAATATAAGAAAAAATCCTAAGTGAGCCCCAGTCAGTTGTGGGTATTCTATGAAACGTCAATTGTACATTATCACTGTCCTGTTTAAAACGATTGTATATTATTTTGAATATCAATATGCATTTCTAAAAGTAAAGTTCGTTTAAATACGAGCAAGTATGAAATATTCCTTAACATAAATATTCACACGTGTTATATTCAACTTTCTGGCTTTGAATTTATCCCGATATTTTTCCTGATTTGTTATTTATAATTACATTGTAACCGACAAACAGTGTCAGGGAAATTCAAATGTAGTGAATTATTGTTTCAAAAACGTTTTTTAATGGAGTCAGAGTTATTTTTGTCATTAAAGTCTGGATAAGTTTAAGATTAATGTATGTATTTGGACTATGATAAAGCCGTAATTCCGATAGTCAAATTTTAGCAAACCGTTTTAGATAAAACATTATACTGGGATTTCAAATTGACTATTCTATGTCGGGCTAATCAGAGTGCCAAGAAAAGCAAAGGCAACTTTAACGCACTACCGTACTATTCGATGACAATCGCGACAACCTGACAGCCGGCCCTACTCGTTAGTTGGCACAGAATGCAAGAGCCGCGAGTGAACCGCCGGGGGGAGGGGGGCAGAGGGGTGGAGGGGGGCAAGCGTCGCAGACGACGTTGCCCCTCCCCCTACCCCTGGATGACGGCGCGGCGCCGCGCGGGCGGCCGCCTGATTAAACGGACATGGAAATGACTCCGCGAGCAGCGGAGCGACAGCCGCTTAAGAAACAGTGGTAGCTGTGGTCGCGGCGCTGGCAATGACGTCAGAGTGGAGTGGTAGTAGTGGAATTAAAAGGAAAATGCTGGTGGGTCAGGGTAGGGGACCATAGCGATCGTAGCGGTAGGGGTGGGGTGGGGTGGGGGTGTGGGTGGTGGGGGGCGGGGATAGTAGCGTGAGGGGTGTCGTTGGCGGAGGCAATAGCGATGACAGTTGCGGAGGGGGGGGGGCGGGGCAATGGTTGGGGTGGCGGTGGTGAAGGGTGGGGGCAGGGGTTGTGGCGGTGGCGGGGTCGATGGAGAGTGGTGGTGGAGGGAAAATGGAAATTAGAGAGATGCAGTGGTATGGGGTGGCAGTTGTGACAGCATAAATATTTCCTGAGACGAAGAAAACATTGTTATCGGCCACCGGCGGCGCCCTCGTTTCCGTCCGCTCTAAGGCCTCCCCTCCCAACCCTCTTTGTTTCTTGTTTGTTTTCTTGTGTTGAGGTCGATCGTTGCCAAAGAATCCTTTTTTCGGAGACGATTTTACGCGTGGTCCTTTCACATCCATTAGTATTATCACAGTTGAAATGCTTAGCAGTAATCGCTGCTCAACCCTACATTCCTGTATTATCAGCACCTCATCAATTCTTAACCTTACACCTTCCTTTCTTATCAATCACCGCCATCAATTTATATTTCCGTTATTTGGCATTACCATGTATTCCGTCAATAGAATACTGTATGCACAAAGCACATAAACAAAGAGAATTACAAAATTCCTGCCGCAGTCAAAATAATACTGCTACAACAAGCATAAAAAAATTCCACCGCTAGTGATGAAATGTCATCCGAAAGGACAAAGAGATGTCGGAAGACCTAGAAAGAGATGATCTTGAAGTTCAAGTGAAGACGGAACAGACACTAATGCCTAATCCTTGAAAAAGAAAATACAAAAACCCTGCTATCACTAGAATTACTCATTTCTGATTGAATAATAGATATTCCTGACACGTTAACTCCTACCGTCATTAGTTCCGTTAATGTAGTGAACTTTTCCCCTCAGTAGGTGGCGGTGTTCCTGCCAGCTGGATGATGACATTCGGCGCCTACATGCACGTGTTTGCGTGGGATTTCCACTTCGGGTATATCTTCCCAGTACGGCACCGCTCCTCCCGGGATTTAAGCCCTCTCCTGGTCTCCACTGGTAAGGAGAGAGGACAGGACTAGGAAGAGGAAGAGAAGATCGCGCGCGATCCTCCCCAGTTTGTTAGGGTATTGCTCCAGAATTCGTCTTGTATATTCAATGAAAGAACGGAAAAGTATCGATGAGAGCAACCAGCCGCTACACTTCTGCAGGCAACGGCTCAACTCGTCCTATGTATCTAGTGTCGAAGATCTGCCACCGTAGATCTATAGTTGTGCAGAGAAAGCCGCAACGCTAGTTCTGAACTAACTCAGAACTGAGTGAGTTGTAGAACTGATAGAGGTAAACTGGCTATGTATTAACTTTCTACTACCGTCATCATTCTACAGTGCTCAGAATAACCAACGCAATGTAGAACCCTCCATATTCACCAATCACCAATACAGATCTGACGTCTCCGCCTTTCCACACATCGAATTTTCGCCCGTTGTCCTGCCTTCGCCCTGTGGCGTTCGGCGGTTGTTTCGGCCTCTCCGGGAGACGCAAATTGGTTCAATCGGGCCTAAAACTTGGTCATAATCGCAAATGCCAGTGGATATGCGTAAAAATGGGTATCAATTTTTTTTGATGTCGCTGAATTTGAATATCATAAATAAATTTGAAAATTCAAAATGACGGCTTGAAAATTGCGCATCTACTCATTTAAAAAAACAGAAATGCATAAAAAATATACATATTGGGTTCTTGAGGTCGCTGATTCCGAATATTATAATGAAATATAAAAATTCAAGATGGCGGTTTGGGAATGGCTAACTCATAAAAATAATATATATATATAGAAATATGGATGCAATCGTTCACGCGGTCGCGGGTTAATATTGTTATTGTTCCAAAAATTTATATCAGTAATTTTCTTATTAAAAGTAATTATAAGGAGAAATGGAAAAAAATAATTCCCTGAGGCGTAGAAGGCAATTCTGTGATATCTAGTGTTAAATCTTACCACGTAGCATTGCAGTAAAGAGGTTATAAAACAAAAAGGTATGTATATGTGCAGCTAAATGTGTATTATTCTGATTAAGGGTATTCTATTTGATAAATAAAAAAATTGAGTTACTAACATTGTAACGCTCTATACGTTAGAATTCAACCGTAATATTCATAAAATTATTTGACGGTTTTTCTTAAAAATTTACATCACTTATAGCCAAAAGTGTCTTCTATTCGGAAACACGAAAATAATCAACAAAAATATTTAAACACTTTTTTAAATTTCACAAATATCGTTAACAATAATCAATGAATTTGCGTGTTTCGAGCAACGGTAACTTCACGAGACTGTGAGGAAGACAAAATCGATTGAAATAACTTTCTGGACCTGAAGTGGTGTGCACCAATGTCTTGCAAACGAGATTTGTTAAGTCAGAATCCCGAACGCGCACTTTGAATTTTGCCATTATGGCCAGGCTTTTGGACCGATTGAACGTTCTGGAGCTGAAGTAGTGTCTTCCGAACGAGATTTGTTAAGTCGGAATCCCGAACGCGCACTTTGAATTTTGCCATTATGGCCAGGTTTTGGCTCGATTGAACGTTCTGGACCTGAAGTAGTGTGCTCTAGTGTCTTCCGAACGAGATTTACTAAGTCAGAATCCCGAACGCGCACTTTGAATTTTGGCATTATGGCCAGGCTTTTGGCCCGATTCAACCAGTGTGCGACGCCGTCCACAAAACGACTCGGGCGCCGCTGCGCGCGACGCGGCGGCCGTCGCGGCGTTCATACATGAAACATGAACGCCCTCATTAGCATAGCCATTATGATTTAATACGCGCGCGCTCCCGCGGCCGCGCCGGGTGATATCGGCGCGGAAGGCTCCACGCGACTGATGGGCGGTGGGCGCAGATTGGCTGCGGCCGTGTCGCTGAAGCGGTCAACGAGGCGCTTGCTCCGGAGTTGAACGCGTCCCTTGGGAGAAGAGACGCGATGAAACTTGCATAGACTAGCGTAGTTTGCACGAGATGCCTGCGCATTCGACGACCGTTAAAATGCGACCGAGACACACGAGATGGGAGACACTGCGCATGCGGAGTAGAGAAACCTTCAGTCTATTGCTGTTCGTTCAATCCGGATGGATTCGAACCCGATGCGATTGATTGGTTGATTTGTTTGTGATTCCGGGCGCGTCATCGGCTAAGCTCATTAGTAGGGGACGGATTTTGATCACCTAAAACATTGCCAAAATCGATCAATAAAATGCCCTTAAAATGCTTTACAAATGTCCCAAAACAAAAGCAAAATGACGTAAAAAATCTTATCAAAACCTGTTTGGATGAACAACTCAGGCTGTTGGATACGTTATTGATGTAATCGAGGCTTCATCCATTCGTTCGAGTGAACTCAGCTAGCAAAAGTTTGGTTTGGACTGGTCTTTACCAGAAAATATGTCTTTAGTTATCCCGAAATCGGCCGAACCGGCAACGACGGTGATATACGTCACAACACTTACATACTCACAACGACTGTCAAAACAATTTCTGAGCTAACAAACCGAATAGGTTACTGAGTAATTCTGTAAAGAACATTTGTTGCATCTCGTAAATATTATTTGATGCAAGAAATTAAAAAGGAAATAGGTAAAAAATGACTTATTTGTCGAAATCGATAAAAAATGCAAAAAAGTGACGTGCAAAAATGGGTCATTTCTTTATGTCATAACATAAAATGAATTTCTATACTAAACAACATTCTTCTAAAGTAAAAGAAAAAAAAACATTGCGGTCAAATTCGCCCCATAATCATTAGTCATGTGAATACACCGTGCATGTTTTATCAGGGGACGTGGGAGTAATCTCCCCCTCCCCTGGATGGCAAGAGCCGTAGCCGGGCTACCTCGTACGAGCACGAGAATTCCCCATGAAATAACTCCCACCAGCGGACACAGCCCCGGCCGGGACAAGCTCTACGCTCCCGATTCGTCTCCCGACAAGTGTGGATGTGGAGTGGTTGTTTGGTTGTTTTTTTCGTGTTTCCGGGCGCATCAACTACTTTGGTCGGTAGTTCCGTAAGTGTAGTGCATGTTTGTTCTCGGTAGATGGCGGTGATCTTCCCCTGATGGATGGCGAGATCCGGCGCCGACCTACCGTCGGCTAGTGGGGTTTTCCCCTAACGAGGACTCTCCCACCAGCGGGGCACCGCCCCAGCCGGGACAAACTCTTAGCTCCCGACCGGTCTCCCGGAATATGTGGTAGTGTAGTCCATGTTAGTGTGTGTGTGTGTGTGTGTGTGTGTGTAAGGGGAGAGGATAGGACAAAGAAGAGGAAGGAAAGATCGCGCGCGGTCCGTGGCCCGTTTGTTATGGTACTGCTCCGGCATTCGCCTGGTGTTGATCGGAGAAACCAAGGAAAACTACCAATCAGAGCAGCCGGCCGCTAGAATACTCCTCCAGACTCCTCCAGAGTGAATTCGACCTAGCTGAAAAGCTAGTGTCGAAAATTCTGCCGCCGTCAGGACTTGAACCTACGACCTCCCGGTCAGAGGCGCTGCAATTGATGCACTGAGCTACCGCTCCCGGTGGATGTGTAGTGCATGTAAGTGAAAGTGTATGTATGTAAGTAAGGGGTGAGGATAGGGTAAGGAGGCAGAGTCGCTAAGCAAAACAGAAAAAGTGAGGGCTGAGAGTACTTGAGTTGAATTGCAAATAACAGGGTGAATGCGGGCGGCGACTGTTTTTTTCTGAGGTGCAATGGCTCTGCTGAATCATCCTGGAGAGCGGCCCCTTGAGAACCGTAGCGACCGTAGTCGGCCGCTCCATTCGCTATCACTTGTACCCAACCAGCAATCTGTTGTAAATAGGTCTTCCAGAATGTTGTATATACTAAGTAACAAATAAACTAAATGCTACGAAATATCAATTTCAAAACCTACTCCACATTTTTTCTTTAAATATTTTGAATAGATAGCGTTCAATGCACTGTAGACATGCCATAACGCCATTTTCTTGTTCTTTTGATTTTTCAAATATACCCAACTGTAATTTTTTATATCTCTGATGTCGTTAATATTTACATTACAGATTTTTATACATTGCAGGAAGAAGAGCTTCATATGGTTGATTACGAAGTTTCTTGGAAATTTTATAGCTTTTGTAGTTGAAAATTATCCGAAAATTGCATATTTTCAGAAAATCTCACACATTTTCTCGAAATCGGATCAACATATTTTAATCAAAACTTACATATAGTTTCAGATTGTATTCTTCTATAATAATTTAGTCACATTGCGTATCTATCTTAAATCGAAAAATTGAGAAAACATGAAAAATAAATTTCAGGTTCCAATAGATAGCAGACAGGAGAAGGATGGGATAAAACAGAAAAAACTAGAGTAAAGAGATAAGGAAACTAATTCGCACGAGTTTCAGTACTGCAATTACTTTAGAGATTTTCTTTTGTCTCGAGATACGTTCAAAATGTAAGTTGGCTGCTTCTTGGATGTTTGAGGATCAGAAAGCCAATTTTAAACAGTGTCTCGAGCACCTACAAAGCTTTCAAACATGGCTGTTGAAGAATACAACTTGCTACGAAAGTTGATATGAAATCTGGGATTTATTTGTCTGCTTGTACAAAATCAAAAAAATACTTGTTCGACTGAATGTTGACAATGTAATGCGGTATACTCTTGTGAAATTTGAACAACACCATTTAAAAACCAAAAAAAAAAATTAAGAGACAGAAAAAAGAAAGAGGAAGACAAAGAAGGAGAAAGAAAAAACAAAGAAAAAAGAGAAAAATGACAGAAAAATTGCAAGTATCAAAGAAAGAAAGAAAGGAAACAAACAAACAAAGAACAAAGAAAAGTACGAGGAAAGATTGAGAATTCCTAGTAGAGACCATTTTATGAGGGACATGATCAAAGGGAAATATTGAGAGTTAAGATGTGCTCTAGTGGGAAAGCTAATATTTTTGCTGGTGATTTTAGATACTTGGTATCTGAGCAAATGGATTTCATATCCTGGACTCCTGCATTAACTATTACTGATTCGTAACATCGTTTCAATTTTCATTTCATGCCAACGTCAACGATCTAGTATTTTCTGAGAGGTCGTTTGAGCTGGAACAGAGGGCAATTTGACCTAATAACGCTGTCGAAAGTAATATTTACGATCGCAATCAGTGTACAAATAATTGATAGCGCTCTGATAGATATACATTATCTTTAGAAATATATCTTATGAGTAAATTGCATTACTTTTTAAATGAATAACTTTCATCGAATTTTCAAAATGTCTCCAAATATTTGATCATCTTTTGTTAATGTAGACCAGTGGAGTCATATAAATCTAAATTTTAAAAAAATGATCGGAAACAACACTTGACACCTAAATCACCTTGTCTCCACACATGCTACGAGAAAAGTTATATTCACTTTTATTAATGCCAATAGTTGTTACGGGCTGTTTGATCTGACAAGGACAACTATCACATAGGTGGTGGCAATTTTTACCACTTGTGTAACACAGCGTATCAGTTGTCACGAGCATTGTGGAAGCTATGTCTCTTGCACCCGACAGAGTTTACATTTTTCGGGGCAGGTGTTGCATCTAGAATAACATGCTATTCGACGTGGAAAATTATTCCAACCAGAATCATTTCCATTGCAATTCACAGATGTTGCAATATAGCAACGATTCATGCAATAAACAATGATGGAGTAGTTACTAGAATAGAGCTATTATGAAAATGTTAATTCAAGTGAATTAAAACTCGTAAATGCATTCTCTACAATTTTTATAGAAACATAATTTTGTTTTGTGCTGGGTATACGCATGAGGAAGGGAGATGTCAAACTGAGTGTTTTACAATCAGTGTATCCCATCATGTACTGTGTGCTCAGATTATCTCAACAATGCAGCAATGATGATGCCGGTGATAGGAAAACATGTGAAGATGTAATCAAACAATGAAGATCGACGAGATGGAAGTACGCATAAAGGACAGGAATGACGAGAGTGCCACGTGGAAAGTTGGAGGGTCGATTTCTACACCACAAACAATTTCATCTGTCTAGGACGACTTATTCAAAATTTAGAGGAAGAAATAACGTCATGTACCAAGTATATTGGAAGTAATGAGGTAAGATAACACACTATGAATAACCAAGGGGAGAGGATAGGGGATTATCACAAATGTAGCGTACAGACTCTCACTGTTTGAGTTGTGACCTTAGCGAATATACTGGGTCTTTTCCAAATGGTGTTCTCCTAATTCATACACTTCCTCTCTTCCGGACATCACCTGTTCTCACCCCTTCACCTCATGACACTCATTCGTCCCGTCTCTCCCTCCCTCCCTCCCTCCCTCCCTCCCTCCCTCCCTCCCTCCCTCCCCCCCCCTCCCCCCCTCCTCCTCCCTCCCTCCTCTCCTCCCTCCTCTCCTCCTCCTCCCTCCCTCCTCCCTCCCTCTCTCTCCCTCCTCTCTCCTCCCTCTCTCCCTCCTCTCTCCTCCTCCTCCCTCTCTCCTCCTCTCTCCCTCCTCTCTCCTCCCTCTCCTCCCTCTCTCCCTCCCTCCTCCTCCCTCCCTCCTCTCCCTCCCCTCTCTCCCTCCCTCTCTCCCTCCCTCTCTCCCTCCTCTCTCTCTCCTCCTCTCTCCTCTCCCTCTCTCCCTCCTCTCCTCCTCTCCCTCCTCTCTCCTCCTCTCTCCCTCCCTCTCTCCTCCCTCCTCTCCTCCCTCCTCTCCTCCTCTCTCCCTCCTCTCTCCCTCCCTCTCTCCCTCCCTCTCTCCCTCCCTCTCTCCTACCCTCTCTCCCTCCCTCTCCTGCCTCCCTCCTCTCTGCCTCCCTCTCTCCCTCCCTCTCTCCTCCTCTCTCCTCCTCTCCTCCCTCCTCCTCTCCTCCTCTCTCCTCCTCTCTCCTCCCTCTCCCTCCTCCTCCTCCTCTCTCCTCCCCTCCTCTCTCCTCTCTCCTCCCTCTCTCCTCCCTCTCTCCTCTCTCTCCTCCCTCTCTCCTCCTCTCCTCCTCTCTCCTCCCTCTCTCCCTCCCCTCTCTCCTCCTCTCTCCCTCCTCTCTCCCTCCCTCTCTCCCTCTCCTCTCCTCCCTCCTCTCCCTCCTCTCTCCCTCCCTCTCTCCTCCCTCTCTCCCTCCCTCTCTCCTCCTCTCTCCTCCCTCTCTCCCTCTCTCCTCTCTCCCTCCTCTCCCTCCTCTCTCCCTCCTCTCTCCTCTCTCTCCCTCCTCTCCTCCTCTCTCTCCCCTCTCTCCTCCTCCTCCTCTCTCCCTCCCTCTCTCCCTCCCTCTCTCCCTCCCTCTCTCCCTCCCTCTCTCCTCCCTCTCTCCTCCCTCTTCTCCCTCTCTCCTCCCTCTCCCTCCTCTCTCCCTCCTCTCTCCCCTCTCTCCCTCCCTCTCCTCCCTCTCTCCTCCTCTCTCTCCTCTCTCCTCCCTCTCTCTCCTCCCTCTCTCTCCTCTCTGTCTGTCTCTCCACCCCGCCAGACGCCCGCCTTGCAGTGCTGTCGCGCAGCTTGCCGGCTCCGGCGCAAATCCCCTCCCTCTGGACCTTCGCGGATGCCAGTACATAATAAAAGTGCCTTTCGCCAACTTCACAACGGCGGCCCCTCCCCCTGCTCCGCCGGGCCTCCCCGGCATCTGCGGGCACAGTGAATAATGAAGAGCGAAGCGTACGTTTTTAATTAGCGAAGTTGGAGGACTTTTAACGATGTTAGGGAAATTTTATCGCTCATCTATCGCATTACACCGACCAGAAATTCGGCAAGTTACCGCCGGGACCGCGTGACGTTGGCGGCCGGCGCAGCTGCTGGCATTTGGTGTTGTGGGAGAAAACATCGGTGTTGTAAGGGCAACAGCAGTGTTGCCAGATAAATGGAATCTTACCAGAGCTTTTCATTAAAAGTGCGATTTAAGAAGAAAAATTTCATTAAATGTCAAAGGATTTCTTTTGTTTTTATTAATTCGTTATCTCTTTTCAAGAGAATGTATTCATAATTTTCTGAATATTTATATAAATATTTCTGAAAACAAATAAAGTTATATGCTTCGGTTTTGAATTTATTAATTGCATTACAAATGTGTACCTAACACTTAAAAACTTACTCTCCTATATAGTACATTTCAACTTGATTAAACAATTCAATTTTGTAGCTGTAGGAAGATGCCGAAAACAATTCCAACTCTTGCAATTTTCGAAAATTTAGAGATAACCGTGATATTCTGGCCTATGCCACCTTTATAAATGTATTTTTGCTCTTATCTTACATGAAATTTAAGGAAAAAGTTTGGAGCCGCTTGTGAGAAAATGTTGAAAATGTTCATGTAAAGTACCCCCAAATTTTAAAGAATGTTCTTCAAAAGTTCAAAGCTTTAACTAAAGCCAGATCGACATAGGATTCTTCATCTTGGAAAAGATCCTACGTGTCGTTTATGGACTATTAGTGTTCAGAGACGGACGGACAGGCGGACGGACTGGCTACACCACATGTTAGAGGATTCCTTTCTCTTAATTTAGCAACTGGTTTCATACACTTTTCGCCACCAGAGCCCGGCAATGAATTTTTTCCGCCGAGAATCCGCCGTTTTTTCGCGCATTACATAACTTTCACAGTAATACGTATATTGCTCCGTATATACGTACGTATAGGATGAAGTCAATATGGAGCCTATTTGAGAAACTATTGATTAAGCATTTTCCAAGTGCCCAAGCTTGAGCTTATTTTCACTGAAAACTTTTGGGGTATCTAGAAATTTCTTAAAAAATCACTTGAAACATTTGTTGTAACAAATCCAAAAATCTGTAAAAAAAGCGTCCATGTAAATATTATCGTGAGTGATATAATTAGTGAAAATTACATTTGTATTTTTTTTTGAAAATTCTAAAGAATAACCCATATCAAAGTGGTGTTTATGATGTTATTCGTATACTCAAATGTAGCTTTATTGGCACACAAACTTTTTGAGAAAAATTAATTTTTTTTAATATTGTCCATATTTACCAAGATTAAGCAAATGCTATTCGTATTTAAAAAAAGTAGTATGAACTCATTTAAATATCTAATTTTGAAAATTTTTTAGAGGAAAAAATGTATATATTCAATACTGTAGTAGAATATATACATTGTGAAGAAGACGCCCAAAAACCTTTGCAATATTTGAAATTTCAGATATTTTAGCAAACTGAGACAAAGTTGAATAAAGAAATTTGGAGTCATTTTTAAGAAAAATTCCTTGTTGCGCCCTTAAGGCGCCATGTAAAGTATCCTCAAAAATTGAAAAATATGTTTCAAATTGAAGGTGCCTTGACATGAGCCAGATTGATTAGAGAATATCTATTTTGGTGAAAATCCTACTTACTTAGTCACTAGCGTTGTTTACAGGCAGACGGATAGGCAGACATTTTGCCGTGAACAATTTTTTCGGCATTAAAGGTTCACAAAATGTGGGTTCTGAATACAAAAAACATGTTAGAGGACGTAAGAGCATATAGTAACAAGAATTATTCTATATTTTAGTAGCAGGGATCTACAATAAGAATTTTTCGCTCGAGAAATCACCTTTTTTGCCTCAGTTTTACATAACTTCGACAAAATACATACTAGGTACGACATACTAATACTACATACTACGTATGTAGTATTAGAGAGGGTAGAAATATATTTTATATTGTCTGATTTTTTGCACCACATTAAATGTGACGTTCTAACTCATTTTTTTAAAATTAGAAATCTTTGGTATTCATGTGAAAGTATCACTTTATTTTCAATATGCTCAAACGTCATTAGAATTAAGTGTTTCACTTGGAAATCAGATTTTAAAGATAATGCTGAAATTAGGCGGAGGACAGGTGTGTCTTTAAATAGTTCCTAACTAAATTATCTTACTACGAAAAGAACCGTTCAAAACTTTAATGAAACATAATTGATATCATATAACTGCATTATGTTACGGTCAAGGAGTTTATTTTTTGCAAAAACATTTTTGTATTTTTAAGTAAACAGCCTGAAAAACGTTTTGAGGAAGTAATTATTTATTTAAAGAGAACTGCAAACCACACAAAGCAACTCAGAAAAAAAAACAGAACGTTATCATATTATGCACCAGAAAAAACAAAAATAGGAATGAATTTTGTATTCAGCCCACGACATTCAACGAAAAAACAGGAATTCCAATTTTAGAAATTCTCTGCAGATCTGTTACAATTTTGTATCTTCTCCTAATAATAGCTGTTTTAGTTGGTTTTTATTTAGAATTCGGCGAACCAAACCAAAGTATAGCCGTTCGGTGTAACGGCTCAATACTTTCAGTCTTATATTCCACAAAAACGTGTTTCCCAGAATTCTCCCCACAGGCACGCTGCGAGTCCAACCGAATGATCTCGTGCGTCGCATCAGATTTTCCCCTCTCTTTCTGGAGTGAAAATTGTGATCAAATTTTCGCATTGTCAAAGGGAAATTCCGCACTCTCTGCTATGCGAAGGCGGAAGCGGGGCGGGGAGCAGGGGGGGTGGCGGGGAGGCAGTGGCGGAAGCAGAAAGGGGAAGCGGGAGGAAGCAAGAGGAGGGGGACCCTGAATATTGAGGACGCGAATCCACGCGTCCTGAACGCTCCCCAAACCGCCGCAGTACGATAGTGAGGTGGGGGGAGGGGTGTTGGCTGTTAGGGTGAGGGAAGGTGGCGAGGGATAAAAAGAGATTGAGGAATGGAAAGGGGGAAGAAGAGGGAGAAGTCGGGATGTCGGAAGCGTAGTGAGGGAAGGTGGCGAGGGATAAAAAGAGATTGAGGAATGGAAAGGGGGAAGAAGAGGGAGAAGTCGGGATGTCGGAAGCGTAGTGGAAGGCGAGGAAAGGGCAGCGGAAAGCTGGAGGGTTGAGAAACGAAACGAGAGGTAATGGGGAAAGACGGGGGTTTGGAGAAGGCAGAGAGAGTATGCGATCTAGGATATGCATAGGAATGAGAAAGCCACATAAAAGCAAGTTGAAAGTGTAAGGGACCACAAATGCAAATCAGAGGAGATGCTAAGTGCGAGTAAATGTGTAAAAATAATTGGAAAGAATTATTATGTTTTATTACAATCACCATATATGATTGGCAGTAAAGTTACATTATTTACATATATATTGTTCTGCAGGCAAATAAGAAGACGCTTTAATGTGTCTGTAGAATTTTAAACATACAAAAATGTATTTTACACACAAATCAAGGTGATTGTACTCGGACTGTCAACGCTTTGATCAATGGCGTCTTCTGAAAGATCGTGATGGGGATCCGAGAGAAAGTAGCACACTTACAGCAGTTATTCATGAGCCTATTCACAGCAGCACATGATCAGCACACGCAGGTACAATATCCGTCACTTACGTACTGAACTCGGGGATGTAGAATAGTGTTACTAGAATTTAATAATAAAATTTAGTCTTAAAATAGGGTTTTACAAAACTTATTACATTACATATTGTTCGCAGTTGAAACTACACGCAATATAATTCTCGAAAATTCAAACTTGACAACATTGTTTGGGCCGGCCCGGGGGGGAGGGCGAACCCGGGCCTCTCGACTGCAAAGTCAGTGCGCTACGTACAGAGGCACTTCTCTCGGTATGCTGTCCAAAAAAAATATAGCGAATGGTACATATGTTGGCAGTTTAAGTAGAAAATATGAGTCAGAAATCATTCGCAGATTGTAGGAACACGGTGGTAAGTAAGAATATGAATGTACTATCTTAGCATTTATATTAGTAGATTACAAAAGACCAAAATATGAACACTATATCAAAGAAAAGTGTCAGAATGAGAAAATAAGGAGCGAGTTTGTAAACCTATTGGGTTTGAAACGTAAACCTTAGCGAGTTTGAAAAGGGAGACATTAGGATCGGAATTGAAAAGCGCAAGGAAAGGGAAAAAGAATTTGCATGAAATAGTTCGTAGAAAAAGGACATTAAAAAAGAGCAAGATATGTGGAGAGTGAGGTAGATACTAGGGAGAGAGAATGAAAGATAAAGAAAAGAAAGAAAAAAAGGGGATATCATCGCAACGGGCGATAGTCGTTCAATATAACTAAAAGCGAAAATCGCATGGTTCCATAATGAAGAGAAATTAACAAATCTGGGAGATCAGGGGATAGAAAGTGAATGGCATGGCATGGCAACGCACGAAGCGAAAGCGCAGCGGTGCCCAACTTGGCAAGCGCTGTCCACTGGCGGGGGCAGCGGAGGCCAGCGGGGGCGTGCCTCATTATCTGGATGGCCAGTGGCAGATAATGAAGGCCGGCAAACAACGCACGCCCGGATGCGATCGACGATTGCGCTCACCCGCCCCCAGCCCCGCCCCCACCAGCCCTCCTCTGCCCTTCCACGTGCCACTTCCTCCCACCCCCACCACACCATCTCCCCCACTCCGTCCGCCTCACCCGCCCCATTCCTGCCCCTCTCCCCCTCCCCTCCCCGCCACTATCGCCCTCCTCTCCCTCAGAAGCGCTTCAGCCCCTCCTCCCGCGTGCCTGGACCGTCCCCAGCCCCGCCCCCACTCCCTTCTCCTCCGTTGCCAATGTACTCTCTCTGTCGATGCGATGCGACCAATAATTAAAATCCAGCCCGCGCAGCAATTGCGCTGGCTGGTGTCGGCCCGCTCAAATCCGACTAGTGATCGGTTCTACTCCTTTCCCAACTCGCGGACTGCATCTGTTCACTTTATTATATTTTCTAAGCAGTTATTGACAATTCTTACAATAATTCTGACGACTGACTTGACGTCAGTAAAAGTCGTGTTAGCCCCCGTCATTTGCGAATCTATGTTGAAACGAGTTGTTTTACTATCTTGACAAAGAACACACAGGAATAAAAGAGTAACTCCCAAATATTTTGGACAAATTCTGTTTAAAACGTCTGAGATCACAAAGAATTATGATATACCAATTTTCAGGACTGCATGAACTAAATGAAGTCGTAGGCTTCCGCGGCCAGAGTCATGTAGATGATCTTGGCTGTCCAGGTGACGCCGCGTCGAAGGCAACACAGCCTTCGACGCGGCGTCACCTGGACAGCCAAGATCATCTGCATGAACTAAAGTCGTGTTTTTTCACTTTTTTATTTATACCGTAAACATGTGTAACATTTAGAGTACGTGGGAATGACTTTGTAAATACTCATTAAAACAAAAGACAATATTTAGTTAATTTTTGACTGACAATTTGTATTTTGAATTTTATTTTTTAATATAATACGAATTGTAGCAACAAAAGGTTTCCAACACACAAACATATTTGTGCATTAGCATTGTTCACACACAGTAACAGAGTTATAGTTTGCCTAAAATCAATATTTTTGCATCAAGAGCTCCAAGAACATGTACAATCGCTACATTTTTATATTTGAGATAGTAATTTACTACAAAGAGGTGCAAGAAAAATTCACGTTTTCAACATTAGAAACTTACAAACCGCGATTTTCGGCCACAAAATTGAATTTTCTCTACAGAATTTACATAAATTTCTTTATACTACGTAGAAGTACATGAGAAGAGGTACAGTTCATCTGCAACATATTACACGCCTGATTGTGTGCGTGCGTGTGTGTGTGTGTGTGTGTGTGTGTGTGTTCGAATCTTTATCTAAATTACAGACTAATAATAGGAACAACCGGCAATTCGAAATTTACCCAATGAGCTCATTCGCAGGTACACTAAATGCTACATATGTTGGTACCTGCTATATTGAACGCTTATTAACCACAAAAATCGAATACCGATGGCCAAACAAATTGACATCATTGATAGCATTCAATTCAGGCCCTCTGATTAAACAAACTATAACGAAGAGGATTACTTGAACATACACGACTGATATAAGGAAATTTACTATACTGAATTGAAAGATATTCGCTAAAGTCCGGATTTATAATTTTAACAACACGAAATACTTAGATAAAACTAATTTGGTAAGTACAAATATTTTTATTCAGAAAGGAATAATAAGATTTCCTTTCTGATACATGTTGAAGGACAGAAAATGTATGAGTAAATCATGACAAAACCAAGAGACTTTTAACATTTGAGACTTTTTCTTTTTAGAAAATATACAAGAAAAAATACATGGATATTTCAAAGAAAACCTTTTATAATTATTTATACAACGTACAAACAAAATTGTGAATTCTCAAACATAAAACTTTAGAGGGTGTCTCTCCAAACTTTCATGAGTAGCGGCATAATAGGAGCAACTTTTAATGGTGTGATCTCAGAGTGACCAAGATGAACTCTCCGACACTTTCGATACCGGCATTCTCACTTACTCAAGAGGAGAGACGACACCGTCAGTCGCATGACTTATGATACTGAATAAAAGAGGGACCATACAGTATTTATTGCAGATGGTTTGTGGTACTAAGTCCTGAGCAATACCAGACATTATGGGAGGCCAGCTTGTTTCCTACGGATTTCTGATAGGCCCTAATCTGCTTTCTTGTTTCTTGTTAGCGGTTTCTAAAAACATCCCTGCACTGATAGCATGAAAACGTAACTTAGTAAAAATTCGAGTTCTAATAATCATCTATAGCTGGAGAGAAAACCACTATTTCATTTGCAACAGGTTTTAAGAGGATTCCATTCAACATGTCTCAATAATGACTCCTTTATACACTGAGACGCCTAAAGTCATGGGATAGCAAATATGCAAATATTCAAATGATAGTACTATAGTGTTCAAAGGTATTAAAGGGGCATATTGGCAGAGCTTTGATTTGTAATGAAAATATTCATGTTAACAGTTTCTGACGTTATGGCCGCCCGGCGGGAATTAACAGACATTGAAGGCGGAATTGTAGTTGGTGCCAGACGCATGTACATTCCGTTTTGAAAATCGCTACGGAATTTAATATTCCGAGATCCACAATGTCAAGAATAAGCCGAGAATACATCATTTCAGGCAGCACCTCTCACCACGGACAACGCAGACCCCAACGGGCTTCACGTAATGACCGAGAGCAGCCAGTATTTGCGAAGAGTTGTCACTGATAACAGACAACTGCGTGAAATCACAACAGAAATCAATGTGGGACGTACGAAGAATGTATCACTAAGGACAGTGAGGCAATAGATGCTTAAAGGTGCTTTGGCAGCAGAAGACCGACACGAGTGCCTTTGCTAGCAGCACATCGCCTGCCTGCGCTCGAGACCACATCGATTGGCCCCTATAAGACTATAAAACCACGTCATGATCAGAGTAGTCCCTACTGCAGCTGGTAAGAGCTGATGGTAGGGGTGGAGTGTGGTACAGACTCCACGAAGCCATGGATGCAAGTTGTCAACAAGGCACTCTGAATCCTGGTGGTGGCTCCGTAATGATGAAGATTTTTACATGGAATGGACTAGGTTCTCTGGTCTAACTGCACTGATCATTGATTGGAAATGGTTATGTTCAGTCACTTGAAGATCACCGGCAGTCATTCATGGACTTTATGTTGCCAAACAACCGTGGAATTTTTATGAATGGCAATGCGCCATGACACCTGGCCACAATTGCTTGCGATTGGTTTGAAAATCATTCTGGACAATTAGAGCGAATGATTTGACATGAATACCATCGAACATGTAAAGGACATAATTGAGAGGTCAGTTCGTGCACCAAATCCTGCACTGGCAACACTTTCGCAATTATGGACGGTTACACAGGAAGCAAGTATTTCTGCTGGGGATTTCCTACGATTTGTTGAGCCCATGTCATGACGAGCTGCTGCTTTTCACCAGGGAAAGGAGTCGGACGCGATTTTAGGAGGTATCCTATGACTATAGTCACCTCAGTGTATAATACATACCCAGCAAAAACTCATCGAACTAAACGATTTTATTGAAATATAAGCTTCGGATAGACATTGGGACCAAGAACTAAAATAAAATGTTGACTCCATTTTTCAAGTGATGAAGACGGTGTGGAAGAAAACCATGATACAGTAAGTAGATAGAGAGTAATGTAGAGAACAAAATGTGTTATTCAACATAGACAGTATGAAATTCGTACTGGTCTAAATCCTTAATTTTAGAACCATTTAATTATTAACCGACTTGTTTGCACTGTCAAATGGATCTATCTAAATATCTACTAGTAAACAAAAAACTTAATTACACTAAGCTTAAGTCGCCGACATTTTTTCAGAGACATAAGAATTGTATAGGAAAAGACGACAAAAACAAAAAAAAGAGTGAAAGCTTCTTGATGTTTTAATGCGTTATCTTGAAGGCTTTAATTAAGAAGGCTTTTCTTGTCATTAAGAATAAGCGGTTTATTATTTTTTCACTTTCACTGCTTCTCACCATCCTTCACATATATATCCAAAGTCAACCGATATTTCACGGAATCCAGCAGAAGGCTCCCAAGGCTTGACCGGCCTCTGAGGGCTCAGCCGAGCCGCTCGGCAGAGGCCACTGCGACCTCCGCCCGCAACTTCAGTTTCGCAAAGCGTGACGTCACGCTAATTCCTCTCCGCGCCGCGAGTGAGCGAGCGCCACTGACGCAAAGGAAAAGAGAGTTGCCGGTGCGCCGGCTCATCTCCTAACAGGCGCACAAAGCGGCTTACGGCGCGCCATTAGCGCTCGTCAGACCATTAACAAGAGAGCGGAGCGATGCACACTAGTCTGAACCGGGCTGCAGCGCGAGCACTGGCAAAAATGTTTTCTTGAAAAAACTAGCACTTCTTAACAAATGCCAATTTTAGAAACTTGGAATAACTAGAAACAAAAAAATACGTATTCATTTACAAATTTTAACATTTAAAGGACGCCTTGAAAGTAAAAATATGAACCCTACCAAACGGGCCACGGACCGCGCGCGATCTGTCCTTCCTCTTCCTTATCCTATCCTCTCCCCTTACACACACACACTTACACTAACATGCACTACACTTCCACATACTCCGGGAGACCGGTCGGGAGCTTAGAGCTTGTCCCGGCTGGGGCGGTGCCCCGCTGGTGGGAGAGTCTTTGTTAGGGGGAAACCTCACTAGCCGACGGTAGGTGGGCGCCGGATCTCGCCATCCAGCGGGGGAAGATCACCGCCATCTCCCGAGAAAAGAGCATACGCCACACTGACGGGACTAATGACCAAAGCAGTTGACGCGCCCGGAAACACGAAAAAATCAATCAATCAATCATAAAAATATGAAGAAATTCAAATTTATGATAGTAAAAAATGTTTATTAGATGTAGTTTGTATAAGTTTTAAAAAAAAGTATATCAACTTTGTTACAGATATTTTGAATTGTTCTTGAATAAATGCAGAATTCGTAACCTGTTTGAATTACATATATTTTATGACCGGTTTAAAAGGAACAAAAAATACTTTCGGGAAATTAGACACGTTAAAAAAGAAAATGTCATAAACATATTCTCACTGTAATACCCTCGCAATCTGCCCCATTCAAACAGATAACGTTTAAAATGTAGTGTGGGAAAAATACCAGAAAAAAATTGACATTACTACAAAT
Source organism: Teleogryllus oceanicus (assembly GCA_964035755.1). Lineage (NCBI taxonomy): Eukaryota > Metazoa > Arthropoda > Insecta > Orthoptera > Gryllidae > Teleogryllus > Teleogryllus oceanicus. Next base: position 23,161,405 of record CAXIVR010000004.1, read on the forward strand.
AAAAAAAAGTTTAAAAATATTTAATATTCGAAATTAATAGAAAGACGATGAATTAAATAAAATTACTAAGACATTTAACGTGACCGTCCATCCAAAATCTTTTTGCTGTAGTAAATATTGTAGTAGCAGCCATTTGAAACAGTGGTCGCGTAGCCGCGTCTAGGGGGGCACTTGCAGGAGCCTCTTCAGACCACTGTGCGACGCGGCGCCAGAACGCAGAGTGCTCCTAGCGGCGGCGCCGGGAACCAAAAAGAAAGCGGAAGAGCGGCGAGCTGATGAGACGCGGAAACGCCCACGAAAGGGCTTGTGGTGGCGCTGCTTCTGTACAAACAGCGCCACCGGCTTTTATGATTACCTCGAATTCTCGTCAGCGCACTTCCTAGTTAAGCGAGATAAATAGGTAGAGGAAATGTTTTTCTCGTTATTCCATCATACGTTTCTTGGTTTTAAAATTTCATATTCTCATCTATCGGAGCTTTTACTACATTTTTTTAATACTTTGTTTTGGAAGATTCGTATTATGTAGCCATTTGTTGCTTGGTCCATACCCATAGTTGAGCTCCTTAGGTCCACAGGGGCCTAAGAATATGTTTGTAGATAAATATTTTGTTACCCATACACACAGTAGAATTCCTTCCATTTAGTCAATACAGTTTATTTTATTTCAAAGAAAATTATTAATAAATGCAAACGAAGGCTTTTTACGTCATCACTTCTTCCTTGTTAAAATTGCACTCTCACCTAGGACTTGCATCCACGCGCTCTCAATATTGACGGAAACTTTTCTAGATCGTGGAAGAGAGACCGTAAGGTAACGGCTGATTGATTCCGGGCACGTCATCAACGAAGGTCATGATTCCCGTAAGTGTAGAGAATGTTTTTTAATCGGGAGGTGGCGATGGTCTTCCCCAGCTGGATGGCGAGATCCGGCGCCGACCTACCGTCGGCTAGTGGGGTTTCCCCCTAACCAGGGCTCTCCCACCAGCGTGGCGTCGCCCCAGCCGGGACAAGCTCTAAGCTCCAACCGGTCTCCCGGAATACGTGGTAGTGTAGTGCATGTTAGTGTGTGTGTGTGTGTGTGTGAGTGTGTATGTGTAAGGGGAGAGGATAGGACAGGGAAGAGTAAGGAAAGATTCCGCGTGGTTCGTGGCCTTTTTTAGGACACTGCTCCGGCATTCGCCTGGTGTTGATCGGAGAAACCACGGAAAACTACCAATCAGAGCAGCTGGCCGCTAGAATTCCCCTCCAGATAGCTACTGAATTCGACGTAGCTGATGAGCTAGTGTCGAAAATCCTGTCACTGTCGGGACTTGAACCTAGGATTCCCCGGACAGAAGCACTGCATAAGGTAACGGAATATCATCTCGTTACCTTGCCTCTCACCATGGGCGTAGGAAAACTGTTATAACTCTCCGAGGATTCACCAAAAATCGGGATGTCCTCGAACCGTTGTAGAACTTTTATCTGAAATTTCTCCTGAAGGTTTTCTTCGACCACACGCCGTCAGGGGAGTTTCTTCTTACTAGTGCTGCTTGAAATAAAATCCAAGCGCTATTTAATTAGAATGTGTATTTTTCAAACTTTTCTCAACAAAAATATTTACACATCTCAAATAAATAACGAAGTTTATTTACAGACTCTCTCAATTACCCTCCCTCGTGAACAATCTCTCAATCAACATTTCAGGCATCTCAACAAACCTTTTATATCACATGAAACTTTTATGATTTTTTTCTTTCTTATGAGCCAATCTTATATTTGCACACATTTTATAACATTGTTTGAAATATTTTCGACAACGTAAAAGACCATGTAACAAAAATGGAACGAACGAGATGCATTGTTCGTTTTGTAAGGCACTGATCCGGCCTCTGTGTAGATTTAAAAGAAGGAAATGTAAAACGGTCTATCAGACCTAGCAGATTCTCAACTGGGCGGTGGCCAGCTTCGACAGATCCTCCGTATCTGACCTTTCTCAGTCGATGGCCCAACTGTCGAGATGCGAGTCGAGGACCGACCAACAAAGCCTCAGCGTCGTCCCTTACCTCTTGAAACGCACCCTGGGTTGCCGCACGCACTGTGTCTCCTCTAGCGAAAGTGTTGAAGTTGGCTGGCGCATTGATTTGCGTGGGCGACGCTAATTGCACGCCCGCGGGCCGCGCCGGGCCGCGCCGCGCCGCGCCGGTGCCTCTGTGCCCAGAGCGTCTTCGCCGTGGCCCGCCCTCCACGCGCCCGCCGTGAATGCATCCTCATAACAATGGGAGAGTGGCGTCGGGAAGCCCCATCCATCACAGTTAGCACTTCCGAAACCGACGGCGGCGGCGATGGTGGAGAAGCAGGCGAACGCAGCGACTGCTGTTGTGGCTGCGTTAGTGGTGATTGTGGTGGCGAAGATGGTAGTGGTGGTACGGTAGTGGTGGTAGGGTGGTAGTGGAGTTGTTGTTGGTGGTGGTGGTAGTGGTAGTAGGGTGGTGGTGGTAGGGTGGTGGTGGTAGGGTGGTGGTGGTACGGTACTGGTGGTAGGGTGGTAATGGAGTTGTTGGTAGTGGTAGTGGTAGTAGGGTGGTGGAGGTGGAGGTGGGAGGGTGGTGGGGGTGGTGGTGGTAGGGTGTTGTGGGTGGTGAGTGGTGTGGTGGTGTGATAGTTGTGGTGGTGGTGGTGGTGGTGATAGTTGTGGTGGTGGTGGTGATAGTTGTGGTGGTGCGGGTGGTGGTGGTGGTGGTGAAAAAATAATGAACACAATTGAAGCACTTTGGAGCCCAAAATAATTGTTTAAACATCTTCCATATTTCATGCAAACTTACGCAAAAACTCAAAAAATTGTGTGAAAAATTGTTAATGACCTATTTTATGATCTGTCTTCAAAGACTAGATTTTATTCGGAAAAAAATGTATCTTTAGTATTGTGCGTATAGGAAAATGCCCCAAAAAAGTTTTCTTTTACTACTTTAAATCACAATGAGCAGAAACACAATGAGACCTGCGCCACTTTTAATCTTCTTTGATCTAGCTAAGGTAAAATTTTAATCAACAAACTTGGAGCCATTTTTGAAACAATTTTTAAAGTTTTATGACTTCTTGAAAAGTGTTCTTAAAAATCATTTCCGGTTGAAATTCAGAAGGCCGTGGATACGTTCAGATCGATCGTGAAATATCAATTTTAGAGAGAATTGGTTTAGGCCCTAGCATTGACCACGGACACGGACAGGCAGAAGTTTTGCTATCAGAACATTTTTTAGTATCAAGGGCGTGAATTCGCACTACACAAAATGTTAAAGTAAGTAATTTACTCCATGTAGAAACAAGATTTATCCTACTTTTCGATTCCAGAGCTCTATAAGAGTGTTGAAAAATTGCCGCTTTTGCCTCAGCGTTACTATTCTATTTATTTACGTAATTACATAGTATAATGACTTCTCAACGCGAATATCTTCTAGTTTCTAAATGCTTATTTATAATAGAGCGTTCATAAAAAAATAGAAATAACTAATTTAATTGTATATAGTACAGTTTAAAATTAACAGAGGCAATATTAATACTTCTTGGTGGTCAAAAGTAATCAATTAATAAATAATTTAATTTTTTAAAAATTAATAATATTTAAAAATAAATCAAATTAATTTTTAATAATTTTTGGTGTATTATATAAATAACCAAAAATTATCCTTTCCCTTTCTACTTGAAGAATGGGTTCTTTGTCTGCTCCAAGATTTTGAAGAGAAGCGTGCTGAAATCCCGGACGGGGTTAAATCCCCCCGCATTGTAGTGCCCGGGGGCTGCACCTGACGGCGCTACCAACGCAGGAGCGGGGTCGCGTGCGGAGCGGAGCCCTCGGTGAATAAGATCAGCTCTGCCGAGCCGTGCACGGGCTCCAGCGGCGAAATAAGGCATCGTCAATTATGAACGCAGGCGCTTTCCCATGCGGCATTGATGAGCCAAGCGCCGCCCCGCCCCCGCCTCCACCTCTGCCCCGCGGCCGTTCGGTCCGCACCACTGCCCTCGACCCAGCGGCCCGGACCCACCAGCCCGCCATGGAGGCGATTGCTCGCTGCACCCTGGCTTCGGCCCTCACCCTAAAAGCGGTGGGGAAGCGGTGGCGGGGAAGCGGTGGCGAGGAAGGTCGGTGGAGAAGTGGTGGCGGGGAAAGCGGGAACGGGGGGGGTTGGGTAGTGGGGGGGGGGAAAGGCGGGGTGAAGACGTAGTGGAAAAGCGGGGGCAGTGAAGAGGGGGGGGAAGACGGTGGGGGGCGATGGCGAGGATTGATTTATTGATTGATATTTTCGTGTTTCCGGTCGCGTCAACTGCTTTGGTCATTAGTCCTGTTAGTATAGTGCATATTTTTCTCGGGAGATGGCGGTGATCTTCCCCCGCTGGATGGCGAGATCCGGCGCCGACCTACCGTCGGCTAGTGGGGTTTCCCCCAACCAGGACTCTCCTACCAGCGGGGCACCGCCCCAGCCGGGACAAGCTCTAAGCTCCCGACCGATCTCCCGGAATATGTGGTAGTGTAGTGCATGTTAGTGTAAGTGCGAGTGTAAGGGAGAGGATAGGACAAGGAAGAGGAAGGACAGATCGCGCGCGGTCCGTGGCCCGTTTGGTAGGGTACTGCTCCGACATTCGCCTGATGTTGATCGGAGAGAGCACGGAAAACTATCGATCAGAGCAGCCGGCCGCTAGAATTCTGCTCCAGACAACAACTGAATTCGACCTAGCTGAAAAGCTAGTGTCGAAAATCCTGCCGCCGTGGGGAGTGGGAACGTAGGACCTCCCGGTCAGAGGCGATGCAGTGACATCAGCTGATGCACTGAGCTACCGCTACCGGTACGATGGCGAGGAGCTTTGGCGGGAAAGCGTTAATGGAGCGGGCGGGGAATGGTGGCATGTTTGAAGTCGGGGAGGGGCGCGAACGGCGACGGGGGAAAAGGAGGGCGGCTTTGGGGGCGAAATGGGGGAAGGGTATCCCTACGGCCGCAGCGGAGGCCAAGGTGGACAGGCGCGCAAGGGTGGGTATTTGTGCGAGAGGGTGGAGCCGGACGGCTGGGGGAGGAGGGGAGGGAGACTGGAGGGGCGGTTGGGCGAGACCAAGCACACGCGAAGCGGAGGCGAACGATCTGTCGCTCTTGTAAGCACCATAAATTCGTGGACACGACGTGGATCTAAGGGGGTTTGTTAAGAGCCGTATAATTAAAACGATGTGTGATGCTGATTCAACATCGTTGCAGCATCCCGAGATATTTTAGCTTATAGTTTTGGAGGAAATGAAATGCGGATAATAATACAAAAATTATTGGAGATGAGTGATCATAATTAATAACTGACTATATTTTATAACATAAATTGGCACCATTGCTAGAGAACATAACATGGATAACAGAAATGAAGAAAAGTTTGAGAGGAGTAATCCCATTATATTGTTTCTAATGTTAGTTTCAAAACACAGGACAAAGATATGTAGTAGAAAATATTACTAATAACAGATTGCTTCAGAAGATAAACGACGTAACGGAAACTAAGATGAGCAACGATCAACAATAGCATCTCTGTGAAAAGTAAAGGAGCCAAATCATTATTTCTGGTGATTATGACGTGGCATTAGATATAATAAGCATAGAAATCTTCTAAAGGCTAATTCATATAACTTATTATCATTTCTTCACTGACACTAAAGCAACACAACACATTTGAACTAGAAACAGATTTTTTCAATTTGTAATCATCACGGGCATATTCCACTCTTCGTCCTCTCGCAATCCCTATCGATGACGCCGTCCTCGCCGTATCGCGTAGCTCCACCGGGCAGGACGCGGGCGCTGTCAATGCCGCCATTTAAATGCAAAATTCGGCGCATTGACTAACCAATGAGCTAGAGGACCGCGACCTCTGTGCTAGAGGGTTCGAGACGCGAGACGCCAGGCGAGACGCCAGGCGAGACGCCAGGCGAGACGCCAGGCGAGACGCCAGGCGAGACGCCAGGCGAGACGCCAGACGCCAGGCAGACGCCAGGCAGACGCCAGGCGAGACGCCAGGCGAGACGCCAGGCAGACGCCAGGCCAGACGCCAGGCCAGACGCCAGGCCAGACGCCAGGCCAGACGCCAGGCCAGACGCCAGGCCAGACGCCGGCCAGACGCCAGGCCAGACGCCAGGCCAGACGCCAGGCCAGACGCCAGGCCAGACGCCAGGCCAGACGCCAGGCCAGACGCCAGGCCAGACGCCAGGCCAGACGCCAGGCCAGACGCCAGGCCAGACGCCAGGCCAGACGCCAGGCCAGACGCCAGGCCAGACGCCAGGCCAGACGCCGGCCAGACGCCAGGCCAGACGCCAGGCCAGACGCCAGGCCAGACGCCAGGCCAGACGCCAGGCCAGACGCCAGGCCAGACGCCAGGCCAGACGCCAGGCCAGACGCGGCCAGACGCCAGGCCAGACGCCAGGCCAGACGCCAGGGCCAGACGCCAGGCCAGACGCCAGGCCAGACGCCAGGCCAGACGCCAGGCCAGACGCCAGGCCAGACGCCAGGCCAGACGCCAGGCCAGACGCCAGGCCAGACGCCCGGCCAGGGCCAGACGCCAGCCAGACGCCAGGCCAGACGCCAGGCCAGACGCCAGGCCAGACGCCAGGCCAGACGCCAGGCCAGACGCCAGGCCAGACGCCAGGCCAGACGCCAGGCCAGACGCCAGGCCAGACGCCAGGCCAGACGCCAGGCCAGACGCCAGGCCAGACGCAGGCCAGACGCGAGTCGAGACGCGAGTCGAGACGCCAGGCGAGACGCGAAACTATTTCTTCTGAATGCGTTGTTTCGCCACTTCTTTGAATGGTGGAATTGCGCCACACGTATAGAGTGAGAAAATCTCGTCGCATCTCTTCACTTCTGCGTTTCCGCCCGTTTGCTCTCGCGTCCGCCCATCAACTCGCAGTCACGTTGACAGGAACTTGAGCGAAAAGAAACCGAGTTGGAAGGCTTCTTCTACACTCGGGAGGTGAACTCTGCCGGCACGTCATTTAACGAACACATTCACAGCAAGCGAACTAGATATTACATTTATGATTTTTTAATGCAGCAAAAGGGACATGAAACGACTTATTACCTTGAAAAGAAGCTAAAGCAAGAGCAAAATACATTTCAAATCGTAAAGAATTTACTGGTGGCCTTTACGGAGACTTAGAGCAATGCATAAACATGTAGTTGAGGTCTGGTGTTTCAATTGCCGCGTTAGACATGAGTACTTTTCCATCGTGTTTGTGGTAAGGGTGGCTTCACTTACCAACGACGTATCTCCCCGGAACCTTCCACTCATACTTATCATTAACTCGTCAGGATCATTGATGGCACTGACATCATTCTTACTAGAGCAGTCCTAAGAGCATCATTTGGTCCTAGAGCGTTTCATACTCTAGCGCCGTGGGTTAAGAATAGAGTTGAGAACTGTCCACCATCTGGGAGGACAGTCCTGCATGGACGTCAATTGTACTCTCGTCCTCCTTTGTATTTTAAATGTCCACCTTTGAGTAAATTTTTAACATTGGTTGTCATTTATTTTATCACATTGCTAACTTCTGTTAAGTTGTATCGTTTATTGTTTAATTTATAATGGAAATCATGAATATCCTTTTTCCGAACTCTGACACATGCATGCACGATAGTGAGTCTGTCTAGCGACTAAAATAATAAAACAACAACAGACGCTCAGATCATCTTCATCTGCATTTTGTGAACGAATCTTTTTACTTGCATCGCAAATGGAGAGAAAAAATAAATAGAGCTGATGTTAGTCTAAATTAAATATTTAAAAACGAGATGTGTTGATAGTTTTTCTTGTACGTCGAATGTCCTCCCTTTTACCTGAACATTGTTGGCAATCCTAGTTAAGAGTGTCCTTCGCTCACGGAGGGATCATTCACAAGTCAGAGCAATTTTCCCGGCGTTGTCGAGTCGCCGCTTGAGGAAGGAATGGATGACACGTCAAGTGCGAGGTTGTTGCAAAACTACGTACGCAATACACACGAGGAAAGTTTTGGGCAAACATTTCATTTATTATATCTGCATTCTCTTCATAAGAGGGAACTGCGTCGGTAGATATGGATATGTAATTATACATATCTATTTTTGAAACTATGAAACAGTGTAATTAATTCTTCCCGAATCAATATTGGTCTTTTTTCTAAAAGTAAGATGTATCGGATGCAATTTTCTATCATTTGTTGTATATGCGGCTTGATTTAAAAAATATTATCGGTATACTGCGGTAGTCTTGCTCATAAAAAATAAAAATTTGTTTGCCCTCCGTGTGACGTAATCCGTGGCATGGTAATCATAGACGAGTACAAAAAGGACCTGTAAATATTACTGCACGCACAAGGCACTAATATGCATAAAACAATTCTTGATTTAAACAACATATGTTTTAACGTCTACAATATCATTTAAATATATCTATTATTTTTTCAATTTAAAACTATGTGTGGTTAGGCGGAAGAGCGGACCTGATGGCCCGAGCCTCGCCATATCAATAAAGGCATTATTATTATTATTATTATTATTATTATTATTATTATTATTATTATTATTATTATTGTTAAACTATGATACGCTCAACACCTCACTGCGCAAAATGACATAATTTTAACGTTTGCGTCTGAGATTCTTCTCACTTCAGTGCTCTTCCAAAAAATCTCCTTTATACTCCTACTCTTGACTTTCAACATCGCAGAGTATTTTAATTTTGTGTTGTGCATTTGAAATTGTGACTCAATTAACGCGATTACGAAGCATCAGTCATTCAGTTTTCGTGGTCAATCACTTTTCTATCTTGTGTGGCGAGCAAAACCCTGTCGTACTAAGCTGCCACTTAGTGGATTTTGTATTAACTGCCTTGAGCAACATTTTTTTCTTGCAGGACTAATTCATACAATAGAGGACAGTAGCAAGCTGCCATTGTGATCAACTGACCGGGAAAGGGCTTACGATGTAAGCTTTCTTCTTAGTTTATACATGCTTAAAACGGCGTGACAACTATCAATAACGGTGATTAACCTGTACGCAAAAGAGCTTAGAACTAAGGAATTGAAAAGAAATTCCTAATGCTGAAACTCAAGCAAAAATATGTGGAAACATTATTCGTGAACAAATTGATAACATATTTTCTTATTTTCAACTATTAGTTATAGTTATCCAGACATTTTGAATTAAATAACAAAGAAGAGGATTCTTTTTAGAAAAAAACAGTAAATCCACTTTTAAGAAGGCTTGTTGGTTTTAGAATTGAATAATAATTGTACAGAAGGAAAGTGATTACTCAGAGAGAGTTTACGAGGAGAGATGGCGAATATCCAATTTTCTCTATTGATTTACTTCCAACCCATCATTTCAATAAATAAAACATATTTTGCAATCAACTCGGTTTTTCTAATTATGCTTCCTTCCGTTTTGTTTCTAATTTATTCATGGCCCGAATAACAAAATATGGAATATGTGACACTATTTTAAACTATTATGTATTATATTTTAATACTACAAAATATATAAATAAATACATGAATAAAATGAAAACTACTGGTATCTGAGAATCACTCACTAAAACAAAATAAATTGTTTTTATTAAAATTTCTGAAGACTAAATGTTCATTTTGTATGTCATTAATTCATAGTTAATTTTCTAAAAATGAATTTGATAGATATTATAAAATAAATTCGCTCCGTTCGGTTGCCGTTATCCAATGAAAATGTCAAAGCTCACGCACGTCAGTCAAAATGCAATTTGAAACTATCACGATCATTAAAACATCATCGGAAATTAAATGAAGATATTTTTACTTATTTGGTAGCCTTCACGTATTTGCATGACTCTACCATGCTCATCATGCTCATCATGTTAAGCATCATCACGTAAATCATGGTGCCAATTTCAATATCAAACTAACAAGCATATTTTAAGGACTTATTATTATTAAAGAAAGCTATCAAACGTTTTAGTTGATAGGTATAACTTGTTACAAAATTTTATATTTCAAGTACATACAATTTAATTTATGTTAATGAACAAACAAAAAGAATTCATCTCTTTATTGTTTCTCTTTAAAGTTTTGATCCCTATTTGGAATATATCGGAGCAAAATACATCACTTTGCAATGAGAAAGGTGGCAGAATTCCGGCGGAAACATTCGCAAATGTGGTTAGGATGAGGGTCTCCCGGACAGCCAAGAATCTATTATCAAATCATATTTAAATACAACACACATATTTGAATGTAAAATATATAGGTAACATCGGTAATCAATGTGAACTCCGTATTTTAACGCTGCTTATTAACTGAAAATGCATATAAGCCAAATGGATGCATACAGAACAGTGTGTAGGCGAAGTGAAAAGTTACTATGAAATTCTACCCATGTTATGAAATTCAATCAGCTCTTTTATTCTGTACCAAAAACGGAATATTTTCATTAATATGTACTCTACAACTCCGGTAGTAGGTACTACATTAACTTGTCTACATTTCACCTTTGATATATTCAAAGTTGTTTTTCTAGCCGAATGCATCACGTGATCTGAAGTTTTTTTAAATTTATTTAACAGAGTGAGCTGATTATACAACGCTCAGCCATATGGCTTATCAGTTGTTAGGAGCGAGCATTTTCAGACGAAAATATGCGAAGGTGTTCCTCCCATTAAACATATATTGAAGTATTGCGAATGATAACGTGGAGGATCTGAAGTTAATGCAAGTTTTCTTGTTGTAAACTAAATTTAACTGTTTTTTAATTCCGATATGTTTCGTTTCTTAGGTCACAAGTAAATTTACTTAGAAAATCCTTCTCAGATTCCAAATAGTTTCACAACATTGGTGCCGAATTACACAGAATCTACATTTATTAAATACAGCGGGAAGGTTTTTCATGGAGGGATGTTTTTAGCGCACAATCACTCCTGGGTTTATTAATAATTAGTATTTCACAACACTTTAGATGGGCAGTTAGTCAATGACTTCTCAATCGCCAAAGAGCGTTACAATTTTTAGCAGTGAATTACTTTCTCGGATTTCTGATTTAATTCGAAACTTCGCAAGAATATGAGTTTCAATTAAGAGGTAATGAATTGAACTGAATGGTTCAATGGGAGTAGAAAATTATAATTAGTCTTTTTCATTTCACTTCATTTCGACTTTTTCCTAATTTGTACATATTCATTTTAACACTTATCGTATTAATTATATTGAGATTTATTGTTTAAAAGCTTCTCTAAAAACTATCCTATTGAAAACACCTTTACAGACCGTTCAGTCATGTGACCGGTTTTTTTGACAGCCACTGTCGCCAAACCGCAAGGATTTCGTCTGGGGGCGTGGTCGGCTATTAATATGCAGAAATGATTCGCTTTCATTTCACGAACGTTGGCTAACGTGTCTTGGAGCCGTGGAACAACCTAATGTATTGTCAATCCGACAAAGGAGAAAGTTCAATGAAAAATATTGTGTTATAGTAATAAAATGATGTTGAAATACTCTGAAACTAGGTTCAAGATTACTATTTTTAAAAGTTAATAATTTACGTGAACTGCGTTCAGTTCGAATGCGGAGGGTTCGTTGCAGAAATTCAGTGGTTCAGCTAACGGGACTTTCCTTTTCTTGGCGAGTCCAGGGCGGGCCTTTTGTCAGAGTTTCAAGGACCTTGCTTGTTTATGACCCTTTTTTGTGTAATTTTGCCTGCTTACCCACGAGCCCCTGTCCCTTCTGCGCCTGCTGAACCTTTGTGAGATCGTTGACACAGCCGAGAGCAGACGTGAACGATTTCACTCGACATATTTCGGATATTTCCATTATTTATTTTATATTTATAATATTTTTTATATTATATTTAATTCACCGTATTATTAGATATAACATTAATAGAAACTAATAATAAGTTAAATTTACAGTTTAATAACATTAATAATAGCTATTTATAATATATTTAATTTTAATTACTTTATTTATTATAGAAGATATTTTTTTTGTAATAATATTTAATGTAGTTTATTAGAAATATTAATAATTTCTGAGTAACTTTAGCAATGAGTCCACATGAAGGAGAAGTGCGCAGCATCAACGCAAGAAGACATCTTTAATATTGCAAGATATGTAGAAGAGCTGATGATGCGAGGCAATATAGAAACTTCTTCAGTTATTGACCAGACTGCCTATGCATTGAAGTTGAAAACTCACATTGTTCAAAAGTAAGTAAAATTGTAATAAAAGTATCAGGTGAAATTGTCTTGGATAATGTTAAATTTACTGTCACAGATTTTGGAAACAAGACCTGATACTGCACTGACTCCAAAAAAGCGTCCAGGAATAGAAGGAAGAAAACATGTGAAGTGGATGATTTTGGACAGGGCTTAATTAGGCGCATTATTTATTCAATGTATGAGAATGGTAAGTAATTTACTTATATTTGCATGTAAGCAACTTCCTATGTTTTTTTTGTAAATACAACGTTTTTCTCAGGTGAAAGTGTTACTCTGAACTCAATTTTGACTGCAGTCAAACATGATAGAATATAGGGTTTACTGGGGAGAACTACTTTGTCTTACTTGCTTCGTGCCATGGGTTTTGAATGGAAAAAGACAGACAACCGCAGGTCACTAATGGAAAGAAATGATATTGTTGTTGCAAGATCAGATTTTTTGATGGAATATATGAAACTGAAGGCTCAAGGTTCTGAATTTGTGTTTTTAGATGAAACATGGTTTTATTCAAAAGGCAAGCAAAAAGATGAAACATGATTTGTGAAATTGTAGTTATTTCAGTGAGTGTAATGACTTATGAGTGTCATGAATATTGTGTTCCAGTTTGAAGCACCATCATAGTGGTTTAATATGATTTTATTTTGCTACATCATTTTTAGTAATTGCTTTTAATAATCTATCCTTTAGGTTACGCCTCTCGGTCATGGCAAGATAAAAGTAAGAAGAGCTGCTGTAGCAAAAATTTAGATGAAGGTAAAAGGTATGTAGTATTACATGCAGGAGGTGCAAATGGTTTCATTCAGGATGCAGAACTATTGTTTCCGTCGAAGACAAAAGAAGTAGATGAGTACCATGGAACTATGACAGCAGAAATGTTCCAAAAGTGGATGAAGAGGAATTACTACCTCGTTTGCCAGAACCATCAGTTATTGTAATGGACAATGCACCTGTTCATTCTGTGCTGGTGAGTAACATTTCAAGAAGTGTTCTTTTAGAAATGTAAAACTTATTCTTTCAAGAATATATTTAATCCTTTAAAAAATAACTGATTATGAAACAGTTTTTGCAACTAGTCAGTGGTAAAAGAGGTTATTTCAACAATTATTTACTTCACAAAAAAAGGTGAAATACAAAATTTATTATATTAAATTGTGTTCATTGATTTTAGTTAAATCAGTAAAAATAATGTCTCTTAGAGAACTAGATTGCCAATAGATGCATTTCTTTTATTTATCTATTATTTATCTTTCTTTTATATTTATTTAAAGAGAGTATAAAAAGAAATGCAATTTTTGAATAAAATTGAAATAAACATCCTTTTGTCATTTCTAATTTTCTAGAAAGTGAAAAGGCCATCATCCAAGTGGAGGAAGAGTGAACTGCAGGAGTTTCTTCGTGAGCACAATATACCATTTATGCCTGAGCATACTTTTAAGAGTCTTCTTTTGAAAGCTTCTAAGTTTGTGTTCAGAAAAGTACTCTTGCAATAAGCATAAGTTTTGTTGAATTAAACATACAATAAGGCAGTTTTATTTTTTGCATGATGATGTGATTGCCAATGTTGTCATTAGTTGAAAAATCATATCAGTGTATGTGGGTGCAGATATGTTGTGGATGAAATTATTGAAGAAGCAGGTCATCAAGTTTTGAGGCTACCCCCGTACCATTGCCACTACAATCCCATTGAGTTGGTATGGAGCCAATGCAAAAGATACTACCAGAGACATCGTGGCACCACTTTTGACCACCAAGCAGTGACAAGAAAATGGAAGCAAGCATTAAACCAGGTTTCTGCGGAGAAGTAAGTGACTTAAAATGAAAGCAAAATATTGCCTTGATTTTTTTCTTTTGCAGAAAGTTGTTAATATAAAGTACTCCTTTATTCTGCTTTAGCTGGAAAAATTATGTGGCACACACAGAGAAAATTATAGAAGAAGATTGGAGAGTAGAAGTTGGCACGATGCTTCAGAGATTTCTGTCATTGTAAATATCCAGGATGACTCTGATGATGATGATGATGATATTCCCCTCGCTGTTCCTATTCCCGGGCCCTCTGGTGTCTCTACTTAAGAGAGTTATGGTCAGTATCATTACATCTTCAATGCAGTATATTTCATTGATTTGCAAAAAGATTTGACAATTTTTTTATTCTTCTCAGGTGCAGAGTTGCAAGCTGCAAATCTGTGGTTACACCATCATGGGCAAGTAAATGGTTATATTTAAGATGAAATGTTGAATCTTAATTGTTTTAAGCTGATCTTGACTTTTGAAATATATTTTTTACCATTATTACTTTTGTTGTTATTTGTACTTTACAGGTGTCTCAGAGTCTTCTATGTACATCAATATTGGTAAAAACTTTAATAAATTTTATATCAGAATTTAATTTTCAACAAACGTTTATGAAATAAGATGTATGTAAATTTTTATACTTCAGATCTTTAACATCCAGATGAATTTCAAATAGTGACTATTGAAATAGTGTCAAATAATGACAAATAGCGAATACTTTGTAAATATATGATGTTCAGAAAGGAACATATGTGCTGCATTAGAACTGAAAAAACTACTAAAAACTCAAAACATATGTTTGTGTGTGCGAATGTGGTTTTTGTTGGGAGACGGTCTGTGGTACCACTTCATGTTTACGAAATATTTTTATTTATATTTACTTTTCCTTGTGACTAGCTGTTTATATGTATTAGTTGAACTGAATGTACTCTTAATTCTCTCTGAAAATAAATATAGTGTACTTGAAGTAGTTAGAAAGCATGTGGGACTGTAATGGTTTGTTGGTGATGGGAGTTGTTTTTTTTTTTTTTTTTTGTTTGGCCAAATGCCACCATTGATTTTATTATTATTATTATTATTATTATATTATTATTATTATTATTATTATTGCATGTTTAATTGTCTTGTGTGTGTTTGGCCTTAAGCCACCATCCTGACAAGGTTTTATCTGGGTTTCCCTTGGTCGCTTAAGGTAGATGCCGGGATGGTCCTTTGCTTGCTTCCCAGAAGTAATATAGCATTTTGCCCTCCTTATCAGTAGGTTTTGTAGGTATACTTCTCAGAAGACACAACCAGTCACTAGATGCCGGGATGGTCCTTTGCTTGCTTTCCAGGAGTAAATTCTTTTTAGTAATTATTATATAATTCTATTTTTTTTTATTAAAAGGAAGAAATTTTTCAGTTATTTGAAGTTAATTTTTGATGTCTATGAACCAGGTATGTAAAATGATGTGTGAATGAGAGTATGTGAAGTAGTGTTGATTTTGAATGAATGGGTTGAAAATATATTCTAATAACATTCTTTCAGTCTCATCAAATATTAACTTCAAGTAGTAGAATATATCTTTCTAAAAGAGTTAGAAATGCAGACTTAATGAAAAGTTTCATCTTTTGAGCAGTATTTTAGTTTCTTGTGTTGTAAGACATCTTAATGCAATACAATATTATAAATTATCAAATTAGGCTGTTAGGTCTAGTTTGATAACAAATAAAGTGTTATTGTATAAGATGTTACAATACGAACATTGTTTTATCCTCTTTGTTAAAATTCAAATGTATAATTTTTTTTCAAAATCGACACAGTTTACTCCTCACTCAGGCAAATGTAGGCTGACACTCAAAATAGTTAATAGTAGGCCATGAACTGTTAGGATTTTTAGTATGTTATAAAAGGACTTGGGAAGCTCATTTTGATTTTGTACATTTTGACTTTAAATTATCAAAGTGGATAAAATTTATTGAACTTCAAATAGGTTTGGTGGAAATGTTGTATCCTTCAAATAAATAACAATACAAATAAAGGGAATTATTGTTCACTTATATGTTTGCTTTTTTATGTTACCTTTATACCCATCTTCTAAATGACTTTTGTTTATAGATAATGAAGTTATTGAAGGTATGAAATGTTTCAATTTTCTTTTCTAAGGTTAAAATTTGCTAAGTTATAATGAAAAACAATTTATCTTTCATTAATTTGATTATATTAACATTCTATATATCCTTTAAATGACAAGACTTCAATAATTCATAGCACTTGTTAATCTTAATTTTAAGAACCAACTATTGGTTTCCACATTTAAGAAATTTACCTGATGTTATTGATCAACCTGAGAATTCTGCCAAATTGTACTCAGAGAATATTTACTAACTTGTACCCTTTTCCTACAGAAATCTTTGAATGTAATGTGAATATTTTCCAAGTTGTATAATCAGGAGAACCAGTATTGTAAAAGAAATCAGCAAATGAATAGTAGTTTCATTTAATTATACCTAACTAACATGACAATAAAGCATTGTTTTACCAGTCAAGAATCACTGAACAAATAACTAACCATATCTATAAGTTAATGATCAATAACTGCCACAGGCTATGTCACATCATGTCATGTCATGTCATGTCATAAGAACAATGTGAGAATGAAATAGCTATTACAAATATCTGGTATCATAATGCAAAACATTGTATAGTACATAAATTAATTTGAATAATCTGAACACGCAAGATCGAAAGTACCAACAAAATTCCAATAGTTTTTACAAGGCCTACGTGGGAGTTTTGCAGCATTATTCCCTATCATACTCCTGTCAGATGGTTTAATTCACTCAATCACACATGTTCTCAACAGCATTTCGAAATGTTTTGTAGCACTTCGAACAATTTTTCATCATTATTGATAGCGGAATTAAATTAATTTTTCGTGAAAACTGTTTCTAACCTCCATGCACTGAAATTACATTACAAATTACATTATAACAAAACTCGGCCAGCGAATGGGCCAGCTGTTAAAGCTACTCAGCTGACAGGCGGAAGAATATTTTTCGCATTGCGATGCGGTCCTCGGCGATGCTCATTTGTCATACAAACTGTCATTAAAATCGCTTACTGGCCTGAACCTTCTGTAAGTACAGTAGAAATCTTTATTTTTGAAATAAATTAATTTGATGACTTTCATCTTCTTTCGTTTTTTAAAACATGATTCCGAATTAAACAAGAATTATAAAAACAATAAATACAATCATATAAAAGAATGTTACTTCTTAGAATAAGTTTCTTTTAACGTAGTTAATGTTTATGAAGTGGAAATAGTTTAGACAATATAACTTTCTTCAAAAATTACACAGTCTATATTCGTCTAATGAAATGCATTGAAAATAAAATTCAGCCCTTTTGTTCTACCATGACGAGATAATATTTCGCACACACGCAAATAAAACATGAAGCGTGGGCTTGAGATTCACCCAAAAACTCCCTCTGCATCGCGATCCACATTTTAAGCACATGTCACCGCAAAACAAGACAATGCAGACACCAGTGAAACCATTAGGGGAAAGCGAGGGAGCCCCGGGGGTTATTTCCGTCGCCAAGCGCGCTGGCAGTGCCAGGTACGTGTCGGCGCCCTTGGGGGGCACCATCCGGCGAAACATCGCCTGCCCTCCGCCTCGCCACGCCTCCTCTACACCCATCCTCTCCCTTCCGCCCTTTGCGGCCGGTCTCGCTCCATCCTTCCTCCACATGTCCCCTTCTGCCCCGCCGTTTCCGCCTCCCCCCTTTCCGGCTCTCCCTTTTCCCCCCAACCCCCCCCCGGCCCCTCGCCTTTTGCATTCCCTGCCAACTCATCCTCCAACCTCCATCCTCCGCCGCCCAGCGAATAAATTAAAATGCAATCTCACACTGCTCTAATTAACGGCGATAAGCTGCGCGTTCAGCACCGCTGGCGAAATTCTGCGCGGCGACAAAATGGCGGAGCGCGCGGCCTCGCCTCCGACTATTAAAACACGGAGTAAACACGAGCTCAAACGACGCTTGAGATTGTTGTCGGGACAATCGCCTGCATTGGGCGCGGCTGTTTCTTTGGGGTGCGTGACACGGGCTGCGGGTCACACGAATAAAAACAAAGTAAATCTAGATTATGAGACAAGTCCCGTTGAACAAGATGGCGAATGCGATACTTCGAGTAGAATTACAACGGGCGTCACTTGGTGAGTCTGGCGGAAGAAATATTACTGACATTTGATTCAACTATGGTGATTGGTAAGCAGATAGCCAAATTTAAAGCTAGTTTTATGCTAAAAGCTTCTTTTACCCCAGAAATTATCTAGGGAGAAAGCGATTTAAGCTAGTAAGGCCCGTAAAAGTGTGTTACGATTTCAAGCAAGAATTCTGTAATACTGGAAACAAAAGTGCAAAACATTAGTAGCTCTAAGTATCTCTAAGTAATATGATATTAGCGATTAGCCTTACGGCACTTGAAATAGAATAAAATAATATTTTTTGATAATATTGATTTTTACATTAATTTTTTTTCGACCGTATTTGCATTTACATATGTTTAATGCAACCGACCTCATGACGGGATTTAGACGCGAAATAAAATATTTTGCATAGAGCGACATGCTCTGTAGAAGGCACAGGAATTGCGCAGTTCCGGTGAGGAAGGTCGGTTTTATGGCCCAAAACAATAAGGGAACCGTCCCCGCGCCCGCGAACAATGAATGCTCTGGCAATCTCGGCTGCAGACCAAATGTGCCAGCGCACACCGCGCCTGCCATGCACCGCCACCGATGAAAATAGGTCACGGAGACGTTGAAACTTCAAATTTCGAAGGAGAGGATGCGACTGAAGGACAACCATTCCCACTCGAGAACTCCGACCTATGAGACAGATCCATGATTGCGTCGAAATTTAGTTACCCGTAGAGCAGTTCAGGCCGCGAGAGAATTTTTCTTCCAAAATCTTGCGTACAGACTGACAGGATGTGATTTCGAGTTGCTCCACCAACCGGCGCCCGCCCAACTAAGCCTTCGGAGAGGATTTGAAGCCGCGCGCGATCTTTCCTTCCTCTTCCTTGTAATATCCTCACCCCTTACTTACACACACTTACACTAACTTATACTACACTACCACACATGCAGGGAGACTGGTTGGGGGCTTAGAGCTTGTCCCGGCAGGGACGGTGCCACACTGGTAGGAGATCCCTGGTCGGGGAAAATCCCTACAACCTGACGTAGTTCTGCGCCGGCCATCCAGCGGAGGAAGATCACCGCCACATCCTACGATAAAACATGCACTACACTGTGGAAACAAATGACATTAGACAGTAGAGCTCAGTGCATCAACTGATGTCACTGCAGCGCCTCTGGCCGGGAGGTCCTAGGTTCCCACTCCCTACGGCGCCAGGATTTTCGACACTAGCTTTTCAGCTAGGTCGAATTCAGTTGTTGTCTTGAGCAGAATTCTAGAGGCCGGCTGCTCCGATCGGTAGTTTTCCGTGGTTTCTCCGTCAACACCAGGCGAATGCCGGAGCAGTACCCTACCAAACGGGCCACGAACCGCGCGCGATCTTTCCTTCCTCTTCCTTGTCCTGTCCTCTCCCCTTACACACGCACTTACACTAACATGCACTACACTACCACATATTCCTGGAGATCGGTCGGGAGCTTAGAGCGTGTCCCGGCTGGGGCGGTGCCCCGCTGATGGGAGAGTCCTGGTTAGGGGGAAACCCCACTAGCCGAGGGTTGGTCGGCGCCGGATCTCGCCATCCAGCGGGGGAAGATCATCGCCATCTCCAGCAAAAGTACATGCACTACACTAACGGGACTAATGACCAAAGCAGTTGACGCGCCCGGAAACACGAAAAATCAATCAATATGTGCAACTAATGACATTAGCATTTGACGAACCCGGAATCAATAATCATTCAATCCTTGTGAGCGCGTCCTCGGGCGCCACGTTCTCCTTCGTTCTCCGGCATCCTTCCTTCCGCCTGAGACCTGAGGTGAACCTGATGAGGAACCCGAACCAGCGCGGGGGGACGCAGGCCCGGACCAGCGCACCACACGACCGAATCTACACCATGCTCCAACTCCGACTCCAGGTCTCTCCGTAAAGGTTTTGGAAAGCAGCCTTTGAGATTTCAGGAAGTTTGTGCTATCTTTAGATGCCAAAATTATTGACATATTTCTTTATGATACTAGTGTCGTAATGCATCTTGTTACGATACGAGATTGGGAAATTGCTAAACAGGGCCGTTAGCCCGATCGAGACCAATTAAGTATTATAATAAGATGTTAAAATAAATATATTATAACGTTATATCACTTCGTAAAATTACATTTAATTTGAAGTTTCTTACTAATCTTTCATTTATTATTCACGATTACTTTGTCCTTAAGTAGCGATTCTGCACTGAACAAGGAGAATATTTGAAATAGATTTCCTTCAAAATAAGTGGCACTCGTAAAATACTTCATTACGAAAATAATACAATGGCATAAAGTTTGACTTCACGAATCCAAAGTGGATATAAACATTTTATAATTCTAAGCGCCTTTATTGTCGCATGGGGCCCTTGCCGTCGAAGAGCTCAATACTCTTTTGAATTATTCTGTCCTTAATATTATGCACCTGCAGACCATACTGTATTTTTCCATCAACATTCTTCTTCTTTCCCAATTCTGTGCAGCCTTACACGATTGTTAGGAAGTTCACTTCTCATTGCTTGTCAGGATTTTCTTTTCCTATTTTGCTTTTAATTGTACATTTTATTATTATTTTTCATTTTGTTTATTTTATTTTTGTTTAAATTTTTATTCAACATTCACCTACTTATAGTTAACATGTGGGGAAGGGATTCTGGAGCTCAAGAAAACGTGCGCAAATGGTATTTCTCCTCATACGTCACATATAGTTTTTACTGTTCTCTGACTAAATAAATCAATTACGGAAATATTCAAGTTTTACTGCCGCATACTGACTGGCAATTGCACTATAATAAAATTTAATTGTCGTTTTTTACGTTTTCTCTCTACGCTATCTGATGATTATGCTAATACTATTCTGAAACTTTGTCTCTTAATTTTTATAACTTTATCTTCACCCAAAATCTTGTTTGTAACATTCATTTTATGCACGATTTTCGCCCTAATTGCCAAAAGACTTTGTTGGCTCAAATTTTACCCTTTACGTGACAGCAGCGCTCTGGTTGTCCTCCGCCTCCAAATTCAGCTGCTCCTCCGGTTTTGGCGCCCTGGGCACGCGCGAAGCAGCGCTCGCCTGGACAATTCGGTGGTGTCGGGGAATACGAACGAATGTCTCCGCGCCCCATTGGGCCCGCCCGTGACCTTGCTCCAGCCGCAGTTCTCTTCAAGAGAGCGCAGGATTCAACAGCCTCAACGCCTAGGGAGCTCTGCGGTCCTTGGGCTCCGCCTGCCTTACGCCCGTTCCACTTAAATGGGCCGCTGATACATTGGTAATTTGTGAAATTCTACGATGCTCATTCTTTTAAGCAAATAATTTAGGAGATGACCAATGCAAATGACGTGATGCTAGTCAGACCGTAATTTGCTGCTTTTATTCTTAGTAACAAATATTTCAATAGTACACAGTTGATCAATTATGTTCACTCCTCTTTTACTAATCGCTGATTTCAATAATATATTTTAATGTCAAAATAGAACTGATTCGAGGAGATCCTCGCCAAAAAAAGAACATGTAATTTTAAGCTCTATAATGGCTAGAAGATTTTTTCTTCGAAGATAGGTGTATTTCTTGTTGCAATAATCTGTGAATCGGAAATTAGTATAATCATATTTTGTAAGTAAGTAATTACACTCTGACTGAGAGGACCCCTTGTTTACTTAACAATTAATCCATGAAGGATCGTGTGGGAAAGTTTGGACCCTATGCTTTATTATTTATTTAATGACCAATTTTGTTTCATTATTCTTTCAGTATCTTTCCCCCAATTTTGTATTTGAAAAAATCAATTACTCAATATATGATTGTAGACTATTGATTATCAGAAATTTATTGAATCTCGCAGGGCTTGCAAAGCTTCTGCGCGCTCTACTACGTTAGACCCATGTTGATGAGACGATCTGACCTTCGAATCGACCTCGAAGTCCTTGCGACAACCATCATTCCCTGACACAATCCTGGCACGATTAACTTTCAAGAAGATAAACAAATATCCATACTTTTAGGAATCGACAGAAAACGAAAATTACGGAAGAAAGTTTGCCTTTTACTTTTAGTCTACGAATGTACAGAAAGATCAATTTTAACATGATTGTAGGGGCTTTTGATATCTAAATTAGCTCAATATTTGCATTCAGAACAAACAAGAAGCAGATGTACCAAAAACGAAAACTACCAATACAAAGTGCGATATTTGTTCCTGAAATTTGGACTGCAAATCATCCTGTAGATGTGAAAAGTTCAAAAAAAACAATAATATAAAAATAACATTTACCGATTGCAAATATTGAGAGTAAAAATTATTACTGATATTTACATATAAATTCTCCATTAACATTTATCGTGAATTTATGATGATGAATTTCTTTTGAATTATATGAAATAAAAAAGATGTTATGTATGAACACTGTTGAATAAATTTTATAAATTTATATAAATAATTATAATAAAAAATTACGCGATAAGCGTTGGATGTAGAAACAATTTAAATAGAAACTTATATTAATGCAGGGCGTGGGACCTTGTATGCAACGAAACTATTCGGTAAGGCACTGCATACTCCTCGCCAGGGTGTGCATATGACTTCTGTCGGTTAGATTCTTCACCTAAAACCGTGCTTAGATGCTATACGCCTGTGCTTAAGTCGGAGGGAGAGGCCGATACTAAGCACACTGTGGTTGGTCCGCACCGAAGTTCATGGGGCATATGCAGCTAAGTTGCAGCTAATGGTCACTAGTTATACTTAGTTGATTTTCTAAATTCATGGTTTCAATATCTAGTCAATTGAAAAGTAAAATAATCTACATGAATTATTTGCTTTCATTTATTTTCTAAAAAATTGTATTAAGCTGTTTATATTGTGTATGAATATATTTACATAATTTAGGAATAAATATGGTGTTTAGGAAATAACTCCTTATTTTGTACTTCCTGAACCATTCACTGACTTAGAATTACTAATCCTAATAATGTTTGGCTTCTAAATTGCCTGACGTATTTATTGTACATAAAAAATAAAATGTTATTGTCATCAAAGATTTTTTCCGGGCTGAAAGCCTACATTGTTATTGTAAGTTGACGTCATTTTGAAAATAATGAAATTTTAAATGTCCCGGTCGTCATTACGCGCCACCTCTATTGGCAGATCGCCCTTCGACGCTATTGGCTGAAAATTGGGCCCAATATGGCTGCTTCCCCTCCATAAAAATTAGAGATTAGAATGAGAGCGTTGGGATTAACATTGAGTGCCGTCTCTCATAGAATATTCTCTGTTCCCACGGTATTGCTTCTTCTTATAGAAAGAAAACGCTAATACAACCACCGTTTGGTGTTTTGGGGCGCTCTAGTAATATAATTTAGCAACATAACAATTGATTTTCACTAAAAGCGGCGGCGCTTGTCCGTGGTCACCGGGCCGTGTTGGCTAAGCGGTCACGGGAGGGGCAGTTCCCCTCGATGCCCCGCCACGGAGGCGGGAAGTTAGAGACTCGCTCAGATGCCGCGGGGCGTATTTATAGGGCCTTGCCCGGAGCGGTAGTCAGAGGACACTTTTGGAGCAGCAAGCGAGTGCCTAGCAATAGTAGTAAGTTCGGTTTTGAAGTGCGCGTGTTACGGTGAGTGTATTCTTCTGGCGGACTGGAACTTGGCTTGTATTTCGGACTTCATTTGGATTGTGGCTTTACTGAAATAAATTTATGGTGAAACAAGTGTTGTTGTTTTACTTTGTACAAAGCAAAAACTACAGTCGCACTCGACGATTAAGAAAAATTAATAAAGAGAAAAAATATTGAACCAATGATTGGAGATACGGCGACAACCTTAAAAAAATTCGTCATATTACTATTGTACACTGGAACGTTAACATCACATGTTCTGCAATTAAATGGTACTAATCTTATCACACAAATATTCCCTCGCCAATACCACCTCACAAATATTCCGCTCATCGTCAATAATTGATTCAAAATTACCTCATTCTGTAAACAATCATCTAGAGTTTCTCACTTGTGCATCGGAAAAGAAATTCTCTAAAAAAAGGTAAAAGAACGTTCAAAAATGTTTCATTTTGTAGATTTCGGCATCAATTTTTTCCCTTACACACGGAAGCCTGGTTTTTCCTCACCCTGAGACTCATCGTTTCCTTTTATGCACGATTGTAAGGAGCGTTCCACTGTAACGTTTCGAAGCGTCTGAATATTCTTTGCGTTATAATTTCCGAACTATTAATTTTGTTTTAAATTTATGTGATGCAGATATACGGGTAATTTCCTACCATCGGAAGCAAATATTTGTATATAAGAAATAAATATATTGATTTAAATATATGAAGAAATAAATGACTTCTTCTAGCACATTGGATAATCAGAATGCTTGTTTTTGGGATCCTTACGTTTAAGAAATAATTATAAAATAAATATTTTACCTTGTAACAAATACTGTTCCATTATTCATTACAATGTAAATAAGGCAGGGCTAATTCACTCGACCATCCATATTTGTCTATTATTGTCACTTCAAATAATTAATGGGATATGGATTGTCTCAAAGTAAATGACGAAAAGCGAGTATAAGAATTCATAAAATTATTCTGAATAATTACAATTCATTACTTACGAAATTTGGAAAAATTGATACTTTTAGATATGGCGTGTGGGTTTCGGCATGGCCTGATTTCTGTGGCTCGATTTCTGCGGGTGTGACTAGCGCTCCTGGCGGGAAATCGCGCCAACGCTGCTCGTCACGGAGCCAGGCTGCAGGCGCCATCGCTCAGTGTCACCGTTGCGGGTAATTCATTACGTTTGTCTCATTTATTAATTAGTGCTAATTGATCGGCTGTCGCCCGCACTCGGGGCGGCGCGTGGCATGGGGCCCAGGGGGCGATTTCCAAGCGGCTGTTTCGGAAATTGAGATCGACTGCTGCTAATATCGACTCCTTTGTTAGTACACCCTTTTTTACATTGCAAGTGAATTATGTCTGGCAACGGTGAAATAATGATGAAAAAACATTTTTTGTACAATCAATTTTATTCTAATGCTAAAATTTTTTTTAATTATCATAACCCTTGCATTTGTAACATTAAAACTTAATAAAATATTAATATTGTTACATTGTTGTCAATTAGAATACAAAACATACTATTACCTGCGGTAGACGTATTGAAAGCTTTACGAGGAAACGACGAAAGAGAAGCTTATTTTCGTCAGCTAATTATTCCCTTCACGTTCCGATGAGATCATGTTTGTTTCTGTATTACATAATTCATTTAGCTCATGTATTGTTGCAAGTATTCGTGTCATTCAAATTTGTAAAATTATTTTATTTTTTAATTTTTTATAATAATTATACTTCATTCTGAAGTAATAATATAAACTAATATTGACCTTCTACGGAGTTACCTCCGATATTCAAGACTTGGCAAAAGTCATTGATAATTTTTTGTATTCAAAGAGTTCACGAGGGAACTGAACCATTTTGGGAAACTAGTTACATTTTTCCGATTGTTGGTTTCGAAAAGGTGCTTGTCACTACTTTCTTGCTCATCTTTAGCAACGCTGTGTTAATGTTGCGAGGATTGTTTTGACATCAATAGGAATTTAGCCAATCAGAACACAATGAAAAAAATTTGAATGTGAAATCTTACAACATTGCCAACATAGAATTCAGAAAACGATGCAATTTTAGAACAATATTAATTTAATAATAGCTTAATGGTAATGTACAAATAATATATGTTACAATTTAAAAAAATATAACCGTGTGGTTACCTTTCAGCCAAATTTTCTTGACTTTTTCTAGACAGTCGCAGTCTTTGTCTCTTCATCACCTCTCTCTCCTTAATGGGGTTGAATTGGCTTTCATAATATATTGTTGTGTAATATATTTGGAGAAAAGTGAAATACAAATTGATAAAATTACAGTAATGATGTCAAAGGTTTCCTCGGCCAGTCATGCAAATGATCTGTCGGAATGCAAATTGGGTGCCCGAGTGATGCCGAGCCGAAGGCAGTAATGCCGACGTTTAGACCATATTGCCGTGGTCTTCCTCAGGGCTGAAATGCCGAGACCCCAAGCCGAATGCACTTTAACGCTGAAGAAGACCGCAAGATGGATCGGATAAGGTGGCTCGGAGCACGAACTGATGTCACTGAGCTGCCTCTGAACGGGAAGGCGTACAGTTCAATTCCCGATGGTGGCAGAATGTCCGAAACTAGCAAGAGAGCTTGATTAGTTTAGCTTCTCTTTAGAGGAAATTCATTATCAAACCCTTCGTCGCGGCGTCATCATCAAAATCATTCGAAAAATCACAGTAAACCCCTTTTAATCCGAAGTGTATCTGAATGTGTTGAATTAAATGACGAATCCCTTTACTTCACAAAAATATATCAAGAACAAATAACTTGATTTCTGAGACATTAGCTTTCCAAATTGGTTACAAATTAGGGAACTAACACGGCATGCAGTTTTTAATACACTGAATCACAATGAGAAAGATATTAAGTTATAAGTGCAGATCTCGGGTGACAGTTTATATACACGCAACGTAGCATTCTTATCACACACATCAAGAAGTCCAATATGAAAATTCAGCGTTCTATTGGCAAAATGTCGAATCAGTGACGTGTCAGACTTGCAAAGTGTCGGACGATACAGATTATGTATTTTATTAATCGCGTTAAGAATATGCCTTTCATTAATTGCTCCTATCTCCTGTAGCAAAGTGAAAAGGCTTTTGTGTTCTGCCAGAACTCATCACTGTGAGCCTGCATTAAACGCAACGTGTAACAGACGGCCGGGTCGTGGTAGGGTTCTGAATCGTGACAGGTATTAAACGAGCGAACATTTGTTTTGTGGACATGATGTGTCGTAAATGCGTTTGATGACTGTGGAGAAAGCTCGGCCATGATGAAAGATCAAAAGAGCATTTATATGGAGACAGTAATTTAGTAATGGGAATTGAATCGGCGCGTTTTAATTCCATATGCATGAACACAAACCCACGGTAAGCTTTTCCCCAGGTCTTTTTCCATGAGTTAAAAGCTTTTCCCACTCAAAAAGCCAGTTGCACCATATAACGTGACATTGTTGAACAAACAGTCTTATTCAAATAATGCTAATAAATTTATTGTTTGCTAATTATTTCATTTATTTGATTTGAAAATGATGATACTCCCTGTCATCTAATATATTTTTTAAAACACTCAAAAGTTTTGTTAAATACCTAAGAAATATTTAGTTTCTTTCATGCTTTGTATGTTTTAGTTATTTTAATGAACTTGAGTAGTTCGTTAAATCACACGATGCTCATTAATTAAGAGGTTTCTTCAATAATTTAAACGTTTTAAATTTTTTCACATTCATATAAAATGAGTTTGGTTACAATGAGAAATCTGATATTAAGTGTACAATAAATTTCTGGTCTAGTCAGATCCAATATTCTCTCAGGCTAAAAACGGCACAAGTAATGAATAAGTACGACCACAATTGTAGTTGTGTTGTCTATATGCGGCGAGTAGGATCGAAACCCAGTCTGGGTGTCTATTTGATGTCTAATTTTAACAAAATGCTCAGGATGCTAAAACAATGGTCCTCAGAACAGAGACGGGAGGTAGACAAACTTCAAGAAACCGAACATGACCCCCCCACACACACACACGCACACGCGCACGCACACACATACACACACATACACACACACACACACATATATACACACACGCAGACACACACATCACAACTAGAATAGCCATTTTTGCCACATTTCCAAAAATCGCTTCGGTTAAACGGATATTTTTTCACGAAATACACGGCACACTATATTTCTTGTGTGAATTAAACACGGCGCAATGAATGCTGTATTTTCAAGGGATATTATGAACTACATGAATACTGAATATACACAATACTGAACAAATCAATTAATCAAGATGAAACGAAACAAAAACAACAGTCACGAATGTTTTTCGTTAAACGCTTGCTGGTATGCATGATTAATTCTCTTTTGCGACATGTATTATGTGAACATGAAAACAGAAAAATCCTAACAATATTCGTATTATGAAATTGCCATGCGTGGAGCATTTAAACATGCAATTCGTTAGCATGTTCACCCATTATTTAGAGCTTGCGATATTGTTTTGATTACAAGCGATTGTAAAAGATAATTTGCTAGACCTGCAATTCAATGGAAATTCAACAGATGACATTCAGATTATGGACAGAAATAACATTTACTAAGCTTCTCAAATATAATGTTGTAAATTTTGTAGTTAATCGGATTTATATCGTGTTGGTGTGGAAATGGAATTTCATTTTAATGACTGAGTAAATAAAACAGAGATAATACATGAAATTAATATTACTGAAATCAAATATTATTTTCATAAATTTGGACTTGGATCAAAAGACGGGTAAAGAAAATTCTGTCGTGCCATTTATAACATCAAAATTTACAAAATTATTTATCCGGCTGCATTTCTCTGTCTGTCCGTCTGCATTTGCATTAACATTTTCAAATCTGTCTGTCCGCTGCATTTCTCTGTCTGTCCGCCTGCATTTCTCTGTCTGTCCGTCTGCATTTCTCTGTCTGTCCGTCTGCATTTCTCTGTCTGTCCGCCTGCACCTCTCCGTCCCCCTGCAACTCTCCGTCCCCCTGCCACTCTCCGTCCGCCTGCAACTCTGCGTCCGCCTGCAACTCTCCGTCTCCGCAACTCTCCGTCCCCTGCAACTCTCCGTCTCGCAACTCTCGTCGCCTGCAATCTCGTCGCCGCAACTCTCCGTCTCCTGATCTCGTCGCCTGCAACTCTCTGTCCGCTGCAACTCTCGTCTGCCTGCAACTCTCCTGCCTCTGTCGCCTGAACTTCGTCTGCCTCTCCGCCTGCAACTTCCGTCCCCTGCAACTCTCCGCCCCTGCCTGCCTCAACTCTCGTCCGCCTGCAACTCTCGTCCGCTGAACTCTCCGTCCTGCCTCCGTCTGCCTGTAACTCTCTCTGCCTCCGTCTGCCTGTCAACTTCTCCTGCCTCTCGTCTGCCTGTAACTATCTCTGCCTCCGTCTGCCTGTAACTATCTCTGCCTCCGTCTGCCTGTAACTATCTCTGCCTCCGTCTGCCTGTAACTATCTCTGCCTCCGTCTGCCTGTAACTATCTCTGCCTCCGTCTGCCTGTAACTCTCTCGGTCTCCGTCTCTAACTCTCTCGGTCTCCGTCTTCCCTAACTCTCTGTCTCTGTCCCTAACTCTCTCTGTCTCTGTCCGTAACTCTCTGTCTCTGTCTGTAACTCCTCTGTCTCTGTCTGTAACTCCCTCTGTCTCTGTCTGTAACTCCTCTGTCTCTGTCTGTAACTCCCTCTGTCTCTGTCTGTAACTCCTCTGTCTCTGTCTGTAACTCCCTCTGTCTCTGTCTGTAACTCCCTCTGTCTCTGTCTGTAACTCCCTCTGTCTCTGTCTGTAACTCCCCTGTCTCTGTCTGTAACTCCCTCTGTCTCTGTCTGTAACTCCCTCTGTCTCTGTCTGTAACTCCCTCTGTCTCTGTCTGTAACTCCCTCTGTCTCTGTCTGTAACTCCCTCTGTCTCTGTCTGTAACTCCCTCTGTCTCTGTCTGTAACTCCCTCTGTCTCTGTCTGTAATCCCTCTGTCTCTGTCTGTAACTCCCTCTGTCTCTCTGTCTGTAACTCCCTCTGTCTCTGTCTGTAACTCCTCTGTCTCTGTCTGTCCTCTGTCTCTGTCTGTAACCCTCTGTCTCTGTCTGTAACTCCTCTGTCTCTGTCTGTAACTCCTCTGTCTCTGTCTGTAACTCCCTCTGTCTCCTGTCTGCTAACTCCTCTCTGTCTCCCTGTCCTGTAACTCCTCTGTCTCGTCTGTAACCCTCTGTTCTGTCTGTAACTCCTCTGTCTCTGTCTCGTAACTCCCTCTGTCTCTGTCTGTAACTCCCTCTGTCTCTGTCTGTAACTCCCTCTGTCTCTGTCTGTAACTCCCTCTGTCTCTGTCTGTAACTCCCTCTGTCTCTGTCTGTAACTCCCTCTGTCTCTGTCTGTACCTCTGTTCTGTCTGTAACTCCCTCTGTCTCTGTCTGTAACTCCCTCTGTCTCTGTCTGTAACTCCCTCTGTCTCTGTCTGTAACTCCCTCTGTCTCTGTCTGTAACTCCCTCTGTCTCTGTCTGTAACTCCCTCTGTCTCTGTCTCATCCGTCTTTTCCTCTCTCGGTCTGTCTGTCCCTGTCTTTGTCTCTTTGTCTTTCTGTTTGTTTGATTCTCTCTCATTCTCTCTCTCTCACTTTATCTCTCCCTCTCTCTTTCTTATGTATATAACTGTTGTACAAGAAAAGTAACAAATTTTCGAAAACCTATTTATTTCATTTTATAAACATTTAAGTACTGGAAAGTGATATACCATGTGACTTCTTACTTATTTTAGATTAATGTGATGATTAAAATCGTAGAATAAATTGTGGGAGCTGTAACATAATTCAAAACGTAAAGTAAAAACTAGAATTTTTGTCCTTGAGCGACATACGAAGGTACTAAATGATCAGTATTTATTAGTAGTTTGCTCTTTATATTGCTATTCATTACGCACAATGAATGTTAGAACGTAATTGAAAGAAAAAGTATTTTGTGTCATTAGAACCTTTTGTGAATTTGATATGGCACTTTGGAAAAATACACGACACTATTTGGTTTTCACACAATAAATGAATACAGAGCCTTAGGTGGCATCATACTCGTGATACATGATTAACATTAGTACCAGAGACAGTTTGTATTAGAAATAATTCAATCAGCCACAGTCGAAACGACACTACGTGGTATTTCAACTACATCTATTTAATGGGGATGATCAATTCTGTTTGAATGCGTACGTATCGAAATAATGTGTAAAGTAATGTAGTAAAGGTAACTATTGGGATGAGTGAGTGACTATTGATTTAGGACAGGTCAACTTTTTAGGCCTTTAGCCACACGAATGGAAGTACTAAGTGTTTAATTCTTGGAGGTGGGGTTATTTCTACCCCATTGAAATGTGAGACCTATAGTATACGTACCCGCCGTCTCACAGTTTTCCCTCTTCCTCGCATCTCCTCTGGGGTACCGCCCCAGCCGGAACAAACTCTGCTTACCGACCCGACATGTGTAGTTATGCAATGAAGTGTGAGTGCATTGCGACCGCTCGTCACATATTGTATATGGAAGATGGATCGCTCCCGACATCAGAAAAAGAACACTCACTGGCGTAGTATGGAGAACGAGATCTGCTATGACTAGGGCAGTAGAAAAATCGATACGAGGAGAGCTGCGGTGTGAATTAAATAGCGACCGGCCACAAGCAAGACTGAGCTCATTCTATTGAGATGAGCTGAAGGAGGACAGACGCATTTCCGTCATGTGTATGGTCGTTAGATTTTACATTGCCATATAGCCGGAATTCATTCAAAATTTCTTCTTCGAAATGGAAAACCGAAGGATTAACAAGTGCGGCACTAATTCACACAAGAATTCTACTTCGTCCAAAGAGCAATTTAAATTGTAAAGAAGAGTATATATATGAAGGTTCTCTACATATAAAATGTAGCATGCAATGAACTATTCTAGTGGGGGATTGTCTCCTTTACAGCTTTCTGAAACCTTTTCGAAGATTTTGTAATACTTCTGGAATATTTTCTTTTGCGACTTATTTGTAAAACTAATGATTTTCTTATTACTATTCAATTGAAAAAGACGTGCGTGAGTCTGAGCTGACATCCGCGAGAGAACAACAAGCGTACTCACACACACACACACACACAGATACATACTCACATATTATGACTTCTCACCATATCCTCAAAGCGATATCACTCAGGAAGCAACCAATGGGGGAGAAAAAGAAAGCACCAGTATGTCTGCAAAACCCACCGCACGTGCCATTGGACCCCTGGAAATTCGTCGATGTAAGGCGCAATGTTTATTTTCTTATTATTTCAATGTGTGTTTATCCTTCCTGAGACTGTTCAATTCAATTTCATTCAATAATACATTATTTTTCGTGGCGAGGTTGAGCCCATAAAGACTGCTGTTCCGTCTGACCACGCAAATTCGACTATGCTCCTTCCACCGTCTGGCAGAGAAAGAGGTATCACCAGGGCGACAAAACAGGGGTTTGAAATTTTGCTTAGAGGCCTCATTTAGGCTTGACGCAGTAAATCTACAACATGGGACTGTCAACTTTACTTCCGCTCCGAAGGAAGGCGAACATAGTATTTTCCGCCCTTAAAAATCCACAGCTTCGATCGGGGCTGGCCGTTACACCACCGAACCCGACTGTTTTCAGTAAACTGTAGGTTTCTGAGAATTGCACGTTACTCGGAATATTTTTTACTAACAATATTACAAAAGCCATGGTAGAAACATTTTAGTAGTGTGAGAAACTTAAAAAGCTATATAATCTTGACAATCTTTCAAAAGTATCTTATAAAAATAAGTATAAGGAAGGAAAAGATCACGCGCGATCGGTTGCTCTTTTTTAAAGTACTTTTGTTAAAGAGACCGTGGAGAACTATCGATGAAAGCAGCCAGCTAGACTTCACCACTGGCTGTGGTTGATTTCGACCGAACTATCTGGAGTGCCATAAATCCTCTGCCGTGTACTTGAACCTCAACGACTTCTAGGTCAACCATGGTGAAGAGGCAGCACTTATAAATCTCGAAAATCAATCATGCTATTTTAATTCTATAATAGAGCTAGTGTAAGCACCCTAATAAGACTTTAAACCATACGCATACTTTCATAAGCGAAGTGTAAGATACGCACGATACAAGAGATGAAGGGTAAATAGGTAGATGATGGTAAAACTGAAACAAGTTTTGTTTGGAAACTGGTGGAGCTAAAACACCACGTACTTCATCGCCCGCATTTTCACGCAAAATTACGCGAAAACAATCACAATTTTCGAAAAATTGTACATGGCCTTATTTCAAAATATATCTTTAAGTCACAGATTCCATTAACGGAACAACATCTCTAACTTCATATTTGTAGTTGTAGGAAGACACCGACAAAAATTTTGAATTTCCGGAATTTTCGAAAAATCAGGATTTTTGACAAAAAAATAACTCTGCACCATTCTCTTAAACGTCCCTTAAACTAACCAACAACAAAATGTAATCAAAAACGTTGAGTCACTTTTTTTAATTGGAAAAAATGTCCCAAGGTTTCATGTAAAGTTCCCCATAAAATTAAAATATCAATTTTAAATTCAATTGGTCGTGACAGCAGTCAGGTCGGTTGAGGAATATCAATTTTGGAGAAAATCGGCTGAACGGTTTAGCCGCTAGCGTTGTTGGCAGACGGACGGTCAGACAGACGGAGACAGACGTTTTGCCGTCATTCGATTTTTCGGTATCAAGGGACCTACAAAACGGATTCTGGCTTCATCACATATTAGAGAACTTTTTTAAACTTAGCAACAGAATGTATCCACTTTTTCGATACCATGACCCTACATTAAGAGTTTTTCTGCAGAAAATTAGCCGTTTTTGCACAGCATTACATAAATTTCTCTCTATTCCGTAGCGAGGAAGTAAAAGCGCACTAAATTCATTAAGTAAGCGTGCTCTTAAACATCTGTAAAAGCAATTATTGCGAATTCCTGAAAAATTAAAGCATCGGAGTAAATTCTAATATTATCGCATTGTCCATAAATTATTTCAATATTCCTGTCAAAGGAAAATTGGAATTAGATCCAGCCAACAGAAATAATCAGAGGAAAGGGTAGACGGCAGCAGAGCACCTGCAAGGAGATCGAGGCGCGGTGGGTGGGGTGGGGGCTCAGGTGAAGCGGAGGCGGGGGCGGGGGCGGGGGCGCGGGCGGTGGCTCGACATTCAATTGCCGGAGCAGCGGCGCGGCAGCGGCAGGGCCGCGATAATTATGCTGTGATTACGCGGGGGCGGCGCGGGCTGGGCGGAGTAGTTGCGGGTTAACGCGTTTACCAGCGGCCCATTTCCCGCGGCAGTGCATCGCCCGCATCGCATTCACCTTCGCCCCGCCACGCGCTCACCTCCACCCTGCCCCGCCCCACATTCACCTCCGCCCCGCCCACAATCAGCCCCACTCCACCCCACATTCCCCTTCCCCGTCTCTCTTTGACTTCTGCCTCACCTTGCATTCATCTCCACCCTGCCGCGCATTCACATCCACCCCTTCCCCATTCACCTCTCTCACGCCTCGTAGTTGCTTCCTCCATACTGCACATTCACCTCCACCACGATTCGCATTCACCTCTAGCCGTCCCCCATTTCCACTGTATCCCCAGTTCTCCCGCCCGCTCACTTCCGCCCCCTACCACCTCTGCCCGCCCAACCACCTCCAGCTCGCCCCACCACCTCCAGCCGGCTCAACCACCTCGAGCCCGCCCCACGTTCACTTCCAGCCCGACCCACGTTCACCTCCACATTCACCACCGACCTACCACCTCTAGCCCGCCCAACCACCTCCAGCTCGCCCAACCACCTCCAGCCGGCCCCACGTTCACCTCCAGCCCGACCCACGTTCACCTCCAGCCCGACCCACGTTCACCTCCAGCCCGACCCACGTTCACCTCCAGACCGACCCACGTTCACCTCCAGACCGACCCACGTTCATTTCTGACATGCTCCGCAACCCTCTACGTCCCACGCCCTTTCCACTTCTGGTGGCGGAGGCTAGTATACAAATGTACGTTGCTGAAGAGGTTAAGTTTTAAACTAAGGTATTTTCTCGATTGTCTCCCTACTTTAGCCACATGTGGAGTGACTGATGAAAGCCGAAACTGTGAATAAATGTTGATAAAGATTATTTCAAACAGTTCATACTTTAATAATGACAACACCTCACCAACATTACCATAATTTAAGGAATTTCTGTTGTTTGCACGGATGCTGTTTTCATTATCGACGTGAAAGAAATGGTTTTAGTTCTTACGTAACGTCCTTTTCATCCAAAACTTGACGCATAAGGGTTACCCCATGTTACGCTGGTCTACCTAGTGATTGTCGTCTTCTGATAACTAACATTATTTTCATCTGGCGTCATGTAGATCTTTCAGGAGTATATTACATTGTAGAATATTTCTATAATTTCTTCATTACTGACTCATTATCTACCTTTTATGACTCAATAGCACTTATGGTTTTCCCTGGCCTTTATTGACACTGTAAGGAGTTTGTTGTAGAGCAGTTGGAACGGCCCATTTGAAGGTGGACGATTAATTCGGCCCTCGCAAGGGTTGGGAATGTGGACAGGATATGAAAGACAGGATGGCGACAGGTCCGTGGCCTGTATTCTAGCGTTGGGCTCAGACAGTCGGCAGGGAGTGTCCAGGAAAACCACTAACAAGTAAACAAGACCTTCAATACCAGCACGTGTCGAAAACTAACAGATTATAAACATTTCACCCAAATTTGCGAAACCTGGATGGATCTTATTTATGATATTTTCCTAAAAACGATTCTTTGCGCTTTTACAATAGAAAATATTCCTTGAATTGAGAATAGTCATTTTGTGTGTGTGTCTTGTAAGCATAAGTTCGTGTCAGAACCAGTAAACGTAGTACACTGATGTTGCAACCATATGCAATTTGAATTGCGCTGGATCGCATTTGTGACACCGCTCGCGCCCGCCCAGAGAGGCGGCGAGGCGCGCGATGGCGCCGACGGATTAGTCACGCCCAAATGAGCCGGGAGGTTGTCTGAGAAGAAGTAAATTCTCGGATCAGGTCGCCCGTTCGGTATAGCGCCGCCGGACAATTTAAAAATGCTAGAAAAAGAACGCGTTTGTCGTACGAACTCATGAAACATTTCACATCGCAGCCGGCGAACACGCGTCTCTTCTATCAACCTTCTAGAATCGGGAGGCCTGCAGAACACCTGCTTGTGCGATAATTCTGCATTCAAGAGCCAGACGTCTGCCCTCGAGGGGCGGAAGTGCAACTAGTGGGGAGTAGATCGCTTTGCGTGGAGGGGAGCACCCTGCCACAACACAATATCGACGACGCAGCGTGTAGATTGAATGCCTGGGCCTCTATTGCAATGATTCATGCTGCTGTATTATTTGCCCCCTTATTTAAGTGGGAAGTGGCTAGTATTTCTAGCTACAAGAACCATTATTCACTGTTTATATTCATGTATGTATGGATATAATTTTTCATTTAATTTTTTAAATTTATGCTCATTGTGACTGAATAATAGTTTATTACTGTCTTATCAAAACAAAAACTATTCAATATTACAATTTTGTCTTTAGCATCACACTAAAGTTGTGATTACATCGTATCAAAGCGAATTTCATTATTAATCCACAAAACAATAATAATACTTGGTGTCCAAATCAAAATTTATATTTGTCTAATCCTTTTTAGGTTCATATTTCACATTGGCATCTATCGACAACAAACATTTCTAATATAATTCACAAAGCAATATTACTTGATAATATGTAACAGACCGTCACATTTTCACCGATTTCACTTTCAATTTACGCCATACGATTCGAATTGCGCATTCTCATTGCTGGTCCACACTCCTAGAACTATTCCAAACCTTCTTCACCCTTCCAAATTTGTACTCGAGTAACTCGCGGAGGGTCCAGAGGTCTGTGAAAGTTCAAGTACTCTGCGGGTCTGCCATAAGGGTTAAGTAGCCTAACATAATATGTTGTGTTCCAACATTCGAGCGAGATAAAAACTGACAGATGAGCGACTGCAGTAATTAAGAGCGAGAGAGGATGAGATTTGAGTCGAAACGAGAACGTGTGCGTTATCGCATAGGTGAATGGAAATATCCTGAGCAAGCCACGTGGGAGGGACGCCATTAAGATCCCGAACTTGCCTCACGCAACCCTCTGTGTGTGGGACGCGGCGTCTGTTCAGACATCTATGATTGATTGATTGATTGATTTTTTCGTGTTTCCGGGCGCGTCAACTGCTCTGGTCATTAGTTCCGTTAGTGTAGTGCATGATTTTTCTCGGAAGTTGGCGCTGGTCTTCCCCCGCTGGATGGTGAAATCCGGCGCCGACCTACCGTCGGATAGTGGGGTTTCCCCCTAACCAGGACTCTCCCACCAGCGGGGCACCTCCCCAGCCAGAACAAGCTCTGAGCTCCCGACCGATCTCCCGGAATATGTGGTAGTGTAGTGCATGTTAGGACAAGGAAGAGGAAGGATCAGCCCTCGAATGACGACTGCTGCTACCTCAATGGTCACCCTCCGACATCAATCTCTAACCAGACTTGTTTCCCGGTGGTATTCGCCGCTTTTCGGTTTGCCATCATGACTTGTAGTTTCCGCGTCGGTAATTCAACCAACATGCGCCCTTCCTTCAGTACTTTGTTACAGAACTCTTCCGACACTGCACTCACACTACTGCCTGAGTCTACCAGCGCTCGTACTTCTCTCCCGTAGCATACACCTCGCAATAATAGACATTGGCTAGGTTTCACCCCTTCACTTACTTCTTCCCGGAGCAATTCATCCCCTTCAACGATGATCGTTGCTGCAGCTATCACTGTCACGGTATCGTCGCTATCCTCCTCGTTTGGGTTGAGCCACCTGTTCGTCCCAAACGTTTCTAGTTTTCCTGTCTTCCTTCTTTCTTCTCCCACCTGGTTTGCGCCCCAATTACCTGACTTCTTTCTTCTCGCACCATTCGTTCATCCCCAAACGTTGCCTATTATCCTCTTTCGGCTTCGGTTTGTTTTGTGCCTGTCCATTACGCGATTGTGCTTGCCTACTGGATTTATCATCACCACGGACTTCAATTGCGCATACGTTCTCCTGCCGATATCCTCCCCAGAATACCGATTATTCCTATTCCCGTTACTGGAACTTTGACCGCGTCCCTCCTGCGCGTCTTGCTCATTTCCGTCGTTCGCCTGGTCGAATCTGCTCACCCGCTCGATCAGCGCGTCGATGGTATCTGGCATGTTGTTCCACAATAGGTTTCGAATACCGTTCGGCATCTGTCGGATTAAATTCGGATAATTTCGGCCGGGTTAAAGTCCTCGCTGCACACCTTAAATGCGCTTACTTTACGCGTGACAAAGTCACTCATGCTTTCGAACTTCCCTTCCTATAGCGTTCTGACATCAACCTATACTTCAGCTCAATTTGTGGTGCTGATTCAATATCTTTCAAAAATTTGGCGCGCCATTCCCCGTATGTACGTGGCGTCGGCGTCAAAGCTTGCCACCAATACTGCGCCTTGGAACTTAACGCCTCTTCGACGAATCTTAGTTTCATCCCATCCGGTATATTATTTACACTGAAGTAATTCTCCAGCGCGGTTAGGAACGAATACGGCTGCTCCTTGCTTTCGCCATGGAATCGTAAATAATTGGGTAACGTGGGATGCCCCATCATCCACCGTTGCCATTTACCCTACGCGCGGTGAACACCTGTCGTTCAAGTTCCTCGATCTTGCGAAGAATTGCTTCGTCGATTTCGGCTGTCGGCCCTGCGCCTACCGATTTTAAATTGTCGATTTCGGCCTGGATTGTCGATCGAATATTTTCGTCCATCCCGCAGACCGATTCCTCAATCTTTCCAATCCGAGCGTCCT
Organism: Teleogryllus oceanicus; assembly: GCA_964035755.1. Taxonomy (NCBI): domain Eukaryota; kingdom Metazoa; phylum Arthropoda; class Insecta; order Orthoptera; family Gryllidae; genus Teleogryllus; species Teleogryllus oceanicus. The sequence goes on from CAXIVR010000004.1 coordinate 23,200,174, forward strand.
GTCGCAGTGATGTTTCCCTGCATTTTTGAACGTCTGGCGACGTCAACTAAACGCGCTTCTTGCGAGTGCACCGATTGTTGCAAGGTGCCCACTGTCGACCTTACCTCCCCACTTCGGAACTAATCTGTTGGTTAAACACTTCTTGCACCACGCAACGCGTTTCGAGTTTCTCTTCTATATTTTTAGCGTTCGCTTCTAATTGCGACAACCGCGCAGCTGATTCGGCTTTAAATGCGTTAACTTCTTCGCGAATACTCGAAACTGCCGAATGTAATTCACACTGCAACTTACTTAACGTGAAATTTATTGCTCGGTTCTGCTCAGCCACCTCCTCAAATTTATTCTGAACGTTACTTTCCATCCTAGCGCTACGTTCTTCTATCTTGGCCTGCATCTCTTGCAAATTACTGCCCATCTCTTGCAAATTCTCCCTAGCTACTCGAATGTTATCGGCTTTCATTCCTTGCATGAATTGAAACAACATTGCCATCGTAGGTTCCGGCGTCCTCTGTTCCTCCGCTGGAACTACCTCTGCTGCTGTCTGGCTCATTACTGCCCCTGCACATTAATTGCAATGTTACCCTCCCCTTCTACCTCTAATTCGTCTAAGTGTTGATATTCGTCGTCCCCCTCTCGAACAGAAATAGTTTCGGAGTCCGACGCGTCTCGTACACTGACCAATTTACCGCTTCTCGTTTCCATAGCGACTGACACTGATAACGATTACTGCGTTAACACCACTGATCCACACGTTGCTTGAGTACCTGCTCAACCACAGCCCACCACGTTGGGCGCCACAAGTAATATGGTCGGGTTTCACCCTTCCTCTCCTCCTTATATATATATATATATAAACCTGCCCACGTTGGGCGGTCACTTTAATGGGTTGGGCGGCCTCTACACGCCCGGCACGTTATACTGTTACGTTTAATAAATTGCCCTGCTCTAGCCCTTCTTACGAACAAACCAATAAACACTAGCCTCGCGTTGGGTTGCCACATATAATAACTTTCCCCCTTTCCTACTCACAATTGCCCCTCTGCTAGCTTACCTGGCCTTTTCACTCACCTGGGCGTGGTCTGCGGTGCGTCTGTACAGACGCGAGCAGGTACTGCGCTCACGCGCGTGGATCAGTCTAATGCTACGTAAATGATTGCGAAAAACATATTGATTTTGCGAATCATGACCCCAAAATAGCCATGAAGTTTATTCAATCGCCTCCGTTATCATGTTTCTTTTCAATTTGCACTATTTAGTGCTGCACACACTAGTACCTCTGACGGCACACATCAATACAACCCAGCATCAAAACAACAACAAAATAAACATTTCTCCTCCCTCAATACACAATACATAGATATATATACTCTTTCATTCACACAAACTATTTACAAAAAAAACAAACAAATACCATTCACACATATAACTAAACCCCAGAATGCATTCTGTCGAGATTTCCGTCTTAAAATCTACCAATTACACGACTTGGTCTTCGACAGAGCTTTCTTCAATCAAAACAAAACAAACAAATGTCAAAATACTTTGGCTCACGTATGCTGTTGCCTCTGCGACGAATCTGCGTGTCTGGGGGTGATTATTCACGCCCACAGCGCCTCCGTTGTCGCCATCAGTTCCGGAACACTCGCATACGCATCACAGTTCACTCATGGTGTCAGGTTCACGCTGCCATCTTTTTTTTTATAAACCCTTCAAATTATTAAAATCTCACTGAATTCCGAATCAAATTCCGCGCCTCTAATTATCAATGCAACGTCGCGCTCCCCACCGTTGCAAAATTTCTCGTACCGCCGCTCGCTCTCGCAAGTCCAGCGGGCGTTGCCGAATTCAGAATAGTTCGAAAATTCCCTTTCTTTTATGAAATTTTCTTTCCACGACTGTTACACAACGTACGTAAAATATTCCCGGTTACTATTTCGGATGATGTTCATAACTTCCGCACTTTACAAAATTTTCAGAATCGCCTACGCGAAAACACATCCTGCTTTCACCAAGTCCAGGCACATTCTGGCAAATCTTCTTCAACCTAGCATTGTTATCCTTGCTTCAGCACTTTTCCCGATCGCTCGATAACTGACGATCGCGTCACCTAGTTCTCTCAAAATATTTAATTTCTAACGTTTTCCGAGACACTTTATTTCCGTTTTAGTTTTTGATAAAATTCTCCCGGCAGTTTCCTGAACATTTGATGTTCTCCTCTTGTTTTCTTTTGGTCAAAATCCTTTTATTTTCCCTGTTTTCCGTTTTTGAATGTGAAATGGAACGCACTGCATTTGTTCGCTAATCGCTTCCTCTTGCTTGAATTAATTTATCTGTTTTATTAAAATTTCGATACTTCCCGTCAAGATATTTAAATGGGATAAATTTTACCTGATGCAGCTAATTTTCTTCTTTTACCTCCCGAAAGTCTGAATTTGATATCTTATCGCGTTTTCTTGCAGTATTCGAAAAACCCTCTTCTTTATAAGCGTTTCATCGCTCAACAATGGACTCCATTAATATTTTTCCTTAACACAAACATGCGAAATACGAAAATTTCAATAACTTTTTATTGCCTGACGCGATTTCACTGGGATAACTTTCAAAATGTTTCTAAATCACAGCCGGATCTAATGTTTATAGTCCAAACTCGCACAAGTATCGGGTTCGCTTTATTCTCTTCCTCCTCACTCGGTTTTATTTTTTTACTATGGCGTCTTTGCTGTAAATGTTTTGAACTGTTTATCATCCAAATGCACACCATTGGGGATCGTGTAAATCATTACAATATCCTATGTTATTCCCGGAGATGGAGATGCCATCAGGACTTAGCCGGTAACCGAGTGAAGGCATACTAAATTTAATTTTTAAACATCCAAAAACAAACCGAAACTGCGAAACTGTGTCTCTTGATTTGCGACGTGGAAGTAAGGAAACGGCTGGTCCTCGCCCCTTCGTGAGAGCGACAACCAGAGAGACGCCTTGAGGTTTACTTCCCACCAATCACACCGCGACAAGCCGGATTAGAAAAACTCACCTGCTGTGTAAAGTAAAAAAACAAAACAAAATTCTTTAAAATTCAATACAGTTTTGTGTTGTGGAGCTGAAAGCAAGATTCCAAACTGCCTACAGAGCGAAAATCAATTAACATTCCCCAGAAACAAATTTAAAGTCTCTAGAACATTTTGAAGATAGTGTAAAGCACTACCGATAGCAACAAAATTCATTCCATTTAAGGGCCTGAAAATGTATTATTTGTCTGCGTGAGAAAAATAAAAATTATTTTTAATAAACCATTAATATATGTACAAAACATTAAACACATGCTTATTAGAAAATTCATTACGTGCGCACGAGAAAGGTTAATGATAATTACACTGTGAATTAGTTCAGAAGCGAAACGACGTCTAAATTATGTTTGAGTTTTATACTTCACCGTTTCCTCCCCCTTCTCTGCACGTTATGAAACTCGTCGCCCCCAACTGTAAGTCGCATTCCCTTCCATTTCCTGGTATGCGAGAATTCCACCCGGATGTAATTCTCTTGGTTTAACTAAGTAAATTCTCTCGCAATATTCCTACATTCAATTACATCCTCGTCTATCACTTCTTGATGAACTTCTATTTTAGTTAAAAAATCCTACGCCACGTTACTTTTTTAGTTTTCCTTCCTTTTCTATACTAAAGGGAGGAAAGGTAATTGGAATCACTTCAACAATACAATCTCGAATTTTCGGCCGTAAAATCTTTCTTTAATGTTGTTTTTGAGCTGTAACTTTGCAGACACACCATTATGTTTATTAGTGGTATTCCAAAGATAGTCAAGATTGAAGCAGGCGAGGAAATATGCCTATTCCTAAGTAATATGCACGTATGTATGTTACTATGGATGGATGTGAATCCCCTATAACTCCGTCAGATTAAATGCTTTTGAGCTGGAATTTGGTAAATATGCCAAAACTAAGATCTAGTGGCACCGTTATGGAGATCATTAAAATATTTCAATTTTTGCGGATACTTTACAGAAAACTTCTGTGACTCAAGATTTTCAAGAAATTGACCGCAATTTTTCCTTTAAATTTTTTGATGGAATAGAAGAAACTGAATTTATGAATTATATTTATGAATTTAATTAAAGCATATGAAAATTTAGAAATTGCAAAGTTCTGAAAACTTATTGAAAAAAATCAAAAAATTATTTTCGAATCTATTCTACATCTCAAATACTAAGGCTAGAGATTTACTTATCAGTACAATGAATCCCTATATTTTAGATGTTTATATGATGTTGTGTACATTTTTTAATATAAGTAGTTGATGAGGAACAACTAGTGACACGAAGAGGAGGAACATGTTCGGTATGTCACCCATTCTCACTCTCAAAATGCCTGAGAAAAAATAGTTTTTCTGCTTACCATAATTTTTACCTTACATTCCAAACGTGCAACTATTAGAAACATTCAGTTCTGTATTAACAATTATTTCTGCATTAGTAGAAGGAGAAGAACGCAAAAGTCAAGGTTTGGTGCAATCAATTGGTCTCTTCGAAATGGAGAATGTAGGAGACTAAAAATATAAAACCTGAAAATGTGGCGCATACATTACAAGAAATAAACATATTTTTGATAAATAAAGTACGGTTGACAATGTCATCTATTCCGCATCTAAAATTTTGTAAATAAAATTGTTTACATAATGTTCTGAGAATTGCGCCCATTGTTTAATCTCTACCTTGGAAATTCCAGCCAGAAAATAACAGTATTGATATACAGGAGTTATCAGAACATTATTAGTGTAAGTTTGGTTTGGTTTGGTTTTCTCGTCTTTCCGGGCGAGTCAACTGCTTTGGTCATTAGTCCCGTTAGTGTAGTACATGTTTTGTTTCTCGGGAGATGGCGGTGGTCTTCCCCAGCTGGATGGCGAGTTCCGGCGCCGACCTACCGTCGGCTAGTGGGATTTCCCCCTAACCAGGACTCTCCCACCAGCGGGGCGCCGCCACAACCGAGGCATCCTCTAAGCTCCAGACCGGTCTTCCGGAATATGTGGTAGTGTAGTGCATGTTAGGACAAGGAAGAGGAAAGACAGATCGCGCGCGGTCCGTGGCCCGTTTGTTAGGGTACTGCTCAGGCATTCGCCTGGTGTTGATCGGAGAAACCACGGAAAACTACTGATCAGAGCAGCCGACCGCTATAATTCTCCAAACAGCGACTGAATTCGACCTAGTTGAAAAGCTAGTGCCGCCATCAGGACTCGAACCTAGGACCTCCCTGTCAGAGGCTCTGCAGTGACATCAGTTGATGCACTGAACTACCGCTCCCAGTATTAGTGTAAGTAAAAAGAGGACATTACGTCTCTGTGAGTGTCACATCACTAGCTGCTTTTTTTTAACTGTCAGCCGCGACATTCTCCAGCATATTTCCCTCTCTCCTTCGCTCTGCACCGCAAAAGGAATTTCTCTTCTTCTTGCGTCCGCCTGCAGTGGATTTCCATTCCAGCGGCGTGGTCTTTGCGCGCTCCCGCGGGGCGAGCCGCGGCCTGACCTCAAACGCGCTTGGCGGCGGGAGTGGCGTTTTGGGAGGCGACGAAGTCGGAGTGCACATAGCGCAGTGAGCCTGGACCCTGCGACGCCACCGAGAAGTTCAAATGTCGCCAGTGTCCACGTGTAACTTGAGAACGGCAACATTTGTGCTAAGATGTGATTGAGAAATCCCGAGTAGTACGCTGTAGCTTTGAAAACTTGTTGTCTTGAAAATGACATTTGAAAAGATTTTGACTACTGATAAACGTGAAAATATTGTATGTTATAAAAGACATTCAATACAAAATCATAAATTATATGATTTTTTAGTATTGAACTGAACCAATAAAATATGGGATGTTGTATTATGAAAATAAATTTCTGTGAATAGAACTGCATATCAAAAATGATGTGGAGATAAATGTGATGATGTTCTTAGTAAATGAACATTATACTCAAGTAAAAAATAACGACAATAGCAAGCTTGTATAAAATACCGTGTGTCAGAAAAATCTCTTGTGCTAGTACAGGACGTTTGCTGGAAGTTTTGTGCCATTCACTGTTTCCAAGTAATCTGGTTGCTACCAACATAAATGCAATTTATAATTGGAGGCCCAGAGTCGGCTTAGTGCGGAGAGATCTTCCTGGCACACATTAGCATGAATATGCATGCATTCTTTGTAGAATTGTGGAAGTAATTATTTAAGTTTTTAAAAGTTAATATGGTTTTGTGTTGGCTTGGTCTCAATAATAACGCTGAGAATGCTTTTAGGAGTAGGAATAATGTCAAGTAACGATTAATATCATACTATCATGTTTGCATGTGTAGGAAGAAGAATAGAAAGAGAGATTGTTCGTAAATAGAAGTAGATCCAAAGAATGTGAAAGTAGAGGTAAATCTGGAAGGGAAGTGTACTGAAGGAAACCCAATTATATTATGAGTGAAAATGTAGCCGCGCGCAAGGGCCGCCAAGACATCGGGGAGCGCGTGCATACATTGCTCAACATCCAGACTGCCAAGGAGACCAAGTGGATCGAATCGGAGTCGTGTCGGATCAGATCGGAGTTGGATCAGATCGGAGTTGGATCAGATCGGAGTTGGATCAGATCGGAGTTGGATCAGATCAGAGTTGGATCAGATCAGAGTTGGATCAGATCAGAGTTGGATCAGATCAGAGTTGGATCAGATCAGAGTTGGATCAGATCAGAGTTGGATCAGATCAGAGTTGGATCAGATCAGAGTTGGATCAGATCAGAGTTGGATCAGATCAGAGTTTGATCAGATCAGAGTTTGATCAGATCAGAGTTGGATCAGATCAGAGTTGGATCAGATCAGAGTTGGATCAGATCAGAGTTGGATCAGATCAGAGTTGGATCAGATCAGAGTTGGATCAGATCAGAGTTGGATCAGATCAGAGTTGGATCAGATCAGAGTTGGATCAGATCAGAGTTGGATCAGATCAGAGTTGGATCAGATCTTGGATCGGATTGGAGTCGGATTGGATCGGAGTCGGACCGAAGGCAGATCGGAGTTGGATTGGGGTGGTAGGGGTAAGAACCTCAGGGAAATGGGACGGAAGGGAGAGGTGCGGGTACGGAGAGAGCCGGAAAGAGCGCTGTCGGAAGGGTTGAGTCAAGAGTTGCTTAATGCCTAAAGGGAACGTGCAGACCCTCAAGTTGTTTACGAAGTTGTCGGTGTTCGCGTCTACGCCGTAAAACGCACCGTTGTTGCTTCACCCTAATTAACAGGGGAATTAACCTTCAATTAAACGTCCCCTCAGATTCCACGAGATGTTCGCGTAATTAGCAGGGAATTAACAAGAGGGGCGTGGAATTACTCGCTGTTTGGATAATCAATTAAAGAGAACAGATGGTAGAGTGTGTCTCTCTACATGTGTAGTGTATCCAAAAAAATTATAACACTCCCAATAGAATTATTTTATTGCAAATTCAGTACAAAATTTTGAGCTGTCTCGTAGCAATGTGAATATTATTTTGTCAGTTTCATCCGGGAAGTATTTATTAACTTTGGGAGATACATACAGTTTTATGACAGCTTGAAAACACCCGCAAGCCATTTAGTTTATATTGTGCTAATCACCTACTCGAACAAATTCTGCAGGACACAAAACATTTCATAGTTTATCATGTTGAAACGACCTTGTTTGAATATCGTTCCAAATTTTCACATCATCATGTAAGTTTTTTCTTAGGAAAATGCGCGTATCATATGTTCGTGTGTGTACGGAAATTAATACTTCACTCTTTTTCTGAAGATATCTTAAATATCCGTATGCAAGTGGTATAATTGCTTTTTTAGATATTGATATGAACAAATATAAAAGATTATACATATGGTGATTCTATATCATCGGAACGTTCGTATTAATTCAGTGCCCACAATTGATTCACCACAATGGCTGCAGCCTTCATCTTGGTTCTACCGCACATATTCATGTTGAAGGCATTCGCAACACTTAGTTAACCGATGTCCATTCATCCTCATCGAGCAGTAGATTTCCGGCGAGTAGACTCGCCGCTCATTTTATTCCGGCCGAACGACCGTCCGTCCTGCGCAAACAAAACCGGGCTCCAATTAACCTGCATTTTGGGCCGTTAGGCGCGCAACGAGCGCCCCGCCCCCCGCTGCAGCTTGCACCTGCGGCGCGGCACGAGAAATTCCGCCTTTACGCGCTTGCACCGCGCGGCGTGGGCTGGCGCGCGCACAGTGGCCTGGAACCAACGCTCACGCGGTAGGTGTTCAAAACGTCATCTACTTTTCATACATATGCGTATCCGCGTATTTTTCAGGTTACTGAAAACCCATATATAGTTACATTTTCAAATACCATGTTGTCGAACTTAGTATGAGGAATGTATATGAAAAGTAAATTAAATATGCAATTGAAAAGTGTAATAATAAATTGATTTTATTATTACAGAAGCATATATACTTAATGAAAATCTGTGCAATTGTGCTTTTAATAAAATTAAAGACTTTGGACAATCACGCCCAATGATGTCTTCAAATCTTTCCTATATTTCAAAGCCCGTAATTTCATTATAGACACGGATCGGCACATGGAGTTTGTAGGAAAGTAACGTCACTCTACATAGTTCTGTACGGAGTTCGCCAATTTTTTAATATTAGTTAATAAACTTATTACTAGAACACAGACATTGTTAAAAGTATTACCTACAAATTATTACGTTGTTTGAAATTGATATTAAAATAAAACAAACATGCATTTAAAAGTTCCCGTACACTTACTTAACATTTTACCGACTTTTACAGTGTCTTAACTTGAACTGAAAATTCAACGTCAGAACTATAAAGCTTGAAAAATATTTTTATAAATAAGACTAATCATGATATGGATATCTCTACGATGTTTTAACGATTACAAGCGGCTAATCGGACATGGTTGACGAACAACGGTTCTCTGGCATGATCACTAACAGAAAAGGAGAAAAATGTGATAACACTATGTTAAGGAAAGATGGAAAGGAAAATATTAGATATAAATCTGAAGGATAAAGAAGTGCTGACATTAGACAAAAAACAACATAGGTCAACTCACACGTCTTTTAAAATGGAAATGTGCAGGGAATGTAATGAGGATGAACACAAGTAGATGGTTCTACAAAATTACAATACGGAACCCCAGGACTGGCAAGAGAAATATTGGAAGACAGAGAATCAGACGATATATAAGTGGTCAGACGATATAGTAAGAAGACTGGGAAGACTATGGACCAGAACAGCAGGAGACCACAAAATGGGGAGAAGTCATCGCCACACTCGAAGAAGTTCATAGAGAAAAAAGATTAAACAAATAAAAAGGAACAGTGACACAAACAATCAACACGATAAGTGAAATGATAGTGACGTGATGATAAGTGACGTGATGATAAGTGGAGTGATGTTGAGTGAAGTGATAAGTGACGTGTTGATAAGTTACGTGTTGATAAGTGGCGTGTTGATAAGTGGCGTGTTGATAAGTGGCGTGTTGATAAGTGACGTGCTGATAAGTGACGTGCTGATAAGTGACGTGCTGATAAGTGACGTGCTGATAAGTGGCGTGCTGATAAGTGACGTGCTGATAAGTGACGTGCTGATAAGTGACGTGCTGATAAGTGACGTGCTGATAAGTGACGTGCTGATAAGTGACGTGCTGATAAGTGACGTGCTGATAAGTGACGTGCTGATAAGTGACGTGCTGATAAGTGACGTGCTGATAAGTGACGTGCTGATAAGTGACGTGCTGATAAGTGACGTGCTGATAAGTGACGTGCTGATAAGTGACGTGCTGATAAGTGACGTGATAACTGACATTGAAGTGATAAGTGAAAAGTGAAGTGCAAGCTTATTTAGAACCATACAATGTGTGGTAACGTTACTGATATTACTGCAGCGCCTCTGACCGGGAGGTCCTAGGTTCGAGTCCTGACGGCGGCAGGATTTTCGACACTAACTTTTCAGTTAGGTCGAATTCAGTCGCTGGCTGGAGGAGAATTCTAGCGGCCGGCTGCTCTGATTGGTAGTTTTCCGTGGTTTTTCCGATCAACACCAGGCGAATACCGGCGCAGTACCCTATCAAACGGGCCACAGACCGCGAGCGATCTGTCCTTCCTGTTCCTTGTCCTATCATCTCCCCCTACACACACACTTACACTAACATGCATTACACTACCACATATTCCGGGAGATCGGTCGGGAGCTTAGAGCTTGTCCCAGTTGGGGCGGTGCCCCGCTGGTCGGAGAGTCCTGTTTAGGGGGAATTCCCACTAGCCGACGGTAGGTCGGCGCCAGATCACACCATTCAGCGGGGGAAAACCACCGCCATCTCCCGAGAAAAACATGCACTACACTAACGGGTCTAATGATCAGAACAGTTGACGCGCCCGGAAACATGAAAAAATCAATCAAAAAACTCACTAAGGTTTGTGAACGGGCTAATAACAACACAGCTATTAAGTAGATTCATTCGAATGACATGCTACTTGAAATTTCGACTATCCTCCGCCAAAACGCTGAATGCAGACCACCGTGCGGGTGAACGCAGCGCAGTCGGGCGCAGTCGCGCGCAGCCGACGCGCATTTCACGGGGCGCGCGCGGGCGCAGCTGGTGCGCAGCGGCGCCAACGCGGCTACACGGTGCGGCAATCGGGCGCGCGAGGAACCCACTGCTGCTGCTGCTGCTGCTGCCGCTGCTGCCGCTGCTGCTCGGAAAGGTCACCTTCATTAAACAGTCGCACACCGACGCCACTATCGTACTCGGAGAACATCGATGGTGGACCCCAGAATGAAATGCAGCGTAACAACCCTTCAGGGGTTCGGCCAGTTCAGAATTGGAACGCTAGTGGTCGCGTGGATTACAATCGTAATCCATTTTTAAAAATTCGCATTAATAATATTTTACAAACTAATCATGTTTTGCTTAAAATATAGACGAGTAAATGAAGTCGTTGGCTTCCGCGGCCAGAGTCATGTAAATGATCTTGGCTGTCCAGGTGACGCCGCGTCGAAGGCTGTGTTGCCGTCGATTCGACCATCTTGTCGTGGTCTTCCTCAACACTTCCTTGGCACAACAGCCCTGAGGAAGACCACGATGGTCGAAACGTCGGCAACATAGCCTTCGACGCGGCGTCACCTGGACAGCCAAGATCATTTACATGGACGAGTATACACTGATCATTTACAAATTACGAAATAATTTATTAGAACGTTGGCATATTACCAATTATATGTAATGCTACATAAAATGCAGCATTATTTACATGTATTATGCATTTAAACAAATATAGTCAAATATATGCGAGTATATTTTTGTTTTTAAAAATTCTTGTGCTTTTTGAATGTTGTGCACTTTTATAATCCGCATTACGATTAATACATAAAGAAGTTTGACACAATTCTTTTAACATCATTAGCCTCTATTAATAATGTATTTCAATATCAAAATCAGATGAATATTTCACAAATTTTCTGAATGTGGCACACCCACTGGACACAATTATCACAGCACTGTCGAGAGATCTTTTTCGTTAATATCCACAGAGATAACAACATCACTTGTTGCCTTTTGATGGCTCCGTTGAACCCTCCGCTCCTTCTCGGATTCCCAGAAGTATCACGCGTTATCTTATTTGCTGTCGACACAGGTTTTTTTTTTCATTTCTGGTTTCATAGCGGACAAAGCAAGATCCTTCAGAAATCCCCTTCTGGTCACCCTTGCACTATTGTAGTGCTTTGCATAAACATTCGAAGCATCGATTGCAGTGATATTTATGATGTCAGCTTAGGTTAGAAACTGAACAGCGAGTATTCGCCAGTAATTGTAATTCAAGCTGTTTCCGGCGCTTATCACTAGTGTAGCAGTAATCACTAGAGTCATATTTGCTATAATTCGATAGCTGAGGCCTTCTACGAAAGGTACTGAAAATTTCATGCCAAACGTTTGTCAACTGCTGTAAGTAGAGCTTGAATACAACTGGATTACAATGGTAATCCACGCGACTACTGAAGGTTTAAGCAATATTTGATACCGTATTTCAGAATGCTTAAAATCATATTCTGCAAATATTATGTTATATATACATATAATTGAATATTTTCTCTACTTGCGGTCCCTTATGCAGGGACGCGGATAAACGTCGTTCTGTTGGGAGAACGTATTGAACACTCTTCTGGGAATACACAACTTTTCTACTCTACAGATAGTAAGAAAGATTTTATCTCGGTTACGGGCAGGCCTGGCAGAAAGAGAACGGCGGACTTTTCTCGTAACGTGATCACGTGTGATGACTGTTTTGAATTTAACATCCGTTAAGTGTTGAAACACTCAAATATCACCAAAGGTTTAGAAATATTCTAGTAATAAAATTATCGGAAGATGAAGCAGTAACTTCTTATCTAAAGGCAGATATTGGGATGCGTTCTTATCCTCCTTTTGGTAAGCATGAGTTAAATCTGCTTATAGATGATGTTGGGGAGATCTGTGGTATAGTGGTTAGACCTGCTACCTTTCTCCTTCGTCAGGGAACTGGGGTTTCTCTTCTTTGATCCGTGCAGAATTTGTGGTATAGAAAGTGGTTTAGCAGCAGAGTTTTCTGTTTTTGTTTTTAGGTCCGTTTAGTTTGATGTATTTTGTATTTGTTTCAGATAGATAGTTTCCTCATTTTCTCATCTCACTATAGCATTATCTTCCTTCAAATAACATTATCATCATCTATTCATCAAAACCATTTGTCTGGAGTATGATCAAAAAGGCTTTGAACCAAGAATCATAATAAATGTCTGTGAAGCTATTTACCGACAGATTCCTATTTGTTCTTTGTTTAAAAATAATGGGGTTGTTTATTTCAAACAATTACTAAAGGTCAAAACGAATAAACTGAAAAGTCCTACCAAGGTTCGCTAGTTGGGACTACAGCTATGTCTCAACAAGCAATGATAAGTAGCGATACACTAGATATTTCCATTCACACACATTCTGTCAGCTTGCTTTAATCTTTCCAGCAGCAGAAAATACCATAAGTGGCACAGAAAGAAAATAAAGTTGTAAGCAGTTGTTGCTTTAACACAAAATGCTAAAATCGGAAGGGTATAATCCATTGACAACCTACCTGAAAAGGATACTATGATACGAGATATTCACTTGCCTTCATAAAAACAGAATTTTTAAGAATAATATTCGTAAACTAAAAATCCAGTTCCTAAAAATGATTTCCTTCGAGATTTATTATTCCCATTTGAAAAGAATGACAAACCATCTACCTTGCAGAAAAAATCCCATTTCATCTATATTGTTGGGAGCATCTGTAAAGCACACGTGCGAACTATAGCGAACTATAACTGTAATAACAGCAGCTCATATCCCCTCTGGGTAAAACATGAAACGGATCTGGTAGCCTGGAGATTGCAGCATGTTTATCCACTAATATCGGCAACGTCAACTGATTTACACCGTTCATAGAATAATGTGTCACTTTTACTCCAATTGACAATGCATCTCGTAGGAAAGGTACTCAGTCTGTTGAGGATATAACTTTCACAGACATTCAGAAATGAAACAAGACCATTTAAAATGAAACTATTTTAATTATTAGTTTTAAGACACCCACGTTTAGAGCAATAGATATGTTATCAAAAATCTTCCAAAATGTGAATTACTGTTTACAGACAGCTCTGTATCATAAAATGTAAAACATTAGATTATTAGACAGGAAAGGGATTGAGAGTCTTGAGAAGAAACTTCGTAGTTTTAAAATAAATTGAACTATTTGTTTCCACTTTCTGATTCACGAAGATTGTGACACTTGAAAAAAAACTAGATGTGTACATGAAAGCTGAGAAATGCGTAAAGATCGCACATTGCACAGTAGTGAGGTTTTGCTCGACATATTAACGGGAATATGAGAGCGCGCGATCATGAGCACCGCAAGAGTGGCACAGCGACGAAGGTAGAGGCAGCGACTCGTGTGTCCTTCCACGCAGCTGAGGCACTACGGGAAATAAACTCGACCATTGCCTGCAGGCGCGCCTCCCTCTGCAGGCTGCCCGAGAGCACTTAGGTTCAGAGTCAGGAAGAGAGATTTGACACACTTGGGGCGGTATTACATTCAGAGGGAAGGAGAACGCGATTCCCCGTCATTCTGTCGTTCCAAGAGCCTGCCGTTCCAAAAGCCTGCCGTTCCAAAAGCCTGCCGTTCCAAAAGCCTGCCGTTCCAAAAGCCTGCCGTTCCAAAAGCCTGCCGTTCCAAAAGCCTGCCGTTCCAAAAGCCTGCCGTTCCAAAAGCCTGCCGTTCCAAAAGCCTGCCGTTCCAAAAGCCTGCCGTTCCAAAAGCCTGCTCGTTCCAAAAGCCTGCCGTTCCAAAGCCTGCCGTTCCAAAAGCCTGCCGTTCCAAAAGCCTGCCGTTCCAAAAGTCTGCCGTTCCAACAGCCTGCCGTTCCAAAAGCCTGCCGTTCCAAAAGCCTGCCGTTCCAAAAGCCTGCCGTTCCAAAAGCCTGCCGTTCCAAAAGCCTGCGTTCCAAAAGCCTGTCGTTCCAAAAGCCTGTCGTTCCAAAAGCCTGCCGTTCCAAAAGCCTCTCGTTCCAAAAGCCTCTCGTTCCCAAAGCATATCGATTCTAACAGCCTGTCGTTCTGTCAGTGTCTCTTTAATCCAAATAACATAGTTGTCATGCAATTAATCTTCCCTATCTTATCTATTCACACAGGATTAACTCCCAAAATATCGTTTTATTCCATTTTAACGACAATTATCCTATAATCTCACTACCTGTTTCATTAGTTTCTCTTGGCAAAACCCTCCGCTTCCCAACTGTTCCCCGACTCCTAAACCACCCACGTGCGTCGAAATCTCCAAGCGACCACCCGCAGTTCCTGCTGTTGCTCTCAGCATCCTTCTGCACGCCGATGCCCCTAATGACCCGTGCTATCCCCTGCAGAGAGAAAAACGCCCGCATGGTGCGGGGGGAGGGCGCGGCGCTCCGGCTGCGTTTACGGCCACGGCGCGCGGTCCCCCTTAAACTGAATTCCCGCATTAGTCGCGGCGTCGGAAGGGCGCACGCCTCCTCGGCCACGCGCTGCTGCCCCCGGCGACCCGCACCTGCCTGCTCCTCCCCCGCCCCGCTGCGCCCGCTTGGGGTTATTGCAGATGCCAGAACTTCAACGCGCACGCGCAAAGCAAATTTTCCTAGGTCGTCAACGAAAAGAAAATGTCTATCCATCAAGCACCACATTGCTCATCACTCGAACAACTTCTATTCAAATATATCCTCCAGAAATCATACAGCCCACTACAACCTAGCCACTCACAACGTTTTCTCGACCTGAAAACGTAATAGACATTCGGTACATGCCTTCCTGCATATGTTTTCCGATATAAACTGAGCGTAGATGCTCAATGAGCATTTTAAACCCGAGTAGTAGGTAGATTAGATTTAGTTTTAGATTAAGTTAGCTCTAATCCAGTCCAAAAACATGTGAAAGAGTGTTAATACTGAACCAAGGAATCATAAATTGAACAATAAATAAAATTTACAAAAACAAAATGCATTTTCATAGACAAATATTTTTACTTATTTATGGTCGCTTATCAACTGCTATAGTTCTATTGCGACCACTGTAATTTAACATTGGTTCTATAACTTTGGGGTAACGGTTGCGGAACATGCGTACGGACACTCATAAACATTCATGCCAGGGGCGGTATTCGAACCCACGGCCTTTCAATCCAAGGCAGCCGTGACCCCTCACCCATAGCCACTTATGTTGTCCATCCAATGACGACTGATCTCCCTATGGCATTAAAGTCTGGCGCGTGGGTGTTGATACTAGCTTTTAACTTGAAGGCCAACAAAAGTCGATCCCACAATATGGCAAATGTGACTACAATGCTAGAGTGGTTCATTATACTAGAATTAATTATTATTCATGTCTAATAGACGGTTGTGATTAATAAATACCCTGGCAACTCGATGTACTTCAGTGAGGTTTCAACTCAGAACAGGTTTCAATAAAATGTGTTCGAGTAAATTTGGATGATAGATACTACTGAGTTTCAAAATACATTTACTGTTCATGATGCGTCAGTTTTCTCCGTTTCCAGTTCCATTCTTTGGACTGATTAGTACTGTCAACGATTTGGTACAGACATGAGCCTGCTGTCTAATTTTCAATCGTCCCATTAAGATTTTTCATCTTCTTGTCATTAATGATGGGGAGGGATATTTCGTATAAATGATCACGACTGATGTAAGTAACATTTGCAAATTGCAATATTTTGAATTTATCCGTAATATAATTAGGATGACAATAGAGAGTACTAAAGGTAATACCTTTCCTTTCTTGTTTAAAAATATCTTAATCTTAAACTGGCCGTATTATTTGAACATTCATTAGAAATTTCTGCACAGTTTCTCGTGAATATATGATGGTTAAGTCCTTTTAACCACTTTAATTAATAACCAGATTCATGAAACTGATGCTCCAAAAGTACTTTCGGTAATAATACATGGAAATTCGCACATCCCTGTGTATCAACACTTTTTTAGTAATGTCACTTATAAACGAGGTATAACGAAGACGGAAAAGATAAAAAAGTATAATGTCTCAAACACACAAAACAAGGCGACTTGCATTGTTTGTTCAAGCACAATGTTTGTTCAAGCACATGCCACAATTTTTAATAACTTTCGTGCAATGCGGATTAAAGATATGTCAAAGGGATTGGTTGTTTCCACAGACAATATAAATATGCAAAGTTAACCGTTTTCGATAATCAGTTCAATTTATTACTCTGAAATTTTAAAGTAATATAAAATGCTACGTTTACAATGAAAATTAGAGCAACCCATGTCAATACATATTAAAAATTGGTTTTCTGTTGGTAATGTTAAATACATAATAATAAAAAATAACACAATTTTAAACAAGTGTGAATTAGGAGTTTACTCCCTCGTAAAGGGGCTTAAATGATGGTGTGGAGGAAGGCTGTGCTCCAAGGAAGGGGTCGCGAGCCAGTCATTACGGCGCAAAGCAGGGCGACCAAACGGCGGCGCAAACTCCGCCTCCACCTGTGCAAGGCGCGGCGGGAATGCAGCAATGCCGTTACCACGACGCCCCCGCCCCCTCTCCTGCACCTCTCGCGAGGTGGCGGAACGCGGCAGGGCACGGTGGGGCGGAAGGAACGGGAAGGAAGTGAAATGAGCGGGAACGGGTGGAGTTGGTCTAAAGAAGGGGGATATTCAGGAAAGAGGGGAAGGATGGAACGAGATGAAAAAGGGGAGACGTGTCCGGACGGGATAAATAGAGGCGGGAAGTGCACCATAGGAAAGTGCGGGACAGAAAGCTGTGGGATGATGAAGGGCGGGGCGATAAAGTGCTGGAAGATAAAGTGCTGGAAGATAAAGTGCTGGAAGATAAAGTGCTGGACGATAAAGTGCGGCGATAAAGGCGGCGATAAAGTGCTGGAGATAAAGTCTGGACGATAAAGTGCTGGAGATAAAGTGCTGGACGATAAAGTGCTGGACGATAAAGTGCTGGACGATAAAGTGCTGGACGATAAAGTGCTGGACGATAAAGTGCTGGACAATAAAGTGCGGCATGGGAAAGTGTGGGGTAGGAAGGCGCACGGAAATCAAGTGAGGGAGTGAGATACAACGGAGCTGGGCAGAACGAAACGCAACAAGGGAGTTAAAAAAGGATTCAGATAAAATTTTTCTATTGCACATGTTGGGATACTATTGTCCTTACAACAACAGAGCATCAACAAGAATAATTTGGGTCAATATATTTTATTGGATTTAAACGATACAAGCCCAGCTAACAAATGGTGAATGAGATCCATGTATCCACAAATTAATACATCTGAACTCCAGTTTTCACAACATCAATGGTTTCGCAGAATCGCGGTATTTGACAGGATTTTATACTCAAAATCCACAAATCATTGAAATGACGCGCCGCTAGCGGAGGTTGCGGTGTAACTTGTAACATGCACTGGAAAACAAAATAAAACAAAAAAAGCAAACACTGCGATATTAAAACAGAGCTTCTACCAGCAATTCGAGCGAGTAATCCCAGTGAAAGCAGGATTGCGCGTTTTAGCAAAATAGTTGTGATTACACGCATTGAGAAGTTTTCTCCAGCACGACAGACACACACGCGAGCGCATGCACGCGTACATACTTTCGCACGCAGGTCGCGCCGAGAATGACATTAATTACTGCGTGGCGCAGATGAACACCAGTGTGTACACGCACTCGCAGCCACTACGCGTGTGCGCCCCTGATGTCGAGATCACCTTTGTGTTCGCACTAGAGAGATTTAGTATTCGGCATGCGGAGTTTCTGGGCTTTCATCTTTTTACATTGCTGGGAAATTATTGTAATTGGAAGAATGTGATACGTCGCATTGAAGTGCTATTAATTAAATTTATATTTGAATACAAAAACATTCACTCCACGTACAGAAATAGTTAAAACGTGATGATGGTAGATCTCGTACTGAATATTTCATTCTTTATAGAACCGTTTTTTACAAATTTCCATTTCACATTCTCGAAATTAAAGCATGGTACCTCCCTCACATATAAATAACGAAACCAAAGCATATTTTTTCTGATTTCTATGGATGAAAATTATGTTAACTCGTTCCAGTTTTAAACCAGCTAACATTTGAATTTTAAATCAGGAAATCACAACCTTTTCATTTATTTTAATTTTCCGTAGTGAAATTATGTTATTTTAGGAACCAGTTTCATGCAAAATATATTTAATTTTTAGATAACGTTTTATAAAAAATCACATTTCTGAAAACTTCATTCAGAAAAATTACAAAAAATAGCGAAAAATCTTTTCATTTGAACTTGTGCTAGATGAAAGCTCGAATTGCTGAAGAGGATCCTAATATGAACGCCTGTGGAAGATAGGCAATCTGCAAGACACAAGTGTATTGCAGGGCACAGACTGCTCTCAGTGTGGAGTGCGTTGAAATCCATGGAGGAGTTTGGAGGACTCGGGGATAGAATTTGAGACTAAGTACAAATTTATAGAACATTTTAGTGAATTAATATGGATGTTGCACCTGGTAAGTTTAACAGAAGGTCCCGCGCTCATATCCCGATAAGATCAAATATTGCACTTCGTGTCAATCCGGGACCATTATTAAAATGCAATGCATAAACACTGATACACAAACGTAGTTACACTATTCTAAAGAAAAATCTCAAATGATAAAGTGTTACCCAACAAAACGTGTGATTTTCTCATTTCATTCCTCTTCTCCTTTTGTTCAAATTGTCTCGCAATTGTATTCCAATTGTGTCTTCACCTTTTGTTCCAATTGTATTGTATAAAATGGTTGATCGCTATAAAATTGTTAAATTGACCAAATATCACTTTTGATTTCATAACTCAGTCTGTTTGAGCATGCGTCTGGATGACAAAGGTCCCGTGCTCGGATCCTGGAGAGATCAAATATTTACACTTCGTGCCAATCCATTTTCAGCATTAAACAGAAAGAGACCGCGCTCATTCGCAAACCTTCATTACACCTTTCGCGGGTCGTGCGTGTAAATCGATCAGCTCATTTGCGAACAAATGAAGTCGCCGGGCAGGAGTGGAGAGTGGGGTGGGGTGGGGGGTGGGGGAATCGCGGAACGTGTTCATTCGCGAGCGACGCGTGGCCGGCAGAGTTCATCGGCAGTATCCACGCGGCAACGCGCGCAGCAGTCGATAAAGTCGGCCGTAAGCCCGCCCTCGCTCACGCCGTTTCGGGTCCCGCCACGCCTTCCATCACGCCCTACATGCGCCGCCGGCGTGGCGATTGACGCGGGACGCGCATTCATAACCAGATGTGTCGTGTCGACGCACTCTCTCGTCAGATTCACGGCCAGCAAGAGAGGGGGACAGTTCGAGTTTTCGATCGGTGTTATTAATGACGAACTGCATAAGCGGAGTCTCTAGCAATCTATAAACTAACGAGGGTAGGCTGTCCAAGAGGTTCAGTCGTATTGTTTGCCTTATCCACATCCATCTGGCATATTCCTTGTGATATATGTATCGAAAAAGTTATACATTATGATACTTTTCGTAGATTTTACTACAGAATACAATACTGAGATCACGAAGTAGTTTTTTCTTATTGAAAAACCATCTACATCGAATCCTGAACACTTGCGACTACCATAGTAAAAACGTAGAGCTGGAAAAGTATTGCGTAATAAAGTTAACTTTAGAGATATAGTTCATTCGGAATATTTTGCCGAAACGTCGGCAAACTGATTATTAAATGGTTTTCACTCCGACCAAATTCCGTGAACTACATCCCTCTTTACCCCATGGTCGTGAATTCTACAATGGTTCAAGTTAACTTCAATCCACAACTCCCAACGAAGAGGAACTGCGTAATCACGTTCATAACTCCCTGCATGTGCTGATCTACGAAGTTGTCCAGAGCAACCTTATGTAGAGAAGAACCATGAACAGAGGTTCTATTCTATTTTATTTATATGAAGTACATTACTATACTTTTTAGAACTTTCCAAAGAAAGATGAACTTACAAAAATTAAATTATGATAAAGCCCATTTTTGTGACCTGTGTTTCTAGTCACGTGTTTTAAAGCAGTTTTTTAAACTTCGTTTGTATTGTCTCTTTTGTATAGTGAGGTGATAGAATATAAGAAAACAATATAAAATTATTTGTTGTTAGTCATATGAAAGTAATAATCTTTAATAATGGCCCTAATATATTACCTTACAAGATTTTAAAGAAATAATGTAAAAATTTTGATAGGTCATATTTCAACTACAAATAAAAACAAGTTACCAGAAATTCATCAATTTATATAAGCTAGAATATTATTCGCCAAGGAGGGCGAATTTAAGGGCTCAGTATTGTCTTCATACATATCGAAAAAATAAATCATGCGGTTTATGTGACATGTTGCACGTTAGGAGAAATGCAAATGAGAAACAATTAGTAGCATGTGGAATAAATGAACACACCACAAAAAAGGGAGTCGAGTGAGACATAAACCTCGACGTCTATGAATGTTAAAAGACTAATTTGATGTTGAATGCGATATGGTTCATGCAGAGAGGTGTGTTCTAAAAGAAGTACTTTCACTCTTTGCTCATAAAGATATTGCAATGCAATAAATCAGATAAAAAACGTAATGCGGTTCTTGCATATTTGATTACGACTAAAATTTTGAATGCATAAACGTAGTGGTACTTTCCTAAATATTTTAGCAAACTTATTTCAATATCAGGTCATTCCACATATTTGCCAAAGTTAAATTACAAACGCATCAAAATATATGGAGTGTTAATTTTCAAATAAAATTAAATGTATAACTTATTTGGCTTACTTAAATATAAATTTTCATACATACGTTATATGAAGAGTGAAGATATATTTTGGAATAAAATGTATAAAAAACAAGAATCAGAAAGGACTTTTTAAAAAGTAATCTATTAGAAACCAAACAAATGCACACACACACTCACACACACACACACACACACACACATACACACACACACATCTACTTGACATCACACAAATAATTAATTCTTTTCATATCATCATTGTTTCATTATTTTCATTAAACATTGCTAATTTGTTTTTAATCCTAAACTGTTTTTGTTATTTACAAACCTCCACACGTTACTGAACTGATATAGCACATGATTCATAGTACAGAGAGGGAGACTTCTCTTTTCTCCAATTAGACCTTTGAAAACGTTCAAAGAAACTTCCCGTTATGAGCTCCAAAGAGCACGAAAAACTCCAACCACAACAATAGCAGCACCCTACAACGGAAGCGCTCTTGCTTTGCATGGTAAACAAGACAGCAGACAGACAAGACGAGCCAAGTTGCGCTATCTGCTTCCCCCCAATTGCACTTAACTCCGCGCTCCGGGCGCGCGCGCTGTGTATATATTTACGCGCGATGTACGACGAAACTAAAACAGCAGCAAGGCGAGTCGAGGCGAGCGTAAGAGCAGCGGAATCTCGGGTTGCTCTTCCGCGCCTGCGCCTCTCCGGCAAGGGACTTGGTGAAGGGGCGGCACGTCGAGCGAGGTCGGAGCGGGGGGAAGACAGCGAGGAATCCGAGGTGGGGGTGGAAGAACGAGGAGGAGATTAATACGCGCCAGTAACGAGGGGAGAATCCATGACAAACACACACAAATGGGCGCAAGGACAATGTGGAAAATTCTGGAGAGAGTGACGGAAATTGGAATGGAAAGGGATGAAACGGAAAACAGGAGCGGAAGAATTCAAAAGCGACATATGCACGCTGTGGGTTTATGAGAAGACTGGTGACAGTCATGTAGTAGGATGGCGGGTGTGATGGTGGGTGGATGGGGGGGTTGGTGGGGGGAATGGAGGGTGAGCTGAGGGAGGGTGGAAGGTAGGGTGGGATGGTGGATGGGAGGGATAGCGGGTCAGATAGTGATAGGGGTGGTGGTTTAGGTGGCGGGAGGGATAATGGTTGAAATCGTGAGAGTATTTGTTGTTAGGATGGTGCGAAGAATGGTGGATGGGGAAGGGATGTGATAAGGGGAATGGTGCGAGGGATGGAGAAAGAATGTGGGAGGGTCGCTGGGCAAGGAGCCCTGTGCGGCGGCAGGGCGGTGACGAGGTGCACAAAGGAGGCATAGCGGGGACCTTATAAAAACGGGGTTTAAGGAGCAACCATTGAAAAGATTGCATATCCATTTAGAAAAAATTGAGTTATATTCTTATTTTTACCTAGAATTTTATTTCCAGAAAAAAACGTGAGATTTTTTACACTACATTAAGTAGTAATCTATTTGTTGAGTTAATGACGTAGTTGAAAGTGTAAAATTTGTGCTATATTTTTCATTTTTATCGGAAAATGTATGAGGTGGACGTGTCCGTTTTGAATGTTCATTCTTCGTTTATTGTAGGCCGTTTGCAGCGGAAACAACGAAGCGACCACTCACCTCCAACCGGAAGAGAAACGGACCGCGACCTTTGCACTAGTCGCTCCGCGAAACGACGCCTTTGTGAAAGAGCCATAACCAGGATAACGCAGTATGCAGCCCAACGAGCAGGCACGCTGGAAGTGTCCGTAGCAGTCACGTCTCCTTGCGGCAACACTCATTGGGTTGCATTAGCTAGGTCACAGGCTACTGAGTTGCAAAAGAGGAGAGGTGGCATTTGTGTCCAGCCAAATATTGTAGTATATTTTTGATTCTTAACAATGTTTCTTAGACGAAGGGAAACTAGCATACTATGTACAATTTAACTCCAAATGATACGTTTTAAATTCTTATCGAAGGCAACTTTTACGTTGATAATGAAATATAAAATTAGGATCACAAAAATTAATTATTTAAAGAAATAATATCTAGCTGAAGCTTAGCGCTTTCCATGCCATCTTTACCCCACTTTGGAAATCATAATAAAATCTCAGTCCATACCTGTAGTACTAAGAGTACAAAGAGTAAAAATAATATTTGCAGCAAACTAAGCAGTAATTTACTAAATTTGTGGGGAGGGATGATGTGTAAGTTAATTACTTAGAGGTTATTAACTTTCTAGCGCCCAAAGCAACCAAGATCGCACCGACGGTACCAATTCGAAAGCGTACCAGAATCAAGTGGCCCCCACCCTTTCCTCAGTACTTACACATTGTGTCCCATGTGTCCTTTTGTTAGTATGTAACGGCTAGGACAAAAAATCTCTTTAGCGGGCCATTTCAGAAATGTAGATTATTTGCCAAGGCAGGACCATAACATTATTTTCGGCCTCAAAATCTGCGATGGAAATATTAACAAATTATACGAGTCCATTTGTTGCAAAATCAATTCATCCCGAAACTTATTCCAAGGGTTGTCTCTTGTTGAGGTTGTCGCTTGTTAGGAGCGCGCCATCCTCGATTTTCTAGAGCTCGGCTCAAGAAGCAGCAAGATCTACAAGGCACATTGTCTGCGAGTATCTTTTTTTACTCTTGGACAATCAAAGGTTTTCTAATTGCTGAAGGCAAAAATGTTAGATTACTGATTGAAGAGTACATTAAACGATTGTAAAATAAACGTTTTGAGCCAAACGTAGATAGTAACGTATGAAAATTAAGAGAAAGTTTTGAAGAGACATCCATTGGTGGTGAAAATATGAAACGGCACAGAAGATAGTAAGATATTAGTGTCATTGTTTTATTACACGGAAAGACGAAACATTGTGCAAGAATACTGAAGGGAAAAAAGCTTTATCCCGAGGTCACTGTTCTTTCCATTCGGTGATGAATTATAATGAATAAAAATAACATGTATAAGAAAATTTCTAGGAAAATATTTCATTTACATATTGTTACAAATCAAAAGATACTGTTGCCTTGCATTAAACATACGACAGAGAAATCAAAATAAAAAACGCCATAGGACAGAACGTTACCAGGAATGTATTTACCCAGAGAAATGTGCATGGTTTAATTTATACGTAGTAGAAATACAGACTAGAAACAATATTTTTGCATCGGAAAATTTCCAGAAATATAAATGTGCAACGCTGCTAGAATAAACAATTCAGTGCCAATAAATAAAATGTAAAATAATCCTTTCTCATAATGTATAAAAATATACGCATATTTACGTCAAATAACTTAAATATACATAAATATGAAAATAAATTTCAGAGATTCTTTTTACATTATTTGTAGGTAAGAAAAGTCAGTGTCTAAGAAAATTACAAATCACCTGCCAACACAACACGGAAGATGTCTCGTTCACTGCAATATGAATAGCGGGAGACGTGACTTGCGAGAAAATTCATTTGTATAACTCGTGAACTGCTTGTGAAGTGTAGTATTACTTCACAAACACCTCTAGTATGCATGTATACTCTAAACATAAGTAGTTTGTTAATGAAATCAATTTTATTTAAACGATTTTTGTAACTATTATTATTGATAAATTAAAATTGATCATATGATCTGAACGCAAAAACTTCCTTCCAATAATCTATAATTATGTACATGCCCTCTTTGCTCGTTTTCTTATAATAGTGGTGACATCATTGAAATTGAAATGAGTTCCACAAAACACATTCGTCAGAAAAAATTCCCACTGTTCCACGGACGTTATTAAAACAAAATCAATTCACATACACAGAACAAATTGATATAATAGCCATCAACCCAAGAAGAGAGTACGAAATACTTACATACAGTTAAGAATGTGGTATTTGTTATCGTACGCCTTTTACCACTTAAACTCACCTTCCATTTTCCCCACTTCCGCCGCAAAGCCCCCCCCCCCTGGATGCTTATTATAATGAACATTCTCCTCGAGTAGCTACAATCGCACTACCCACACCACCACACCACCACTGCGACCGGGGCGCTGACTCCCTTACAAGAGGTCACTGGAATAAGCCGTTGCCCGCCGCCCCACCCCTTGTCGTCTCCTTTTCCTCCTTCCGCACCGCGCGCCCCCACCTCCACAACCACCGCTTCTCCATAACCGCTTTTAACCTTTCACCTCCCCGCCACCGCCGTCACCGCTGCCACCATCACGATCGCCACTGCCATTGCCTGCGCCATCGCCATCGTCAACGCAATCACCATCGCTATCACCTTCACCTTCGATACTGCCTCCACCATGGCCATGGCCTTCATCAATGCCCCTCGCCTTCACTATCACCGACGGCAAAGCCATCGCCACTATGCCTTGTGCTTCAAAACTGCCAGCGCCATCGCCCCCGCCGCCGCCACAATCAGCCCCTCTACCACAGTCATCTACCACCACCGCATCTACCGGAGCTACCGCCTTCGCCATCACCATCGCATTAATTCTTCCCTCACTTCGTAACCGCCATCTTCATCGTGTTCATCCTTCTCCCTCTTTCGTCACTCCCGTCGCCTTCACCATCGCCACCGCCACCGCCCTGGCGATAAGCCACTGAAATAAGCCGCTCGGCGCCGGCTCCGCCCGCTGGCGTCCCGCGGTCGGCGGCTGCGGGAATTTTAAGGAGCCCGGAAGTGCGGTCTGAGTGTTTCCCCCGAGGGGAGATACTTATGAATGCATTATCATGCCATTTGCATGCATCGCGACCCGCGCCACTGACCCGGAGACAAAGGTGCGTTAGGAGGTGGGAGGCGATGTCTTCAGCAGCGAAACGCCCCCTTAACATGACATATTTTTCATTTCTGTCGCATTTAGAGCTATTCGCTTGGTGACAAGAAAATCTCCTATTTATCAACGTCTACACGCAGCATTCAGGCGTCTACCGCAGTGTCCTTCAAATGCTCCCTTCTTCTGCCCTCTAGTTCCAATGTTCATTGAGCTTGAGAAGATGGCAGATCAGTCACTTACCGTCCCTACCTTGAAGTGCTTTCCGTCATCCAACACATTTGTTTTGTAAATTAAATATGTTGAATAAAATCAAATTCTTGTCGTACATCTTATGTGATTCTTCTACCGAAGATCGCTGACTTGTGTGTATAATGATATATTGCTTTTTTGTTTTTATTTGTAGTTTTACTTTGGAGCTATTCCTTTTCGCTATTAAACAGATTCAAAGAAAATTGTGATGCATACCCAGGTAACGAACTTGGAATAATATCATAAGTTATTATTGTTTGTAATACAAGTAGGTATGTGGTTTTAGCAATGGAGTAGTAGAAATTGTTTCGTATATTTTCCAGAATTTTACTTGCGAGTGTAATATTCAAGGGACGACGAAAAAATTAGCATTAGTTGTTTATGCTTAAAACTCACCCATTTTTAGTAGCATTTAGGTAGCATTTAGTACTATAAATGCTTACATTTTATTTATGATGAGATGTATTTGTTTTTTATATTTGTACTTATATATTTGGTGATAAAAAACCAGCGAGATCACGCACTTTTTCAGCATTATATTATACATAACACTCCAAACTTGTTCCTCCTCCTCCCCCGGGCTTTTCTCCTCAAATCTGTTTCTCCGAAATCAATAAAATTGTATTGTGATACACATCTAAATGTATATAAAATATTATTTCACGCAAAGAGATATTCAATTACAAGAATTAAAAATTATGTAGGGGTGCACATACCTTAATTAAAATTACGTTCTCCAATTATTATAGAAACGAATGTAAACTCTTTGTCACTGTTTAAGATATAATATACTTATAACTACAAGAACACCATAATGTACTATAAAATAATAATGAGAATGACAAATCGAAAAAAAATATAGCAGAAACATGCAGAACTAATTCGTAAGCATTCGTCAAATGGTTCCAAATAATAACAGAAAAGTATTTATAACTGGTTCTTCTATTCTTTTCTCTCGAAAGTACACAGCTACTGCAAAATATTCTGCTCACAAATTCTCAAACCAAGAGTCCACCAACATCTCATCCCTCCAATATCTGCAACAACTAATGCCTGGGCCCATTAACTTGCGACGAGCTCTTGAATTATTTACTGGGTAATCCGACTAAAAAGAGCTGCCATCGCGCTGGAGCCGCCGCGCCAGGGTTGCCAACACGCGCATCGAAATCCCCAGTCCCCCGGGCCCCGCGAGCTGGGATAATCTTGGGAATATAAAGCAAACGCCGATGAGCGTAAAAAGCGGCTGGCGAGGCGCTCAAGACACGGGTTACGGCCTATCAAATTAAGCGCGGGGGGTGAGGGAGGCCTTGACGGCTGGGGAGGCGGTGGCGGTGACGAGGGTGGTGTTGAAGAGGCGGTAGGGAAGCGATGCCGATGGTAGCCGGTGTGAGGGGCGGTGGAAGGGGCAGCAGAGGCGCAGCGACAGGGAGGCATGAGGGGCCGAGCTGGGGGAACGGGTTTTGGGGGGAGGAACTTGGGAGGCGGCTTGTGGGGCGGGCGGCTTGTGGGGCGGGCGGCTTGTGGGGCGGGGGGCTTGGCGGGCGGGCGGGCTTGGGGGAGGACTTGGGGGAGGGCTGGGGGGAGGGCGAGGGGAAGCGGAGGGGGGTACTTGCGCGAGGAGGGGTTGGGCGGCGGGGACGTTGGTGGTGGAGTCGGCAGCGAGGGCGGGGTTTGCCAGTCCCAATCTTTACAACGGACGGGTGTCGATGAGGTGCTTATAAACGGGCGCTCTATCTCCGCGCAGTGGGCTATGGATCGGAAGATCAAATGGCACCATAAAAATTGCGACGGAAGATAACACAAATGATGCTTTCGCAGTAATTTCCTTCGTTTTTTTCGATTCTAAAACGGGGACTGGGCAAATGGTGTCACGTTATGTGAGAGAGTGCTTGAAACCGTGTATATATTCGTTACAAATAATTTATGCAGCTTGTTTTATGGTGTGTATACTAAACGATACAATGTCACATCAATTTATTAAATTTTATTTCAATATTGCGACTCTAGTGAATTGTAATTAAACAATATTGCACTGTTAATACTATGAGTTGTACGTGTTAATATTACGCTTTAATAAGCATATTTAAATTGGAATTTCAGTACTACACGTTCGACACATATCTACACAGTACTTATTAGGTTTGGTGTTTCTTTAGTAATACATTGACACATACACTACCAACTGCGTCTACTTCACAACATTGCCGTTACCTCTACAGTGACTCATTTGGAGGTCCTAGGTTTCTAGTCCTGACGGAGGCGGATTTTCGACGTGAGCTAGATAGCTAGTCCGAATTCCATTGCGCTTTGGTGAAGATCTGTAGCGGATGATCGACAGTTTTCCGTAGGTTCGCCGATCAAAACTATGCAAATGTCGAAGCAGGCGACGGGACATGTGTCACGGACGGCGCGCGACCTTTCCTTCCTCTTCCTTGTCCTATTCTATCCCTTGTGCTATACCCCGTACTCATTTACATACAGTAGAGTACCACAGATGTCAATGACTCGTTTGCGGTCGGTATCCCCCGCGCGCGCGCGTGTGCGTGTGCGTGTGTGTGTGTGTGTGTGTATGTGCGGGGGGAGGAATTCCCTGCCATACGTGTAGTACGGCACAGGATCTCACCTGCGGGAGAGGAACACCGTCTTCTCCCGC
This sequence comes from Teleogryllus oceanicus, assembly GCA_964035755.1. Taxonomy (NCBI): domain Eukaryota; kingdom Metazoa; phylum Arthropoda; class Insecta; order Orthoptera; family Gryllidae; genus Teleogryllus; species Teleogryllus oceanicus. The sequence goes on from CAXIVR010000004.1 coordinate 23,229,205, forward strand.
GAAAAAACATTCACTACACGAACACTAACAGTTGACTCTAATTGCCATAACAGTTGGCGTACCTGGAAACGGCAATTAATTAATCAAATCAAACACATGATTAAAAGAATTGTTAAATGAAACGATTATTCAAATGTAATTAATCTTTTATCGCTGACAGCTTTTTAACGTACCGTCGCTTTAAGAGAAACAAGTTATCTATTATTGTTTGTTTTAATATAAAGTTAATGTAAACAATTGTCGGTATTCAGTAAACAAGTGTTAACTCAATTAAATATCAATTGCATATCTATTAATTCAATCTATCCATAAGATAAACATAATGTAAATATGGCACGTCCTGATAGCGGGTAAAATAACCAGCACTCTAGGGTTCGGGGGCAGTGGATTCACTATAACTGGCGCGTGGTTCAAAAGTAAGGGCTGTACCAAATGCTGCGGGCTGGCGGTGTGTCACTGGTCACCAAGCCCATGACAGGAGGAGGAGAAAGGAAAGTCTTTCTTATCTTTTGAATAAATCTTTAGAGAAGTCAGTATGCAGTTTTTAATCACAAAATATAAATTTCAATTTTCTTTTATTAAAGCAAAGAAATGATCAGTTAAAATGAAGTACATCAGTCATATTTGAAATTGGCAGTTCAGAGTGAATTTAAACATTTTGGATCGAAAATATCTTGGTTTCGTAACTGTCTTAAATTCTTACGTTGAGGTTAAACAAATATTGTCTCAAAGAAAGCTGTCCGCCCTGTTAATTTTTTCATATTATTGACATTGAATTATCAGGGAGACCTATTAAATTTTTCATGTTATTGATACGTAACAAATAATAGAATTATTTAATGAAATTTAACACAAAATTAAAACAAGCAAAGATATGCCTTTTCAAACATATTCTTGGCCTACGGCAATATGATTATACAAGGCGGAATTTAAAAAGGAAATAACCAAGAAGTAAAATAGTAAATAATAAAGTATATAAGCAAAATTCGATTCTCGATTGTATGATAGAGAACAAGAAACATTATCTTATTAAGCCATTGTTCATTCTTATACTTGGAGAACGCTTTGCGCTTACATTCCTCGCTTCAGCGTGCACACTCTTTCCGTAATTGGAGGGGAAACGAGAGCGGAGTAAACGGAAGCTCAGAGCTCGCAAGACGGAAAGCAGTTCGTGCGGGCCGAGTTTTCCACGCCAGATGCAAATGGCCCATAGGGCGACAATACAACCTATGCCAGTCAAGGCAACCACCGGTAAGGCAATGCAATCAAGAACAGCCACGGCAAGGCAGTCCACAAGAGAGGCAAGACAGAAGGCAAGGCAATAGAAGACGCGTGGATCAGACGAAAAGAGGAGACAGAAGCACCGGGTATCCACAGCGAGGCGGAGGGGGCCAGGTCGAGGAAGGCGCGACGGGCGACGGAGGGCGGGAGGACGTGGGGACGCAGGGTTTAGTCGGCGCCTCGTAAAGCAGCGAGAGGGCCGCTCCCCATTTGCATATCTCGTGCCTCGCACCGGCAATTACTCCGCAGGCGGAGGCAGCGGTGGGGGCGGAGAGCGAAGTGTCTCGCTTCGCTTGATCTGCTTTCTCCGCCACGTGCACAACTCACGTGCTTCCCCGGAGACAGAGTTCCGGCACAGACAGTTGGGTTGACGAAAGCTTTATCGCAGTAACTTTGCAGCAGTAAAGAGAGTACATCAAGTTTGACAAACCATTTTATTAAAGCGCTAGTGTTCTCTTACTTTATTTCCTTTCCAGAAAATAGTTTCTTACCCAATAGTAATAAATTATCTCACAGACAGTTTCACTACATACCTAGAAGCAATATTTCCCTACGCAATGAAACCAGTTTTGGTAGAGTAAAACTTAGTCTACCCGGAAAACTCTTACTACTCTGAAAACTCGTTCCTAAAACAAAGTTTAATCTATGGGTCACAGAGAATGCACAACGGTGTTCGCGTGACTCAAGCACAAGGGTGGTTAAGAGCTAACAAGACACCCAGGTGATGCATAATAATAATATTATTCTAAATTTTTCCTAAATTTTACTGACCGGATCTCAGTACTTTGAATTGAAATCTCTGGTATTTATTAATCTCTAGCGACTTGGAACTTGATTTCCACTCGCTTAAAGCAATAATCAATTAGCACTTCTACTGAACAGTTGGTATAAATTCAAAGTTATATATGTTATATAAAAAAAATTCACGAAAATAAAGCAATATTTTAAAGCACGTTCAAATAATGTGCCCTGAAAATAACATGCAAACACCATTTAATTGCCATCAATATGTAGAAAAATAAATTATAAGAAAATGTTGCTGTATCTGGCTTTGCAAGGTTTATTACTACTCTCAGTTTCTAGATTATTACAATCATTTGGTAAGTTGAATAGATTTGCAATGTTAAACATTTCTAGAGCACATAACATAATTACATATATATTGTATATTCTTACTAATGTCTTATAAATAAATCCTTACCTAACACACACACACACAGTGTGTGTGTGTGTGTGTGTGTGTGTGTGTGTGTGTGTGTGTGTGTGTGTGTGTGTGTGTGCGTGTCTGATGATTACTGCAATAAGGTTTCTCAATGCAAAGATAATATTTTTATCGACTTGATTAATAACAAAAGAAGTCAAAAGTCCACAAATTGTTTAAAGAACAAAGGCAAAATACAAAGACAAGTGATTTATTCTGTTTCATGCTACTTTTAATAACTTACAGTAAGAAATTAACTCTCATTTAATTCTTCCTGCTTTTTTTTAGATTTTCACAGATTAAAAAGTAGTGTTAGTGATAAATAATATCCACAACACAAATTCACAAAAAGGCAATACACATTCTAGTCACAGAAATGTGAAAGTCTTATACTTGCACTTTTTTGATTCTGAGCAGTTGAATGCTCTGAAGGATTTTGTGGATGGACTTCGAATAGCGTCAGTCTAGCCACATACGGACTCATCCATGCACGCGCGGTGTGAACATCAGGAGCATGTGTAGGTAGAACTACAAATATTTCATACGGCGGTAACGAGGTCATTAATAATAAATTTGTGTATGAGGTATAATTACGCAGATCCTATGACACGCACTAATTTGTTTATACAACATAAGCTTGGTAATCCTGCCGACACAGGAAACAGGGCAACATTAATTGAACACGACAGGTAATTGGGAAGGGCCCGGCGGCCCGCGACACATTCTTCGGGATGAGCTTAAGTTTATTACGCAGATTTGCACGCTTATTTCAATTATACAAGCACTTATAGAAACAGTGTACATTCTCAGGAATGCATGACGCGATAAACAGGAATGAGTCACTTCAACATTTTGGCAAAGTGAATGAAAACTAGGGGATTAGTTACAAAGTCGGCCACTAGAGTATTTACAGCAATGCCAACATCTGGAAAATCAAAGTCAACCTGGTACGTGTGCCGTCAGGTCATCACTCTGGGTAGGCAACAGCATGGACACTAGGTAGGAGTTTTAGGTGCCTCCCTTGAAGGACCTGGACCTGCCTCAGCCATGTCTTTAGATAATGGTAATAAAACTCAGCAGAAATTCTCGACTATAAAAGCAACTAGCTTTGACTAGCTTCTGTTTCGCGCCACCGAAGTTTTAATGCTTGGAATGTTGTAATCAGTGCTCGCTGCGAGATTTTGCTTTCAACTGCTTATTGCTCAAGGGAGGGGGAAGCAAGGTCATCGTTCAAGAAAAGTTGCGAGAGTAATACGGTTCTCAAGAATAAAATTTAAAACACTCGTATAGTACTCCAATAAATTAAATAATTCAACCAAAATAGTCTTTACGAAAACAGCAATAACAATAGTATGGTATTATATAGATGCAGTATAACAGCACATCAAGCACAACAGAACATCAGTACTCAAGCACAACAGTGCAACACTTCACGCCAATATTTTTCTTCTCCTGTAATTCTTTCATTTGATGTCTCCAACCCGTCGCATTTTTGTTCGTGGAATATTGTTTAAAATAATTTTTTCACTTTGATCCTATTGGACTACGGCAGTGGCGGTTAGAGGTGTGATAAATAAGGGTAGAGGGAACATTTGAGTGACGCGTCATTTGTGTTATATGTTGCTGTCATGTGACTGTCCTTAAAAAAGGCCCATTCTTTAGTTTAAAATGTCTAGTGAATAAGAGGTGAAACTGACAACTCAAGACTTAAGAGAAAAAGCGAAAATGGTGACATCGGAAGTATTGCCGCAACTTTTGTCCTCCATCGCACGCGAACTGGTGAACCAAAGGCACTTGCGGTAGGGAGCTGTTCGCTAGGTAGCCTTGGCTGAATCCTGCACGTCAACTGCTACGAAACTATTCAATGTAAAAGTTAAATTTATAAAAGTTACCGTAAGTCGTAGAAAAAGTACCATGTGAAACTCGATGTAATGAGTATTTATATACTGGTTTGATGTTTAGGATACTCGCTCGTTCCTGGCTCTTGATTGATTGATTTTTTCGTGTTTCCGGGCGCGTCAACGGCTTCGGCCATTAGTCCCGTTAGTGTAGTGCATGTTTTTTCTCCGGGAATGGCGGTGATCTTCCCCCGCTGGATGGCGAGATCCGGCGCCGACCTACCGTCGGCTAGTGGGGTTTCCCCCTAACCAGGACTCTCCCACCAGCAGGGCACCGCCCCTGCCGGAACAAGCTCTAAACTCCCGACCGGTCTCCCGGAATATGTGGTAGTGTAGTGCATGTTAGTGTAAGAGTGTGTAAGAGGAGAGGATAGGACAAGGAAGAGGAAGGACAGATCGCGCGCGGTCCGTGGCCCGATTCGTAGGGTACTGCTCCGGCATTTGCCTGGTGTTGATCGGAGAAACCATGGAAAACTACCGATCAGAGCAGCCGGCCGCTAGAATTATCCTCCAGACAGCGACTGAACGTGACCTAGCTGAAAAGCTAGTGTCGAAAATCCTGCCGCCGCGGTGGGGAGTGGGAACCTAGGACCTCCCGGTCACAGGCGCTTCAGTGACATCAGACACTGAGCTACCGCTCCCGGTCTGGCTCTTATGGTAACAACATACTTGTGTATTAATATCCATCATTACATAATAATGAACTACTAATGCAACACAAGAATAGAAAATATTTAGAAGCGAGCAACCTCTTTCTTGGAGCCTTGTCTTCGCATGACGTCAGCTGTTTAGTTAGCAGTATCGCACTGACTGTGAGAATTCAGTCGGTAGGCGCAGTACGAGAATAGGTGGAATAACCATTAAATATTTCCAATTTTCAGTCAAAATCGAAACTGTTTCATTGTTTTGGGATTTCTGGAAATCCAGGGTATCTAAAGAAACCATAAACCTATCTGACATGGGCAGAGGCTGTCTAGCTTCTTTCAACTTCTGCGCGCGTTGGAAATTGAAGCCACAGATCGCAAGGATTATTTTTTGAAAGGCTGGAACGGTGCAAGGGCACCTGAAGTGACTTTCAGCACGTAATTTGATAGAAACAATACAAACATTAATACACTGTATTTCGACAGGAAAATATAATACTTTAAATTGTGAAGAATCGGAGAAATAATAATTCAAGAAAAATTAGTTCGAAGGTAAATTGTTCCGAGAATACGCATTAAAGGTACTCAAATTTACACTCATGTTTGTTGTACTGATCGATAAATTCCAAGGTTACAATTTCAAATTAACTTACTTATACCTGCTTAGGAATATGGTAGCACAACATTTATAATTTCTTCAAACACTTCATCGGTAAATTCCTGGATTTGTCAATTGACATTTTAGTGAAACTTTTACTTTTGGAAGGATCTATTAAGGGTATAATCAATTCTTACATCTAACGTTTCAAATTTCAATTGCAGCAGAATATTAGTAAACCCTCATATTAATTCTTAAAGTGACTTAACTGTGATACTGATGTAACGCATACAGATATAACTATTGGAAAGAATGCTAATTTGACTGCATTGTATGTTTCAGATTTCTGAGTAGATTTCTTTATAGTCATTAATCGATATACAATACAAAACATCATTTACACATTCGGCTCAGTTAAAAAGATAAACATTGATTTACCTAGTGATGTTGAGCATTTGCATCAACCATCTTATGATTATGAGTATAAAACGTCAATAAAATTTCATTATTTCCATTATATTTGAGAGTTAAAAACAGCAGTCTCACTTTAATGTGTACAGTTACCAATTTCATACAGAAAAAGAGTTTTGTATTAAATGGTTACACAGATCTATGGCAGACGTCATTTCTTTTTTATCAGATACTATTATTCGTAATCTGTATCAAGTAATTTTATTCGAGATCTTATTACATTCAAAATTGTTTTTATTCGCCAGTGAAATAAGAAATGGAATACCCACTCATATAATTAAGATCGAGTGTCAAACCTTGTTGACAGGGTATCGTCACAAATAGTAAAATCGTCAAAATTACGTAGAAGTTTCGAAGAATGGCTGAGTACGTCGACGGTGAATTTGCTGATTGGAAGTCGCAATTGCCTGAGTAAGAATCCTGGAATCTATTGCTGCAGTCGATCGGTTGCGTAGGTCACACCGAGCAATTTCAGGAATGTGACTGAAATCACTTTTCAACGATCCACGGGATATTATTCCTTCCCTAGCCTGCCCCCATAATCTCTTTTAGACCTGGACAATGGACTAATTTTTCATACCCAAATGCACCATCTCTCTTGATTTTGAGAGACTACGGCAGTATTCACGTACACATTGGGTCAAGACAGTGCCGTTTCGTGAATGGTTGCGCTGAATACGAGTCTCTCGGTCGTAGCTAGCACAACCTAGTTGCAGTGATGTGTTCTTCAATTATACTAATACTCAACCATGCCAATAGTGGCCCTCGATATACGCTTGGTAAGAACACGCTACGTCCTGGGCTCTGGAGGCCTATTAGCTGATGGTGAACGATCTTGGCAGTTGCCGTGGCCACACCTGATGGACAAGTCGGTCTCATCAGGCTCAGGTATTATTTGGAATTTGGAGTAGCAGAGACGTCACAGAAGAAACTGAATGAATGAGTAGTGCATACGACTGCGTCAACTACTACTGTAATATGTATCGAAAGCGTAGTGCATGTTGTATCACGGGAGATGGCGTTTCTGCGCTTCCTAATCAGCTTGCGGAGGTTTTACACTAGAGGTGTCGCTACCAGAGGGGCACAGCCCCTGTCGTTCATTTAAGTGTGTGTGTGTGTGTGTGTGTGTGTAAGTGTGTGTGTGCGTGTGTGTGCGTGTGTGTGTGTGCGTGTGCGTGTGTGAGGGGAGAGGAAGAAAAGGCCACGCGTGATACAGGACCGTTGGTTAGGTCGCCTGGTATAGGTCAGAAACTACGGAAAACTACCGACACTACCGACCAGAACAGGTGGTCACTAGAATTCTCCATACTGCAGCTAAATTCCCACTTACTCACCTATCTTACGTAGCCACCTAGTATCAAATCGTCCACCATCGGGAGTGGAAGTCTAGTACCTCCCGGTCAGAAAGCGGCTGCGGCGGCGACGGTACTGAAACATCTCAGCTGGTATCAGAAGAAACAGACGACAATCTCGAGAATGCGAAAGTCATACTAAAACCCGATTTCGGCAGCAAAGCTTTTGGGAATAAGAATAAGATCTCCAGGGAGCGGTCCTTGTCACGCGATCTGGGAGGATGGAGCAGCTGACGAGACGATCCGAGCCCCATCGTCCCAAATCCTAAACAAACAGCTCTTTCGCCCTTTGGCGGCGGCGCCTCCGCTTCAAGAGGACACGGCTTCCCTTCCGCAGATCGCTCTCCTGCGAGGTACGAGTAAAAGCTCCGCAGGAGTTTGCCCAAGATAAAGCGAACCCCAATTTCCCAAGACCACATGAATTTACTATAATATTGTGGAATGTTTTAGGAACCTAAGAATCATAACATGATTAAAAAGTTATAGACAGTTATAAATATGGGGAAAATGAATTAGTGATACTCTGTGAGAGACTATCTGAGCGATTTCACTTTGAATGGCAAAAAAGTTTAAAAAAGTCGAGTAGCATTGATCAACTTTTAAGTGTTAAATTAATTCAAAATAGAGAAGTTGTTGGAAATAATAAATTAAATATTATATAATAATAATAACAATAATAATAATAATTAGATGGGCAATTAAGACAATCCGAACTTCGTAAATCATTGTTTTAAACGTTGCACAACTTCCAACTGAAAGAATTCGTTATTTTCTCATTTTTCGTATTGAATGCCACTTCTAATGGCTTCGTAAGAAAGTAAAAATGTGTTAATTTAAGCAACAAATAGGTAGACAATGTTTTCTTCGTAATTCTTAATAGTGATTTTTATTATAGCTCATTTCCATCTGTAACGTTCTTATAGTACATTAATTGTAATAAGGATTTAGTTTTTTAATTTATTATTCATGTAGAATTTGCAGACGTTTTTGAAATTTCCTAAAAAAAATGTTTGTATTTTGGTCGCAAATCTATCTCATGAAGAATTAAAGAGTAATTTGCTATGCAGCTCTATGAAGAGGTTTCATAGCGATTGTTTGTTTCTTACAACTGGTAAAAAAATCTTTCCTTAGAATACTACATATAAAAGGGATAAATTCATAAAAAACATGAGAAACGGGATTTCGGGGAACAATCTGCATTTGGTTAATCACAGCACTTACAACTTAAAAGATTTGCATCCAATCGGAAGCATGAATCGGTAAATAAGCCTCGCCATTAATAAGGAAATTATTATTATTATTATTATTATTATTATTATTATTATTATTATTAAATAAAGCGACAACGCGTGTGGCAACGGAAAGAGAAAGAAGAGCGATTGATGAATCCAAACACTACGGTACAACATTTTATATCTTTGCACAATAATATTGTTCATTGGAAGGAAAGTATCACAAAGAGAGCTCGAGAAGGGACATCAAGAAAAGGGGTGATGCCAGGGTGGGGAAGTTACAATGCCGAGTTTGTGTGAGCGAGCCAGAATAATGGAGATGGAGACGCTGTGTCAAGGGGCCGCACAGAATGCACGGAGGCCGCCGGCTGAAGCGGATGGCCTCAGGTCAACTGCGTTGGCCGGGCACAAAAAGCAAGGAGGTCACGGGGAAAGAGATGAGCCTCCATTTGCGGGGTCGGACCCCGCCGCCAACATCGCCACTCCTGCCACCACTTCCCTCACCCCCACCGCCAAAGCGGGCGCCTCTTTCGAGGCAGACTCTTTTTACTTTTTCCATTGAACCTTCTGCCATCGCTGCGGCCTCCCTGACCTTGCCCCTCTGCGAGTACATCGCTACCGCCGTTTCCGACCCTTCGGTCTTCCCATACTCGGCCACTGCCTCATCGCCCTTGCACTCGCCAGTGATTCTGCCACCACTACAACCGCTTTAAGCTCCAAAAGGTGAAGACGCGGCCCCAAGAAGAGTCCGGCAGAGGTCAAAGCAACGACGTTTCCGTAGTCTCTGGAAGTACGAACAACTCGACGACACAGGAACTTGGCAGTAGAGGTGGAAGGAAGTGGATCAGGGAAAAGAATACTGCACACATGACTGAAGTTGATGAAAGTTATCAACTTCCTTGCATGAGGAAACACATAGGGAAAAGGAAAAGTCAAAGAAAAACTAGTGGTGCTAAAACAGCACGTACTTTCTCGCTCCGATTTTAACGCTAAACTACGCAAAAAGTACTCAACTTTTCGTAAAATTGAACATGGACTTATTCACAATTTATCTTTAAGGAACAGATTTCATTAAGCGAAAATATTGCTATCATTAATACTTTAGTTGTAGGAAGACTCCTAAAAAATGAGAAACAGACGAATAGAGCCAGAGACAGACGGACAGAAGGACAGACGTTTTGCCGTCATCACATTTTTCGGTATCAACGATCCACAAAACATGGATTCTGGATACAAGAGGATTTTATTTAAAATTAGCAACTGTATTTTCCTCTTTTTCGTTGCCAGTGCCCAGTAATAAAGGGTTTTTCTGCCGAAAATTCGCTGCTTTCCGTTCATTACGTAACTTTCTCTCTACTCCAGAGCGAGAAAGTAAAATGGAGAGCACGGATTGAAGTCGAAGACTACGGTGAGGTACTGAAAGTGTGAAGGCAACGCCGGACGGCATGGTAAGGAGGCAGAGAAGGGCGAGAGGAAGCAAAAGAGAACTACATGTGTTTAGCGAAGTGGGTTGCAGCTCTACTTCAGGGAATGCGAGTGTTTGAGTGCCTGAAAAGAAGCGAGGAAGTGGCGCCCCGTGATCGGGAAGGCAGAGTTGTGATGGGGGTGGGAGTGGGTGGTGGGAGTTGGGAGGTGGGACAGTTCGTTCCCCGCGGTGGTTTGAGCGCATGGGTGCGTGGCGGACCGCCGATAGAGGCGGCGGGCCTCGCCCACCAACATATTGAAGCGGGGGCGAGAAGTGGAAAAATGGATTGTGTTCTGATAGAATCGAACACGCCGACCCTGAAGCCCTGAAATATTGACCAGACGCAGAAGAACACGAGCTACGGAGAGCAGTCCCATGAAGATGAAAATTGAGTGGATGAAAAGGCGTTCGGAGATCCTTTCCAGATATTTCTTTTCGAAACTTTTTCGGCGCGTCATCGATTCGGCACTTCAAGGAATCCAAGTAATGAATTGCGCACCATGGAAGAACTTGCTCATTTCTATATTATTTTTTGTTTTAGTTTTCCTGATATATATATAGTTAAAAAGTTTTCATTTAGAACTCATCGTACATCTGAAAAGGTTTTTTTATGTATAATATTAGGAATATAAATAATGAGTTCATTATCACTAACCTATGTAAAATTTGCAAGCTTGATACTGATTTAGCCGTTACGTTTCATGATATAAAAATTAAATTGTATGAAATTGTATTACATTTTTTTAAACATTGTTATTGAATCATAGATTTGTAACAATTAAGAAAATTATACATAAATATAAGATTACTTTCACGTAGAACATCAGCTTATTAAACAAAAACATAATAGCTTTAAAGTACAATAAATATTTCGACAATAAATAATATATTTTTAAAGTAAAAATGAATTAGAGAAGTATATTCACATCATGCTACTTGATTGTGAAAGAAATGGACCAAACGTGAAGCATTAGGAGGTGAAGTGGCGGAAAGATGTAGATTGTTTCAATTGGTATGGGTAGAATGTACAAACGATGTTAAGAATTAGACATTTTGAGTTTTCAATCTTCTTCAGAAATTGACAGACGTTGACAAAAAGGGGTACGCGATTCTAATATACCCGTATGTTTGTGTTTGGATTGCACATCCCCAAAGATTTTGTATATTGTAAATTCTCTTGTAAATTTTCTTCTCATGCTCTCTGTTGCATCTGCTCTGACATCACGTAGACAGCAATACAATTTGGCAGCGTTAATAGTAACATGGGTATTTATTTCTGCACTATAACAGTGAGAATGCGATATTAATCTGCATTATGTATCCTTTAATTACCATTTTCAATTGGTGAAGCTATACTTCAAATTTTACTCGATTCTATTTTTTCTTTCGTTTATATTTTTGTTTCAACAATAGGTGTTCAATTGATTTGAAAACAATAGTTTCTGTTTATTATTTAATTCAACCATTCTATAAACATTTCCCTGAGATTATCGCTCTGCCCGCAAAAACTACAAGATTTACTGTTAAACAATATACAAAGAATATTTGTAAGCTGTTGAGTCAGGTATAACCCGAGTATTCCAGTGCCATACCCCTAGCTGGTGACGTGTGCGGAGACGCACTAGAGGGGGCGGGGGTGGGGGGACATCCGGGACGGTCGGGGCGCGGCGTCGGCGAGCACATCCGGCTGCGGGGAAGGGGGAGGGGCGAAGGAAAGACGCGGTTGAGCCTAATGGCAATGTAATTAGCACAAAGAACATTCCTTAATGCGTCGCGCCGCGCGCTGATGCTGTTAGCCGCCTCCGCCCCCGGCCCCGCCGGCCAAGCGAGTCTCCGCTCGGCCCTACCAGGGCGCTGGACACTGCTTCCCTTCCGCTACGCGAGGGCGACGGGATCCATTGCGGGTGGCCTGTGACGAACGGGACCTCACGCTGTTACAAGGATTCATTGATTGATTTTTTCGTGTTACCGGGCGCGTCAACTGCTTCGGTCATTAGTCCCGTCAGTGTAGTGCAGGTTTTTTTCGCGGGATATGGCGGTGATCTTCCTCCGCTGGATGGCGAGATCCGGCGCCGACCTACCGTCGGCTAGTAGGGTTTCCCCCTAACCAGGACTCTCCAAAGATGTATACGTCGCAAATGGCGGAAAATCTGTTATGGTTGTTTATTGTAAAATACTACTTCGGCCGTACCGCCAAAGATGTATACGTTGCAAATGGCGGAAGATCTGTGATGGTTGTTTCTTGTAAATCACTACTTCGGTCGTACTCCCCAAAGATGTTACGTGTGCGAGCTGAGAACCCGTCGGCGTGCCGCTGCACCTGCGGGCGTCCGTCGCTGCGCGTGTGGCGCTGCGCGTGGCTGCGCGCGGCTGCGCGTGGCTGCGCCTGGCGCCCCTCGTCCAGACGCGGCGGCCGCGCGCCCCGCGCAGCTGCCGATCCGCGCTCATGAATATTTACGCGCCGCACCCGAACACCCTGCGCCGCGCGTAATTATGTAGCTGGGCGGCGACGTGAGCTCCTGGGGGAGACAGCGCCCAGGGCGGGGGCGGCGGCCTTGGCGAACGCGGCGACACAGCGCTGTTGACATGGCAGAGATGACGCCGTATGCGACAGTGATAGGGGGCTGGGGCTGGGGCTGTGGAGAGCGCGATAGCGGGGGTTGCGAGGACTAGGGGCCGGGACCGAGAGCGTTGCTAGGGCTATGGCCCTTAGAGGGGCGGAGGGAGAGGTGGGGTGTGGAGTCCTTATGTAATGGAGGCGGATGGGAGGAGTAGCTCAAAGACAGAAGGTACAAAGAAGAATTTGAAGAACGGGTTGGAACGTAACATGACTTTTGAGCGTGGGTTGAATTATTGTTGCAAGCTACTTGTGGATAGCTGTCAAAATACCTGTGGGAACGGCAATTACAGAATTAAAATGGGAGGTACAATGGCCCACCTATGGCAAGCATAGAATGCACCCATGGTAAGAATAGAATTTGAGCCGCTCTCAGAATACTTCAAATTGGGTGTTTGTTGTTGTTATTATTATTATTATTATTATTATTATTATAATTTGTTTTAGAACGTATACTTTAAATAATAACAACGCTTGTCCCAGCTGCAACCTAACGGCACTTGAAATACATTTTTTCACATTTTCTCAATTTTTCGGCCTCCAAATTGTAGAATTAAGAGACGAGTTGAAGAGAATTATAGAAGCATAAAACATATTCCTGTACTCAAATATTCATTGAAAAGTTTGAAGCCGTTCTTGAGAAGAAATTTTTGAACGTTTCTAAAATGCGTCAATTTCTCAGAAAACTTCTGAGTTCTCGACAAATTTCATAAGAAACCATTTGAAGCACTTATGCTCACCAAGGCATTAATATATTAAAAATTCTATAATGAAAATATTGACGTGAGAGATATTAAAAAAATGATGTGTATATTTTGAAAAATGAAAATAATAAACCTATTAAATATCTAATTACAAATTATTAGCGGCCTGCAGCAGCACAAATGTTATTATATTTGGAAACACGAACTTTGTGAGACTTTAATGTAAATGTCTATATAACGCAACAATGTTCTTGAGTTTTATTGATTTTCGTTTAAAGGGAAAGGTACTGCTACAGAAGTATTCACGTTGTAATATTCAACATTAAACTGTTACTTGATAAAAGTTGCGTTCAAATATTGATTTAACCGTAACAACAAATACTGTTCACGAGTGTTTGGAAAATGGTGTCGTGGAACATCAAATGGACTTCACAGAAAACAGCACACATGAATACTTCTTCTCAGCACAAAACGTATACTGTGTCGTAAGCAGCGATAGAATAAAATAATATTGTGGTAACATCAGATATTAGAATTTTCATGTTAACATACTCTATTATCTGATTCGACTTTCAGTCAAAATTGCAACTGTTTCGATGATTTTTTTCTAAGTTTCTGGTTATCTTACGAATTCATTGACACCTCTCATGTGGCGAGTAGATGCCTAGTTTTATTTATTTATCTGCACGCAACACAAATTAGTAATACCGTTTATTATGAGCGTATTTGGATTACTTAAATCATCGAAAAAGTGATGAATAAAATGCTGTTAAAAATGTGATCAAAACCAATTCAGATAAGCAACTCAAGCAGGTGGATATGTTACTGGTGTAATCGAGGCTTCTTCCTTTTGTTCAAGTGAGCTCAGCTTGCAAACTTTTGGTTTGAACTGTTCTTTATCAGGACATCTCTGTCTTTAGTTATCCCAAAATCGGTCGAACCGACACACTAACGTTGATAGGCGTCACGGGAATCTTAAATTATATTCAACGGCTGAAAATACGATTTATGGGCAAAGAAATCGAATGGGCTATTCCGGAATGTTCTGGAGAACATTTGCTGCATCTCGTAAATATTATTGAAAGCAAGTACAATTAAAATAAAATTAAAATCGATGAAATTATCGAAACATGCTTGAAAAATAACGGGAAATCGTAAAAAATGAATTTGTAGTCGTAATCGACGTAAAATGCAAAAATCCAAAAATTTGTCATTTCATTTTCATCATTTTAATCAGAAAAAAATATTACATTTCATTAAAATCTGCCGCCTACAGATGGTCCGTTTTTTGGCCACATTTTCGTCGTGTCGTGCCACAGTGTGGTGTGTGCAAGGTTGCAGAGCGTCGTTCGTCGCGCTTACCGCTATCGCGCGTGCGCGGCCGACTGCCGCCCGCGTGCGGGAGGGCGATACGGGCGAATCACGCCCCGCGCCCATCGCCCTTCACCGTTCGCCCGCCGCCCATCGCCCTCAGCCGTCACGTCTCGCGCAAAGAGCGGGAGCTGTCACACCGACGCGTTGCGCTGGTTGGAAAGCGCGCGTCGCCAGATGACAAACCACGATACAGAGACCCGGTGCTCGAGGAACACATGTACATATGTTGGAACTAATGAAGACAAACAGTAAATGCGTTCGAGAGTCTTAATAGCGCAAGTGTGCAAGTAAAGGCCAACAAAAGCGCGGGCAAAGTGCAATGTACTTGTATATTCTTATCTTTAATAAATAAATTACTGGTTACAGAAAAAATGGAGTGAGGGCAGTAAAGAGGCGGTATGGAGTGGACATGGGATCTTTTCTTTTTGAACACGTCTCGTTGTGTTTCTATTTTATTTTTGTTAATTCATATTATTTATCTTTGGTGACGTTGGACTATTTTTCATTCTTCCACTTAATTTATATTTACGTTTAGACGCATTCATTCACCCTTATTTCGTTTGTCACCCTTTTGACTGACTATTAATATAACAACTCGTTATTACCCTCACGTTTTCTTCGTTTATTCACGGTATTCGAATACCGAGACTTCATGAATAAATATTGTTTTGAGAAAAAGCAAAATATTCTAGTATATTTTTATCTTACATTGTAAACGAGTCACTTTGCAAACGAATAACAAATATATCTCTAGCTACATTTCTTAATATATCTGCTGAATGAATATGAATTTGATAAGAGAACACGAACAATATCGTTCAATAAAGAAGCAATACTCCTCTAAAGTAGCTTTCTCTACCGCAGTACCCATTTATAACAATAGATAAATGTTCATTGGATACATGGACTCATTAAAGATGACTCCAGAAGGCTATGTACATTTTTTTTAAAATTAGTAGTATTGTGTAATTTTATTCGAAATTGGAATTTAGAATTTCTGGTGCTTCTTTTGCTCAAGAGAGATTTTAACATGGCATCATGACGCAATATATTATATATATTATCTAGGCGATAAGATATCTCAATGAATGGAATACTGTTTTGATTATTGAATTTTTGTTTATGTATTTGCTTTCAAAGAATTAATTTCGTACGAAGGAACTGTTGTGTTCCAGATATAAGATTTAATACATTTTAATATTAATTAATTTATTTTATATAAATACAAATTTTAAAAGGCAATAGATATAAAATGTTATTTTAAGCATTCACAGACTGTTATATAAGATGGCCTTCATATTCGGATGTATAGTTTATTGACTTGTTTTACTTTAAAACGATTTGATCGCTTATTATGGTATAATCATTCCAAAATTGGAAGCTTACTTCGATCTAATCATCGTTCCAGGTGGATCAAGCATCAACTGGTCACTGCAGTGTCTCTGATTGGGAGGTCCTACGGTTCAAGTCCCGATGTTGGCAAGATAGATAGGTAGCTAGGTAGGACGAGTTCTGCCGCTGTCTGGAAGATAACTGTAGCGTTCGTCTCGTCTGATCGGAAGGTTTTCGATGTTTCTCTCATGAACATCAGGCGAATACAGGAGCAGTACTCTAACTACGGTCGCGGACGAACTACGGTCGCGGACGTACTCTAACTAAAGGTCACGGACCGCGCTCTATCTTTCATTCCTCTTCTTTGTCCTTTCCTTGCCCTTTATTTATACACACTCTTACATGCACTATACTCCCACGCATGACCTCCATCAAAATCACCTCCACCTCAGGGGATAAATCATTCACTAACGGAACTAATGATAAGTATTAACGGGACCAGAAACCTCAATCACATTAACAAATACAAAGACAACACAAGTAAAAAAACATTTTTTTCCATTTTATCGAAAATTTATTATCAACTTTACTAGTTATTTCGCATTTGTTACTTTATTACCCCACAAATTTATGTTACTGATAAAGATTATGAGTTTAAACTTTTAAAACAGAGGGGGAGGACGTGATTAACATTTCGATGTACCAAATATTCATTTATTGAGTGTACTTCAATATGAATTTTCGAATGAGGTTTTATTTTGTAAACCAATTTTAAAACTAACGCTTCTCAATAAAAGGAATTAAATGCCAAAAGTCCAAATAGGCTAACTAAATAACTAACTAAAATAAGACATTAACTAAAATAAGACATTAACTAACTGTAAATCCAAAAATATCTATTAGTAGGCCTTTTCTAAAAAGATGGTGTTTTTCGAACCCCATTTATAATATTACTTAACTGTTCACAATAATGCGAGAAAGTGTGTGCAGTTGCAACACCACTAGTAATCCGTAACGTAATTAGCAAACGAACAGAGAAGGATTTGACCTTAATTCGCCGAAACCGCGCCACGTATTGCATGGCATTGTCTGTGCAACAAAGCCTCGGGAGAAAAGACGAGGAAATGAGGAAACGCGTCGTTTGACACGTCGTTTCACGCCCATCGATCATTAACTCTTGGAGCCCGCGCCGCGCGCGTCGCGCCTGCCTGCGCGTCTCAAAGCGTTCACGGACGCGTTCGTTTCGCGCTTCGGACGCCAGCTAATCAATCAAACGGGCGCCTCCACGGGCGAGCTCAAGGCACAGATGCGCGCGAGCATACGTCGGGAGCCGGCGATGCTCCCCATGGCGGCAACTGACGCGACGCTGCTGGAGGAATTAAGGATATGATGTGTGAAGCGGAGTTTTAATGAGGACAAATACGAAAATTGAAACTTAGAAAAAAGTTTCTTCAAATCGAAAGAAAATATTTTAGGATTTCAATGAGTGTTTTGGTCAGTTCAACGTATATTTACTCAAAGATTATAACGGACAAACCAAGTGCGATGAACTGAGGATAGGGACGGATGTCATGTAGACCCTATGCGCACTCACGTACTTGTTAATGCTAGGGGAATTTTACTCCCAAGGTGGGCACCTGAGCATTGCTGTTATAATCATCCCCCGAGGATGTACAAGAACACTGTTGAACTGGCATCTGAATACGCCGGTACGCAATGCAGATCTCACTAACGCACATCTCCCTAAAGACTAAAACGCACATGCGTAAAGCTGTCCCTCCAGATCGAGACTGCCTGGAATGGCAGCTGTCTACGTTGCTCTCTGCCCTCGGGATAAATCCCTACTCAATACCCACGAGTATCCGGCAATGCCATAAAGAAGCCCAGCGCCAAAGAGGGGGTTCGCCGGGTTGTTACACGGTTATTCACCCCATCTGGAGCATTTTGGTTTGAGATGATGGTTTGCGTTGGAGCGAAACGATGGTTTTGGATGAATTGAAGAAATAGGTTTGGATGAAATGATGCGATGAATAGCGATGAACTGAGGCGATGGATAAAGATGCTCTGGAACGATATATTGGGATGACCTGAGACTGTAGATTGGGTGAACTGAGTTGGTAGATTAGGATGAACTGAGGCGGTAGACTAGGATGAACTGCCGCGGTTTACTAGGATGAACTGGGGGCGATAAATCGGAATTAGCTGAAAAAAATTGAAGTAACGATGTTATATTAGATGATTTGAGGAGACGGTTAAAAGGGTGGATTGGCAGAAACTAAATAACGGTTAAAAAAATACTTTGAGTTAATGTTTGATGAACTGAATTGATGCATTGGAAAACACTACCGACGAATTGGTACAAACCGACCTTGCAAACTCAGGTAAATAACCAAGTTGCGTGAACTGGCACCTCAGCGGAACATCGACAAGTGCCGCTGGAGAGCACGGCGAAAGAGCGTGAATCGTCCCGAAGCGAACAGCATCCCTATCAACGCCGAGCGACAGCCACCGCCGGCGCGGGCGGATTTCGCCCGGATGCCCCGCCCCCCTCCGCGCCGGAAGTGCCGGGGCGGCGCAACGCTCGCAGCGCGGGCCTTTGAGGCGAGTTCCGAACGCCGGCGGAAAGTTTACATTTCATTAGCTCGCCGAAAGCGTGCGTCGCGCGCGCCAGCCGTCGCACACCGTCACCACCACCGTCACCGTCACCGCCATCACCACCACCACCACCACCACCACCACCACCACCACCACCACCACCAACACCACCCGAACACAGAGGGGTAGGCGTTCGATAATCTGGACAAATATATTTCTTAAGAGTGATCATTACCCTGAACACGCTGAGAATTATCTTTCTCTACCACCATTTAAAAATATACATATTCAATATTTAATCGACAATTGTATTCGATTCGATTGTAATCGAATGACATCGATTACACACCCGGTGGAATCCACGGCCTGTCGACCTATCACATTCCTAGAATTTTCGGAATCCATGGGTAGAATTGCATTCTCTTTGCAATTTGCGCTTCTTTTGAACCGTGGTAGACAAGTGAATGATTCCGCAGTTTCATATACGTAACCTAGACATTGTTGTATTCGTATTTCTCTTTATATTTCGCATTGATCTTTCAACAGAAAATTAATCTTGAAGCCAGCGACAGTGACAAAGAAATTTGTACTTCAGGAAATAGCAAATTCGACAACTCTACAAATATAATTATTATAACAATTACAATTATGTCAGGCTTATTATGAATCTTATATTACAACACTGTTTGATGTAGGTAATCCTTATATTTGATTTTCAAATAAAACAAAATCTGATCAAAATCTATTCTGAATATTTCAAGATCGTAGAGAAAGTAGTCATCTACTCGCGCATAATGCCTTATTCCCTCGTAGAAATTACGACCTTCGCTCCTACGTCGCTGGTGTTGTAAACTTCATATCGTGAATAATAGCCATCATTACGGGCTCGTTTAAGAATACATTATCTCGATTTATTGTATTTAAAATGTTAAAAATTACTGATAAATTCAGAGATATTAAACAATATTAACCTGAGTTTTTTTTTTACAAATTACAATTGTTGTTTTATTATTTAAAAAACTATAGTAAATCGAGTACATGTGATAAAATTGAAACTTTTATGACTTTCTACTACATTGATAAAGTTTTTAAAATGAAAATAGTCGACGGAGAGATCATGTAGAAAGGGATCAAAACTAAGAACATATTGTAATATGCTTAGATCCTTGGAAGATTTTTGACTTAACTGACAATAACATTTCGTTTTCAAAATTACCTTCACACAGAATTCGTGGTACTGGCCTCGATTGGATATCCTCATACATCAAACATTAATTGCAATGAGAAGAAATACCTGACCGTCACGAAAGAACATTATTTACTCGTCCAACGTACCATATTTCCAATTCTTTGCCAATTAAGCATGAAGTCCCGCAGGCTTAGGTCTCGGTCCACATCTCCTTTCTTTTATACGTAAACGATATGCCCTCATTCATTAGAGGTGGAAAAAGAGTTTTGTTTGCTGATCACATGTATATTCTTTGCAGAAAAACAATAAGTAATACGATTTCAGATGTTTCAAACTGATATCGTAATTACAAATTATTAGTTAGTGGGACGATGTAAGGAACGATCCAAGGGAAAAACGGTTTCAATACAGTTTTGCATTTCAAATAGGCAATTGCATGAGCCATTAAAAATGAACAATATGCAAATGACTGATGTAAGGATAACAAAATGTCTAAGTCTCTGAATTCAATGAAACCTCAAATGGTATATACATGTAAATGAATTTAGCACTAAATTAAGTCCATAAGATTTCGTATTCAGAATTATTTCAATTTCACTCAGCGATCATAGAGATCTTTACGTGAATTTTGCGAAAGCATATTCCCACTGAGAGAAATCGTAATGTTCTGAAGAAGCAGATACATTTCTACCAGGACTTTTAGATTGAAAAAAGCCCTCTATGAACAATAAACAATACATGTGTCATTCATGTGGTTCCTGCAACCCTATCTTCACTGAGCTTGTAATCTCATCATTACTTTGATTAGTTATTTACGAATCAATCGTTTTTTCCCCTGAAAACTTACTTAAGGGTGGAACATATTCTCATGCAATACTTATATTTATAATAATAGCACACGCAGAAATGACATTCATCAGTTGGCAGCTGTTAACAGCTTACTATAAGATATATCACATATAATACACGTATGTTACTTTAGAACATATTGCCAGATAACAATTAAAAAATTAAAATCAGTACACAAATTTACATTAAAAGTAAAATATTATCTACCGCGTAACAATTTGAGACAAAACTGATCACCATGGAGGAAAATATTATTAATTTTAAAATTATATTTAATGAATAAGTTAGCATTTGTAATATAATTAAAGACTAAATATGCCGGTAACAAGTAACGTAGTTCAACTACTGGGTCAAAGATCCTCCTCTCTGTCAGGTTATTGGGTAGTTTCTCTGATCCACTGAGGAAATGTAAAGATAGCCCATGGTTTTGGTTATGGACATAATTTATGTTCACGTTGTGCACGTTTGGTTGATCTCTCCTTTTGGAATGATGTGATGGCAGTAGAGCCGGTAGTGAGGGTCACTATTTTACTAGCAACTATGAAATAAAATATGTAGTTTGTTGTAATAGTTGTATAATATGTTGTACAGTTGCAAATAAGTTTTCTAAAACTCAAGAGCGAAAATATTTTTTATTCAAACGTAACTATACTAGCTTCCTTGTTACTTTTATTCACTATGCAATTGTGTTTAGTGGATTCATCATTCACCTACTATGTACAGCAAAAAATGGGGAAGGAATTCTTGACCTCCAGAGAACATGAGATGATTTTCCCTTCTCCCAGATACTGTCTCGCCGTGACTGTTCCCGCCGTCACCATCCGCGCCCTCACCGCCACCGTCTCCATCACCACCGTCCCCATCCTCATTGCCTCGTCCGCCACCGCCGGCGTCCACAACTGCGCCCAATCCGCCGTCCTCGCCCCAAATCCTCCCCACCTGACGCCGTCCGCCGGCGCGGCGCGCCGAGGCGTTAAATATTCAGGGGCTGTTGCCGTGTGGGAGTCGCGACGTCGCGTAATTCGTTTGGCAGCGTCTCGCCGCCTGCTCTCCTCTCCAGCGTCGGGACCAAGCACCAGCGCACCAGCGCAGGCGCTCACGGGACAGCAACGATCGCCGCTATCGACTGCCGCACTGGTCGATACTGGAATTTGTATGCAGTTGAGCTACTTCTCAGCATACTCCACATACAGTTTGTACTGGTTTTGACGATAAACAAATCAGAGAAAATTGCAACGCGGAAAAAACAAAAATAAGAAAATAATAGGCAATTGCTTACCAAGGGTGCAGAAGTAAATGAAAATACCACATAGAACCATTTCACACTACCCCAACCACACTATCCGGCATTGTTTGAAAATGTTACGTAATATTATAATGGTAGTTGATTAACACCCACTGTATATGGTCCGGGAAATTCATAATAGGCACAAAACTTTAGGGGCTCAGTTCTTTGTATGTTAAGGCTGATTTAAATTGTGATTGACGAGTTTTAATTTTTTTTTTTAAAGATCAATGCGTTCACGATTTTAGCTATAATTTGCGCATGTTAGTTCCATTGTAATAGCACACTTATGTGCTCTCAACATTTAAATGTTCAATTCTAATTAGACATTTGGCCGGTACGTTTTTATCACGCCATGATCTTTTTACAATATTTCCGTTATTGATTTAGCGTAGGTTTTTTATGAAATGAACAGTCAAGTAAATTCAGCCATGGCATTTCAAACATTTTGAAATTAGTGAGATTGATAATATTTTTTACATGTTAGCAATGTTATTGCATCCCCTGCTCGGCAGATCACATGACAGATAGGATTCACTTTGTTGGACATAAAGATAATTCCATGTGTTTAACAAGTATTCAAATAATCGCGTTAAAGATCCCTAGTAATGTAATTTTGGATTTATTCAATACGTGCCATTTGTGAAAATTGCCCTTACTAAGTAAATATTTTTATAAACCACTGATGAATGTAAAACTTTTCAGCAAAACCGCTGAAACATTTGTACAGAAAGCTTTCAAAACTAATTTCTTCCATTATTAAATATTTTTTTAGTCATATACATCTCGTTCCGCCATAATTTCAGCAATACTTGAAAATGAATAAAAGATATGCAAATATCTTTTAAGGCGAAGAGTTTAAAATTCACTCTCAATATAGAAAAATAATGTCCCGAAGTCTGCCTCATTATAATTCATTACTCCGATGGAAACATGGCGCGAATGCCTTTGCATCCAATTGGTGCCGAAGCACCCGTCCTGTGAAAGGAAGAGGCCGCGGCGCGGACCCCCGTCTCCTCCGACGCGCCGGCTGCCCAACAGCAGAGGCCGGAGAGAAGCAGAAGAAAGAGAGAAAGAGAGAAAGGGAGAAAGAGAGAAAGGGAGACAGAGAGAAGGAAAGGGAAAGGGAAAGGGAGAAAGAGAGAAAGGGAGAAAGAGAAAGGGAGAAAGGAGAAAGGGAGAAAGGGAGAAAGGGAGAAAGAGAGAAAGGGAGAAAGGAGAAAGGGAGAAAGGGAGAAAGGGAGAAAGGGAGAAAGGAGAAAGAGAGAAAGAGGGAAAGGGAGAAAAAGAGAAAGAAAAAAGTGATTGAGTGAATGAGTATTGATTCCGGGCGCGTCAACGCCTCATATTTTCCCTTTAGTGTATTGCATGTTATTACCGGGAGGTGCCTCCCTGGCAGAGCACCATCCTAGCAGCGGCAAGCTTCAAGCTGCTGACCGTTCTCCCGGCGTGAGTGGTGCATGGAAGAGTGCGTGTACATTAAGTAAGGGGAGATTGAAGGACAAAGAACAGATGGAAGGATCACGCGCTGTTCGAAGCCCGTTTGTGAGGTTATTGCCTCAGTGTTCTTATGGTACTGAACGGAAAAGCCGTGGGAGCTACCGATCAGAGACACTTGAATTCTCCTCAAGACAGGGGCACAATTCGTTCTATCTAGCTTGTGTGCAAATCCGCCTTCATGGGAACTCGAATTCTATGACCTGCCAGTGAGACGTGCGACGGTATCAGTTGTGGCACTGTGCCATATCAACCGGTAGAGAGGGAAGGAGAGAGGAGGGAGTAAGTGGAAAGCAAGATTGAGAGAGAGAGAGAGAGAGAGAGAGAGAGAGAGAGAGAGAGAGAGAGAGAGAGAGAGAGAGAGAGAGAGAGAGGGAGAGAGCGAGACAAAAGCTAGGAAAAATCTTTGAATGAAAGGGACCTAAACAGGGGAGAATGACGCCCCTCACGTGCAGGAATGGAATGGAGGGCGGATCTCAAAGCAAGCTTAGGACTGACAGATAATGAAGAAGCGAGGAAATGAATGAGACTGAGGAGAATAGAAGCCCAGAGAATGTAAAGAAATCGCGGGGAGTTAAGCACAAGATAAAGGGGATAGATAGAAAAAAGAGATGGAATGAAATAAGAAATACCTGGAACAGGAAAGGGCAAGAAAAAGTAGCATCGGAAAGTTGGCGTTATAAGTCCAAAACGGTAGGCCTGGAGGGAGAGGGAGATAATGTGAGATGGGAGAATGTTGGAAAGAGTTTAAGGAGACATAAAACATCTAAAGAGGCGTAGAAAGTTTGAATACTAGAATAGAAATGAGTTAAAAAGAATATAACCTATTGAAATGGCAGCATTCGGAGAGATTATGGAGGAAGTAGAGAGACCCACGATGAGAAAGAATAAAGGTGCAGATTGAGGAAATTGATAAAAATTAAAGAGCATGAAATTAAAGTTTACGAACGAAAAAAATAGGTGGCAGTTGAAACGTGTCAGAACATAATAATGTTCGAAAAGGAATAAGTAAGGATCGAGGAAGAAGATGGTAGCGGTAACAGACAAGGCTTGTACAAAAGTGAATGTGATATTTGTATTGATTGCTGGAGGAAAGCCGTATCAAAGCTTAGATTGAGACAGGCAGAAATGCGTGTGAAGGGGTTGGGGTAACAAGGCTGCATGGCATCGACTGGGTTGAGGGGCTGGGCGGCTGGGCGGCTGGGCGGGGCCTGGGCGGCTGGGCGGCTGGGCGGCTGGGCGGCTGGGCGGCTGGGCGGCTGGGCGGCTGGGCGGCTGGGCGGTTGGGGGGCTGGGCGGCTGGGCGGCTGGGCGGCTGGGGCGGCTGGGCGGCTGGGCGGCTGGGCGGCTGGGCGGCTGGGCGGCTGGGCGGCTGGGCGGCTGGGCGGCTGGGCGGCTGGGCGGCGGTTGGCACGGGGCTGCGTTGTTTGGCGCGGGGCCGGGGGCGCATTCATATTCAAATGTGAGAACGAATAATGGCCTAATTCCACCGCGCAATGGAATTTTTAAGAGGTCTCTCGCGCACCGCTTATCGAAATGCGACTTCGCCCTACCCTTTCCCCGACCAAATCTTCCCGGATCGATTCCCGAGAGGCATTGAAGTCGCCCTTGATTCTCAGAAACAATATTGAGAATATGAAGGCAATGCAAGGACGAAGTGTTGATGGTCAGCGGGACAAAGAAACTGATGGCGCTAATCGGAATCCTTGGCACGAGTTGATTCGAAATTCAATAAAAAAGAACCTACGCTTTTGTGATTGTTAAAAATGAAGTAAACATATTCAGAAGTGAAATTCAAACCAGACGTTTTGTAGACATCTCTGCACATTGGAACATTTTATGACCATAGGCAATTAATGTGTAACATTCGATGAGAAGTTTTTAGGCTATATTAAATAAATACTGAGATTGTTTCAAGGAAAAAATATTGTCAACTTACTGAATATTTTCACGGGTGACGCGGACCTTTTGGCAAATTAATTTACTTAGGGCAATTCGAGTGAAAGGAACGTTTTAGTTTTCTTTCCAAGGCCAATGTTAAAGGTTTTACCTCTTGCAAATTCTCTTTCACAAAATTTTTGTAGATGAAAGTATGTCGACGTTCGATAGAACAACGATAGAAAGCGACAAGAGGCGTTCGACACAAATTTCGCTGAGAAGCACAGCTGCTCCTCAACTTGTGAGCCAGCGCGGTGACGTGGGAGCCGCGAGACAAAGATGAGGCGGGCGTGAGCGGCGGAAAGGCTTTCGGGCGATTCCGCCCGCCGTCGCTGAGCCAGCAGGCGGCGCCGTTATGCAGATCCGGAGGTTAGGGCACCGTTACCGTTTACGTCTCCGCGACGGCGGGCGGGCGGGCGGGCGGGCGGGCGGCGCGCGCTCGCCCGCCCGCGGTGGGCGATAGGGCGACGGGGCGGCTGCGCTGACGGGCGATAAGCTCCTAAGGCCGCGTTTCCGCCTGAACGCGCCCACGCCAACGTTAATACGCGCACGCATCCCCGTGCGCCTCGGCTGATGTCGCACGGCCTACGGCTGCCCCGCTCTAATGTCGCCCCAGCGGCGCGGCACGAACGGGAGATGAGGGAGCAGTCGCTGAAAACCACGGGAAGACCACGGACGGAGGTAACGACACGCGGCGTTCGTAGGGCTGACGCAATGAAGCAAAGGTTCTAATATGTATCATGGTACCTTCAACAGAACGCACGCTTCCCATCAAATTGATCCCGCTACACAGATCCCGGTATACAATTGTTTCCGATTTACTGAGACTTATATTTGAACTTTATATCTGAATTTGACTGGGAATTAGAGGCATAATAATAGGCTAGAGGGGGTGGGGCAGTCGTGGAAAACTACGGGAAGACCAAATGGCAGAAAACGACGAAAGCTACGCTCATAGCTCTATTTCAATAAACGAAATGTTCTGATATGCTTGAAGAACCAACAAAATAATATTTTTCCCCTCACTAGACCTTATATTTTACTTCGGATTCCACAAAATTCAACTGACATTGAACTTTACTGGGCACTGGAGAAGAAAAATAAGAATAAAGAGAGAAATGGTGATCCTTAAAAAACACGGAACGACCGCAGAGGAAGGTAACGACTTAAGAGGCACCGGTAGCTCTATTGTAATTGAGAAAAGGGTTTTTTCAGGTTTTCATATCACTGAAGGAAGTCTTAGAAAAACACCTTTTTCCCACTAGTCCTCATGTATAACTTTGAATTTTATTTCGAGAAATGAACCATCCCCAACTTAGTGGACTGACCAAGAACATAGGAATTGCCCACGAATGTATAGTAACATACGAGAAATTGCGGTCTTATTATTTTGCTTGAACGTTACTGATGCGAGAACGTACTCGTTGCTTTAGCATCACTAGTTATTTCTTATATCATTGTACTTTTATAGATTCTGTCTAAGATTTTTAATAGATTGCGATTTTAAAATACTGACACATTGTTAAGAAGAATAAATGCTCTCTATACTTATTTGTTAACTTTTAGAAGTTGTTAAAACTCGTGCAGTAATAGATACATAGATCGATTCGTCAATGAATGTCAATTGCAAAGGTCATTCGTTCCATAAACGTAGGGCATGATTTTTATCACGGGAGCAGGTAGTGACCTTTCCCCGCTGGATGACGAGATCCAGCGCCCACCTACCCTTCGGCTTGCGGGATGTTCCTAACCAGGTATCTCCCACCAGCGGGACACCGCCCCAGACGAGACAAACTCTAAGCTCCGGACTGGTCTCCTGGCATGAACGATAATGTAGCGCATATAAGTGTCAGTGAATGTAAGCAAGGGATGAGGAAAGATTGCGCGCGGTCAGTGGCTCACTTCTTCGAGTACTGCACTTGCATTCGCCTGCTGTTGACCTGAGAAACCACGGAAAACTGCCGGTCAGAGCAATCACCACAATTCTCTCCATACAGCGGATGAATTCAACCTATCTATCTAGCCTATGTCGAAAGTCCTGCAAGCACCGGAGCTGGAATCATAGGACCTCCCATTCCGTAACGTTAGTACGGCACTGACATCAATTGATACCTTGAGCCACCTAACCGGTGAGCAGTAATAGAACAATGAATACATGAATATTTTTTTCCATTATTAAACGAAAAATCGATCTTAGGAGAACTATTTCATTTCTAAGACCTACCGGGAGCGGTAGCTCAGTGCATCAACTGATGTCATTACACCGCCTCTGACCGGGAGGTCCAAGGTTCGAGTCTTTACAGTGGCAGGGTTTTCGACACTATTCAGTCGCTCTCTGGAGGAGAACTCTAGCGGCCGGCTGCTCTGATCCGTAGTTTTCCGTAGTTTCTCCGATCAACACCAGGCGAATGCCGGAGCAGTACTCTACCAAACGGGCCACGGACCGCGCGCGATATTTCCTTCCTCTTCCTATCTCTCCCCCTCATACACACACGCTAACATGCGCTACACTACCACATATTCCGGGAGACCGGTCGCGAGCTTAGAGCTTGTCCCGGCTGGGGCGGTGTCCCGCTGGTGGGAGAGTCCTGGTTAGGGGGAAACCCCACTAGCCGACGGTAGGTCGGCGCCGGATCTCGCCATCCAGCGGGAGAAGATCACCGCCATCTTCCGAGAAAAAAACATGCACTACACTAACGGGAATAATGACCAAAGCCGTTGACGCACCCGGGAACACGAAAAAAATCAATCAATCCTAAGAACTACTAGTCAGTAAGAGCATCCCATTTTGTCCCTCCCTCCCACCAAAAGCATTAGGATTCAACGAGCGCGGCCGCAGCCCTTCCCTCTCCCGAGCTGGGCTCTGTCCTCATATTTCGCGGCGGCACAAAGCCGCGGGGGCCTCTGACGCCGGCTTCGGCCGAGCCCCCTCGCCCCCCTGCCCCGCCCCCGCCGCGCGTGGCGCGCCCGCGCATAACGAGGGCGAGCAGATAAACGCGGCCGCGCGCTCTTCGCAGGCATTGTGCGGGCGCCGCCGCCTGTCGTTAAGTCTATTCGAGCCGATTCATTGCGCGCTGCTGGCGTTCGACCCCGGACCTCGAGGGCGGGAAACGACGGGGCGAGCTGAGGCGAGGAAGGAATAGCCTCATCAGTCTAGTCCTGCGAGCAATCTGTCGCGGCGGGTTGGCGTCAGGGTCTGTGTGTGCATGTTGGGGCGTTTGTGTGTGTGTTGGGGCTTGTATGTATGTGTGAAGAGGCGTGTTTGCGTGTCGAGGCGTGTGTGTGTGTGTGTGTGTGTGTGTGTGTGTGTGTGTGTGTGTGTGTCGGGGTTTGTATGTATGTGTATAGAGGCGCGTGTGTGTGTGGTGTGTGTGTGTGTGTGTGTGTGTCTGTGTGTGGGGTGGGGGTTGGGGGACGCGTGTGAGATCGTCGTCATCATGAAGTGATGTCGAGGGAAGAGTGTTTGGTGGCGGGACCAGCAATAGGGACGTGAAAGGGCGTGGTGGGAAGAGGATGAGCTGTGGCGCAGCGGGGCGGCAAGCGTTGAGCACAAGCAAGGTTATACGGAGCGAAAGGGAGATGAAATGAATCAGACGGGAGGACGTGTAGTAGAAGAGGTGAGTGGATAAGTGACGTGGGAGGAACGGGGTTGGGGAGTAGTTTGGAGCCGTACCAAACATGACACGCAATGAAGTGTCTAGCACCTTATCGAGATGTCCACAGCTGGAATCGACGATCAGTGCCAGGCTGGTGAATGCTAGCAGAGCGGACACGGGGGATGGCGGCAGAGCAAAACACAGCCATGCACGAAGGACGACTAGTTGAGAGGGGAAGGGGAGTGGTGGGGGGGGGTTTGTGAAGGGGGGAGAGGGGGATTTGAGTGAGTGGGAGTGGAAGGGAAGTGGAGAGGAATGGATGGTAAGGGAGTGGAGGGGGGGGGGGGAAGGGGAGGGACAATGTAGTGCGTGAAGGAGCGAGGGAGAAGTGCGGGCCCGTGAGGAAAGGGGCGAGACAGGGCGCAGGGATAATTGCCGGCAGTCGCGAGAGGCCGCGGTGCGGGGGCTGATTCGCACGTGTTGTGTTTCCGAAGTGCACTCGATCCCCTGCGAGGCAGGCGACGGGCGGCGCGGCGCGGCGCGGGCGAATCGAGGCCGTGAGGGCTCGGGGCGAGGGCAGTTGGAAACCTCTTGGCTCACGGCGGAAATGAGAGGGGCCGAGGGTGAGAGCGACGCATTGACAGCTCAGTGGCGGCCATTTGCATTGATCATATGTGAACGGAGTGGTTTCTAGTTCAACAATCTTCAGTTTTCACGATCTGCTGAGGTCAAAACTCGTTTGACAAGTTTCCCTTAGATTTCGACAAATGAGTCAAGAACATAATTCATGTTTCTAAGTCCGATAAGATCATGAGGTTCAAATTTCATTTTACAGTTCTGCAGCAACCGATGTTATGATCATATAACTGGCATTTGAAATATGCAGATTGCCTTTTCAGAAGAAACTGCTTGTATACTTTCGGATATGATCCACCTCTACATGGCGGTTTGGAATATACGGGGAGTATAAAGAGAGGTTTCATTGCAAAGATCACTTCATTCTCAATATTACTAATGATCGCTAATAGCTCAATTAAAAACAAAGGAGATAACTGGATTTTGAAAACTAACCCCATTATATTGAGCAAACTTCAAGCTAATGTAGGAAACCGACTGGAGGCTATAAATGATTGCAATGACGTTGATGTTAAACCTATTTTATAATAAAATATCGTTAATCTAATATTGGCATAAATAAGGTAGTATTGAAGAATGTTTTTTAAGTTTTAAAAAATATTTTTCTCTAAGTTTCGTAGCTATTACATCGTGTTTTTATCTTTTTTTGTTAGGTACTATTGAGGCACAAATAATAGATTACTTATTACTAGTTCCTATATCGTAGATGCAAAAGTGAAATTGATAATACAAAATCGTATTATTATAGGAACTTGATAATGAAACATGATGGCGACACGAAGCAAAAATGGAAAATAATTAAAAAATTGGTAGGAGATAGCAAGTCTAGTGAAATCTCTTCTAAGTAATCGATCATCTCTTCTAACTTATCGATCATCTCTTCTAAGTAATTGACGATACCGAGAAAATCTGCAGTATAATAAGCGAATAATTTCTCCAGCCAAAAGCAGTTGATTACTGATAACACGTGTGACGTAAATTCTACCCCGGAATTGAGATATAATATCTCATCAATCCTTCTTTCTGAACGCGACCAACGAACAGGAAGTAATTCAAATTATAAACAGTTTTAAAAACCAAAGCGTCAAGAGGTTATGATAAAATAACTACGAAACTAGTACAAGAATTCACACCTCTTGTTGCTCCATTATTAACGCTTATAATACATCTAAGTTTCTGTAGCGAAAGTTTTTCTTCATTGGACTATTTTAGAAAAAATGTTCCTGGATGTATCAAAATACATACCATTGAATAGAACTACTCCTGCATTCTATGTAACTGTATTACTACATCATTCACAAGTTTTACGAGTATCTGTGAAAATGTACCATAACAGATTGAACGGTTTCAGTTGAATTTTATGGCAGGGGTGCGTCCAGAAAGATTTTCAGAAGCGGAAAAGAGTGGCTTTAGACTTCATACACATTCTGCATGTCGATAGATTTTGTACTGTATTCAAACGGCTTCCCACGCTATAAATCTTTCTTGCTTTTATTGTAATGTAATCGAGTTTTGAAAGACTACAGAAAATCTAGTTGGAACTGCATTCGAAGTTAAAGCGAAAACGGATCATCAATCTTCGTCACAAACACCGATGGTGACCTCTGGCAGAATCACAAAAGGAAGCAGGATACTGCGTATAAAATGAGATAGATTGTATCGCAACAGGTTTTGGTGAAATATTCAGGATTAATCGAATCAGTCTCCTCGTGTTTATTTGAAGGTTTTATTCAAACTTCGATTTCTCTCGCCACAGTTGTATAAAAGTGTATCAAAGTAACATTTGAACTAATATAAAATTGTTTTAATATTTTCAGGTATACAAATTTAACACCATTCTAATTTTCATTTGATGATATGGTTCAGATACTTCAGTTTTCAAACAATTTTTTATTACATCAACATCTTTCAGTAATAATGGCGGAAAACACAAACCATGAAGATAATAGTTAAAACTTGGATAGTTGAATCGTTTGGAGAAGAAGCCGCATATGTCTGCTTTCATGCAAATACACAGTTTGATCCATAAATTCTCAAGTTTTATAAAAAAAGGCTCCTCATAAAAATGGCTTTATAGGGTTCTAGGTGTCCAACTCCGGAATATCACTGTCAGAAACAAAATTAATTCTTCGTACAGCGTCCCTAGGTTTATTTGGAAGATACCTTTTTCGAATTATTATTTTTTATTTTCTCTTTAATTATGGAATCAAAATAGTGCTTACTATATGCAGATTTTATTCAAGTTTCTAACTAAAGAAAATAACTTTTGGAAGGCGGATTTTTATTACGTACGAGATTTTTCATCACATCTTGGTTTAATCTTTAGAAGCGAAACACGATTATTAGCATTCTGGATCAAGTTAATTGTTTTAGAGACATTTGAACTCAAGTTTTGACATGTTAATGCTACATGTGTAAAATATGCAATATCACAGATATTAGGCACTTCCATTAACAAAATTATAATGAATTATATTTACGTTAAATATTTTCGGGGGAATATAAAATATTATCTAGAATTTGCAAGTAAGTTTCATAATCAAGTTCACAAAATTCTAGGGATTTTATTTCTGATAATATTTGTTTTTGTTATTGGTTACATATCCATGAATTTTAAGAAAATTAATGCTTTTATATTTTTTATATGTTGGACAAAAGACTCTCCCACCAGCGGGACAAGCTCTAAGCTCCCGACCGGTCTCCCGGGATATGTGGTAGGCATGTTAGTGTAAGTGTGTGTGTGTGTGTGAGGGGAGAGGATAGGACAAGGAAGAGGAAGGACAGATCGCGCGCGGTCCGTGGCCCGTTTGGTAGGGTACTGCTCCGGCATTCGCCTGGTGTTGATCGGAGAAACCACGGAAAACTACCGATCAGAGCAGCCGGCCGCTAGAATTCTGCTCCAGACAGCGACTGAATTCGACCTAGCTGAAAAGCTAGTGTCGAAAATCCTGCCACAATCAGGACTCGAACCTAGGACCTCCCGGTCACAGGCGCTCCCAGTTGATGCACTGAGCTACCGTTCCCGGTAACCCGAGGAGAGCTTCCTACTTTGACGGATCTTCTGAACAGAGCTGAGCCGTGTGCCTCGTCGAGGACCCAACCTGTGCGGTGGTCCCACTCGTCACCGCGCGGCGCGCCACCGCCGCGTGGCCGGGGGCGCTGCTGACCGCGCAGCCGCCGCCAATAAACGAGCGCCAAGAAAAATGAAGATCAAACATAAAACGGCGGTAAAGCCCCATCACCCCCTCCCCACTCCGTCGCCTCCGGCAGACGCAGCGTCAGCAGCCCCGCGGCGCAGCCTCAACGCCGCTGTTGAGAGCACGCGATGCCCAATAAAGCGACAAGTGCGATAGAGATGTTATATGAGGGAACACGCGTATCAGCTCCTTTTAGGGTTGCCACAAAGACGATCTGTCCTGGCATTGCGTCATTGTGCTTCGTGTGCTCTGTCAATTGCTTCTGTGAAAAGTTCGTAAAATATCTGTGCGGGATAAAAGAGGATTGAATCAACGATGCCTCGTCGACTAGTGGACCGTTGCAGCTGAAAGACGACTTTCGACGAATCTCTGATGTAATGTTACCAAATACATCTGTATTACAGTTCTGCAGGATGCGATTTTGCTCGAGCGTCACGGCAGTTGCCACAAAATCGGTTGGACGGGACCGGAGGGTGATAGGTTTTCGTTCGCCTTGATGTCACGAGCGAAAAACGCTCGCCCGAGAAAACAGGGCGAATGACGCTTGTGACGTTCTCGTGACTCCGCTAGTTGAATCAAGATTTAAAGTGTAAGTCGCTAAATTAATGTTGCGTCAAGTGAAAAAACTGAAGTGCAGCTGACAATTTTTGTTTGTTTGTATTTAAGGTCGCATCAACATCTAGGTCATTAGCGATCACTATTCGATTGATTGATTTTTTCGTGTTTCCGGGCGCGTCAACTGCTTTGGTCATTAGTCCCCTTAGTCTAGTGAATGTTTTTTTTGCGGGAGATGGCGATCTTCCCACGCTGGATGGCGAGATCCGGCGTCGACCTACCGTCGGCTAGTGGGGTTTCCCCCTAACCAGGACTCTCCCACCAGCGGGGCACCGCCCAAGCCACGACAAGCTCTAAGCTCCCGACCGATATCCCGGAATATGTGGTAGTTTAGTGCATGTTAGTGTGTGTGTGTGTGTGTGTAAGGGGAGAGGATTGGACAAGGAAGAGGAAGGACAAATCGCGCGCGGTTCGTGACACGTTTGATAGGGTACTGCTCCGACATTCGCCTGGTGTTGATCGGAAAAACCACGGAAAACTACCGATCAGAGCAGCCGGTCACTAGAATTCTCCTCCAGACAGCGACTGAATTCGACCTAGCTGAAAAGCTAGTGTCGAAAATTCTGCCTCCGTCAGGACTCGAACCTAGGACCTCTCGACCACTATTCGAGTTAACGGCATTGTAACTAAGAAGAAGAAACGATATGCTGATAAGGGATGAAAGGACAAACACAAATATAGCCAACCTGCCCGAGGCGGGACGCGAACCCACGACCCATCGGTCCGAGATCGCTACGACACTACTGCCTTAGCGATCTCTGTCACCGAATCGGCTGATAAACCTTGTATTATAAAAACAACCGATATTGATTAGTAAAGAATTAAGAACATTATTAAGAGCAAACATCTGTAAACATAATGTTAAACAGTGGTCAGCATCAGTGAAAATGCTGCCGATAACTTGCAGGACAGAACGAGCTTACCCGTGAGAAGGTACGGACATGAGCCGGTAGCGTAATTGAGGTCATATAATAAGTCGGAGTAACAATAATTAACTGTAAAAAGGGTAATCGAAAATGGAAAGCTACCACGCGATGTTAGAAATTATGTGAAGGACTTTTAAGGGACAGAAATTTCGATCTGATCGAGTTCCAGAAACGAGATAGCGCGGAGCCACAATGGTGGAAAGTGATTGCCACATGTCATCGGCCAAGTTTGCTCAGGAAGCAGAGGGAATTCTATAAACTTTTAAGATTTTTTTGTACGAACATTGTTATGTTTTATGTAGATTTAAGGAACTATCCTTATAAGAAGAAAGAAAGAAAGCGTGGCCATGATAAAAGATAGAGGAAGAATGTGTGTGTTTGTAAATAGTGTAAGAAGGGTATGATTTCTATTGTGAAGATATTTTGATGTTTTTCATTATTAATTCGTAGCGACTACAGCGGATTTGCGAAATTTGTAAGTGAATTGGTGGAAACGAAAATTATAATGATTTCCATGTTTTATTTATTTAAATAGTTAAATTCAATAATCAAAATTTCCTACGTAAATTTCTCAGGCTTGAAATCCCGTCCAAGAAAGTCTTTCGACCTACGTATATGCTTTTTTATGACCCGCAAACGATCCCATTTCTGAAACTAAGAGAACGCGAAATAAATTATTTGACATAAATACTGAACACGCCAAGGCGGGAGAAATGATATATCAGGATTTTAAATTCAATAATTATTATTAGTTAACAAGAGAAGGGTTTGAATGACTTGCAGTAGGTATAGGGACTTCCGGTTCCGTCAAAGAGATAAGGAAACAAGTAATAAGGAACATCGTGTGGAAATGTGTTTCCCTCTTATACACAGATATTATCACAATCGTATAATGAAGTACTCTTATTCTGATATAAAAGAATGATATAGAAGAACATTTCAGTAATAATCCTGGGATTAGCTCTAATTGCTTAATGTTCCAATGGGGACTAATAAAGAAGGACGTTGAATACCTGGTAACATTTTTGAGTTGCCAGGTGCAGTTCCCTTTTAGTTGACCGGAGGGATACATATTTTTTCTGAAAAAAGGAAAAAAAAGAGAAAAGTCCAAACGGACAGGACAAAGTCAATATTTATCGTAGGCTCATGAGCTTGGGGAAAAGGCGGAAAGGCATGAAAATCGCTCTTTAAAATTCGTCCTCTTTGTTAGAAGGTATTACACCGAGGCCACCACCACTAGACGTCTCTGCTAATCGGATTATGTCGCCGTAATTTCATTAAATAATACTTGCAACTTTTCTTACAGGGCCGGGAACTTGATTGTAATAGAGTCAGTAAACATGTAACCTAAGAATTATTTGTGTACTTCGGAATGTTTGCCCCAAAACAAACCTGCTTTTTGAAAAGGAGGTGAAACTAATTAAAAAGGCAACAAGAGGATTGCTTCAGAAGTCTACAGAATTCTCATTATTTTTCTTGAAGAGCTGTTATAAATATAGAAAAAATATTCTTCTTTTTTGTTTTAAAACCATTCATTAATTTGCACGAACGTAAACTTCTTATTTTGTAGAAATTTGTTTGAGCATGAATGTGAGTGACCAATTTTAAGTCATTGATTGGCATATTATTTGAATGTTGGCGTTGTCATTACTGCTTTAAAATACTCGTATTTGAATAATCACTTTTTTAATTCATTGATTATATACAATGTTAGGGAAATGGTATCCTTCAAATACGCAATAATATTCAAAATGCAAGAAGCTATAAACAAGCATAGCCGAAAAGATTTTGCCTTTCACAATATGACATTAAGAAATTCATATAAATATTCCACAATTAAGACTAAAATGAATGGTAGCAGATGTGACATTGAAGTTAAAAGGGCTAAATGCTAACAGTCTTGTCCATGGCTTCTTGCAATTATGCTAAGGAATCGTTGGACACGCTTATCGCGATAATTTATTTATTTATTTATTTTACGTCAAAAAAACAGTTAAAAACTGCGTATGACGTGCTTATTTGAGCCGCATGCGTTACCAAATGCAGTTGCCAGTCTTCCAATGAATGTCGTTGCCCAAGAACGATCACGCTCCCCGCTGTTGGGAGAGTCCTGGTTAGGGGGAAACCCCACTAACCGACGGTAGGTCGGCGCCGGATCTCGCCATCCAGCGGGGGAAGATCACCGCCATCTCCCGAGAAAAAACATGCACTCTCCCACCAGCGGGGCACCGCCCCAGCCGGGACAAGCTCTAAGCTCCCGACCGGTCTCCCGGAATATATGGTAGTGTAATGCATGTTAGTGTATGTGTGTGTGTATGTGTGTGTGTGTGTGTGAGGGGGAGAGGATAGGACAAGGAAGAGGAAGGACAGATCGCGCGCGGTCCGTGGCCCGTTTTATAGGGTACTGCTCCGGCATTCGCCTGGTGTTGATCAGAGAAACCACGGACAACTACCGATTAGAGCAGCCGGCCGATAGAATTCTCCTCTAGAGAGCGACTGAATTCGACCTAGCTGAAAAGCTAGTGTCGAAAATCCTGCTGCCGTCAGGACTCCAACCTAGGACCTCCCGGTCAGAGGCGCTGCAGTGACATCAGTCGATGCACTGAGCTACCGCTCCCTGTAGAGCTAAAAGGGAACGCAAGGTAACGCAAGCCAGTTTACAAAAGACGCCGCGTTGAATTCCCACGGTTCTTCATCCCTCCGCTCGCCCCGCCCCCTACCCCATCTCAAGCGAGGAGGCTGAGGCGGCGGACGCGTCAGGCGGTTTATCGAGCTAATTGGACCGTACAAAAAATGGCGTCGTGCCGCCATTTGCACGTTAATGGAGGCGGTTCGCGCTCCGCCGCGCCTCCGCGCTGCGCCCTGGCGGACGCGCGGCTAATTACGGGGGCGCTCTCCGGAGGGCGCTGCGCAGCGCCCGTTTTTGCTGCGTTGGCGCAAGTTGATCCCCGAGTCCCATATCCGCGCGGGCGCTCTGGGAGGTGATGCGGCGACCTTTCTTACGGCCCGCGCCGCGGAACGAATGCCGCGTGTTGGGCTTAGCGCACTGACAGTTCAGGGTTTACGACATGACTTTTTCATCTTCATTAATATTCCCTGGCGAAATGAGAGCTGTGTGACGTCGGTAGACTACACAAGGAATTTACAACAGCAGTGTCTTCAAACGAGAAAGAAAAAGAGCTAAAATTATCGTGTGTTATTAGTAGAAAAATAAAGAGGAAAAGTATTATTCTAATCAGCACATTGAACTAAAATAAAATGTATTTCCTCCAATAAAAGTGATGCCTTCTGAATTAATGTATTTTAGAATATTAAATATTTTTTTGTTTATTTAAGGTCGCATTAACTACTAGGTCATTAGCGACCACTATTGATTTAACGTTAGGGAACATATAGTGAATGAAGTAATATGGTGATGAGTGAAAGGACGAACACAAATACAACCGTGTTAACTATTCTTGTTGTTGCTTCTCGACTGTTTTAAATGAACTCTGCTGCATCTTGCTTATGATTCTCTAAATATTTATCAAATTAAATGACTTGTCGTTGAACGTAGAAAATACATAAATATGTCATACGTTATTGAAGTATAATGCATAGTACCATTGAAAGATTATTGTCGCCCCCTTTTCTCCCACACATCCATTGGAGTCGAAGTACAATATTTTATAACGTATGAGTGCACGTTATCAACGAAAGTACATAAACATATTCTTACGGCCAACTGAATAACGAATTTCGTTTTAGCTTTAACAATCTACATATTTTCTTCAACAATATACTGTAAACAGAAACGATAGTTAGACAATATGCAATACTTTCGTATTTCTTTCTCTCAGTCCTTTGTAAAAGTTTTGGCAAATTATGCACACTAGCCCCTATATGGATATTAAAATTAGGGTTTTGTTGTATTAGGATATTTTCCTGTGTTAAGGGCTACCTTCTTCTACCCGCTTAATAAAAGACATGTTTTTATGTATTTTAAACGTTTTTAGTTTTTGATTGTCTAAAATCATGAACTGGTCACCATAGTATAACAACATTTTAAATACAGTAATGATGAGAAGAAAAATTAAAGTTTGGACTTGCGCACGTATTTTCACCAGAAAATACACCAATAAACCGAAATGACTAAATACACGTACAAAACCACTAATCCACGAGAACGTATAGCGCGGAGGTTGAGCGGCCGCTCGTGGCACAGGCCCGTTAGTTGCAGCGTGCAAGTGCACCGGTGTAGGGGGGGAAGGGCAAGGGGGAGGGGGCGGGCGGCCAACGCGGCGCGCGCGGCAGCGTGAAATGAAGATGGGCCAATTGGAGGGCGGCGCGCGGGCTGAAAACAGCGCCCCCTGGCCACGCGGCGGCGCAAGTGCGGGGTTGGGCCTGGGACCGACGCTGGCGCCCCGCGGCCAGCGGCCGGAAAATCAACGGCCGGCCGGGAAGGGCTGCTGCGTGGGGACGGTTTTAACCAGGAGTGTTTTCAGGGATGACTTTGTAGGGAGACGTATGGGACGCGTAACCTTTGACAATTTCAACGCTAAAAAAATGTAATTTGTAAAGACAGGAAAATTCACATAACGACGATATTATTAACAAAGAATGAATAAATAAAAGTACATGGAACAAATTACAATATAGTACGTTACTAATGTGTCATGCGCGTTGAAATTGAGAGGAAAATGTACAGCCTCCAGCCAAGTGATAAGTGTCTATAATTACATTAAAATATCAGGAATTCGGAATAATCCGAAAACAATGACATAGTTTCGAGTTTGAGTACAAAATGAAATCCGTATTTGATTAATTTTTTCTTCCTATTATATTTTAATAATCGGAAGATTCCGCAAGCAGGCAAGTACCGTCTGAATACGGAGAAACGGCGAGTACCGTCTGAATTCCCACAGTCAATGCATCACTAATTACGACACATCTGGCGTAATTCCATAGAAAGTATTCATGGAAGATTCCGCCTGCCATTAAATATTTTCTACTCACGTGTTGCGTTGCGAAACAACATTTTTTTAAATTCTTGGTATGTGAAGAACTGTTGTACTCCATGTGTACACTATACTACAGTATTTTTGAAAACTGCTTTTGTGAAAATATTTAATTTATTGTAGTTTTAAACGATAATACTTTACTTATTGTTTCTTATCAACGTGAGAGCTTCTTTCTGGGAAATCATTTTTTATGGTTTTGTTTAGCAACATTTGTGCTTCTGTAGCCCCCAAACATTATTTAAATGATAGAGAAATGGTGAAATGAAAGGCAGACGAGGAGGAAAAACCACAACAAAACTTGCCGCGAATTTGCCTTAATCACGAAACATTCTGCATGAATCCTACAGACAAACCTGTGTGTAGATTATCTACAAACCGGTTATCTACACACAAGCCAGCAACTTACGGAACAGAATGTAACGTACTCTTGTCAGTTTACATAAGATGGCTTCATTCAAACATCATCATTATTATCAACATTATTCATTCAAACATCATAAACATTATTATTACCTAAAGATTAGATCAATTTCAATCTGTGACATGTGTTTTACCATTTTCAAATATTTAATAAGTTCGCTTTACGGAGAACAGCATTCTCAGTAAAAGCGTGACTTCAAGCTTCGAATTTTATATACAAACACACCATGTGCCCACTGAAGTAACATAAAAGCCATCATGGACTCCAGCTACGAAAACAGGCGTTCACTAATCCTTCTACCAACACCATTCATCAACGTTACTTTGAAATAAACCTCATTAGCTGTTTGTTTTATGAAAATAATATTACAAGCTATCTTGCGCTTGCTCTCGATTATCACGCTTACATAGCGCGAGGAAGAAGCAGAAGTTTTACATGGTTTAAAATGTCAAAATGCGAAATCGTGATCTCAAACACTTTATTTTTATTTTATAAATGAGAATTTTACAAATATTAGAAAAAGTATTGTGTAAAATGTATATATTAAATATTTTATTTCACACCATGTTACACATTTTCTAATTATACCTACTTAGATCACATTATTCTTTGAAGGCACCATACACTGAACTAATAAATGTACTAATTAATAAATTCCAAAAAAGAACTGAAATTGAAAATACATTTTCAATTTCAGCCAAGCATAACTTTGGTGTATTTTATTCGTACACACCATCAGCATTGAAGATGTCACTATTTTACACAATTGTGTTTGATGTTTTACGGAGATTTAGAGTAAAATATAAATGTAGATAGAAAAAAAATACATCACTATTATTACATACTATTTATTGCAAAAATATTTACACAAAAAATATTTATATAATTGTTAAAAATTCAAATAAAGTTGTTTTTGCAAATTGCATAAGCAAACAGACTACGGATTGCACCAGAAAAGTGCTGTACACAACGCGGTACCTGTGGCAGTTCTGGGAGAAAGACCGCGGTCCGTAATGAGAAGCGCAGAAACGAGAGTCAGCAGCGGCTCCACCCGTTAAGCGAGTTGTCGCGCTCCACGTCATCCGCTGCTGCTGTAATTCGCTTGTATCATCGCGCTGCAGGCGGGCACACAACCCCGCCCCAACCTCTGGCTCTCGGCGTCCTAGATCCTCGCACTCAGTCTCGCCCCGGGGACCACCAAGGAGCTACATTTCGTTACGTTTATTTATTTTATTTATATGACGTAAAGAAACAGTTAAAACTGCGTATGACGTGCTATGGGGAAAAGTGAATAGTATGCACATTTTCAAAATTCTGTGATTCCTACACTACTACTTGAATTTTGAAAAAAAAAATCCCATGTAATTAAATCTATTTTCAAGGATAAATAAGCAATAAATTTTGGGTTCTTATCCATGTTGTCCATCGGAATAATACTTCCTGCCGCGACAGTATGGAAACAATAACTTGAATAATTGTATTTCCCACTGAATTCTAGAAGACGTGCACAGAAAATGAAGTTGCATTTATGTCCAGAAACAACACAAGGGGCCATCTCAGCATTTGCTCAATGGATCAGGGAAACTGGACGAAAAACCTGATCGAGATGGAGGTCATTGACCCAGAAGCTGCGATACAATACTCGTTACATATTGTTTATAATTATATAGTCCAATAGTAAATAATACATTAAATATCACTGTTCAAATTAATGTTACTTTCCTTGTCATGCTCAGTATAGTCTCTCATTGTATAGAAACAGTTATGCAGCAGAAACGATTTCACTTGGGATTTAAACTTTTCTATCGAATTTAATCGTTTAATGTCAACTGGCAAAGTGTTGTAAAACGTTCTTCCAAATCAGCAAATGGACTTCCTGCACAGCACCACCTCATGGGTGGAAAGTGTAAGCTTCATGAGATACGTCAAATGACAAAAAATAGCACCCACGAAATATTGTAGTAACAAATACGTTCAAAATGACTTTTGTGATAGCATTTCATTTCAATAAAATACACATAAAACATTTTTTGACAACCATTGCTTTGTTGTAAAATTATTACATATTGTAATTTTCTGCCAAACAGGAACACGCAATTTCAAAGAAACCGATTACTCTTTAAATAAAATCCATATTATTAAAGAAATGTTAGAATAGACGACACTAAAAAAAAAAATTATAAAAATACTTGAATGTGCTGAGAGTTTTTGAGAGTTAATAGGGGGTGAAGTTTTATTCTAATAGTCATTAGAAAATAGAAGAGAAAATGAGGGACACTAAATTATGGTCTTAAAAATTGACCACTAGCACAACAAAATATTCAATTTATTTTATTTATGATATAGAAAGTAAATTATATTACAGTAATAGAAGCGTTTCAACTGCGTTTTGTTTGAGTTCATAACATAAAGTTGTCAACATATTTTCTGCATTTCTGAGCCTTTCAGTATTAATGCCCTGCATTGTTTAACAGTATCATCTAATAGTTTTGAATACAGCAGCTGAGACCAATGAAAGGAAAACTTTACCTGTGGAATACTTGTAAGAGTGATATCAACATAATTCAATCGCTATTTTAAAGAAAAAAATGGAAATTTAAGCAATACAAAATACCCCAAAACTATTCATTTACTGCAAAATCACTCCTTATCCCTTAAAAAAGAGATTTTACCGCATCCGAGCTTCATCTGAAATGTGACCAAAGGAATCCGATTGCAAATATGTGAAAAAATGTGAAATTTTAAATGTTAGAAAACTATGAATGAAATGTACTTTATAACATAATACGTATTACCGCATATTTTTTTGTTTGTTCACTATTTTCTGATATGTTTAAATAAAGTATACTTGGCTAAGAATAATCCAGGTACCTTCACCAGCGAGTACCGCCCTAGGCTAGACAAGTTTAGATATCCCGACATGTGTGGTCGTGTAGTGCATGTGAGTATGATATGTAAGTAAGGAGTGAGTATAGAACAAAGAGGAAGGATGTATCTTGTGCGGTTCGTGGCTCGTTTGTTAGAGAACTGTTCCCGAATTTGCGTGATACTGGTTGAAGAAACCACGGAAAACTACAGTCCAGCGCAGCCAGTCCCTAAAATTCTCCTCTAGATAGCGACTGAATTGGACCTAGCTCTCTACTAGTGCCGAAAATGCTGCCACCGTCGTTATTCAAATACTAGGACTCCCCGTCAGGGGCACTACGGTGTTACAGTTGATTACCTGAGTCACCGCAGTTGGGGAG
Source organism: Teleogryllus oceanicus (assembly GCA_964035755.1). Lineage (NCBI taxonomy): Eukaryota > Metazoa > Arthropoda > Insecta > Orthoptera > Gryllidae > Teleogryllus > Teleogryllus oceanicus. Next base: position 23,272,363 of record CAXIVR010000004.1, read on the forward strand.
TACGAGTAGGTAAATGAGCGTAGCGGGTAGTGAGAAAGTGGCAATGTCGGGTTGGTATCCGGCGGGTCTCTTTCACCTAGTAAACTTCGGTTTCACCGCTCAATTTACTCATTCAACTCGAGCACATAAATACTAACTTTAGGTGGGGTCACGAGCAACTTTACGGTCACGAAATCTGAAACGCACATCATGGTTTGCACACGCTCTCGCATCAACGCTTTACAACCATTGACGAAATAATATTTTAATTAAATAATTGGGGTGTAAAATATATTGAATTACTATTGCCATTATACCGTCAGAAATGTAATTATTCACAATGTTTGGCATTGCAGTTCGACTTAACAAACTTTTTTTATTTATACGTTACTTGCATGCACGAAAATATCAATGAAGAATCGTCTACTTTTGTTTCTATTCCCCTGAAAACTATCTACGAATTTACAAGCTACTTAAATATAAAATTTCAATGTACTCTTTACACATTTTCTCAAATTTCAAAGTATTTTGTAATCGTGATTATTTGAATAAGTAAGTGTAATGGGGAAAGTCAAAACAAAAAAAATATTGGCGAATGTATCAGATACAAATAAAAAAAATAAAATACTAAGGAATTCAAATGGTGCAATAATGCACTTTGAGGTAGAAAAACTTACTTTATTTTGAATTGTAATAATTCATTTTCTTTTTATATGAGAGTACACAATTTAGTAGTTGCATAATTTGTTTCTACTCCCATTGCAAAATTGTGTCATTTGATGGCTGCAATCCGTTGCATAATGATTCTCAATACAATATAGATTTCACTGTGAAACAGATTCTTGACCAATTACAGAGAAGTTTACAAACCAAGCGTTGATAATTAATAATTGAGAATCGCTTTAGAAAATGTTTCGTTTGAATGTGTACTTTAAAATTCCATTAGTATTATAATATGAGTGACAGATATAATTCCTTTTGCAATTAATACATTTTAACGTAGAATATTTTTTAAAATACATTAGATCGTAATTTCACTTTGATCCCATTTGACTAGCACAGTCAACCAAAGCCACCTACGAATTAGCACGGAGCTGTCCACTAGGTGTCTTGGACTGAATCCTGCATGTCAACTGCCACGAAACTATTCAGTGTAAAAGTTTATCGTGTAAGAGTTACCATAAGTCGCAGAAAAAGTACAGTATGAAACTCGATGTTAACAGGTTACACTCGTGTGAAGTTTAATATCCTCGCTCGTATCGTAATATCACACTCGTGTATTAATACCCATCATCGTTTCATAATGTACTATCTTTTGTAAATCAATATTTCTTCTTGATTGTCAATATATGTTTTTTATGACAATCATGTATTTCAGCAATTGCACAACGTTTCGTAACTAGTTTTGTTACATCATCAGGTGCTTAGTGAGGGAACTGCTATCCCATTGAATTACCTCTGCAGTAGAACAATCGAGGTACATTACGAAATTAACTCACACTCACTACAGGTGATATCATCGGTGATCGGACTGCTACACCCAAGTTTGCGAGTTCAAACCCGATCGAAGCCGTGGATTTTCAAGGGCGAAAAACTCCTTCGTACGCCTTCCTTCGGAGGGGAAGTAAACCCGGCTGTCCCATGTTAGTACATTTACTGCATGTAAAAGATCCTCAAGCCTAAATGACGCCTCTGAGCTAAATTCAAATCGCCTGTTTCGTCGCCCAAGTAATACCTTCTTTCTCCCATGATTGGTGAAAGGAGTGTAACGAAATTTGCGTGGTCAGATGGAAGAGCAGGCCTCATGGCCTGAGTCTCGCCACGTAAAATAAGGCAAATTCAATTCAATTCAATTCAATTCAATATCAGATTATATCAGATATTCAGATACTATCTTTTGTCTCAATGAACTAAATGACGTCTTCGAAGGGAGACCCAACCTGAGAGTCGCCTTCCACGCATCAGGCGCCAGTTGACGTCTCGGAGCGAGCGCGAGAAGCCTAAAGGGATTTGCGGCGCGTCTCCCTTGCGAGTCCGCAGAGGAGGAGTGGGGAGAGGTCAGAGGTCTCTTTGTGGTCAGCCTGCAAATGCGCGGCGCCGCGTCCTCGGAAACCCTCTCGAGGACCGTCCTCGGACAAAGCAGCAGCAGCAGCAGCAGCAGCTTTGTCGCGAGCGATCCGCCTCTCGGAGTCCGGCGGACGGAATCCACACCACCACCGCCCTTCACGACAAAAATGTGTCCCAAGCTCGCGGTGACAAAGGGCGGACACCTCCGCTCATGTACTCACCAAGAGAGTACCGCGCAGACGCAGAAAATCATTGGAAATGTGCGATGGAGAAAAAGGAGGGAAATGTTTAGTTCGTATTATATACAGGCGCTTCTCGTTGCAGGAGAACTCCAAAACTGGGGTAACTTTTTTATCGGATGATTAATGGCACGTATTAATTAAAACAAGCCCCTTGCAGAGTTGGGAATACAATTTTGTTTTATATTGTTATAAACTGTAGATGCAGCGTTTAAAAAAGTTGGGTGTATTCCATGCTTCGATAAATTGCGGATGTTAGGAAAGAATAATATTTGTGTAAATCATATCCAGTAGTTAAAATAAACATATGCCCATTTAAATACATTATTACGGCAATTATTTAGAGCGTAATTACATGCGAAAGAAGTCTATTATGGCCATGTATTCACTAAAATTAATCTGACATACATTGATCGACAGTTCTGTTAACAAAATGTTAGTGGTAATTTCGTATCTAACATGACAACAGATAAATGCTGCATGGAATAGTTCTCGTAAACAAAGTCAACTTTGATAATTTAAGTTACAAATCCTTAACTGTTACAACGAGACCGATATGTTTTCCATAGCTATTCAATTATTTGTCTACACATCTTTCACTTTATTCAAAAACCGCAGGTTTCCCGCAAATAACATCGATTTGGTCTCCATTACCTACTCCGTCATACACTGTAGTCTAACGCACTTTACCGGTAGCGGTATCTCAGTGCGTCATCTGATATCACTGCAGCGTCTCTTATCGGGAGGTCCTAGGTTTCCACTCCCCACGGCAGCAGGATTTTCGACACTAGCTTTTCAGCTAGGTCGAATTCAGTCGCTGTCTGGAGGAGAATTCTAGCGGCCGGCTGCTCTGATCGGTAGTTTTCCGTGGTTTCTCCGATCAACACCAGGCGAATGCCGGAGCAGTACCCTAACAAACGGGCCACGGACCGCGCGCGATCTGTTTTCCTCTTCCTTGTCCTCCTCTTACACACACACTTACACTAACATGCACTACACTACCACATATTCCGGCAGACCGGTCGGGAGTTAAGAGCTTGTTCCAACTGGAGCAGTGCCCCACTGGTGGGAGAGTCCTGGTTAGGGGGAAACCCCACTAGTCGACGGTAGGTCGGAGCCGATCTCGCCATCCAGCGGGGGAAGACACCGCCAACTCCCGAAAAAAACATGCACTACACTAACGGGAATAATGACCGAAGCAGTTGACGCGCCCGGAAACACGAAAAATTCAATCAATCTAACGCACTTCAGTGCGTCAAATTTAACTAGTGGATAATTTTGAAAACGTGTGTGTACTTTTGAAATGTGTATTCTGTCACTTCAAATTCTCAGCGGTGCGCATCCTTTCCCACTCTGCGACTGGGGAATTCATTTCAACACACGAAAGAGCGAGCAGCACACACCACGCACCTTATGTTTCATAGCGGTCAGAGGCAATGAACCACCCTCGACTGCCTGTTGCACCAACAGAATTACTGAGCATGCACTGTTATTGTAACGCAATTTCTCTACTTAAAATATCGAGTTTTAACAGATATTTAGGACTTTTAACCACACACATTTTTCATCTTTTTTCAGTTAGGGTACAATAATAAATATTAAAAAATAGGTAGCTGAAAAAATCGATTGCTCTTGACCAATTAACGACTTTTGTCACGACGTAGTGGGCGTTACTGGTTTGGTAATTGCTACTCGAATATGTAAATCTTATGTATTCGATATTTGTTGTTAACGCTCTATGAAAAAAATTGAATTAAACTCTTAAGATATCTGAAACTATTATGCTACATGCATGTGTTTGCTAGCCTAAATACATATTTATGAAAATATTTACAGTATTAATATTTTTTCTGAGTAATTTATATTAATAGATAAAACTCCGCCAACCTACGTTCTCCTATTTGCACCGAATATAAATGTATATTGATGAGCGTGGAACTGCAAAACATTTGTACAAATGTGAAAACCGTTGGTAGGTCGCTGAACATCTCAAGATGTGGCGTTAAAAACAAACTTCTCCTTCGAGAACAGTGGTTGAAAACTAGATAATTCTGTATGGAATGTATGAGGGGAAAAGAGTTGGTGACCGATTCTTTGTATAGTTCATCCCTGAGAATGGATGTGAAAGGATGACCGAAATATTGAGTAACCAGCGCACGATGCGATATCGTCTTGAGGGAAGAGAACAAAATCATCTGTTGTATTGCACTATTCTTATATAATACCCTTGGCCAGCACTATTAACCTATAGACCGCCAAAGACGCAACGAAAGATGACATCTGTGGGCCATAAGCTAAACGCGAAACAGGCCTCTTGCCATTTTTTACTTTATTGGTGAAATCATATTCAGATGTTCCTAAAAATAGTTTTAAAAATTAAATTGAATGTCACATATGTGATTCACACATAAGAGACACCGATGATCCTCGTGGCCCCGCACATATTTATACGAGAGTCACCTGTGGACCACAATTTTTGAAAGAATGAGTACTTATTCAAATTAAATTATATTTAAGATATTTCAAAGGAAAAACAAATGAATAAATGTTAAGAGTTTATTTAGTAAGAAAAGGAACTCTTTGGAAGAAAAACAAAACAAAATACATGGAACAAATCTTATACAACTTAATAACGTTGCTACAAGCGATAATTTAGAACGCTAAGAGCATTCTATAATAAATTATGCTTCGCTCTATTGGAGGAAGTTGAAAAAAATCAATTCGAAACCCTCCTGAGAAGACATAGACCTTGAAATAAGCACCAGCGTGAGACCCACCCGTGACCCTCATGGCCCTCACCGGGAGTGCTGGGCCATAGTCAAACCGCGTGAGGCCCACTCATCACCCTCATGGCAGTCAATGTGTCATATGCCCAAAGACTACATGTCCAAAGCCACTTTTCATTAATAAACACTTGTATTGAATTGTGTGACAGAAATGCGACGTTGGCATTTTAGAACTACTGTTGAGGCTGCAAAATAGCTTCACCGGAGTGTTTTGGGAGACCCATAGACGACCGAATGGGGTTGCCTACAAAGCGTGGCCACAATTTTCTTGTTTGCTACGAGGGAAAATTCTGAAAGAAAATTATTTGGGAATTGTAAGTTTATCTCAGCTTAAAAATGATTGAATATTGAAGAAGTCAATATTACTTTGTCTGGGAGAAAAGAAATCGTTCTCTCTCGTAATGCGTGGGCGTGGCAGCTCTTGCGTGCTAATAACTCTCAGCTTGTGTCGCAATACCAACCTTATATAATTAAATTGAGAGTCAGTAGCATATATATGTGCACCTTAACAGCTTTGTACTTGAGCGAAGCGAGTCTCCGCGAAATTATTTCGACCACCTTCTTTTCACAATGCGATCCCAACACTTATTTCGAAAGATGTTTGGTTCTCGAGATGTTGACAGTGTACTACTGACTCCACCAGTACTTAGCGCGATCTCGCGAGCGTCTATGAAAGCAGTTCAACTTTTCTGAGCGGTTTGTCCTACAAAAGAGTTTCACACGAAAGACGTCTTTGCCTTTCTATCTGGAAGCCAGCCCACGTTTTTTGAGAGAATAAAATATAACAAATAAAAAAAAAATAAAAGTTCAATGCCGAACGTTTAAAATGCATACCCTCTGCTGTTTATTAGCGCAAAGGATTTGTTTTAAATGATAGAATTTAAAGTATGGCGTCAAATTCGAATTAAGTTTGGCCACCTGTGTGCCAACAACTACCTTGGTTGGTTTATTTACAATCATTAACTCTGGACCACACTGTCCCCCACATTCCCACATTAAGAGTTATAAAACTGCTCAACTTCCTTTGACGCGCATTGACATTTCATATCTAAACGCCATTAACTTCTAGCCCGTTAATTATCGTTCTCCCGTTCTAATGCATCATTTCGATGATCAGTCTCATCAGTATTACCGAGGTTGACCACAAATTCCTCTAATGTTCGTGTCTCACATTCTCTTCTTCACGCAATTGATTTTTGACCCTCACTTTTTTAGTTAGGCTCCGTTTGGTCCATCCATTTTCACGTCTTTACTGTGTCGTTCCTCCTCTGTTTTTTCCCTCGAGTCAACTGTCCCTTCCGGGTCGAACGTCTTTTATTTCCGGTCCCTATAAACGTGCCATCCCTTTTGCGCTCGATAGTCCTTTATTGTCGGGTTAACTTTCTGTACTTTTGCCGCTTCACCTTCAGGTGGATCGACCGTTCCATGTCTTCATCCCAGTCCCTATCCTAACATGTTAGTGTCCGCTACCGTCCATCTTGCTCTCCGGTACCACCGAGCATTAGCTGAATCGTCAACAAAAGTCCAGGAAGCGATTGACTCTTAACGAAATAATTGCTTCTCCCTCATCGTGCATGAAAATCGCTTCCTAAACCTCGTGTTTAACATTCCCTATGCATTCAAATTTTATATTCCTTAAGCCTTTGTTTTTCACAGCTAACCACGCTACGTCTCTACACGACCCAAACCCGCCCGAGTTATTCATGTTAAGTATTGCCACAGATTAAAACCCGCGCACTTTTAATATGTAATTAACAAGTATAAGTGACCATAAACGCACAATCTGTTTGTCTACCGATTACCAGCACACGATGTGATTATATCTGACCAAGAAACAATATTAATGAAGAATAACATTTCTCTACAATAAATAAAAAGTAATGAACTGATTTTCTTTAATATCGGCCTAGAAACCTCATCCTAGTAACTATTTTAATTCAGACAACTATACTGAATAATCTTGAAATCAAATTTACTTCAAGAAATACATTTCATTATGATTTAAATAAATGTTTGTATTACATTTCAAACAAATAATAATTTTTACGTAAATGTTTCAAATATTTAACTATTTAACCTAACCTTATTAATGAAAACAGATTTTAATAACAATCTTGCACGTTTTCCCTAGCTTGAAACACAAAGTACTGGGAATTAGTGTGACAAGAACAATTTCGTGGAGAGAGATCTTCCGTATAAAACTGCGAATAAAGAAGTATCAAAATTTGTAAAATTCCAGTAACTTTTAACAAGGAGAAAACATGCTGGCAACCTTCAAGCACCCACTTTCAGCAATTTAGATGAAAAGCACCTCTTCTCAATGGATAATTACTCGTTCTGCTTGGCCTATTACGACGGCGTAAAATTTAAAAGCGTTCCTTCGGTGCCTTGCTAAGAGCAATACCGCGAAGCAGCTACTTAAGCGCGGCGTAGCGCCAGTTATTCGAATATTGCTTTTAAATCCAGCTACTCGTGAAGTTGGCCTCTCAACACGGGGCGGATTTCCTACATGTTTTCGGCTTCCAGCGTTCTGGGTAAAGGGTAATCCGCCCCACCCGCCGCCGTTTCCTCCACGCAGGTAATTGGCAGCGCTGCGCGGCGGGGTGAGGCGGTAGCGGGGACGGGACGGGACAAAGTTGCGCCAGGGGATCCGACATACTGTCACGTGGCAGGAATTTTTAATATGGCAACCGTGTACCTGTTGAAATTACTTTTTACGACCGAGGTAACGGTGGAGGGTTTGGTGAAGGAGGCGACGGAGGTGTCGACAGCGACGGTTCTGACGACAGAAGTGGTGAAGGTATCGAATTTCATGACGAGAACATGAATAACGTTTGTGACAATAACCATGGTTGTAGTGCAAATAGTGACAAGCAAGAAGAACGATGAGAACGTTGATGTTTACGCGTGAGGAAAATCCGAAATAACTTCGTTTACAGAGGTGATTGTGTTGGTATAAGTCTGTGATGGAAATGGGAGAAGCTAGTGGCATTGCGAAGACGGTAAAGGAGACGATGACTGTAGAGAGGATAATAATGACAATACTGGCTAATGGCTAATGGCGATGATGGTGACTGTGATAATGGGGATGGTCAATGGAATGGCGATGGCAGTTGTGGATTTGACCGGAGCAGTTACGACAAATCCCGCGAGCTAATGATGCGTCCTCTGCATTTCATGACGAGAACACGGATAACAACGATAACCGCGGTGAAAAAAGTGACACGCAAGAAGAAAGATGAGAACAATGATCTTTACGTTTGAAGAAATTATGAAAAGACTTCAGTTACAGAAGAGACTGTATTGGTATAAATGCTTGATGGAAATGGGAGATGCTGGAGGCATTGGCGAAGATAGTGAAGGAGAAGATGGGTGTAGAGGGGATAATAATGGCAATACTAACGTTGATGGTGGTGATGGTGACAGTGATAATGGGGATGGCCAATGGAATGGCGATGGCAATTGTGCTAGTGACGACCAATCCCGAGGACTCCTGCCAAATTCATGGATCGTTGCAACTGCGCGAGCGGTGGGAGCGGCTGTGACGGGGTGCACCGCGGTGCGCAGCAACGATCCTCGATTCGCGTAGCGGCGGCGGAGAGCACAAGGGAGCCGCGGAGCGCGCCAATGCCACGCTCTAAAGGCACGCGCATATTAGCTCTGTGCATCGAACTCCTGGGGCGAGTTCCAGCAACGCTCTTTGTGAAAAGGAGAATATGGGGAACGGAAGAAGATACATTTTTATTGAAACTTACTCGTGTTCAATATTAGATATATTGCACTTCATCTTTTACTTTGCACAAGATTTGTCTTTGGAATATAACATTTCCATGAGCCCTATTTTCTAAATTAGAATTTACGATACACTTACATTATATACGAAATTTAGCCTAGTAACTACAAGCATTTCTTCTCCAATATTAATTAATAAACATAAGGAACGGGACTGTAGTGAAATACATTCAAGTATGAATGTTAAATCATCTTTATTAAATTTGTGTAGATTTTCAAAGATATGATCGTGGAGGCAGTTTTGAATATTAACAATTAAACACTCATGTATTTTATGATATAATGAAAAATATTTCAATTTCATTTCTCACAAACAATTAAAATTTTAAAAGATAGAATATTAAATATAAGCACACGAATATAAAAAATAAATTATGAAATAAATCTTGATAGTAAAAAACGTTAACAAAGAATTGTCTGCACTACACATATGAATAAAGGGACAGAAAAGAAGCATCGAGAAGAATATACAAAGATGATTACACACACGCAATGATATATCACAATAGAACACAAGAGAAATGATAAACCATAAAAGAGAAAATAAAGGCGGATGTTGTTCAGTAGAATAAATAGGAATTATTTCTACAAAATCAATTAACGGAAAAGAAAACTAAGCTACTATTTTCTACATCCAAGGGAAGACTTGAAGAATATATTCCCAAGCAATGTGAAGTTGAACGTTTATTGTATAGTGTTAGTTGTCCGGTCCTTGTATATTTACAAAATTAAATGCAATACTTCTATTTCAATTACCGAATCTGTGTTTTGTAACTCATGTTATAGACGTATGAATCTATAGAAAAAGATATGAGATATTAAAAGCAGCAGAACGAAAATATAAAAACTATAGTAAAAACTGTTATATGCACATTTTCCCACAAATAAAAACTCTGAGCAGCAATGCATGTACAAAAATCTGTACTTCCCATCAACAAAGTTATGGATTCATGTCACGTGTAGATTTTAGATCTGATGATCCAAGTAAGCACATTAAGAAACGAAATCAAATAGTCAGAAAATCCAAAACCAAAAAAGGGGAACAGAAGTTATAGACGGATTCGACAGTAAAACGAAATCACACAAAAAAGAAAAAGACAACGAAAATGAGGGGGAATAAAAAAAACAATAATAATAGAAGACCGCGTTGAAGGGCATTTAGAGCCAGCGACACAAGCCTGAAATCCTCTTCCGAGTCGCGGTGGGCGGCGCGGGGACGGCGCGGGGGCGGTGCGGGGGCGGCGCGGGGGCGGGCGGCCGGCAGCGGGCGGGGCGCGCCGGCGGCTACAGGTGAGCCGCGGCAGATTAGCCCGAACTGCCGAGATCCTGCGTCGATCTCAAGGTACCCGGCGGTTCAGACACGTTTGCCGCGCCGAGCACTTGCGCGCGCGCGCCGCCGCTGCCGCAGCCGCCGACGCCGACGCCGACGCCAGCGCTGGCTCGCGAGCACCTGCGTTGAGATGCGTGGCGCCGGTCTTCATCACGACCACACCAACACTCGCCGCTGCCACTAGTTCGTGAAATACTGATCCGAAGCTACGTTTGACATTGTTGAGCTACGCCAGTATGCCGAGTTGAGTCGAGTCAAGTCGAGCTGCCTTTGAAATGTATGGCACAGGACTTAATCACAAGCACACTAACACACGTCGTCGTCACTAATTCATAAATGCCTTTGAAATGTATGGCACAGGACTTAATCACAAGCACACTAACACACGTCGTCGTCACTAATTCATAAAATACTGATCAGAAGCGACATTTGACATTGTTCTGCTACGCCAGTATGCCGAGTTGAGTCGAATTGGGTTGAGTCGAGTCAAGTCGAGCTGCCTTTGAAATGTATGGCACAGGACTTTATCACAAGCACACTAACACACGTCGTCGTCACTAATTCATGAAATACTGATCCGAAGCTACTTTGACATTGTTGTGCTACACTGTATGCCGAATTAGGGGTTAAATGTTTTTTTGGAACACGTTGCGGCAACGCGATGACGAGTACGTGAAATACTATTCGGAAGCTACATTTGAAATTGTGGTAAACCAATATGTCCATTTGAGTCAGTTTGGGTGGAGGCGAGTAGAGTTGCGTCGCACTGAATTGAGATAGGTGGCGAGTAACTTTATCATGAGCACACGAAAATCCGTTGCGAAACAAGATGACGATTAACAGGACTTGTAATAGAGTTCTGAAAATACATTTGATGTATTAGAGCTGCCATGAGTTGAGTTGAGTTGAATCACTTGAGCAATATGGAGAACGTCATGAACTACATCACACAAAGATTTGAAGTGGTAGACATCGCAGATGTTTGGAGTATACATTAATACAGATTATTTATCTGAGATTGAGATGGTTAAGCCGCACTTCATTGAGCCGCTGAGATGTGACGTTGAGCAACTCTCTGATAATTCATTTGGAGATTCTCTCGACTTCATTGGCAACACTATCAGGTTGACATGCTTCAAGAAATGTTGAGTTGCGTTAAGTTAAATTTTCTTGCTGGATAAACTTTATCCATAGAAAGGAATAACAGCACTCATCGAGATAAGCTGTTACACAAACTTATGTTCTGAATAAGTGATGTTAAGCTGAACAAATTGAGCCACGTTACTTCGAGATGAGCTGATGTACCTTTTAGGAGGTACTTATTTATTCTGAGTTGAGCTGAGCTGATATGAGATGGATTGAGATAGAACGAATTAAGACAGGTTTGATGCGCCCCAAAAAGCTGGAGGATCACTCAAAGTTTCGTCACTGTTTCACTCGAATAAAGGTTGTTCATATGAACACTTCTCTTCTCCGATAAAGTTCACAGCAAGATAGCTTAGAGGACTTATAAGTTCACAAGCAGATCACACTCACATATTTATTGCAGTTATTTGCGGATACTTAAAGCACACTCTTGTTTTGATTTATGTGGTGTTAACTTCAAGCCCAGTCGAAGAAAACAAGCATATATGTACAAGCATATATGATAATACCACGTATTAGTATAGTAATACGTTGCAGAATACAATAAATGTGCATTACACAACCATTAAGATAGTTTTACTAATAAACAATATTTACATCTCGTGAAATTGTATAACAATGGAAACAGTGTAAAGAAATAAAATTACATAAAGCATACAACAAGTCAAAACATTACAGGTTACAAACATGCTGGCTATTTTCTTGAAGTGTGTCGAACTTGAAATACTTTAGAAAATAATTCTATTCTCCATAAAAACATTTCATGAAACTTTATACATTATTTGTCGTTGGAAAAAAGCCTGTGTTACATAAGCCTTCAAGCTACAGTGATGGCCAATAGAATGCCACAATCTTACGTTACGTGATACAGCTCTTGAAAAGTGACATGGTTGGTAGCATTCTGTAACGTTTTTGTGATCTTCATGGCTGTATTACTTTTGTGAAAAATACAGAGTTGGAGACTAAATGTTTTAATGACATCCAACATTCTGCCATAAAATACGCCTGATTGGGTAATATGCAACTAAAAAACATTTCCGTTCACATATTTTGATGAATATATTTAAGGTAGAAGGTAGAAGGAAGAAAAAATTCAGGCAAGAAAGAATTCGTGCGTCTTCATTCAACTGTATATATTGTATGTTGGTTTAAAAGTGGTATACTTTATATGAGAAAATACATACTGATTCAACGTAACAACTAATTAAATATTTCAATACTTTTAATATTTAATAACTATTAAACTAATTTTTAAGATTTAAAAACTAATTAATAACAAAACCACACAAAATGGTTTTTCAAGAAGTAGCACGCGTACTGCGCAAGAACAACAAACACGTATAGTACTCTCGTATGACATTGCAATAAATCAAATATTTTAAGAAAGACAGTCTTTACGATTGCTGCTTGGTTATATACTTTTGTATTACATGACACAACACAAAAGTATATAACTAAGAATATCAAAAACGTTGCTGTGCCTTAAGGCATCACGTGAAAAGTAAATATTTAATGGCGGGTGGTCTCTTCCGTGGAGTCAGGAAGTAGCATGACATCAACTGTGTGGAAATAGGTGACAGAGAATGAGGATTCTGTCGATACGCTCAATATGAGAATAAGCGGAATTGCGCAATCAAATATTTTAATTTCAGTGAAAATCGAAACTGTTTCATTGATTCTAGATTTTCCCCGAGTTCCTGGGCATAAGCGCAACTATAGGCACCTCTCACGTGGGCGGTAGTTGAATAGTTTTATTCCAATTTTTGCGCTAATTGGAAATTAATAATACTGATATCATATCATTCAATTATCAAAACGTCCATGGAATGCTCCATTGTATGAAGAGTGCTTCATTGCATAATTTCTTGCCAAAACAAAGGCAGAACGCCCGTGGTCTAAGCGCCAGGTCAGTTGCAGTTCGCCTGCAGAAGACTGATTCCTGAGGGTGGGCGCGCCGGAGGACAGAAGAAGGGATCCGAATTCCCTTGAGGGCGGGAGGACGGCGGCGGCCGCCTCCTCAATTAAAACTCGTCGCGAGGGGGCCGATGCGAGCGGACGGCCGAGGGCAGGGGCGAGGGCGGGGCGGAAGCGGAAGCGGGAGGGGCAGGGGCAGCTGGGCAATCAGGGAGCCGTGTCGCGCATGCCGCAGCCGCCGTGTTGCCGTGCTGACCTCCGCCCCTGCCGCCCTCGTCCCCGCCGGCCCCCACCACGCCTCGTCCTCCACCGGCGCGAGCGCGGCGCCGCTTCTTGGCAGCGCGATCGAGGACGGCCGCCCTCGGGGGACGGAGCCGCATCTGTCCCGGATCGAGGCCGTTGTGCTCATCAGCTGAGTCACGGCTCTTTCGATGAGATAGAATCGTAGAGTGAATGCTTTGTGAGGTGTTGGCGTGGACTCTTTGATACGGGTTAAACAAAGGTTGATTTGATGCGATTCTGTGAGTGTTCAATATGATATATTTATTCCAATATTCTCCTTTCATTACGGAAAATCAGTGGAAAGATAAATTGGAGGTGGGGGAGACGGAAAAGGCCTTACAAAGATAGAAGCGACACAAAGCAAAAAACGACAATCAACTATGCACTAGTGGAGAGCTCAGAAATTAATGCAGAATTTTCAAGACGAGCTCAAAAATCAATCTAGCACGAAAGATCTTACACAAAAAAACCTACCATTATTGCTACTTTGCCCTCTTGAATTTTCACAGGAGCTATATGTATTAATATTGTTTCGTTAATTCTGTTGAGAAGTCTCTTGAGTTTAGGAATCTAGTGAAAAACAAAATCTAATAGTGACGCAACAGCGCAAAATTTCTCGAATTATTTGCAACTTTTACAATTTTCTAAGATTCAGAGATGAATAAAAATCGGACTTTTCAGAAATGATTTCATTAATTATTTCATTTAATATTATCTTTAATATTGTAGTTGAAGGAAAACGCCAAACAATTTTTTTACTTTTGCAGTTTTCAAAAATTAGACCTGTGCCATTCACCATACTTTGGATTATATGAGAAAAAATAAAGAAAAATTTGGAGACATACATTGCATAATTTGAAAAAAATTGCAGCCATCTATGAGAAAAGTTTAAAAAATGTTGCGATTTCTGTAAAGTACCCTCGAAAATAAATAACATTCCTTTCGAATTTTAGGGGCATAGATTTCAGTCATGTAGATCGGACAGTTTCAATTTTGGTGAAAATACTCCCTATGGTTACCCGCTACGGTTGATCACAGACAGAAGGGCGGACTCACGGGCGGACTCACGGGCGGACTCACGGGCGGACTCACGGGCGGACTCACGGGCGCACTCACGAGCGGAGAGACTACGAAGGTAGTACGCGAGAAATAGAAGAAGTGACAGGTGAGCGTCTCGATTCCGCTGGCAGCCGGCGCGCATCCGTGCGGTCCGCGGGCACTTGGCGCGCGCATGCGCTCTCAGGCGCCTCCGTCCGCAGCGGAGGGCGCGCCCTTTGTGCCCGTGGCCGGCGGCGGCATCCGCCCTTCGTTTGCATAATAAAACCGCCCATTCACAGCGCGTGTATTTTTCCTCTCGCGGAAGAAGGGGGGCGAAGGGAAAGCTGCTCTCAGGCGACGCGAAAAGGAAGAATTGAATGCTGAATCGGCGAGAGCAAAAAAGAAGAACGAGAAAGTGAGATTGGCAGATGCGCAAAGATTTTTCGGGCACAGGTAGAGGTTAAAGACCTTGCTATTCACGTTTAGGTTCAGAATATCCTTTTTGGGTTATGACGCAATGGTGACCGGCAAGCACAGTGTACAGTACATATTGCCGATACTATGCGAGTTTCTCTTACTTCTCATTGAAACATTTTCCCAAGATAGATTAAAATGTTTTCGGTTATACGTGTTAAGAACTTTCATACAAAGCATTTTGTATGAAAGAATAGACAAAATAACGAATCGAGAAAGGATATTGACCGATGGACTGACGTATAGATATTTTTTCCTAAACCAATATTTCAGACAGACATAATGTTTATCCTGACTATAGAACGTATCAGAGGAACAACGAAAAGTATATTAACGAGTAATAAAAGTATATTACTCGTACTATAATACATTGATGTGGGAAGAAGAATAATCCTTTTTTATTTAAGGCATCTATAATATGATATTTTCCAGCCAACAAATTGCTGTTTTTACTGCAGCATTACTTCAATGTCTCTATAATCCATGGGTATGTAGTATGCGAGAAAGTGAAAAAAACACTAGTCCAGAATGTGTCTTGTTTCAAGAACAATCGACCAGTGAACCACGCTCAATACATTTGAGTTCGACAGACTCGTCCAGACATTAACAGTGGATTGGAAGAAGCAGAATGCAGTGGAGAGCACGGCGGCAGAGCGTGGAGCAAAGAGACTCCACTCCCGGCGGTCTCTCTAAGTCGCATGGAACCTTGCAGGCGCCAGCTGCTGCCAGACAGTTTCAAAATTGTTTACAGAGCACTTGATCGAGAAGATCGGCGGAAAAAAACATTCAGTAAGAAAAAAATGGACTCTAATCGTACACTCGGATTACAAAATTCACTGCAATATTTTTACGAATAAAAATTATTAAAGTCGCGACACGAAAAGGGAAAAAAAGAACAGAAAAGAAACATTAAAAACAAACTGCGTACGCTATCTTTTGAAAAATATCATTGTAGGCTAAGTTGATTAATATAGAAATATAAATTTAAAGAATAAATTTAAACGAATTTTTACAGATTACACACTTATCACCCTTTGTTTATCACCGTTTGTTCAAAATAATATTTGCACACAATAGGGGAAATAGGACAAAAAGAAAATTTCATCACTGGGGGTGTAATTATAGATAATACCACGAATGCTTTAGAAATTGTCGATAATTTCCCGAACCGCGAAGCAAGTAGAGGTTTTATCTGAGAATTTCCAAAGCATGAGTGGTATTTAATAGGACTATTCCATGGGTGAAATTATGTCCAACAGAGTTCCAAATTGCGCCAAATATTGAAAATACAATGACTCAAAACTATGATAAAAACAAAGAGGTTATGTTAGAGTGCATACACGGATTATTGAAAATCCACATAGCAATCGATGTATACCGCCTTCTTTTAAGATAAAAGAGTCGCAGTTTATGATTCGCCAGTAGGGAGAAGCGGTAGCAAAAATCAGATAGAAAAAGTGATAAACTTTTTGTGATACATCGCCATGGTTGGAGTATTTTGTATGTATAGTTAAACATTATTGACTTTAATTTCACAAGAGGAATATTAGTAATAAATATACTCTGAACAATCATTCAACGTTGGTGTGTAGCTCGAGTTGAAATCCGTGCACTGTGGCTGGCACCTTAGAGATCCAGAAAAATTGTCGCAAATCTCTGACGAGGAGAGAGCGGAGGCAGAAACTCCGTCCGCCAGCGCCTTCCGGGACGAACCTGCACTCTATCGGAAATCATTTAATCGACTTTCCCCGCAATATGCAGGTGCTTCTGAAACACATCGTATGCTGTTCAGCACGGGTTATTAGAAGACTTTCATAAAATCTATTTACCTTGCTTCGTGTAAGCAAATTCTCATCACTAGTTTCAAAGTCCGTTTTTACATCAGCGTATACTCTACGTGGCATTTTGCAATTCTATTTCTCTCAAAACTAAAATATTCGTAAAACGAAGTTTCATAGTAGTGCAATAAAAATTAAAATACATTCTTAATGTTGAACAAACGTTTATTTTTTAGTTATACACAAAAACTATTCTAATACACTTAAATCTAGGTGTGTTGAACCAAGAGATGGTGGCACTCATTTCAGAGACAACTTTTCAGAAATATGCAAATGTGTTATTTGCAAGCAGACGTTTCATACAATATTTTATTTTCATGGGAATAAGCCGCTCATTTTTAAGTAAACCTCAAGTTTGTGAGTTCCTGGTAGCTGCATTTATACCTCATTTTGCCACATCATTCTGTATGTAATATTGAATTCCCTGAAATGACAGATGTAGGTATGATTAAAACATCCTAAGTAATTCGAAAATAATTTTCAAGACCTTAGTAGCCGAGTTTCTGTGTTCTATGGTTAACATCAAATCCTTTCTCGTTTCACCCTGAAACTCCCGGAGTCAAGTGGCCTTATTCTTTACAGGGATACAATTTAATAAGTTCTTTGCTTCTTTTTTCCTAGGAAATATTTTCATACCTGCAGTACTTTATTTTGTTGCTTAAAAATATTGAATTTTACTTAGTCACAAGATTTCGGAATACGTCCGGATGCGGATGACCGGAGGGGATATGAATGTAAAACGTATTCTTATCCAGAAATATCAGACCTGTGTACACCATGGTCAGACGGAGCCAGAACGGTGCCTAGCCTGCAAATCCACCGCGATATTTCTCATCCGCGGCGGATTTGCACCCTGCTGTGCGCTTCTCTGGTCACATGACTGGTGCAGAACGGCCGAGTAGTCAGAAACGGTGTGCGACGCGCCATAGTGAAATGCACTTGGTGAGAGAGAAATGAGCTGGACAGAGTGCTGTGAAGCGGGGTGTAAAAGAAGAAGAGAAAAACGGGAAGAATAGTGGAGACAAAAAAGGGGGGGGAAAAGGGGGGAAAGACGGGGAGAGAAAGTGAGGAAAAAGCAAAGAAGCGAGAAATGGCGTGGGCGGGCGTGGGCGGGCGTGGGCGAGGCGTGGGGGAGGCGGGGGAGGCGTGGGCGAGGCGTGGGCGAGGCGTGGGCGAGGCGTGGGCGAGGCGTGGGCGAGACGTGGGCAAGGTGTCGGCGAGGCCGCGGCGAGGCATGGGAGACGGCGAGGCGTGTGCCGAGGTAAGGGCGAGGCGTGAGCCGAGGACGGGGCGAATACTGACCAGGGCAGGGGGCTGTACGATGGTGGGGCCGGGGTGGGGCTGTGGGGGGGAAGCGGGGGGGCGTGGCGTAGCAGAGGCGTGACTGTAGCGTGGTGTGTAGGGGTGAGGTGGGGTGAGGTGGGTTGAGGCGAGTCGAGGCAGGCGGCCTGAGGCCTCCAGGGATTATCGAATCCGGCGGCCTCCAACCCGCGCGCCGGGAGGGCGATGTGTGGGCTCCGATAACAGGGATGATACACTCGGTGGCGGCGGCGGCGGTCGCCCTGCCAGGTCGCAAGTCGGGTCAGCCGTCGCCATGGAAACGCAACCGACGCCACAGCCCCGCAGGCGCAATAGCTGATATTATAACGGTGCTCGTCTACCTGCTGCCGAACGACCCACAATATTTGCTTGTAACATTAGTGCTTCTGTGTCATGATATTGGATTCGAAAAACGTACGTTGCTGTTCAGCAGAAGGAGAACAATCTCGTGTTTGGGATAGTGGAGTGCGGAAGTTCGTTTTTTTTCATAGTAAGTTACTTTGTTTACGGTTCACTTCGATAATACAAACTTGTTCTTATCCGAAGTTGGGTAATATTATATTGGCTACTAATTAGCCTTCAAACACTGCTACCATTGTATAACAACCACAAATGAGTATATGTGAATGACTTTATTAGATGGCGCAACGTTTGCGACATAAGTAACATTACACACAAAAATATCAATTACTAAGTAACTGTTTCACGAATTATTTATGAGCTCGTATATCGAAAAGTGCTTTTGTATTTGTTGGGTGATATTAATTCTTTTTTAATGTCATGTGGCTAAATTCACAGAATTCATTGTGTAAATAGCTATATGTATTGGATAATGTGTTTTACAACTTGTAGTTATAGTCATTAATTAAGGAGAGTATTTTTGAAATAACTTTTCGAAGTTATTTTCATGTTCAGGCCAACAATTTGCACATGTAATTACTATTATACACGACGTCGTTGTTAAGAGTCGTTCCAACCGTTGTCTGGAGGAGAATTCTGGCAACGGCATTTACTGTGGGTGCTTCAATCAGTTCCAGGAGCAGAACTCTGGACCTAAAACGAGACATGGACTGCGTACAATTTTGCCTTTCTCTCTTTCTCATCTCTCTGCTCTTCTTTCTCTCTCTCCTCTTCTCTTCTCTCTCTCGTTCTCCTCTTCTCTCCCCTCTCTCTCTCTCTCTCTCTCTCTCTCTCTCTCTCTCTCTCTCTCACACACACACACACACACACACACGCACACTTTTCTAGTCCCACATTCACAGGCAATTGCACCACGCCTAAAGATCAGTCGGGAGCTCAGTGTTGGCCCCATTGAGAGGTGGGGCTTAGCTGAGAGATACCTGGAGATGGAAAACCTTCGCGTCGTCGCGGAATCTCACTTTCCGGCGGGGAGAAACACCGCCATTACCCAGTATGTAATATGCATTACACTTACGGTACTAATGACAATAATCAAGGCACCCGGAAACACGAAAAGTATCAATCCACCTCCCGAGCAACCCACCAACCGTACGAGGCGACCCGGATGATCACCTGCGCGACCTCAGTCCGCCTCTCGAACGCGTGCACGTCGGGAGTTGTCCGTCACCGCCGGGTGGGTGACCGTCACCATGGCGACGCGGGCGCGTCTACTTCGTCCCTGCCGGGGCGCCGCGAGCAAGGAGTCCGACGGGATAATTTTCTCGACGTCCGCTCGCAGCAACGAAGCTGCTGGCCGGCTGCCAGCGAGGTATTGGCTTCTGCAGAGGGCGGAAGGCAATGGTTCGCAAAATATAAACTAGACTGTATATGAGATTTTACTCTAATATAAAAAATATTTTTTTAATGATAAAAGCGCAATAAAAAAACTTCAATTTGGTTCGGAGATTTCGTACCAAAGCTAAAATCATACAGAAATATTTCACTCGAATACGTATAATCGTTTGTTACAACAGATATTGCATACATTTTCGTCATTTGTTTCATTTTCTTATAAATATGACCCAACATTTTTACAGGAAGTGAGAGAAAGACGCTCCGTAGGCAAAAACAATCTTATATCGTAATGCAATTACTTAATTCTCAAAATTATTCAGTCTTCAATTACTAAAAGATTAACAAAATTTATTTCGTAATTTCGTAAACAACATTTCACCGTCGACAATGCAAGAACGTTTAATTACATCCATGTTGAGAACGTAGATTTTTCCTGACAGACGAGGATTTAACACTCTAAAAGAAAGTAGAGTCGTGCGATATATATTTCGCTAAAGCTCAGAACAGGTTGTTGCAAACACTGAGCATGAACATTTTTCTCTAATATTTTTTTCAAGAAAAACGACTTCTCTTGCGACTGCCCTACGCTTCTTAGCTACGATGACGGTAAGTGCGTGATACCTGTGACACAGTTATCTCTAGCCTCCTATCTTAAGAGTTTTGATAGAAAAATTATGCGAGAACAAAGCCTTATCTATCAGGACCTAGCTTTCCTTCCTGCCTCTCCCCAATACAATCCCTCCCTCGTTCCCAGCTCTGACTCCTCCTCCCCTTCCATTCTCTTCCCTTCCCTCCCCACCCCACCCCTCGCCGCGGCCAACCCGCCGCACCTTCGCTTTCGGAGAAGAAAATTGGATTCGTGGGCGCACGTTTCGTTCCTTGAAGTGGCAACGCGGTGGAGCCAACGGCATCTACGGCCCAATCATGGCGCACAGCAACACGCCCCTCTGTATTCTCTGCCGCAGATGTATAGAAGTAAAAATTATTTTTTAATGACCTCTTCTTAAAAAGTAAATCAGATAGAAGAATGAATTAAAAATACAACAACAATTAATAATTATTAATAATAATAATAATAATGATGATAATAATAATGATAATATAATAATAATAATAATATAATAATAATAATAATAATAATAATAATAATAATAATAATAATAATGAATTTAATAAAATGTAATATTAGTAATCAAAACATTGAAACCTCGAAGAATTTTTCGTACAGTTAAGAAATATTCTTATTGTGCCCGACGCTTATGTGCAAAAATATTTTTAATAATGGAATCACTTACATTGGTTAATCTTTCCGAATCAAATATCGTTTTCATAACAAGTTTAACAAAATATATTCATTATACCCGTAAAGTGAACTCTGTATTTTATTTACGTTCTATCTTCAAAGCTGTCATATTTTAACTTTTCCTCAAAAATATTTCAATATATTTACCGCAATTTGTATAAACGAAAATAACATAAAGAGATCATAAATATTAGAAAACTTGCAAAAACGTTACTTTTCCTGCGTGAAATCTAAGTTTGAAACGTTGTTTTAACAGAACTGATTAAGCGATTTCATTGAGTCAAATTAAACAAATTGAGAATTCTTGAAACAACACAAATTCAGAAAATTCTCTCCCGCTTAGAACATTTCACGCTATATAAAAACAAATCGATTTTTGTAACGTAAAATTGATTCAATAATAACTGACTGAATAAACAAAAGATTGACTGAATGTACTAGAAAACAATTTAGCCCAACCTCCCATTAAAACTTTTCTACATGGAGTGTCCCTCTACTCTGTAACACGATTCTGCAATGCATATTTATTAAGGATTAAAACTTTGTCTTTCCTGTATCTCAAAGCCATATTTTGGCATCCTTCAAACATCACTTCTGCTAAAAAAAGAACCTTCTACCAGTTTACTTTTATGGAATGACAACAGACATTTATACGGCTCTGTAGTCAGAAAGTACAAAAAAATACGAGTTATACGCAAAGACACACACACACACACACACACACACACACACACACACACACAGATACTGACTCGAACGCACGAGAAACAACAGCGCGATAAGAATTCCTTTAGGAAGAAGAAATAGCCGGAGGCAACATACGAAAGTCAGCATCTGGGGACGATCCTGGCGGCGGATGGGAGAACTGGGAGGGAGGAGGACATTTATATTCATGCGCTGAAATTCTTGTCCCGCGGGCGCCGCGCTGCGCCGCGCCGCGCCTTCCTCCACGCACGCACGCACACACGCACGCTCGCACGCACGCATCCGCTGGCGCCCACCCGCCTTCCTTTGTTCGTCGGCGCCCGCGCCCGGCACGACGACGGCGGCAATGGCAGCGGCGGTGTGACGTCACTGGACAAGACGATTGCGTTTCGAGTTGCTTCGTTTACACAGAAATTAACGCGGACTTGCGATGCTTCAGAATGTTACCTAGGAATTAGAAATAATAAGAAGCATATAATATAAAACATAGGAGTATGTTGACGTCAGAAGAGGAGTTATTCGCAAGATGTTAGATTTAAGTTGCAAGAGAAACACGCCAATAACAATAATGATGAACTTTTATAATAATTGACATTATTATGTTGTTCAAAACATGAAATGAGAAAACATAAGGTGAATATCAAATAGAGTGAAAACGTTATTTGTTTCACAAGTCATTCTTTGGAGGAGGAGAAAGAACCCAAAGGTAATGTCAGATTGGATATTAATGCTATTATTATGAAATGACTCAGCTGTAATAATGCATTAAATATCAGCTAACCTAGTAGTATCAACAAAAGAAAATGACAAACATTGGCATAAAAATACGAATGAGAAACCGAAGAGATTTTTGTTAATTAGAAGTGTAAAATTGCATAAACATATTCAAAGTGATTCTAATACGGTAAATATATCCATGCGTATTATTATCTTTCGAAATTATAGAAATAGTTGCCTATTTAAATTGGTGTCACATGGTAAGCAAGAACGCCTTTAAATACTTTTTATTACTTTGTTTCAATACACAATTCTTCCTTTGAGAGCCATTCTGAGAGCAGAAGCTCATAGCCATGTGTACCTAAGAAAAAAGGAGGAAAACGGCAGGGGATTAAGCAAAACAGATTAACAAATCATTATTTTTTTCTAGAGTTGGATCTCACATAAGTCCTACTAGCCGACGGGAATGGTCAATTAAAGATTGTGACCTATAGCAAAAATTAGAAAGCAAAGTTGAGAAGACAAAGAAATCCGAGGAGGTATGTACTGCACCACACGCAGAGCAATTCATATGGAATGGGCTGTTTGGATGTAGGTGGACGTGGGCGGTGGGTGCAGGGAGGAGGACCGGGCGCCCGGAGGTCGCTTGCTGACGGCGCCAATTAGAGCGTGCATTAGTCGCGAGAGCGAGAGCGACTGCGGGGGCGCGAGCAACCGCTGACGCGCGGTCGCAACGGCTTGACCCAACGGAGTGCGAAGTCACGATCGTCAAACCGCGACCACAACGTCTTGGGGGGCACGGAGACACGAGCATAAACGACAATTCGGTGGCAGCGGCGGCGAGACGGGAGTGAAGAAAGCGAAGGAGGATTGATGAGTGATTTCTTGCGTGTCAACTGTTAAAGTCATTAATCCTGTACGTGTAGTAAACGGGATGTGACGGATTGGTTTGGTTTGGTTTTTTCGTGTTTCCGGGCGCGTCAACTGCTTTGGTCATTAGTCCCGTTAGTGTAGTGCTAGTTCCCCCTAACCAGGACTCTCCCACCAGAGGGGCACCGCCCCAGCCGGACAAGCCCTCAGCTCCCGACCGGTCTCCCAGACTAGGAACAGGAAGGACAGATCGCGCGCGGTCCGTGGCCCGTTTGGTACGGTACTGCTCCGGCATTCGCCTGGTGTTGATCGGAGAAACGACGGAAAACTTCCGATCAGAGCAGCCGGCCGCTTGAATTCTCCTCCAGACAGCAACTGAATTCGACCTAGCTGAAAAGCTAGTGTCGAAAATCCTGCCGCCGTCAGGACTCGAACCTAGGACCTCCCGGTCAGAGGCGCTACAGTGGCATCAGTTGATGTACTGAGCTATCGCTCCAGGTGTGATGTGACGGAGATCTTCCCTGATGGATGACGATATCCAAAGCCGATCGGCCAGCCGGGTTCCTCCCACCTGGTATCTTCCACCAGCGGGGCACCGCCTCAGGTGGGACACGCTCCCAACCAGTCTCCTGACATGTGTAGTAGTGTAGTGCATGCAATGGTGTAAGTAAGAGGTGAGGATAGGACAACAAAAATGAAATAAAGATCGCGTGAGGTCCGTGGTCAGTTTGTTGTGGTACTGCTCTGGCATTTGCCAGATGTTGATCGAAACAAATACGAAAAACTACTGATAAGAGTTGCCGGTTGCCATAATTTTCCTCCAGACAGCAACTTTACCTGGCTCTCTAGCTAGTGACAAAAATTCTGCCGCCGTCGGAACCTAGAAACCTTCTGAAATAAATCCATATACGAGTATATACAGTATTTATCTTCTGATTTGTTTTTAATCGTTCAGACGCATAAGGACATCACCCAGTGAATTACTTTTCTTCCCTCTCACAGTGCCCTGCCATTTCTATAAATCCCCACTCTTCGTCCGATTTCTTTCTTCCATAAAATGCAACCATCGTTTTCCCTCAAAATCCTAGCCGTCAGCTGATCCCAAATACGTACTAAAAGACTCAAGTGTTTACTTTCAGAGGCTTACTTGGCAGTGAGGCTTTATAGACCAGCTGTCTTCCGGTCTGAATGCGAACGGAGAAGATCCACCCAAGACGTCACTCTTTCCTCGCGCGCCGGACGGAAGAGAGAGCTGGAGTGGTGGATTCCAATTAAAGTTCAACTTTTAAAATTATGCGACCGCGCGAAGCAACTGACTTCGTAGCGGAACCCGATTAATTCGCGGTTTCTTTAATTAACAAAGCGCCCTCCTTTATTTCTCCGAGAGATCTTCGACCCAAGCGCGGGCGTCGTGTCTGCGCTGTACAGCTTCATTTAAAGAGTTTGCATTAAAGTCTCATAGGGCGCTTGAAGAAAGAGAAATGAATGAATGGGATTAAGTGATTTGTTCTTGCAAAGAAACCCAGATACAGGTTTAGAATGATTATCGTAGTAAAGCATTACGAGTTTTGCAAAGACTTGATAGGCATGTGGTGTTTAGAATGATGACCGATCTCTGCTCAATTTAGGTAAAATAGAATGACTCAATGACGAATTAGAAAATAATTTTATTAGGTGACTAATAATTTATTTATTTATGGTTTGTAATAAGGATTATCTATTTTTAGCGTAATTGTCAAAATTAAAAGAAAGCGAAAAAGAAATACGGATATCCCATTTTATTCCCTATTGTCAAAAACAATTTAAAATGATTTATTATGTCATGATACGGCACTGAAAATTTGTCTCAAAACTACTTATTTACTAACAATCACGTTCGAAACAAGCTGTGAAGATACTATTTATGTAATCTTATTCGTTATTCATTATTGTAATTCCTGAATGCAAATTTCAAACCAGCTTAGACAATTATTGTGATAAACTCTTTCAAAACCACATATAATGAACATTTTCCGCTCTTTTGAGAGTACACAATTGTCTAAATACAGCAAACAGCGTTTTCATAAAGGGGAGCTTTATCTACAAAAATCTAAACAATTATTTCATTTCGTTCTAGCAAACGCATTTCGGTTATGGCAACCAACTACTCCTTAAAGCCAGAAGAGAAACCACATATTGAAGGAGACTCAACATGTGCACCGCGTCACATGCAGCCTGCATTTCCTGCCTCGTTACACAGTCGCACCTTGTAAAACAAAAGCCCATCGGCGCGACGCAACTGGTTGCCGCTCGGGCGACAAATGAAGCGCGCGACCGCGCATACGTCAGCTGCACAGCGGCGCCGCGCCGGGAGGTGGGAGTGGGCGTGTTGTCCAGCGGAATGGAGGGGGGGGGGGCTGGACAACAATGTTCGGTTTCACCCGCAACGCCTATTCGGGCCGGAGCCCTCCGCGCTGCAACGATGTGTCGCTTGCGTCCGGCGACATCCCGCTCGCATGTCCTAGCGGAAATTAGGCTGACGAGCACTTTTTACATATTATACGTTTGGTAGCATCAACTTAATGCATGTTATACGGGTTTATTAATCTTATGTTTGAGACATTCAAATTCAGTGCACAATAAGATGACAGATAATAATAATAATAATAATAATAATAATAATAATAATAATAATAATAATAATAATAATATTATTATTATTATTATTATTATTATTATTATTATTATTATTATTATTATTCATGAAATCCCTTGCGGGCAAAGGCATCCGGAACTTTGGGGACAACTGTAGAACATGCATCAAATGAGGCACATCTGGTGCTAGGAGTTGGTAAAGTAAGTAGGATTAATTTTAGTATATGTGAACAGGTTTATATTAGGCCCCTATGTATTCTGTACATTTTAAATTATAAATGGTTTCTACATTGTTCTTTATTATAAAAATAAATTGTACTATCATTTCATTCTGTGGTTGTAGGAAATTATTTGGTAATTTTTATTTCCAATCTGCCTGTGTTCTTCAGGAGTTGGGTAGGCAACCTGTGGTACATGCCTGTAGCACAAGGTAGTATGTAATAAAGTGCTGACGATATCTACCTACTAAGTCTGTAACACGAGACTCCTCTAACTAATGAATGCTGAAATGAAAGAACGCTGAATGCTAGTGAAATATATTGTAAAAAATAACAATGATTATATTTTAGTACTGATCAAACCATGATACGTTTTGAGAAATCCATCCTCTCATTATTCTAGTTTTCTGTTTATTTCACATTACAGCATGCCTGACTTTTTTTATACTTTTTTTATAGATTTATATACGTGCGTTTGTTGTCCATAAAACTAAACGCGCTATCACTGAATGATGCCTTACTTAAGAGCAAGATAATATTTTAGTGAGAGCTTCAAATGTAAACGTATGCATTTATCTTAATATTTACGTTTTATTAAGAATATTATATTCTAATAGAAACATATATTTCTCTAATTAACGAGATTGTCTTCCGAAAATTGGTGTCTGCATAAAATGTTTATACCAGAAGATTGTAGACGGGTGGTTTACACAATCAGTAAATACCTCCTGGTAAGTCAACAGGTGCTTGCTTGAATATTGGAAATACAGAAACTGAAAGAACTTCTACAAATTCACCTACCCCATTTAGGACACCTACAAATTCATAACAAAATTTCAATATATATTAGAATACTTTTATTTTATAATGAAAATGTTATTTATGAGCAATTAAATGCGTTTTTCTCTTTATTCCCATATTCTTTGAATTCCTTGTGTCTCACTCCGGTCTCGATCTGACCTCCCTCCGACCCCGCTTTGAGTCTTTTCTCCTCTGTACTCGCTTTGTACGTTCTTTATTCCCAGATGGTCTCTCCGTCGTTTAAGGGAAGCCCCCACTCAGCTAAAGACCTCTCCTACCCTCAAAAGGCTTGTTCCTGCACCAAACGCATGTCGCTCGCGTCGAATCTTTTCTCCAAGAATTTCTTCGCCTCCACCAACATTGTCCCCACTACGTCCAGCTCTTTTTCTCGTCTTAGCCCCGCCGCAATCCAACTGCGTCTCGTCTGCCCAAGTCGCGTTTGACTCCAGCCGGCTGTTGGAGATTTTTACGAGAGCTAAGGTAGTTGCCGTGCCGGGAGCGGACTAAAAGCATATCGGACACGGCCGAGAGTAGGGGAGGGTAGCTATTGGGGGAGAGCAAGAGAGACAGAAAGGGGGAGAGCAAAAAGAGGTGAGCAGGGGGGGGGGGTTTAGGGAGACCAAAATTCCAATTTTTTAAATTGGCCGGGGGGAGATGTCGGCAGCGGTTTTACTGGCAAACATTTTGTTGGGAACTGTGTTCGGCGAATATTTAAATTCGCCGCGCGCGCGCGTTCTTGGAAGGCAGCTGGAGTTGCAGCAAGAACGGGACTCGCTCCAGCAACGCCGAGACAGGAGAGCGAGTCTCGGATAACAGCGGGGTCTGATATTTAACGAACCATCAAACGCCACGAGAGAGGAGATGAAAGAGACTGGCCAGGGAGTTATTCGCCAATTGAGTGAGAACTGCTACGCCGACAGTGTTTTCTTCGACTGATATGTGCCCCGACTGCACGTTGGAGACTAAGCTGTGTTTTGGAACTTCAACCGGTGTACGACTACCTACGAATTCGACTTTGTTTACTGTTCTGCGGATTCAAGAACGTTGGCATTATTTCTGGTGAATGTGTAACTTTTGAAATATTGCAACAAAGCCCAAAATAAACTGTTGTTAGTTGTTACTACTTGTGTTCTTCATTGTGAATACGTTGCAGGAACCACGGCAGTTTGAGGTGACCTATCAAGGGATACCTTCCAGGGAGGAAGGGCGGTGTATGAGAAGAGGAGCAAAAAGCAAGAGCTCAAAGCTGCGCAGGGCGCTGCGGGCGGAGGGCGGGGCCAGAGGGGTACCCCCGGGCAACGAGGTGCCGTGCGGTCGCCGCGCAAGGCCGCATGCGGGGGCGGGAAGCGAGCACGTGGCGTTGGCGAAGGAAACAGAGGGCGCCACAGGGCCACAATGGGGCGCCTGCCGCACGTGCCTACGGTTCTGGCTTGCGGCTGGGGAGCAGCAAATGTAGGCTTAGCCCGGGCGGTTTGAGTGTCGGCTCGGCTAACGGCAGAGGAGATGGTGGGGGCGGAGGCTGGCGGCTGGCAACGGTAGTGAGAACTGACGCGACAGTGGCTGTGGTGGTGATAGTGACAGCGATGGAAGAGAAGTCGGTTATGGCGGTCCAGTAGTGACGGTAGAAGAGATGCCAATGAGGGTGGCAGTGTGGGTGGCAGCAAGAGTGACAAAGAAGTAAAAACAAAGGGTCAGAAATTCTGTGGCATAAACAAACAGACACTTTGCTACAAGAGCGTCATGCAAAGGATTATATCGTGAATAAAATACAAACAGACTGGTAAACATAAACAAAGGGAATTGTACGGCAAACAGATGGGAATATTAAATGTTACGTGAAGAGAACAAACGTATGAAGGGGAAGAATATGCGGAAAGTTGGCATAGAAAAGTATGAACAGATAAATAGCACAATAGTGGAATTGAAGAAGGGTGACGTGGATTAGTGTAAATCAGATAATACGAATTGGCTTAGAATGGCGAGCGACAACTTAAATAGAATTAGGGGGTGCAGCGCGCAAGCCCACATCAGCACGAATAATACTCGAGGAGCAAATCTTTGGGGGAATTTGGGAGGCGCGGGAAGGGAACAACAGCCTGTGAAGAGGACAAAGCGCCTGCAAGGACGGAACGTAAACGTGAGCCGCGGGACTGCGGAGGCGGAAACTGCGAGACGCGTTGCTGCGGCACACACAGAACCGCGAAGCGCTCAGTGGATTCGTTCACTAGAGTCCTTTCCCCTGAATGGGGGGTGGGGTGGCGAGATGAGTAGGGGCTGGAGAGTTCTGTGCCCAAGACGGCAATGATATTAGCGTCGGCGTCGAGCGTGGCAAGGTGTCTAGGCGTCGTGGATGCAGTCAGGAAAGGTGGGGAGGATGATAGGAGGGAAGTTAGAGAGGATGGAGGCGAGAGTGGTGCCTTGATGACGGGGAGTGATTGATGAAGATGAGGGTGATATTGGCAGTGGCGGCTGGGGGTGGGGCGGTCGAGTTGGTTTTGTCATAGCGTACGA
The DNA here is from genome assembly GCA_964035755.1 of Teleogryllus oceanicus. Classification (NCBI taxonomy): domain Eukaryota; kingdom Metazoa; phylum Arthropoda; class Insecta; order Orthoptera; family Gryllidae; genus Teleogryllus; species Teleogryllus oceanicus. Next base: position 23,302,082 of record CAXIVR010000004.1, read on the forward strand.
GGACAAGAAGCAAGCCATGCCATCGTCCATGCCAACGGAGAACGGCCTCTTGAGACACAAAGGTTTCGCAATTCTTTGGGACTAACGACAGCAGAGCAGTGCATACGGTTGTACATCAGGGTATGGAATGAACTAAGGTAAGAGGTTCGTATAACACAAAGCTTAGAAGTGGGTGAGAACGTTGTTAACCCTACATTGCAAAGGCGTCGTCTGTTGGACGACACAACCTGTGTCCAAAGCTTCCCCTACCCCTGTCCCTCACTCCAAGGTTCAGAAACATTGTGAACCTTCGTTGTGTGACTAACCAGTGAATACACGTATCGTGTGCACAATTATTTACGGTATATCACATTTTCACAAGCGTGGTCCTGTAGACTACATCTTTGTAGCTACACCAGTGATATATGTTCGCTATATCGAATAATAATGTAAAAAATGAATATCAAAAAATTGTCTAGTAGCATTTAGTTTTTGTTCTAAACATTTAGCAATAATAATGGGACGATGGCGATCACAACAGAGATCGCCTGACAAAGAACTTCTGCAGACGCTTCTCAAAAGTCGTAAGTAGACAGCACCCAGCAAGCGTCTTCTGTGAGAGTCAAGTCATTTAGATGTATACATAAAAATCTTTAACATGTTTACAAAAATTAGTTTTGCTTTATTTTTACGCAAAGTTGTCTGTCAGACAACGCCTTTGTAATAATCTTTGGTACAGATTGCCTAGGAAATCTAGAGTTAATAGGTCAGATGTCTACAGATGAAAATATTATCCAAATATCTCGTGAGCAGGGCATAGAGAGCAGAGTGCATTGATGGTTGGTTGGTTGGTTGTTAGTGATTCCGGGCACATGAATACTATGGTCATTAGTCCCGAACATGTTTTTCATAAGGGCAGCTTATTTACCCCACTGGCAAGATCCGGCGCCAACCTACCGTCAGCTAACGAAGTTTCCCCCAACCAGGTATCTTCCACCAGTTGGGCACTGTCCCAGCAGGGACAAGCTCTAAGCTCCCGACCGGTCACCCGAAATATATGGTAGTGTAGTGCATGTTAGTGTATGTGTGCAAGGGGAGAGGATAGGAGAAGATAGGAAAGATCGCGCGCAGTCCATGACCCGTTTGCTAAGGTACTACTCCGACATTCGCCTGGTGTTGATCGGAGAAACCACGGAAAACAATTGATCAGAGGAGCCGGCCGCTAGAAGTCTCCTCCAGACAGCGACGGAATTCGACCTAGCTGACAAGCTAGTGTTGAAAATCCTGCTTGCTTGCTTGATTGATGTTTTCGTGTTTCCGGGCGCGTCAACTGCTTCGGTCATTAGTCCCATTAGTGTAGTGCATGTTTTTTCTCGGGAGATGGCAGTGATCTTCCCCCGCTGGATGACGATATCCGGCGGCGACCCACCGTCGGCTACTGAGGTTTCCTCCTAACCAGGACTCTCGCACTAGCGGGGCACCGCCCCACCCGGGACAAGCTCTAAGCTCCCGACCGGTCTCCCGGAATATGTGGTAGTGTAGTGCATGTTAGTGTAAGTGTGTGTGGGGGGAGAGGATAGGACAAGGAAGAGGAAGGACAGATCGCGCGCGGTCCGTGGCCCGTTTGGCAGGGTACTGCTCCGGCATTCGCCTGGTGTTGATCGGAGAAACCACGGAAAACTACCGATCAGAACAGCCGGCCGCTGGAATTCTCCTCCAGCCAGCGACTGAATTGGACCTAGCTGAAAAGCTAGTGTCGAGAATCCTTCCGTCGTGGGGAGTGTAACCTAGGACCTCCCGGTCAGAAGCGCTGCAGCGACATCAGTTGATGCACTGAGCTACCGCTACCGGTAAAATATCCTGCCACCGTCGGGACTCGAACATAAGACCTCCCGATCAGAGGGACTGCAGTGACTTCAACTGATGCTCTGAGCCGTGTCAGAGTCCCGGTTAGAGTGCATTAAGTCGAATGCGAGCGAGACGAGCAGAGCGAGAGCGGCGTGACTAGGGCGACGCGGCACGAGCGTGTTCACAAGTGGGCGAGCGCAATGGGCTGTGCGCCGCTCTGCCGAGAGGCTGGGCCCGAGGCAAACAGCGGCGGCGAGGCGCCGTCGGCCGCTGAGTCCACACAGCCCCGCGCGCGGCGCTCCCGGCAGCCAAACGGCCTTTTACCGGGGAGATTAGCTCAGAGCCAGCATTACCTCTGTCTCTGCATCAACACTCTGCGAATAGGGGGTGCGCGGTACTAGGGTTCACGCCCCAGCGGAGGTCGAATTCAGCGTCCCCCAGCGGAGGAGAATTCTAACGGGCGGTTGCTCTGATCGGTAGGTTTCTCCGTTTCACTCATGTCTGTACATGTAAGCAACCAATGCTAAGCAAGAATATATTCAAATTCAACCAGTCCTAGATGTCCATCTCCATGTGATTATCACTTTTTTTACAACTTGCACTACACTCTAATGACTTTGTTTACCTTTTTATGACAAAATTGCAATTGTTTTAGGTCCATAATAGCTTGTGAGTAACAATATAATGTTTCATAATGTAATATGTCGTGAGTAATGTGTCCTTTTTGTAATAATTAAAACTCTGAAATATGTAGTATGTATGTATGTATTTTGCGTTATTGAGTCGGTAGTCTGACATCGCCGGCCATCTACCGGTGTCCCCCTTGCCTGGGCCTAGTTAAATTCCCATGCTTGGGGGCAAGAGCGACATGAGGCGAACATGACGTATTCTCTTCACCGTAACTAGCAAGATCCGCCTGATTGAGTTTTTCTTCATCACACAGCTACAGAAACTGGGACGATTTTAAAGGAAAGCTACCCTCGACTGGGAATCGAACCTGGAACCATAGCACGGGAGGCTAGTACGCTGTCCGTGAGTTATCCCAGATACATTTTGAAATAGAATCTCTTATTTAAGAGTCGGGGCATAAAACGGCAAAAGAAACCGAGAAACCGTGTGGAAGTAATTTCAATAAATTTGTGAAGAAAGAAAATACAAATGACCTGCACAAACTACAAATGATGAAATTGCACGTGTTTTATGCAGTTAACATGGGAAGAGTAGATGTTAAAGAGTACAAATCACATGCTATCAAAATATGTGGTTACAATCAAAATTATCCTAAAATTATTTTAGTGAGTACACAAGAGTGTTCAATCAATTCGAATTTGATGAATTCTTCTGCTAATTCGGCTTGTACATCTTCCATTTTAAATACCTTCACGGAGTACCAAGACATGGAAAACTCGACTTTCTACAACTTTAATAATTCTCCTTTTAATAAATGTTCTCGTAAGTAGCTTTTGTTATAATTGTTTTCCAAATTTTTATTTATATTTATAATCAAAATATATATAATACTATTTGAAATCATTTTCTTCATTAAACTGTTATTCATATTTTACTTGATAAGTTATTACAGGTGGCAGTGATAACTCGGAGCTGAATGAAAGTTACACAAATTCCGCTAGCAATTTTGGGTAATATATCTCTTTTTCGTAATTCCTGTAATTTTAATTATCCATTAAATTCACGCGACGTCTTGATTCGTGAAATAGTCACACTAAATAACACACGCAGTGCTGTAATATCACTTTTGATAAATAGGAGGTGAATGTTGAAACAGTACGTTAAACGAGCTACGGACCGCACGCAATTTTTCCTTTTCTCGTTCTATTCTCACCTCTTACACACGTACATTCATTTACATGTACTACGCTACCAAACCTATCGAGAAATCAGTCGAGAGATTGATGGCTCAGCCTAGTTCGACTGGAGTGGTGATCAGCTGCGGGGAGATACCTGAGGAGGAAATCTACCGCAAGTAGACGTGCAGGCCGGCGCCGGAACTCGGCATCTTGTCTAGGAGGACTCACGTGGCCATCTCGCGGGATAAAACATTCACTGTCGTAAATGGAGAAATCACTATAGCAGTTGACGAGCTTGGAAATATCAATTCATAAAGTAATCAATTGGCCTCTGAGGATTGCGTGTGCGCGTAGAGCTCATTCATTTCGGGAACAACCAACCAATGTAACTTCATTTTCTGTGCACGTGTTCTGGAATTCAGTGGGAAATACAATTATTCAAATTATCGTTTCCATGTTGTCGCGGCAGGAAGTATTATTCCGATGGACAACATGGAGAAGAGCCTCCTTGCCTCCTTGAAAATAGATTTTATTACATGGGAGTTTTGTTTTCAAAATTTAAGTAGTATATGACAGTGTAGGGATAACAGAATTTTGAAAATGTGCACACAAATCACTTTTTCCCATACCACGTCATACGCAGTTTTAACTGTTTTTTTACGTAAAATAAATAAATTAACCACGAGCGGCGACTCCTGAAAAAAGCAAGTAGATTCTGCTCAAGACGCAGCTTTGTGTTGAACAGAATATAATCATGAGTTCAATTTTTTTCTATAACAACATTTTTCTACGTGGAACGCAATATATAATAGCCTTTATTACTAATTTACGATACCCACAGAAATTGACTAAAACTATGCAGCCTCATTCTCAATGAACCGTCAGATATCCCGAGGTTCCGAGACCATCGAGAGGTCTCGAATTTCTTTCAGCAAGCAGGAGATCTAACCCTTTTTACCGAATAATCTTGGCACAAAGTGACATTTCTTCACTGAAAACGAAACATTAAGGGAGACTTTCTCGAATACAAAAACCGATATTATTTCACCTTCACACACTCTGTCCATGTTTACCTAATAGCTAGTTGAGGGAATCACATCAAATAACATTTTAGAAATCTAGGAATTGTGTTATTTTCTCATTTTTAGTTCCAATGGTAGTGTTTAATATTGCAAGGGGTTATCTCACATTTTTTTAAATTGACATATTAACATTACAGAAAACTTCAAATATTTTTTGAGTGTCATAAGTTATTTAAACCGAGCATGGCAAGTGTATTGTGTTTAAAAGTTAAAAAGTGTACCGAGTTATATTTTAAAAGTTCTAGTAAAATCCTCAATATCTCAGAACTAGGTCAATGTTCGGTGGCCCCTTGTTCTACGGAGCCCATCAGCTTATTGCACCGTGCTGCGTTCGAATGAAATTTCTTTCATAGAAAGAACGTGGGCCACACATCCTGCATGCCATCAACAAAATGGAACGATCCATCCATATAAATATATCTGCAATAAATTTTAATATAGAGAGCGGAAAAATACGGTCGATTGCGCAGATTGGTTTTAGTCCGCGATTGTCGAGGTTGAGTCTTGCTCGGAATAACGTTTTATTTCGCGCTCCACGCTTGGAGAAGAGAGAGAGAGAGAGAGAGAGAGAGAGAGCGAGAGAGAGAGAGAGAGCGAGAGAGAGACGAGAGAGCGAGAGAAGGCGAAGAGAGGCGAGAAGAAGAGAGAGAGCGGAGAGAGACGAGCGAGAGAGAGAAGCGAGAGAGAGCGAGCGAAGAGGAGAGAGAGCAGAGCGAGAAGAGGCGAGAGCGAGAAGAACGAAGCGAGAGAGCAAAGCGAAGCGAAAAGGACGAGCGAGAAGAGCGAGAGCGAAGACGAAGGCGAGAGCGAAGCGAGGAGCGAACGAGAAGCAGAAGAGCGAGCAAGCGAAGAGAGCAGAAGCAGAGAGACGAAGCGAAGAGAGAGACGAAGCGAGAACGAACGAGAGGCAGAAGCGAAAGCAAGAAGGCGAAGAACGAGCAGAGCAACGAGGAAGCAGAAGAGCGAGAGCGACGAGCAGAAGCGAGAACGAGAGAACGAGCGAGAGAGCAAGAAGCGAAGAGAAGCGAGAGAGCGAAGAGCGAGGCAAGAGAAGAGAAGCGAAGAGAGCAAGAAAGCGAAGAGAGCAGAAGAGAGCAGAGAAGAAGAGAGCAGAGAGAAGCAGAGAGAGCGAGAGAGCGAGAGAGAGCGAGAGAGAGCGAGAGAAGCGAGAGAGAGCGAGAGAGAGCGAGAGAGAGCGAGAGAGAGAGAGAGAGAGCGAAGAGAGCAGAAGCAGAAGAGCGAAGAGAGAGCGAGAAGAGCGAGAGAGAAGCGAAGAGAGAGACGAGAGAGGAGAGAGAAGAGAGAGACGAAGAGAGCGAGAGAGACGAGAGAAGCGAGAAGAGAGACGAGAGAGAGCGAGAGAAGCGAGAGAGAAGCGAGAGAGAGAGCGAGAAGAGCGAGAAGAGAGCGAGAGAGAGAGCGAGAGAGAGAGAGCAGAAGAGAGCGAGAGAGAGCGAAAGAGAGAGAGAGAGAGAGCGAGAGAGCGAGAGAGTGCGAGAGACAGCGAGAGACAGCGAGAGAGAGCGAGAGAGAGAGGAGCGAGAGAGAGCGAGAGAGAGCGAGAGAGAGCGAGAGAGAGCGAGCGAGCGAGAGAGAGAGAGAGAATATTACGATACTTTTTTTAAAGAAAGAGTGGGACGTGTTTCACTGGAAATTTACCGGAGGACGTCAAAGAAACTTTAAATTTCCTAAGGAAAGTCCTCTTTTTATCTAAGCAAATATTGTACTCCAACATTTTTAAATGACGAAATTCGTATGTATTTCGTATATTATCAAAGCCATAATCTTGTTCAAGCAGATTAACCTTCTCTTAAAAACATATTAGAAGAACTTAAGTATAGTAACTGAATACTTAAAATATCAATTTAAATTATTTGAGATGGTATATTTGTTTGTAAGGTCGCAAATACCTAAGAACCATTGGAGTATAATGACCAAAGTTGGCACTAATGCTTTTGAGAGACCAAGAATAAGAATAGCGTTCTTGCAATAATCGTGAGTATTTTCACAATATATCAATACACACAATTTCCCATGGATCTGGACAGAAACGTTGCCGAGAGTTGCCCAATGTGGCGGGGCGGGCAGAAAAGAACAGGAGCAGGTAGAGCGAGTGGGTCCGGGAGGGGCGAGCGGAGCGAGTGAGATAAAAGTAGGTGGAGTAGAAGGAAAGCAAGGAGAGAGAGGAGCGAAACAAAACCAAGGAGCGAAACAAAACGAAGGAGCGAAACAAAACGAAGGAGCGAAAGAAATGGAGTGAAAGGAAAGGAAAAGTAGTGAAAGAAGCGATAGACGGCGCTAGGGAGAAGCGAGGAAAGGAGCTATAAGGAGCCGAATGAGCGAAAAGGGCGCTAGAGGAGAGGAAGTAGCGACAGGAGTGGGCGGGGCGGGGACAGGTGGGGGGGGCAAGGTGGGAGGATGAAAACACCGTGCGTCGCTGGGTATTCAGCAATCGGGACATCGCTGGGTAATCAGCTAGATTAATAATACAATTCACACTCTAGCTCAATGCAATTTGATATATTATGCAGAAGCAAATTGCACTCTTCTCACAGTATTTCATTCTCTCTTTCAAAACCATTTTCTTGCATTTTACTTTTTTACTTTTTACATTTTATGCATTTTATATCCCCTTGAAAAGCTCCGACAAACCGAGGCCATTCTCTGGTTAGTGGTAATGGATCCTGCTCACTGGCTCTCGTCTCCTGTTTCGTACTCCAGGAAAACACGGCTTAAAAGGAGTAAAGGAAGCACTGTTACAAAGAAAATGTTGCAGCCTTGCAGCAGCGTGGTAAGATTGAGAGTCGATATATAATTAAATGTTAAAATAATAATAGCTGAAAATAAAAACATGAAGGTGTTTACTAGAACAGTATATTCTTTCTTAAAGTTGGTGAAAAATCACCAGGAATGACTGTTAGTTGTTAAATGAAGTATTTATTTATGAAATTATAAAATGTTATATTGAAAACCTTGAAATTTTGCAACAACGATGGAGTTAATAACGTCATGCACCACTCAATCACTTATGTGCGATCACATTTATTAAGTTTACAGAGGAAGTATAGAAGCAGTAGAGGATTTATTCTGTAAATTTATGAAAATAAAGGACCCCAAAGCCATACGAGCTGATGAAAAAAACAAAAAACGTGAGAATACATGAGGAGGTCGGGACGAAAGTTAAAACTAATGAGTTGAAAAGAAGGAACGTAATATTAAAAAAAGTCTTATAATATTTAAGATAATAAATGAGGAAGGATTGGAAACGATTACGAGAATGGAAAATTAGGAAAACCAAAAGAGAAAAACGTGAAAAGCGAAAGTGCCCCGCCCACCTCCATGGCCTCCCAGACGCCGGATTATGCCTCGTTTTAATCCGCTTTGGCGGCAGCGCCCGCGTTGGGTGTGGTGAGGGGTGTGGGGCTGGAAGAAGTGGGGCGGGGGCGGTCATGGGGGAGCGAGGCTTGGCGAGGTAGGAGGGCGAAACGAAGCGGACGGGGCGGGAGGGCGAGGCGGGCGGGCGGGCGGGGCGTGGCGGGCGGGGCGAGGCGAGGCTTGGCGGGTGAAGTGGGGTTAGACGAAGTGGGCGTGGCGAGGCAAGCGGCGGGGCCGAGCGGGCGGGCGGGCCGAGCGGAGCGGGCGGGGCGGGCGGGGCCGAGCGAGCGGGCGGGCCGAGGGGGCGGGCGAGCGCTGACGGGCGGGCGGGCCGAGCGGAGCGGGGCGGGGCGAGGGCGGGGGCGCGAGCGGAGCGAGGGCGGGGCCGAGCGGAGCGGGCGGCGGCGAGCGGAGCGGGCGGGGCCGAGCGAGGGCGGGGCCGAGCGGAGCGGGCGGGCCGAGCGGAGCGGGCGGGGCCGAGCGGAGCGGGCGGGCCGAGCGAGCGGAGCGGGGCCGAGCGGAGCGGGCGGGCCGAGCGGAGCGGGGCGGGCCGAGCGGAGCGGGGCGGGGCCGAGCGGAGCGGGGCGGGCCGAGCGGAGCGGGGCGGGGCGAGCGGAGCGGGCGGGGCCGAGCGGAGCGAGGCGGGGCCGAGCGGAGCGGGGCGGGCCGAGCGGAGGGCGGGGCGAGGAGCGGCGGCGAGCGGAGCGGGCGGGGCCGAGCGGAGCGGGCGGGCCGAGCGGAGCGGGGCGGGGCCGAGCGGAGCGGGCGGGGCCGAGCGGAGCGGGGCGGGGCCGAGGAGGGGCGGCGAGCGGGCGGGGCGGCGAGCGGAGCGGGGCGGGGCCGAGCGGAGCGGGGCGGGGCCGAGCGGAGCGGGGCGGGGCCGAGCGGAGCGGGGCGGGGCCGAGCGGAGCGGGCGGGCGAGCGGAGCGGGCGGGGCGGGAGCGACGGGCGGGCGGGGCCGAGCGGAGCGGGCGGCCGGAGCGGAGCGGGGCGGGCGGGCGGAGCGGAGCGGGCGGGGCGAGCGAGCGGGCGGGCGAGCGAGCGGAGGGGCGGGGGCCGAGCGGAGGGGGCGAGGCTGAGCGGAGCGGGCGGGGCCGAGCGGAGCGGGGCGGGGCCGAGCGGAGCGGGGCGGGGCCGAGCGGAGCGGGGCGGGGCCGAGCGGAGCGGGGCGGGGCCGAGCGGAGCGGGGCGGGGCCGAGCGGGGTGGGGCAGAGTGGGGCGGGGTAGGGCAAAGGCGAGGCGGTTGTGGCGGAGCTAGACTTGGCGAGGTATGGGGGCAAAGTGGGCGGGGAGAGGGCCGGGAATGGGAAAGGGAATGGTGCCGTGTGGTTCTCTGCTCCCTTGGAGTCCCCGACGCAGCACTTCCGCTCTCGCTCGCTTTTTTCCGCCGTCCCGGTGCAGTGGGGATGAATATTTTCTGCGCATCACGCCCCCAGCCCCTCCCCTGCCGGGGATCAACTCTCCGCCCCTGCGCTTTCCGAAATCCCTCTGCTGCGCCTGGACCGCAATCCTTACTCCGCCGTTGCTTCTCGTTACTGAGTTCACTTTTCACCTTGTTACGTCGTCATTCTCGCCCCTTCATTTGTTTCATCAGTTTGTTCATGTGAGCGTACTTTGCCAACAAGAGCTCATTTTTTCTGGTTAGAATAATGTGTCTGCGTTCAGAGGAAATTGTAATTTCTATGCATCACATCCCCACTCCCTTACTCTTAACACCTTGAGGATCAGCTCTGCTGCAAATACATCCAGTCCAGGTCTTCACGCCACCGATTTTTGAAATCCCTGTGTTTCCTGTCGACAGCAAAGCTTTCTCAATGCCGTTGCCTTGAAACCTTCCCAGTTCTATTTTCACCTACCTGAGCCGCCGTCATGCTCTCAATTAATGTAATACTTTAGAAACTGCCATCAATAAGACTGAAGTAACGTAATAAATGAGAGCATCGCTGAAGTTTCCTAATTTGAAAATATGCTCAAATTTGCATTATTTTTGCTGATTCGAACACCTGAATGGAAGATACAGCAGCAAGTTTCACTTTTTCTTTCGTCTTCGCAAGTGGAGCCTTCAGTTTCAGCCTTCAAAATTTTCATCGCATTTACAACACACAAATAAGAAATTAAATTAAATTTAGGTTACCAACAAAATTGAGGGGCTAAATATTTTGATGATTAAGATCTAGAAACGTTCTGAAGTTAGTTTGAATAATGGCATAAGGAGTATTTATAAGAGCAATACTGTTTGAAAATTTTTCAAAATGAAGGGCATAACTAGTGCTTAACCTTTAATTAATTCTAAAATATAACAAATTCAAAAAAGAACTCTTTATTTGGAAATTTGTACATGACGTTACTAGAATATCGTTAAAGAATAAGATTTCATTTAGGGAATAAGGCAATCAAGGAATATCAATTTTCAGATATCAGCCAGACGGACCACAGACAGACAGACAGACGGATATTGTGGTGTCAATCGATTTTTCACAATCAAGGACCCACAAAACATGAATTCTGAAACACTACATGTTCGAGTAAGTAATTTACAATATACAGAAAAATTCTTGTCCTAATATTTCGTTACGAGGGTCCGGCAAGAAAAAACAATTCTGTCTAAAATTCGCATTCTTCCGGCTCACGATTACCTAAGCATCTCATCATATTAAGAAAGGATGAAAAAGTAAACAATCACGAACTTCGATAGAGAAAAGGCTCAAAACATCTTTCTAAACGAAAATATTTAGAGATTTGGCAATTTACAAAGACTTCTATTGCGTTTTTTTAAGCAGAAAATAAATTCCATTCGGCAATACTTTGATTGAACAATTATCCTCCTCCTCAGTTCAAAGGATACCAAAGCCACCATCCATTTCAACAATAAGAAAAAATAAATAACCTCCCCTGCAAAGAACTATGCGAGTTAATAACAACAACAACAACAATAATAATAATAATAATAATAAGAAGAAGAAGAAGAAGAAGAAGAATATTTATTTCCAACTTGTTTTACAGAGACAATGTACGATCTTATTTCTTGGAATCACTAACCATCGATAACCAGTTGTGATGGTTAGCAATACTGAATTTCTAGTTTTTTATCTGTCTACTTCTACATAGTATTTTTTGTGTGTGGCGTGTTTTTTTACAATATTCTTATTGTTTTAGGTGGTCGTAGCGTCTCTGAATTTTTTCCTGTGCCTCCTGGCAGGATTTCGGGCGGCGTGCGGGACTCGCGCAATGGCGCCGGGCGGGTCGAAGGGATTCGGGCGGAGTGACGCTGCGGAATGCCAGGATTACACAGAAGCCCACTCCCGCACGGAGGGTGTGGAAGGTGGAGGGAGGAGGCCACCGAAGGAGTCTGAGCGCCCCAACGGCCACCCCCTCTCAAGACGCTCCTTACTTTTGTTTGCGCAGAAATCACCGCGTTCCGTCTCTCGTGGGATTCCTTGATTAATATTTCCGGTTACGTCAACTGCTATGGTCATGATTAGGGCTGTCGGAGTGACACCGCGTCGAAGGCTGGCACCCAGCCTTCGACGCGGCGTCACTCGGACAGCCCAGATCATGACTCTGGCCGCGGAAGCCTACGATATCAACTGCTATGGTCATTACACCCGTTTGAGTAGTGAATATTTTATCTCGGGAGTTGGCGGAGTTCATACCCCAATTGATGGTGAGTTCCGGTGGCCTGTACTTCGGCTTGTCAGAAATACACCACTCTAGGTATTCCCCTCCCTGGATGGCAAAGTTCGATGTGAGTGATAGAGTAGAGAATGTAAGAGTATGTGTGCGCAAGTAAGATGTGAGGATAGGACAAGAAAGTGGAAGGAAAGATTGCGCGCGTTTGGTGGTACGGTTTTTAGGGTATTGTTCCGGCATTCCCCTGCTTTTGATCAGGGAAATCACTGATCAGAGCAGACGGTTGCGAGTATTATTCTCCACACGGCGGCCGAATTTGACTTAGCTATGAAGGTACCGTCGGGACTCGAATCGCAGAACTTCACGATCAGTGTCGTGTCACTGCAAGGACAGATACAGTGATACTCTGAGATAACTCAACTAGTTAGAAGATCTGGGGTAATAATATGCTTTTGTGACAAATTATCTTCAGACGAAATAATTTGTCCAGAGTTTACAAACATTAGTGCACATTATAGCAAAAATGGTCTTGTGTTTATCTCCTTTCTTATCGTATGTAATCATTAATAAAATGTTAGTAATATGTGCCACACAGAATACACAAAATATTAAATCAATACCACAGTTCAAAAGACATACATATACATATATATTTAAATAATTTAAATATTTAAGGAAAAAATTTTAGCAAAAGTACATTTAAATGTGATATTAGAAGTTAATGCCAAATTGAAAAAAATGAAATATTTCCATTTGTAACAATAAACTATTGAGTTAACATAATTGAAAAGAATAGAACTCATCAGAGCATTGTGATATATATCAAAGAATTCAAGAAAAAAATCTAATTTAAATCTTTTCTGGTTTATTTAAACCGGACGTTAAATTTTAATATTTTCAAGAAGTTAGGATTATATTTGTTCTACTTAACAGCTTAGGAATGATCTAATCAATGGCATTTACCACAACGTTTTGCACACAAAAGAATCAAATATGTCTTTCGATTAGGACATTGATCTCTTTTCGAATTCCCCTCACGGAATGTTTTACTGTATTTGAATTCAACTCGCGTGGCAATTAGCGTGGAAGCACGTTTCATTTAACTGTAGGTTAACTACGAAAAACAAAACGATCGCCGAAAAAGCAATTATTGGGGACACAAATTTGCAAGTACTGAAGCTCACGATTTCCACCAGTAGCGAAAAAGAAACAAAGCAGATCACATTCGCATGTAACGCACGTTCTTTTCAGACGCAATTTGGCAACAGCGTGTAAGGTGACTCGTTCGCTAAGCGGAAAGAGATCCGAGCGAATCCGAAATGCATCGGAAACGATCCAGCGCACATCGAAGCCACGTGAAAAACATTACACAGAAGCCAGCCCGGCGGAGACAAACGCGAGACCGCGGTAGCATCAGTGGCTGCCATGATACATGTAAACCTCGCCGAGACACGCGTCCCACGGGGTATCGGAGTAGGTCGCAGCGAAATTCGAAAGCAACCCGGAGCGAGCGATGGCCATGGGGAATCGATAGTGACGCAACGCCACGCGTGAGATAGAGTCGACTCCAAGAAGTCGAAGTGAAACGAACTGATTGAGTTTGCAGGAAACAACGTACTAGGCATGGTAGATAGAAAGAATGCCTAAGTAATGTATTTGAAAAAGAATAATAATAATACAAGTTGTTTAGCAAATGCAATTTAGTTGAGTCTTCGTATATTAATAACATCTGCGGCTCTTAAAAATGTGTTTAACTAGGTTTATATAGACGTTTCGATGCAGTATTGTTACATATCTGTATATTCTCGTACTACTTAATATTCAACATTTTATTAATATTGGATGAATAATTAAAAAGAGATGCCGTAAAATCAATACCATACACTTTGAGGGTAACAATTGTTAATTGTTGAAAAGCTTACATTTGTAAATATAATAATGTAAATACAGCAAATAGTATCACACAAGCTAAAATAAGATCAAAGAAGCGAAGAATAAAAATTAAAACCGATTTTAATTTACCTGTTCGCAAAAGGTCGAAAAAACGAATAAAAAAATGAATGCGAATGAACCAATCTTCATACAGAAACATGAAGTGTGAGCAATTTATATTGGGTTATAAATATAAAAATAAGAATAAAATGATACTGAACATTGTTAACAGAAAGTTTCTATGTATGTTTGTATACTCTTTCCATCCCAGCGAAATACAACATCCTTTTCATGATCAAACTTACTGGTGGCTGGTAGCTGGTTTATTTATTTTTACATTTGAGAAGAATATATGAATTCTATTTTTCATGTTTAATGTATGAACTTCGAATTTGTGAAGGCTTTGAATGACAGAGAGCATTGATAATCATCTCGATCTCGCAACGCTATAGAAATTCCATGATTTGTTTTATCAACTATCAAACACGTTCTTGTCCATTCATTTGTCAGTTTCTTTCCAATATCATTTCTATTAACACTACTTAATTCTACGCTATGATACTTTGCTAAAATTGATACAAATCAATACATTATCATATATATTTTTCTTCCTGCACTCGTATATAAATTGGTTTTACTCGAAGCACACCCCAAAACAATTTAAAAGAAGGGCGACGAAAGGAGGTCCTGAGAAACGTCTGAGGGAAAAGAAAGCAAAGGCAATGGGTCTGGACTTAACGCGGGGCAGAAATAGAGCCTCTGGGGAGAATAGGAGAAGCAGAATGTGGGCGGGTCCCAGGGGAGCCATTCCGAGTCCGGCGGTGTGGGCGGGGTCGCAGGGGTGGAGGAAGGGATAGTGATGCAGGCGGGGGTGGGGGTGGGGTGGGCGGCTCGGAGGGGGTTCGGGACGGGGCGTGGGCGAGCGGAAAAGAGGCGCAGCGGAATGCGGCAATAGCCCGTGAGCGCAGCAATGGCGGGGGCGAGGAGGGGGCAGGGGCGGGGGCAGAGGAATGCGATCGCGACTCCGAGCGCGCTCTCGAGGCCAGCCCCGCCCCCGCCCCCACCCCGCTGCCTCCGCCGCTGGCTTATCGGTGCAAGAAGATGCGCTATGCGCCAGAGGAAGCGGATGCGGAGCGGAGGGAAGTGGTGGTGAGCTCCGAGAGGGCGATAGAGAGAAAAAGTAGCCGGAGAGCGGTTGAGCCATAGAGTAAAGAATTATAGTCTTTAGTCTATGGTTGCGCTACGAAGGCGATAGAAGTGGGATCTAGCGCTAAGTCGATATCTACAGCGTTGAAAGCACAATGAAGCCTCCATTGTAGGAGCGGTCCTCGGAAGGTGACAGAATGGTAAACATGAAGAGCTCTGAGAATGAGGATAAGAAAAGACCCTCTGAAAAAGGTGAAAATGAATATGACCTTAAAGAGGGAACAATCCTAACAATCAACCGAAATGTGATAAGAAAGTCAGGGGGCAACTATGCGCAAAAATTGAGAGGGATTTTGAAAATAAACTTACGAATGAGAAAGACAAACTTCAAAAGAGACCACCACAGGCAACACTTTGTAAACAATATATTGTGTTAAGGGAAACAAAAAAAACAGAACGAATATCCGTAAGAGAAAAGTGGCAAACGAGGCAGAAAGTGACAATTATCAAAACGAACAGTATGGAGACTCTAAATAAGTCGTAGTTGCAATCCAAGCAGTGTAAGGCCATGTTAATAACCAACATATTAGAATAATAATTTACATCTAATTATACACTCCAAATAGAAATAACGAAAAAAGGAAACGTTCCGGGCAGAGGAACAAGATCAAGTAAAAAGTATTCCAAGAATGCCGAAAATGGCATTGCATTGGAGCAGAAGCTAGAAATGAAAAATGACGTACATATGAAAACGAACGCAAAGAAGCGAAGGCGCAGAGAAAGCCGAAAATCAACTAGATCCGCCGCCCAATGCTCCGCAATGCCGCGCAGGTCGGCGCGAGGGAGCCGATAGCAGCGGTGATCAGCGCGATATTGGAGGATTCGGCAGCGAGCGCATTCAAAGACCTCCCGACCACCTCACACCCTCGGGAACCAGAGGGCATTGCTCCCTGAAGCCACTCGCCCCCTTCCCCTTTCCCGGTGGTGGCAGGGCGGGGGACGTGGAGTGTTGAATGCGGGGCAGTGAACGCCGAGTATTGGTATTGAAGGCGGAGCCGTGAAGGCGGGGCGGTGAAGGCGGGCGTGAAGGCGGGCGGAAAGCGGCGGGAAGGCGGGCGAGGCAGGGGGAAGGCAGGGCAGGAAGGCAGGGCGGGAAGGCAGGGCAGGGAAGGCGGGGCAGGGAGGCGGGCGGGAAGGCAGGGCAGGGAAGGCAGGGGGAAGGCAGGCGGAAGGCGGGCGGAAGGCAGGGCAGGAAGGCAGGGCAGGAAGGCGGGCGGGAAGGCAGGGCAGGGAAGGCAGGGCGGAAGGCGGGCGGGAAGGCGGGCGTGAAGGCGGGCAGGTGAAGGCAGGGCAGTGAAGGAGCAGGGCAGGCAGTGAAGGCGGGCGTGAAGGTGGGCAGTGAAGGTGGGCCGGAAGGCGGGCAGGAAGGCAGGGCAATGAAGGCGGGCAATGGAGGCGGAAGTGAAAGCGGGAAGTGAAGGCGGGAAGTGAAGGCAGGGAAGTGAAGGCGGGAAGTGAAGGCAGGGAAGTGAAGTGGGAAGTGAACGGGAAGTGAAGGCAGGGTGGGAAGGCAGTGGGAAGGGGAGAAGGCGGGTGGGAAGGCGGGTGGGAAGGCTGGAGGGATAAGGCAGGTGGGAAGGCAGGGTGGGGAAAGGTGGGAAGCGGTGGAAGGCGGGTGGGAAGGCGGTGGGGAAGGCAGGGTGGGAAGGCGGGTGGGAAGCAGGGTGGGAAGGCAGGGTGGGAAGGCAGGGGAAGGCGGTGGGAGAGTAGCGGGTGGGTAAGGCGGTGGGGAAGGCGGGGTGGGAAGGCGGGGTGGGAAGGCGGGGTGGGGAAGGCGGGGTGGGGAAGGCGGGGTGGGGAAGGCGGAGTGGGGAAGGCGGAGTGGGGAAGGCGGGACGGGGATGAAGGGGCGGGGATGATGTGGCGGGGATGGCGTGGCAGGGAAGGCGGGGCGGGGATGGTGAGGCGGGGAAGACCGGTCAGTGGAGCGCGTTAATGACGACGGGGAGGGAGTGCGGAGTGGAAGGTGGGGTCTGGGTCGTGCAGTAATGCTGGAGGGGGAGGGAAGGAAGTTGTGGAGAGGCGGAAGGCCGCGGTGAGGGCTTCCGGTTGTGCCTACGACGTGACCCCACCGAAGGCCACCGCAGAGCTTCCGCCTCGGACCAGCGCCTCCGGTGCGGTGGCAGGCGCCACTAGTCTTCGGGGTTACGTCGTCAACTCGCAGTCGCCCAGAGCTCTAATCATCCATAAGCTTTAAGCTAGAGTAGACACTATCCCTGAATTGCTTTTTAAGTATACCGATGGTTAATATATGCGGTAGGAATTGTTCCTGTTCCCATCAGAGACGGACGTTTATGTAGTCCTAATTTTTCTGTCGCGTTTTCTGATTCGGCAATCCAGTATTGTGTGTGAATTATTTCGGACGGTAAATGAATGCTCTGAACGTGGTTGTCAATCAAATTTTCAATTTTCTTTCATTATGTTTGTACTTTTGGAACATCTGTATAATATTGTAAAGTTGAATCGCATAGTATTGAAATCTCCTTTCTCTCCTAGATTGCAGAGCTACATTTGTGATGATAAGGAATACGAATGTAGCTGAAACTCTTTCCTCTGAGGAGGAGGTGGGTGAATACGGTGAAGAAAGGTGAGTTAACGGGTGGGGGAAAGTGCCCGATGGTGCAGCATGTTTGAAAATGTATATGGAGAAAGATGTTCCTGATGACTCCATCCGCTGATGAAAGATGGAGATGCAGTTGTGGCGCGGTGCAACTCCCGGGGATATTAGGCGCGTAGACCCGGAGACAGTGGGTAACGTTGGAAGTGTATGCAAGATGAAGCGGTTGGGGGGAAGGGAGACCTGTAAGGGGGCGGGGCGATTAGGGGGTGTAGGCTGAGGGAGGGGGAAGAGGGGGGGGGGGTGGGGGAGAGAGGGAATGCAGGCGCGTCAGTGCTGCGGATGCAGGGCGGCTGAGGGAGGAGTGGGGCTACTAAAAGCGGCCTGCGCGAGTGCCTGGCTGGGAGCACCAGAGGGCGCCGAGTCGCGCAGCGCGCTCTAGGCCCTCCAGTGGCGAGAGCCCTCGGCCGAGCGCACGAGCGCGCTCTGGAGGAGTTGCCGCCCCCAGCTCTCCAGCCACCTTCTCCCCTTAACGCGACCCGGCCCCCCCCCCCCCCCCGCCCGCCTCGCCTAGCGCTGCCAATCACCCCGGCTAGCGCAGCCTTTCCAAAACCCGCTCCGAACAACCTCGATTAAACCGACAAGTCTCGTCCGTCCAACCTCACCCATTTCCGACTTACCCACCACTCCCCACTCTCCTTCCCCCGCCCGCTCTCCTTGCCGGCGTCTACCCCCCCCCCCCCTTCCCCCCCCCTTCCCCCGCCCCTATTCGTCCCGCCCCTATCCGCCCCGCCGCACCGTCCACCCCGCTGCCCCCTCCACCCCCTCCTTCCCGCTCCGCCTCGCCCCGCCCCGCCCCAGCGTGCTCCGCCCCACGCCGCGCAGCGTTTGAAACTCCGGGACATTGCCGCTCACTCAACGACGTGAGAAGCGGCGAGCGTGCGGCCCTCAAGGAGCAAATGGCGGAGGCGCCCGGGGAACAGTGCCGGCGCGCGCAGGCGTCCAGACACTTGGAGAGGCCCTCGCGGGAGGAATCTCCAATCGTTGCATCTAGGCTCCTTGCTATGAAGAGTAAATGAACTGGTGAACACGTAAAAGTAATGTAATGTGACAATCAGGATTAGGGTCAATGATAATGATGATCATGATGATAAAAGCAGTTAAAGACAAGACGCTGCAGAAAAAGAGGGCAACGTGAATACCACAGGTATTGGAAACCTACGAGTTATTTACTAAACGGTTCACAAATCCTCTTTGAAGTGAATACGCACATATGTTCAGTAACAATTTTACAACAAACAAGGTTTATAAATTTTCCAGTAAATTATACTCACAATAAAAATACAGAAAACTTTGCAGATAAAAGCAGAAAACACTACACTTTTGAAAGTGCGTTTCATTTAAGAAAAATACATTTTTTATTGAATATTATAAAAAGTAAGAGGGACTTCGTATGAGGGAATTCACAGTAAATGGCTTTTTCAGTTATTCATAATAGCTGACATCCTTTGGAGATTTGTAATTACAACTCGAGTTGTCAATAAACACATTGTTCTGCTGGACGCGCTGGGTATTTAAAATTACCGGTACAATCTAAAAAATATCAATGTTTACCCGTAGCGCAATGTTCGACTGTTATGTTACTAGAACGTACTGTTAAACAAATAAATCTCGGTAGCATTTATTTACATTTTTAAAGCTCAAAAGTTTACGGCACATTAACTTTCATTATTTAAACATTGTAAGCAATATAGTGCAAATAAATGATAGTATCAGAATCGCTTCTTTGGTTGAAATTCGAGCCCCTGTAACAGAAATTCTATTGCAACTTTTAAACAATATGCAAACTGTTCAATAAATATTTAGGCTTTCAAATACAGTATTTTAAATCAGCCAAATGTTTAATATAGTACTCCCAGAAAATTAATTCCATTTCATTGCACAAGCACCCTACCACAGTTGACTATTAACCATTATATCTTTATCAATATCTGGTTTGTTTCTCTAACTTTCCTAAGCATACTTTCCTATTCGGATATTTTAAAACAATCTGTCATTTTACGTCCAACTCAAATAAATTATGAAGTCTGCGTATTTTCTACATTTCGTTACAAACACACAATCGCTGCTTACTCAATAGTAATGTTTTTTTCTAACCCTTTTCTTCAATTCCCTCATTTTCCCCCGAACATTTTAAATTTCTCGTCCTACAGCCTCAATGCAGTCAACGCATCTGCTTTCGCTGCCGACGTCGTTTGCCTTGTGGGCCGCGTGGCCGCCGCCTTTAAAGATAAATGACTGGCGGGCGCTAATGGGGCGGCTCGCCAACGGACGCCGGCGGTTAGTTAGCACGCCACTGGCGACGGCCGGAGCGGTCAGGGGGAGGCAGGAAGGAGCAGGTGAGTGAAGGAGGGCGAAGGGTGGAAGAGCGGAGCAGGCCAGCGAACGCTTCGGAAAAATTGAACATAGCCGAAAAGCCGCATTTCTCCGCGAAAGAAACGGATAGATGGATAATGGCGGGAGCTCTTTGGCCGTCAGGCTACCAGACCGGCATGCAAGACTTCACCAGCCATGCATGCCAGACAGGCACACTTCCTCAAAAGCAAAGTTATAGACGTGGACACATTTAGAGGCTATTGATTGATACTATTGGCTGGTTAGTTGTTCCCGAACACGTCAACTGCTCTTCTCATTAGTATTGTTATACTATTATTAGTTAGTGCAGTAAATCTTTACCTTCCAGGAGGTGGTGATGTTCTTCGCCGACTAGAGATGCTGAGTCCCACCGCCGACCTACACTTCCGTTTGCGAAGTACTTCCTCATTAGGATTCTCCCCCTAGAGGGGCACCACCCCAGCCGGGACAAGGCTTAACCTCTCGACTGCCCCCCGACATGTGTGGTAGTGTAGTGCATGTGTGTCTGAGCGGACGTGTGTGCGTGAGTGTGTGTGTCTGTGCGCGCGCAAAGGGAGAGGAGGGGACAAGGGCGGGGATAGAAACATCGCGCATGGTTCGAGGCCTGTTTGTGAAGGTACTGCTCTGACATTCACCTCGTTTTCATGGGAGGAGCTAGAGAATCTAAAGAACTACCAATCAGAGCAGATAGCTACTGAGTTCGAACTATCTATCTAGCCCTAGGACCCTTACAGGCATTTATGGAAACAGCCACTACCAGAACTAAAACAGATGCCTTCGAATAAATATTAGAAACTGTTGTAGAATCTAAAGAGGTTGAAAATGATCGCTTTTTGCCAATGAAACACAGTTTGAAATTTATTATAATGCAGTTACACATGCAACATTAATCCGATTGTTAGACTTCTATGCTCTGTTATGCTCATGAACATTAGCAGATCACGTCTTGTCGCAAAAGTTTCAGTATCTCCCGAATACGGTTTTCGACGGATTTGCCGTCATCGTCCGTCTCGCTGCTTTCGGCGAAAGTCGGTAGACTGTGCAAAGCCGTCGAATGCCGGCTATCTTAATAAAACTAATATGTTGACGAAGATGACCTCTTTTCTCTCATAAGAACGTCAACAACACCACATCATAATTCCCACAGGCGGAATTGTCTAACATGGAGGAGCACGAATAATGAGCACAACTTATTATATTAAATTACCCTCTCTATGTTCAACAAAAATTAACAACTTATTATATTAAATTACCCTATGTTCAACAAAAATTAACAACTTATTATATTAAATTACCCTCTCTATGTTCACGGAAAAAAGTGACTTCCGACCCCTCTCCATGCCCTAGACGTGTGCAACACCCCTCCTGAGCCACCCCGTGCAGATGGTCTCAGTGCGTGCGTGTCGAGGGCGCTCCACCTGGCGCAGGAAGTTGGCGCTCGGCGCGCGCTCTGCACGTGGAGGGAGGGAGCGGCCGCGGCCGAGTGCGCGCTGACTTACGAGCCGCCGCCTGTTGATCTTCGCTTGTTCCCCCATTACGCCAACAAGCGGCGGCGGAGCGTGATCGACAGCGTCACGTACTCCAGCCCCGCCCCCGAGTGCACTGCGATTACGCACGGGATGGGCCTCCTCTCTACGGCGGCCCCTCATCCCCCCCTAGTATTATTGTGCAGTCTTACTTACTGAAAAAAAAATACTGAAAATTTTAAAGATAATTAATGAAAATAACCAATTAAACGTTTACGGCGTCGAAGATCAAAATAATTCTCAAACTTAATGAGAGTGAAAATTGTCGTCTTATTTCGGTTTAATATGCTTGATTTAAGTTTTTCAAACGTCATTTTTCGATAATTTCATTCTCGTATTTATCAATAATTTGATGAAAATATCGGCATTGATTCGTGTTAAAAAATCATGGAAATATTTAATTACAATCAGAACCCGAGCAATATCTTCGCATATTGAACAGGTGAATATTGAATTACAGAGTAATTAAAAATTGTTTAAATAAAAGTAATTTGAGGTTACGTCCAAGTACCAAGTTTACTAGCGGAAAATATATACAAGAAGATGTGCGAGTTCATGTATTTTTAAGCTTTCTGCGACAATCATTTGGTCTTTGGTGTCCACCATTTACATAAAATAACTCAGTGAACGCAACGTAATTTCCAATGCATCTGTATACGTAGCATGGCATAAAAATATTAGACTTGGAACCGAATCTGCGGCTCGCTCCTTGCACATAGCGAAGTCGCTCGTCTTTCACCACTGAGGTCTGGGTTCGATTCCCATGTCGAATCTCATGTGAAATTCGTTCCAATAAAACGAGTTTGGCCGCTTCACAAGGGCTAGTCCAACCCCTATGAAGTGTCCTAAACCCTACCCTTTACTTAATTCCTTACCAATTCTGGCCACTGGGTTGTGACGCGGGGATGCTACCTGGCGGTCCTCTTTCACAACTGACTATACGAGACAAGACGAGACATAAAAATGCATTAGCAGCATGCATGCGGAGATATTAATGGAGGATTACTCCGCGCTCAACGCTCGACCAAAGCGAAGAGACGCGTTGCGTCGATAAATAGGATTAAGGTCGCAACGAAATTAAAAAAATAACAAACAAAAACAAAACAAACAAAAACAAAACAACCTGTGCAGCCACGATCATTATGACAGTACCCATTTACCCCACCGCAACGAAGTCATAACGTGAATGGACGCAACGACCTAATTCTACATCTCCCTAAGATGGTGTCGCGCGTCACAACACATACATTTCACAATTTTAATATTTTATTACTTAATGTGAGTGGTCTGTAACATAATGTTAACCACTGGCGACCATAGTATGTATAAATACCTATCAGACGATAGTATTATTTTCTTAAATGGCTTAATGTTTCGAGTGAAAAATATTATCACTAATAGAATAGTCATTTACGTAACTAAATGAAAACTTTACGAAACAAGATGAGAGACTTTGCGTACGAATGGGATTCTGATACATTTCGAAATGAGCAAATTTCATACAAGTTATGTAGATTATTATTTAGAACTAATTAATGCTAAAAAGTATATAATCTTGGGATTATCGCATTGTGAGAGGCTGTGGCCGTATTGATTCATGTCGCACCAGTGTTTTGTTTTCTTTGCAGAAACTCCTTTGTTTTATATTGCCACGACTTCTTTGCGGTACACTTTCAGCAAAGTGTACTTAGCCAAACGTCTAGTACAAAGTAACTCATTCCAATAATTAAGCAAGTAGTTCTACTTTCCATTCAGGAGAGCTGAAAATACAATAATATTTAAAATTGTATACCTGCAGTCAGTTCTGCAGATAAAGATTATATGATATCTGAATGTGTGTTTAACTAGGTATACTCTCTCCATTTAAATCGTAAGTTTCAGAACCATTCTGTCCGAAAAGTCTAAAATGTCCAAAATATGTAGTGTAGTTTTTTTTTAAGCAAATGGGTTGCATATTAAGAAACGTGATGTAAGTAATGTGTTTTTTAAACTAGACTCCATGAATGCATACCACGACTTCAAAATTAAGGTTCTATTTCCAGCTTCGCAATTTATTCTTTAACAAGTTGCTTGTTATTACGGCGTAATTAGTAGCTCGTCGACGCATTTAAGAACT
The DNA here is from genome assembly GCA_964035755.1 of Teleogryllus oceanicus. NCBI lineage: Eukaryota > Metazoa > Arthropoda > Insecta > Orthoptera > Gryllidae > Teleogryllus > Teleogryllus oceanicus. The sequence goes on from CAXIVR010000004.1 coordinate 23,325,556, forward strand.
CTTTTAATGTACTCATAGTGAAGTCTGTTCGTTCTTCTTTGCTAATTTACATCAGTTCAATCGCCAAGTGGCACGAACTTCTTTAATGTATTGAGTTCTAAAACAGTTTAATGGTTGGAAAATGTACTTCTAAAAAAGTACCGCTTAATTAAAATTCATATCATGCAATAACAGTTCATAATATTACACAGCGATTATATCACGGGCAAGGTTGCCATCAACTTTATTTTAGAGAATGACCAAAATGAAACATTGGTAATTTGCTCGTAGATTAAGTTTGTTAAACGATGCTTTTCTTACATAAAATATCTATACACTCTAGGAGTAGATCTGCTCTGGATGAAATCGTAAACATTGCATTTATTAGAGTGATGGGATGGAGTAATTGTGCCCAAAGCAACAATAGGAAAAGCGATATCGCAACAGACTATGAGGCTTTTTAAGTGAAATGGTGATTGTAGAACGATTCGAATCGTGACCCGATCTTAAAATCCGTTATAACGTGGTGATGAACCAACTATCTTATTACATTCGACTCTTTTACAGTACATTCGTAAATATTGGCGCTCTACCAAACCTGACAGCTAAGATGAGAGAGGCTCTTCAGCCTGAGAGAGGTTTAACCTCATATTGTAACAAAAAAAACAATGATCAATTATGTCTTGTTTGGATCTGATCTTTAGCCGTTAAAAATACGCAACAGCTACTATTTGTTTAAATACTGATACAATTATTTAGCGATGATTCCATTAAACTGAGGCAAGGTAATGATTGTTGCGTTAAATGACAAATAAATAACAAGCAAAGAAAGCACAGTGGAAATCGAGTTAATTTTCAACGACGTTATAGGGCAGGGGTGTCCAACTTGCAAGGCCTCATGAACCACAACTAAAAGCTTCAATATGGTTGTGGGCCTTATTTACATTACTTCGGCGATCCATACCGGACTTCTCCGTATTGTTGATCTCGGCAGTTTCTTTAGGTGCTGTGAAACAATGAATGCGGGCCGGCAGAAGGACAATGCTGTTCTAGGGAGGAGTGAATACCAGAGATGAAAGCGGCCAAAAGATTTTTCTTAATACTCCGTCACTCGCGCTGTTGGATAGAGCCAAACAGAAGTTTCTTGTCTTGTTAAGAAAGAAATGTTAGCCTTCCACGTATAAAAACAATGATTTGATTCCTCTAATGTCATCTGGGAAGAGTGTCGATATCCTTCTTATCTTTGTTATGCACAGTGTCGCCATATCCTGAAGTAAAATCTTTGTGCCTGTTTGAACAACTGGCGTACGGAACGGTGTTTTTGCATACTTGATAAAAATAATATTTATTCTGTGATATGAGAATGATTGATATTTCAAATGTGTTTATGGGTTTCACTTAGTGAGTGTGCAAAAACATAAAGATATAGAAAACCAAATAATGTGGGGTTTGGACGTAGTCCAACGCCCGAGTACTCGTGCTGCGAATGGCCACGAAATAGAATAAAGGTCCAGTATGGCTTGTAATTAATTATTTACATTTCTTTCCATTGCGTATTCAATTACAATATTAGCACAGATAAATACTAAAAGTGCATTAACGATGCTAATAAGGAAAACAAACTTCGTAATGGGCGTGTTTCACGGAGTCCAACGCGCGAGTACTTATGTTACGAACGGCCGCGCGAGTGACGAAATGTTCAAGTGTCCCAGCACCTTGCCTGTCCTGCGGTGGGCGTGGCAGGTGGGCCGAGGCCAGTGACGCCCCCAGCTGCGCGCCGCCGGCGGGGGCTTTGTTCCAAGCGTCGGTCGCGTCGTCAGCGCGTCTCATCACGTCGCGTCTCATCACGTCGCGTCTCATCACGTCGCGTCTCATCACGTCGCGTCTCATCACGTCGCGTCTCATCACGTCGCGTCTCATCACGTCGCGTCTCATCACGTCGCGTCTCATCACGTCGCGTCTCATCACGTCGCGTCTCATCACGTCGCGTCTCATCACGTCGCGTCTCATCACGTCGCGTCTCATCACGTCGCGTCTCATCACGTCGCGTCTCATCACGTCGCGTCTCATCACGTCGCGTCTCATCACGTCGCGTCTCATCACGTCGCGTCTCATCACGTCGCGTCTCATCACGTCGCGTCTCATCACGTCGCGTCTCATCACGTCGCGTCTCATCACGTCGCGTCTCATCACGTCGCGTCTCATCACGTCGCGTCTCATCACGTCGCGTCTCATCACGTCGCGTCTCATCACGTCGCGTCTCATCACGTCGCGTCTCATCACGTCGCGTCACATCACGTCGCGTCTCATCACGTCGCGTCTCATCCGTCGCGTCTCATCACGTCACCTCACATCACGTCGCGTCACAGTACGTCGCGTCACATCACGTCGCGTCACATCACGTCGCGTCACATCACGTCGCGTCACATCACGTCGCGTCTAATCACGTCGCGTCACATCACGTCGCGTCACATCACGTCGCGTCACATCACGTCGCGTCATCACGTCGCGTCACATCACGTCGCGTCACATCACGTCGCGTCACATCACGTCGCGTCACATCACGTCGCGTCACATCACGTCGCGTTACATCACGTCACGTCACATCACGTCGCGTCACATCACGTCGCGTCGCGTGGCGTGGCGGCCATCGCGCTGTCTCGCCCGCGGGATTTATCGACGTATGCAAAGCTGCGCGCACACGCGGCAGAGAAGCCATTATACATTTAGATTACTTATTACGCATTTTCGTGCCATCTAGTCCGCTGATCAACGATTATGTTTCCACTGTACGTACATTTGCAAGAAGTATCCCTACTTAGAAGAATAGGTGTGAGATATCTGTCGTAGCGATTCCTGTCATTAACTTCTCGAGAATCGCAAGAAGGCTGTATATCGTGAGAATAAGAAGAAGCGTGGCGGCAGCTATGTTGATTGGTATCATCTCAGTGGTTTTTTTTTTTTTAGTTTACAACACCCGGCGGTTTCATATGGCCCTGGATATTTGACCGTAAACGACTCGGAAAGTAACACTTCCCAAACAATAAACAGTAAGCTACTAAATAGTATTAGCTTCCATGCGATGAAAAATACATTTTTAAAAGGTACGACAAAATGAAATATGAAACAAATAATTGCTGCAGAAATATGTACTGCATTTCAATAATTGACGTTTCCGTTTTATCATCACTGCATACCTACAATTTTATTCATTTTGTGCTCTTCAGTAAGGTTTTCCATGGATATGTTTAGCACATTTACTGTTTTCGTCTCTCAGAATCACGTCTCTCAGAATACTCTCAGAATAGTTAAAATGCCTACATGTAGCAACATCTCAACCAGTACTGCACAACACTGCTTCTTACAACCTACGTCCGTCTGCAAGAAAGGAGTATACATTTTTGTAAAAATGTGATGCTCGGTCTCAAAATTACAAAAAATACGAATATTTTATTTCACTTGCATTAAAAAGAAGAAAATTATTTCTTTGTATCCTCTAAATAATTCCAGATGTATACGTTTCACAGATTCCAGTCGTAAACGTAACACAATATAATCTTTAGCGATACACTCTTCTCAAACGTTTGACTTATTTTGTTCATGGGGCGAAACACTAATAAACGGAGGACGTTGAATTCGATCCAACGGAGATTGGCAACACTGTCGCATCCCGTCCCCTTGCGCGAGGCGTGTCGTGGACCGACCCGCGCGAGGCAGGGCCGGAGCCTCTGCGGTTTCATTCGCCTCCTGTTGCAGTGAGTGGAGCTGACCGCCGCGCCGCGTTCCGTCTCGCCGCCGCGACTGCACCGCGCGCAGTAATTAATACAGCGCAAATACGGCGACGCACGAGGCGGCGACAGACAGGTGGGTGAGGTGGTGCAGGCGGCGATGGTGCTGTGGAAAGCAAACATTAGGATGGAACTGAGTACTGGGAATTGCAGCAATACTTTGGGCGTCGTGGACAGAAGATTCTTGTCAAGGATATCTCAGACTATCTATAACCGGTTAGCGTGACCAATATTTTCCTACAGACTACGTCGGCAGGCCCATGATATCGTTTGTGAGTTGAAATAGAGGCACAACTGAAAAACTCAGGTTTTCAAATAAATATGTTTCACATCGTATTGAAATGCATCATTCTTGCACTCACACTTCTGCCATTTCTTGGTGGAATACTGTGCTGTAAGATACTGTAGAGTATGCTGTTGAAATGTAGACCAATCTGCAATTCTGGAGAGTGCATAACTTAAAATTCGTATATTTTGTGTTGTACCACTATTGTAGCCCAAAAGCGATGGAAACAGAATAGAGATGACCTTAACAGGAGTTTACGACAGGAGTTTACGAAGGATGAGTAGAACTCTGCATTCTGCGGGAAAGCAACCTCCTACGACGGACCGATGGTCTGTCGCTTAGCAGTGGACGCTTGGGCGCTTGCTGCAGCTGGTAGCCTCCGGTGAAGCGCTGGCGACCGATCTCACTCGCAATTTGACTCCGCGCACCGCCGCCAATTAATCCCCCACTGGGGAAAACCTGCTCTAGGCTGAACGAAAGCGTCGGCGGAGTCTCTTTACAAATGTTGGCTCCCATGCCGTTGAGAGAGGGCTTCTTGGCAGAGTTTATTACATAACTCATTCTGAAAATATATAATACTCCCCCCTCGGCGAATACCTTCATTTGCTCTTCTAGGGATCAACAGGCAGTAATCTATTGAACTATGTAGTATCATTTTCTCACCCATTATTTTAATCTATTATTTCAAATATAATTTCAGTGAATGTAGGTACGTATATTTTGGCAAAACGTCACGGATCTTTTTTTTTTTAAATTTAGGCAAATATTTATTGGCTATGAGTTTTGCTTATACATTCTGATTTATTTGCAAAAAAACAGAGTTGTAATGACGAAATATTGTAATAAATGTATTTTTTTGAATTTATTCACGATATTGTCTGAAGGTAGACATTCCGTCATTACATTGGTTCTAAGTACTGGTTTTGTTGAACATTGAAGTCTTCAAGCATTGTGAACTTTTCTCAGTTATTATAGCGTCTTACCACACAACGTAATTATGTGAATAAATTCACTAATAACATGTACTTGCGGTTATACAATAACACAACAATAATGGGAAGTGAAATGAAATAATGAATTAAATATCGAGGTAGACGCTACGTCGGTAGACACAAAATCAAAACCAAAACGCTGAGAATTCTCTTCACTATTGTTAACTTGAGGAGTTATTATTTTTCACAATAACGTGTGAAAAGTATAACGAAATAGAACATGTTGTATATTCTTTTGTTTAGAATGTTGGTGTTTTGAATAATAATTCACGTTTCAGTTTGCACGGCATTATCTAAATGCGCATTCACTTCCTCGCAAATAATTTTTCGATTAATAACTTATTATTATTACTATTATTATTATTATTATTATTATTATTATTATTATTACTATTATTATTATCGAGGAACAACACAACAACAACAACAACAATAATAATAATAATAATAATAATAATAATAATAATAATAGCCATTAACATCTCATATGGGCAAGGCCTCCTGCTAGGTAGAGTAGTTTTTACTGAAAAACAGCCTCTCGAGCAACCCACTTTGAGAAGAGTTCATGAGTAATAATCGTAACTAATTTTTGGAGATGTAGTTCGAGTACTTTATACTCTAAAAATAGCAGTAATGTCTCATCGCCATTTCAAGCACTCACTCACGAACATATATAGAGTAAATTAACGTCTCTCTTCTCAGCATCTCATACCTTGAACTCTGAACATTTCACCTTCGTTTCGTGCAACTACATCAGAGGCTGCATTCAGAACATGTTTAGCTCCTGTCGCGGTACAGACGTACTTTTGTACCATATGTTGTATTTTTTCGTCGTTTGTCTTTCAGCTTTGTAGTGCTTTCATGTGTGAAAACAGATTCATCATAATTTACAGAAACAAAAGAAAGCTTACACGAAAACAAAGTCCACAAAACCACACAGTTTTTTCGGGTTGCTTTCAATGTCAACTTTGTGTTGCGAGAGAGGTATTTTTTTAATACATTATTTAGACATCTATGTCTACAGTAACGCTATCTTGTTTAACTGAAGTGTAGACAAATATAATTCCCAACCTTCCTTCATTGCAATTGAGAGGGTCGAAACAACGTTTGATACCTTCACTTTTGTTAGCCAAAGGAAAAGCAAAGGGTGTGAGGGGAAAATATCGAGTTAGGGATCGTCTACTTAGAAGGTTTCTCCCGTAAGTGTAGTATACGTTATATCGCGAAGGTGGCGGTGTACCTTCCACATTCAAATTTGCGATTCGGTGCCGACCTGCACGTCGCAGAGTGTTCCCCTCCAAGTGTATCTCTTAGCGGTTTGGTTTGGTTTGTTTTTTTCGTGTTTCCGGGCGCGTCAACTGCTTTGCTCATTAGTCTCGTGAGTGTAGTGCATGTTTGTTTCTCGGAAGATGGCGGTGGTCTTCTCCAGCTGGATGGCGAGATCCGGCGCCGATCTACCGTCGGCTAGTGGAGTTTCCCCCTAACCAGGACTCTCCCACCAGCGGGCCACCGCCCCAGCCGGGACAAGCTCTAAGTTCCCGACCGGTCTTCCGGAATATGTGGTAGTGTTGTGGCTGTTAGTGTAAGTGTGTGTGTAAGGGGAGAGGATAGGACAGGGACGAGGAAGGACAGATCGCGCGGGGTCCGTGGCCCGTTTCGTAGGGTACTGATCCGGCATTCGCCTGGTGTTGATCGGAGAAACCACGGAATCAGAGCAGATCAGAGCAGCCGGTCGCTAGAATTCTCCTCCAAGCAGCGACTGAATTCGACCTAGCTGAAAAGCTAGTGTCGAAAACCCTGCCGCCATCAGGACTCGAACCTAGGACCTCCCGGTCAGGGGCGCTGCAGTGACATCAGTTGATGCACTGAGCTACCGCTCCCGGTATCTCTTAGCGGAGCACCGCCCCAA